>CAKJTW010000025.1:0-1497500 GCA_917880005.1 Nanger dama
GATGCCTGAAACAGGGCACTCAAAGCTGGTGTGCTGGGACAACCCAGAGGTATGGGATGGGGAGGGAAGTGGGAGGGGGCTTTGGGACAGGGGGACACATGTACACCCATGGCTGACTCATGTCAAAGTACTGCAAAAACCACCACAATATTGTAAAGTAATCCGCCTCCAGTTAAAATAAATTAATTTTTTTAAGTAGGTCAAGAGACACCTGGAGTAACTGGCAAGTTTGGCCTTGGGTATAAAATGAAGCAGGGCAAAGGTTAACAGAGTTTTGCAAAGAAAATGCACTGGTCATAGCAAACACGATCTTCCAACAACCCAAAAGAAAAGTCTACACATGGATATCACAAGAAAGTCAATACCAAAATCAGATGATTATGTTCTTTGTAGCCAAAGATGGAGAAGCTGTATGCAGTCAGCAGAAACAAGACCAGGAGCTGATTGTGGCTCATATCATGACGTCCTTATTGCAAAATTCAGACTTCAATTGAAGAAAGTATGTCATACCTGCCATTCAGGTATGACATAAATCAAATCCCTTATGATTACACAGTAGAAGTGACAAATAGATTCGAAGGATTAGATCTAATAAACAAAGTGCCTGAAGAACTATGGATGGAGGTTCCTAACATTGTACAGGAGGCCATGATCAAAACCATCCACCAAAATGAAATGCAGAAAGGCAAAAGGGTTGTCTGAGGAGGCCTTACAAATAGCTGAAAAAGAAGAGAAACTAAAGGCAAAGGAGATAAGGAAAAGATATACCCATCTGAATGCAAGGTTCGAAAGAATAGCAAGGAGATATAAGAAAAAACTCTTAAGTGAACAATGTGGAAAAAAATGAGGGAAACAATAGAATGAGAATCAATAGAGATATCTTTAAGAAAATTAGAGATGCCAATGGAACATTTCATGCAAAGATGGGCAGAGTAAAGGACAGAAAAGGTATGGACCATTTCTGAAGCAATAGATATTAAGAAGAGGTGGCAAGAATACACAGAACTATATAAAAGAGATCTTAATGACCCAGATAACCACAATAGTGTTTTCAGTCACCTAGAGCCAGACATCCTGGAATGTGATGTCAAATGGACCTTAGGAAGCATCACACTACGAACAAAGCAAGTGGAGGTGATGGAATTCCAACTGAGCTATTTCAAATCCTAAAAGATGATGCTCTTAAAATGCTGCACTCATTATGCCAGCAAATTTGGAAAACTCAGCAGTGACTACAGGACTGGAAAAAGTCAGTTTTCATTCCAATCCCAAAGAAAAGCACTGCCAAAGAATGGTCAAACTATTGCACGATTGTGCTCATCTCACATGCTAGCAAAGTAATGCTCAAAATTCTCCAAGTGAGGTTTCAACATACGTGAATCAAGAACTTCCAGATGTTCAAGCTGGATTTACAAAAGGCAGAGGAACCAGAGATCAAATTGCCAACATCGACTGGGTCATAGAACAAACAAGAGAGTCCAGAAAACATCTACTTCTGCTTTATTGACTACACCAAAGCCTTTGACTGGGTAGATCACAACAAACTGTTGGAAAATTCCCAAAAGATGGGAATACCAGACCACCTAACCTGCCTCCTGAGAAATCTGTATGAAGGTCAAGAAGCAATAGTTAAAACTAAACATGGAACAACAGTCTGGTTCTAAGTTGAGGAAGGAGTACATCAAGGCTGTATATTGTCACCGTGTTTACATAACTTATATGCAGAGTACATCATGGGAAATGCTAGGCTGAATGAAGCACAAGCTGGAATCAAGATTGCCAGGAGAAATATCAATAACCTCAGATATGCAGATGGCACCACCCTTATGGCAGAAAGTGAAGCCAGAACTAAGAGACTCTTGATGAAAGTGAAGAGGAGAGTTAAAGGGCTGACTTAAAGTTCAACATTTAGAAAACAATCATGGCATTTGGTTCCACCACTTCATGGATGGGGAAACAATTGAAACAGTAACAGACTTTATTTTACTGGGCTCCAAAATCACTGCAGATGGTGACTGCAGCCACGAAATTCAAAGATGCTTGCTCCTTGGAAGGAAAGTTATGACCAACCTAGACAGCATATTTAAAAGCAGAGACATTACTTGGCCAACAAAGGTCCATCTAGTCAAAGCTATGGTTTTCCAGTAGTAATGTATGGTTGTGAGAGTTGGGCCATGAAGAAAGCTGAGTGCCAAGGAAGTGATGCTTCTGAACTGTGGTGTTGGAGAAGACTCTTGTGAGTCCCTTGGACTGCAAAGAGACCCAACCAGTCAGTCCTAGAGGAAATCAGTCCTGAATATTCATTGGAAGGACTGATGCTGAAGCTGAAGCTCCAATACTTTGGCCACCTGATGTGAAGAACTGACTCATTTGAAAAAGCCCTGATACTGGGAAAGACTGAAGGTGGGAGGGAGAAGGGGATGACAGAGGATGAGATGGTTGATGGCATCAGAGATTCAATGGACATGAGTTGAGCAAGCTCTGGGAGTTAGTATTGGACAGAGAAGGCTGGCATATTGCAGTCCATGGGATCACACAGTCAGACACAACTGAGCGACTGAACTGAACTGATAAGCAGAAAGAATATGAAGAATAGATATCTATATCTATATCAAGAACAAGTCTCTAAATCTATACCAGACCAGCTGGAATGTAAGGGATGCTGATGGTGACTGGTTCTGACTCTAAAGACTTCAATCAGAGGAAGCTTGGAGTCTGCCACAGCCCAAGACCCTTAATGAACATGCCTGTAAAGTCAATCTGTTAGTCACTCACTCATGTCTGACTCTTTGCAACACAATGGACCACCAGGCTCCTCTGTCCATGGGATTCTCCAGGCAAGAATACTGGGTGGACTTCCATGCCCTCCTCTGGGGATCTTCTCCCACTTAGGGATTGAACCCGGCTCTTCAGCTGTGGGCAAATTGTTTACCGTCTGAGCCTCCATGACAGCCTGAACATGTCTGCACCCATAGATTAAAGCTTCCCCAACTTTGTGGTTTAGAGAGCTGCTGCTCTGGAAAGCTCCATGGTGTTCTCCATAGTTCTGCAAGTAATACACTTTTTCTTCCCATGAGCTTTGGCTGGGTTGTATCTTCTGGCTCAACACCCACCAAGAGGTAAATTCACTCTTCCTGGTAACATTTCTCCACCCAGACTCCCAATCACCACTTGATACTAATTCTACAGTCAGCTGTCTTGCTTCCAATACATGGAAATCACCTTATTTTTCTGTGAACACATCTAGCTGGGGCCAGAAACAGTGTCCCTGTTTTCTCTTGTGAAGCCAGTAGGTGTCAAGTAAACTCAGCTCTGTGGATCCTTTGTCCTCCAGTTCGATGCCTCACTTTACAGAAAATACTTGCAAGGCTTTGAGGTTTTATTTATGCCTCGTTTCTGACGGCTTTTAATACCTACATTAAATATACAGATGACTCATCAGTGCCACTGCTACTTTGAGGTTTAAAATCCTCCAAGTTTTTCTAACATACTTATTCCATGCCTTGCACTTAACTCTTTGACCATATGTTGTTTATCCTGTGTCTTCTCAGAATTTAATGACACCATTTTCCCCTGAATAATGCAGTGCTCATCACATAGAGTTCTTGCCAAAACTGGATTTGACAAGGTAGGGGAAAGTCCAGGAGGCGACTACAGTCTGGTGGAGCCAAGATTCCAGTTGAGGGCACTGGAAGGAAACATCGAGCCTGGGGACAACCTGCCCACTTGAGGATCCAGGCCTAAAGAGGCCATGCCTGAAAACAAGCAAAGAAAACGGCCAAGATGACCTGCGCGCTGGAGGCTTCCTGACGGACACGCCCCCAGAGCAGCCAATCCCTGAGCAGTGGGGCGGGGCCTCCATCGTGCTCCGCACCCTCCAGGCGCCTATTGGCCAGACTGCCGTGGTCCGCAACGTCGATTGGTCGCTCTTGCCTGACAGGGTACAGGCTGGGTGCTCGCCTTTCATTTCACCTCAGCGCAAAAGGACTGGACGTCGCTGTGGTGCTAGCGGGCCCCCAGGCTGGGTTGGGCAGCGGCAGGACAGCCGGGGAGACTGATGGGAACGCACCCTGCTCCAGTGCGCAACCCTCATAAACCCTTAGCCTGACGGCTTCAAATTCCAGGGTAGGAGGCCCCCAAATCCCGTCAGCCTTGAGGAACCTGAGTCCTAATCTGAAGGACGCTTGCGTCTCGTCAGCTTCAGGGACTACAAGTCCCTTCACCTGCAGAAACACCGAATCCCCTAGTGCTAAGACCCTCAAATACCTAGAGAGTAACCCCAGTTCGCCTCAGCCTGGGCACCCTAAAAATAGCACCTGCAGAGAGACCAAATTTCCTTAACCTCAGAGACCCTGAATACCTCAGCTTGGGAGCTCTTAAAACTCTTCATCCTCAAGACCCCAACTGTCCTGTCACAGACCTAAAGTGCCTTAATAAGAAACCCCCAATTTCCTCAGCCTCAAAGATCCCAAGTTCTCTCACCCTGCGCATTCTACATCAGCCAAAAGATCCCCAGTCCCCTTTGTCTGAAGACCCCAGTTTCTTCAGCCCAGATCTCCTCAAGCCAAGTGACCTGTCCTTTAGACTTAGAACCACATTATGCCCAGATTTTCTGAGTACCCAGGCAGAGATCTTCAAAACCCTTCTTGGAGAAATATTCCTTCTCCTGCACTGGAACAGAGTCCTGATTTCAGCCTGACCCCAGTCCAGCAGTTAGGGGCTTCCAGATCGCCTCAGGAATCCCTCCGTCACCCACAGACATGTCCCTCCCAGTGCCTTTCCTCGGAAGGGGCTGAATTGTAGGGGAACCAAAGAAACCAAATCTAGTTCACATTAGGCTTGTCTGTCATAGCTAGTCAGGATCTGTCCATCCCACCAATACCCTCACCCCGACTTTCCCCTCACCTTCCTTCCTTGGGCACTCCACCCAAGGAAGACAAACCAGGCTCTGGACAGTGGTCTGGGCTATCTCAGCCCCTTCTTCTTCCACAGGCACCTTGGCCTTGAACGCTCCAATGGCCACGAGGCTGAACAGGTCTCCAGAGGAGAGCACTGAGGGAGATGCTGGGAGAACAGAGTGGAAGCCCACGGTGAGAGGCAGAGGCAGCAAAGCTGGGCTCTAAGCCAGCTCTATAGGAAGGACATGCATTGGTCCCCAAAGGACCACAGACTGCTTGCCTGGTTAGCTGAGTGAACTCCTCTGTGACTGTACACAGGAAGGGAATGCCTGGTCCTGTCTGAGATGGTGAAGTGGAGTGGGACAAAACAGGACACTAACATCGTCAACTACTTTGTGTCCAGGAGAGTTAGGAAAATGCTCAGTGTTTGTTCAGTTCAGCAGGACACAGTCGTAAAGGAAAATCTTCAGCCTTGTCTCACAGAGACCATCCAGTAGCTTCAGGCTACTTCCTGCACAAAAGGTGGAGAAGACCCAGCTCTAAGGTCTGACTTATATTAGTAAATCACTGATGAAATCTATTATTTTCCTTAGGCAAAAGATGCTTTCAAAGACATCTCTGTATATTTCTCCAAGGAAGAATGGGAAGAGATGGGAGAATGGGAAAGAATTCGATATAGGAATGTGAAAAGGAACTACGAAGCACTGATTGCTATAGGTAACAGGAAGTGCTGGGTGCCTGTGAGCCTGGGAAACATGAAACAGGTCTTCACCCTCAGTGTTCACTTAGCTCTCTCGTAGGTGGCTTCATTTGCTTACAGTTCCCTTTTGTGTGGAGACTAACCTGGAAGAAATGTTTATTGTTTTGTACCAAAGGGAGGTTGACCCTGCAGTGCAGAGTTCACCTCTTGCCTTGTTTAGATTCTCCCAGCCCATCCTACTGATTTCCCTGACTGTGTGACACTTTTCATTGCTTCTTTGCTTTGTTCCTCCTTCTGAGAACAAATATTTTGCTTCTTTCCAGGTTTCAGAGCCACTGACCAGCTTTCATGCATCACCGCAGGCAGGTCATCAAGCTCCAGGTAGATGACACTGAGGATTCTGATGAAGAATGGACACCAAGGCAGCAAGGTGAGGGGCCAGCAGGATTTAGAGGTGGCTTCCTGAAACCAGTCTGGGCTTAGGTCTCAATATCTCAGCCATTAGCAAAGAAAACATCATTTTCAGCATTCCAAAGTGGTTGTGGCTGAATATTGACATAAGCCTGAATGAAGATGACTGTATAGGTTTTCCAGTGTAATTCTCAAAAGTTTTATGTTTAAAATTTATCATTCTTTTAAAAAGAATTATTTTTGCTAAACATTCTTAATGAAAGGCAGTTAAAGAAACCTTAGAAATAAATTCACCAAAGAGATGTAATACTAATCTAATAATTGGTTGTTGGATTAAATCTCTTAGAAGAGGAAATGATTAACATATTATGTCAAGTTACATTATTATGTAGGTATATAAAACAACAACACATGATCTTCTTACCTAAGGTGAAATTAATTATTTGTCTTAATTCTGGGAAAGGGTTTGAGAGAACTATTTATTCTCCCTGATCTTCCCACATTTCACTGACCAGAGACAGCACCAGGTAAATAAAATGAAGTACACTCATTACAGAATGAAGTGAGCAGCTCACTTCCTCTTCTGCTGCTCAGATAGTTTAGAAGAGTTGATCTTCCTAGACTGGAGCAAACAATTTAGATAGCTCTATGATTCTCCATCTATAGATTTCTGTTCTCGAGATTTTTAAATTATTTACTTAGTTTGGCTGCACGGGGTCTTCGTGGCTGTGCGTGGGCTCCCTCTGGCTGCAGTGAGTGGCTTCTCACTGCAGAGCACATGCAGGCTCAGTCGTCTGTGACACACAGGCTTAGTGGCCCCCAGAAAGTGGGATCTTCCTGGAACAGCGATCGAACCTGTGTCCTCTGAATCAGCAGGCAGATTCTCACCCACCTGTGCCACCAGGAAGTCCCTCTGTTCCCTTAGGTTACTAAAACTAGTGAAAGGGACATGAAAATCAAACATTTGGTTGTCTGCAAAGGTTTTGACATGAAGAGAGACTCTTCACAGGGAACACATCCGCTGCGGCCCACCACGCCTCTGCACATCGTTATTCACCTCACAGTGTCTGAGTGTATGGTGCTCGCTTGCTGACTATGCACACATTACTGTTAGTGGCCATAGTGTTCATTGCTCCATCGTGTCTGACTCTGCGGCCCACGGACTGTAGCCACCAGGCTCCTCTGTCCATGGGATTCTCCAGGCAAGAATACTGGAGTGGGTTGCCATTTTCCTGCTCCAGGTGATCTTCCCAACCCAGGGATCGAACCTGCATCTGTTGCATCTCCTGCACTGCAGGCGGATTCTTTACCGCTGAGCCACCGGGGATATATATACACATTGCTGTACAACAAATCTGTAGAACTTTTCCATCTTGCGCGATTGAAGCCCTAACCCACTGAGGAACGATTCTCCAATCCTTCCTCCTCATAGCCCTTGGCAACCACAATTATATTTTCTGTTTCCATGGGTTTGATTAATTTACATACCTCATAGAAAGTGGAATCAGGCAATATTTGTCTTTTTTGGAGTGGTTCATTTCACTCAGCATATCATCAAGGCCCATTCCTGATGTAGCATATGACAGAATTCTTTTTTAAGGCTTAAAAACATTCCAGTGTGTGCCTGTGTACAAAACAGATATAAGATAGATCTTATATATAATCTTTATCTGTTTATCCACCAATGAACATTTAGATTGCTTCCACATCTCGCCAACTGGGAATAATGCTGCAATGACCATAGATGTGCACACTATTTATTCAAGATCTTCCTTTCAATTTTTATGGAAATAGACTCTTGAGTTGGATTGCTAGATCATACAGCAGTTCTAATATTCTGAAGAAACTCCATACTGTTTTTTCTGTGAAGTTTGTGACATTTTACATTTCCAACAATAGTGTATAAGGGTTCCAATTTCTCCGTATCCTTACCAAACTTGCTATTGTCTTCTTATTCATATTGCCCAGCACAGAAGGTTTCAATTTGTATTTCCTTATTGATTAGTAATGTTGAGCATCTTTCCATATGTTTGTTGGCCATTTGTGTATCTTTGGAGAAATGTCTATTGAATTCCTTCTCCCACTGTGTTAGTCAGCTCAGACTGCCATAACAAAACAGATGCATGCCTTAAACCACAGAAATTTGTTTTCTTACAATGCTGAATCATAGAAGTTTGATATCAGGGGTGCCATCGTGGTCAATCAGGTTCTCTTCCTGGCTTATACGTAGGCTTCATATTGGTGTATGCTTATTAACCCCTTATCAGATACATATTTTACAAATATTTTCTACAGTCCTATAGGTGGCCTTTTCACTCCGTTCACCATGTCCTTTGCTGCACGGAGATTTTAAAATTAATGTAATCTCATTTGTGTATTTTTACTTTGTTACTAATACTTGTGCACTTGGTACCATATGTAAGAAATCATTGCTGATTCAGTGTCATGAAGCTTCACCTTGTTTTCCTCTAAGAGTCTGTTCAAGTCTTGCATTTAGGTCTTGAATCCATTCTGAGTTGATTTTTCTACGTGATGTAAGATCTTCGTTATTTTGCAAATGGATATTTTGTTTCCCCAGCACCATTCATTATAGCGATTAAATTTTTCCCATTGTCTTGACCCCCCTTGGTGAAGATCATTAGACCATGTATCCAAGAATGTATTTCTGTTTATTTCTGGTTGTCTATTCTGTTCCATTGATTGACATGTCTGTCTTTATGCCAACGGGCTTCCTCTGTGACTCAGCAAGTGAAGAATCTGCCTTCAGTGCAGGAGACACAGGAGATGCAGGTTCAATCCATGGGTTAAGTTCAATCCTGGAGAAGAAAATGGCAACCCCGTCCAGTATTCTTGCCTGAGAAATCCCCTGGACAGAGGCCCCTGGTGGGGTTACAGTCCCAAAAGGTCACAAAGAGTCAGCATGACTAAGCAACTAAGCACTCACTTTATGCCAAAACTATACTCTTTTGGTTCTGGTACTTCTGTAATATGTTCTGAAATCAGAGGCCTCCAGCTTTGCTGTTCTTTCTAAGATTAGTTTGCCCTATTTGGGGTCCTCTGAGATTCAGTATTAAGTGTAGGATGGATTTTCTATATCAGAAAAAAATTCCATTGGGAGTTTAATAGGAATTGCATTGAATCTTTAAATTGCTTTGGGGAGTACGAACAGCTTAATAATATTAAGTCTCCAAATCCATAAACATGAGACACCTTTCTATTTACCTGTGTCAGATTCCTTTCAGCAATACTTTGTAGTTTTCAGTGTATAAGTCTTTCATCTCTTTAGGTTTACTCCCAATTATTTCTCTCTCTTTTGATGCTTTTACTCCCAGTTATCTGGTTCTTTCTGATGCTTTTACTCCCAATTATTTCATTCTTTTCGATGCTTTTACTCCCAATTATTTCATTCTTTCTGATGCTTTTACTCCCAATTATTTCATTCTTTTCGATGCTTTTACTCCCAATTATTTCATTCTTTTTGATGCTTTTACTCCCAATTATTTCGTTCTTTTTGATGCTTTTACAAATAGCATTACTGGGACTTCTCTGGTGGTCCAGAGGCTAAGCCTCCACACTCCCAATGCAGACAACTTGGGTTCAGTCCTTGGTCCGGGAACTAGATCCCACATGCTGCAACAAAGACCTGGCACAAATAAATAAATAAAAATAAATATTTTTAACTTAAATTTAGATCTTGACTATAGTTTATTTTAATGAAAAATAAATAGGATTGTTTTCTTATTTTCCTTTTTGGAATGGTCATCATTCATGCATGGAAAGATATTTGAATGTTGATTTTGTACCATGCAACTTTCTGTGTAGGTTTTTGTGTGTGTGTAATTTTAAAGATTTTTCTGTACATAAAACCATGTCCTCTGTGAAGAGACATAATTTTACTTCTTTCTTTCTAAATAGAGGCCTTATGTTTCCTTTTCTAACCTAATACCCTGGCTATGACTTCTAACATTATGGTGAATAGAAATGTTGAAAATGGGCATCCTTGCCTTTTTTTCTAGATCTTAGAGAAGTTTTCAGCTTTTCACTGATGACTATGATGTCAGAGGTAGACTTTTCATATATGACCTTTATTATACTGCAGTCACTTCCTTCTAGTTCTACTTTTTGAGTATTTTGCCATGAAAGGCTAGTAAATTTATTAGATACTTTATGGACATCAGATGAGGCACAGATGAAGTTTCCTTTTTTTTTTTTTTTAATTTTAAGAAAATTATGTAATGCTCCCAGTGGAAGCATAGGAGTTGATGATACAGAAATCATTTTCCATTCCTCCTTTGGTAATCCTTGTCCTTGTCACTCTCTGGCTCAGAATTATGTGTCCTTAATTGGAATGCCCAGAGTTTGGAAACACTTACCAACCAAAACACTGATTCCCATCATTTTTAGGTAAACGTTCTTCGATGGCCTTCAGAGTGGAGCACAATAAATACCAGAAGGTGAGTATTTCCCAAATCCTGTTGCCAAAATATCCTCCTCATGGATCCAGTCACAGGTGAGAATAGGAGAAAACAGAGATCCTGGAGACTGCTGCCTTCCTGTCCTGATTCTTTAGCACAATGTCTGATATCATCACCATCTTTATACTTAGTAAGAACAGCAACAATAGTAGGCTGTTCTGTTGTTACATTATTTTCACAATATCTCAGACTTTAAGCATTTTATGTGAATAAACTTACTTAAACCTTAAAACAATCCTACCATACCTATAAGTAGGTATATAGCTATCACCATTATAGATCACAAAACAGAGGTAAAAAAATGATTAATTATATGCCTGAGATCACAGTATCACTGGTAGTGCACTCTAATCCAAAGCACTTTTTCTAAACTCCTTACAAAATGATTAAAACTTCCATAGTTCTATGAAGTTTATTCATACATCTTTATATCATTCATCTGAGAGATGTTTTCAACCTCAGTTCTTTTGTGCTGTGCTAGGGAGGGATATGGTAAGATATCTGACTATGGGACGCTTAAGAACATTCTGGGCAGTTTGTAGAGTGGACAGTCTAGGATGATGACGGTGACAGGATCCCTACTTCAGAACCTCCCAGTCCAATAAGAGGAAGCAACTCGCAGCCCTGACAAGCCTCAGGTTTATGACTGAAAAGCAACAAATGAGAAAATAACTGAAGGACTTCACATAGGTTACCCACTTTTGAGTAGAAACTCATCTGGGCATCATTTCAAATGCTCATTCTTGCAGGAGGAAGTAACAAGTCCTTCCCCTGAGCTCTGATTAGGCAACTCTCATGTTTGGAATCATCTGTTTAGCCTGCCCTGCGTTGTGAGCTTTGAGAGCCTAGCCCATACCCATTAATTCTCAGAAGTCCAGGCCCAGCTTAAAGCCCCTGAGGGCCCCTGAATGTTTTGTGAATGAGTGACTCCACATTTAAACATTCATCTAGGAGTAAGAAGGTCAAAGAATGCTGAAGACAGTATCTGTGAGCTAGACTTCAAATACAGAGACAGTTGAAGGGATAAATTGATGGCGGGGATATACACTCACATTCATACTGTATTAAATAGCTCACACAACAATTTGTTGAAATGTTATTAAATTTCATGTCCACTGTAACACTAAGAATTAGCATGTATACCAATTTATGGATCAGGAAACTGAGGAGAACCAGGTAGTCATACAGCCTTGTTCAAGCAGAACTGATGAGGTCAGCTACTTTAATTCCAAACATTGTCTCTAAGAGGACATGGCAACCTGCAACTCTCAGTTCATTTTCTTTATTGTCTAAATGTGTTTCTCTGATCATCTTTTCTCTTCTCGATCTCACTGCTTTGTCACCTTATCTTCCAGATATGTTTTGTCCCCTCTGTAATTTTCTCCATACTTCCTCGTCCATCAAAGGGCCACTAATTAATAGAAAACCCCTGGATTTCTCTATGAGCCCTTACCCTCTTCTTTCCCTGACCTCCAGCTATTCTTCTTGCCTTGCTTTCACTTTTATGCAGAAGGTTGAAGGAAAAGAACCTTAAGATATGAATTCCAGTTATTATTCACTACCCACCCGGGTCCTTATTTTACATGCCAGTGTTCAGATGCCTCCTCCACCAGGTATTTCCAAGAATTCCCGAAGCATTAGCTAAAGTCATGCGTGTGAAAACACTTCATAAAGCCCTAAAGAGCTAAAGAAGCGCATGTCGTCTTTTACTCATGTGGAAGGCAATGTCCAGGTCACCACTAAGTAAGGAATCTAGTTTGAAGGAATTGCCGGGAGCAGCAAAACTGCTGAAGACAAGTGGCTCCAAGCAGGCTCAGAAACCAGTGCCCCTCCCGGAAAAGCAAGGATCCCTGGACAGCACCCCAGACAAAAAGTCGGTAAGAGAAAATTTGGGGAGTTCCTCTAATTAGTTCCTCTAATCCCTGTAGAAAAGCTAGTAAGTATGGACTAGGTGTGTGGCGTGAATTTTGGGTGGACTTGGGTTTAAGCTGGACTGATCTGAGACATGAAGTTAGCAATGGGGCTTTGGGAAAATCTTATACATTTTCTGAGGTCTTGATTGCTCATCTATAAAGTGAAGACAAGGATACATAACTCATACAGTGTTTGAAAGCTTTACATTAAACGCAAAAGTGCTGACACTGCTTTGAGCTAAAAGTAGTTCAGGAAATCCAGCTGTGATGACACGGACCATGCCTCGTTAGTGTTCACCCGTTATGCCTCGTTAGTGTTCATGCCTCATTAGTGTTCATGCCCAGACCTCTGCTCAGTGCCTCACATGTCATGTGCCCTCAACGTATGTTTTCTGAGTACATGTGTCAGTGAACTGTTTCCTAAGTAAGAAGGTGGGAAGTTAACCCTACTAACGGGAAGTGCAGGAAGCCAACACTGAACTGGGCATCTGTGGTCACTGAGGAGCCTGTCTCCTGAACCAGGAGTTAGAGGGAGAAGAAACAAGTATAGAAAAGGACTTCCTGGCGGTTAAGTGGCTAAGACTCCGCTTCCACTGCAGGGGGTGCAGGCTCCATTCCTGATCGGGGGGAACTAAGATGCACAAATATGTGACATTAAAACGCAAAAGCACAAAAGTAAAAGTTTAAAAAAATACATGCAAATAAGTTTCAACAAAGTGTATAAATGAACAGGTAGGAGATCTCACACTTTCCGATAAAACAGGGACTAACTCTCCAAACCCCACCAGCCTTGCTTAGCTTCTGTTCTCCATCTTAGAACGCAAAGAAAGGCGACTGGAATGAAGAGGTACAGTCTACGAGAAAGAAAAGGCCATGTGTACCAAGAGGTCAGAGAGCCCCAGGATGACGACTACCTCTGTGAGTGCCCCCGCTGGCCCAGTCACGGAGAAGGGGCTATGAGGCCTTGGTCCAATAACCTTACTTCACCATTTGGTCCCCCAATCATCCCCTTCCTCTGTGACTTAGGGTGCAGGATCGAAGCCACATGCCGTGAGTGCCCCAGTTCTTTTTGAAGGTCTTTACGATCAGCAACATCACTTTACCTCCCCTCATCCCTGTTGCTCTCACCTCCAGATTGTGAGGAGTGTCAGAACTTCTTCATCGACAGCTGTGCTGCCCATGGGCCCCCAACCTTTGTAAAGGACTGTGCAGTGGAAAAGGGGCATGCCAACCGCTCAGCCCTCACTCTGCCCCCTGGGTTAAGTATCAGACTGTCGGGCATCCCTGAGGCTGGGCTTGGAGTGTGGAATGAGGCGTCCGATCTGCCGCGGGGCCTGCACTTTGGCCCCTATGAGGGCCAGATCACAGACGATGAAGAGGCCGCCAGCAGTGGATACTCCTGGCTGGTGAGGAACACCCCTGTTTCCCTTCTCTGGCCTCGAGTTGCTTGTGTGTGGTGGGGGGTACTTCATGTCTACATGCAAGGATGCAGATGGTGATGACACAGTCGGCAATGACACGGGCAGTCCTGTGTGCACTTGGCACGAACACGGGACTTCTGTCTAAAGGTAAGAGGAGAGGTGGGACCACAGTGTACACACACAGGACCTCTCTCTAAAGCTCAGAGGAGAGGTGGGACTACAGTGTACACACACACAGGACCTCTGTCTAAAGGTCAGAGGAGGTGGGAGACACTGGTCCAGGCACACAGGACCTCTCTCTAAAGCTCAGAGGAGAGGTGGGACCACAGTGTACACACACACAGGACCTCTCTCTCTAAAGCTCAGAGCAGAGGTGGGAGACACTGGTCCAGGCACACAGGACCTCTCTCTAAAGGCCAGAGGCGAGGTGGGAGACAGTGGCACAGACATGCAGAGGTGACTCCTCCCTGTGGAGCCCCTGCCGTCAATGAACCAAGAGACTCTGACGTGGAATGATGATTAAACAGCTTACCATTTGGTTGGACTGGTGGTTGGATCCGTGCAGGCTGAAGAGCACCAATGCCTGCAGAGGGAAATGGTTCTTCTATTACTTCCTACCAAAAAAAATAAAAGAGAGAGGAACGCTTGTATCTCTTTTCTGACACTCAGATCACCAGAGGGAGAAACTGCTGCGAGTATGTGGATGGAAAGGACACATCTTTGGCCAACTGGATGAGGTGAGTGCAGTGAGTCTGCAGTTTGCAGATGCCGCTCTCCCCTCAAGCCCCCACCCCTTTCCTTCTCAACCCGTCTCCCTCAATAGCTTCCGCATCTTCTTTCCTCTTTTCCCTCCATATCATGGTCTTTCATTTCAAAAGACATTTGAAGGAAATGAAAATATAGCATATATTGTGCCCTCAAAATATAGTGCCTTCAAAATACGAGTCTATATGCTGAACAAAACTGGGGGATTTGAAAACAACCTGAAGAGTCTCGATTCACCAGGGGCACTTTAACTCACTTAACTGACACTTACCAAGCATTTTATGTTCCAGTGTAGACAGTGAACTTCATTACTGAAGCAGATCACACATCCCATGTCCTTTTGGAGAACAACTGCAGACAGACACTAGCCAATTGATTTTAGGAACAGTAACCTTAATTTTTCTATCTTTGAGAAACTGCACAGCACCAGGATAACCTAACATGGGAGACCTTGAGTCCATGTGGGCAACAACCTCCCCAGGCTCGGTTCCAGTGAGAAGTGGCCTCGGAAGGAATGGGGGCAGGATGGCCGTGAGCAGGGCCGTTCTCTGAGGGCCGCTCCTTTCATCAGGGCAGGAAGAAAGTGAAAAAAACTATCACTCTTCTGGGTCTCAAGCTATGTCAGAGCACTCTCCAAGTTTCCATGGGAGGGGAGGTGCAAGTGAAAATGACCCTGGATACACATGGGGAGATTGGAGGAAAGCCTCGGGGAGAGAAGGCAGGCTGGGGTGAGTGCTGAGGGCTGCATGCTAGCAGAGGAGCACCAAGTCCTGTGGAATGAAAAGAGAACTTAATTCAGAGTTTAGAGGAGCTGGAGGTTACCAGCCCCACAGAAAATCCAGGTGGAGACGAGTCTGGAACTGGGCTCTATAAAGTGGCCAACTAGGAAAGGAGAGAAAAGCATTCCAGCCAGGAAGAGGACCAGAAACAGGATCTGGAAATGGGAATTCACATGGCCTGGTCGGAGGTGTGAACAGAAGGTCCCCATGAGGGGGCAATGGAAGCCATGGCAGCCTCAGAGCCTGAAGGCAAGGAGCTGGGCATGGCCCGACAGTGGAGGGGACTCATCACCTGAGGTTTCTTCCCCTTTCCCGGCCTCGACCCCAGGTATGTGAACTGTGCCCGGGACGACGAGGAGCAGAACCTGGTGGCCTTGCAGTATCAAGGGCAGATCTTCTACCGAACCTGCCAGGTGGTCAGGCCAGGCTGTGAGCTGCTGGTCTGGTACGGGGACGAGTATGGCCAGGACCTGGGCATCAAGCGGGATAGCAGTGGGAAGAGCGAGCTCACGGCTGGGAGAGGTGAGCACCACCCCCTCTTCCAGTGCCCCACCCCATCCTGGGGAGCCTCCTGGTCCAACTCCGAAGCAGAGTACAATCCAGTCCAAAGTCAGTCAGGTCGCAATTAAAATGCCTCAAAATTTGATTCATTTCATATGACTGTTAGGAAAAATTTTTATATTAACAATGTTAGTTCTAATTTTTAATATTTCATGTGAAAATATGTAACATCACCTTCTGCTGAAATGTTTAGAAGCAAAAAAGCAAGTTTTCTAGCGCCTACCAGCTCTCTCCCCTTACCTGTTTCTTCCTCATTTCCTCCCATTTCTAAGCAACACATGTGCAGCGATTTGCACTGTTACTGTTTCAATTTGTTGTCATGTGAGTTCACACTCTGTGCCAGACAGGGCTCCACGCACCGAGACAGACAGATCCACTGCCCTGGGGGCAGCATGGGCTTCACACCAGACGGGGCTGATGCTCTGAGGAGAACCAGTGCAGGAAACCACCTCCAATCAGCGTGAGCAGGGGGTGGGGTGCGGCGCAGGGTGGTGGGCAGGGTCTCTGCAGAGATAACACCTGTGGGAAAGGATTCCAGGCAGGGAAGCAGCCAGTGCCACAGTCCCAGGGCCAGGAAAATAGGCCATGCCATTGGTCACAGGAGGAAGCACGGAGGGAGAGGAAGGAGGCTGGACGGCAGCCCCAGGACCAGGAATAGAGGCCATGCCAGTGGTCACAGGAGGAACCATAAAGGGAGAGGAAGGAGGCTGGATGGGACACGGAAGCCTCAGGGCCCTTGTCCAGGTTCAGGCCCCAGGGGTCTTCCTGGGTGACACAGGACAACCGTGCGGCTTTCAGTTGCAAGCAGCATGTTCTCTGTGCTAAGACGATGCTTTGGTTCATTTTTGGGAAGAGACAGCAGTGGGGAGTCCCCTCAGAGGTCAGTTTACAGCCAGACATGAGGGGAGAGTGAGCTGAATAAAGATGCTCGGGAGTGAGGGTGTGAGGAGTCTGGCTGGAGATATATTTTTAAACAGGACTTCCTAGTGCATGTTAAACGCACTATGACTGAATGAAATAAATGAGGTATGAATACTAGTGAGGCTTGAGAAAGGACATGCCTTTATTTTATGATTTATGGAAAACTGAGAGGGGAGCAATTTGTGAACCAACTGGGGCAGCAGGAGCCAGAGACCTGTAGTCGGTAGGACCTGGGCCGCTCGGTCTCGTCCAGTCTGAAACCCACTTCCTGCTGAGATCGGCACAAAGCCTGCTCTTTGAACCAGGAGCCGCAAAGTCAGCTTTACTCACACCTGCTCTAACCACCCCCTGTGCTGCCTCCCACATGCAGAGAGCTCCAGGCCAAGTGCCCCTAACCTAATAGACCCTTTCCCGTCCCAGGGGAGCCGCTCAGGAGGATTCCACCCGAGTCATCAGGCCTTCTCTCTCAGCAGGGTAAAATACCTGTGGCCTCTGTGACATGACTTTCAGATACTTACACGCAGGGAAAGGTTCCTGCAGACTCACCTCTATCAGGAGAGATGCTGCCTCTGCTGCTACTGGAAGGTCCCTAGTCTGGGTGATATGTAGAAAAGGCCCTTGACACAAGCCTCCTGGATTTCTGTAGATGCAGAGAATAAGGATGGAATGGAAAGTGGACTGTAGAGACACACTTGATGGGAGACAAATCGTGCACTGTCCACACTAAGATGACTAGGGGGCAGGCCTCACCACGGCAAGCCAGCTACCTGACCAAAAGCTTCCTCTCTCAGCAGAGCCGAAGCCCAAGATCCACCCATGTGCCTCCTGCTCTCTGGCCTTCTCCAGTCAGAAATTCCTTAGCCAACACGTCCAACGCAATCACCCCTCTCCAGACCCTCCTGAGACCACCTGCAAGAGACCACCTCCAACCAGAGGATCCCTGCCCAGGCAATCAAAATCAGCAGCAGCGATATTCCAATCCACACAGCCCAAGTGACAAACCTGAGGGTCACGAGGCCAAGGACAGGCCCCAACCTTTGCTGAAAAGCATAAGACTGAAGAGGATTTCAAAGGCCTCCTCCTACTCACCCAGAGGACAAATGGGGGCTTCTGGGGTGCATGAGAGAATCACAGAAGAGCCCAGCACAAGTCAGAAACTGAATCCAGAGGACACAGGCAAATTATTCTTGGGGGCAGGGGTCTCAGGGATTATAAAAGTCAAGCACAGAGAGTGTGGGCAAGGATCCAAGGATAGGTCAAGTCTCATCACAAACCAGAGGGCACACACACGGGAGAAGCCCTATGCTTGCAGAGAGTATGGGCGAAGCTTCAGTCGGAAGTCAGTCCTCATCACACACCAGAGGACACACACAGGGGAGAAGCCCTATGTTTGCAGGGGAGTGTGGGCGAAGCTTCAGTCAGAAGTCCCATCTCATCAGACACCAGAGGACACACACAGGGGAGAAGCCCTATGTTTGCAGGGAGTGTGGGCGAAGCTTCAGTCAGAAGTCCCATCTCATCAGACACCAGAGGACACACACAGGGGAGAAGCCCTATGTTTGCAGGGAGTGTGGGCGAAGCTTCAGTCGGAAGTCAGTCCTCATCACACACCAGAGGACACACACAGGGGGAGAAGCCCTATGTTTGCAGGGAGTGTGGGCGGAAGCTTCAGTCGGAAGTCAGTCCTCATCACACACCAGAGGACACACACAGGGGAGAAGCCCTATGTTTGCAGGGAGTGTGGGCGAAGCTTCAGTCAGAAGTCAGTCCTCATCAGACACCAGAGGACACACACAGGGGAAAAGCCCTATGTTTGCGGGGAGTGTGGGCAAAGTTTCAGTAATAAGTCAGTCCTTATCACACACCAGAGGACACACACAGGAGAGAAGCCCTGTGTTTGCAGGGGAGTGTGGGCGAAGCTTCAGTCGGAAGTCAGTCCTCATCACACACCAGAGGACACACACAGGGGAGAAGCCCTATGTTTGCGGGGAGTGTGGGCGAAGCTTCAGTCAGAAGTCAGTCCTCATCACACACCAGAGGACACACACAGGGAGAAGCCCTATGTTTGCAGGGAGTGTGGGTGAAGCTTCAGTCAGAAGTCAGTCCCTCATCACACACCAGAGGACACACAGGGAGAAGCCCTATGTTTGCAGGGTGTGGGCTGAAGCTTCAGTCAGAAGTCAGTCCTCATCACACACCAGAGGACACACACAGGGGAGAAGCCCTATGTTTGCAGGGAGTGTGGGCGAAGCTTCAGTCAGAAGTCCCATCTCATCAGACACCAGAGGACACACACAGGGGAGAAGCCCTATGTTTGCAGGGAGTGTGGGCGAAGCTTCAGTCGGAAGTCAGTCCTCATCACACACCAGAGGACACACAGGGGAAAAGCCCTATGTTTGCAGGGAGTGTGGGCGAAGTTTCAGTCGGAAGTCCCATCTCATCACACACCACAGGACACACGGGAGAAGCCCTATGTGTGCAGAGAGTGTGAGTGAATCATGACCAACAAACCACATCTTAGCCACTGGAGGATTACTGCAGCCACCCCATGCCTCAGCTCTAAGGGGGCCTCAGAGGAGGGCTGTGACCCGTTACAGTCCCCAAGAGGATGAGGAGAGACTTCCCAGGTGGTCCAGGGCCCAAGACTCCAATGCAGAGACCCATGTTCAATACCTGATTGGGGAACTGGCTCCCATATGCTGCAGCTAAGACACAGCGCAGCTGAATAAATAGATACATAAATATTTTAAAGAAAGAGTGTTATAAGCACAGAATTACTTGGTTAGATGGACCTTCCACTTTCATGACAGGTGAGGAGGTAGGTAAACAGCAGAGGGTTCTTAAGTGTTCTGGAGATATTCTTGCCAACTGCCTTCGTGGTTTTTGTATTCCTAGTAAGTTTTGTCTCCAAACAAATCTGAAGCCCAGACTATGTACTCATTTCCCCCTTATTATTGACAGCAGTGGGGTCCAGTGGTAGCTGAAGCCCTGGGAAGGCATAACTCTGGAGCCAACTCAGTTAGGTCACTGGACAGTCTGTTCCTGGGTCCAGGGAGAGGAATCTAGGGTTTGAGACAGACTCACCAGGGGAAGAGAATTCCCCGGCCTCCTGGGAAGTGTAGCCTCTCCTCCTCGTAGACCTCGACTCTCCTTTGGCCTCTCTGGGTTGCCCTCTGTCTTCCTCTGCCTTCTGTAGCCTCAGAGTGAAGGCCTCGTGCACATGAGTGTGTGTGCATGTGTGTGCCTGGCTCAGCGGGGGCCATCTGGTCTTTGCCGCTCCTCGGGGTCATCACAGCATCTGAACTCCAGATTCGACCACAGGCGTCCAGCTCAGCCCTGCCCTCAGCAGCTGTGTGACCTGGGGTGATGCTCAACCTGTCTGTGTCTCGATTCTCATCTGTGATACAGGGTGGGAGCATCAGCATCTTGGTCTGAGGTGTAAGCACAGGCAGAATTTGGCAGAGGCTGGCTGAGAATGCAAGACCCACCTTTGCTGTTCTCTGTGTTTTTTTCTTTGATCTTTTTTATTTTTTAATAGAAGGATAATTGCTTTACAGAATTTTGTTTTCTGTGTGTCCTTCAGCCCCCACACCGTCCAGGTCTTCAGAGCTAGACAGGGAAGGGGCCGTTTAGGCACTCGACTGCCCTGATGAGGGGGTGTGAGGTCAGGGGTGCTAAGGGAGGGCGACCTCCTTGCCCACCACTGCCCTTCCTGCTGAGCTGGGCAGCCCCAGAGCCCCTCCACAGACAGGCAGGGCCTACCGCCATCCACCCTGCCGAGAACAGAGCCTGGAGCCGTGTGTGTGGAAATCCCCTGTCCGGCCGCGGTCCCACCCCCACACGGAGGGTCCTCGAGGCCCACACCACAGTTGCTCTATGCACAGGCCTCACACCTGTGCCCACGTGCTCTGCTCAACGCGGCTGTGACCTTGAAACTCTTAACTAGGGAATACTTCATCCATACACTCCCTTTTATGAGTGAAGTCTGATGGACCATGGGGTGCGCTGTGAGCAAATATGCACAGACGGGCCCCGGGGTGGCCAGGCTGCTCATGGGGACAAGGTGGACACGAAGTCCTCCCCTGGTGAGTAAGGGTGGGGGCCGCACCAGGAAGCCTCGCCTGCTTACACCCAGCACTGACTCCAACAGCAGAGGCAGCGGCAATCGTAAGAGCCGGCCACACCCTCCCCCTCTGAGTGACCTCTGCCCTATCCTGACCCTTCCAGAAGGGGTTCAGGAGGCTGAAGTCCACCCGCTCACCAGAAGACACCCAGGGCAGAGTGGGCCATGGGATGGGGGCGGAGGGTGCCAGCCAGGGCTGAGGGCAGCGGCCCTCAGTTCCCTCCCTGTGCCAGGCTTCCGAAGCGTCTCTACACAAACCGTGTCAGCAATGACCACCCACTGTTATTTTCTCCTTTCTTTCACGCTTTCTTAAAGGAACACGTTTGTCTGTGGCTTGGTTTCCCTACAGGAGGGGAAGCCACGTAAACTCCCCATCTTCTGTGGCTTGAGGCAGGGGGCCACAGGAGGGAGAGTTAGGGGTGGTCCAGGAAGAGGGGCTTCACCTAAAAATGGTGGGGACCCAGAAACTTGCAGGGGCTCCTCACCTGCGCCTCCCACCAGAGCTGGGCCTGGAATCCCCTGGAAGGCTGAGCAGGTCAAAGCTTCTCCCTCCCCCTCCCTCCCCTCTCCTCCCCTCAAAAGCTGACTCGTGGGCCAGCCCACTACACCCCCAAATTCCCCCTCACCCACAGCCCCGCATAGGACCTCCCTCACAGAAGTGGGACGACCTACACAGCGGCAGAGATGGTGTGTGACCCCAGAGCTGGGGGTCTCAGCTGACTTTGAGCAATGGGGCTGGTGCTTTACACAGCCTCCCAGCCCAGGGAGCTGCCAGCAGCCACAAGCAACAATCTGAAGCGGAGCTGGGGGATGGGGATGTGAGCTGTCTGAGGTCCCATCCTGTCCTCACGATGGTGGCCAGGCCTCCCTGGCGCCGTGACTGCCCTGCACGGGCACACAGGAGTGCAGCAGTCGCGGGGACAGGACAGCCAGCTGCCTCCGCCTCACGCTCCACCCTGACCGCAGCGGCCCCACAGCTGCACCCGCCTCGCCTGCATGTGGCTCTATTTGGCTGCCGGGGCTCTGGACCCTGGGTGAGTCGGTGAGGGCAGAGCCCAGAGGCCAAGCCTGTCTTCAGCCCCTCAGACCCGCCAGACTCATGAGCCCAAGCAGCATCTGAAGCCAAGATGCCTTTGGAAGAATGACACCACAGAGGCTGACCTCAGAGCTCAGACTCCTGAAAACTTACGAAAGAGATTATTTTTAGTCTTTTTTAAAGTGGGATGTTGGCAGGATGGGGGAAGGGGAGTGACTTTCTTGGTGGTGCTGTGGTTAAGAATCCACCTGCCAATGCAGGAGACACGGGCTCAGTCCCTGATCTGGGAAGACCCCACGTGCCGTGGAGCAGCTAGCTCGTGCACAGCTACTGCAGCCCAAGTGCCTGAGCCTGAGCTTCCAGCCAGAGCAGCCAGCACAGCGAGAAGTTCCACACAGAAACACCCTGCCACCAGAGAAAAGTGCCTGAGCCTGAGCTTCCAGCCAGAGCAGCCAGCACGGTGAGAAGTTCCGCACAGGGAAAGAGAGAGCAGCCCCCATGCCCTGCAACCAGAGAAAAGCCCACACAGCAGGGAAGACCCAGCACAGCCAAAAAGTGAATAATCTTTTTTAAGTAGGAGGTTGCAGCATTCCCTGCTGGTCCAAAGGCTAAGACTCTGAGCTCCCAACACAGGGGGCCAGGTTCAATCCCTGGTCAGGGCACTAGATCCCACATGCCGCAACCAAAGACCCTGCACGTGCCACAGCTAAGACCCAGCACAGCCAATTAAATGGATATTCAAAGGTAGGAGGCTGTTCATCTGTTACCATAGAAAACTGCAACATTTTAGTGAAAGAAAAAAAAGATCTTATTTAGCAAGTTCTCGTGGTTGATTGGAAAATTTTTCTCATAACATGCAGCCATTTAAAAAAAAATTAGAAAATACAGAAACTAAAACCCACCCATAAATGTGTGCTGCTGCCACTGAGTCACTTCAGTCGTGTCCAACTCTGTGCGACCCCAGAGACGGCAGCCCACCAGGCTCCCCCCGTCCCCGGGATTCTCCAGGCAAGAACACTGGAGTGGGTTGCCATTTCCTTCTCCAGGGAACACCAATTACTGCAGCATCTGGCCATCACACACGGGAACACATGTGTGTGTTTTTCTTCTACAAAGCTTTCAACCTCCATCACTTTTCCACCAGCCTCTGCTCTGCTCACCAAGAAGCTTGTGTTTTGGCCTCGTGATTGGGGGGATGGGGTTCTGTTGAGCTCAGGGAGGTGGGGGAGCAGGGCTGTGAAGTTGGGGCACTGTCTGGCCTGCAGTGAGGAGAAAAGCGTGAGGGCTCCACCTCTAGGTCCAGTAACTTCAGGGCCCTCAGGAGCAGCCTGAGAAGAAGCCTCTCAAACACCCTCCCTGCATTCTCTAAGTAACAGCACGTCCCACATCTCAGGGTTCAGCTGTGGGTTAAATCCTCTCTTGTTGGAAAGAAATATGTTTCCACAGACAAT
Organism: Nanger dama; assembly: GCA_917880005.1. NCBI lineage: Eukaryota > Metazoa > Chordata > Mammalia > Artiodactyla > Bovidae > Nanger > Nanger dama. The sequence continues at coordinate 23,455 of CAKJTW010000025.1, forward strand.
CTGCCTGGATCTCAGCTTCAGTTGTTCCTCTTGTTGGAAATGAAAAGTGTTTCACAGAAACCTGCCTGTATCTTGGCCTAGTTGGTTCTCTTTTTGGACGTGAAAACTTTCCAGAGAATCTGCCCAGATCTCAGCCTCGGTTTATTGTTGGAAACGTAACGTGTTTCCACAGAGAACCTGCCCAGATCTTGGCCTCAGTTGGTCCTCTTGTTCGACATGGAAAGTGTTTTCACAGAGAATTTGCCTGGATCTCAGCCTCAGTTGGTACAGATCTAACAGGCAGTACGTTCAGGGCTCAGGGAAGTTAGTCCTGAAGCTTCTTGGGATTAGGGTTACAGCGCCTCCTCACCTCCACCCCTTCCACGGCCATGGAGCTTTCTCTTCCAGAGGAAGGTGTTTGGCAACATCAGCCACAAAGACACATATTGAAGAGGAGAAAGGCCACAGCAGGCAGGGCTGGGTGTTCTTGGGGAAGCAGAGAGGCCTTGGATACTCCACTCTGGAGCCCTGCCCTGTCGGCTTCTCCTCCGTCTCGCTGGGCATGCAGCTTTCACCTCCTGGGTGCCTGCCAGTGAGGGGCTCCCAAGACACCAAGGTGAGGTTGGCAATGGGTGAGCTGGATGCCAGGAACCCGAGACACTGCAGCAGGGCAGTGCGCTGTGGACAAGGGCTGGCCGCACTGAACAGTTAGGCCCTGCGCACCCAGGACACCCTCTCTGGACTCCAGGTAGAGGTGCTGCTGCCCCAGTGCCCACTTGGGTCTCAGGAGGTGGAAGAGAGACCAGGTTGTCCTTCCTACCTCCTGCCCAGAGAATGACAAAGGCCAGTTCCCAAAAGTCAGAGCAGGGGTGGGCAGAGTGCGTGCTTGGGTCTCGCAGGGTCCCTGTGAAGGGGGCTTTATTCTGACTGGATCCTTCTCAGCTGGTTCTCCTTCTGTGCTGTCTTCACATCAAATCACAAGGATGAGGCAGTCCAGGTGCCCACACATCACTCGCCCAGGTGCCAACAACCCTCCTTATTGATTAGGGGCAGGGAGACATGGTGGCTGGTGTGACACCCCCCTGGACCAGAGAAGAGACCCCCTAAGTTGTGTCTCTTCTACCTTCTGAGACCCAGGTGGGCACTGGGGGCAGAGCACCTCCACCTGGGGCCCGGAGAGGGTGTCCTGAGTGGACAGGGCCTAACTGTCCGCTTCAGGGGGTATGGGCAAGAGGGGCACTAACTCCTTTTTAAATATTTCAGATAACCACTGACTTCCTTTTGGTTTTTGGTTTCAGATCTTTTTGATATGGCTCATTTTCAGAGTCTTTATTGAATTTGTTACAATACTTCTTCCATTTTATGTTTTGATTTTTTTACTGTAAGGCATGTGTGATTGTTACCAAGTCCAAGCTCACTCTGCTTACCTCACAACAGGCCAATAAATCAGAGGTGAGGTGCTGAGGCAAGGAATACGACTTTACTTGGAAAGCCAGCAGATTGAGAAGATAGCAGACTAACAACTCAAAGAAACCATCTTGTCAGGGTCTGGTTGCCAGTGTCTTTTATAGAACACGTAACTGGGAAGGTGAGGAAACAAAGTAAAAGGCCATTAATCTGGCAAATATCTCCTGGAATGGCCAGCCTCGGGAGGAGACGTGTTACTTTCTCCCTTCCTGTAGCCACCCACAGGTGGACAGATCCTGAACGAAAGCAGCGGGGCAGTGTTTCCTGAAGCAGGCCATTGTGTATGGACAGTATCCCTGTACCAAACAAGCCAACAGGAAGCAAAGTTTAAAGTAAAAGATTTAATTTGAAAAAAAATTTTTAAACATGAAGTCATATTTTGTTCTTCCCTGTAACAGCTCAGTGTCCATTCCACAATCTTATGGAAAAGGGGGGCCTGCCTGTTCTAACTGTTCCACTAGTTGCATCTTTGGGGGTGCCCACCACTGGTGCCAGTGTTCTGAATGTTGAGATTTATCTTTTGTTGCTATTGGGAAAGTGTCTACTTCATATGTATAGACACAAAAATATTTATAATCTAGGTGTTGAGAGTTATGTTTTATTCAGCAAGAATCTTTAGTACTTCAAAAATGCAGGCAGTATCTAAAGGTAAAAAATTAAGCACTTTTTATGTATGGGAAGATGCAAGAGTCATCTCGTTGAAATCATCCCCTTTGACACACACCTATCCTATCTTCTCCCTCCTGAGTTTCCTCTGGGATCACTGTGGGGTGGCTGCAGTCTGGCGGCTGGTAGAGTGCAGGTATTCTTCTCCTTCCCAAGGTTCCTCAGGGCTCACAGTGCAAAGTGGCTGCAGTCTGATGGCTTCTAGAGAGTAGGAGGGGGAACCTGGATCCCCACTGAGATCATCTCATCAGAGAGAGCAAGCACATCCTGTGACTCCAGACAATCTTCCAACATTTGGGGTTCAGCGTTCTGCCTGCAGGATCCACAACCATCAGCTCAGCCACCATGCTCTGCACTTAGTTGCTATGTAGCCCTGAAACTTACACTGCAGGAGGCCCTCTAAATGTGGCATCCTGTCCAGCAAACTCTCAGTCACACCCTCCAAGCCCAACCCAGGCCCAGCCTCGCTGAGAGGGTCTCACTGGGGACTCAGGTTCCCCATCCTGCTCTCCCACATTCCCTTTGGTTCTGTGTGATATTAACTGTTTTACAGCCGTCATAATAAAGTTGAACACACTGCCTTGGTGCTGCCAGTCTGGGTCTTCTTTATCCCACTGAGATTCTGTGAACACTCATCAGATGCTGGGCGGGGAGAGGAGGGGCAGGTCTGGTCTCTGCTGAGTATGGGCGTCTACTGGAAGGAGATCACAGCTGCAGCCTCGCCTGCTGCTCATTAGCTTTTTGCTGGTCCCTGTGCCTGGATGATCAATTGCCCAGATAAACCTGCTCCTTCTCCCCATGCTTGTGCTGGTGAATTGGAATAGTTAGCAGGTAGCTCACCTGAGGAGTCTCCAGGAGCCCCAGGGATGGGGAACCGCTCGAGGTAAAGAGGAAATAGGCAGCGGCGTGCATAAAATGATACTGTAGAGCATTTATTCCTGAACACAAGTCAAGTGAAGCTCACATGCATTCTTCCTTTTTCTTAGCTTTGAGTATATGGTCTCCCTCTGCACATGATTCTGGCCCATGCAGATGGGGTGAGACTCAGTCCCCAGACCCCCTACCTGGGCTCACACATTCCCTTGGTCAGGACACCTTGGCTGTGGTAGGCAGGTCCCCAGTGTGTAAACAAGCCAGGTCCATATGGTCAAAGCTGTGGTTTGTCCAGTAGGCGTGTATGGATGTGAGAGCTGGACCATAAAGAAGGCTGAGCACCAAAAAAACTGATGCTTCTGAACTGTGGTATTAGACAAGATGCTTGAGAGCCCCTTGGACAGCAAGGAGATCAAACCAATCAATCCTAAAGGAAATCAGCTGTGAATATTCATTGGACGGACTGATGCTAAAGCTGAAGCTCCAATACTTTGACCACCTGCTGGGAAAAGCTGACTCATTGAAAAGACCCTGATGCTGGTGAAGATTGAAGGCAGGAGGGAGAAGAGGACAACAGAGGATGAGATGGTTGGATGGCATCACCAACTCAATGGACGTTGAGTTTGAGCAAGCTCCAGGAGACAGTGGAGGACAGGGAAGCTTGGTGTGTTGCAGTCCACGCAGTCACAAATAGTTGGACACACTTAGAGCCTGAGCAATCACCACCAGGTAGCCTATCTGAGGCGTCTCGATGAGCCCTGGGGGAGGTGCACCTCTCAGAGGGAAAGACTGAGAGCCCTACCTCAGCACTGACCCCTGGGAGGGCCACCCAGAGAAACCCACCTCAGCTCCAGACCCCAGAAATCCGAGCACTGACATTCAGACACAGGCACGGAGTCTTCCAGGACAGAGGACAGGCCTGGTCTGCACCCAGGCCTCCATGTCCTACTGCACAGAGTACCCGGCCAGGTGTACATGTCCTCACTGGAGAAGAGCTGATTACGTATGAACATAATCAGTGTAGACAGGACTTGGAGAGGTCTGAACCCACAAAGTAGACAGAACTTGGCCAGGTTCAAAGTAGCTTAGGGCTGCGTTCCCAGGAGGCACAGGCCACACCCCCAGGGCCTCTCATTGTTGGACAGGGCTCACCTGCATGTGAGAACTGGGACGTACCTTTCTTGAAGAAATCATCACTGGCTCCACACTTCACCCACATCAGGACAGAAACAAAAGCTTTGTCACTAAACATTTTGGCCGGCAAAAACAAAACTGACCAGGTTTTGCGACCACGTGGTGGACAGGGCCGGGGAAAGCCAGGAAGCCGGCGGAGCGCCACCCAGCGTCCTGCGCGCACAGACCCGGAAGTGGCCCGGCTGCAGCGCTCCGGGCTCCCGGCAGGGGGTGCTGCGCGGGTCGCCCGGGGAACCACAGCCCTGCGGCGTCCGCGCGGGAGAGCGGGTCCGTCCATCCTGCCGGCCAGTTAGGCGCGGGGTGTGCTTAGGTCCTGCTTCCCCGCAGGGTGGGGGAGTGGGCCTGACACCTCCTAGGCTCCCTGTCAGTTGACTTCGTGGCGGGGCTGACGCCCACAGGGCAGCGTGCTGCATCCAAGCGGAGAAAGCGGGCAGAGGTGGGGCACAGACGCCATCAGAGCAGAGCGCCTGCGGAGCGCCCACCTGCGCCCGCCTGCCCACCTCGGGCCCCAAGCCCCCACCCCATGACCCATTACCACACACACACACACACACTCCCACGCCGCACACATACGCGCTGTGCTGCTACACCATGCACACAAACAGCGCTTGTTCACCAACAGGCGCACACACACGCATAGCACACACCGGGGAATAAAATGAATACCCTAAAGTGCTCGTTCCTAAACACACGTGACGCTCACATGCATTCTTCCCTTCTTCTGAGCCTCGATGTTTTCCAAAACAAAAAAGTTTATAAAGTAGTTAATGGTGAATGACTTTTAGATGATGAGACTTTCTGACGTTATTCCACAAATACTACAAGACCTGAGAGATGAATTAGATATCCCATGAGTCCCTCAAGAGAAGAATGGATAAGCAGAACATGGTCCATCCACACAGTGAATGTTGTCCAGCCTGAAAGGAAGGCAGTTCTGTCAGGCTACAGCGTGGATGGACCCTGAAGACACTATGCTCAGTGACATAAGGCAGACACGGAAGAGCAAATGATGTTTGAGTCCATTCATACAAGGTCCCTAGAGCAATCGGCTCCATAGACACAGAAGGCAGGATGGTGGGTGCCAGGGGCTGAGGGAGGGAATGGGGACTAAGCGTCTCACAGGGACTGTCTGGGTTTTGCAACATAGAGTAGCCACTGAACACCGGCACACACAAGCGTGCACTGCAGCAGCGTTCACAGCAGCTGAGACACGGAAGTAACCAGAATGCACACGGACAGACAGATGAAGAAATCATATGTGCATAGAAGGGATTATGACTCAGCCATGAGAAAATAATGCCATCTGCAGGGGTGATCTGGAACTAGAACAATTATAGCAAGTGAAGTACTTCAGAAAGAGAAACTGATACTAATGAGCTATTTTATAAAAGTGAAATACACGCACAGTCAGGAAACAAACGTGGTTCAGAAGGAGAGTGCTGTTTGGAAGTGATAAATTAGGAGGCTGGGATTCATTTATCCTCACAAATATATATAGAATATAGAACTGACACGGACCTACTGTAGAAAGGGTGGTGTACTACACACTCTGTAATAACGTGTATGTGAAAAAAACAAAGATGAATCAGAATGTGTATGGGGATAACTGATGAAGAATCTCTCCAGCAACAAACACAACACTGTAAGTCAGCTATCCTGCAAAAAAAAGTAAACACTAACTTTAAAAAGAAAAACAAGGGTTAATAAGCCACAGGCTTCTGGCATGTGCCAGAAGAATCCACAGACTAGGAGTCACTCTAAGGCTCTGGTTACTGTAGGGCATAAAGAAATCCTGCCTCCTTGTGGCCATCTCCTGCAACAGAAACTTTAAAGCTATTGCTTATGCTGATCTCCTGGTGGCTCAGGCGGTAAAGCGTCTGCCTGCAGTGCGGGAGACCGGGGTTTGATCCCTGGGTTGGGAAGATCCGCTGGAGAAGGAAATAGCAACCCACCCAGTAATCTTGCCTGGAAAATTCCGTGGACTGAGGAGCCTGGTGGGCTACAGTCCATGGGGTCGCAAAGAGTCAGACACGAGTGAGCAACTTCACTTCATGCTGCAGTGAAATAAGAAAAAAGTTTCTTCTCTTTGGCCTTTTGGTTCCTTCTCTACTTCAGCTGTTCCGTATCTACCATCTGCATTGATAACTGTTTCCTTCTTTTCAGAAGATTAACCTATTGATGTTTTGAAACAATGCAAAAAGAACAAGAACATAGGAACCTTATACCTTTGTGGAAATAAATGTTTTTTGGAGGAAATAGACAGATGGCTTTAATCCCCAAGCTGGAAGAGGAGAGAACACAGTAGACTTGTGTCTCAAGAACTGTGTCTCCCCTGATAGGGAATCAAGGATCACACAAGTTGGGGCTCATCATCAGAGGCTGGAGATAAAGAGCAAACATATAAGGATCCTGTATTCTTTCTTTTTGCATTTTTTCAAAACAGTCAATAGGCTGGCGTTAGGGAGCCCAGTAACTTGGGTCCAGCAGGCAGTCGCAGGAGTTGGGGCCATTGTCTCCTGTAAATTGCACTGAGGCTTTCTTTCCATAGTGCAAAAAGAGAGAAACTATAAGGAGAGGTTTGCAGAGAGAGTACCATAAAGTTAAGCATCAGGATGTGACTAGCATAAAATTAAAAGATAATAGATGTGAAATATGGCTCATGCAGTGCAGTAGGTGTGGGATATCCCTGAGAAGAGCATGGAAACCCACTCCAGTGTTCTTGCCTGAAGAATTTCATGGACAGAAGAGCCTGGTGAGCTACAGTCCATGGGATCACAAAGAATCAGACACAACTGAGTGACTAACACACACACACAGGTGCAGGATGTAGCTGACATAACAGGCTAGTCTTCTGAAAAGGAGACTTAATTATCCATGCAGGCTGTAGATCAGGAACAGTTAAAGGAGAAAAGGACCCAAAAGGCAAAAGAGGAAAAACTATTTCTTACTTCTCTACAGCACTCATAAACACTTCATATTCACAAGGACTGCTGAGCTCTAAATGATATCAGCACTTTAAAAGTTTCCATGGTAACTAACTGAAAACAAAAACTGGGCAGACTGTGAGGATGAAAATTTCCAGTCAATTCCATACACACTAGTTAAAATCAAAGCCCATGAAAACGTGCCGCACATCAGGAATTGTTAGAGGCATGCAAATCAAAACCACGGCAAGGGAACATTGCAGCTGTTTGAAAGGCATCCTCAGTCTACAAAGGAAAACGGTGGAGAGACGCGGAGGAAAGAAAACACCGCCGGTGCTGATGCGACGCAGACGCTGAGAGTCACTCTGGAGAGGAGTATGGAACTGCCTCTGTTAATTTTCAGTAAGACAAACATTGATTCCAGCCCAGGTCACAGTGGGGCGTAATACATGCCCTGCTCAGCGTTCCCTCGTCTTCAGCACCAACAAGCGAAGATGGTGCCTGAACTGCAGCCCGCCCGAAGCGGCGGCTGCCTCGGTGGACACACAGTCAGGGCTCTGCCTCGTAGGGCAGTTAGCGAGGCTCCCCCTCACAGCAAAGGGCTCCTTAACTCCAAATTCATTTTGCACAGAGAAGACGAAAAAATCAGACGTAAACTATAAACTAAATCAAGTATCTTTATTTTTAAATATAAAAAGTGAAGGGTAAAAGCAGTAAAAATCACACTTCAAGTGAGTAAATTAGAAACCAAATCAACCCTGTATTCTGACTTACGTAAAGCAGAGGGGGAGGGTGGAAGCCACACGCGCCGCTGTGAGGGAGCGGCCCTTGACTGTGTGGGCGCCCCCGGGCCCTCCAGCGTCTCCGCCGGCGGCTGCGCGCGGAGCTGCCGCGGCCGTGACGCCGGGCGGAGCCCTCTCCGTCTCCGGGCGCGGAGGGAGCCCAAGGGCGTGCCGTCAGGCGCCTCTCCTGCCAGGCTCCACGCAGGAGGCTCAGCCTGGCCGTGTTCTTCGTGTTTTTCTCCTGCAGGTTAATGGTGATAAAATGAGGGGAAGGGAGCGCCGAGAATGCGCCGCCTCCCCTTTCTGCGGCTGCTTTACTTTCCTCTCTGTGAGTGATTTTTTTGTATCAAAACAGAAAGGGCGCATTTCCACAGCTCTCACCGGGATTTGGGGCTTCAAAGGTCCCCCGTCATGGGCGATTGTTGGGTTCTTATCACTACTGGCTGCTCCCCAACCTCATCTTCTTGGGTGGGTTTGGGTTCTCTTCTTCCAAACAAAGGCAGGAGTCCTGGGGACAGTGAGTGGAATTTATTTCTTATTGGGAACACCCAACACCTAACAAGAGACGATTAGGGCAAGGCTTTGCATACATTTAAAGTGTATATTCCTGTCACTTAAAAAGACGCACAACCTGAAAGTTGAGAGTTATGTTTTATTCGGTGGGAATTTTTAGGACTACAAGCCCAGGAGACACTGTCTCAAGTAACCCTGAGAGAACTGCTCCCAGGAGGTGAAGGGAAGAGCCAGGTTACACAGCACTCTGTAACAAAGTGCAGGCAGTCTGGACATCAAAAGACTGTTGTTAAAGAAAACCAGATATCCTGAGCCAAGGGATTTAGTGACCTGCCTCTTGAGAAACCCGTATGCAGGTCAGGAAGCAACAGTTAGAACTGGACATGGAACAACAGACTTGTTCCAAACAGGAAAAGGAGTATGTCAAGGCTGTATATTGTCACCCTGCTTATTTAACTTCTATGCAGAGTACATCATGAGAAACGCTGGGCTGGAAGAAGCACAACCGGAAATCAAGATTGCCAGGAGAAATATCAATAACCTCAGATATGCAGATGACACCATCCTTATGGCAGAAAGTGAAGAGGAACTAAAAGCCTCTTGATGAAAGTGAAAGAGGAGAGTGAAAAAGTTGGCTTAAAGCTCAACATTCAGAAAATGAAGATCATGGGATCTTGTCCCATCACTTCATGGCAAATAGATGGGGAAACAGTGGAAACAGTCTCAGACTTTATTTTGGGGGCTCCAAAATCACTGCAGATGGTGATTGCAGCCATGAAATTAAAGATGCTTGCTCCTTGGAAGGAAAGGTATTACCAACCTAGATAGCATGTTCAAAAGCAGAGACATTACTTTGCCAACAAAGGTCCATTTAGTCAAGGCTATGGTTTTTCCAGTGGTCGTGTATGGATGTGAGAGTTGGACTGTGAAGAAAGCTGAGTGCTGAAGAATTACTGCTTTTGAACTGTGGTGTCGGAGATGATTCTTGAAAGTCCCTTGGACTGCAAGGAAATCCAACTAGTCCATTCTAGAGGAAATCAGTCCTGGGTGTTCATTGGAAGGACTGATGCTAAAGCTGAAACTCCAATACTTCGGCCACCTCATGTGAAGAGTTGACTCATTGTAAAATACTCTGATGCTGCGAGGGATTAGGGGCTGGAGGAGAAGGGGACAACAAAGGATGAGATGGCTGGATGGCATCACCAACTCCATGGACGTGAGTTTGAGTGAACTCCAGGAGCTGGTGAGGGACAGGGAGGCCTGGCGTGCTGTGATTCATGGGGTCGCAAAGAGTCGGACACGACTGAGTAGCTGAACTGAACTGATGGGGTGAAGATGAAGCCTGACCGCCTCCACATACTCTGTGAGGTCGAATGGTGCCCTATGGGAGCAGGGTGGCCACCAGGACACCACGGACTTAGAAATCGTGGAGACGGTCTATGCAGTGGTCGCAGGAGGGCCGGGACACCCGGATCAGTATCCACATGCTGATTCACAGCTGGGGTCAGCTACAGACCCTCCTGCTGGGACAAGGCTCTGTATCCAGAAGGGAAAGGAGGAAGTATTAAATCCTGGAGATGGTCTATACAGTGGTCACAGGAGGGCCGGGACACCCGGATCAGCATCCACATGCTAACTCACGGCTGGGGTCAGCTACAGACCCTCCTACTGGGACAAGGCTCTGTATCCAGAAGGGAAAGGAGGAAATATTAATGGCAAAAAAAAAAAAAAAGACTGATGATAAAAAAAAGGAAATTCTACAGGATTTGGATGGAGATGACCTGCCCCCCCCCATACTGGCTGATGACGCGCCTGCCTCCCAGTGCCCCACCAGGACCGGGAGGCCACCTGACGCCTGATCCAGGGCCGGGTGAAGTTCCTGAAGCAGCCGCTGCTCCTCTGCCAACTCTCCTGGAGATCACAGAGCTGCCGTTTCTGGGAGGCTCCGATCTCAGCGATGGAGACCTCTGATCAATGCCCCAGGAATTCCACCTCTGCTAGACCTCCTAGACTGTATCCACCTCTCCCGGTGAGTACTGATGGGGAGGGGGAAGAAAACACAGAAATTAGAGGCTGTGTGCCACCAAGGAGCCAGGGGAAAGAACTACACTACAGATGCCCTTCAGAGAGCTACAGCAGCCTCCAGTTCAGGACGCCTGTGGGCAGTACCATCAGCCCCCTGTAGCCTATTATTACCTGCCATTTTCCCCTATGGCTATGTTAAACTGGCAGAGACACACTCCACCACACTCGGGGGAGCCACAAGCCATGATTAGACTAATGGAGACTACTGCTCGAACCCACCACCCTACATAGGATGACATAATCTAATTAGTAGTCTCCCTTTTCAGCACTGAGGAAAGACAGGATCCTAACTGAGGCCAGAAAATGGTTAAGAGAAATGGCACCTGAGGGTGCTGCAAACCCACAGCGGTGGGCAGAACCAGCCACCCCCGATAAGAGGGAGGCCCAACTGGGACTGTAACACAGAGGAAGGGAGGGGCCACCTGGAGAGATATCATGTGGCTATTTTACAAGGCCTCAAGGGGGGCCCAAAACCCCTGAGGATGGCAGAACACTCCAAAGTGATTCAGAGGGAATGCAGATCACCCTCTGAGTTCTACGAAAGACTGTGCGAGGCCTGTAGACTTTGTATGCCAATAGATCCAGAGGCTGCTGGGTCTCAGATGGTGATAAATACAGCCTCTGTGTCTCAAGTCTACCCTGAAAATGTCAGATGGGGGAGGGGAGCACAAATGACTCATGAATTTCTATGCATCCCTGAATGCCCAGTACCTTTGTTGGGAAGAGACTTGCTGTCTAAACTGGGGGCACAAGTGACCTTTCCCTCCCATGAAAGGCCCACTCTTTGAGTGGCTCAACCACCCATTTACTCTTCCCCTCAGTAACCCCTCAGGATGAATGGAGGCTGCACAATCTCCTGGAAGGGCTAAACATTTGAGACAGAGAGAGAGTTAACGCAACAATTCCCTGAGGTCTGGGCAGAAGACAACACCCCAGGCTTGCAAAACAAGGCCCAGTGGTAACAGGACTCCAAACCCAGTGCGATCGCATCAGGCCCGCCTTGGGCCTGGCAGACCTCGCTAAGCCGCTTACTCTTCACACGACTGAAAACAACAGTGACTATGGGAGTGTCGTCCCAGATTGCGGGGACGCAGGACAGGCCCTGGCTTCTCTCCCGAGACGGCTGGACAACGCTGTCTCCGGGTGGCCGGGACGCTTAAGGCAGTTGCTGTGGCTGCCTTACCGGATCTGCAAGTCTTGGGCAAAGATTTGATCATAAAAGTCCCGTATGAGGTCAACACTCTCCTGCGAGGGTACCCCCAGAAATGGCTGTCGACATCCAGATTACTCAGTACCAGGGACTGTTATGTGAGAACCTCCATGTTACTATTCAGCCTTGTCAGGCCCTGAATCCAGCCACTCTCCTTCTTGTGGGAGAAGGTGGGCCCTCGCATGATTACAAGGAAATCCTAGAAGTTTATGCCAGCAGACCTGACTTGACCAAAATACGACTCTCTGGCATAAAGATTATTTCAGTCTAATGTTTTTTTTTTAAAAAAGGGATCTTGGAAAGCTAAGTAGTAATTGTCCTTTTGAGAAGGACGTTTACAGTAGAGAAGTCTCCATATTTAAGAGCTGTCCCTTTTCCCACCAGAAATAGGCAGATGATTATATCTCAACTCTTATCAATGGACAAGTCCTGACTTCAGTCTGCAAGCAACCACACCCTCATCACTGTGGTCTGCATGGCAGCCTGCCAAAACTGGCTTCCCTCCCCGCCAGGTCTTTGTTTGTGTCTGAAGATGGCATTTAAGGCGATGGCTTTGGACACTTAGAGGAGTGACTCAGTTTTCTTGGTTAACTTCCATATATACAGGAGGTATCCATGCTATTAGACTTTTGTTTTTCTCCTGGTAATCTGTCTTTTTGTGTCTTTTACAGGGAAAGTCTCAACTAACCACCTAGGTTAGAGGAAAATTATTTTTCCTCCCATACACATGCAATGAATACTGCTCAGCAATAGAAAGGAATGAGCCATCAACCCATGGGAAAAAAAGAATAAATCTTATCTGGCATATTGTTGCAGAAACCAGTACTCAAAAACCAAGCACCACACTTAAAGAGTTGGAGAACTCAGATTTATTATGTCGGCAGGCCCTGGGGAGTTAACACTCCAAGCTCTGAGCCCCGAACAAAAGGGTTACAGAGTTTTTATAGACAGACTACAGTAGGCAACACTAGCTGTTAATAGGCTGGTTTAAACTAAGGGGGTTTCTCATGAGTGGGAACAGCAGTCAGGATGGGGGAGGGGGATGCCTGACCTGGACAGGCATGATTAAGCAGGTTTGCAGGGGCTAGGCCATTGCAAAGAGCAGGACAAGGGTGAGTGAGATAAGCTCCAGTTCCTAGTATTCCTAAGTACCCACTTTCTGAGACTGCATGACCTACGTGATCCAGACTTTGCAAGAAGCAAGCTGAGTTACAGAGGCAGAAGGAGCAGGGGGTTATGTAAAATTTTAACTTCTTCTTCAACTGTAGGATGGAAAGCCTGTCCCTGTGTTTTCGTCTGAGCCCACAGATTTGTATGGCCCAAGGGGCAAACATAATCTGCTCACACTCAGCTACCTTGGATGCAGCAGTGGAGCACACGCTGTGGCATCGCATCGAACTGCAGCAGTGCTGCAGGAGAAAGCCACTCGGCTCCACGTGGGAAGCTGTTTCCGTGACTTGGGACTTGGAAGCTGTTTCTCTGACTTGGGACTTGGAAGCTGTTTCCGTGACTTGGGACTTGGAAGCTGTTTCCGTGACTTGGGACTTGGAAGCTGTTTCTCTGACTTGGGACTTGCTTTCTGTTGTTTTTATTTTTATAATCATGCTCAGTGGCTTGCCTGGAGGACCCTATCCCTCTGCTTGACTGTGAACCAAAGTGCCTTTGTTCAGCTCATGGAGGAATAGTTTGTCCCTACCCACACCCCTTCCAAGGCTGGACATTCTGTGGGAAATGCTTTGCAAAACTGAAGGCCCTTTCGCTTTACTTCCCCACTGCCTCTCCCTCTCTAAGCTGCATTTGACTTTATTCCTCATTGCTTCTTTCTCTCTAGTCTATAAAAGAACCTGGCATCCAGACCCCAATAAGGCGTTTGTTTTGAGGTGCCAGCCTGCCATCTTCTTGGCCTGCTGGCTCCCCAGTTAATGTCTCTTCTTTGCCTCAACACCCCATCTCTAGGATTCATTGGCCTATTGTGCAGCCAGCGGAGTGAGCTTGGACTCAGAATAATAGAAACACATAGAGTAGCCTCAGTGTAAGGGATGGGGCAAAGGGTGCTGACTCAGCTTTGGAAATTAACAGAATGTGTAGACTAAAGGCAAAATGGATCTTTCATAAACAGTGGGCTTATTTTGTGGGGTTCTTTCCAGGCTGCAGTAGCTAAGAAAGCTGAAACTTCTGCACGTGTCTTCTGTAATGGAGCAAGGCAAAGATAAACAGCAGATGGTGGGAGCCAGGCTCCTCACCGTGGGGGTGAGAAGTTACAGACAAGCAGGCGGACAGCCTTTGCCCTCGTGACCCTGGATCTGGGCTTCCTGGAAGGATGATGTGGGGAGCTGACTGGCCGGGAAATGCACCGATCTCCGCACTGGGAAGGCCCTGCGCATGTAGGAATCTCACGCTCCATCTTTCCCTATACCTGCTGGAAACTCAGCCCTCCACGGGAAGCGAGGTGCAGATTTTTAGACATTCTTACCCCCAGGCAGGCACAGGAGTGTGAGGGTCTTGCTTACCCCTAAGCTGTCCCAGAAGCCAGGTCCGGGAGGTTGGAGCCAGGATGCGGGTGCCTGGGCCTCTGGCCAGCAGCTGGTGGGAAGGAGGAGCCAGTCCTGAGGGCAGTGTCTCCCTGACGATGGCTGAGAGCCCGGTGCCCTGACGGGACTCCCTCCCCACTGGGGACACAGGCGCGCCCTGCAGTGGTTCCGTTTCCTCCTGGGACGCTTTGATGAAGCCACAGCACCACAGAGCTCTGAAGTCTCTGACGGTGTCCCTAATTCTGACACAGTGGCTTTGCATGGGGTAAGAGAGAGGGGCCGAGCCCCTGACAGCCACTCCTCTGGGCTCTGAGCTGGCTCCAGGGGGAGTGCAGTCACTGCACATGGCCTGCTGTGACCCCTGCCCCTCCTGGCCTTTCCTCTGCTGTGGCGATTCCAGCAACATCTCCAGCCTGGACCCCTCTCCCAGGCCAGATGCACTGGCCCAACCACTGCACCCGCATCTCATCTTGGGGGCTAATAGGCCCCTCAGAGGGCTGAGATCCTGCTGCTCCTCACACCCAGAAGGGGTCCCACCCTCTCCGCCTTGTAAGCCCCGCCTCCCCAGGCTCCCACCTCCTTGTGCTCCAGTGACTGCCAGACCCTCCTGCAGCGCCCATGGCCAGCCCCACGCTAATCCTCCTGCAGAGCCTACGGTCAGTCCCCATGCTAATCCTCTCTACCCCCACAGCCCTGGCCCAAGCCCAACCCTCCAGCAGGCCCCAACCAAGCTCCCTGACCCCAGGGGGCCGCTCACACCCCAACTCAACGTTTTCTTCCTGCAGCATAAATGAGGTCGTGACTCTCTCCCCCTGTGATCCTCCTCCCAAGATTTCCCCTCTGCTGGGTGTCTGGTGGGAGAGACATTTGCCAGGACCCCGAGAGTTCTCGATATCCCCACTAGGCTTCTGGCTCCTGGTTTCCCAGACACTGAGCACCCTAGAAGGACAGGGACACAGCACCGTACCCCAGAACCGTTCCTCAGGAGGACAAGGACACAGCACCCCAGAACCTCTCCTCAGGAGGACAAGGGACACAGCACCCTAGAACTGCTCCTCCAGAGGACAAGGACACAGCACCCCAAACTGCTCTTCAAGGGGACAAGGACACAGAACCTCACCCCCAGAACCTCTTCTCAGGAAGACAAGGACAGAGCCCCCCAGAACCTCTCCTCAGGGGACAAGGGACACAGCACCCGAGAACCGCTCCTCAGGAGGACAAAGACACAGCACCCCAGAACTGCTCCTCAAGGGGACAAGGACACAGAACCTCACCCCAGAACCTTTCCTCAGGAGGACAAGGGACATAGCACCCAAAAACTGCTCCTCCAGAGGACAAGGACACAGCACCCCCAAACTGCTCTTCAAGGGGACAAGGACACAGAACCTCACCCCAGAACCTCTCCTCAGGAAGACAAGGACAGAGCCCCCCAGAACCTCTCCTCAGGGGGACAAGGGACACAGCACCCGAGAACCGCTCCTCAGGAGGACAAAGACACAGCACCCCAGAACTGCTCCTCAAGGGGACAAGGACACAGAACCTCACCCCCAGAACCTTTCCTCAGGAAGACAAGGACAGAGCCCCCCAGAACCTCTCCTCTGGGGGACAAGGGACACAGCACCTCAGAACTGCCCCTCAGCAGGACAAGGACACAGCACCCAAGAACCGCTCCTCGGGAGGGCTGGAGCTGCTGCCGCCTGGTCAAGGAAAGCTGAGAAGGGCCGCGCAGCTGGGCTGCAAGCGTGCAGGCGCGGCCCCTCCCTTGGCCACTGCATCACCCCCTGAGGGACTTGAGGGAAAGAGAGACTGAGGCACATGTCAGCTGATTCTGAAGCAGGGCATTACGGGCTCCGTTATGTTCCCCTAAATTCACGCTGTGAACCCCCAGGACACCAGGATATGGCTGGATTTGGAGAAAGGTTTTTAAAGAGGTGTCCAAGGTAACATGCTGTCACTACACATTGGAAAAGCAGGAACTAAACACACAGCCGTCCCTTCTCCAGGGGGTCTTCCCAACCCAGGGACTGAACCCAGGCCTTCCACACTGCAGGCGGACTCGTCACCAGCTGAGCCACCAGGGAAACCCAGGCACGCAGATCAGCGCCTCACACACCCGAGCAATTTGCAGTTGTTCAGTCGCTCAGTGTGTCCGACTCTTTGCGACCCCATGGACTGCAGCACGCCAGGCTTCTCTGTCCTTCTCCATCTCCAGGGACTTACTCAAACTCATGTCCATTGAGTCAGTGATGCCATCTACCCGGACAGTCACTTAATTTTAAAGAGTAAAGATGCAGTCGGCTCGGAAATTGACCAAGAGGCCTCCAGGGCAGGGTGAACCTGTAGGCTCACTAAGGCTCCCCTAAGGCTCTGCTCACCCTGGAGACCAGAGGTGGGAGTGAGGAAGTGCTGCCCTTGCGGCCAGTCCCCATAGCAACGACTTTAGAACCAGGGCTGCAGGGCTCAGAATTCACCAGGGCTGTGAGGCTGTATGTGACACCTGCCTTCAAACAATGTCGCTGTGTAATCATTGGAAAATAATTTAAAACAGGGTACACTTTCAATAAACCAATTTCAACTGGTAAATTGTACTCATACTGTATAAGATCAAAAGAGGACCTGCACGGATACTCCAGCTCACTAAATATTAAATGAGTACAAATCAAAACTACCATGACGAATCACTTCAAACTGGTCGGGAAGACCAACATCAAAAAGATCTACTAGGAATAAGTCCTACAGAGGGCACAGGGAAAACAGAATTGTCCTTCATTCTTTATCGGGACGCTAATTGGTACAGGAACTATGGGAAACAGCATAGAGGTTCCTTAAAAAAACCTAAGCATAGTGAAACTGCAAGACCTGGCAGGCCCACTCTTGGACTTAGATCCAGATAAAATCAGAATTAGAAACGGCACATGCACCGCTGATTTCAGGGCAGTGTGACTCACAAACACAGGACACTGGAGCCAACCAGCCAGCCAGCCAAATCTGGAGCTAAGTTCCGAGCAGCTCACAGATCTAAGCGCAGCGCCAGACACTGCGGACTTTTCGAGTCCACTGACCACAGCATGGACGCGTAGTGGAGCACCTCTTCACTGGGGCCCTGCTGAGTGATAAAGAGAACAGAGCGGTGCCAATGACCCCAGCAGGCACGGACCAAGTGATTATCATGCGAGGAAAGTAAGTCAGAGAGGGAAGGGGCCTACGATGTCACTGACAGGTGCATTCTGTCAGCTCATACAGATGGACCAATCGACACAACAGAAACAGACTCACACACTCACAAACCCAGCTCACGACACGACTCAGTGACTGATAGCAGCGTGAAACGCTGTGCTGCGGACACTCAGCATTCACAAGGCCTGCGGGGCTGCGAGCGAAAACCACCCGATTTCAGGAAATATCCAAGGGCTGGTCCCCAAAAAGAAAGCAAAACTTGGAAGAGCTTCAGGAAGCCAATTTCAAGAGGAAAGTTCATATTACACCTTTGTAAAAAGTCACAGGAAAAGATGTCAACATCACTAAATATTCAGTTCGGTTCAGTTCAGTCACTCAGTCATGTCCGACTCTTTACGACCCCATGAATCGCAGCACGCCAGGCCTCCCTGTCCATCACCAACTCCCGGATTTCACTCAGACTCACGTCCATCGAGTCAGTGATGCCATCCAGCCATCTCATCCTCGGTCGTCCCCTTCTCCTCCTGCCCCCAATCCCTCCCAGCATCAGAGTCTTTTCCAATGAGTCAACTCTTCGCATGAGGTGGCCAAAGTACTGGAGTTTCAGCTTTAGCATCATTCCTTCCAAAGAAATCCCAGGGCTGATCTCCCTCAGAATGGACTGGTTGGATCTCCTTGCAGTCCAAGGGACTCTCAAGAGTCTTCTCCAGCAACACAGTTCAAAAGCATCAATTCTTCGGCGCTCAGCCTTCTTCACAGTCCAACTCTCACATCCATACTTGACCACAGGAAAACCATAGCCTAGAGAAACGCAAATCAAAACTACAACAAGGTATCACCTCACACCAGTCAGAAGGGCCCTGTCAAAAACTCTACAAACATTAAACCCTGTAGAGGGTATGATGAAAAGGGAACCCTCTTCTACAGATGCTGGAAATACAAATTGGGAACAGCCACTATTGATGGGGTTCAGGCTCCTTAAGCAAGGGAAACAAGAATGAAATTAGAATACTCCCTACAACCATGCACAAAGCTAAGTTCCAAACAGTTCACAGATCTAAATGTAACATCAGATACTATAAGCCTCTTGAGGCGTATATAGGCAGATCATGCTTTGGCATAAATCACAGAAGGTTCTTTTTGCATCCACCTCTTACAATAATGAAAAACTAAAACAAACAAATGGGACCTAATTAACTTTCAAAGCCTTGGCAGAGCAAATGAAACCTAAAACAGAAGAAAAAGACCACCCTCAGGATGGGAAAAATGTTTGCAAAGGAGAATATCACAACAAACTCATGTAAGCAGCTTGCGCGGCTCAATACATATACATATATACATATACATACACACACACACACACACACACACACACACATATATATATATATACACACACATATATATACAAAAACACACAGCAGAAAATGGGCCAATGACCTAATTGGACATTTCTCCAAAGAAGGCATAGAGAAGGTCATTAATCAGATGAGAAGATGCTCAGTATAGCCCATTATTCTATAAATAGGTAACTCAAAAGTCCAATGAAGTATCAACTCACACTGGTCAAAATGGCAATTTTAAAAATCTGTGACAATAAATGCTGGAGAGTATGTGGAGAGCAGGGAGCCCTCCTGCAGTGTTTTTTGGGATGCATCAACCAGAAAGAAAAGTATGGAGTTTCTCTTAAAAACTCAACAGAATCACCGTAGGACCCTGAAATCCCACATCTGGGCATAGATTTGGAAAAAAACAAAATCCTGAAAGACACCCGAACCGCTAAGATCCCAGTTGCACCAGGCACCATCGCTAAGACAAGGAACCACCCTGCGTGTAAAAGGACAGATGAACGCATGAAGAAGAGGGGCCACCTGTGCAATAGCATAATGCTACCCAGCCACAAAGAAGGGCGAGATGATGCCACTTCCAGTCACAGGGGAAGGAAGCAGAGCTGATCAAACAGAGTAAAGTAAGGAAGACAAGGAAAGACTAGTGTCTCATGTTGTCACTCAGTTCAGTTCAGCTCAGCTCAGCTCAGTCGCTCAGTCGTGTCCGATTCTTTGAGACCCCATGAATCGCAGCACACCAGGCCTCCCTGTCCATCACCAACTCCCCGGAGTTCACTCAGACTCATGTCCATCGAGCCAGTGATGCCATCCAGCCATCTCATCCTCTGTCGTCCCCTTCTCCTCCTGCCCCCAGTCCCTCCCAGCATCAAGGTCTTTTCCAATGAGTCAACTCTTGACATGAGGTGCCAAAGTATTGGAGTTTCAGCTTTAGCATCATTCCTTCTAAAGAACACCCAGGACTGATCTCCTTTAGGATGGACTGGTTGGACCTCCTTGCAGTCCAAGGGACTCTCAAGAGTCTTAAAAGACTAGCATCACATTATATTACTTTTGGGTAGAATCTAATAATGGTTACAAAATGAATGTCTTTACCCAGCAAAGGCAGACTCACAGACCTAGGAAAGAACCTTATGCTTACTAAAAGAGAAAGGTGAGGGGCCAGAGGAAATAACTGGCTCATATTAACATGTGCACTTTGCTACTTATATAATAATTCCCAGAGAGACTGCATGGCACAAGAGAGCTACTCGACCCTCTGAAATACGCTATATGGGAAACGAACCAGTAAAGGAAAGTATGTCTGTATAACTGAATCAAGTTGCTGTATACAGGAAAGGGGGGGACCCACACAAAATTGTAATTCACCTACATACTCCAAATAATACTTGAAAACAAAAAAGAAAAGGAAAAAGCCGACTCCAGTCCCCTTGAGCACTGACGACCTGAGCCGCTGTCAGATCTCTGGAGCCCGAGCAGGCTGGGGCCGAGGCTGGGAAGCCCTGTGTCCGAGGGAGCGGAGGAGAGCATCCCGGCCCGCGTGGCCAGCCATCCGCTCATGGACGGGGAGCACCTGCGACCTCTCCACCGGCGCGGCCTCCCCCCGTCCTGCAGAGGCGGCGAGCCCACTGCGCCCGACGGTGCAGCCTCTGTGCTGGGAGAGTCCCCGGGACTCCCACCTCCGCCTCCTTTTTAGGTCCCCCCCAGCTACGGTGACAGCACACTGCGCAGAGAGGATGGTTTCAAGAAATGAGATGTGTCCCGGGAATAAACTGTAAGGGAGAAGAAGTCATGAGACACAAACCAGCCTTTGGCGATTCCTCCCGCACTTTCCGCTCTGACAATCCGCGAACAGAATTTTCCCTAAGGCTCCGGTCGCCTGAGTGAACCAGAGCCGGACGTGAAGAAATGCCGCCGCCTTGTGGCGGCTTCCAGAGCAACAGCTTTAATCTTGGCTGTCAGCCGCTCAGTCGTGTCTGACTCTGTGGCCTCATGGACTGCAGCACGCCAGGCTTCCTGCCCTGCAGTGTCTCCCAGAGTTTGCTCAAACTCATGTCCGTCGAGTCGGTGATGCCATGAAACCATCTTTTCTTCCATCACTCTCTTCTCCTTCCACCTTCAGTCTTTCCCAGCATCAGGCCTTTTCCAATGAGTCAGTTCTTCACATCAAGTGGCCAAAGTACTGAGTTTTCAGCATCAGTCCTTTCAATGAATATTCAGGACTGGATTTCCTTTAGGATGGACTGGTTGGATCTCCTCGCAGTCCAAGGGACTCTCAAGAGTCTTCTCCAACACCACAGCTCAAAAGCATCAGTTTTTCATTCTCACATCCATACATGGCTACTGGAAAACCATAGCTTTGACTATACGCACCTTTGTCGACAAAGTGATGCCTCTGCTTTTCAACACGCCGTCTAGGTTTGTCAAGTGTCTTTTCATTTCGTGGCTGCAGTCACTGTGCCCCCCCCCCCATCACTACGCCTGGCATTAGCCTGGTGGGTTAGCCTGGCTACGGTCCACAGGGTCACAAAGAGCTGGACACGACTGAGCAACTAAGCACGCAGCACAAGTTAGACATAAGCAGCAGAGTTTCCTTTTGACTCTGCTGTGTGGTTCTGAAAGCACTCTGATAAACCAGAATATAGGTATAGTACTTAAGAGTACAAAAGTACCTGGTATAAAGACTTGCAAACTAATCCAGTTGAAAATACTTTGATTTGGCTAAATTCCTATTGATACTGGCCAGTTACATCACAGAAGGTGACACACTGCTCTGGTTTGCCCAAGACTATCCCAAATATTTGGGATATTGGCCATCCAGAAGGGCACAGTCATTCTCAGAGCACTGTGTAATTAGTTGCAATGTCTTTTATGTCTATATAATTAATAAATTATTCTCCTATCTCTTTTTCTTGGCAGTTGACTTATTGAAGAAACTGTGTTTATTTTGCTAATTCATCTTCACAGTTTATAACAGGATTCCACAAACAGAGAAAATGGAAAACATAAGGGAGGAAATATAAATGAAATCTAAAATAGTGTTGCTTCTTTGGAATACAGTCTGGCAGTTTCTCAAAAGTTAAGCATAGAATTAACATTCAAGCTACCCATTCTACTTCTGTGTGTATACCCAAGGAAACTGAAAACACATGTGCACGCAAAATCTTGTACACAAATGTGCAGAGCAGTATTAGTCATTATATTGCAAAAGAAGAATCTAAAAGTCTATCAACTGATGAATGCATAAGTAATATATGCTATTTCCACATATACATCTGTATATATAATGGACCGTCATTCAGCTGTAAAAAGGTATGAAGGGTGGATCCGTGCTATCAGACAGCGGAACTCTGGAAACGGTGAAAGAAGTGAGAAGCCAGACGCTAAAAGCCACGTGGTGCCTGGTGTGCTGCTGGTCGTCACAGGACAAATGACAAGAGCGGCAACACCAGAGTTTGTTCTCTTCACCACTGAGCTAGCAGCCCTTCCCCGCCACCCTCACAGGAGCGGGACGTCGGGGCAGAGGGAGGAGACAGTGTTTTCACTGCATCCAACTCCGTGGCTGCAGAAGGCTTTACTGCTCTTCCACGTTTGCAGATGAAAGAAGGCTGAGGCCCAGATGACTGCGACCAGACCATTAGCCACTCTGGGTTTCACCACATTTCACTGGTAAAATGGGAAATTGGATTGAGCTGTTTAAATAATTTTTTGAAGAGAATCCTTATTCATAAAATAGATAAAACTGGTGGTGCTTATTGAGGGGGCCGGGAGTGCAGCCCACCCCCTCAGTCCCTAGCCCCTCAACCACGCTCTGCTCCTTTAGTTTAAAACAGCAGCTCTTCCCCATCTGAAATCTGGGGCTTAAGTCATGTTAGGCACTTTTCTACACTCACTCAACTATGGTTTAATATTTAACTAAAAGGTACACATTGTATTTACTCATTACACAAGCTTGCCTCCGTCCCATCAGCCTTGTCGAAGATTCAACCTTCCCTTTCTGGGAATCACCTCCCGTCTCCAGGTGCCTGTTCACTTTGGCTCCACTGCCAATCTGCCACCTGCAGCCAGGGGAGGCCTGTGCTCAGAAGTTAGAGACTTTGGGTGAAGCTTCGGCTGGTACAGGCTGGCAGTGGCCCCGGCGTGAGGAGACCCAGCCGCTGTGGACCTGAAGCCCAGACGTGTGCTGCTGCCACAGAGCCGCCTGCCTTGGTGAGTAGACACATCATATTCCAACTTCCACGAAGAAAAGAAACAGAAGCCCTTCACACTGCTGACTATGTAACAGGTTATTTCACAGTCATGACGCTGAAACACACTGTCATAGTCTCCGCGGAAGAAGCAGGAGGAGGCTCTGACCTTCGCAGCATGTTTGTTGGCGGATGTGTGAATTATTTTTTTAAAAAGCCCTCTTATCTTAGGGGCCACTGACGTATGACTCTGATAACATGTAAAAATCTTGAAAATGAACTATATGAACTAATAGCCTCAAAAGTGATACTTAGATAAATAATATCATTCTGCTGCTGCTAAGTCACTTCAGTCATCTCTGACTCTGTGCGACCCCATAGATGGCAGCCCACCAGGCTCCCCCATCCCTGGGATTCTCTAGGCAAGAATACTGGAGTGGGTTGCCATTTCCTTCTCCAATGCACGCAAGTGAAAAGTCAAAGTGAAGTCGCTCAGTCGTATCCGACTCTTAGCAACCTCATGGACTGCAGCCCACCAGGCTCCTCCGTCCGTGGGATTTTCCAGGCAAGAGTACTGGAGTGGGGTGCCATTGCCTTCTCCAATATCATGCTATATAAAAGCAAAATATTGTTTAAGCAGGCAACATCCCTAAGTCTCGTGAGTTGCTAGAATGCCTGTCTGGGCACTCTCTGGAAACGGGAACTTGCCAGACTCCTGAGGGCAGGAAGAAGCGCTGCTGATGAGCCCCTGGCACTCGAAACCTGCAGACGGGAGCCATGCTCCTGGCTTTTGGACTCTGGATCAAAATACATGAGTCATCACTCTTGATCCCACTCAAAGGCTTCTTTCTCCAGAATTTGCAGGTGTAAAGACCCATAAAAGTCATGGTGTAGATCATTTTAAAGGCGATTACAGCACGTTTCTCTTTAGTCAGTGACCACGTCTGTAGGCAGCGCTTCTGCTCTTGCTGAAGAGCTGATGGAATGTGCTACAGCAGATGTTTCTTTCTTCTACACACTTTACTGTAATGATACTCCCATTATTTCTGAAAGTTCCTTTTAATTTAATCCTATCAACAGAGCTGATACTTAGCAAGCACCTACTCTGCACCAGCTTCCAGAAAGCTAAATGTGTTGTGCTTATTATTATTCACCTAGAGAAGGAAATGGCAACCCACTCCAGTGTTCCTGCATGGAGAATCCCATGGACAGAGGAGCCTGGTGGGCTACAGTCCTTGGAGTCGCCAAGAATCAGACACGACTGAAGCAAATTAGAACGCCTTACTCACCAAATATGCTGACAAGGCCACGATAAAGTGCTCCTCATGATGAGACTTCAGCTGAGAAACACTTGAGTGACCTCCCAGAACCACTCAACTGTCAGAGGCAGAATCACTGCTTAGGTCTGGATCTAACAGCTACCAAGTACAGAAATGAGCTAACAGAGTCAGCTTATGCTCAAGACTCCGTTCAAGCCAACAATTCTCTTTCTAAGGAAAATCTTCACATGAATTTAAAACTTTGAACACTTTTAGAGCGCCAGGCAGAAATCTAGAGCTGACCCGTGTGTGAGCACACCAGCTGGTTACTACCACCACCACCAACCCAGCCTGCTCCTGCACAGCCTACACTTGTGGCGAAGGCTCATCCTGGCAGAGCAGACCTCGAGATGTAAGAAGCAGACTAGAGAAGCGCAGTGAGGGCCCTGGCTGGCTGGGAAACCCTGGGGTGGCAGACAGCCACCTTGGAGGTGGGGACACAGGTGCTGCCTCTTCGAGAGTAAAGAAGAAATCTATTCTTGAACAAAAAGGTATTTGGAGTCAGAGTACAATGCCTAGAATGAGTGAGAGATCACATCACACTTGGGGGAGGCTATTCCAGAGGTGTGCCTCCAAGGAAAGTGGCAGGAGGAACGGGAAATAACTGAGACTGGATGTGAAGGTCAGGCTAAACTGATGCAAAGCTGCACAGAGCAGATCTTAAACCAAAAACAAGTCCTAAAGTAAGGCCTGTTCCCAACCGCGACGTGCATTTCTCTGCTGGAAGATGTGGGGCCCATAGCTTTCTGCAACGGCACAGCTAGTTTGTGACCAGCTGTGCTCAAAAGAAAAGAAAATGATGTCTTGAAAATGGTGCAGTGGGGTGATTCTGGAAGCACTGAAGACCAGCTTTGCTAAGCAAGGCCAAATGAGCATAGAAACTTAGAAAACCAATCTATCACCTATCGACTGTCTTACTGTCAGGGATCGAAAAGTTTCAGTGGCTCATAATTCTGCCATGATTTCCCCCAAGCACAAATCATACATGCTGGAGTTTATAATCACAGTGTTTTCTTCTGCTCTGGGTGGTGATGGGAATAGGGGGTGAGGGTGCTTTAGGTCCACCAAATGTTTCAACTTTATTTTTTTCCATGATTTTTGAACATAGCAGCTTTTGTTACTTCAAACATTGTGAGTTTTCTTTTCTCTTTTATAAGTAGTAATGTATAATAAACTTTGAGCTAAAAATGTAACAGATCTGAAACTCAATTCTGCAGAAACAAGATACACAAAGTCACTCTTATCTTCAGTGCTCCTCGCAGCAGCCCTCGCCAGGTGCACAGTGCCCCCAGCGCATGCAGCCACTTCTCACGGCCTAGACCCTGAAATCTCTATAGGCCTGGCCATCCTTTTCCTTCTTCACTGTAGAAGACTGTGTTATTTTAATCTCAGTGAGAGGGGAATAATTGTAGCTTTAATATAGCTATGGCCTAGATGCCTCTATTTCCAGCAAATTTTATTTTATTGTAAATATTACGTCTAATGTACTGGAGAATGGATTGGCAAACCACTTCAGTATTCTTACCTTGAGAACCCCATGAACAGTATAAAAAGGCAAAAAGATAGGACACTGAAAGTTGAAATCCCCAGGTCGGTAGGTGCCCAATATGCTACTGGAGAAGAACAGAGAAATAACTCCAGAAAGAATGAAAAGATGGAATCAAAGCAAAAGCAACAGCCGGTTACGGGTGCAACTAGCAATGAAAGTGAAGTCCAACGTGGTTAAAGAGCAGTTTTGTGAAGGAACCTGGAATGGTGGGTCCATAGATCAAGGTAAACTAGAAGTGGTCAAACAGGAGATGGCAAGAGTGAACATCAGTGTTTTAGGAATCAGTGAACTAACATGGAGTGGAATGGGTGAATTTAATTCAGATGACCATCATATCTACTACTGTGGGCAAGAGTCCCTTAACAGTAATGGAGTTGCCCTCCTGGTCAACAAAAGAGGCTGAAATGCAGTATTTGGGTATCATCTCAAAAATAACAGAATGATCTCTCTTCATTTCCAAGGCAAATCATTCAACATCACAGTAATCCAAGTCTATATCCCAACAAGTAATGCTGAAGAAGCTAAAGCTGAATGGTTCTATGAAGACGTACAAGACTTTCTAGAACTAACACCCAAAAAGATGTCCTTTTCATTATAGGGAACTGGAATGCAAAAGTAGAAAGTTAACAGACACGTGGAGTAACAGGCAAATCTGGCCTTGGAGTACAGAATGAAGCAGGGCAAAGGCTAATAGAGTTTTGCCAAGAGAATGCACTGGTCATAGCAAATTCCCTCTTCCAACAACACAAGAGAAGACTCTACACATGGACATCACAAGACAGTCAATACTGCAATCAGACTGATTTCATTCTTTGCAGCCAAAGAAGGAGAAGCTCTATACAGTCAGCAAAAACATGACTGGGAGCTGACTGTGGCTCAGATCATGAACTTCTTATTGCAAAATTCAGACTTAAATTGAAGATAATAAGGAAAACCACTAGACCATTAAGGTATGACCTAAATCAAAACCCTTATGACTATACAGTGGAAGTGAGAAATAGATTCAAGGGGTTAAATCTGACAGACAGAGTGCCTAAAGAACTATGGACAGAGGTTCGTGACATTGTACAGGAGGCAGTGATCAAGACCATTCCCAAGAAAAAGAAATGCAAAAAGCAAAACGGTTGCCTGAGGTGGGCTTACAAATAGCTGTGAAAAGAAGAGAAGTGAAAGGCCAAAAAAAAAAAAAAAAAGGAAAGATATACCCATCTGAATGCAGAGTTCCAAAGAATAGCAAGGAGAGATAAGAAAGCCTTCCTCAATGATCAATGCAAAGAAATAGAGGGAAAGAATAGAATGGAAAAGATTAGAGATCTCTTCAAGAAAATAAGAAAATCAAGGAAACATTTAATGCAAATATGCACACAAAAAATGACAGAAATGGTATGGCCCTAACAGAAGCAGATGATATTAAGAAGAAGTGGCAAGAATACACAGAAGAACTATGCAAAATAAATTTTCATGACCCAGATAACCAGAATGGTGTGATCACTCACCTAGAGCCAGACATCCTGGAATGAGAAGTCAAGTGGGCTTTAGGAAGCATCACTATGAACAAAGCTAGTGGAGATGATGGAAGACCAGTTGAGCTGTTTCAAATCCTAAAAGATGATGCTGTGAAAGTGCTGCACTCAATATGTCAGCAAATTTGGAAAACTCAGCAGTGGCCACAGGACTGGAAAAGGTCAGTTTTCATTCCAATCCCACTGAAGGGGAATGACAAAGAGTGCTCAAACTACCACACAATTGCTCTCATCTCACATGCTAGCAGCGTAATGCTCAAAATTCTCCAAGCCAGGCATTAACGGTATGTGAACCATAAATTTCCAGATGTTCAAGCCAGATTTTGAAAAGGCAGAGGAACCAGAGATCAAATTGCCAACATCCTTTGGATCATCGAAAAGCAAGAGAGTTCCAGAAAAACACCTACTTCTGCTTTATTGATTATACCAAATTCTCAAACTGTGTGGATTACATCAAACTGTGGAAAATTCTGAAAGAGATGGGAATACCAAACCACTTGACCTGCTTCCTGAGAAATCTGCATGTAGATCAGGAAGCAACAGTTAGAACTGGACATGGAACAATAGACTGGTTCCAAATAGGAAAAGGAGTATGTCTAGGCTGTATATTGTCACCCCGTTTATTTAACTTATATGCAGAGTACATCATGAGAAATGCTGGGCAGAATGAAGTACAAGCTGGAATCAAGATTGCTGGGAGAAATATCAGTAACCTCAGATATACAGATGATACCATCCTTATGGCAGAAAATGAAGACGAACTGAAGAGCCTCTTGATGAAAGTGAAAGAGGAGAGTGAAGAAGTTGGCTTAAAGCTCAACATTCAGAAAACTAAGATCATGGCATCTGGTCCCATCACTTCATGGCAAATAGATGGGAAAACAGTGGAAACAGTGAGAGACTTTATTTTCTTGGGCTCCAAAATCACTGCAGATGGTGACTGCAGCCATGAAATTAAAAGACTCTTGCTCTTTGGAAGAAAAGTTGTGACCAACCTAGTCAGCATATTAAAAAGCAGAGACATTACTTTGCCAACAAAGGTCTGTCTAGTCAAACCTATGGTTTTCTCAGTAGTCATGTATGGATGTGAGAGATGGACTATAAAGAAAGCTGAGCAGCAAGGAATTGCTGCTTTTGAACTGTGGTGCTGGAGAAGACTCTTGAGAGTCCCTTGAAATGTGAGGAGATCAAACCAATCAATCTGAAAGGAAACCAGTCCTGAATATTCACTGGAAGGACTGATGCTGAAGCGTAAGATCCAACGCTTTGGCCACTTGATGCAAAGAACTGTCTCATCCCAGCCTGATGCTGAGAAAGACTGAAGGCAGGAGGAGAAGGGGATGACAGAGGATAAGTTGGTTGGATGGCACCACCAACTCAATGGACATGAGTTTGAGCATGATCCGGGAGTTGGAGATCGACAGGGATGCCGGGCAGGCTGCAGTACATGGGATCACAAAGGGCCAGACACAACTGAGCGACTGACCTGAATATCTAACATTATTTGTTTTCTTTGAAAAAAATAAGCATCTATAACTTTATTCACAATGTGGATTTAAAACATGAGTTTCTTTTTCATATTAATGTTCTTACCCTGTCTGATATTATTTGAAATTTAGTTTTGTTTCCAAAATCACACTGTAATCATTCTTAGATTTCTTAAGTAACTGAAATAAATTCAGTTTTACTGAATACAAAACAATATAACAACTTTAAAAATAAGTTTTTAAAATGAATAAGAAATCATCTAACGTTGAATACTTATAAATGTCAGTTGTGTTCTGAGGGAGAGAAACTTGTCTGTTCTCTTTCATTGCATTCTGGGGACACCAGGAGCTCCATTCAAGAATAAACCAGCTCTAACCTTTTCTTACGTCTGCATACTATAAGATGGCTGATAAGCAGATATTGAAGAAAGTTCTGCTTTGTTCCAATAACAACCTCAGTTTTTCTCAACAATTTTTTTTCCCCAGCAGTGGAATGCCAGACTTCAAGAATCCACTGAATTCTCACAACCTGATCTGTGAAATTCTTCAGTTTTTTTCTTTTGTCATAATATATACAATTGGAATATGTGAAGATGAGATGAAGCCAGAGACATCCCTTCACAGCTGAAACCTATTTGTGTGATCTGCTTCAGTTCCTACTGTAGACTCTTCTGCTTTTTATTATTAATCACTTAACATTTTTTTTTAAACTTGTAATAAATTTATTCTGAATTTTAGTGTATTTTTAGTGGAGAAATGTGCAAATCTATCTGTGCCTCTCTGTTCCCTGACATATTATCGGATTAATTATAACTCAGCTTTAGTTTCTGTCTTCAGCACAATGGATTCCAAAGCATCAGCTTTCATTCCTGGCACGGGTGCCACCTCCATTTCTCTCTGTTTCTAGGTCTGTGCGAGGAAGCTCTGATATGACCTGTTTTCCCACATCTCTTTTTGCCCACTGTAAAGGCACACACCTCCCCCTAAACACACACGTTATAGACCCTCCCAGCCACACTGTCCTCTCGAGGCAATGGATTTTGCATGAATCTCCATGTTACTGTGATTCATTTTGCAACCCTGTGACTCACTTCATCACCTCCAAGAGTCCCAAGAAGGGAAGGAAGGGAGCAGGCAAAGTGGTCCAGCCTACGCCTTAAGCAGCACTGTAGAATATCCATACTCACCAAGCTCTGGCAAGTGTGGGTCCTTTTGCACTGAACATACACGCCTATGCGTTGCTGCTGGCTTCAGAGTTCTTAACCATTAGGACCCTCCACCTACAGAAGGGAATCGCAAAGACCACTTAGTGATTTTAGGGCTGTAAAAAGTGAAAGGTGTTCTCCTAAAACACTGAGGAGAGAAGAAAAGCAGACGCCTTCACCCCAGGTCACAGCTGTAGGAGGGTCTCTCACTGTCCATGGCTGGAGGGGCGGCCCGTTCCCTCCTCCCGGAGTCTCCTAGAGCAGAGTCTGTGGGTCACCCTTAGATGAACCAGGGCTCTCAGTGGCTGTGTTTTGCCATCACAGCCCCAAATCCTCAAGCAGGCACTGGAATCTCCATGAGTCACAATGGAAGATTTCTGTTAAAGTCAGTTCAGTTCAGATGCTCAGTCCTGTCTGACTCTTTGTGACCCCATGGACTGCAGCACACCAGGCCTCCCTATCCATCACCAATTCCCAAAGCTTGCTCAAACTCATGTCCATCGAGTCGGTGATGCCATCCAACCATCTCATCCTCTGCCATCCCCTTCTCAATCTTTCCCAGCATCAGGCTCTTTTCAAATGCGTCAGTTCTTCTCATCAAGTGGCCAAAGTACTGGAGTTTCAGCTTCAACATCAGTCCCTCCAATGAATATTCAGGACTGATTTCCTTTAGGATGGATGTGTTGGATCTCATTGCAGACCAAGGGACTCTCAAGAGTCTTCTCCAAAACCACAGTTCAAAAGCATCAGTTCTTCAGTGCTCAGCTTTCTTCACAGTCCAACTCTCACACCCATACATGACTACTGGAAAAATCATAGCCTTGACTAGACAGATCTTTGTTGGCAAAGTAATGTCTCTGCTTTTCAATATGCTGTCTAGGTTGGTAATAACTTTTCTTCCAAGGAGTAAGCATCTTAATTTCATGGCTGCAGTCACCATTTGCAGTAATTTTTGAGCCCCCAAAATAGTCTGTCACTGTTTCCACTGTTCCCCCATCTATTTGCCATGAAGTGATGGGACCAGATGCCATGATCTTTGTTTTCTGAATGTTCAGCTTTAAGCCAACTTTTCTACTCTCTTCTTTCACTTTCATCAAGAGGCTCTTTAGCTCTTCTTCACTTTCTGCCATAAGGGTGGTGTCATCTGCATATCTGAGGTTATTGATATTTCTCCCAGCAATCTTGACTCCAGCTTGTCCTTCATCCAGCCCAGCGTTTCTCATGATGTTTATGCATTTAAGTTAAATAAGCAGGGTAACAATATACAGCCTTGAGATACTCCTTTTCCTATTTGGAACCAGTTTGTTGTTCCATGTCCAGTTCTAACTGTTGCTTATTGCCCTGCTTACAGATTTCTCAAGAAGCAGGTCAAGTGGTCTGGTATTCCTGTCTCTTGGAAGAATTTTCCAGTTTGTTATGATCCACACATCAAAAGCTTTGGCATAGTCAATAAAGCAGAAATATATGTTTTTCTGGAACTCTCTTGCTTTTTCCATGATCCAGCGGATGTTGGCAATTTGATCTCTGGTTCCGCTGCCTTTTCTAAAATCAGTTTGAACATCTGGAAGTTCATGGTTCATGTACTGATGAAGCCTGGCTTGGAGAATTTTGAGGATTACTTTACTAGCATGTGAGATGAGTGCAATTGTGTGGTAGTTTGAATATTCTTTGTCATTGCCTTTCTTTGGGATTAGAATGAAAACTGACATTTTCCAGTCCTGGGGCCACTGCTGAGTTTTCCAAATTTGCTGGCATATTGAGTGCAGCACTTTCACAACATCACCTTTTGGGATTTGAAATAGCTCAACTGGAATTCCATCACCTCCACTAGCTTTGTTCATAGTGATGCTTCCTAAGGCCCACTTGACTTCTCATTCCAGGATGTCTGGCTCTAGGTGAGTGATCATACCATCATGATTATCTGGGTCATGAAGATCATTCTTATATAGTTCTTCAGTGTATTCTTGCTACCTCTTCTTAATATCATTTGCTTCTGTTAGGTACATACAATTTCTGTCCTTTATTGAGCCCATCTTTGCATAAAATGTTCCCTTGGTATACCTAATTTTCTTGAAGAGATCTCTGGTCTTTCCCATTCTGTTGTTTTCCTCTATTTCTTTGCACTGATCACTGAGGAAGTCTTTCTTATCTCTCCTTGCTATTCTTTGGAACTCTGCATTCAAATGGCTATATCTTTCCTTTCCTTCTTTGCTTTCACTTCTCTTCTTTTCACAGCTATTTGTAAGGCCTCTTCAGACAGCCATTTCACTTTTTGCATTTCTTTTCCATGGGGATGGTCTTGATCCCTGTCTCCTGTACAATGTCACGAACCTCATTCTATAGTTCATCAGGCACTCTATAGATCAGATCCAGGCCCTTAAATCTATTTCTCACTTCCACTGTATAATCATAAGGGATTTGATTTAGGTCATATCTGAATGGTCTAGCGGTTTTCTCTGCTTTCTTCTATTTGAGTCTGAATTTGGCAATAAGGAGTTAATGATCTGAGCCACAGTCAGCTCCCAGTCTTGTTTTTGCTGACTGTATAGAGCTTCTCCATATTTGGCTGCAAAGAATATAATCAATCTGATTTCAGTGTTGACCATCTGGTGATGTCTATATGTAGAGAGCTTTTTCTTGTGTCGTTGGAAGAGGGTGTTTGCTATGACCAGTGTGTTCTCTTGACAAAACTCTATTAGCCTTTTCCCTATTTCATTCTGTACTCCAAGGCAAAATTTGCCTGTTACTCCAGGTGTTTCTTGACTTCCTACTTTTGTATTCCAGTCCCCTATAATGAAAAAGACATCTTTGGGGGCGTTAGTTCTAGAAGGTCTTGTAGGTCTTTATAGAAACATTCAACTTCAGCTTCTTCAGTGTTACTGGTTGGGCCATAGACTTGGATAACTGTGATATTGAATGGTTTGCCTTGGAGACAAACAGAGATCATTCTGTCGTTTGGGGGACTGCATCTAAGTACTACATTTCAGACTCTTTTGTTGACCATGATGGCTACTCCATTTCTTCTAAGGGATTCTTGCCCACTGTAGTAGATATAATGGTCATCTGAGTTAAATTCGCCCATTCCAGTTCATTTTAGTTTTCTGGTTCATAAAATGTTGACATTCACTCTTGCCATCTCTTCTTTGAGCACTTCCAATTTGCCTTGATTCATGGACCTGACATTCCAGGTTCCTATGCAATATTGCTCTTTACAGCATTCAAGTTTGCCTCTATCCCCAGCCTCATCCACAACTGGGTGTTGTTTTTGCTTTGGCTCCATCCCTTCCTTCCTTCTGGAGTTATTTCTCTATTCTTCTCCAGTAGCATATTGGGCACCTGCTGACCTGGGGAGTTCATCTTTCAGTGTTCTATCTTTTTGCCTTTTGTACTGTTCATGGGGTTCTCAACGCAAGAATACTGAAGTGGTTTTCCATTCCCTACTCCAGTGGACCACATTCTATCAGACCTCTCCACCATGACCCATCTGTCTTGAGTGGCTGTACACAGCATGGCTCATAGTTTCATTGAGTTAGACAAAGCTAAAGTCTAGTTTAAAGTCAAGTTCCTCATTATTCCGCAAGCTATGGCTTATGTGTTTTTCATCCATCCACCCCCATCACACAATGCTCAGTGTCATGAGACACTCCTTATCAGTGATGCACAACAAAAAGCAAATTCAGATTTGCCACAGAATCATTGCTGGTCTCCATATCCATCACAAAGGCATAGTGATCGAAAGTGCTTGCTTTCTCGACCCAGCCTCAGCCACATTTACCTGGTTGGCATCCCAGAAAGCTAACCTGTATGAACCGTCCAAAGAATCCCCTGCCCTCTGAACTCCTATCAGCTCGGTCAACAGATTACTCTGCACATCAACAGCCTTCCTACACAGCGCTAGTGGTAAAGATACTGCCTGCCAGTGCAGGCAGACATAAGAGATGTAGGTTCAATCCCTGGGTCAGGAAGGATCCCTGCAGAAGGGCAGGGCAAACCACTTCAGTGTTCTTGCCTGGAGAATCCAACAGACAGACAGACAAAGGGTCACAAAAAGTTGGACACGACTGAAGCGACTTAGCATGCATGCATGCTAGACGCCGACTGGGTTTCTGGAATCCTTGATCCAAGTTTGCAGCTCCCGTCAATCAGCAAACTTCACAAAGTTGTCTCTCTGAGCTTGAGTCCTAGCAATGGAGCCAGCTCAGGCCTGGGGAGATGCTTCTTCCCCCTTAGCGCTCACCTGCGTGTCGCAGTGTTTCTTGGATCCCTCACATTCTGCTCTTACACCTTTGCCAGCGCCAGTGTCTTCATCAGTAATTTTCTGTCAGAACTCTGAATCATACCATTTGCACCATTTTCCTGATTTTACACATGAGATAGGGAGCATCTAGAAACTTCTCTGAGATTGCTTAGTGCACGTGCCCAGGCACAAATGCATGTTTGTCTTACTTTAAAACCGGTGCTTCTAATGACATTCATGCCTCCCCAATGAGACGTTCCATCTTGGAGAATGTCCCGAGTCATATGCTCCATGGGGATTCTCCAGGCAAGAATATTGGAGTAGGTTGCTATGCCCTCTTCCAGGGTAACTTCCCAATCCAGGGATTGAATCCAAGTCTCCCCACACTGCAGGCAGATTCTTTATCACCTGAGCCACCATGTCTAACTTAGTAAAGTAGCAAAAGAAGGTGTTAAGAGTCATTGGAGTTTCACCTCAGTGCAGACCCTGTTTTGTACACACTGCCTTATCTCCATGAAAGTGGGAGGTACTAACCCCACAGTTTTATCTGGAGACTAGCAAGTTAAGGAGTATTGGAGCAACTTGAATGCCTTGAGGTCCAAGAACCCTTTTATTTCCTAATTGGTAACCTTCACAATTGCACTTATTGCACATGAGTGAGAAAGCTCAAAATCCTGTTCAAGCTGGATTTAGAAGAGGCAGAGGAACCAGAGATCAAATTGTCAACATTTGCTGGATCATAGAAAAGCAAGAGGATTCCAGAAAAACATCTGCTTCATTGACTATGCTAAAGCCTTTGACTGTGTGGATCACAACAAACTGTGGAAAATTATTAAAGAGACATGAATACCAGACCACCTTACCTGCCTCCTGAGAAACCTGTACTCAGGTCAAGAAGCAACAGTTAGAACTGGACATGAAACAACAGACTGGTTCCAAAATGGGAAAGGAGTACGTCAAGGTTGTATATTGTCACTCTGCTTATTTAACTTATTTGCAGAGTACATCACTGAAATGTCAGGCTAGATGAAGCACAAGCTGGAATCACGATTGCCAGAAGAAATATCAGTAACCTCAGATATGCAGATGACACCACCCTTATGGCAGAAAGTGAAGAGGGACTAAAGAGCCTCTTGATGAAAGTGAAAGAGGAGAGTGAAAAAGCTGGCATAAGACTCAACATTCAAGAAACTAAGATCATGGCATCTGGTCCCATCACTTCATGGCAAACAGATGGGGAAACAACGGAAACAGTGAGAGACTTTATTTTCTTGGGCTCCCAAATCACTGCAGATGGTGACTGCAGCCATGAAATTAAAAGACTCTTACTCCTTGGAAGAAAAGCTATGACCAACGTAGACAGAATATTAAAAAGCAGAGACATTACTTTGCAGACAAAGGTCCGTCTAGTCAAGGCTATCTATGGTTTTTCCAGTGGTTGTGTGTGGGTGTGAGAGCTGGACTGTGGAGAAGGCTGAGTGCTGAAGAACTGATGCTGTGGTGTTGGAGAAGACTCGTGAGAGGCCCTGGACTGCAAGTATATCAGACCAGTCCATCCTAAAGGAGATCAGCCCCGAATATTTATTGGAGGGACTGATGCTGAAGCTGAAGCTCCAATACTTTGGCCACCTGATGCAAAAGGCTGAATCATTAGAAAAGACCCTGATGCTGGGAAAGATTGAAAGCAAGTGAAGAAGGGGATGACAGAGGATGAGACGGTTGGATGGCATCACTGATTCAATGAACATGAACTTGGGCAGGCTCAGAGAGATGATGAGGGACAAGGAAGCCTGGCATGCTGAAGTTCATGGGATCTCGCAGAATTAGACACGACTTGGTGTCTGAATCATAACTAGAAGTGACTGACCACACAATGGTTATTTCCTGAGGTAGTGAATGATGCTGCAACTGGCCCAGGGGGACAAATGACACCGTCTCAGCAGCTGGGACCCTGTTTTTGGAAGATTCCTTCTCTGCTGGGAGCCGCTACGGAGATCCCACCCATGACAGGGTCATGTGGAAGAGAACTGTTAAGCAAGGCTTCAGAACTCAAGGGGCTCCCTAGGCTTTCTTGAGCATCTACCCCCAAACCAGAATCTGTCTGTTTTACTGTTTCACGACTTTCACCAACTCCTCTGACATTAACAGGGGGCTAACCCTGACCACCTTTCTCTGGAGAAAATCAACTTAGGGCTATAGCTAATAAGTCTCCTGGACATGAGAGGAATATCTCAAATCAAACCCCCTCTGTTAGCATTCTAGCTTGCTTGGCAGGTATATCCAGACTCTTGCAGCTATGCATACAATTATTTACAGCCTCCCAACTGTGAGAAGCATGCAAAGCCTAAGACACAGAGCCTTTGAAAGAGTTAAAAGTTATTAGAGTAGTGCTAGTGCTGGTGTAGGATTTCATTCTTGGGCCAATGCTTGTTGCTAAGTTCCCATATCTCTTATCCACTGTGCACGTGGGAGTGCATTAGTTAACATAGTGAGAATGCAAGAAAAACACGTGTAGCCTTGAATTTAACCATATCAGACTTTTGAGCTAATTGGTTCTTTCTTGTAACTCGCTGCACCTTTGCTCTGTGAAAAACGTAACTCTGTTTGGCACTTTCTGAGGCTGACATAGATTAGAAATATAAAGGAAAAACACTTTGAGGGAAAATAAGTTTTTGGTTGAGCAGCCTTTATCAAAAGAGGGTCATACAATGTTCACAGGCCTCCAAGGCCAGAAGATACTGTACACAACATTATTTGTGGGAAAGGTATGCAGAAAAAAATCACGGTTTCGATAAGGGCTAAACTGCTGGAATGTTTGGGCTGACTCTGTATGACCTTGCATCTTTCATTTCCCTCTATGTACAAAAAGGTATATAAGTACCATTTAAAAAATAAAGCTATGGATCTCGCTCATCAAAGCAGCTTGATCTCCTCATGTCAATCATTTTCTTCCTCTTACTCTCTCTTTCAGGCTAGTTCACATCTGGAGTACAGAGATCCGCCATGTCTACTTATTTGCCTGGGTTTCTAAGACCTGAACGGCAAGGCGCCCTGTGCCTTCACTCCCTTGGGAGACCGGGAGGGCACCTGCGGCCTCACGTAGATGGTACAAGTCTCTTGTCTTGAGACTTTATTGATTTTCTGTATAAACCAAGGAACATCAGCCTCTTTTCTTCTCTCCTCTATTTTCTCATCTACAATATTCTTACCTATCTCTCTCTCTCTAAATCAATCGCCGACGTCTTTTCTCCTTTGGGTTTCCCTGGATCCTGCCGGGGCTGGACCCCGGCGCTTCTCAATCAGTCTTATTCTGCAACAGTGCCTCTTTCCATCTCTTTATTTAGTGTACTCTCCCCCTCATGTGCACACATGCACACACACATGCACGTCCAAACACATGCACATGTGCATGCACACACACACACATGCACACACTGCCCACAGCAGTTTCAGTCTTATCCTGAGAGTCAGAGCAGGCCAGCATCAGCTAGGATAGCTGTTTGGTCTCAGGTCACTTCACCCATTGGCTTCTAATTATATTAAGTTACTTGTCACTCTCTGCACATGCTAGAGGGTCTAACACCTATCAGCCTTTGGAAACATTATTCTCTCTTCTCAAATGCTATGCCGCTCTTCCATGAGAATTAATTCCCATGAATCCTTTTGGGCTTAGAAGCCGTTCATAACTGGTTGAGCATCTTCAGTCTGCAGCTAGAGGGTCTGGATCTAAACATGGTTCTTTGGTTCAGAGCCGTGTGACCACAGGCCAGCTGCCCCCGTTTATTCTCACCTACTGATGAAACGATGTGATGGTACTGACTGTACCCAACCAGAGCTGTGTGAAGGCTGGTGATGGGTGAAAGCACACCAGGGGCCTCTGGCTGGGGCACCTGACGGTGCCAGTCCCTGGGACCTCGGCAGCCTGCACATCTCCTTCTGCTGTTGCGTATACTGGCTGCTCAACATAGCTGTCTCTGAGAACTCAGAGCCTTCTTCCATCAGATGTCTCCACAGTAGTGCTTGGAACACCCAGCTCAGAAAAGGAGACACCCAAGTGTGATGTGCATGTGATGTGAGCAAGATCAAGAAAACACCAGGAATGGAAGCCAAAAATTGGCTAAAGAGACTGGATGCCATTCGAGAGAGGGCCTATTTCTTGGCGATTTTTCTGAGGATATAACATACCCAGGCAGTTTCTAAAGCAGGTCTCGTACTCAAATCCTGCTCTCATTGTGCCTGATTTTCCATGAACATCTCTCATCAGCAAATTTGAGCCTATTTCTTGAGGCTGAGAGCACTTTTGTATAAACACATATATCTGCCTATCTGCCTCTGGTTTCAGTAAACCATTAAATCTTTTTAGACTTTCCTACTCTTAAAACTGAGTTATTCAACTTTAAATGTCAACTGAGGAGTACCAAATGGGGTAAAAGACATGTCAGTGAGGGTTTACATTTCTGTCTGATGATCAATTCAGAGAAATGAACTGGAGTGACTCACAAGTCTAAGAAAAATAAAAGACACTATTCTCATCTACATGGAAATACACTCTAGGACAAAAAAGAACAAATCATATAAAATGAACAATGTAATACTACTGATAGGGCAGAAAGTGAAGAGGAACTAAAGAGACTTGATGAAAGTGAAAGAGGAAAGTGAAAAAGCTGGCCTAAAGCTCAACATTCAAAACTAACATCATGGCACCCAGTCCCATCACTCCATGGGAAATAGATGGGGAAACAGTGGAAACCGTGACAGACTTATTTTCCTGGGCTCCAAAATCACTGCAGGTGGTGACTGTAGCCATGAAATTAAAAGATGCTTGCTCCTTGGAAGAAAAGCTATGACCAACCTAGACAGAATATTAAAAAGCAGAGACATTACTTTGCTGACAAAGATCCATCTAGTCAAAGCTATAGTTTTTAGAATAATCATGTGTGGATGTGAGAATTGGACCATAAAGAAAGCTGAGCACCAAAGAGTTGATGCTTTCGAACTGTGGTATTGGGAAAGACTCTTGAGAGTCCCTTGGACTGCAAGGAGATCAAACCAATCAATCCTAAAGGAAATCAGTCCTGAATATTCCTTGGAAGGACTGATGTTGAAGCTGAAGCTCCAATATTTTGGCCACCTGATGTGAGGAACTGATTCACTGGAAAAGACCCTGACGCTGGGAAGGATTGAAGGCAGGAGGAGAAAGGGACGACAGAGGATGAGATGGCTGGATGGCATCACCGACTCAATGGACACGAGTTTGAGTAAACTCCGGGAGTTGGTGATGGACAGGGAAGCCTGGTGTGCTGCAGTCCATGGGTTCGCAAACAGCTGGACATGACTGAGCGGCTGAACTGAACTAAACCGAGTACTACCGATGCATATTGGCCCAGTTACAAAATGGATAAATGGCTCACAAAAGCAGCTGACCCCTTTTCCTTTTAGACAGAACTCTGGGCGTGTGCAATGCTGACTCACCGTCTCCCAGGTGCTGTAAGGTGTGGGTGCCATTTGAGTTGTGTCCTAGCATTAAATACGGGCTTCCCTGGCAGCTCTGGTGGTAGAGAACCCACCTGCCAGTAGAGGAGACACAGGAGATGTGTGTCCCGCCCCTGGGTTGAGGACCCCCTGGAGTAGGGCACAGCAACCCACCCAAGTGCTCTCACCTGGAAAATCCCGTGGCCAGAGGGGCCCGGCCTGCTATAGTCCATAGTCCGAAAAGTCGGACACAACTGAGCACACATGCCCCTAACATTTAATCAAGTCCTCAGCCTTGGGAAGTGTTGTTTTTGAGCTTTTAAATATTACTAACCCATCCTTCTGAGTGAGATTCAAGTCCTTGCAAAGAAGCCTTGGGGTGATACAATATTCCTGGTACTTTCACTGGGGACTTGAGAAATACGCAGTGTGGGTGCTTTGGATGCATGTAACAGGTAATGGCTTTCACACTGAAAAATGCCAAAATGCACCAAGCAGACCTCAGTGAGTGAGAAAAGAGGACAGTGAAGGAGAGCTGGGAATTAGACCCTCACGGGAGGACACATTAGGTATTTCTTGAGTAACTTCCGTAAGATCCCACTGAAGTCTGTTGGGCATTTTCCTTTCTGCATTTCAAAGGAGTGAAGAGGACACCCCATAACTTTGCCTAACAGATATAAAATAACACAAATAACTGGCCTTCCTGGGTGGAACATACCCAGACATTTCTAAGTGACGATTTTTTTAAAAGCAAAACAAGCAACTGCTAAGGGGATGGCTTAGTTTCTTTGTTCACAACTTAGCTTTTGCACTTGCACTTTCATCTTTACATTCTGCTGTGAGCACAGACGTGAAGACAGAGCTATATATCTTCACACAACGCACTGTATGGGTGTGAGTGGGATGTCTTGAAAGACAATGAAGAGGAGAGGAAGGGATTTGGAACCCTGTGATCAGAAAGCAAGAAGAGCAGCAATGTAACAGAGCTTTACTAATATGACATGATTGCAAGCAGTGGGGTGACACCTAATGAAGTGTGATGCATTCACTAACCAGCTCTTGCTGACTGATATGCTCACTAGCCAATTACGCTAATGCTTAATATTAGGTAAAACACAAAGCTAAGAAAGTTGAACCGCGTCTACTTGGGGTATATCTATTTGGGGTATAACAAGGAGAATTTACAGTCATACATGAGCTCTCCAAGTCACTCACTCACCCAGAAATGGTTGTGAGCAATGTAAATATGTAAAATGCAGCTCTGAGAAGCTGGCAGGAATATCTTTGGTGTAAGTAAGATTCTCCAAGTATCCTCCATGCTCTGACTTAGGTGATTCTCTTTGCTTTTTATGATGAAATCAAGGATCAATCAATGGCACCCCCACTCCAGTACTCTTGCCTGGAAAATCCCATGGACAGAGGAGCCTGGTGAGCTGCAGTCCATGGGGTCGCGAAGAGTAGGACACAACTGAGCAACTTCCGTTTCACTTTTCACTTTCATGCATTGGAGAAGGAAATGGCAACCCACTCCAGTGTTCTTGCCTGGAGAATCCCAGGGACGGGGGAGCCTGGTGAGCTGCCATCCATGGGGTCACATAGAGTCGGACACGACTGAAGCGACTCAGCAGCAGCAGAAGCAAGGATCAATCAGTTGCCTGAACAGCTGCTGCTACTGCTGCTAAGTAGCTTCAGTCGTGTCCGACTCTGTGCGACCCCATGGACTGCAGCCCACTAGGCTCCTCCACCCATGGGATTTTCCAGGCAAGAATACTGGAGTGGGGTGCCATTGGCCAGGCACAATTTGTCTCATCTAGGATGGTTGGCTTTACAGCAGTTGTTGTTTGCAGATTATAAAGTTGTTGAATGGAGAAAACACTCACTTAGCCTCTGCCTACAGGGTTTGCCCACGTGGGATTCATATCTTAGCAGGTATGGGGGCTTCTAAGCAAGCCAGCAGAGGCAGGTAATGGAAGGTGACTTTGAAATCTTGTGACTAATTAGTAACAAAGTCTTTGAACAGCTTTCATGTTCAAGAGTTTTAATTTCCTGTAAGTAGAAAAGTGTTCTCTGATCAGAAATCGAGAGGCGTGTGAGTGGGAAGCAGAGTGAGAAGTGCTGGGTTTAAATCATGAGCTCTCATGTGAGTTATGCATTTCGTGATATTTATTTCTAGAAACTCTGAATATAAAAAATGAACTATTATCAAAACCAGAAAACAACAAAACAAACAAAAATCAGATAAGCACCGTAAAATTTTGGTTGCAGGGTGTTTATGGATGTGAAGACTAGAAGCTACAATTTGTCAGCAACTGGAAAGTCAGTCCATTTCTTCCAAGTCTGTCTGAAAACAGGTCAGTTGTTTCCACTCCAGCTATTCTATAGATGACGTGCATTCTAAATTAGATGACAGTGTAGTGAAGATCCTTGTAAGCATGCTCTGCAAATGTGAAGAATAATCTAGGCTTAAAATAATGTGGTAAAGGTTTTCCTTCCACTAAGAGTAAAAATTTTTTGTCTGTATGACACACAACTGCTATATGGCTGTGTGGCCAGACATAGCAGACAAGAGAACAACCATGTCAAAAATGGAACAACCATGAATGCACGTGTGCATACACGCACACATGCACACATACTGCACTCAACATGTGAAAGATTAGATGCAAAGGATGAATCTGAAAATTAATGCAGTCTCAGTAGACTCAGTTCAGTTCAGTTCAGTTCAGTCCCTCAGTCGTGTCCGACTCTTTGTGACCCCGTGCCCTCCCCTGTCCATCACGAGCTCCCAGAGCTTGCACAAACTCATGTCCATCACATCAGTGATGCCATCCAACCACTTCATCCTCTGTCGTCTCCTTCTCCCTCCTGCCCCCAATCCCTCCCAGCATCAGAGTCTTTTCCAAATGAGTCAGCTCTCCGCATCAGGCGACCAAGTATTGGAGTTTCAGCTTCAGCATCATTCCTTCCAATGAACATCCAGGACTGATCTCCTTTAGGATGGACTGGCTGGATCTCTTTGCAGTCCAAAGGACTCTCAAGAGTCTTCTCCAACACCACAGTTCAAAAGCATCAATTCTTCCATGCTCAGCCTTCTTCATAGTCCAACTCTCACATCCATACATGACCACTGGAAAAACCATAGCCTTGACTAGACGGACCTTAGTCAGCAAAGTAATAAAGTAATGTCTATGCTATCTAGGTTGGTCATAACTTTTCTTCCAAGCAGGTTGGTAAACCGCCTCCAAGCATCTTTTGAATATGCTATCTAGGTTGGTCATAACTTTTCTTCCAAGGAGTAAGCGTCTTTTAATTTCATGGCTGCAGTCACCATCTGCAGTGATTTTGGAGCCCAGAAAAATAAAGTCTGACACTGTTTCCACTGTTTCCCCATCTATTTCCCATGAAGTGATGGGACAAGATCCCATGATCTTCGTTTTCTGAATGTTGAGCTTTAAGCCAACTTTTTCACTCTCCTCTTTCACTTTCATCAAGAGACTTTTTAGTTTCTCTTCACTTTCTGCCATAAGGGTGGTGTCATCTGCATATCTGAGGTTATTGATATTTCTCCCGGCAATCTTGATTCCAGCTTGTGTTTCTTCCAGTCCAGCATTTCTCATGATATACTCTGCACAGAAGTCAAATAAGCAGGGTAACAATATACAGCCTTGGATGTGGGTATCTCTTCACGGCTGCTCCAGCAAAGCACAGCCGCTGCTCCTTACCTTGGACGAGGGGTATCTCCTTACCGCCGCCGTTCCTGACCTCCAACATGGGATAGCTGCTCTAGGCCTTCCCTGCGCCTGCACAGCCACCGCTCCTCGGGTTGCTCCTCCCAGCCGCCGGCCCTGGCCTCGGGCGCGAGGTGGATTCTCCCAGCTGCCGCCCGGCCTCGGACTGGGGTAGCTCCTCTCAGCCGTTCCTGCACCGTCGCAGCCTGGCACTCTAGGCCGCTGCCCCTGACCTCGGACTCAGGGTAGCTCCTCTCGGCTGTGCTTCACCAGCATATCTTCATGTTAAACCCCACTCCATAAAGGAGCTGAGGATAGTGATACTCAGAGGGGGTTGGATTAAAAACTGAGCTGCTGCCAGTCTGGATATCAGTGGACTAACCCTGAGTCCTTCCAGCAGAATCTGAGAGTCATGCCAGGACTTTGAAGATAGACCACCTGTATCCTTGACTCTGTGCTGGTTGAGGAATTATTTCCAAACAGCTGATAAGCAAAGCCGATGGAGACTCTGAAGAAGACTGCCCCAGACTGAGTGGGGGATGAAAGAAAATCTCCTCTGGGTGCTTGTTTGTATGGCCAGAAATGCAAGGACTTTTGGTGCTTGGTAGTAACCTTGGGGGAAAAGAAAAATCCCCAGGCAGCAACAAACTCTCCCAACACAGTTTTGAAACAACACGCCCAAGGTAAGAGAAACCCACGTAAGATGGTACGTGTTGCAAGAGGGCATCAGAGGGCAGACACAATGAAACCATACTCACAGAAAACTAGTCAATCTAATCACACTAGGACCACAGCCTTGTCTAACTCAATGAAACCAAGCCATGCCTGCGGGGCAACCCAAGATGGGCAGGTCGTGGTGGAGAGGGCTGACAGAACATGGTCCACTGGAGAAGGGAACAGCACGCCACTTCAGTATTCTTGCCTTGAGAACCCCATGAACAGTATGAAAAGGCAAAATAATAGGATACCAAAAGAGGAAGGCCCCAGGTCATTAGGTGCCCAATATGCTACTGGAGATCAGTGGAGAAATAACTCCAGAAAGAATGAAGGGATGG
Organism: Nanger dama; assembly: GCA_917880005.1. NCBI lineage: Eukaryota > Metazoa > Chordata > Mammalia > Artiodactyla > Bovidae > Nanger > Nanger dama. The sequence continues at coordinate 67,964 of CAKJTW010000025.1, forward strand.
AGCCAAAGCAAAAACAATGCCCAGCTGTGGATGTGACTGGTGATAGAAGCAAGATCCAATGCTGTAAAGAGCAATATTGCATAGGAACCTGGAATGTCAGGTCCATGAATCAAGGCAAATTGGAAGTGGTCAAGCAAGATATGGCAAGAGTGAATGTCGACATTCTAGGAATCAGCGAACTAAAATGGACTGGAATGGGTGAATTTAACTCAGATGACCATTATATCTACTACTGTGGGCAGGAACCCCTCAGAAGAAATGGAGTAGCCATCATGGTCAACAGAGGAGTCCGAAATGCAGTACTTGGATGCAATCTCAAAAATGACAGAATGATTTCTGTTCATCTCCAAGGAAAATCATTCAATATCACAGTTATCCAAGTCTACGCCCCAACCAGTAACACTGAAGAAGCTGAAGTTGAACAGTTTTATGAAGACATACAAGACCTTTTAGAACTAACACCCAAAAAGATGTCTTTATCATTATAGGGGACTGGAATGCAAAAGTAGGAAGTCAAGAAACACCTGGAGTAACAGGCAAATTTGGCCCTGGTATGCGGAATGAAGCAGGGCAAAGACTAATAGAGTTTTGCCAAGAAAATGCACTGGTCATAGCAAACACCCTCTTCCAACAACACAAGAGAAGACTCTACACATGGACATCACCAGATGGTCAACACCAAAATCAGATTGGTTATATTCTATGCAGCCAAAGATGGAGAAGCTCTATACAGTCAACAAAAACAAGACCAGGAGCTGACTGTGGTTCAGATCATGAGCTCCTTATTACCAAATTCAGACTCAAATTGAAGAAAGTAGGGAAAACTGATAGACCATTCAGGTATGACCTAAATCAAATCCCTTATGATTATACAGTGAAAGTGAGAAATAGATTTAAGGGCCTAGATCTGATAGACAGAGTGCCTGATGAACTATGGAAAGGGGTTCGTGACATTGTACAGGAGACAGGGATCAAGACCATCCCCATGGAAAAGAAATGCAAAAAAGCAAAACGGCTGTCTGGGGAGGCCTTACAAATAGCTGTGAAAAGAAGAGAGGCGAAAAGCAAGGAGAAAAAGAAAGATATAAGCATCTGAGTGCAGAGTTCCAAAGACTAGAAAGAAGAGATAAGAAAGCCTTCTTCAGCGATCAATGCAAAGAAATAGAGGAAAACAACAGAATGGGAAAGACTAGAGATCTCTTCAAGAAAATTAGAGATACCAAGGGAACATTTTACGCAAAGATGGGCTCGATAAAGGACAGAAATGGTATGGACCTAACAGAAGCAGAAGATATTAAGAAGAGGTGGCAAGAATACACGAAAGAACTGTACAAAAAAGATCTTCACGACCCAGATAATCATGATGGTGTGATCACTCACCTAGAGCCAGACATCTTGGAATGTGAAGTCAAGTGGGCCTTAGAAAGCATCACTACGAGCAAAGCTAGTGGAGGGGATGGAATTCCAGTGGAGCTATTTCAAATCCTGAAAGATGATGCTGTGAAAGTGCTGCACTCAATATGCCAGCAAATTTGGAAAACTCAGCAGTGGCCACAGGACTGGAAAAGGTCAGTTTTCATTCTAATCCCAAAGAAAGGCAATGCCAAAGAATGCTCAAACTATCGCACAATTGCACTCATCTCACATGCTAGTAAAATAATGCTCAAAATTCTCCAAGCCAGGCTTCAGCAATACATGAACTGTGAACTCCTTGATGTTCAAGCTGGTTTTAGAAAAGGCAGAGGAAGCAGAGATCAAATTGCCAACGTCCACTGGCTCATGGAAAAAGCAAGAGAGTTCCAGAAAAACATCTATTTCTGCTTTATTGACTATGCCAAACCCTTTGACTGTGTGGATCACAATAAACTGTGGAAAATTCTGAAAGAGATGGGAATACCACACCACCTGACCTGCCTCTTGAGAAATCTGTATGCAGGTCAGAAGCAACAGTTAGAACTGGACATGGAACAACAGACTGGTTCCAAATAGGAAAAGGAGTATCTCAAGGCTGTATATTGTCACCCTGCTTATTTAACTTATATGCAGAGTACATCATGAGAAACACTGGACTGGAAGAAACACAAGCTGGAATCAAGATTGCCGGGAGAAATATCAATAACCTCAGATATGCAGATGACACCACCCTTACCCAGAAAGTGAAGAGGAACTATAAAGCCTCTTGATGAAAGTGAAAGAGGAAAGCGAAAAAGTTGGCTTAAAGCTCAACATTCAGAAAACGAAGATCATGGGATCTTGTCCCATCACTTCATGGGAAATAGATGGGGAAACAGTGGAAACAGTGTCAGACTTTATTTTTCTGGGCTCCAAAATCACTGCAGATGGTGACTGCAGCCATAAAATTAGAAGACGCTTACTCCTTGGAAGAAAAGTTATGACCAACCTAGATAGTATATTCAAAAGCAGAGACATTACTTTGCTGACTAAGGTCCGTCTAGTCAAGGCTATGGTTTTTCCAGTGGTCATGTATGGATGTGAGAGTTGGACTGTGAAGAAGGCTGAGAGCAAAGCACTGATGCTTTTGAACTGTGGTGTTGGAGAAGACTCTTGAGAGTCCCTTGGACTGCAAGGAGATCCAACCAGTCCATTCTGAAGGAGATCAGTCCTGGGATTTCTTTGGAAGGAATGATGCTGAAGCTGAAACTCCAGTACTTTGGCCACCTCATGCGAAGAGTTGACTCATTGGAAAAGACTCTGATGCTGGGAGCGATTGGGGGCAGGAGGAGAAGGGGACCACAGAGGATGAGATGGATGGATGGCACTACTGACTCGATGGACGTGAGTCTGAGTGAACTCCGGGAGATGGTAATGGACAGGGCGGCCTGGCGTGCTGCGATTCATAGGGTCATGAAGAGTCGGACACGACCGAGCAACCGAACTGAACTGAATGGTCTAGTGCTTTTCCCTACTTTCTTCAATTAAGTCTGAATTTGCAATAAGGAGTTCATAATCTGAGCCACATGAATCTCTAGACTGGATAAGGTAATTAGTAAAGAATCTCATGAGAAAGATAAAGGGATTTTTGACAGAGAGCTTTAGAAAAATCCCACAGTCAAGACACAAAACAGAGATTTCTCTGATAAGCTCTCAAATGATTCACTTAACCATCTGGTGATGCTAATAGATTCTTTACCAACTCCTCCACAACCCAAGTCAATGATAACGTTAATGCAGGCGTCATTTTGGGCAGGTATTGAAAGTGTTAGTTGCTCAATTGTTTCGACTCTTTGCGCCTCACGACTGTGGCCTGCCAGGCTCCTCTGTGCATGGGATTCTCCAGGGAAATATACTGGAGTGGGTTGCCATTCCCTTCTCCAAAGGATCTTCCAGACCCAGGGATCAAACCCAGGTCTCCTGCATTGCAGGCAGATTCTTTACCATCTGAGCTACTCAGGCAGGGAACTTGACTCTTTATTTCCTCCTCTGCAAAACAGAAGCAGTAGGAATACTTGCCCCAGATATCTCAGAGGGCTGTAAAGATCAAATGAGAAACTAGATACCAGATGGCCTTGTAAACTATAACCTCTTGGTCAGTGCTAGGTGATGTTGCTTTGCCATTAATATTCCTTCATCGCTCTCAGATACTTCACTAAATGATCAGCAAGTCCCACAATACTTTTTCAGAATATCCTATGGTACTTTCTCTAGACCAGAAAAAATGTGGGTGGTTTTTTGTTTGTTTGTTTTTTGCTCTGTTTTGAAATCTAACCCATTCTCACTTTACTAAATCATGATGGGGAGAGAACCTTATAGACCCACTGAACCAGTGATCACTGATCCTCCTTCTCCTGAATGTAGGTTCTACACAGGGAAATGACCAGCTAAATGCAGAATGGATTAGCAAATCTCACATTCTAGAGCCGTGAAACCCAGAGAACTCCAGAAAAGACATTCTGATACCAAGTGATGGAAGCTTCAATATATAAACTGATTCATAAATATTTTAAACAAGTCAGTGAGTGGAAAATATACACATTGCATCATTAGGGAACTAATACGATTAGAATAATAATAACTATTCAGTGTCTCCTCTGCAGTAAATGCCTTTAAAAACATTATTCGCCCTCTAGCCTCTGAACAGCAAGGAGCCTGAGAGACGCTTGTTTGCTGCTCCGCAAGCTGCACTGGAGGCACTCGGCTTCCTACAAGCCCTCCAATGAGCTCTCACTGTGCTGTGCGTACAGCACTCCCAGTCACTCTTTCAGGGGTCAGAGTTTACTCTCTCTGGCAGATGCATTTTAATTAGAAACTATTCTTCCTTGGAGAAGGCTCTGCAGCGCTCTGACAGGGTTCCTGGCATCATGGACCACTGTGGGCTTGCTTACCTGACACATAAGTGACTGTGGTTAGTGTCGGCTGAGCAGCGATGAGGGTGCTGGCACACTGGGCGCAGTGACTTCCTGTGGCCTTCGAATCTGAGTCGCTCACTCAGCCCAGACTCAACAGGAAAAGGTGACTCATAGCTCCTCCTGCCTCTACCTGCATGGAGAAAGTGTTGACAGTCGACTCAGCTTTTCTTTTCACCTATAATGAGTCATATTTGTACAGCTTTCGAATGCATGCAAGAGGCTCAGTGCATACCTTGGACTTCTCTTTTATTTTGCTGAAAAGGTTTCATAGGCCAAAAGATGTGCCAAATTTCTACTACTGCAAAGTAAATTTAAAAGAGCTTCTCCTCTTTTTACAACTGGCCATTTCCCATTTACCTAAAAGTCAATCAACGAAATAGTAGCAGTTCTACCAGATTTGCTGAGACAATCAATCTAGAGGGCCTTGAGCCTCTCACTGGGCCTTGGAGTTCCCTGATGGACCTGAGCTGGACGCACTCTGGACTCACAACGCCTGTTAATGGAGCTGTGCTGCAGTAAACAGCTGTCCCCTAGCTCGGCACTGTGGCTCCACGAGGCCCTGATCAGCACTGTTCCAAGCTCTCTCGGCGCAGCTTGCTTGCTCTCCCTCTGCCTTTCTCTTTATTTAAGACTAGCTTTACGATGCACCTCACCTCATGTAAAATGATCAGCATGAGCTAAGCCGTGAGAGCCTGGCCTGCAGCGTGGACATCTGCTGCTTCGGGCTCTCAGGACGTCAGATGCGGGCCGTGTCCTCATCCTGCCTGAGTCACCTGGCAGGTGGCGGTCAGGGCAGTCAGGTGACTCAGGTCGGGAGTGGCTTCTTGGATCAGAATCCTGCTTAGGGTTTGACCTGTTGAATCAGACTATGCCCTGGGGAAGTTATGAATTCTTCAAGCATTCCGGCTTCTCATTTACTTCTTAACAGCGAGAATATGGCTGCCTTTGGAACCAGGCAGATATACGTTCACACTCTTACTTCTCCAGCATGTTATTAATAATTCTTTGACCTAAGCAGGTACTAAATGTCTCGACACCTCAGCTACCTGGTGGGTTAGAATGGTGATTCTCGCAGACTGTGCAAGGATTCCACAGAACAACCAAGGTAAGGGCCTCATCCTGCTGCTGGTGCAGGCGCCTGGGAAACGTGGCTTCCTCCAGGGAGCTGGGTCCTCCCAGAAGTAGAACCAACACAGGAGAAGCAGCTATCCCTTCTTAATCTGCACCACGTGGCCTTCCCCCACAAGACAGGAAACACACTGCCCAAGCTGCCGTGGTTTAAGGCAATAGTGAGAACACCGTCACCTTATTGCCAAAACTTAGAGTTCTCCTGTGCTCACAGTAGTTTTGGCGTTGATTTCCTCAGAGTAGAAACTAAACTGAAATTGAGAACTTGAAGTTGAGATATGTGTTAATCAAGGCGCCCTCTTAGGGTGTCCAATCCTCCCAACTTGCCAGGGACTGAAGATTTTCCTAGGACACCAGAAAGTTTCCGGCAGCCAGGCAGCTGGCTGCCCTCTCGTGTTCAGCAACTAGGGCAGTGCTAGGGAAGGCGCCCGGGGAGGCGACAGGTGCCTGCCTCCTGGGGGCTGGGAGGGCGATGCGCGGTCTCCAACGTTCCTTTCACTTGACACTCGGTGGTCGCAGGTCCCTGCCCACCTGGGCATGCGCTCACACAGGCAGTCTGTCTGGCCCTGACTCACACCTGCAAGAAGTGGGGAGGGAGCTCTCTCCAGCCGCCTCGGGTAAACCCCGTTCTGGACTGTCTCTGTTGCGTTCCTGAGAGCTTGCACCCAGCCGTCCACCAGCAAGGGTGTGTCCTAGGCGCAGCTCAGAAGGCTCTCTGGCCTGTGGCATCCCCTCTTTGCTACCTTTACTTTTTATTCCGTTTGAAAAGCGGACTTCCTCTAAGAGCCAGGGAAGCCACACAGCCCTTCACAGCAAGCACGGCTCTGGCTGGAGACCAGGTGCCGAGGCCCCATCTGCAGTGTGTCTGCTTTCTCCTCAACTTAGACTCCAGATGAATTTGAAGGGTGAAGGACCTCCAGGGACTGGAATAAGCCATTCGTATTTTGTATGTTGTATTTCCCATAGCTTGACTTTTTTTTTTTTTTTTTTGACTTGACTTTGGATTTCATTTATGGTTGAGATAGATTGGCCAACAAACAGAAACCACAAACCAAAAGGGTCATAGTGAAATTCATGAATCAGGCTTCTATTTACTACCTTCACTTCTGATTCTACAATCTTACTCACCTTCATTTCCACCCCCTCCTTCCTTCCGTCCATTTTCATGTTTCCCATCCCTAACATCAAACTGCCTATGTTCCCTTACTCAATATCTAGCCCTCTTAGAACATAAGCTTAGAATGGCAAGGAGCTGGGGAGCCCCACTGTACAGTACTTGGCCCCTCAATAAGTACGGCAGAAAGTGAAGAGGAGCTAAAGAGCCTCCTGATGAAGGTGAAAGAGGAGAGTGGAAAAGCTGGCTTAAAGCTCAACATTCAGAAAACTAAGATCATGGCATCCGGTCCCATCACTTCATGGCAAATAAATGGGGAAACAGTGGCTGACTTTTTATTTTGGGGGGCTCCAAAATCACTGCAGATGGTGACTGCAGCCATGAAATTAAAAGACGCTTACTCTTTGGAAGGAAAGTTATGACCAACCTAGACAGCATATTAAAAAGCAGAGACATTACTTTGCCAACAAAGGTCCATCTTTGTCAACGCTATGGTTTTTCCAGTAGTCATGTATGGATGTGAGGGTTGGACTGTAAAGAAAGCTGAGCACCGAAGAATTGATGGTTTTGAACTGTGGTGTTGGAGACTTTTGAGAGTCCCTTGGACTGCAAGGAGATCCAACCAGTCCATCCTAGAGGAGATCAGTCCTGGGTGTTCATTGGAAGGACTGATGTTGAAGCTGAAACTCTAATACTTTGGCCACCTGATGCGAAGAGCTGAGTCATTTGAAAAACCCTGATGCTGGGAAAGATTGAGGGCAGGATGAGATGGTTGGATGGCATCACCGACTCAATGCACAAGAATTTGGGTAAACTCTAGGAGTTGGTGATGGACATGCAAGGCTGGCATGCTGCAGTCCATGGGGTCGTAAAGAGTCGGACATGACTGAGCGGCTGAGCTGAGCACCTGTGACTCTGTCCTCGTTAGTGGTCTGTCCTTGGCCACGGCTGCTGCTGCCCAGAGGCGCGAGTGCTTCAGCAGCAGAGTGTGGGTTTGCTGGTAATTTCCAATCTGGCACTTGAAATAAAGAGTCTTACTTAAGATCAAAATTGAGCATCCCTCAACGCTTGCCTTTCCAGATCTGATTCTGCAGCTTGGGTTCTCACTTTCTAAAACAATTACTATTCTGTTTTGACTTAAAGATGAATAGTTATCAATGGTTTAATACATCCTCACCTTCAGAAAGCATTTCCGTTTTAATGACAGTTTTCAAGGAGATAACACAAAGATGACCACTGTAGAATTAGGGGCGTTGCACCAGATAGTCAGGAAAATATTGAGCAGGAGCACATTTTCTGATGTTTCTACATTTTCTCCCCATGAGCTGTTCCCTGTCACTTCCACGACCAGAGGTGTAAGCTCCTGGTTGAGAACTTAATTCCCTTCTCGTTTGATATTTCCAACCTGGAACATTCAATGATTATATAAATTTACTTTACCATTGGAAACACAAGAAAAGTTTAAACACTTAACCACTGAGCATCACTTTGTTTTTCACAAAGAGAACCAGAAGAGTAAGAACTCACGTTTACCCGAAGGAAGAAAATGACAGCTGCTGTTGGATTCTGCAATGGAAGACACATAGCACAGTGTCTGGACTGTTTCTGAAGTTACAGCTGCTCCAGCCCCTGAGGGTTTGTCCATTATCTCCGTGGAAATACAGGGTGAACCATTTATTCTCCTTAAGAACCCTGAAGGTTCTCCCTAAGGATCTCTGGTTGTTCATGTGGAGTTGTGTGTAAGCCACGGCAGGACTGAAAGAGCAGCCAGCCTGGCTTGGTGAGAACAGTGACGTAGAGACCGTGGCTCAGGCCCATGTCTCCCATTTGGGCAGATACAGACAGCAAATTGGATGGGCATGGAGTCTGCCTTCACCAGTGAGTTAACTAACAGGAAAGGTTACAAACTATACTCTCATGTTACCTTTGAACTCATTTCACAACAATAACATTAATAAGCCATGAAGGAAAAAAATAAGCAAAAGACTGATAAACAAAGAAAACCAATGTGCTAAATATTCAGACTGATTTTATTATATTCCAGCTCCAGATGCCACATGATTCTGCTAGTTCAGGTTTCAGAATGCGCTCTTCATTTTGACAGAGAATCTGCTATAATATTTAGGAGGGAGAAAGCAAGAGAATATGAGTAATAACCATAGCCTTGCTTCAATTTTTTCATACTGTACAAATTCACAAAGCTATATTAAAAATGAAAAAACAGTTTATTTCTTTGATGCAGAATATGCAGTATTGCACTCACGTTGCAAGCAGTGTGTAAAGAAAGAGCTCCGTTTAGACTGCCGCAACGGTTGGCCGGGATGTTTCACGGCGTCACCAACAATGACCAGCACTGCCCTTTAACCCACTGAAAAGGCCAGCGTTTGATAAAGCTTACCTTTTATTCCAGCGTCAGTGACTACCTTTCAGTCACATAACTACCTTTAAGTCTGAGGCACTGGTAATCTGTATCCATATATTAAAGAAGTAGATACTGTCAAGCTATTTTCCAGGTTTTATCAACAATTTTTCAATAACTTTTCCTTTCCATTGTACTTAATCCTATTACCTAATATGCTATTCTTTCCTGAACAAATGAAACTATTTTACAGCAATAACTATTGTTCATCCTTGTGAAACCAATTATAAACTTTTTTATTCAGACTGAGCTACAAAGTCTGATTTTCTCAGTCACTCAGCAATTTGGGTTAACTCAGGGTTAGGAAAGATTTCCCACCTCCAGCCACACACTCAGGCACTGAGCTGAGGCCTGAGTCCAGACACACAAGAGCCAAGTGTTAACCTGACCCTGCTGGGGTCTGGGGACACCCTGTTCCTGCCCTCACACACACCCCTGACATTTACTTCCTAGAGTCATTGTTCTGGAAGATCTCAGTTCTTTTAAACAGTAACCAATTTGTTTTCCTGCTTTTCATCTATCACGTGGGTGGTTGGTAGCTGTTCCTGCTGCTTAGTCACTTCAGTCACATCCGACTCTGTGCGACCCTATGGACTGCAGCCTGCCAGGCTTCTCTGTCCATGGGATTCTCTAGGCAAGAGTCCTGGAGTGGGTTGCCATGCCCTCCTCCAGGGGATCTCCAGGGCCCAGGGGCTGAACCCATGTCTCCTGCACTGCAGGCAGACTCTTCACTACTGCGCCACCAGGGAAGCCCACGGGGACGGCAGAGTTCACATCATTTTGATTTCAGATAAATCTGACCTAGGATACACTTTATCCTATTCTGACAGTAGAAAGGCACATAACAATTTCACTTAAAGCATTCACATAAAAATTAATGGAATCTGCAAATAGGGGAAACTCCAAATACAAAAAGATCCTTTAAAGAAAACTCTCACCTTGGACATCATCTTTTAAATTAAGTATAATCCAGTGAATAGTGAATAGCAAAAGAGCAGCATTAAAAAAAAAAAAAAAAACGGACCACACACAAAAATAAACTCAAAATGGATTAAAGATCCAAACATAAGACCAGAAACTATAAAACTCCTAGAGGAGAACACAGGCAAAACACTCTCCGACATAAATCACAGCAGGATCCTCTATGATCCACCTCCCAGAATACTCAAAATAAAAGCAAAAACAAACAAATGGGATCTAATTAAAATTAAAAGCTTCTGCACAACAAAGGAAACTATAAGCAAGGTGAAAAGACAGCCTTCTGAATGGGAGAAAACAATAGCAAATGAAGCAACTGACAAACAGCTAATCTCAAAGATATACAAGCAACTTATGCAGCTCAACTCCAGAAAAATAAACGACCCAATCAAAAAATGGGCCAAAGAACTAAATAGGCATTTCTCCAAAGAAGACATACGGATGGCTAACAAACACATGAAAAGATGCTCAACATCACTCATTATCAGAGAAATGCAAATCAAGACCACAATGAGGTACCATTCCACACCAGTCAGAATGGCTGCGATCCAAAAAGTCTACAAGCAATAAATGCTGGAGAGGGTGTGGAGAAAAGGGAGCCCTCTTACACTGCTGGTGGGAATGCAAACTAGTACAGCCACTATGGAGAACAGTGTGGAGATTCCTTAAAAATTGCAAATAGAACTGCCTTATGACCCAGCAATCCCACTGCTGGGCATACACACCGAGGAAACCGGAATTGAAAGAGACACATGTACCCCAAAGTTCATTGCAGCACTGTTTATAATAGCCAGGACATGGAAGCAACCTAGAAGTCCATCACCAGATGAATGGATAAGAAAGCTGTGGAACATATACACAATGGAGTATTACTCAGCCCTTAAAAAGAATAAATTTGACTCTGTTCTAATGAGATGGATGAAACTGGAGCCGATTATACAGAGTGAAGTAAGCCAGAAAGAAAAACACCAATACAGTATACTGACACATATATATGGAATTTAGAAAGATAGCAATGATGACCCTGTTAAAAAAAAAAAAACAGGGAAAATTTTCTCAGAGCAGGGCATCTTTGTCTTTATGGAGTCTACATTGAAGAGATACCCTCCCCAATTGCACAACCCTGACTTACTGACAAGCAAGTCCCTACAGTACTGAGCACAGCACAGAGTCCCGAGCGTGCCGCTGACAGTCAAATAGAAAAGTCACTCAAACAACATACAGAGCAATAACCCAGGGCAGCATGGCTGAAATTACACTGGTAAAACCAAAACCGTGTGGAATGTCAGAAAACTATATCTGAAGACCAATACTTATGTAAAAATAAATATTTAACTCTAGGACCTATTCTCACAGCAACAGTTACAAAAATAGAATACAGTATTAAACAGATACATGAATATATCAAAATTGGTTTATAAAATATTTTACTTTTGAGAAACCTATTTCTCTTCCCTCCCTGTTCTAATAATTATATTCTTAGATATATTTTGATGAAACATTGTAAGCTTTGACTGGGTGACAGATTGTCTTTGGGTTGTTTTCATGGATACACAAATTTCTCTCCGAAGGTTCTGAACCTGAACTTTATTTACTCTGAGTGTCATGAGCCAGGACAGGTCTAGGGTCACAGTAACTCCTTACCAAGAACACTCCAACCCGAAAGTCTCCCAGCTGCCCAAGGGGCTGCCCTTGTTTCAAACATCCTATTTAGACAGAGCAAACTGCTGCCAAATTTGGCATGACTGCATGATAGAGGAGGGTGCAAATTAGACCAAAATGTAGGGCATTTCACATGTCATGAGTCCATGTTCTGCCTAAACAGAGGTCTTTTTTATCTTTTTCGGAAGCTGGGGACAAGAGAACCAAGGAGGCACGTCCGACAGGTGCTGCAGAAGAGAGCCGCTGACACAGACTTGAAGGGAGGGAGCTTCAGCCTTCTGCCAGCTCTCAGGAAACTGTCCAGGTGCACAAAAAGGCTTCCTAGCAACATCCCAACTGTTTGTCTCTTTATGTTACCACTGCACATCCACAGCCCAGCAGGAGTGGCAATCACAGCGACATTGCAGCTCTCACTTCGTAAGATGATCAGCTGCACAGCTGGGAATCCATTGTAGTTTACGGTGCGGCGGTACTTAGAAAGGGAGGTCTGTGTGTGAATGTACAAGTGTGGGCATGTGTTTGCTCTTTGTTAGCCACAGTATTTGTGAAGAATACATCTTCTCATGATCACAGAACTTTGATTTAAACAGTGCCAATCTGTCCAGTATGATTGAAAGCAGTAAACACCATGCATTTGTGTTTGAATTTCATGCTCTTTGCCTTTTTTCTTTTCAAAATTAATTACATTAAAACGTATCATGGTACCTATTTGTCAGCAAGCCACTCAAAAGATGCCCTTGAAACTATTTCCAAGCAGCTTTTCCTTCTTCTGCTGCCTCTGGAAGCAAAAATAGACCCACCTAACACAAGAAAACATTTTCCAGAGCTTCAGCTGTGTCTTAACAGTTAAAACTCAGCTAATTTCCAAGTTCTGTGTTCCCACCTTCTCCACAGCATTTCAAACCTTCTGATATGACAAGCTTCTTCAGTGGTGTGTTTCATTCCTGGGAAAAGAGCAATCATATGGTTACTTGGGTACTCTAGCCAAAACCTGGCAGTGAAGATGGGCCTGGGGTCCCAGTCATCCAGACGTGCTGAAAGGAGTCCCCATCATCCAGAAGGCTTGCTTCCTGAGGAGTAAGGAAAAAGCTGTCATTCAACACCAGTCTAGGCAAAAGCTATAAATCAAACACTGAATTACAAAGTTTGGTCCCTGCTGTCTTTGGTTTTATGATACTTTCTGTATTTCACACATCTCCTTTGTGCATTTAAAATTTTAAAAAGAAATAAGTAGCAAACACAGCTACCATCTTGTTGCTCTGTATCCATTTCCCTGTAGGCCTTTTTCTGAGGCAGTAAAGAAAATTTTCTTTGAATGTTGATCGGTAAGGCCAGTGCTCACTAGCACAGAGCAAGCAGTGCAAACAAAATGTAAAAGGCAACCAGGTTCTGCCCTTTCAAACACAGTCCTCTCTGCAAGACTCAGGGGCTGGCCTGAAGATGGAGGTAGTCTTACTACAGCTCAAGTCACTATGTCCACCTAAACTGCATGCAGAGTTGGGGGGCACGAGCTTCCAAGCTGGAAGAGACAGGAGTGGGAAGGCAGGGCCGTCCCCGTGTGTCTAAGCCATGCTCCATGGCATTTGTGCAGGTGCTGAGACAGTCCTACCTCCCAGCTTCCAGTTATCCCACATGATCAAAGAGAAGTGTGAAAAGAGCTGGGGAACGTCTGATATTTCTGCCTTAAAATTGAACAATATTTATCTCTAAAAAATTCAAAGGACAAGTTGCCATTCTTTTATAACGATATTAAAATCAGTAACATATATTCTATGTAAAAGATAGAAAACCAGAAACCTAAATTTTGGTAGGCCTCCCATTTTAATGAATTGAAGGACAGGAAGATGATTAAAGATCAGTAGTCAGAAGAGTGGTTTTCATGGATTTTACACTGGGAACTATGATACCAAAATTATCCACGTGTGGCCGCCAGCCATGGAGCCCAGTGGGACCACATGCAGCCTCTGTAAGTCATTCTCTAGCTCTGATGGTCTCACTTTTGAAAAGTAAATATTTTTAATCTATGGGGTAATAAATTTATGAACTTATTTAACTCTGGATGGAATATTTTTATTTTGCTTTATAGAACTTCTATCTACCAACGAGACAAAAACCGTCACATAAAATACATTTTCTTTTTCACCCAGAAAAGACATCTTCGTTCATCTCAAATCTGAATTTTTCATGAAATCCTAAAACAAATCTGTATGGATTCCAACACAAATGTCACAAAAACTAGAGAAAAATTATAGCTGTAGTTTTGTTTCCACAGCTTCCAGAAGTTAGGGAACTATTCTCAGGCAAGTTATCCTGTGACGAAAGGTCAGCTGCATCTTGTTCAGGCTGCCAGAAGACTCTCACCAGCGAAGGTGAAGGGTCTGGAGTCTGTCCTGACTCCTTTTCAGAGGGGATTTCATGTCTGAAGGTGGTGAATCGAGGGGACTGTGGTCAGGGCAGACACTGTCCTCATCTGGAGAATGAGGACATTCCACTGGGATGTTAATTTTAGCATTCTATTGCCCAGAGCAAAATTCATGAAAATCCACTGTCTACTGGTGTTTGATCACCTTCCTGCCCTTCGATTCAATTAAAATGGGAGGCCTGACATAAGTTGGAGAAAGGACATGCTTTTCTTCCTCACAATTCTCCAAGCAGCAAGCCCTTAGGTCTCTTGGGTTAAAGTTCAAAGAACTTGAGCTGTTTGGGGGTCTATGAGAGTAAATTTGCAGAGAAAATCTTTACAGAGCTGGTGCTTGCCAATGACACACAGCAAACTGAGCAGGTTCTGCGTAACAAACATCTCCCTTCTCTGGACAGTAACATGAAACAGCTCAGGAGACAGGTGATGCGGTCCGGTCCCCCACTTGAAAAAGCAGCAGTGTGAAGAGGAAGGGAGCTGGTGAGTGGGTGCACCTCCGCTCTCCTGCAGAGCCATCCTGGGCAGCCCCCTGGCCCCGTGCCACTTTCCTCTGGCCTCAACCACTTCCCTCTGCCATAAACGCCGCGTCTCAGTAGACAGCAGTTTTTGCTGTTGTTGCCGTTGTCGCTGTTTTCCTCTTCTCGGTTACAGTCATGGAGCACAGACAAAGACATTTCAGACTGAACGGGATTACAGAGTGTAGAGGCTGGAAGCCCTCTGCTATCCACATTCACTTTACGGACAGTGGGAGCAAGACAGGCTCTCAACTCCCCATTGAGGGCTCCATCTGCTACACCACGACCCTCTGGGACAAGCCAGCCTCTGCAGCTTGCCTCCACCATATCAGGGTGTTCATGGCCAACCCTAACCCTGGCCAGCAGTCACTCACCTCAGGCCCCAGGACAACTGGTGAAAAGTGCGAGGTAATGAACTGCTTTCAGCTTAAATTCTGATTGCCTTTATACATTCTGCAGGGACTCAGGTTAGGGGAAATACAATAATCCTCAATAAACTACAAGGGAGTCTGTAGGTCACGGCCCTTCTGAATCCAAAAGAACACTGAATTCTTTTCTTTTTATGAATTGTCACATCTGTATTAAGACCATGGCCACTTGGGGAAGTTAGGCATTTTTCAGGCCTCAAACAGGTGAGCTGTGTGCAAAAACATCTTAGGGCAGACTCTCCCACCATGCTGAAGACTGATACCATGTCTCAAATTAGTTTATCTCAAGGGCAGACAAAATACTTCTATCACATTAACCTTACAAACACTTACAGCAACTCAACAGTGCAGGGTCAGAGAGACCAAGATGCTGTAGTGCTTGAAACCTTGGTTCTCAAAGAGAACCCTGCAAAGGCATCTCCCCTTCTCCCTTCACTGCCCCAGAAACACCCTCTCTCCACAGAGGAGACAGTGAATATAAACATTCCTTAGTTCCTTGAGGAGAAAACTTCCTGAGATCAGGCTTCAGATGCTAACTCCAGGGGGAAGGAATGCACCTCCCCTGCCATCATCAGAGGCAAAGGAAACACAGAATCACTGCCAAGCAGAACTCTAAGACATCAGTTCTCACCTAGTCCCTCCCTCAACTCAAAAATTGCCTCAACGCGTCTCCTTAGCAAGGTCTCCAAACAATCGGAACAAAATTTAGGCAAAAATCTTTTAGCTAAATGAGTGTCAAACGGCTGCGAAGATCCCATAGCGAAGTCCTCCTCCCTCTCGGCTCGGTGAAGGCCTCCAGGAAGCGCACAGCCTTCCTTTCTGGGGAGGGGAGATCGCAGTCCGCCCAGGCCCCGCGGACCTGACGGTCAGCCGGCATCAAAGCTCGGGACCCACGCAGAGCCCTCAGGCTATTTCAACGCAGGGAAACAGCAGCGGTGTACAGCACTTTTCTCACGGAGCGTTCAGAATGCCAATTTCTCCTCTTTCTACAGTAAAAAGCCAACTGGGGTGCACTTGGCGTAGAGAGCCACCTTTCCTGGCAGCCAGAAGCCGCGCTCTCAGGAGAGCCGGCGCGGGCCGGGTGCAGCCCTCCGACGAGGCGCCCCTGCGGCTCTCCCTCGCGCGAGTTACTTCAGAAGGCAGGGTCCCCCAGCTCGGCCCCCCCGGCCCTCACAGGCGCGCCCCACAGCCCGCCCGCTCCGGACGCACACCTCGGCCGGGTCTCGGGGGGTCACGCGGGGCCCTGCAGCCGCTGGCCGGGCGTCTCCTTGGCCTTCCTGCAGGTGTACAGCCACTGGATGATGCGCGCGTTCCTCTCGACCACCGAGGTGGTGCCGGGCACCTGCTCCGCCAGCTCCTCCTCCTGCAGGCCCTCGCCTTCCCCGCTGCGCCGGGAGAAGCCGCTGTCGGAGGTGGCCACGCTCACGCTGCGGACCTTGAGGGCGCCGCGGTCCGACTCCAGCCGAGAAGTTCTCGCGCCCGAGCGCCTCCACCACGTCGGGCTCCAGGCCGCAGTACCGGAAGAACGTGTCCGCTTCGGCCAAGGGCGCGGAGCAGCGCGAGCTGAGGTCGGACTGCGAGCGCTGCAGCCCCCGGCGCCTCGCCCCCAGCAGCTCCGCGCCGCGCGGCGCAGCCGAGACGCGGGGGGCGTCCCGACGGGCCCGGCGGGCGCGGGGGCCGTGGAGGGGCCAGGCTCGGCCCGGGCTGCGCCCTGGGCCCTGAGCCCCCACTCCGCTCCCACCCGGGCAGCGCCGGGAGGCTCGGGCGTCCTGTCCTTGCTCGGCCCCCTGGAAGAGCTTCTTCACCAGGCTTGCCCTGGGGCTGTCGGCTCCCGACGCTCGGGCGAACTCGCACTTCTGACGGTAGATGACCAGCGAGTCCGGCCTTAGCGGCTTCCGCGCTATAGCCCTGCGCACCCCGGGCCCGGGGACGCACGCCTGCCCTCCGGTCGCCTCGGGGCTGCTGCCCCCGCCGGCCGGGCCTGGGCCGGCCCCGGGCGGGCCGCGCACGTACTTGGAGCGGTCGGCCGCCAGCCTCTCCACCGCGCTCCTGCGAGCCGGCGCCGCCGCGTCCGGGGCCGCGGGGGTCCCGGAGTCTCGAGACCAGAGCCGCGCGCTCACGGGCGCGTCCAGGGCGCGCATCCTCCAGGCCCGGCCCACTGCGGAGACGCTCTCGGGCTGCGCGCGGCCGTCAGCGGACCAGCTCCGGAGTCGGTTCCGCGTGAGCAGCGGCGCCCCGGCGCCCGGCCGCCCGGGGCGGGGGCAGAGTCCGCTCGGACGGGAGCACCGCCCGCCGGACCCGCCCCTCCCGGCCCGCCCTCTCCTCGCGCCGGGCCCGCCAGCCCGTTCTGGGTCCCTCCGGGCTTCGCGCGGCCCTGCTCCGGGGTCAGGCCCGAGCCCCGCGGGCCCGCAGGGCAGAGGGGCGGGGAGGGGCCCAGTCGGTGCGGGCCCGGGGCCCACCGCCCCTTCCCGGCCGCGGGGCGCGGTCTCCTCCGACGCCGGCACTTCCGCAGCGGGGAGGGCAGAGCGGCTCCGGCGCCACCCCCACAGCCGGCAGGTGCCTCCTGCCCTTTGAATTCTTAAAGTGACCTCGGGATGTTTGAAAAGTGGCTTTAATTTCCTGGAGTGCTCTTGCAGGGCACTCCGCCTAAACTGTAGCAAAGGAAAGCCTAAACGCGCCGCAGGACAGGCCAGTCTGTGTGTCAGGCAGAGGGGAACCAGGAACCGGGACTGGGTCCAGGCTCAGCCCGACGGCCTGCCGGTGGCCCGACCAGACTGGACCGTCTGATGCCGGGGCTCGCGAGGCAAGGCTCAGGGATTCGGGAAAGCCTGAACACATTCCCAGAAGACTGCTGTTTTTACCGTAATCAGTGTAACACGGAAACCACGGGTTCACCAGGGCAGTGAATCAGTCTAGGAATGCTGAAAAAGTCTAAGGGAAACTTTGCCAAAATTCCATTCTTTCAAAAGGTGGACGAAGGACTAAGAATATCTGCCAGACAGTGATATGTCCACGTTATCTCCTGTGAAAGCCAACTCCATGAAACGCTGTCCTTTCGAGGCGGTGGCTGAGTGCGCCTGGTGCGGGGCAACAGCACCGCCTGGCTGCAGACAGGGAGCTGCCTTAGGTGTGGGTCTGGTTGTTTTGTTTGTTTTTTCGTTTTTTAACAGAAATGCCAGTGGGCACCAAGCGGACTGGTGGTGAGTGAGCAGGGGCAGAAGCTCAGTGATTTCAAACAGGTTTGGCAAACCTGCACCCTCTGACCACCAACCACCCAGAATCCCAGCAGGTGCCCAGTGGGTCTTCAGACCTGGAGTTTCTCTGAAGTTATATCCTGTAGTCAGTGATAGAAACACAAGAATCCAGGTCTCCTGGGAACCAGGCTACCCAGTTAGTGTCACCAGAAAATGCCACACTGACGTGAAAAGATGCCTGTGGTCCTGAAACTGGCAGAGAGAGAGATGGAGCCTCTGCTAGCTCCAGGGATGGACAGACAGTGTGCTGGCGGTGGGAGCTCAAAGCCCGGCTTTCACTCAGGCCGACTTGTCTATTGTCAGCAGAGAGAGCACATGCTCTCCCTTGCTTAGCCCCAGATGCCTCCTTTCCGTGTTCACACTGACAGTTGCCGCAGTTCAGAGAGAGAGAACTCCTAAGCATAGGGTATCTGGAATTTGTCTGAGCCTGGGTCCACCGTTTATTAGCCATGTTCCATTGGACAGAAAACAAATCTCTCGGGGCCTTTGCTCTGTCGTTTGTAAAAATCCTCATTGTATGTATAGCTTAGAGCGTCCGCTGCTTTTTAGTGAGCACGAAATGAGGGCTCTGCCCCGGCTTCTGCAGAGGCTGCCAGGCTGGGCTTCTCAGTGTCTCTTGTTAGGGTCAGGCTGCTCCACTGTAGACTAGACCACGTTACTTCCACCTGCTGGGACAGTTATTAATGAGATTGCACATAGAAAGGGCTTAGCACTATGTCTGGTACAGATCAAATTTTCTTTTTAAAATTTTTTTATTTGGAAGACAATTGCTTTACAACACAGACCAACTTTTCAATAAATAAATGTTTTAATTATGGTGGTAATGATTAGTGGATTATCACATTTTAAATAAGGTTAGTGAATTCACATATGAGTACTGAATAAAACTACTATAAAGTTGTATTTAAGACATAGATATTAAGATACTGACAAGAAAATTTTCTCCATAAACTTTTCTCACTGCTCAGCTGGTAGCTTAGACTCTGAGCCTCATTTATCCCTGGCGGCATCTCCAAATACATGATTAGAGCAGGAATAATGCTTACAGACCCAATGACCCAGAAACTCTCCTCCAGAGAATATGTCCTGTGGAACCAAGAAGAGATGTGTTCACGGTATGAAGATATTCACTGCAGACAAGCAGGTGAAATCAACCTACATTCAACAAAAGAAAGAAAGTTAGATAGTGGGTGACATACCCATGGGATGGAGCATCACGCAACCATTTATAGTCATGCTTCCATAGGATATTTTATGGAGTGCAAAGTGATCAGGATGTATGTGAAATTTTGAAAATAGGACAAATATAGTGGCAGTCTTGAGTAAATAGCTAAATATCAAGAAACCTACAGAGACTAAATCATGAAGAAATAGAAAATCCACATAGACCTATAGCTAGTAGGAGATTGAATGAGATATCAGGTGTCTCCCATCAAAGAAAAACCTTGTACCTGATTATTGACTGACAAACTTTTAAAGAAGAACGAATAACCAATTCTTGATTTTTCACGAAAAAGTGAGGAGGAGGGAACTCTTGCTAACTCGTTCTATAAGGTCTATTACCCCATACCAAAATCAAAAAGATAAAATAAGAAATCTACGTATTATATCCCTTGTGGACATTAATGCAAAATTGTTTAACAAAATACTAACAAGCATAATTCAGTAGCATATTGAAAATATTATCTACAAGTGGAATTTATTTCTGGAATGCAAGGGTGGTTCAATGTATGAAAATAAAACAACATAATAACAACAGAATGAAGAGAAAGAAAAACATACAAGGTCATTACATTTGATTTAAAGAAAAGCACTTGACAAAATTCAGGATACTTTCAAGATAAAAACACGCAACAAACTAAGAATAGAAGGAAATTACTTCAATGTAATGAAAGTCGTATGTGAGAAAGCCAGAGTGAACATTAAGCCCAACAGTGGGAGACTGAAAGCTTTTCTCTAAGATTAAACACGGAAGGGCGCCTGCATTCGCCGCTTCTGTCCCGTGCAATACTGAGTCCCAGCCAGAGTAACATGACGAGAAAAAGACGCAAAGCCATTCAGATTGGAAAGGAAGGAGTAAAATTTCCTGTTTGCAGATGATGTGATCTTATATGTAGCAAATGCTGAAGATTTCAGGAAAAAAAAAAAAAAAAACCTGTTAGAAAAACATTCAGGAAAGTAGGAGGATGCAGGTTAGCACACAAAAATCAGCTGCACTTATCTGTGTTAACTGACCAATCTGAGACGAGAACTACAAACAACTGCATTACTATGGTGTCCAAATAATGAGCAAAATATCTAGGAATTAATCCAGGAGGTAAAAGACTTATATGATGAAAACTACAAAACACCACTAAAAGAAATTAAGGAAGACATAAATTGAGCTACATCCCATGTTAATAGTTTGGAAGACTTAATCTTGTTAAAAAACCCAATACAACCCCAAATGATCTATAAATTAAATTTAATCCCTATGTATATCCTAATAATATTTTTGCAGAAATACGAAAAAAAAAACCTATCCTAAAATTCATCTAAAACATCTAGGAGCCCCAAAGAGCAAAAAAAAAAAAAGCTTGTAAAAGAAGAAAAAATTGGAGGACTTACACTCCTGGTTTTATAACTTACTGCCAAGCTAAATCAAAAAAGTGTGACATTAACTTAAAGACAGATTAAAGACCATTGGAACAGAAACAGACTCTTAAACCCTCAGATAAATGGTTGAATGAATTTTTGTAGGGAGTGCCAAGATGAGTAAGGAAGGGATAGTCTTTGCAACAAATGGTGTTAGATAAATGGGATAAGCTAGATAAACTGGATAAACTAGATAAACTGGATGAACTAGATGAACTGGATATCCTCATGCAAAGGAATGTAGCTGGACTTTTACCTAACTCCATATAAAAAAATTAAATGAAATTGGATCAAGAACCTAAATATAAGCCCTAATACAAGGCAATGGCAACCCACTCCAGTACTCTTGCCTGGAAAATCCCATGGACGGAGGAGCCTGGTGGGCTGCAGTCCATGGGGTCGTGAACAGTCAGACACGACTGAGCGACTTCACTTTCTCTTTTACTTTCATGCCCTGGAGAAGGAAATGGCAACCCACTCCAGTATTCTTGCCTGGAGAATCCCAGGGACGGTGGAGCCTGGTGGGCTGCCGTCTATGGGGTCGCACAGAGTTGGACACGACTGAAGCGACTTAGCAGCAGCAGTAACACAATACAAATCTTCAAAGAAGACACAGGACCAAACTTTATAACACTGAAATTAGCAATCATTCTTGGATATGACACCAAAGCACAGGCAACAACAACAACGACAAAAACCAAATTGAAATTCATAAAAATGTCTTAAAATGTATGTATCAAAATCACTATTCACAGACTAAAATGGCAACCCAGAGAATGGGAGAAAATATTTGCCAATCATGTATCTGATACATAATTAATAACCAGGATATATAGAAAACTCCTAAAATTCAGCAACACAAAAGCCCAGTTCAAAAGCTGACCATAAATTTAGACAGTTCTCCAGAAAAGATTACACAAACTGTCAATAAGCATATGAAAAGATGTTCAATATCAGTTATCATTAGGGAAACATAAACCTGAACTACAAAGATAAACCACTTCACGCCCATTAGGGTGGAGACTCTCAAGAAAGGAAGAAAGGGCAGAAAGCAGCACGTGCGGGTGACGCTTTGGAGACACTGGGACCCTGTGCACTCTTGGTATAGAATGATGGAACCTGCGTGAAAAAAAGTTACAACTAGAGTCACCTTGTGTCCCAACAATTACACTTCTGGTTATATATCCAAAAGAAATGAACACAAGATCTTGAGATATTTGTATACCAAGTTCATAGTAACGTTGTTCACAATAGCTAAAATACTGAAGCAACCCAAGAATCCTTCAGTAGATAAATGAATCAGCGAAATGTGCATATATCCATCAGAATATCATTCAGCCTGAAAAAGGAAGAAATTATTGCAATGGACTGCAGCACGACAACCATGAGGACATATGCCAAGCGAAACAGGCCAGTTACGAAAAGACAGATGCAGTGTGCCTCCACTTACGGAGTTATTAGGTGAGTCACAAAATTGTGAAGACAGAAATTTTAATGGTGGTCGCCTGGGCTAGGGGAGGGGATTCTGGGGAGTGACTGTTTAACCGGTTGAGTTTCAGTCTTACAAGATAGAAAGAGTTATGGAGATGGATGGTGGTGGTCCTTGCAGGACAATGTCAATATATTTAACATCACTAAACTGAACACTTGAAATGGTTAAGAAGTTAATTGTCATGTTATACAAGTAACAAGAAATATTTTACCATAATAAAAAAGTGGAAAAAAGCAAAACCTGTGATACAATCATACCATGGACTACTGCTCAGAAATAGAAAGGAATAAACTGATCCACCCCACCTGGGTGAATCTATAGTGAACTGTGCTGAAAAAAAGTCCATCCTGAAAGTTTACACAGGTATGGTTTTATTTGTGTAGCATTCTCACAACAACTAAACTGTAGCGGTGAACACACGGCGGTGCCGAGGCTAAGGGAAGGAGTGGAGAGAAGTGGGGCTGAGCACAAAACGGAAGCGTGCGGCGCCGCTGCGGCGGGAACGTTCCACGGCTGCGCTGTGTGACTGTCAGTGCCCCGGTTTTGAAATTTTATTATGGTTTTGCAAATATCACCATTGGGATAAACTGGGTAAGGGACACACTGCATATCTCTGTATTTTTTCTTATATCCGCATGTGATGCTATCTTTTATCTCAAAATATGTTTGACACTTAAAAACTAAAACAGCAATGTGAACCAGTGAATAAATGAATCTGTGTATCAGTTATTCCAGTCCTTCAGGTTCTGAGCATGCTGTAGAACATTTTGTTTATGTAGAACACGTTTACTGGCACTTGCTGTATGCAGAAAACCATTCCAGCCGCCAAGACACAGCAAAAAGCCATGCTAAAGAGTGAGAGCAAGCCGCACTTCAGCCTATGCGTTTCTTCACAGGTTGATCTACTGTTAGTGTTTCTGCCTTGATGATCGAAGTATTCCAAATGTCTGCATGTGTCCCTGGGCCAATTCATCCTCTTCTAGTTAAGCCTGTTTTACTTCAATATATGCACAGCCAGGAAAAAGTTACTAAGGCATTTTGCTCCCCGTTGTGTTTAATTACAGGGGCTCTCTGACTTATCAACACCTAGATTCAAGGGATTAGATCTGATAGAGCGCCTGAAGAACTATGGATGGAAGTTCGTGACATTGTACAGGAGGCAGCAATCAAGACCATCCCCAAGAAAAAGAACTGCAAAAGGCAAAATGGTTGTCTGAGAAGAGCTTACAAATAGCTGAGAAAAGAAGAGAAGTGAAAGGCAAAGAAGAAAAGGAAAGACATACCCATCTGAAAGCAGAGTTCCAAAGAATAGCAAGAAGAGATAAGAAAGCCTTCCTCAGCGATCAATGCAAAGAAACAGAGAAAAACAATAGAATGGGAAAGACTAGAGATCTCTTCAAGAAAATTAGAGATACCAAGGGAATATTTCATGCAAAGGTGGGCACAATAAAGGACAGAAATGGTATGGATCTAACAGAAGCAGAAGATATTAAGAAGAGTGGAAAGAATACACAGAAGAACTATACAAAATAGATCTTTATGACCCAGATAAGAAAGATGGTGTGATAATCACCTAGAGCCAGACATCCTGGAAAGCAAAGTCAGGGGGACCTTAAGAAGCATCACTATGAACAAAGCTAGTGGGGGTGATGAAATTCCAGTTGAGCTATTTCAAATCCTAGAAGACGATGCTGTGAAAGTGCTGCACTCAATATGCCAGCAAATTTGGAAAACTCAGCAGTGGCCACAGGACTGGAAAAGGTCAGTTTTCATTCCAATCCCAAAGAAAGGCAATGCCAAAGACTGCTCACACTACCGCATAGCTGCACTCATCTCACACACTAGTAAAGTAATGCTCAAAATTCTCCAAGCCACGCTTCAACAGTATATGAACCATGAACTTCCAGATGTTCAATCTGGATTTCAAGAAGACGGAACCAGAGATCAAATTGCCAACATCCTTTGGATCATCAAAAAAGCAAAAGAATTCCAGAAAAACATACTTCTGCTTTACTGACTACACCAAAGCTTTTGACTGTGTGGATCACAACAAACTGTGGAAAATCCTTCAAGAGATGGGAATACCAGATCACCTGACCTGCCTCTTGAGAAATCTGTATGCAGGTCAAACAGCGACAGTTAGAACTGGATATGGAATAACAGACTGGTTCCAAATAGGAAAAGGAGTATGTCAAGGCTGTATATTGTCGCCCTGCTTATTTAACTTATATGCAGAGTACATCATGAGAAATGCTGGGCTGGATAAAGCGCAAGCTGGAATCAAGATTGCCGGGAGAAATGTCAATAACCTCAGATATGCAGATGACACCACCCTTATGGCAGAAAGTGAAGAAGCACTAAAGAACCTCCTGATGAAAGTAAAAGAGGAGAGTGAAAAAGCTGGCTTAGAGCTCAACATTCAGGAAACTAAGATCATGGCATCTGATCCCATCACTTCATGGCAAATGGATGGGGAAACAATGACGGACTTTATTTTCTTGAGCTCCAAAATCACTGCAGGTGGTGACTGCAACCATGAAATTAAATGACCCTTGCTCCTTGGAAGAAAAGCTGTGACCAACCTAGACAGCATACTAAAATGCAGACACATTACTTTGGCAACAAAGGTCTGTCTAGTTAAAGTTATGGTTTTTCCAGTAGTCATATATGGATGTGAGAGTTGAACTATAAAGAAAGTTGCGCACTGAAGAATTGATGTTTTTGAACTGCGGTGCTTGAAGAATTGATGCTTTTGAAGACTCTTGAGAGTCCCTTAGACTGCCAGGAGATCCATCCAGTCGATCCAAAAGGAAATCAGTCCTGAATATTCATTGGAAGGACTGATGTTGAAGCTGAAGCTCCAATACTTTGGCTACCTAATGCAAAGAACTGACTCATAGGAAAAGACCCTAATCCTGGAAAAGATTGACGGTGGAAGGAGAAGGGGACGGCAGAGGATGAGATGGTTGGATGGCATCACCAACTCGACGGCCACGAGTTTGAGTGAGCTCCGGGAGCTGGTGAAGGACAGGGAGGCCTGGTGTGCTGCAGCCCATGGGGCCGCAGAGCATTGGACTCTCCTGAGCCACTGAGCTGGTTTTAGAAACTGTTAGCTTCTTCTATCCTGAGCATAAGAGAACATGAGAAGGGTACATTTCTGCTGTAGTGAGACACTCCCCCATAGACACAGTGCTTGAAGTCATACTGTTTAATCATAGTTCTAGTGTTCTTACTAACACAGCAGCTTACACCACTCAGCCAAAGTCACCCACTGTTAATATGATAGTTCCGTTTGCTGCTGACACACATGGGATTGGCACAGCTTCAGCTGCTTATGGATTAAGGACAGTGGCTGTGGCTGATCGCCCATAATATATACACTTCCTTTTCCTAGTTAGGGACATCCGCATCATTCGCTGCTCTGTGCTTCAGGAGAAGGTGGAGAACAAAAGAAAGAGAGATACAGAAGACATCTCCTGGCATTTGGGAATCAGCAGCTCAGCCCTGGATAAAGGGGCTGATGGAGAGGAAGTGGAATGAGCTCAGTTCAAAGACAATAAAGCTGGTTCGGAGCAGCGCATGGTGTTGCAAGAGTCACACTTTCCTGGCTCCTTTCTACCTGCAGACTCCATCAAAATCTCCAGACCTGGATTGGAAGATGCATCAGAAAGGAACTTAGAGGCTAGTAATGGTGGGTGTCTTGGTCCTGCCCTTCTTCCAGCTGAGTGTTGGAGACGGGCCGATGGGGCAAGGATGAGACGAAGTCATGACAGGCTTGGGCTCTGAGGGCAGAGGAGCCCAGGAGACCATCTCTTGGTCTGTGTGTCCTCCCCTAGAGACCATGTCTTGGCGGGGGACATGCTTCCCTGAGCAGGGCCTCAGAGCTGGACCTGGACCCCTAGGGCTGAGGCAGGACTCAGCAAAGAGTGGCACAGATGGGTGACCAGAGGCCAGAGTGGGCAAGGCAGGTGGTGACAACCTGAAACCCACTTGCCACCCAGCCCGGAAGTCTGGTGGGAGACCCTGTGTAAATGAGTGGACAGAACATCCAAACCAAGGGTGCAAAAAGAGCTGGAATTTTTTCCTGCAAATATTAGGAGCTAAATGGACATTTGTTAGCAAGATTTGTTATCATAAACATTCTAACACTCCTCTTAAGACAGAGGATTTTGGTTATAAACCATAGAGTTACAAAATTTAATTTATCTCACATTCAAATACATGTTTAAAGTTAAGGATTGCATTGATTTTTTTAATGACTCTCTTATTTGAGTAGAAAGTATAGAATAATATGTCCATTTTGATATCAAAATAACTTTAAAAGAATAGAAAAGAATATGCTATTTTGCATGCAAACTTATAAAAATAATAGAAAAATACAGAAAAGTATGGTATGAATGTACACTAAATTTATCATAAAAGTTTCCTCTAAGGAGGAATGGGACAGGAGCTTCAACTATAGCTACAATGTTTATTTTTAGAAACAAAAGTATTTAAGATAAGCATTGAAATGTGTAGGCTTCACCTCCTCTCACTCTTTCTTGCTCTCGGATAAGCCTTTAGTGTTAACGCTGATGTATCGTCTACTAGTTTTTTCCAGTTGCAGCTGATGTTGATGATGGGGCAGTGTGCTGTCTAAAGATGTGTTGGATTGTAACTATTATTGTGAATTTGACATACTGGTAGTCAAGTTGGATGTTACAAATAGAATTTCAGCATGAGGGGATTGGGGGTGAAACTTTCCAGGGAATGGAAACAAAGGCTTCAACCCTGAACAGTTGAATGCCATTTTCAAAGGGGGGTATCTGGTGACGGGAAAAGTGGAGCAATACTCTGAAAAGAAAGAAGCTACTTCTGTTGGTGAGAGGGGAGCCTCGTGGAGACATGAGGCAGAAAACCAGCACTGAAGATGTGTGTGAAGAGGAGCTGGCTGGTTGGCTGGCTGAAATACACGTGGAGGCGAGCATGACAAGAGCCAAGCCTGGAAGGGAACCTTTAACTCCAGAGAGAAAACAGTGGAACACAGGACGAGGTGAAGCAAAAGAAAACAACCTCTCTCCAACACCAGGACACACTCCACCCTCTTTCCTGTTGCGGCTAAGAAAAACATTTAAAAATAAAAAAGAGATTGGGTTCTGGTTTCTCTTTAAGATGAGATATACCTGATAAACTATTAATAAATACATTTAATGAAAATGATATTAAACCACATTTTGCAGGATAAGATTGAATCAGATTGTTCTCTAAACACAATAATCAAGCCAATTAAGCAAAGCAGCCAGTATGAAAACCTCAAAACTTAGATGAAATCCAGCTATTGAAACCTGACTAATGTGTTACAGCAAACCCCCAAACGAAATCAGAGATGCTATCTTGTCTCAGTTTGGTTACAGTAACTCTGGATCTTAAAAAGTTCTTTAACAGGAAAAACTTATCAAATTACCAGGAAGTATTCTTGTCTTTTTTTTCTTTCTTTCTCTATTATTTGAGAGAAATAAACCTTGAGTGTAAGATGCCCATGCAATATTCACTAAATTTTTCCATTTTTAATTGAATTTGATATTTGCAGTGATATGTGGAATTCAAGTGTCTAAAGAAGTACACTGGAGTGTAACTGTCGCAGTAAACTGCCCTCAGACCAAGGTGACCCTCCTCCACCCTGGGACACGCCGGGGCCTCACTGAACGCTCCTTAGGAGGAATAATGAAGAGACATCGGAAGCCACAGCGTGAGTGATGCCTACGAACGGACGCTGCTGTTTACTTATCACCAGACGACAGCTTTAAAATTAGATGCCCCCAGCTGAGTGCATAAAATTATACTGAAACACTACTGTTTTCATTCTAAGAGAATGTCAAATAAAAATTACACAAAATACCTTCCCATAGTCCAAAAGCCATCAGTGCTAGCTGAGCAAATTAGGCAAGCTTTGGCATGGTGCTTCTTTAAATATCTCACAAAGATCATAATGAAAAGATGACACCTCTTTGGGGGAGATGGTTTACTATCTACCCAACAGGAGAAACTGAAGTTATTTGCATATCTCTTTATTATGGTAAAGAGTCTGCCAGCAATGAGGGAGACTTGGATTCTACCCCTGGGTTGGGAAGATACCCTAGAGAAGGGAACGGCTACCCACTCCAGTATTCTGGCCTGGAGACTTCCACGGACCATATAGTCCATGGGGTCACAGAGTCGGCACGACTGAATGACTTTCTCATATTATTTTTTATTTTCCCCATCCTAAATGTAACATAGAAATGAAACCAAACAAGCAGTACTGCCCATGGCGCCTAGATGCATACACGTGCAGGGCAGGGTCACGCTAAGTCCAGCCGCCGCCCGGCTGAGCCTGAGCCCTGCAAGCTGGTGCTCAGGGGCCGTGCTGCCGTCGATGTTTCCCTGCTACTCAGCCAACCCCGCTCGGTGATCTCCACTTCCAGCCACACGCCCCTGCAGCCCACCACCACTATTTCTGCTTTGTCCTTGCTCTCCCTCGGAGATTATTCAGCAGTCCTGCGCACAGGGAACTTGATAGCAGTTCAGACTCTGCCTGGTGCTGCCAGTTCAGTTCAGTCACTCAGTCATGTCCGACTCTTTGAAACCCCATGGACTACAGCACGCCAGGCCTCCCCTGTCCATCACCAACTCCCTGGAGTTTACACAAACTCATGTCCATCGAGTCGGTGATGTCATCCAACCACCTCATCCTCTGTTGTCCCCTTCTCCCTCCTGCCTTCAATCTTTCCCACCATCAGGGTCTTTTCAAATGAGTCAGTTCTTCACATCAGGTGGCCAAAGTATTGGATCTTAAGCTTCAGCATCAGTCCTTCCAATGAATATTAGGACTGATCTCCTTTAGGATATGGACTGGTTTGATCTCTTTGCAGTCCAAGGGACTCTCAGAGTCTTCTCCACAGTTCAAAAGCATCAATTCTTTGGTGCTCAGCTTACTTTATGGTCCAACTCTCACATCCATACATGACCACTGGAAAAACCATAGCCTTGACTAGACGGACCTTTGTAAAATCTCTGCTTTTTAATATGCTGTCGAGGTTGGTCATAGCTTTTCTTCCAAGGAGCAAGGGTCTTTTCATTTCATGGCTGCAGTCACAATCTGCAGTGATTTTGGAGCCCAAGAAAATAAAGTCTGACACTGTTTCCATTGTTTCCCCATCTATTTGCCATGAAATGATGGGACCAGATGCCATGATCTTAGTTTTCTGAATGTTGAGCTTTAAGCCAACTTTTTCACTCTCTTCTTTCACTTTCATCAAGAGGCTCTTTAGTTCTTCAGTTTCTGCCATAAGGGTGGTGTCATCTGCATATCTGAGGTTATTGATATTTCTCCCGGCAATCTTGATTCCAGCTTGTGCTTCATTCTGCCCAGCATTTCTCATGATGTACTCTGCATATAAATTAAATAAGCAGGGTGACAATATACAGCCTTGACGTACTCCTTTTCCTATTTGGAACCAGTCTGCTGTTTCATGTCCAGTTGCAACTATTGCTTCTTGACCTGCATACAGGTTTCTCAAGAGGCAGGTCAGGTGGTCTGGTATTCCCATCCCTTTAAGAATTTTCCACAGCTTGTGGTGATCCACACAGTCAAAGGCTTAGGCATAGTCAATAAAGAAGTGCTGGTTCTTAAACTTTATGCACTGTTTCCTAATCACATCATGTGGGTTCCTCAAGACCAGAACCTTTATTTTTCCACAACTGAATCCCTAACCAGCATAGTGTCTGCAAGTAGGTTTGCCAGTTGGGACTTCACTGGCAGCCCAGTGGTTAGCGCTTTGCCTTCCAATGCAGAGGGTGTGGATTCAGTTCCTGGAAAGGGGGCTAAGATGACACATGCCTCTTGGTGAAAACCCCACAACATAAAACAGAAGCAATATGTAACAAATTCAATAAAAACTTTAAAAATGGTCCACATTAAGAGGAAAAGAAACCTTTAAAAAAGTTTGTCAATTGATTTGTATATGTATTTTGTTGGTTAATTATTGACATCTCTGCTTTTCAGTGACTTCTTTAAATGCTTATTAAAATACATCACTCAGATTTTTATAACGTATTTTCATGCTTTAACTTCATTCCATAATCAGAAGTTTAATTGCAGTACTTTTGTTTACAAATCTTGAGATATGTTTCCACATACAGATAATGGCCAACCCTTGAATCTAATGTGAAAGCTAAATTATAATTTTCAAAGTTACTAAATATAAACCTTTGATGAATGGGCTCTTTGCTGCCGTTTATTCAAGCTGAGGAATTTGGAGACGACATTCTGTTAAGTGCTTTGTTGCAGTCTAGTTGTAATAATGCAAAAATATGTTCGAGTGATGCTAAAGAACTGTGGTGTTGGAGAAGACTCCTGAGAGTCCTCGGACTGCAAGGAGATCCAACCAGTCCATTCTAAAGGAGATCAGCCCTGGGATTTCTTTGGAAGGAATGATGCTAAAGCTGAAACTCCAGTACTTTGGCCACCTCATGGAAAGGGTTGACTCATTAGAAAAGACTCTGATGCTGGGAGGGATTGGGGGAAGGAGGAGAAGGGGACGACCGAGGATGGGATGGCTGGATGGCATCACGGACTCGATGGACGTGAGTCTGAGTGAACTCCAAGAGATAGTAATGAACATGGAGGCCTGGCATGCTGCGATTCATGGGGTCGCAAAGAGTCGGACATGACTGAGCGACTGAACTGAACTGAACTGAATGAAGATAGAGTCAGAATTAATTTAATTCATTGCATAAACTTTAAAATAATTTTTTCCAAATGAGTTTGTGAAACAAAATATCAATTATTTTCTCCATTAAAGGCTGCTTTCATTTTCAGTAAAACCATTGCACAAAAGTGCTTCTCTGACTCTTTGGACTAATCGGTGTTAAGGTGGGCTGAGTATAAGAAGCAGAAGATCTGATATAGTTAGGAGGACTATGGATCTCTGTTTGCCTGGAACAGTTCCAGTTTAGACATACTATTCTGACATCCTTATTAATGTTGCTCCTTTACTTTAAAAAATACCTTAGTTTGGATGGTCTCTCTAATTACACTGCCAGTTCACACCAAGTGTGTGTCTTTATGTAGATTAGTTAACTTACTGGGCTTAGTTCACCATTTGTAAAATGAGGAGTTTGACCTAGGTGATACCTCAGGTCTGTTCTCCTTTACTATTTTGACGTGTGAATAAAGCGTAGGTCTCAAGAGTGATGTTGCTTATATTAGTTTTCTTGTTTTCAGGATAACAAATTTCCTCAACAAAAATTCACAGAAAGGCTCCCTTAAAACAGTTACTTAGTATAAAACAAAAATCCAAATTCTGCTCTTTGATCAGATAGTGGCAGGCTGATATTCGCTAAGCTCTATGTGACTCATTCCTCTTGTAAAGGCTTGTCAAGAATGGCAAAACCCTGTTAACAGTCAACCATTTTCCTACACAGGTCTTAAAGTTACACAAATAAAGTTAAATAAACTTTACCTCTTCTGTGGATAAAATCTGAGGACGGAGACAGGGAGCTGGGGGAAAGCAGGAAGGAGCAATACAAACCAGCAGCAAGGCAGGGAAAGCAGCGTCTGCACCCGAGCATCGGTGAAGCCAGGCCCGCGCCGCGTGGGCAGGTGCCTGCTGGCACTTCACCCACCACAGCCAGAGGCCCAGGAGTTTGAGCTCCTCGAAAGGGATACAAGGGAACCGTAAACTGCTTCAGTATTTTGAAAATGCAAATGGAAGGTTTCCATCAACTTCACAGCTGTATTAGCTTATCCAGAAGATCAGACTCCTGAGGTTTCAGCCAGCATTCTGCGAGCCCACCGTGAAGGGAGCAGGATCTGACACATAAGCAGGAGAAAGCCCAGCTGAGACAATTCCGCAACAAAGTGCTGACTCACTCTATTCATTTTGGATGAGACATTTTCACTGTAGAGTCAGAGTCACATGCAGTCCAGGTGCTATATACACCCCAAGACTAGCTCTTTAGCTTGGGAATTTAGGGGGAAGCTGATCGGCGCTGGTGAGAATGGCTGAGAGCACTCTGCAGTGAGAAGGACGCACACTGCTGGTTGCGAGGTTTGCGCCCAATGCCTCAGGCAGGCGCTGCTGTCAGACGGCGCTTGTCTTCCCCGTGCTCGGCTCTGCTCTTTCGGGGCAGCTGGAGACATTAGGCCGGTTTCTTCCTTCCAGACACAGAAAACCCTCCTGTGTGTGCCGTGCCCACTGCCCCATGTGTCTCTGCTGCATGCTTGCTCCTGTCCAGGCGTTTTACTAATAATTACACAGAGTTCTTGAATTTTACTAAGTCGTTTTCTCAAATTGCATTCACTATATCCAATTTTTTTCCTACTAGCTTCCATTTGATTTGCTCTGAACTTTGCCTGATGCCTCCTTTGCTAGTGGCAGAGGTCAGTGTTTCTTGTATAGTAACCCTGACCCAGGAGAAGGGGACCCCGGGCAGGCTTTGGGGAGCGGTGATGGCTAAATGTGGCAAGCTTGGAGAGGGCTTGAGGCCAGGCAAGGGTGAGGTTTGACATGTTGGGAGACAGGCTCACCAAATGTTTCTGGGTAGGAAAGTGACAAAACAGCGGGTTCTTAAATAAATTAGAATATTCTAATTTGGGGGACTGTAAGTTAAAGTCATATTTTAAAAGGGATTTTTTACTTTAGCCCCCAACTCCAGGAAGAAAATTGTTTTCCCATGTGGTCTACAGAATTTTTGAAGAAGATATTCATAAAAATACCCAGGGATGCAAATTGCCTCTTAATTTATCCTTTTGTGACTAAGATTTCACAATAGCACTTTAAACATCTACATTAAAGAAAGCCATTCAATTTTGGTTGCCATGTAACTTTTCGAACTTACTGGAAAGCAAGATTTGTGCTTGCACGTGTGTGTCACAAAGCATCAATGTTCTGCAAAACTCTGACCCAGGCTTGGTTCAGAAAGAACAAAATCATTCACCATAAAAACCTGTTCACTGCTGGCAGATCTGAAGAGGTAGCGCATTTGTTGCTTTCTCGTCATGCATCAGGGGCCAGGCTCCCTACACATCCTCTCCTCTCCTTACTGCAGAGCAAGACCATGTGACATGTCAGTTATGAAAAGATGAGCATTCTTTCTCTTAGGCTACTAAAATATCTCTGCTTTAACTTAAGCTTATTCCCTCTTGCTGATTTGCATAGAAAATCAGAAAAAAAGGATCAATATCCTGTTTCTAGAACCCTGCTTCAATAACAAGGAGAACACATTCCTGTTAAAACTGCCTCTTAAGTTCTTCTTGCCATCCAGTCACTGGTCTGAATCGCTACGGTCACCTTCTTTTCCAGCCTCTGTGGTCACTGGTTTTCCAGCCCCTTTCTTATAATCACTCAAGGCAGCTTTGAGTTCATCAGAAAAGCAGAAACAAAGGGAACAGGAACTTCCTGGTACAAAAGGGGCAGCTGAGTCACTGGTCCTAGAGCAGAAAGCTCCAACCCCTGTGCACGGGAAGGCCTGGGGATCGGGCTGAGAGAGGAGGACAGAGGGGAGGCTGCTGCTCCCCAGCAGGGGCGAAGCCGTGGGAGCCAGGCCCACGCGTGCTGGAGGCTCTCGGGATGCCCAGAGCGGGAACATTGTCCCCAGCTGCCCAACAGGCAGCAAAGCCAACACACCACTCCTCAGGAGTATTACTGAAAGTCAGTCGAGATGATAAAGTGGCCCAGTTGTTCTTTCTTAACAAGAACCTAGCGTGCTTCACCTTGAGTTTAATGCTTCAAATAGTGACATTTTAACCTGAGAAGAAGAAAACATTGGTGTCAAATTGTGGCAACATGCTTATGATTCTCTCTATAAAGATAGACAGGCTTTGTGCAGATGTTAGTCTTCAATAAATACGACTTCACATAATTGACTGAAGTTCTTGTGTTACGTGAAGTTGTTCTGAGGGGGGCAGATGAAGGTTAAGGAACCTAAAAATCTATATTGGGAAACCTAACTATTTTGTCCATGTCCGTGCCAAGTAATGAAAGGGCAGTTGGAAGAAATGCAATGGCTTGGCACCTTCACCCTGGGGAGCACAGGACGAGTGACCTTCTGGGACACAGTGCAAGCTGGTATCTTAAGCAACATTGCATCCCCCACTGAATCAAAGGGATTAGGAAGTTTCTAACACTGATGACTAAGAACTGGATATCAGTTAAACAAGAAGGTAAATAATAAATTACCTGTACAAAGATAGACTTTCTGTGATAATCAAGAGCTTAATAATCTATGTTGTACTTTGGAAGGAAGTTCATTCATTTTGGGAAACTTTTTTTCTTAAAGATCCAGGCAGTGGTAGACCAGGAGGCCTGGCTGTGTGAGCCTGCTCCAAGGTCTGGCCCACAGAGCAGGTTCTGCTTGTAAATCAGCTAGGGATGGAGGAGAGTGCTGTTTTAAAGCCAGGAAGTCTGGAGCCAAGTCCTGGCTCTGTCAGCGACTGGTTACAAAGCCTGACACATTGCACAGGACAGGCTCCCTTCCTCAGGAGGGTTTGTAGGGATGGTGAAGGGCAGTATGTGGAGAAATCTCGGGTGCAGTCAGCAGCCTTTCCTCCTCTCTAATGAATTCTCTTCCCATTCACCCACAGATAATCCTCTTTCCCTCAATTCTGAAACCCTTGGGCTCCCTAAGTTTCAAAGTGTGCTCGGTACAGCAGGCAGGAGAGTGTGCGTCATTCCCCCAGAGTCCCCGCAGGGTCCTTGGGGCAGGAAGGTCTCCCGGAGTTCCGACAGCCATCCGTCTGGCGCTCCAGCCGAGTCGGTTTACACTGGTCTTTTTCCCCAAGAATGCTCTCTCCTCTCTCTTCCTCGGGCTCCCGCGATGGGGAGCATGCACCATGTGTTGTGAAAGAGCCACACCGACCGTTAGGACTTCACTCTGGTTTTTATTAGACGAGGATGAAGTAGCGTGCACGGAGACTGCTCTCTCGACCTCTCGCTGCCTCGGTGCCCTCCGCTCTGACTCTGCCGTTCCTTCCTCAGCGGCCGAGGCCCTTCCCAGTGTAAGACCTCGCGGCCTTTTCTCAGGACCTGTCGCTCCAAAGACCACAATGGCTCGAATTCGATGCAATAAGCAAGAGGATTTATTAAGCCGGCGCGCGGGGTTCAGTCTCCTCGGGAGGAGTGAACCCCTTAGTGTCAGTAGTGAGGGGTTTTTATACAAAAAAATCACAGGCAGGTGGGGATGGAGTCGGGTTATGGGATACATTGAAGTAGAGGCCATAGGTGCGGGGGATACGCTTGATTGGTGGGAAAACTTACAGAAAGCAACTAAGTTGAAACAGAGAAAGCTATTTTCTGGGAGGCTATGTCCTTGCCTCCCGATAAGGAGAAAACTATTTTCTGGGAGGCTATGGCCTTGCTTCCCGAGCTTAAATTTTTAATCTAAGTTCTTCATTCCCCTCTTCTTTTTTGTTCATGATTTCAATCCTGAAATCACAGATCGAAGTTTTCTTAGGGGATTGCTGCATATATAGGGTAACATAAACAATCAAGTCTACATGGTTTCTAGCATTTACATCATCATCAGAAAAACAGTTACCAGGCTCCCATTATTGTGTGCAGAACATAGTACCCCTGCCTTCGAAGTATAGCAGGTACCAGGCCAAGCAGCTCCCAGGACTTAACCCATTACAGGCTGTCCCCCGCAGCCCTCCCTTCTTCATCTTTTAGAAGCTCCAGAAGATGATGATGCTGTAGCGTGTTGCGGTGAACGAGCATCTTTATGTGCAGAAATTTTTTTACAATGTCTCTAATTAGGCATGGCGCAAGACACATCAGGGCCAGGATAGTAGCTGATATGACACCCACAGCCACCATGTTCTGCCACACAGAATTAAGACTGGGAAAGTGAGAGAACAGATTTTTACGAAATTTTTAGCAGTTTGGGCAATATCTAAAGCAGCTTTGGGTGCATTTTTATATCCAATATTTCATTATGTAACTGCAATGTTATAAACAGTGGCATTGCGTCCCCTGCACAAAGTCCATGGCACATCCATTCCCACACCGAAGCTCAATTTCCCGAATGCATCACCACAGTAAGGTATACTTAAAGGCCCCACACCCTTGCGATGGGAAATAGCCCCAGCGTCGTTAGTAATCCCAGAAATAGTTACACGAGGGTAGGAAGTGACAGGGGAGATATTTACACAATAAGGCTTAGAAACATTATATGAAAAACACATAGGAAACCATGAAGAAAGTCCATAGAAGGAAATATTAGCTTGTTGATGTTGAATGTGTGCATCAGAAATTCCTCCAAGAAGCGCAGTATCATTCACGTACACCGGCAACGTATCTTCATCTCATCTTACAGGTTGAAGCATAGGAGGGTCAGGCACATAGGCCCAATACGTATGAGCAGCTCCTTGATGCAGAGTCAAGAGGTTTAGGTAGAGGATGATTAAGATTCCGGTGATCGACAGAGCTTGAGCTTTAAAGGGTGTGGGGTACTGTGTGCCCTCCATCGAGGCGTTGGTTCTGGTGCAGCTTTGACGTGGGAGGCGTGGATCCAGGATGAGATTCCGTCAACCTTGATGGCGGTGGGAGTCGTGAGCAGGACGATGTAGGGTCCTTTCTACCTGGGCTCTAGATTGTGCTGCCGATGTCGACTGAACGTATACGGAGTCTCCCACCTGGAACGGATGGGCCTCTTCTGGGGTACCGGGTTGGTAGCTGCAGCAAGCTGAGTCCACACTTTTTTTTGAACCAGCTGGAGTCCCTTTAGCATAGCACACAGATCACCATTGTTAAAGTTTCGGGGGTCGAATCCCTCTCTAAGTGTCAATATGGGGGGGGTGCCCCATACAGAATTTTAAAAGGGGTGAGACCAAAGTGAGAGGGTGTGTTTCTCACTCGGAACAGAGCCAGAGGAAGGAGCACCGTCCAATCAGTACTGCCAGTCTCTAAGGACAATTTAGTTAGGGTCTCTTTTAGAGTTCTATTCATCCTTTCTACCTGTCCTGAACTCTGGGGCCTGTATGCACAATGTAATTTCCAATCGGTCCCCAGGAACTTAGCTAATTCCTGACTTATCTGGGCAGTAAAAGCCGGCCCATTATCTGACCCTAACGTCTTTGGCGCTCCGAGTGCGGAAAAATCTCTTCTAAAATTTTTTAGCTACTATGAGAGCACTTTCGTTTTTGGTGGGGAATGCTTCCACCCATCCTGAGAAGGTATCCACAAAGACCAGCAGATATTTGTTGCCATACCGCGCAGGACGTACCTCGGTGAAGTCTACTTCCCAATAAGCTCCCGGCCGGTCTCCACGTAGCCGTTTACCTTGACCCATCTTGTTCCGGCCGGCATTTACCTCCTGACAAGGTTTACAGCTCAGGACAACTTGCTCAGCCAATTTGGAAAGTCCCGGCACCTTATATCCTGCTTTGATTAAGAGAGAGACTAGTCTTTTAGCTCCTAAGTGAGTCCAGTAATGCATTTGTTTTAGCATCTCTTTAGCCTCCTCCTTCCACCATGGTCTGTTTCTCTTGCTGCGGGGAGGAACTGTTCTCACTATTTGAGCATACCACCAACAGCCCCGATGGTCCATCTTCTGTCGCCACCTCCCGAGCAGTTCGATCAGCCATACTGTTTCCCTCTGTGACCGGGGATTGGTCTCTTTGATGTCCAGGGCCGTGGATTATACTGACCCTTTTGGGCAACATCAGCGCAGCCAACAATGCCAGGATTTCATCTTTGCTTCTAATCTCCTTTCCGGCCGACGTGAGCAACCCCCCTGCTGGTAACTAGCCCAGGGACACGTGCGGTTGCGAAGGCATATCTGCTGTCAGTGTAAACATCAGCCTTTCTCCCCGTGACAGCTCCAGGGCCCTTGTGAGGGCAATCGGCTCGGCTTTTTGGGCTGAGGTGCCTTGAGGAAGGGCAGCCGCCCAGATTACCTCAGTTCCCTCTACCACCGCCGCCCCTGCCCGCCGCTTACCGTCTGCGAGGAAACTGCTCCCATCCGTGTACCATGTCACCTCGGCATCCTGGAGCGGCTGGTCTGTCAGGTCTTGGCGAACTCCGTGTACCCCTGCCAGTATCTCTTGGCAGTTGTGTACCCGGATTGGCTGGGGTCAGGCAGCAGCGTGGCAGGGTTGAGTCCCGTAGCCGGTGCGAACCTAATTCGCTCTGAGTCTAGAAGCAGTGTCTGATAATGGGTCATTCTGGCGTTGGTCAGCCATCTCTCGGGGGGCTGTCGAATCACACTTTCTAGAGCGTGGGGCGCAGTAATGACCAGATTCTGTCCCAAGGTCAGCTTGTCTGCATCTTTCACTAGGACTGCCACGGCTGCCACTATTCGCAAGCAACTGGGCCAGCCGGGCAGCCACAGGGTCCAGTTTCTTTGACAGATATGCCACGGGCCGGTTCCATGGTCCCAGTTTTGAGTGAGGACCCCTTTTGCAATGCCATTATGTTCAGCCACATAGAGATGAAATGGCTTGTTTACATCTGGGAGTCCCAGGGCAGGAGCTGACAACAGGGCACGCTTAATGTTGTCAAAAGCCTTTTGCTCATTTTTTTCTCCAGACGAAGGGTGTGCTGCCCTTCGTAAGGGGATACAAGGGAGAGGCCATCTCTGCAAACCCCGGGATCCAGAGCCTGCAGAACCCCGCAGTTCCCAGGAACTCCCTGACCTGCCGATGGTTCTTGGGGGCTGGTATTCTGGCCACTGCCTCTTTCCTGGCTTCCGTAAGCCATCGCCTCCCGTCCCTGAGTTGATACCCCCAGGTAACTGACCTGCTGCCGGCAGATCTGGGCCTTCTTGGCAGAGGCACGGTAACCGAGGGCGCCAAGCTCGGTCAGCAGGGTCTCAGTCCCCTTAGTGCATTCTTCTGCAGTATCAGCAGCCAGGAGTAAATCATCTACATATTGGAGTAAAGTTACCTGGGGATTTGTGGCACGGAAATGTGTGAGGTCCTGGTGGAGGGCTTCGTCGAAGATGGTTGGCGAGTTTTTGAACCCTTGTGGCAGTCTAGTCCACGTTAGCTGTCTGGAGAGTCCTGTTAGGGGGTCCTTCCACTCAAAGGCGAAAACAGGCTGGCTAATGGGGCTAAGTCGTGAGCAGAAGAAGGCATCTTTTAAGTCTAAGACAGTATACCATTTTCGACTGGGGGAAGAGTGCTCAACAGATTGTAGGGGTTGGGCACCGTTGGGTGTAAGTCGGACACCCGCTTGTTGACTTCTCTCAGGTCCTGTACAGGCCGGTATTCGCCCGTCCCAGGTTTCCGGACTGGAAGCAGCAGGGTGTTCCAGGCCGATTGGCACCTTATTAAAATTTCCAGGTCAAGGAACCTTTGGATGTGTGGGCGAATTCCGTCTCGAGCCTCAGTACTCATCGGGTACTGGCGGACAGAGATGGGGGTGGAGGAGGCCTTGATTTCTACCACCACTGGGGGCTGGCGGATGGCCATTTCCATGCCCGAAACTTCCAGCCTAAGCTAGAGGAATTTTAGCCATCCAGTCCTGCATATTTACGGTCTCAAGGGAAGGGCTCTCATACAGCCTATATTCATCTTCTAACTTCAGGGTCAAGACTTGTAATGGCCTCCCTTCCCCATCCGTCACCGTGGTTCCTTCGGTGTAAAAATGGATCTGAGCCCCCACCTTCGTGAGCAAGTCCCGTCCCAGAAGGGGGGTAAGGGCATTCAGGGGATCACAAGGAACGAGTGGGATACCCGGCCCATGCCGAGGTCCACTGTTCTTCGGGTAGTCCATGGGTATTGTCGATACCCTGTAGCGCCCTGAACCCATGCCCTTTTTGTAGACAGCGTCCCTTCTGACTGTAATAGGACGGAATGCTGGGCTCCTGTGTCTACCAGGAACTGTACAGGCTTCCCCTCCACCTTTAAAGTTACCCTAGGCTTGGGGAGGGGATCCGAGCCCCGTCTCCCCTAATCTTCAAAAGTTAAAACTTTGTCTGGGGTGGAGGATCTTCCCCTCTTCTTCTTGGGGCACTCCCGGAGCCAGTGCCCTTTTTCTTTGCAATATGCGCACTGATCTTTATCCAATGATGGTCTGGCCCCTGCCCTGCTTTTGTTGCGGTCTCTCGACTCAGTTCTATCATCTCTCCTTCCTTTTCTAATTACTGTGGTCAAAATTTTTGCTAGGCCTTTTGTTTGTCTTCTTTTTCTTTTTATTTCTCGTTCATTCTGCTCTCGCATCTTTTTTCCTCTCTCTCTTCTTCTGTTTCCCTTTTATTGAACACCTTATCTGCTTCTCTGACCAGATCTTGAAGAGAGAATCCCTGTAACCCATCTAATCTCTGCAACTTTCTTTTACTATCTAAAGCTGACTGATCAATAAAAGCCATGGCCACAGTAGCCTTATGTTCCTCAGATGTGGGATCATAGGGAGTAAATCTTTTGAATGCCTCCATCAATCTGTCTAGAAATACAGTAGGCGACTCAGTAGGCCCTTGAGTCACTTCTCTTACCTTAGCCAAATTGGTGGGGCGCCTCGCTGCCCCTCGGAGACCCGCCACCAGAGCCTGGCGATAGACCCTCAGGTGCTCCCTACCTGCTGGGGAATTGTAGTCCCAATTAGGTCTCGTCAGCGGGAAGCCAGCGTCTATCTCGTTAGGAAGCGCTGTGGGACGTCCGTCATCCCCTGGCACATTTTTGCGAGCCTCCAACAGTACTCGCTGTCTCTCTTCTGTAGTGAGCAAGGTCTGCAACAATTGCTGACAATCATCCCAGGTGGGCTGATGTGAGAAAACAAGAGATTCTATCAAAGAGGTCAGCGCCTGGGGGTTATCAGAAAAAGAGGGGTTATTATTTTTCCAGTTGTAAAGGTCAGAGGCAGAGAATGGCCAATATTGAAGTGGCCGAATCCCGTGGTCATCAGGGGGCCCATTCTCTCGAAGGGGAAGAGCGGTGGAGTCCGGGGTAGCAGCTACGCGTCCCTGCTGCCGGGCCCATCTTCCCCCTTCCCTAGGCTGTTCAGGCGGGACAGTTGGTTGTGCCACCTGGGGCGCAGGAGGCGGGATCAGTGCCGGTGGATAAGGTGGGGGAGAGTCTAGGAGCAAGAGATCAGTCTGTGTATCTGGATATATATTCCTGACAGGAGTCCTTGTTTCTTCTTTTTTGCTGTGGAAGTTAAAGCAAGGATTCCTGTAACGGATTCTGGTGGCTTTCCTGCGGAGAGAACAAAGGGTCGAACACATGCTGGGGGTACGGATTAAGTCTTCCCAAACCAAAATGTATGGCACCTGGTCCGGGTGCCCGGCAGTAGCAGCAATTGCAGTCTTGACCTGTTTAACCTGTTCTAAAGAGAACGAGCCCTCCAGCGGCCAGCCGGTATTAAGGCCGGGCCAATCTACTGCACACAAGCTCTGCCATTTGCTTTTTTTCACTGCCACTGAGAGTCAGTGGGCCCAATTTTTCACTTCTGTCCAATGATCTATTGTCAGAGACAAAGGGGTCGTTACAGCCTGTCCCATCATCGGTTTGTCAAAACAAAGAACAAAACAAACAAATACCGGAGCACAGAGTAAGGCAAGTAAAATTCACCAAAGTGGCAGAAAAATTAGACAAAAGTAGCTGCTGCAAGTTTCGCCCTAGGCAAGCCTTCTAGACAGACAAGCTTCTCAGCTTTACCGACAGGCTATTCCAGAGACTTCACTTAATTCAGATTCAGATGGAGGGGAGTTGTCACGACCCCTCTCCCAGATTGGCGCCCCCTATTCAGATTCAGATGGAGGGGAGTCGTCACGACCCCCTCCCAGATTGGCGATCCCAGCGTCCCGGGACTCGCCGCAGATGGGGCAGTGGACTGACAGATGCGTACGCACAGAACCTTGCTTCAGCAGCTGGAGGAAACTGAAGGAGAGAGAGAGAGGGTTATTGAGGATAGCCACCAAAAATCCTACCGGGAAAGGTGGCGGCCAGAGAGGTGGACTTATGGCGTGCTTTAAGACCACTCGTGTGCCTAAATCGTTGCACGGAAGTTTTCTTGCTGGGGGCGGGGTGCCCTAGCGGCTTCTAGCCCGTTCCGTGACCCCCTTATCCTGTCACGGGAGTCTTCAAGTGGCAGGCGCCCTAGTGGCTCTTAAGTGCCTGACCCGTGCCCACAGTAATATCAGGCCGTATCCTCGAATGGGAGAGACAGGGAAGTTTCACCCAGCCGGGCGGTAGTTACTGGGGCACACCTGTTGTGAGGCCTTCAAAGTCCACCAGGGAGTTGCCCTGGCCGGGACTAATCAGTTGCCCCCACAACCGTCTGCCTGTTCACTGAAACTTCCGAAAAATAGAGTCAAACGGCAGGAAGGGAAAGTAACACAATACAGATTTAACACAGAACAGACAAACTCACACAGAGACACGACACAGGACAGAATCGCTCGAGTGTACCTCCGAATCCAGAAGCCAAAGAGTCTGAGGGAGCAAGGCAGATCCCCGGACGAGCCCCCAAATGTAAGACCTCGCGGCCTTTTCTCAGGACCTGTCACTCCAAAGACCACAATGGCTCGAATTCGATGCAATAAGCAAGAGGATTTATTAAGCCGGCGCACCAGGGTTCAGTCTCCTCGGGAGGAGTGAACCCCTAGTGTCAGTAGTGAGGGGTTTTTATACAAAAAATCACAGGCAGGTGGGGATGGAGTCGGGTTATGGGATACATTGAAGTAGAGGCCATAGGTGCGGGGGATACGCTTGATTGGTGGGAAAACTTACAGAAAGCAACTAAGTTGAAACAGAGAAAGCTATTTTCTGGGAGGCTATGTCCTTGCCTCCCGATAGGAGAAAACTATTTTCTGGGAGGCTATGGCCTTGCTTCCCGAGCTTAAATTTTTAATCTAAGTTCTTCACCAGCCCTTTGACCTCAGGCGGTCATGTGACTCCCTCAGGCCCACAGGACGCCAGCTGCCCTTCTGCTCCTGGCCTGGTGGGGGTGTGGTGCCCCTTGAAGCGGGGCCTCGTGGTCCTTGCTGCTGTGTCCTTCAGCCTGGCTTTGTCTGTGGAAAAACTTTAGCCACAGAGTGAGTTTACTCAGAAGTGAGAACAGCAGAAACAAGTGAAAACAGTCAAAGAAGACCCAATATTAATAGTCATTAAGCAGAGTTATTTTGGGGGAGGGCTCCCAAATCACTGCAGATGGTGACTGCAGCCATGAAATTAAAAGACGCTTACTCCTTGGAAAAAAGTTATGACCAACCTAGATAGCATATTGAAAAGCAGAGACATTAGTTTGCCAACTAAGGTCCGTCTGGTCAAGGCTATGGTTTTCCTGTGGTCATGTATGGATGTGGGAGTTGGACTGTGAAGAAGGCTGAGTGCCAAAGAACTGATGCTTTTGAACTGTGGTGTTGGAGAGACTCTTGAAAGAGTCCCTTGGACTGCAAGGAGATCCAACCAGTCCATTCTGAAGGAGATCAGCCCTGGGATTTCTTTGGAAGGAATGATGCTAAAGCTGAAATTCCAGTACTTTGGCCACCTCATGAGAAGAGTTGACTCATTGGAAAAGACTCTGATGCTGGG
This sequence comes from Nanger dama, assembly GCA_917880005.1. Taxonomy (NCBI): domain Eukaryota; kingdom Metazoa; phylum Chordata; class Mammalia; order Artiodactyla; family Bovidae; genus Nanger; species Nanger dama. The sequence continues at coordinate 111,867 of CAKJTW010000025.1, forward strand.
AGGGATTGGGGGCAGGAGGAGAAGGGGACGACCAAGGATGAGATGGCTGGATGGCATCACAGACTCGATGGACGTGAGTCTGAGTGAACTCCGGGAGATGGTGATGAACAGGGAGGCCTGGCGTGCTGCGATTCATGGGGTCGCAAAGAGTCGGACACGACTGAGCCACTGAACTGAACTGAAGCAGAGTCACGGGTCGTCAGCTCCTCCTCAAGGGCCGCAGATAACACTATGAGCCATGACCTGCGAGCTGTCCTGTAGACCCTGAGCCCCGCCGGGTGGAGGCGCTGGCTCTGTGGTGACCGGGCTGTAGCATGTCATAAGGTACCGTAATTCTGAGAACTGGCCTCCAGGAACAAACCGATCCTGGAGCTGAAGAATAACTGTTCTTGAAACAATCACGATGATGCTGATCAGACCACCGAGGACCAATTTCAAGATGACTGTCAGAGCTGACTGCGCTGTTTCTGCATGGAGCCCCTCCCTCTGTCTGTAAAAGTTCTTGCCCCCTGATTGTCAGCGGAAGGGAGCTGGCCTTTGGACAGGAGTTCACCCTCCTCCCCAGTTGCCAGCATCCAAAATAAAGCAAACTTTCCTTTCCATCAGCCTAAGAGATTTGGAAATGTTGTGCTTTCATGAAGCAGGCAAAAGAGAAGACCACTGTTGACTTTGTGAGAATAAGGACCTTTCAGGACCTGTAGGGATTCTCTCCAGAGAAGGCAATGGCACCCCACTCCAGCACTCTCGCCTGGAAAATCCCATGGACGGAGGAGCCTGGTGGGCTGCAGTCCATGGGGTCACAAAGAGTCAGACACGACTGAGCAACTTCACTTTCACTTTTCACTTTCATGCATTGGAGAAGGAAATGGCAACCCACTCCAGTGTTCTTGCCTGGAGAATCCCAGGGACGGGGGAGCCTGGTGGGCTGCCGTCTATGGGGTCGCACAGAGTCGGACACGACTGAAGCGACTTAGCAGCAGCAGCAGCAGCAGCAGGGATTCTCTCCACCATCACAGTGGGAACTGAGACATTTCTACAGCAGGTAGATGAACGTTCCTCTCTTCTCTTCCCTGTCACCATCCCTGCCTTCTCCAGGCTGGATTAACGAGCGTGTGTGTGTACGTGTGAGAGAGAGATATCTCTGGGGACAGCACCCATAGTTAAGAGATCAGGGACAGTGGTTTCAGCCGCTGGATGGCCTGTGTCCCAGGCCACCATTTCTTCATGTAATCAAGCCAGGCGGTCAGGGCATACACTGGGTTTCGGGACTAGTTCTGGTTAGTAAAAAACGTTTCTGCCTTGGGGCCTGGGATCAGAAGTGGGTGCTAGCAGATACGTGGACTTTCAGATTCCAGAGAAATATCATGCATCCTGAATAGCAAAACGCTGAGTGAATGACTCTAACACTGGAAAGGACAGACTGAGGTGATTGATTCCAAGATCAGTGTGCTATTTCAGCACTAACTTATTTCTAATTTCCCTTCATTTGCGTTTCCTTATTTGACAGTTAGTCAGTTTGTTCTTGATGGGGAACGCCTGGTCCTGGAGAAACTCTGGGCTGTGGGTCTCAGCCTGGCTGCCCTTTCCCGGCCCGTCTCATTTCTATGCAGCCCCTGATCAAACAACACAGCCTCAGATCAAACAACACAGCCTCAGTTGAAAACAGAAACAGCAGCTCTGAAGAACTCTCTGGAAATCCACTGGAGACTTTGCCAAGGGAAGGGGAAAGTCTCCTAGATGACAAAAGGGGATATATCTAGGGACTGTTCAGTCCAACACAGATTCAAACCCCCAAAACTGTCTTACTGGGGTTCTGTTTCATCAGAGTTTAAACTACGTTATAGTTACCACCCATCTGTTATGGAGACACCTGGAGAAGCTTTCTGGTTGGCATTCTGCCAGCACAATATTATGTTTTTCTACTAGGTTTTAGAATAGAAACCATTTGGTTTGAGTCGTGAATAATCAAATGTTCTTTGGATGAATCTCAGTGATTCATAGTGGAAAGGTGCTATTTAGGAATTTTCATTAAGTATCTTAAAGTGAGGTGATTAAATATAATAGTGCCCAAAAATGGAAAATAAGTATCCTCAGATAGATTTGGTTTATGTTCATGTTCCTCTTTAATGCTCTATTTTGGGTAAACGTGTCGGAGACAGAGTTCAAAATCAAGTTCCACCTGACCAATAGAGGTGACGTCTTGGGCAAGGCATGTGGCCTTTTCTAGGAATTAGTTTCCTAATTTGTAAAATGAGGGGAATACCATCTAATGGCAGAAAGTGAAGAGAAACTAAAGAGACTCTTGATGAGTATGAAAAAGGAGTGAAAAAGCTGGCTTAAAACCCAGCATTTAAAAACCCACCACCTGAGCCATCAGGAACGCTCAATATCATGGCATCTGGTCCCATCACTTCATGGCAAATAAGAAAAGGAAAAAGTAGAAACAGTGACAGATTTTATTTTCTTGAACTCCAAAATCACTGCTGATGGTAACAGCAGCCATGAAATTAAAAGACGCTTACTCCTTGGAGGGAAAACTATGACAAACCCAGACAGCATATTAAAGAGCAGAGATGTCATTTTGTCAACAAAAGTGCATATAATCAAAGCCATGGTTTCTCCAGTAGTCATGTATGGATGTGAGAATTGGACCATGAAGAAGGCTGAGCCCTGAAGAATTGATGCTTTCTAGTTGTGGTGCTGGAGAAGACTCTTGAGAGTCCCTTAGACTGCAAGGAGATCAAACCAGTCAATCCTAAAGGAGATCAGTCCTGAATATTTATTGGAAGGACTATTGTGAAGCTGAAGCTCCAGTACTTTGGCCACCTGATGGGAAGAGCCGATTCAGTGAGAAAGACCCTGATGCTGGGAAAGAATGAAAGTGGGAGGAGAAGGGGATAACAGAGGATGAGATGGCTAGATGGCATCACCGACTCGATGGACATGAGTTTGAGCAAGCTCCGGGAGATGCTGGAGGACAGAAGAGATGGGAGTGCTGCAGTCCACGGAAGTCACCGAGCTGTCACAGAGAGTCGGGCATGGCTTGGCAACTGAGCAGCAGCCCCCCACCCCGTGGCATGTGGAGAAGCATGTGGCTCCTCGCCCCGCGGTCCCTCGTCCTGCGCTCCCTCAGAGCTGTGGGCGTTTGGTCACCGAGGCCTGATGCCAGCCCTTTGACTGCCTTGGAGGTGACGCCTCACTTACTCTTGGGTGAGCCCAGTCCCCTGGGGCAGCAATGCACAGAGTCTGGAGCTCAGAGAGGGTCCGTGGGGCCACACGGCCCCTTCATTCTGACTCCATGACTTGCCGGTTGAGGGGTCCTGAGTGTGTTATCATGTTTCACCCTCCTGCTTAGCCACATGCAGACAAGCAAGCAGCCTCTACGCTATTGTGAGGATTTAGTAGGTTCTGTAAGAAAGAGAAAGCTTTCAGTACACCACCTGTTCACGGTAGGTACACTATTCTTTTTGGATAAACAAGCTTATTCTCAGGTTCTAATAGTCATGTATCTTGAAAGACCCATCTGAGTTAATTATCTACTGCTTTCTTTATCTTCTTTCCCTGCTTCCAAAACTGGATACTAGACAACTGGTATCAGGCGGCCAGCCTCTGAGGTATGGCCTTTTCTCTGTGGTATCAGTAAAGAAGGAAACCCCAGTGGTAATGCTGAGGAAACAGTACAGGAGCTTCACGCAACAGAAGGCACCTTCCTCACTCACATCGGGGCAGGGATGGGCAGCTGCGGAGATTCTGCCAAAGATGTGCGGTCCCGTCTGCAGTGCAGGTGGTTTGCTGAGAAGTTGCTGCCCATGAGGACTGCATTCACCAGCATATCCTGCATGGGGGACCCGCGCAACTGAGTCCGTCAATGGAGCACGGAGAGAGTGATATGCACACCTTTAGGGCTGACCCTTAAATGTGTCCTGTTGGTCCCTGCTGATCACACTGGCTTGGCCCCATCGGCTGCTGGGTCCGATGGAGCCGCCTTCAGCGAGACTCAGAAGCGCGGCCGGAAGAGAGTGCAGTCACCCTCAGGCTGAGCCTCCACAAGCCCGCTGACGCCGAGCGCTCCCCTGGGCCAGAGCGCCCCATCCTGGCCATTCTGGACTGTCACTCGAATGTGGAAAGCAAGTTCTCCTGTCTCCCCGACTGTTTGTCATGCATGTGGGCTTACATTCTCTAGCCATTAATTTTGATGAATTTGGGAGTGTGAATTCAAATGCATTTAACCAGAGAAAATGCAGGAAGTTTGCACTGATGTGAGCTATCCTGCAAATGCGGGAGTGTCTGTGCTGATGTGAGCTATCACTACATTTCTGAATATCGGTTTACTGCACCTCTTTCTTTATCCCACTCTATTAATATCTAAACATGACAGTAATGTTTCTAAGATTTAAAAATATTTTCATTATTGATATTTATGTATGACTTCACCCAATAAGTTGACAGAAGGAAATACTTTATTCCTAGCTTAAAAACATAGAGCTATATCCAAAGCAGAATTTAAAAAATTTTAATCACAAAGTATTATACATAAGTGAGAAAGTACGAAAAGCAGAAGCGTGTGGTTTAATGAGTTGTTACGTGAACACGTCCCTGGTGGCGCAAACAGTAAAGCATCTGCCTACAGTGCGGGAGGCCCGGGTTCAGTCCCTGTGTCGGGAAGATCCCCTGGAGAAGGAAATGGCAATCCACTCCAGTACTCTTGCTTGGAAAACCCCATGGATGGAGGAGCCTGGTGGGCTACAGTCCGCCGGGTCAGAAAGAGCTGGACACGACTGAGCGACTTCACTTCACGTGAGCACTAGTGTGGCCACCACTCCCCACCAAGGAATGAGAGGCCATCAGCGTCTCCTGTAGGACGCACCCTGGTTTCATGTCTTTCTGCCAAGCAGCACAAATCACCACTCATCGAGGAGGAGCGTCCACCGCAGGGGGGGCCTTCCGGCTTCTCCCCAGAGGCTGGTAGAAAGGACCCTATTGGCTTGGGCTATGTCCGGTGATTTGGGGTAGTCTGGGGAAGTTCTATCTGGGCTTGAGGCTCCAGGCATAAAAACCACGGGCAGTTTCATGACTGGAGGGTCTCAACAAGCCTGAGTAGGAGGGAGGCTGGGCTGATGAGCTATGCGTGTCACTCACCCCAGCCGCTGTTCTGTGGTTTAGACCAGGTTTACGTCTGTCTGTTCAGACACTTTCCTGAGAGCTTTGTTCCTTGTCCTCCTTCTCACCTGGTGTTGAAGTTTATGAGCAGAATGCCAGCTCAGCTTTGGGATTTGAGTGGTGGCCTTTCTCTCAGAGTTCACACCCATTTCCCACTATGTCATTTAAAGGTCTCTTTCATAACATTGGGAATTAAGGTTTTGGACTTGTCCACCAGACAGTAGTAGGTGCATTTTTTGACCTCACATTCAAGTTGAAGTTTCTTTTTATTCTCCAAGGCGTACTGAAATAATATTTAATTTTCCTCAATTTTATAATTATCTCCAGAAGCAAGCATTTAAGGATTGAAGAAAACAACCAGATGGATTTTCCCAGAAATGTTTTTATTTTCCTAATAATTCTTTATATATGGTTTTTAAAAGACCTGCTTGCATCTTGATATGTGATTATGTTGTAGTCTTTAACCTTTCTCTGCCCTCAATTTCATGCTAAGTATCTAATCTGTGAAGATATAAAGAGAAATGATGTGCAAAGAACAATTTAATACTCAGCTAATTTTCAATAAGAAATTTGCTTCAAACCATATACAACATATTTTATTCATTTGGCCATAATGGCAGCTAGTCTGTAACTCCATGATCAGGGCACTGGCACTATTCTGACTTTGATGTGGCTTGTGGACCTTTGGGGTGACCTCCCTATCTGTAACATGAAGGTGATCAGAGGGCTTCCAGGGTGACTGAGGTGGCACCAGAGAAGGCGCACTAGAGCGTTGCTGCTGCTGTTTGTGGCAGTCGATCCTCAGCCACCAGAGGAGCTGGCAGGGCAGAGGCCAGGATCACCTTTCACAGGCACTTTGGGGAATTAAACAATTAGCCGAAAGTCTCACCCCAGCATCACTAAATTCATAAATTGCTTCATATTTAACAACGTTCTTCTAACTTACCTTTGCAAATTTTATCTATGTTATACTCCTGTGTAACAGTTCTTATTTTCCCTAAGAGAGTGTTCAACCAAGAGTGGCTCAACAATTTGCTCAAGTTCATTAAGTCTGTGTTAGAGCCAGAAACCAAGCTTTTTTTCACTCTGAATATTTATAGCCTTGCCACTCTTCTACTGCCTTTATATAGCATGGCTGCTCAAGTGTTTTTCCTAAATAAAATTATGCTAATTTTCTATTAAGAATTTCATTTGCATGCAAGGAAAGCAGAAAATACAAAGCTAAGAAAAATAAAGGCGCGTCGCTAGCACTAAGGCTGCGGTTTTAGTTCAAGAATTGTTGCAAGTGCGATCATGACTGAGCGGATCTTTCTGGATTCAAGCATGGTTGCTTCCTAGTGACGGTTTCCCAAGTCCGTGCCAGCTGCAACTGGTAATTACTAAACACCAGGCCAGCTTTCCCAGCACTTCCAACAAGCAGGGCCACCAATTCTGTTATTAGTTGTCAGTGTTTTAGAATATTCTGAGGAAATCTGAAGTGGAAAAACCGGTAGGCATTAGTCAAAACCAGAGAAAAATGTGCAGTTCTAACTAATGACTTCAGAAGACATGCATTGCCTGCAGACCCTCTGAACTTCCTCCTTGCACAAATGCAAAGGGGTGCATTTTTCTTTCTATTTATCTAAATATTGATATTACCATGACTATTATATAAGCAAGAAGAACAAGACACAATAACAGATAGCAATGGATATATGACAACTCTAATGATATAGAATTCTTGCCAAGGGTGAAAGGGATTAATGTTTCTTGACTTAAAAATTCATGACTCTAGAAAGAACAATGGATCTTAAGGCCAAATAACAAAGACTGGAATCTGTTTTTGCATCTCTTGGGTGAGACTTTTGGCTAATTATTTAACTCCCCGAAGTGCCTATAAAAGGAGATTTCAGTATCTGCTCTGCCAACTCCCTGGGTGGTTGTGAGAATCGACTGTTACAAACTTCAGTGACTGAGATGCCTTTACTGATTCTTTTACGTGCCTCTTACCAACATTAGTAATAAACTCTATCTGTGAAGTAAAAGGATTAATTTTAAAATTGCTTAGATTATCTTTTAACTTTAAAACTGAGAAAATGTGTGACCTTCCGCCTTTGCCGTTCTCTGAGCACCTACTTCACGCTCAGTTGTGTCTGACTCTGCGGCCCATGGAGTGTGGCCCCCAGGCTCCTCTGTCCGTGGGATTTCCCAGGCAAGAATACTGGAGTGGGTTGCCATTTCCTCCTCCAGAGGATCTTCCTGACCCAGGATCAAATTTTTGTCTCCTGCCTTGGCAGGCAAATTCTTTACCACCGAGCCATCTGGGAAGTCTCTTTACATTCCAGGACCTCAAAAAGCCGACAAGGCTGCAGAGAACGTGTCATGACTCAGGCCCTTTACGTGCCACTCCATCGTGCTATAATTTAGTTACATGCACTTTACCTGCAACACACACACACTCACACATGCAAGCCCCAGTTTAACAACACTTGTAAAATGTTTATATATTATTTATTGAATGATAATTGGGCACCTGATATATACTAGGCACTTGGTACCAAATAACAATATTCCAGATTTACAAATGAGAAAACTAAGATTCCCCAACATGAGATTATATATTTAGTTAGTTCGAGAGTCAGGATTCAGACCGATGTCTCTCTTATTCCAAAGGCTACATGACGCCATTCTGCTATGCTGCTGTCTCTCCAAGACTCCCATGCAATAAGAGTGAGCTGTCTTTAATTTTTCAAACTGCCTCTGCTGAGTAGAAAGACAGCTGAACAGAGTCTTGGAGGAAAAAGCAGGACTTCCCTGTCTTTCACTCTCTCCTGGAGTTTACTCAGACTCATGCCCATTGAGTCAGCGCTGCCATCCAAACATCTCATCCTCTGTCCCTTCTCCTCCTGCCCTCAATCTTTCCCAGCATCAGGGTCTTTTCCAATGAGTCAGTTCTTCTCATCAGGTGGTCAAAGTACTGGACTTTCAGCTTCAGCATCAGTCCTTCCAATGAATATTCAGGACTGATTTCATTTAGGATTGACTGGTTTGATCTCCTTCCAGTCAAAGGAACTCTCAAGAGCCTTCTCCAAACTCCACAGTTCAAAAGCGTCAATTCTTCAATGCTCAGCTTTCTCTATGGCCCAGCTCTCACATCCATACATAATGTGACACCTTTGTCAACAACGTGATGTCTCTGCTTTTGAATGCACTGTCTAGGTTGGCCGTAACTTCTCTTCCAAGGAGCAAGTGTCTTTTCATTTCATGGCTGCAGTCACCATCTGCAGTGATTTTGGAGCCCAGAAAAACAAAGTCAGCCACTGTTTCCCCATCTATTTGCCGTGAAGCGGATGCCATGATCTTAGTTTTCTGAATGTTGAGCTTTAAGCCAATTTTTTCACTCTCCTCTTTTCCTTTCATCAAGAGGCTCTTTAGCTCTTCTTCACTTTCTGCCATAAGGGTGGTGTCATCTGCATATCTGAGGTTATTGGTATTTCTCCTGGTAATCTTGATTCCACCTTGTGCTTCATCCAGCCCAGCATTTCTCATGATGTACTCTGCATATAAGTTAAATAAGCAGGGTGACAGTATACAGCCTTGACGTCCTCCTTTTCCTATTTGGAACCAGTCTGTTGTTCCATGTCCGGTTCTGTGTTGCTTCCTGGCCTGCATGCAGGTTTCTCCAGGTTACACAAGTAAGCAGCACCTACTCTGACCCATAAGACTGAGGCCGCGGGGCCCCTGCACTGCTGCTCTGCGATAGGAAAGCACTGCAGCCCAGGCGACGATGCTCTAATGGGAAAGTGAGGCTTGGAGTCAAAGCTGGGGCCCAGCCCTTACTCTGCCCCTTAGGGGCTGCATGCCTTTGAAGAGATTGTTTGCTTCTCAGAACTGTGCTTCTGCCATTTTCAGGACAGAAGATAAGTCGTATCATGCTTCTGTCACAAAGACATGTGAAAGGATTTTCTAAAATACAATGTTCTGTAATATATGAAAGGTTACCGTTCACAGTGGTAGCGAGCATTGCAAGCAGCAGTTAAAGTTGAGCTTGACGTTATGACCTGAAGAAAGAAAGACTGCTCCGTGAGCAGGGGAGTAACATGGTGCCGTGGGACTCCAGTTCCAGCCTTCAAGGTCTGGACTCCCAGGGGGAGCTGAGGCGGCTGAATAAGAGAGTGCTTGGGGGCTAGTGTTTAAGTTCGTGAGCAGAGTCAGCCTGAGGTGCAGACAGCTCACAGACAAGGGTCAGTGGGACAGCCACTGCGAAGTCCAGCTGGAACCTCCCTGGGAGAGTGTCGGGTCACCAAGGCCAGGGACGAGCAGAGTGGACTGCGGCAGGGAGACCCAGGCCAACAGCAGCAGGCCCGCGGAGCGGGTGCGGAGGCCTCGGGGTCAGGTCCAGGCCCAGCGAGGCCCCCGGGGAGTGGTGGGGGCGGCGCGCCTGCTGGCGCTCTGCAGCCGCAGCTCCTGTCCTGAAGGGGCAGGACTCGGGGCCACCAGGAGGAAGTGAAGGAGCAACGTCAGCCTGTGCATCCGAGGAAGATTTCCGGCAGGAAGGACCCTGAAGTCCAAAGCTGCTCATTGTGAGGGGGCCGTGAAGAAACTGGAAACCTGGCTGCGATGGAGTCTTCCAGAACCGCGAAGGCTTAAGCCTGAAAGTAGCAATTAGCATTCTTTATCTAACGCCGGAACAACGTGGAAGCCCCCACGCTCTCAGATGCTGTGGGCAGCTGCTGCTTCTTAGACAAGGTCACACATGTATGCGTTGTTAGACTTTTTAGTCTTAGTTCAGTTCAGCTCAGTTTAGGCGCTCAGTCGTGTCCCGCTCTTCGCGACCCCATGACCCGCAGCGTGCCAGGCCTCCCTGTCCATCCCCATCTCCCGGAGCTCACTCAGACTCGCGTCCACCGAGTCTGTGATGCCATCCAGCCACCTTTTATTAATAATAATAACAGTTTCTTCAGGAGTCCAGATGATTTACACTTTTGTTGATTATAGAGCAGGAAGATGTGAAATATAGATATAGACACTTCTCATACACAGTGACTATTATCCAGTCATGAGTGAGAAGGAAATTCTGCCATTTGTGACAACACGGATGAAACTTAAGGGCACTGTGCTAAGAAAACAGGCCAGACTGGGAAATAACAATGCAGGATTCTATCACTTATGAAAGGTCGGGCCAGCCGACATAGACACATGACCACAAAAAGACATCAGGCCAACACCGGCAGTTGGCCAACGCCCAAACAGGAACTGAGAGCGGACCAGACTTCCGGGGCCAACCCCTGTATCTTGGCCCAACCAGGTGCCGACACCGAGCCCTTAGACACCAATCACTGCTGTAGCCCACGCTTTTTTCCCCCTATATGGGAGACCCGGCTTGAACGCCAGCCCTGGCTATAAAACGTCGCCCCACCTTGCATACCTTGCAGACTCCCTTCCCTTCCTCCCTCGCCCCCGGGAGTTCTGCCCGAGAGCGACCGCCCAATAAAGGCCTTCATCAACGGTCCTTAGATGTGGCTCTTTCTTCCCGCAGCGTTTCTTACATCTGGCGCCCAACGTGGGGCTCGAGATGAGGGCCCCCGGCACTCACCATTGAGGCCCCTCGAGCTCCACTGCTGGGGTAGCCCTGGACCCAGGCAGCCAACCAACCTCCCGGACGGCAGGATACGGGGTAAGTCCCTTCGGCTTTGGGACCCGCCCTCCCTGGCGACCACCTCCTAGGGCCCTGTAACGGGTACGCACTTACTGGGCCCTCCCACGGCAGGTTCAGAACCTGCTTCCGGTCACCAGCTCATGAGGGAGACGTCCCAAGCAGCTGAGTAGACCTCTGGCTCCGGCCTTTTCCGGTCCCCAGCCTGTGAGGAAGACGTTCCAAATGGCTGCATGGACCTCCGGCTTCCCTTAGCGCGTCCGAAGACGTTCGGGCAGTGGGGATCGCCTCCACGCACGTGGTCGCTATGGGTTTGACGGCTTCCAAACCCGAGTCCAACTGGTCCACTTCCCTTAAAATGTTTATTGGCTAACCTACGGACCTTACGGCTAATGGGCTATATTCGCCCCAAGCAGCTCACCTTTTTGTGCTCACAGGCCTGGCCACAATATCCTCTAGATAACGGCTCTCACTGGCCAGCCACAGGGACATTAGACTTTGACGTCCTCTGTGATTTAGATAATTACTGCCGGAGAACGGGAAAGTGGTCTGAGGTCCCCTATGTTCAGGCTTTTTGGGCGTTGTGCTCTCGCCCCCTCTGTGCACCATGTGTGCTCCCAGACAAATTCTACTCACCATGGCTCCCCCAACTCCACCTTCCTTGGCCAAGCCAGTTCCTCCTGTCTCTGAGTCCTCTGCTTTCTCTGTTCCCCCAGAAGATCTGGTGGCCCCTCCTCCCTGCACCACCTCCACAGCTCCCACTCCTTCCGCTCCGGTCCCTGCCCCCTCCCCCTCCACTCCAGCCCCCTTCTACCTCCGCCCCCAAGACTCCACCGCAGGTCTCAGATCCTCCAGCTCTAAACCCTATCTTGTTTCCTCCTCTTCCTTCCGTCACTCCCTCCCCCTCTCCGGTCAGCTCTCACACTCGCTCCCACAGTAACCCGCAGGAGGCCCCTCCCTCCGCTCTTCCTTCCTCAGCCCCGGCTTCATTATTTCCCTTGGGGCAGGTAGCCGGAGCTGAGGGCCTAGCCCTAGTCCATGTCCCTTTTTCTCTCCAAGACTCAGCACAGATAGAGGCCAAACTGGGTTCCTTTTCCTCCAACCCCACCCAGTACATCAAGCAGTTTACTAGTCTGACCCGTGCCTACGCCTTGACATGGCAGGACATATATGTCATCCTCGGGTCTATCACCACCCCTGAAGAGAGACAGGCCATTTGGACAGCAGCCAAAGCCCAGGCCGATCAACAACACTATGCCAACCCCTCTCCCGAGTGCCCCCCGGGGGTTCAGGCAGTTCCTGACACCGACCCTGATTAAAACTACCAGGAGGGGGGTGGCGGCCAGCTGCGGGTATGCTATATGATAGAGTGCATCCTTGATGGGATGGAAGTGTCCTCTCATAAGGTTGTAAACCTCCTCAAGCTAGATGAGGTGACTCAGGGGCCCGACAAAAACCCAGCCATGTTCCTTAATCGGCTGACCGAGGCCCTTGTTCAATACACCAGGCTGTCCCCTGAGTCCCCCACCGGGGTGGCCACCTTGGCCAATTGTTTTATCTCCCAGTCTGCCCCCGACATCCGGAAAAGTTGGCCAAGGCCGAGGACGGCCCTCAGACCCCCATCTGAGACCTGGTAAAAATGGCCTTTAAAGTCTACAATGCCTGCAAGAAAACTGCTGAGGCTAGCCGAAGGCAAGGCTCAAGTAGAAGGCCAAATTTCAGGCAAGCCTCCTAAACCAGCAAACCCAGGCTTTGGTAGCGGCCCTGCGGCTGGCAGCGGGCTCGGGGCCCCGGAAACCTCCTCCGGGGGCCTACTTCAAGTGCGGCCAAGAAGGACACTGGGCCAGGATGTGCCCCAATCCGCGGCCTCCTTCCAAGCCATGCCCGTTGTGCAAACAACGAGGACACTGGGCTAGTGACTGTCCCCAGGCCTCTCAGGCCCCGACCTCTAGGGGCTGGGGACCAGAGCGCCCCAGGGAGACTTCCCGCCCTCCTCCAGCCTTGGAGCTGCTGAGCTTCGATGATGACTGACGCTGCCCAGACTCAGGGACCCCGATAACCCAAGCCGAGCCCAGGGGTAACACTCCAGGTAGCAGATCTCCCAGCAGGTGGCTACGGCCCTGGGCATCACCTGGCATCTCCACATCCCCTATTGGCCTCAATTGTCAGGCAAGGTAGAGCGGGTAAACGGCATCATCAATACGCACTTGACCAAGCTTGCCTCGGAACTGCGACTGTCTTGGGTTGACCTCCTTCCTCTGGCACTCACTCATATTCGAACCACATCACACTCAAAAACAGATTTGACCCCCTTTGAACTGCTTTACGGCAGGCCCTACCTCCTGACCCACCTCCCGGAGGAAGAGGCTCCCCACTCACGGGGTATCTCCCCCTCTTCTCCCCTCCTACGATCCTTGCTGAGAGAACACGCTGACCGAGCCTTGCCACAACCGACAGATGGCAAGGGGCCAACTCGGCCTCTGGCCCCGGGAGATCAGGTACTGCTAAAAGCCCTCAGTCCCCACCCACTACAGCCTCCCTGGACGGGACCCCATATGGTAATCCTCACCACTCCTATGGCAGCCAAACTTCTGGGACACGAGCCCTGGTACCACCTCACCCGACTCAAACTCGCACCCCCGGGTCTCCCTGAAGGGGGGGGATCTTACCGCTCCATCCTAACTGGGCCTACCAAACTAACCCAAACCCCTCTTCCACCGATCTCAGAGTAATCAAGGCACCGCCTCCCACCAGGAACAAACACGTCCCCATCCGATGTTTGCCTGGTACCATCCGCTGTGGCTGCTGGCAATCACAGTTCTGGCCATACTCTTTGCCATTGGATTGGCGGCCACAGCTCCCCAAGACTGGTCATTTGCACTTCGGCTGTCGTGGGCCCTTGCTTACCTAGCCATCTGCTCCCTACTCCTGGGGTGCTATTCCCTCGGGGCACCTTGACAGCCTCAACCCCGACTGGGCCCCAGAGCCACTCGTACCGCCCCACTCCTGCAGGGCCTACCGAGCCGATCCTCACCCGAAACCCCTGCCCCCAATCCCACAATGCAGCAAGGAACCCAACGCGGGTTACAAATAATAGTGTGGGCGGCCTTGGGAGTGCTTTGGGCCCTGGATGGGGGTAACTGCTCTAGTTCTCACCAGCCTCTCAGAATCACCTGGAAGCTCCAATGATGGAAACTGGCGTTGGAAGGTAGGAAACCGAGACTTGCTTCATTTCTTGTTTTCACAACCCTGGAGACCTAATTGGGACCGTATGAACATCAGTGACCATGCACAAGTTAGGGTAAGGTTCAATCAAGAGGCAGCTATAAGAGAGAGGTCTTGGGTTTCCGGTCTGGCCTGGGGGATGCAAACAAGTACCCAGTGGAATGGCCCATATTTCGGAGGAATTCTGATTATTAGCCAACAACAGAACCTCTCCAGACACACGCTGTGGGCCCCAGTCCGGCCCTGGGGGGCGTGCCACTGCACCCCTTAATCTCCACCAGCAGCCCCTACCCCCAGACGCAGGGCCCTCAGGCCCCCACAAAAACCAAGACCCCCTGTGGTCCTTGATGAAAGAGACCTATGGTGCCCTAAACCATTCCAACCCTAACGCGACCCAATCCTGCTGGCTTTGTTATTCTCTTCATCCTCCCTTCTACGAGGCCGTAGGCTTAAATGCTTCCTACAGTCTGTCAGCCAGCCCTAACCCGCCCCAGTGCCAGTGGGGAAACCGCAAAATGGGCCTAACCATGCCAGAGGTGTGGGGACAAGGAACCTGCCTGGGGGCCGTCATGCCCGGAAAGACAATCCTGTGCGCTCAGAACGCCAGTCTCACTAGACTAGACATGACAAGGTGGGTAATACCTGAAGCTGGGGGCTGGTGGGTTTGTTCACACACCGGGTTGACGCCCTGCATACACCTTGCTGTCTTCAATCAGAGCAGGGAATTTTGCGTTCTGGTAGCAGTGATGCCTAAAATTATCTATCATTCTGAAGAAGTTCTATACAATTTTGGGATAGGGGTACCTCACCTGCCTGGGAAAGAGGGAGCCAGTCACAGCAGTCACTCTGGCAACACTGTTTGTCCTAGGAGCAGCGGGGACGGGCGCCGGGATTGCATCACTGTCCATGCAAAACCAGGGTTTGACCTCCCTAAGAGTTGCCATTGATGAAGATATTGCCCAGATAGAAAAATCTATGATGGCCCTGGAAAAATCTCTAACTTCCCTGTCAGAGGTAGTGCTACAAAACAGGCGAGGACTAGACCTGGTTTTTCTACAACAAGGGGGCCTCTGTGCAGCCCTCAAGGAGAAATGTTGCTTTTACGCTGATCATACGGGGGTGGTGAGGGAATCCATGGCCAAGGTAAGAGAGGGACTCGAATGCAGAAAGAGAGAACGGGAGGCACAGCAGGGCTGGTTCGAGTCCTGGTTCCAGAGCTCCCCCTGGCTGACGACTCTACTATCTTCTCTAATGGGACCACTCATCATCCTCCTGCTGCTCCTGACTTTCGGGCCCTGTATCCTAAATAAGTTTTTGGCCTTTATCAAACAACGGCTCAACACGGTCCAGCTGATGGTGCTGTGACAGCAGTACCAAGGGCTTCCGACAAACGACTTGTGACCAACCTAACGGCAGATTCCCCCTGTCATCCCAGCCACACCCTACCCCTCGTCGCCCCCATTCAGCAGGAAGTAGCCAGAGAGAACCGGCACCCCTTGTCCTATATCAAAAGGCCGGGATGAAAGGTCGGGCCAGCCGACATAGACACATGACCACAAAAAGACATCAGGCCAACACCGGCAGTTGGCCAACGCCCAAACAGGAACTGAGAGCAGACCAGACTTCCGGGGCCAACCCCTGTACCTTGGCCCAATCAGGTGCTGACACCGAGCCCTTGGACACCAACCACCGCTGTAGCCCGTGCTTTTTCCCCTATATGGGGAGACCCGGCTTGAATGCCAGCCCTGGCTATAAAAACCTCGCCCCACCTTGCATACCTTGCAGACTCCCTTCCCTTCCTCCCTCGCCCCCGGGAGTTCTGCCCGAGAGTGACTGCCCAATAAAGACCTTCATCAACGGTCCTTAGATGTGGCTCTTTCTTCCCGCGGCGTATCTTACAACTTATATGTGAGATCTTAAAAAAAAAATGCTGAATTCATACAGAGTAAAATAACAAATGGCAGAGGCTAGGGTGGTGTATTAAGCTACACAATGTCATATATAAATTATATCTCAATAAATCTGAGAAAAAAATAAAGTAACAACTTTCACAAACTAGAAACTACAAAGGCTATAAGGAAAAATGGAAATAATAAGTATTGAAACATCAGACTAAACTACTCAGTTCAAGATATATTAAGAACATTATATAATCAATAATATAGCTCTTATGGAAAAGACTACTATTTTATTTCAAATAATGAAACCTTCCAGAAAACTGGAAGACACAAACTGATAGACACAAAACCTCAATAAATTAAAATATTAGCATCCTCCAACAATGATGTGCTAAAAATATAAATTAATGATAAAGTAAGAGTACAAAAAGTTTATTCACCCAATTATAACCAAAAGACATGCTATTAACTAACTGAAATTTCATATTTTCTAGAAAGTAACAATAACAACATAATATAATATCTGAATCTATACAGCTAAATGAAGAAATTACCAAAAGAAATTTTGTATCAATAAATACTTATATCTAAAAATTAAAAAAATTAAGCCATTGATTCAAAAAGCTAGAAAGAAAACAAAAATCAAAAGAAAGCAAATGAAAGGTATTACTAAAGGCAGAAACAGAAATTAATTAGGAAAATGCTGAACTATGTAAACTAAAAGCTGTATAGAAAACAATTCATCCTTGCTATTATTACTTTGAATTACAAAACTGTCTTTGTGTGAACATATAATTTCATTTCTCTTTCATAAAAATCTAGGAGAATTCTTTTTTGAATTGTGATTTTTTTCAAAGATTGACAGAATTTTCTAATTTTAAATTCTTAAATTTAAAAATTTGAGATGGTGACTAACTCTTAGCAACTTTCAGTTAAAAATATAATGAGAGGACATTGTTTGAATGTAGTTTATGAAAAAAAAGTAGTTTTATGTTTATTTAAGATTGTTAAAGATTGTTAAAATTTTTCAAATTCTGAGCATAATGTATGAAAGGTCTCACTTTCATAGGCAGGATTCAGGCATGTCTGGGAAAACTTGCCCAGCATCTGTGGGTGGCTGCCTACAAGGGGCTCTCAAGCTCAAGGGCAGACACTCAGCCCTCCTCTTGCTGGGATTCAGACATGTCCAGTGTGTATGCTGCGGTTGCAGAGCCTGTCCTCGAGTGTATTTACAGTTGTGGGACAGTGGGGTGCATGAGAGGTTCCAGGGCCTTCAGAATGACTCATCTTTAGTGAAAAACTTAAAAGCAGACACAAAGAGTTAATCCAGTCTCCGCAGCCATTCATCAGATGTTTGAAATAGAGAAAGTGAGGCAAACTAAATGAAAGAAGGAGATGTACACAGAGTCCAGGTGATTTTAAACATGACTGCTCATTGAAAACATATACGGAGCTCTGGAGCAATAGGTGGCCATTTATATTTTAAAAAATCAAGATAATTTTGATAGCCATGATGGTCTGATCACTCACCCAGAGCCAGGCATCTTGGACTGTGAAGTAAAGTGGGCCTTAGGAAGCATCACTATGAACAAAGCTAGTGGAGGTGATGAAATTCCAGCTGAGCTATTTCAAATCTTAAAAAATGATGCTGTGAAAGTGCTGCACTCATATGCCAGCAAATAAGGAAAACTCAGAGGTGGCCACAGGACTGGAAAAAGTCAGTTTTCATTTCAATCCCAAAGAAGGGCAATGCCAAAGAATGCTCAAACTACCACACAATTGCACTTATTTCACATGCTAACAAGGTGATGCTCATAACCCTTCAAGCTAGGCTTCAACAGTATGTGAGCTGAGAACTTTCAGTTGTACAAGCTGGATTTAGTACACAGATAAAACTGCCAACATCCTTTGGATCATGGAAAAAGCTAAAAATTCCAGAAAAACATCTACTTCTGCTTTATTGACTACACCAAGGCCTTTGATTGTGTGGATCACAACAAACTGGAAAATTATTTAAGAGATGGAATACTAGACCACCTGACCTACCTCCTGAGAAACCTGTATGCAGGTCAAGAAGTAACAGTTAGTTAGAACCAGACATGGAACAGCAAACTGATTCCAAATTGGGAAAGGAGTACATCAAGGCTGTATATTGTCACCCTGCTTATTTAACTTATATGCAGAGCACATCATGGGAAACGCTGGGCTGGATGAAGCACAAGCTGGAATCAAGATTGCAAGGAGAAATATCAATAACCTCAGATATGCAGATGACACCACCCTTATGGCAGAAAGTGAAGAACTAAAGAGCCTCTAAAAGTGAAAGAAGTGAAGTGAAACTCGTTCAGTCGTGTCTGACTCTTTACGACCCCATGGAGTATACAGTCCATGGAATTCTCGAGGCCAGAATACTGGAGTGGGTAGCGTTTTCCTTCTCCAGGGGATCTTCCCCAACCCAGGGATCAAACTCCGGTCTCCTGAATTGCAGGGGGATTCTTTACTGGCTGAGCCACAAGGGAAATTCAAAGTGGAAGAGGAGAGTGAAAAAGCTGGCTTAAAACTCAACATTAAAAAAAAACAAACACACAAAAAACTAAGATCATGGCATCTGGTCCCCTCACTTCATGGCAAATAGATGGGGAAACATTGGATATAGTAACAGACTTCACTTTCTTGGGCTCCAAAATCACTGTGGATGGTGACTGCAGCCATGAAATTAAATGACACTTGCTCCTTGGAAGAAAAGCTATTACCAACCTAGACAGCATATTAAAAACCAGAGACGTTACTTTGCCAACAAAGGTCCATCTAGTCAAAGCTATAGTTTTTCCAGTAGTCATGTACGGATGTGAGAGCTGGACTATAAAAAAGGCTGAACCCTGAAGAGTTGATGCTTTTGAAGTTGGGGAAGACTCTTAAGAATCCCTTGGACAGCAAGGAAATTGAACCAATCAACCCTGAAGAAAATAACCCTGAATATTCATTGGAAGGACTGATGCTGAAGCTGAAGCTCCAATACTTTGGCCACCTGATGAGAAGAACCTACTCGTTGGAAAGGACCCTGATGCTGGGAAACACTGAGGACAGGAGGAGGAGGAGATGACGGCAGATGAGACGTCTGGATGGAAACACTGACTCAATGGACGTGAGTCTGAGCAAACTTCATGCGATGGTGAAGGACAGGGAGGCCTGGCGTGAAAGACTGAGCAATACAATTCTGATATGCATCTGGATTTAAAAGTGATTACAAGGTTTTCTATTAAATCCTAGTTTTGGTGATACAGAGTTCAGTTATTTTTCTGTTGACAAATCATGTTACAGTGGTATTAAGTGAGTAATGGTTATATAATCACAACAGTAAAAGATGTTTATCAGATTTTCACAATGAAGAACCAGACAAAAATAAAAGATAATTACAATTGCAAGCCATAATGGGAACGTGACTAACCTAACAATATAAGATGATCACATACACTCTGGGTGACCCAGCAGAGATGAGGCAAGTGGAAGTGCACACAGCCACATGTTTCCATCTGCCCAGCCAGTCTATGTCTTTTGTTCCTTTTTATTTTTAATTAATTAGATTTTTTTCAATCAAGCTTTGAACAACAGGATCAGGACATAGCAGTGTCTGGCCAGTGCACACTAGGGGCACACACTGACCGGAGAGAACACGGGCCAGCTTTGCTGCGACACTGGAGGGTGGGCACCTGTAGCCTGGCCTCTGGAGGGAGGGGAGCGCTCTGTGGTGGCTGACAGCCGCGGCGGGCTGTGCAGGAGTCTGATCACGGACCCCCTTCCTGGGAAGGGTGCCCTGCGGGACGTGATCCCCTCCAGGTCCTGCACAATGAAACAGCGAAACCCCAGCCCCTTCTCCAACGAGGTGTTTGTGAACAGGCCAGCAGCCATTCCTCAGTGCAGGGGAGGGAAGCAAATGATGGGCAGCGAGCAGAGAGGCTCCCCTTGTCACCTGGGCCCATGGGCCCCACCAAGCGATTGGGGTAGCCTCCCTGCTCTGAATGAAGTCTGTTATACAGCATATTTGAGGTCATTAGTTACAGAAATAAACAGAAGCCAAGGTGGGGGTACTCCTGGTGGAAAGTTAAAGTGGAGTGACAAGCAGGGGCTTCTGGGCAGGGGTCCCAGCATCCTGGACTCCACAGCACACGCCGACCCCCGCTGTGGAGTGTCAGGCTGAGGCTCTGGTCAGGCCTCAACCCACTCCTCCAAGGTGTCAGATTCACGGGGTTCACTGACTGGTTTCTGGGGGAGCCAGGCCTTGGTCCTGCTGGAGGCTCCACAGAGCTGGGTCCGTTCTAAGGCCTGGTGCCTTTGCTCTCATCCCCAAGCCCAGGGGACGGGCAGACATGGTCCTGAGCCCTGCCCTCCTGGCCGCCCAGGCCTCACTTCAGCCAGTCTGTCTTTTATTCTCTAATTTTTAATTGATTAGCTTTTAAAATTTTTATTTATTTTTAATTGAAGGATAATTGCCTTACAATATTGTGTTGGTTTCTGCCAGCATCAGGATGAGCAGTCTATGTCTTTTGGTTGGCACATTTAATCCACTTACATTTAAGGTAATTATTGGTACCTGTGATCCTATTACCATTTTCTTAACCGGTACTGAGTTTATCTTCTGTACATCTTTTCCTTCTCGTGTTTCCTGCCTAGTGAAGTTTCATTGGCGTTTGTTGTGCAGCTGGTTTGGTGATGCTGAATTCTCCTAACTTCTGCTTGACTGGAAAGCTCTGACTGCTCCATCAGGTCTGAATGAAACTCTTGCAGGGTGGAGTACTCTTGGTTGTATTTGTTCCCTTTCCTCGCTTTAAATATGCCATGCCATTCCCTTCTGGCTTGCAGTGTTTTTGCTGAGAAATCAGCTGATAGCCTGATGGGAGTTCCCTTGCATGTTACTTGCTGGTTTCCTTTGTTGCTTTTAATATTTTGTCTTTGTCTTTAATTTTTGTCATTTTGATTACTATGAGTCTCACTGTATTCCTCCTTGGGTTCATCCTACCTGGGACTTTCTATGCTTCCTGGACTTGTTTGATCAGCCCCTTTCCCGTGTTACGGAACTTTTCAGCTATTATCTCTCCAGTATTTTCTCAGGGCCTTTCTCTCACTCTTCTCCTTCTGGGACCCCTATAATGCAAATGTTGGTCCATTTAATGTTGTCCCAGACGTCTCTCAAGCTGTCTTCATTTCTTTTCAATCTTTTTCCATATTATTCTCTATGGCAGTGAGTCCCACCATTCTGTCCTCCAGGTTGTTTATCTGTTCTTCTGCCTCAGCTATTCTGCTATTGATTCTTTCTAGTGTATTACTCACCTCTGTTTGTTCTTTAGTTTTTCTGAAAAAGTGATAATTGCTCACTCGTGTCCAGCTCTTTGCAACCCGTGGACTATAGCCAGCCAGACTCCTCTGTTCAGAGAATTCTCCAGGCAAGAATACTGCAGTGGGTTGCCATTTCCACCTGCAAGGGATCTTCCCGATCCAGGGATCAAATCTGCACCTCCTGTATTGATGGGTGGAGTGGGCTGCCTACCTGGTGGTTGCTTAGCTTGAGGCGACCCAGCTCTGGAGTCTATGGGCGCTATGTAGGATTAACAGCAACCTTCAAGAGGGCTTTGGCCAAGGAGGACCTTCGTGGGCTCCTGTTGCCAGCCCCCCTTCCTGTAGCGAGCCCCTGCCGACCCACACCTCCATGGGAGACCGTCCAGCACTAGCAGGCAGCTTTGGCGCAGCCTCCCGGTGGGGTCGCTGCTCCTCTCCTCTGGTCTTATTGCCGTCCAAGACTGGAGTCTGTGTTTCCCCAGGTCCCGTGGGAGTGTTCTCCGGGCTGTGGGCCACCCACGCGGCGGGCCTGGGGCCCGGTTTCACTGTGGCTGTCCCCCCTCCTGGTGTCTCGCTCCAGCTTCTCCTTTGCCTTTGGACATGGAGCATCTCTTTGTTTGGTGGGCTCCAGGGTCCTCCTGTCAATGGTTGTCCAGCAGCGAGTTGTGATTTTGGAGCTCTCACAGGCAGAGGTGAGTGCGCACATTTCCATTCTGTCATCTTGAACTGGAATTTGTTAATCCAGCATTCAGTTTCCGTAAAACAGCTTTTCTGTTTTGTCTTCTGTTCCTTGTGCTGACCCAGCAGTATAACAAACTGGGAATCTGTGAACTAATCATGAACTGTATATTGCTCAACTTCCTTTGCAAAGTATTTGCATAATATGCACAGTTTTACAGTTCCATTAAGTTAGTGACTTAAACCACCTGGCTGTAATTTCTTAGAAAAACCACTGTAAGCTTTCTGTTTGGTGGTTTGATAGGGCACATAATAATTTAAGAAGTTTTGTTTTCCTTTTGTAAGAGAGTGTCCACGGAGTATAAACTTTTCAAGGTAAAGTTTACTTACAAGCTGACAAAAACCAGTGCTGGCTGTGCCAAGATGTTAGAAATTCTTTAAATTAGGGAAAATGGAAGAGGCTGTGTTTGTTTGGAAAGCCGGTTCTACACTCATGTGATTGGTGTGTATTTAAGTAATGACTTACAGGTTGGCTGTCAACTCACCCAAATCCTGAGCGCCTCTCCATCCTTCATTCATTGTGACTTTCAGGCTTAGTTAGGAACTGCTAATAAATTAGAAAAATTAACAATTTCCTGGTTTCTTGAAAGCAAATCAAATGAGACACAAAGGTCAGTACCACTAAGGCAGGTGTAATCACAACAAACTGTGGGAAATTCTGAGAGAGACGGGGAATACAGACCACCTGAGCCTCCTCCTGAGAAACCTGCACGCAGGTCAGGAAGCAACAGCTAGAACTGGACATGGAACAACAGACTGGTTCCAAACAGGAAAAAGGATACCTCAAGGCTGTATATTGTCACCCTGCTTGTTTAACTTATATGCAGAGTACATCATGAGAAATGCTGGGCTGGAAGAAGCACAAGCTGGAATCAAGATTGCCAGGAGAAATATCAATAACCTCAGATATGCAGATGACACCACCCTTATGGCAGAAAGTGAAGACGAACTAAAGAGCCTCTTGATGAAAGTGAAAGAGGAGAGTGAAGAAATTGGCTTAAAGCTCAACATTCAGAAAACTAAGATCATGGCATCCAGTCCCATCATTTCATGGGAAATAGATGGAGAAACAGTGGAAACAGTGAGAGACTTTATTTTCTTGGGCTCCAAAATCACTGCAGATGGTGACTACAGCCATGAAATTAAAAGACAGTTGCTCCTTGGAAGAAAAGCTGTGACCAACCTAGCCAGCATATTAAAAAGCAGAGACATTACTTTGCCAACAAAAGTCCGTCTAGTCAAAGCTATGGTTTTTGCAGTAGTCATGTATAAATGTGAGAGTTGGACTACAAAGAAAGCTGAGTGCTGAAGAATTGGTGCTTTTGAACTGTGGTGTTGGAGAAGACTCTTGAGAGTCCCTTGGACAGTAGGGAGATCCAACCAGTCAATCCTAAAGGAAATCAGTCCTGACTATTCATAGGAAGGACTGATGCTAAAGCTTAAACTCCAGTATTTTGGCCACCTGATGCAAAGAACTGACTCATTTGAAAAACCCTGATGCTGGAAAAGATTGAAGGTGAGAGGAGAAAAGGAGGACAAAGGATGAGATGGTTGAATGACATCAAGGACGGGAAGGACATGAGTTTGAGTAGGCTCCGGGAGTTGGTGATGGAAAGGGGAAGCCTGGCCTGCTGCAGTCCATGGGGTTGCAGAGTTGGACACAACTGAGTGGCTGAACTGAACTGAGCAAGGCAGGACTAAAATTTTAAATGTTTCTTACTGATATTAATCATTTATTATTTATATGTTAATCCAAAGGCTCTAATGGAGCACGTGTGTATGCACATGCACACCTGCACACACCACACACACACACACACACACACACACACACACACAGACATGAAGGTGTTTCCAAACTGTTAACTGTTCAGACTCATAGATAAAGCATCGGGATATCTGATTTTAAAATCTTTCCAACTCTATATTTTTGTCCAGTGAGCAGTGTTTTGTTAAGTCTCGGGATTGAAATGGTTTCTCCCTTAGACCTTGTTAAAAGAGTTGGTGCACTACAAAATGCCCAAGGAACAAACAAAAATTCCACAGATTCTAGCATTTTGGCAAATTCCACTTTTATTTCAAAAACACAGTTGTAACACAGTGTGAATAAAATAAGCAATATGTAAAGCAATATTTCTCATTTATTCCCACTTTTTATAAAGTCTGTCTCTATATTTATACCCGTATGTTGATGTTGTTCAGTCACCAATCATGCCCAAATCTTTGCTGCACCATGAACTGCAGCATGCCAGGCTCCTCTGTCCTCCACTGTCTCACAGAGTTTACCCAAACTCATGTCCACTGAGCTGGTGATGGCAGCCAACCATCTTATCCTCCATCATCCCCTTCTCCTCCTGCCCCCAGTCTTTCCCAGCATCAGGGTCTTTTCCAGTGAGTTGGCTCTTTGTGTCAGGTGGCCAAAGTATTGGAGCTTCAGTTCAGCATCAGTTCTTCCAATGAATATTCAGGATTGATTTCCTTTAGGATGGACTGATTTGATCTTGCAGTCCAAGGGACTCTCAAGAGTCTTCTCCAGCACCACAGTTTAAAAGCCTTAATTCTTCGGTGCTCAGCCTTCTTTATGGTCCAACTCTTACATGACGAGTAGAAAAATGAAAACTTTAAGAACCTTTGTAAGCAATGTGATGTCTCTGCTTTTTAATTGTGGTTATTTTTAATTGAAATTATTTTTTCTAACTGAAACTCATGACTATTATACTCAAAGAGAATATGCTATGTTTAAAAAGCTCTTGGTGACACCTTTCTTTCGCTGCAGAGACCAGACGGTGAAGTCTGAGGTTCCCAGAGTCCTGCTGTGCCAGCTGAGTCATCTCTGGGCTTTTGGCGAGAGCTGGTGTCCAGGGGCTAGCTCACTCGCGTGAGTTCTCAGCTACTGCAGCTCTACCTGGCTCACTTTTTCATTTTTGACGTTGTAGCAACTGATATTCACCAGAGCAGAGAAAAATAGCATAAGTAAATTTGCTATTTTTCAGACAGCCTTTAAACTTTAACTTCCTAATATAAAACCAAGAAGAATATAACTCCTAATACTCCAAAAGGTAATACATTGTGCCAACCAGCAAAACTGTCCTTTCATGATGTTTTCAGGTAAAGAAAGTAGATTGGAATTAATATCAGCATCAACCTGAGTTGGATTAGAATTGTATTTGTGGAATGAAATAAAGTGTTAAACGTATTCTTCTCTGTGTTACTGAATAGAAAGGTAATAAAATTTGATCAGCAAGATTTTTCACTTTTGAGATATAAATATGGCAACCAGAGGTCAAAATTAAGAATACACCAGAAATTTATCTTCCTTCTCCTCATGTGTGAAGAACAGACCACGTTTGCTCTTGTTTGTACGCTCTGTCTCTGTGGCTAGCTCAGTAATGGGCACAGAGGCCGTATAAATACTCATTACTAATATTCAACAAATACTCTGTTAACTAACCTTCCGAGACTGTAGCATAAGGTGAAATTTGCTTTGCTTTTCCACATGCATCATTGGGTTTCTTTTCTTTTCTTTTCTTTTTGCATTTTTT
Source organism: Nanger dama (assembly GCA_917880005.1). Classification (NCBI taxonomy): domain Eukaryota; kingdom Metazoa; phylum Chordata; class Mammalia; order Artiodactyla; family Bovidae; genus Nanger; species Nanger dama. Next base: position 137,399 of record CAKJTW010000025.1, read on the forward strand.
CATTCTTTGCTCTTTCCTTTAAGGATTTTGTTTTTAAATTTTTATTGGAGTAGAGTTGATTTACAATGTATTAGTTTCAGGTATACAGCAAATTTAACCTGTCATGTATATACATGTGTCTACTCTTTTGTAATGACAGCTTCTTCTCTACTCTAGGCCATTGTAAGGCACTGAGTAGAGTTTCCTGTGTGTATAGCAGGTCCCTATTAGCTGTCTGTTTCATATATAGCAGTGCCCCGTGCATCATTGATTTATTTTTAGTATGAGACCTCCTAGAAATAACAGTGACATTTTCATGACATCTTTTGTGTGTGTTTGTGTGTGTAACTAAAATCACACATTTCATTTTAAATGGTTAGCCAGGATCCAAACCAGGTCTGTAAGATTCTGTTCCGATAAAGACTCTTTGCGCCTGAGAAGGAGGGGGCCAGGCGCTAATGCCGACGCTGATGAGATTCCTGATACTGAATATGGTTCTGAGCAATAAATCCTGTGTGTCACACAGACGCGTGCCTGTGTGACCCACAAGTCAGGATGCAGGACTCACAGCGCTTCTGTGCTGGGCTCGGGGGCTGCAGTGCATGGCGAACTTTCAGACTCTGCCCCTGGGCTCACACTGCCACGGTGCTGCCTCTAAGCAGAGACGGTCTCTCGCGCAGTCTCAGAGCATGTGGGGCAGAGCTCAAGGGTGTAAAAAAATCACACCAGGCCCCATTTCTATAACGTGGCACTGAAGTGTAGCTACTCTTTATCACACTTGGCTAACAGCCTGTTAGTAGATGTTTCACGTAATAGAGGTCAGTAGACCCCTCCCATCCCGTGGTTTGCAATGCTGGCTCTCAAGCAGCTATGCTTAATTTTGCTTTTGCTTGGCCTCTTCTGGTCCTTCTGACTTGGTATTTATGTTCTATTACTGACATGAGGCTGCTTCCTGGCATGAGGCTTATGTAAGGAGCGAGGGCTACTTTTGTTTGAAAGCTAGAACAAGGGCTTTATGAGTCTGAAACAGTCTTGCTGTTTATACTCAGGCAAGGAGAGCTCTCCTCCACCTTCGAGTTCAAAGGGAATATTTACTGATTGCAGATGAGGTCTCCTTTCCTCCCCAGGAAGATGGTGCCAGGGGCTGAATTCTCAGGCAAGAATGATTTATGATGAGAGCTTACGCAGATTGGTTCCCAGTTCTAGAGCTTATAGAAGAAGGAACGCTCCCAGCCTCCTTCCTGTATAATTCCTGAAGTTTCTGTGGCTTTCTGTCACTGCAGCTGTGTAGGCGCGTTCGGGGAATGCTGGTGGGGCCCACTTTCTGCTTTCCATCGCTTTGCGGGTGGAGGGGTTTGCAATCCTGCAGTAGCTACAGCTAATACCTCGCCCTCACTGTCCCTGTGACAATGATTTTCTCACAACTGTACAGCTGAGGGAAGCCCCCTCTTCTGGCCTTTTAGGGCTTTGGAGGGGAAAGAGGGGGGCACCAGCTGGGCTGGGGGGTGAGTACAGGACCCTCTGTGGCTCACAGGGCAGGGTATGCTGGCGAGCGCTGCAGGGGTCTCGAGGAGACCAGTCTCGTGGGTGGCACAGGCTGCTGTGACCTGCGGTCTCCTTTTCCCATGAGGGCAGGTTCCAGCCAGGGGATCCCTCTTGGCAACGGGTGTGGCACCCCAGGGCTCAGAGGCCGGCGGAGAAGCTGGCGGGAGGAGAGTCTGGGGGCTTCCGTGGGTCTGCAGCCCGGGCGCAGGCACAGCTGCCGTAGCAGTGGCACCGAGTGTGAGGGCCAGGGGTGCGGGTCACCAGTGGAGCCGCCTCCGTCTGGGCCCAGGGACAGCAGCACAGCAGCGGCCTGGCCCGGGCGTGGTGCGGCTGCCCAGGGGGCCCGGGATGGCGGGCCAAGCAGGACTCGGCCCGGGCGCAGGCGCAGCGGGCACGGGGGCCCTTGGGAGCGGGGCTCCCGGTGCGGGGCTCCAGCCCCAGGGTGGGGGAGAGGGAGACAGGCGGCCCCACTGGCCGGTCAGCGCTGGGGAAGAGCCTCGCTGGCATCACAGGCCGACTTACCGCTGGGTCACCGGGAGCCGAAAGAAAGCGCTGTAGCAGCTACGCACGTGTGACCGTTTTCTCAGTAAGATCTTTATTTTAGAGTAGTTTCAGGTTCGTGGAAAATTGTAGAGACAGTGCAGAAAGCTTTCCTGCCCCTCATGCTGCTTCTCTTATCACTGACACTAGGGGCACAGTCGCCACAATTAGTGAGCCAACACGGATGCTCATTCCTCACTAAAGGCAACGATTTGCTCAGATTTGCTTCACTTTCTCTTAATGTCCTTGTTCCAAGATCCTGCTGAAATATCAAATGGCACAGAAGTACTCATTTCTTCTTAAGCTTCTCTTGGCTACGACTGTTTCTCAGACGTTTCTTGCTTTCACAACCTTGTGGCACTAAGGAGTGCTGGTCCAGTGTTCTGTGTAGTATCCTTTACTCAGAGTCGATGCGCCCTTTCCACTGTTACACTGAGATTATGTGGTTTGGGAGGAAGGCCGCGAAGAGAAGGCGCCATTGCCACATCACACCAAGAGTGCATGTAGGCAAAAACGCATCCCGTTGATGGGACCCCACGCCATCTGGCTGAGGTCGCCTTTATCACGTTTCTTCACTTAAAGTTAGTATATCCCATATCCCCCATGTCATACACACTCTGAAGGAAGGCGTTATACATAGCCCACATCTAAGGAGCAGGGGGTTGTGCTCCAACATCTGGAGAGAGAACTGCTCTGCTGAACCTACAGTCCAGTGGAGAGCTGGCAGGAAAGATATGTAGGATGTGCCCTCCTGCAAAGTTTAAAGAATTGGTGGCAGGAGCCACCCTGCCTCTTGCGTGGCTAAAGGATGAACCAGTCAGAGGTGGACGTAACCTGAGCGCAGTGACTTGCTTCTGGAGTTTACCAATCCTGAGTTTTTACCAGACTCTTCCAGGATTTGAAATATGAGCCACCTCTTGCAGTATCATAGTAGTAAAATCTGTTCACCACTTCTAACTTCCCCACTCTGTACCAAACATATTAGGTTGGGGAGCCTATTAACAGAAGGAAGGGCCTCCCATATTCACTGTAACAGAGGCCCCTGGTGATTTGCAAACCAAGAAATACCTGGGATTGCTTGCACCTTCATTATTATCAAAATCCATTGCTGTGGACATGTAGAAACCGCCGGTTGGGGTTAGAATTAGAGCCAGGCTCCTTGATATTTTGCTTGCTTGTCTGTGAAGTAGTCTGTGAGCTAAAGGCAGTTACTGATAATCATGGAAACATTGGTCTGCTAAAAGAGGATTACTGTGTAGTTGCAAGCTCAAAAAGAAGCAAGCTATACATGCAATAAGTACATTTCTTTTTGATTAGTACAAGACAGCTGCCAGGGCGAAGTGGAGGCCGAGGGACAGAGCTGCTCTGTGCAGCCCGCAGCTGCATTTCTGAAGGACAAAGGCAGTGCCCAGAAAGAGGAGGAAAGCAAAGAGCAGCAGCCCATGTGCCACCCCTGGGGCTGGAGGCGCTCACCACATGGCCCTCTCACAGGGCCCACATTTGTTTCTGTCATTCTGCAACATCTCTATGACTTAAACGCATTCTCTTCCTGACCCACTGTGAGTCAACTTTAAACAACCTTCTGCTGTACTGTGTTAGAGGAAAGAACTACAGTTGTCAAAATGATATCCAACCAGGGTATCCAAAGCACACAGCACACCGCAGGCCTAGGAGCCAGAGCACTTAGTTTCCGCCTTTCCTCTACCGTGATTTGGCTTCAGAAACCTGAGAAGACTCTAAGCTTTCTGGAGCCTTGGTCCCTACATCTGTGACAAGCTGGCATAAGTACTCGATAATCTCTTACAGATCCAAAACAGGGCATGACTCCAAGCTGGGCAAGTACAGCTTGGGGAAAGTCAGGGTTCTCAGAAGGATGAACTCTTTTCCAGGAAGGTGGAAAGACAATGGGTCTGCAACCCTGGAGTTGGAAGTGTGATGCCCACTCTCTAGAAATATGACATGTAAGCCAAACAAGGGCTCTACTCAGGGATATCACCAGGTGGTGGATACCATCCGACTGGTTGACGTAGTGAGCATTTCTAGCCCCAGTCAATAAAGTCAGATTTATACTCTTTGCAGCCGAAGATGGAGAAGCTCTATACAGTCAGCAAAAACAAGACCAGGAGCTTCCTGTGGCTCAGATCATGAACTCCTTATTGCCAAATTCATACTTAAATTGAAGAAAGTAGGGAAAACCACAAGACCATTCAGGTATGACCTAAGTCAAATCCCTTTCAATTATACAGTGGAAGTGACAGATAGATTCACGGGATTAGATCTGAGTGCCTGAAGAACTATGGACAGAGGTTCGTGACATTGTACAAGAGGTGGTGATCAAGACCATCCCCCAAAAAGAAAAATGCAAAAAGGCAAAATGGCTGTCTGGGGAGGCCTTACAAATAGCTGAGAAAAGAAGAGACGTGAAGGCAAAGGAGAGAAGGAAAGATATACCATCTGAATGCAGAGTTCCAAAGAATAGCAAGAAGAGATAAGAAAGCCTTCCTCAGTGATCAGTGCAAAGAAATAGAGGAAAACAATAGAATGAGAGAAACTAGAGGTCTCTTCAAGAAAATCAGAGATGCCAAGGAACATTTCACACAAAGATGGGCTCTATAAAGGACAGAAATGGTCTGGACCTAACAGAAGTAGAAGATATTAAGAAGAGGTGGCAAGAATACACAGAAGAATTGTACAAAAAGATCTTCATGACCTGGATAATCACGATGGTGTGGTCACTCCATCACTAGAGGCAGACATCCTGGAATGTGAAGTCAAGTGGGCCTTAGAAAGCATCACTACGAACAAAGCTAGTGGAGGTGATGGAATTCCAGTTGAGCTATTTCAAATCCTGAAAGATGATGCTGTGAAAGTGCTGCACTCAATATGCCAGCAAATTTGGAAAACTCAGCAGTGGCCACAGGACTGGAAAAGGTCAGTTTTCATTCTAAATCCAAAGAAAGGCAATGCCAAAGAATGCTCAAACTACCGCACAGTTGCACTCATCTCACATGCTATCAAAGCAATTCTCCAAGCTAGATTTCAACAGTACATGAACCAAGAACTTCCAGATGTTCAAGCTGGTTTTAGAAAAGGCAGAGGAACTAGAGATCAAATTGCCAACATCCTTTAGATCATAGAAAAAGCAAAAGAATTCCAGAAAAATGTCTATTTCTGTTATTGACTACACCAAAGCCTATGACTGTGTGGATCACAACAAATTGTAGAAAATTCTTCAAGAGATGGGAATACCAGACCACCTGACCTGCCTCCTGAGAAACCTGTATGCAGGCCAGGGAGCAACAGTTAGAACTGGACATGGAACAACATATTGACTGGTTCCAAACTGGGAAATAAGTAAGTCAAACTTGTGCATTGCTATCCTACTTATTTAACTTATATGCAGAGAACATCATATGAAATGCCGGGCTGGACGACGCACAAGCTAGAATCAAGATTGCCAGGAGAAACATCAGTACGTTCAGAAAAGCAGATGACACCACCCTTATGGCAGAAATGAAGAGAAACTAAAGAGCCTCTTGATGAAGGTGAAAGAGGAGAGTGAAAAAGCTGGCTTAAAACTCAACTTTAAAAAAATGAAGATCATGGCATCCAGTCCCATCACTTCATAGAAATAGATGGGGAAACAATAGAAACAGTGAGAGACTTTATTTTCTTGGGTTCCAAATCACTGCAGATGGTGACTGCAGTCATGAAATTAAATGATGTTTGCTCCTTGGAAGAAAAGCCATCACCAACCTAGACAGTATATTAAAAAGCAGAGACATTGCTTTGCTGACAAAGGTCCGTCTAGTCAAAGCTATCGGAAAAGGCAATGGTAAGCCACTCTAGTACTCTTGCCTAGAAAATCCCATGGATGGAGGAGCCTGGTAGGCTGCAGTCCATAGGGTCGCTACGAGTCGGACTTGACTGAGCGACTTCACTTTCACTTTTCACTTTCATGCACTGGAGATGGCAACCCACTCCAGTGGTTTTGCCTGGAGAATCCCAGGGATGGGGGAGCCTGGTGAGCTGCTGTCTATGGGGTCGCACAGAGTTGGACACGACTGAAGTGACTTAGCAGCTGCATGTATGGATGTGAGAGTTAGGCCATAAAAGCTGAGTGCTGAAAAACTGATGCTTTTGAACTGTGGTGTTGGAGAAGACTCTTGAGAGTGCCTTGGACTGCAAGGAGATCAAACCAGAGAATCCTAGAGAAATCAGTCTTGAATACTCATTGAAAGGACTGATGCTGAAGCTGAAACTCCAATATTTTGGCCACCTGATGGGAAGAACTGACTCATTGGAAAAGACCCTGATGCTGGGAAAGATGGTTGGATAGCATCACCGACCAGATGTACATGAGTTTGAGCAAGCTCAGGGAGTTGGTGATGGACAGGGAAGCCTGGTGTGCTGGAGTCCAAGGGGTCACAAAGAGTTGGACATGACTGAGTGACTGAACTGAACAGAACTGATTAGTTTCAGATGAACACCAAAGTGGATCAGTTATACATATACATGTATCCACCAAGTCTTATTCATATTTATGCCCTGAAAACCTTTCAGAGTCAGACACAAGAGAGATGATAAAGTGTGACCCGTTATGATTTGGTGTTAAGGTAGATACTGTGGACTACAGAGGGTAAGACAAGACAAAATCCTGAAGGAGTTTAAACTGTGGGCCAGCCCACTGGGCAGAAGCCGAGTGTAAACCAGGAACAGCGGCTATAAATCACCACAGGCAGCTGGGACCCACAGAATCTAACCAGGAAACCTATATTTTCCATCAGTGACTTTATTGCTGTTTATGAAGAGATTTCTTAACTGGAAGAGGTTGTGCTGAGTTCCCAGAGATAGCCTCTTTTAACAAGAGATTAAAGTGTATGCTCTTAAATCAGTAAAGGTTTTCTTCTAACTAATATTTGGTTGACAATTTGGAGAAGGAAATGGCAACCCACTCCAGTATTCTTGCCTGGAGAATCCCATGGACAAAGAGCCTGGTGGGCTACAGTCCACGGGGTCGCGAAGAGTTGGACACGACTGAGCAACTTCACCTTTCACCTTTGAATAAACCAGTAGTGGTTTAGTCACTGAGTCATGTCTGACTCTGGCAACTCCGTGGACTGTAGCCCGCCAGACTCCTCTGTCCATAGGAATTCCCAGGCAAGGATATGGGAGTGGGGGCCGGTTCCTTCTCCAGGGGTCTTCCTGACCCGGGGGCCAGACACAGGCCTACTTGCAATGCAGGTGGTCTTTCTACCGATGGCGCCTTCAGGGACTGTGAAAAGACCAAAACTCAGAAAAATGGAGAGGAAAGAGATCTCTGCTAAAGGGCTGCACAAAAGACCTTGCTTCTCAAAGAACAGTCGATGCAGGGCAAACTCACTTGGATTTTAGATCAGGTTTTATCTCAATAATTACAGGATTTGGTAAATCCCTTGGCTCTTGTCTATGAAAGAAGGGAATTGAATCATATTTTCTTCATAATTTCTTGTTATGTAAAATTTCTAGAATTATTTGACTGATGGATTTCAAACAATGTCTTTTAAAATGGTAAGAGGACTTTGAAAGGGATCTGAGCGTTATTATGCTTCCAGGTTCCCGGGATAACTGTAACATGTAGCCAGCTGGAGGCCACTGGGCTACAAATGAGTGAGTGAGTGAAAGCTGCTCAGTCATGTCCAGCTCTTTGCTACCCCATGGACTATACAGTCCAAGGAATTCTCCAGGGCAAAATACTGGAATGGGTAGCCTTTCCCTTCTCCAGGGGGTCTTCCCAACCCAGAAAGTGAATCAGGGTCTCCTGCACTGCAGGCAGATTCTTTACCAGCTGAGCCATCAGGGTTGTTCCCTAAATGACTGTTGAAAGGCGGTGAAAAAATAACCAGTTAGAATGTCGTGTTCTGGTCCCAGTCTACACTTCTTGTGTTTTCTGAGTCTCCTCTCATTCTTAGTTTAGAAAAGTAACCTGAATCAAGGACCTGAAAAGCTCAACCTACCAGAGGGCTGAAAAGAGGTGAGTTCCAGGAATGGCAGTGCTCATGATGATGGTGTTTCTGCTTTCCACAGAAATTGAATATCTGTGTTTTTTCACTAATGCGCCAAGACATTTTTTTAAAAGCATGGAGATTCTGTGCTTCCGTTCACTTGGAATTGTGTCAAAGCCCAGAAATCTGTGAGCAGAAATAAAACCCACTTGTAGGGTCGGGTCGTTCGTGTGAAGAGACACACCTGGAGCTGAGTGGCTTCACGCGGCACCTGTGACGTGGAGCACCCGTGGAACCCATGGCTGACGTGTGTCCATCATATCTTAACGCTCCACACGTGGCTCATATCCTAATGATGAGCTGCAAAGCTGTGTGATGACAGGCTCAGGACTTGCTGAGCTGGACACACAGTTCATTGGAATAACGGCCTCAAGAGAACTCAATGCCCCCTGGAGGACCAGGCCTGGAGCTGTGTAGGAGGAGCCCAGGATCAGGCCTCGTGGGCACGGTGGGCGCAGCTGCCGCCCTACAGGAAGGGCTCCAAACAGGAGCATGTGCTCTGATCTCTCCATCGCCGACCCTCCAGGCCTGGGCTTCGGTCAGGGGTCAGCTCTGCCTCCAGTTCCAAATGGCCAGGATAAATAATGCTAGACTTCAGGAATTCCAAATTACTCAAAGGAGCTTTCTTGCCATTGTTGAGGAACGAGTGGGCGCCTGGGCAGTGGTGGCCAGCTAGGACCTCCTGAGCAGAAATGGTGCCCTTGAAACAGCTGTGAGCACACAGCCGCCAGCATGAGTCTCAGCTGGCACGGCGGCCGCGCCACTCCCTCCTTCTCTAAAAAGCACAGAAGAGCACTGCATTCTGTTTTAATGTTTGAAGGGAGTAAGGAAGATCAACTTGCAACATCATAACCTTGCAAACCCTCAAGATTTTAGACAGACTGTAAACGGGAGGATTCTAGTGCTGCTTCTGAGCTGCGGTGTGAGTGTCATGCCGCTGACAGTCCCCGCAACTCAGCTCAGTCACTCAGGCGTGTCCGACCCTTTGCGACCTCATGAATCACAGCACACCAGGCCTCCTCGTCCATTACCAACTCCCGGACTCTACCCAGACTCATGTCCATCGAGTCGGTGATGCCATCCAGCGATCTCATCCTCTATCATCCCCTTCTCCTCCTGCCCCCAATCCTTCCCAGCGTTAGGGTCTTTTCCAATGAGTCAGCTCTTCCCATCAGGTGGCCAAAGTATTGGAGTTTCAGCTGCAACATCAGTCCTTCCAATGAACTATCCAGGACTAATCTCCTTTGGGATGGACTGGTTGGATCTTCTTGTGGTCCAAGGGACTCTCAAGAGTCTTCTCCAACACCACAGTTCAAAACATCAGTTCTTCAGTGCTCAGCTTTCTTCACCGCCCAACTCTCACATCCATACACGACTACTGGAAAAACCATAGCCTTGACTAGACGGACCTTTGTTGGCAAAGTAATGTCTCTGCTTTTAAATATGCTGTCTAGGTTGGTCATAACTTTCCTTCCAAGGAGGAAACGTCTTTTAATTTCATGGCTGCAGTCACCATCTGCAGTGATTCTGGATGCTGACAGTAGGGCCTGTTTAAATCTATCAGCAAACAAGAAAAGGCACTTCCAGAGAAGGCGGACACAAACCTCCTGAGGTGAGGGAGAGGGCCTCGCTCAGGGCAGAGGCAGCGTCCGTGTGGCCACTCACAGCCGTGGAGCCTGTGTTTTGTGGAAGTGAGGCCCTCTGCAAAGACCTACAGCCTGCTTGCACGCGGTTACATAATTTGCTTTATAAATACAGTGTTGAATAAATTATATTAAACACCAAGCACTCCTAGTATGAGCACTGAGGCAAAAATGGGGGGAGGGGGGACCCCAGAGGAGCCTCAGCTGCGCCCCCTGGCACCAGGTGCCTTCCCCAGGGCCAGAGCTGGGAGGGCCCCCAGCCTCTGTGCAGCATTCGCAGCTTCCCAGCGTGCCCCCGGGAGCCAGCCCATTCAGCTCTCTTAAAGCTCCTTTAGTTACTGTTCACAGAACAGGACTGTATAGAAACTTGGAATATGTTTGGTTAAAAAGGGTGACAATGACTGATTTTAAAATACTACAAATTATGATCTCAAGAATGTAAAGTATGTAAATACACGAAAGCAGTGTACGAAAAACTCCCCTCAGGGAGACACTTGCCCTCTGTCTGGCTCCTCCGCCGCTCCCGCCCGTGAGCTGCCATGGCCGTGCTTATCCTCGAGGACACCCAGGCAGAGGGGCCTGTCCCAGCCACTGTGCACTCTGGGGGTTTCTCAGTGCCGCAAGCAAGCTCATTCGAACAAAAGTGTACACTGGCAATCTTGGACTCTTACCACACTTGTAATAAGGTCAGTTTTAACTCAGGAAATGGCCTACAACAGTGCCATTTGTCAGAAAAACTGCCTTTGAAGAACATTAATCTAAGGCAAGGAAGTTCCCTGGGGCCATCATGGCGTGGGACTTGGTGGAAATGGGCTTGCTAGGAATTCTGCCATCAGAAGGTGAGGGAGTATTTTCAATGGCTAAAATAGATGCTGCTGGCATGCTGATCAGGCCTCACTGAGTCTCGTCACTCCCGCTCTTCTGGGATCGCATCACCCCTAACCATCTAGGGTCCAGCAGGGAAACGTTCTGTTTCTGTGGTGACTTAGGGCTCTCTAAACCCTATAAATGCCTATAATAGCTTACCATAGTCCTTTTCATCCCCAGGCTTCTGGACAGCTGGAATGATTAAACCATACCCTAAAGAATTCTTTGGTTAATTTACATCAAGCCAGTGACTTACAGTGGCCCAGAGCACTGCTGCTGTTTCTATTAAAACAAGGTCGACTTAGAGCAAGCACATTCACTTTCCCTTGGAGTCAGCGTTTGGAGATCTGAGCCTTTAGAAGATAAGCCTCCTCTTGACCTGAAAACACAGTGATCAGAAACTGCGAGTTAGCTTCCCCAGCTCGCGACGCCATCGTGTGTCTGGACGCTGGAAAGTCATTTGAAGAAGACAGTCCAGTATCCACCAGGAGCACAGGGCTGAGTGTCTCAGTGACAGGCTGGACTGCCGTCGTGCTAAACCAAGCGTAGGTGGTACTGGTGACTCACAGGACCCTCGAAATGAAGGAGAGGCGTGCTGCGCGCATGAGGGTATATAACCGTACAGAGCAGCTGTGACTCCCATCAAGGGCCTCAGGGTCAGATTCTCCAGACAGTAACGTCCACGTCAGGGACTTGTAATTAGAAATAATTCATAAACACCATGAAACTGGGCAGTATAATTTAAAAAACATAAAACATCATTTACAAAGAATTAATAAAATGAGAGCAAAACGTCTGCAGTTTATGAACTTTGAAAAGTTAGAAAGCGACGTTGTCACTGCATTGGTGGTGAGCCACACACGCTGCTGTTGTTTGGCCCCTAAGCTGTGTCTGACCCTCTGATGACCCCGTGGACTGTAGCCCTTCAGGCTCCTCTGTCCATGGAATTTTTCCAGGCAACAATACTGGAGTGGGTTGCATTTCTTTCTTCAGAGGATCTTCCCACTCAGGGATCAGACCGCATCTCCTGCACTGGCCGGCGGACTCTTTACCACTGAACCACACCTACACGGGCACTACCCATCTCATGAGAAAAGCAACAATGCGAACTTGAACTATTGAAAAGTTCATAGTCTTTGTCTAAGTATCCATCCAAATTAAGTAATCACATTTGTTTAGGCACATTTGTATGAAGATGCATAAGACAGAGAGTGAAGAAGAAATAAAGTTATTAAAAGCCTCCCAATTAAGAAACTGGTTTAAATAAATTGTATGTTTTGGTTAAATGAGATTGGATTTAGCCAATGAGTGCCTAACATTTCTATATATGAGAAGCATGTAGAGCATAACGTTTAAGTAAGAAAACAGGACGAAGCCGCTTGGAACCTTATCTGGGAGGAATCCTGCCAGGTGCTAACAGCAGTTACTCCTCAGTTACCCCTCAGTGAGGGGGGCCCTCACCCCCTTGCTCTTGCCCCGGAGGAGGGTGCTGCCGGCTCTGGCCTGGGGATTCTTGTTGAAGGAGCCCCGCCAACTCCCGCCAAGTCCAGGGGGCAGGAAGCAAAGGGGTGCGCCCTCCTCTTTCTGTCTTTGCTTCTGTCCAGACCCTCAACAGACGAGACGATGCCCGCTGCAGGGGAGGGCTGTCTACATGGCTGATTCCACCGATTAAAGTGCCAGCTGCATCCAGAAACACCCGCACAGACACGCCCAGAAATAGCCCTTGCTCTGGGCATTTTTAGGCCTCAAGTTGACACATAAAAGTAAGCACCAGTGTTACTGACCAGAGAGACACTAGCCAGATATTATATGAAAGCAAGTGTGCAAAGCAAATCCATGCAAGTTCAGTTTATATCAGGAAAAGTTGCAGAAGTTCATCTAACAACTGTCAAAATATTGAGTGCTTCGTTCCCTGGGCAGAAGTTTTTTCAGTTGGATAAACTGAAAGAAAAAAAAAGGCTATTGGCATGACGAATGAGAGAAAAAACACAAACTATAATTGATGGTGGCTATAGAAATGGAGCGACTATTAAGTCATATTTTCTGCTGGCTCCAATACAGGAATTAAGTTTGGAGGGCAGCATCCCTAACGACACACAAGCGCGAGGCTATCGCTGTAACAGGCCAGGTTCACGTGCTCCCAAAGTATGGGCAGGAGGCAGAAGGACCACCCCAAGACAAAATATGATTTGGCCCACAGTTTAAGGAGAAAAGTGCTGCCCACATCTGAGCTCCAAGAAGCCCTCTGAGGAGCATCCTCCCAGGAGACCAGGGCAGCTGGCTCTCTCCTGTCCCGGGAGGGGCCAGCACGTGGGGCCCCAGGTCCGGGAGGGAGCCATGCTCCGGAGGAGGACCAGGATCCTGTGGGGCTTCCCTGGGTGCACACAAGGCCAGTGCCCTGGTGCAGAAGACAAAAAGAAACTTATGAACTGGAATTTTCCACCTCCTGACATGTGGGAGCTTCCGCTAGATATAATTTGACTTCTAAAAAGAAAGATATATGGTCCTCTTCATCTAAACATTGAGGAACAGGCAATGATTGCAGCCTGAACGTTCTCGATGTTAAGATCCTTTTAGCTGAACAGTCACCACCCATGAGTCGATGCTTTTTGACCAGAGATCTCACTGCATCACCTGTAATGCACATCCTGACTTCAGGAATATTAGAACATGAAAAAGTATGCCAGGCATGGAGGAGACACAATGGTTAGACAGGAATTTCAATATGAAATTCAGACCTTAAGAAGCTCCTTGGAAGTCTCTCAACACATTTTGAAAACTACTCTGATAGCATCAAAGGTATTCAACCTTTCAGGCATCACTAATCTAATCAGATAATTTACCTCTCTGTGGGCGCCTGTTCGGAGGAGGTTGAGAGTGGGACAGCCTCCGTACCTAACGCCGTCACTCTTCGCCTGGCACCCCACTCCAGTCTTCTTGCCTGGAGAATCCCACGGACGGAGGAGCCTGGCGGGCTATGGTCCATGAGGTCGTAAAGAGTCAGACGGGACGACAGCTGCTCAGCACGCGCTGGACGGAGGTGGGGGCGCCGGGGAGCGTCCTGGAGTCTGCGCGGACTGGCGCCTCGGCCCCACGGGCGGCGTGGGAGCGGCAGGGGCGCAGCCCAGAGCAGAGGCCCCGGAGTGGGCGCGCGTGCCCAGCCCAGGGACTGGCCCGCACAGACGCCTCTCAATCCTCCCCTGCACGCTGCACACCAACAGAAGAGGCGCGAATGTGCGCTTAGTGTGTGAAGGCTGACGCTCAGCGTCAGCCAGCCTCGGCCAAGAGACTCAGAGGAAGAACATTCAGTTACAGAGTATAAAATCAGGCGCCCATTTCAGTTCCACTTGAGAACCTTCTAAGGCGCGTTTATGCCTCTGGGAAAGGGTGGCAGTGAGAGTCACCAGCTTCTCCTTGTTTTCCTCTAAACATTCCCTGTTCCTCCCTTGTTCCCAGCTAGATGCTCTGTCGTCTCGCTCAGTCGCTCAGTCGCATCTGACTCTTTGCGACCCCATGGGCTGCAGCGCCAGGCTTCCCTATCCTTCACCATCTCCGGAGCTTGCTCAAACTCAGGTCCATAGAGTTGGTGATGCCATAAATATCAGGTCATTTTGTCTTAACAAAATGTTTCATGAAAAACCAATAAAGATATTAGAATTCCCAAATAATATATGTTTTGCAAAGTACAATATCTTTATCTGGGGAAAAATTTATATAGAGAAAAGAATAAAATTTTTTCTCAAATAAAATTTGGTTACACCCAAAGTAGGGCATTAAAGAGTAGTTAAGTACTTTTTCCAAGAAAACTCTATATCAAAATTTGACCTGTATTTTCTGAGGGTGAGCAATACGACATAAGGTTGGTGTAATATATTTAAAACAAGGCCGAAGCTAAATAACTCTTCTCTTATCACCACTTTCAGGAAACACAATAGATTGGTGCCTTAAAAACATTAAAATTGTCCCAAAAGTTAAGTTATGGCATATGTTCTCAAGTTTTACTGTCAGAAGAGAAGCCTTCCGGCTTAAAGATGAGAACCAAATATCCCCCTTATCACCCTTTTCTTCCAAGAAAGCATGTTTCTACAGTGCCTCTTCCACAGCAGGCGCCTCGAAGCTCTCACGAAGCGAGGGAACCACAGTCCACACGCACGGGGAGGGAGCCCTGGACACGGAGACTCAGGACACCCAGAGCAGAAGAGAGACACCCCTCGGAAAACAGAGGGGTTTATGAAAACCTGTGCCTGGAATGGTGCCCGCCTCAGCCCTCCCCTGCGAGCCTGTCCTCCCTGCCAGCAGTGGGCAAAGCACCAGCATGCCCGCAGCCTGCTCCCAAGAGGAGATGAGGGAGCTTTCTCTAGAGAAATGAAGAAGCCTAGACATCACTTTCTGATATTTGGAAAACTGCAGCTTAGTGAGCACTCCCCATCAAATTTCCCCAAAGAAAGGCCCTTACTAACGACAGACTTTGCTAATGGAAGTGTAGAGTCTCCACCTTTCTGATGTGACAGTGTTACGTCTGAACAGGAAATAAAGGATCATCAGACATTTAAGGGAAACCATCTCAAGGCAAAAACAAAAACAAAAGGTGGAAGTAAACAAGCAGATACGCTTATTCTCAAGAAACTAACCCTTTAGCAAAATGAGACACAAATAGCATGTTCGGGGCTTAGCCATGCAAATGTGCCACTTCGCTATATTTTTAATTAGTAGGATAAACCACATGAAAGTGACTTTCTTATAGGTGAAAATAGTCTAATACTAGCAATTTCACACATAATAGTTTCTTTAATAAAAAGGATAAAATTAGTTCAATATCCAGGTCAGCAATCAAGGAAGAAAGGGGTGGAGGATTTTATAATTAAGTAAAGATACAATTGCTAGCAAAGTAATGCTCAAAGTCCTTCAAGCTACGGCTTCAGCAGTATGTGAACCAAGAACTTTCAGATGTACAAGCTGGATTTATAAAAGGCAGAGGAACCAGAGATCAAATTGCCAATATTCACTGGATTATACAGAAAGCAAGAGAATTCCAAGAAAACATCTGCTTCAGAGACTACGCTAAAGCCTTTGACTGTGTGTATCGCAACAAACTGGAAAATTCTTAAAGAAATGGGAATACCAGATCACCTTACCTGTCTTCTGAGAAACCTGTATGCAGGTCAAGCAGTAACAATTAGAACCAGACATGGAACAACAGACTGGTTCAAAATTAGGAAAAGAGTACAAGGCTGTATATTGTCACTGTGCTAATTTAACGTATGTAGAGTACACCATGCAAAATGCCAGGCTGGATGACTCACAAGCTGGAATCAGGATTGCCAGGAGAAATATCAGTAACCTGAGATACACATAATGATTACATGATAATGGCAGAAAGCAAAGAGGAACTAAGGAGCCTCCCGATGAGGGTGAAAGAGCAGAGTGAAAAAGCTGGCTTAAAACTCAGTGTTCAAAGAAACTAAGATCATGGCATCCAGCCCCATCACTTCATGGCAAACAGATGGAGAAACAATGGAAACAGTGACAGATTTTATTTTCTTAGGCTTCAAAATCACTGTAGTTGGTGACTGCAGCCATGAAATAAAAAGATGATTGCTCCTTGGAAGAAAAGCTATGACAAACCTAGATAGCATATTAAAAAGCAGCGACATCACTTTGCCACCCAAGATCCATATAATTAACACTATGGCTTTTCCAGTAGTCGTGTATGGATGGATGTAAGAGTTGGACCATAAAGAAGGCTGAGCATCACAGAGCTGATGCTTTCAAACTGTGGTGCTGGAAAAGACGGCTGAGAGTCCCTTGGACAGGAGATCAAACCAGTCAGTCCTGAAGGAAATCAACACTGACTGTTCACTGGAAGGACTGACGCTGAAGCTGAAGCTCCAGTGGTTTGGCCACCTGATGGGAAGAGCCAGCTCATTGGAAAAGACGCTGATGCTGGGAGTGATTGAGACCAGGAGGAGAATGGAGTGACAGAGGATGGGATGGTTGGATGGCATCACCGACTTGATGGACATGAGTTTGAGCAAACTCTGGGAGATGGCAAAGGACAGGGAAGCCTGGCGTGCTGCAGTCCACGGGGTTGCTAACAGTCAGACATGACTGACTGAACAACGACGACTGCAAGATCTGAACTTCACAGTTTGCAAAACGACTGACATAAACTGCCTTGTTTTACTCTAAACAGCTGTGTAATTGAATTAATATGCCTAAATATTGTTAGCTGTGGAGACGTCCAAGACCGAATAAACGAAGCTGCCTCCACCGCTTTAACTGAGCGAGTGACTGGAGCTGGGGCCCAGCGGCCAGGCTGCCTGACTCCGTGGCCTCTGCTTCCACTGGCCAAGATGAGGCCCTGGGAAGAACGTGAGACAGAGGCCCTGGGGAAAGAGTGAAGGGAAGGGTAATATGCAAACAGACGCAGGAGAAGGAAGCCTTAACTAGAAGAACTCACATCCATGGAGTCAGGACTCGAAGGGGCCGTGTGACCAGAGCATCACGCTGGCAGATGACCCTGAACTGACCCAGGGAAGGAGCGTTCATGACACAGTTCCCAAAACGGTGAACTTGACGCATCCGGGTGTGAAGCTTAAACCCTCGCATGGAAAGAACGACCCAGATAACCGCACAAATGTCCATGTTAAGGAATTAGAATGAATTTATATCCGTATAAAAGTTTAGGGAAGACTAACTCAGATGTTTGGAGACTAAATTGGCAAATGGCTTCCCCAGGGGCACGGTGGCAAAGAACCCGCCTGCAACGCAGGAGACGCCGGGGGGTGTGGGCTTGATCCCTGGGTCAGGGAGATCCCCTGGAGGAAGAAATGGCAACCCATTCCAGTGTTCTTGCCTGGAGAATCCCAGGATAGGAAATTGGAGGGCTATGGTCCATACTGTTGCCGAGAGTCAGACACAACTGAGCACACACACACAGGTGCACACATGTAGAGGTGTATGCACACACATGTACACACATGTAGGGGTATATGTACACACGTAGAGACATGCACACAAAGACACATGTATGTACAAACACACAGGAACATACATACAGAACACAAGGTGTGCGTGGCCACACGCATGCATGTGTGTGCATGCACACACACAGACGTGCACACACAGGAAGGCACATAGTGACAGAGGTGTGTGAACATGCATGTGTGTGTGTAGTCTTGTGTGCATTGTTCATATATGAGTGCGTGTCACATGCTCACTGACACGTGTGTGCACACATGTGTTTAGCTGTTCAAGCAAAGGACACACAAGCCACCTGGGTGGTGGGAGGGGCAGGGTC
Organism: Nanger dama; assembly: GCA_917880005.1. Classification (NCBI taxonomy): domain Eukaryota; kingdom Metazoa; phylum Chordata; class Mammalia; order Artiodactyla; family Bovidae; genus Nanger; species Nanger dama. The sequence goes on from CAKJTW010000025.1 coordinate 155,317, forward strand.
ACTGCTGTCTCCTCTGTCTTGTCTTGAACTGAATCCCATTCGTACGCTGCTGGCCATGTGGCTGCTGAACTCAGCTCAGCTCCTTTTAGAACCAAAAGACTCCTCTGTGATTCATCAGAACCGATTTCATTTCCTCTCGCAGGCTGTAGGAAAAGAGGGCAGCTGCAAGAGAGGGAGACGTAGCGGATGGAGAGACACAGGGCCTGGGGAGGAGCATCAGCCCCTCACAGCCGGATAAAGCACAGACATCCTCGGGCGTTAAAGACACTGCTGACAACCAGCAAGTGCAGCGGAGTCGCAGCTGTGTGACGTGCGCTTGCTGCAGCCGCAGGGGAGCGGTGAGCAGCAGAGGCGCCAGACTGGGTCAGAGGCCTGGGGCTCCATCAGGACGTGACCCTTCGCCACCGCTATCAGTGTGCAGCGTTGAAGTTGACAGGAACTCCCCATTTCCTCCCCACTCGCAGACCTCCACTCAAGGCCCAGATCCCTGCACAGAGATCAGGGACACTTGTAATAAACGCCTGCTTCGCCTCATGCCCCACGCTGGTAGCTGGGCACACCCACGGGCGCCCATACAACCCCCACCGAGACCAAAACTGCTGCTTCTCCCGTTGTCCAGCCAACGCCAGGGCCTCCTGGAGTAAAGAGGCAAGTCCCCGCTCAGTCAGTGCTGGCGGCTTCAGACTCTGGGAGGCGAAAGGTGCTGCTGTCTCCTGTGTGAGACAATGAAGTGTGTTCTTGCTACTCTCACCAGATTTTTCATGCCATATGGACACAGACCTCTTTGATCTTTCAACTGACCTGCTTTGGAAATGTGTAAAAATAAAACAAGCTGCAATTCTGAGACTCCCAGGAAAAAACAGTTTTAACCTTTGAAACGTAGAGCATGTTGCGTTAATAATAACGGTGATTTCAAATGCACTTGACATTCCTATCTCGAATAAAAGAACAATAGAACAAGCTCTTTGCGCTTCTTCTAAATTTTGTGAACATTAGCAAGTCACCTTAATCCTCAGGCTGCTTGTTTCTTCTTTTGGAAAAAGGAGGAGCCACTGCATACGATTGTGCACCCCCGAGAACACAGGGCCCGCTAACTGAGCGTCCTGGGGATTAGAGTGGATTATTTTTAGACACCACAGCTTTGCTTTATTGACACCTTATATTAAGCAGGTCTCACTTGCCAAATGCCACAGGGTACAGGCCGACAAACGTGCTTTGAAAGTTCCCGTGAGCTGAAGCTGTCTTGGAGGCAAAACACTGAGATAGTTAAAGAGAACGTGCGTGTCTCCACACAGGGCAGCCTCCCTGGAAGCCTCAGCAATAAGTCTAAGTGTAAGGGGCACCAGCCCTGCTCTTAGCAACGCGTTTAGACTTTGTAGATCTCTCCTAGATTTTGTCATGTGAGCTTTAGATTTACCAAAAGGTCTTAATTAAAAATTTTTAAATATTGAGTAAAATGTTCACCAGTCTAATTTTAATATATATAATAAACCTGTCATATAATTTATTTTCTTTAAAAACAAGCTTCTTGTATAAATTGCCTTCAGAACTTTCATTTTAGAATTTAAGGTCATTCAGGGGTTAGTGTCATGTAAACAAAACTCTCTGAAATGCTGGGGTCTTTGGGGGTGTTGCATTCCTACAAGCTGTGATCAAGCCAGGTTTAGCCAGCTATTGGAAAAACAAATCCTTCTTGGTCTAGGAGCTCAAATGCCTAGGGCTAAGCCAGGCGAAGTTTTCTATCCTGAGTCATAAATTCCTCAATGCAGTGTACAGCAGAAGAAAGACCACCTTTAACTCTGGCATTGAGATCTGGCAAAGGTCTCAAATACCTCTACTGCCATAAAAATTGCAAAAAAAAAAAAAAAAAGACGATCTTGCTAGAGGGCTCTGACTCAGAGTAGAAAGTTGTGAAGAATCCGAGTTCTCTCAGAGACCTCTGTCCATCAGGCAGTAACTGGACCTGAAGGGGGATATGGAGGCACTGGGTTTCAGAGCTTGGACACCGAGCCTCAGTTTTCTTCTAGTTAAAGAAAAATAGTAATATCTGGGTCTTAGGGCCAAAGTGTGGATGAAACGTGTGGCCTGGTGAAGTGCCTAGATCAGTGTTGAGCCACACCAGTTTCTTCACCACTGGGTGCTGTGTGAGTCAGAGCAGCAGCTTCGGAGAGCTGGGCAGGCCTGTGAACAGCACAGGAGGAGATCCATGGTTGCGCCAGGAGCAGGCAGGGCTTGATCTGGACCGGCAGCTAACCCTCATGACCTTCACTGCTGGCCTCTCTTAGCAGGCCACCCTGTGTGCACCTTTTCCACTTGACATGCGGTTGTTTCTGAGCATCTCTCGTTTCCTGGTAGCCACAGGAGCAGGTTAAATACAGGGTTGGGCCCAGCTCAAGACTTCCCTGAATGCTTTTAGAGTCAGAGGGCCCAGCCACAAACCGAGATCCATCCTCTGCCTCCAGAGGTGAGTGTGTTGATGGAGGTGCATCCTGCAGGACCCCCAGGCCCTTGGGCTCAGAGGGGACATGGCCGCCCAAAACTCCCCGGGTCCTGGCATGTCCTCCAGAGCAACACACTTGTCCTTCAGCCATGAAAATGATCCCCGGTTAGTCCACCTAAAGTTCAAGTTCAAGTTCAGTCACTCAGTTGTGTCTGACTCTTTGTGACCCCATGAATCGCAGCATGCCAGGCCTCCCTGTTCATCACCATCTCCCGGAGTTCACTCAGACTCACATCCATCGAGTCTGTGATGCCATCCAGCCATCTCATCCTCTGTCGACCCCTTCTCCTCCTGCCCCCAATCCTTCCCAGCATCAGAGTCTTTTCCAGTGAGTCAACTCTTTGCATGAGGTGGCCAAAGTATTGGAGTTTCAGCTTTAGCATCATTCCCTCCAAAGAAATCCCAGGGCTTATCTCCTTCAGAATGGACTGGTTGGATCTCCTTGCAGTCCAGGGACTCTCAAGAGTCTTCTCCAAAACCACAGTTCAAAAGCATCAATTCTTCTGCGCTCAGCCTTCTTCACAGTCCAACTCTCACATCCATACATGACCACAGGAAAAACCATAGCCTTGACTAGACAGACCTTAGTCGGCAAAGTAATGTCTCTGCTTTTGAATATGCTATCTAGGTTTGTCATAACTTTTCTCCCAAGGAGTAAGCCTCTTTTAATTTCATGGCTGCAGTCACCATCTGCAGTGATTTTGGAGCCCCATAAAATAAAGTCAGCCACTGTTTCCACTGTTTCCCCATCTATTTCCCATGAAGTGATGGGACTGGACGCCATGATCTTCGTTTTCTGAATGTTGAGCTTAAAGCCAACTTTTTCACTCTCCTCTTTCACCTTCATCAAGAGGCCCTTTAGCTCCTCTTCACTTTCTGCCATAAGGGTGGTGTCATCTGCATATCTGAGGTTATTGATATTTCTCCCGGCAATCTTGATTCCAGCTTGTGTTTCTTCCAGCCCAGCGTTTCTCATGATGTACTCTGCATATAACTTAAATAAGCAGGGTGACAATATACAGCCTTGACGTCCTCCTTTTCCTATTTGGAACCAGTCTGGAGAAAAAAAGTGAAGTTTTTATAATATTCTTAAAATTATTTCCAACTTATAGCAAAATAAAAATTACCCTTCAGGCCAATGTAAAAGATCAGTTTAAGAAGAGAATAGTTAGAACTTATAAAAATGGTAGTTAGCAAAGTTGTGAGAATGGCAGAAATGCAAGATTAAAGCTTTCATCACACAAAGTGTGTAACTATAGATGGTGATGGATGCTGCTCAGGGCTACTGTGCTGATCATTTCATAAGGTGCAAATATTCAGTCATTCCATTGTACGCCTGAAAGTGATAAATACAATATCACATGCCAATGACACCTCAATAATAAATTTTTTTAAATAAAATAAAAAGAAGAAATTATGTTTAAAAACAAAAACAAAGGAGTTTATATTCTTGATTAGTTATGAGTTGTTCTCTACAAATGGAATCCTGTGGTTGACATATGAAAGATACAGGGTCTTGAAAATCCTGTAGCATTATCTAGTCCAGAGTAACAATAGGCAGTAAGAAAGAAGCTCGATTTCTCTAAATAAAGAAAAATTGTACAAGACAAAACACTAGACTACTTAGTTTATAAATAAAGTTATCACTTTTCATTTGAAAAACCTAAACACAGCCTTTAGGAAATATATGGATGTTAGCTATCTTAGCTACTTCCTTGCTTATCATCTTTATTTTGATAAACAAAAATTTATTCATCTTTAAACGCACACCGGTATAGTGGTTCATCTTTAAATGCATGCTTACACAGCTGGAAGTGGAAGTCTCAGCCCCTCGCATGTGTTCGATTCTTTCTGACCCCACATTCGGTAGCCCTCCAGGCTCCTTGTCCTTGGGATTATCCAGGCAAGAATACTGGAGTGTGTTGCCATTCCCTTCTCCAGGGGATCTTCCTGACCCAGGGATTGAACCCAGGGTGCCTGTGCTGCAGGCAGATTCTTTACCATCTGAGCCATCTTTCTCCTTTAAATGCATGCCTACCTAGCTGTTCACCATTAAATGCACACCTGTATAGTTCAGTTCAGTTCAGTCGCTCAGTCATGTCTAACTCTTTGTGACCCCATGAATCGCAGCACGCCAGGCCTCCCTGTCCATCACCAACTCCCCGGAGTTCACTCAGACTCACATCCATCGAGTCCGTGATGGCATCCAGCCATCTCATTCTCGGTAGTCCCTTTCTCCTCCTGCCCCCAATCTCTCCCAGCATCAGAGTTTTTTCCAATGAGTCAACTCTTCTCATGAGGTGGCCAAAGTACTGGAGTTTCAGCTTTAGCATCATTCCTTCCAAAGAAATCCCAGGGCTGATCTCCTTCAGAATGGTCTGGTTGGATCTCCTTGCAGTCCAAGGGACTCTCAAGAGTCTTCTCCAATACCACAGTTCAAAAACATCAATTCTTCGGAGCTCAGCCTTCTTCACAGTCCAACTCTCACATCCATACATGACCACAGGAAAAACCATAGCCTTGACGAGACAGACTTTAGTCGGCAAAGTAATGTCTCTGCTTTTGAATATGCTATCTAGGTTGGTCATAACTTGTCTTCCAAGGAGTAAGCGTCTTCTAATTTCATGGCTGCAATCACCATCTGCAGTGATTTTGGAGCCCCCAAAATAAAGTCTGACACTGTTTCCACTGTTTCTCCATCTATTTGCCATGAAGTGATGGGACTGGATGCCATGATCTTCGTTTTCTGAATGTTGAGCTTAAAGCCAACTTTTTCACTCTCCTCTTTTACTTTCATCAAGAAACTTTTTAGCTCTCTTCACTTTCTGCCATAAGGGTGGTGTCGTCTGCGTATCTGAGGTTATTGATATTTCTCCCGGCAATCTTGATTCCAGCTTGTGTTTCTTCCAGCCCAGCGTTTCTCATGATGTACTCTGCATATAACTTAAATAAGCAGGGTGACAATATACAGCCTTGATGTCCTCCTTTCCCTATTTAGAACCAGTCTGTTGTTCCATGTCCAGTTCTAACTGTTGCTTCCTGATCTGCGTACAGATTTCTCAAGAAGCAGGTCAGGTGGTCTGATAGTCCCATCTCTCTTAGAATTTTCCAAATGCACATCTATATATACTGAGTTGGGAAGACCCCTGGAGAAGGGAAAGGCTGCCCACTCCAGTATTCTAGCCTGGAAAATTCCATGGAAAGTAAAGTCCATGAGATCTCAAACAGTCGGACATGACTGAGCAACTTTCACTTCCATATAGTCATTCATCTGTAAAGGCATACCTTTATAATTATCCACCTTTGAATGCACACCTGTATAATTCTAAGAAGTATGCCTCTATGATTTTTGGGAAACATCATATTGAGAATACTTATTTCTATTGATGTTGAACAAATTGGTTCAACTTACTAAAGAAACAATTTGTTAATATACTTCAGAACTTTTAAAATATAGCCTTTGACTGGTGTTTTAGAAGTTTCCCTGGGCAAATGCGTGCTATAAAAAAACTTTATACACAAAGATGTATATGACAAAGAAAGTTGGAAATAATCCATATGTATAACAATTAGAAATTATTTAGCTATTGGAGAAAAATGGAATATTATGTAATAATGAAAATTACATCCAGGGCTTTTTTTTAAAACACGGAGACAACCTAAAATCTAGAAGACGACGTATGAAAACAGCAACGCGCAACACAGCCGCAGCCATCCCCTAATTTCTACAAAGACTGGAAGAGGCACTCTTGTTTCCTTAATACTGTTACATATTTTCAAACTGATCTGTATAACTTACAGTCATGTGCATTTATGCTAAAAATACCCAATAATATATGTATCATACTCCATTTTTTGTAAGAGAAGAGATAATGGCTTATCTGATATTTTCTTTAGTAATTAATAGAGTTAAATGAGCTGTGTTGAAGGAATTTAGCAAAATATAGACATAATTTGTTAACGTAGACACCAGGAGAGAATTAAAAGGAAGGCTTTTGTTGCCATTTTTAAAGAATATGTGTGCACGCCAAAATTCAAGAGCAGTTTCACAGAGTTTATTTTTAAAGACTATTTATAAGTGACCTTATTCTTTGAGTATAGCACACATGTCAAATATAATTGAAATAATGCTAAGTTAGTTGTTTAGTGAACAAACTGTATCTCCATGTTGGCTTCAAACCATTTGCTGATTAGATTTTTTTAACTAAAAAGAAAGTATAAATTCCTCTAAAATATCAACATTTTCCCTTGGAGTCATTTGTATTCCAAAAGTTTAACCAATGGGGAATCTTCAAGAGGAGAATTAGTAGATGCCTCCCTTTGGACTCTCTCACACGTGCTGACAAGGCACACAGAGCCACCCTCACTCCAGCGTGCGACACTGACTGCCTGAGAAAGGCTGACCTTGATAAAGCAGGTATTTGGTATCCTGGGTAACACGCAGCGTAAGACTCCAGTGAGGCTTCAGTATGAAAATGACTCACGGGTCTCATTCAGGCCAGTGACTCTCGGCTCGGGACGCCCAGTTCCCTGCCCCCACAGCGGTGCCCGTGTCTGGAGCTGTGTTTGCCACCGCTGAGGGGTTTTATATGCATGCCACTGTACACACGTGATGCACAGCATAGCCCCACTGCACAGATGATTCGGTTCAACATGCCAGCAGTGCTGATGTGGGGAGGCCTGAACTACGTGAAATCTCAGAATGATATATTTTCATTTTTCAATGCTTGTGTATAAACTCTGATATCATATTTTAGACGCATGCATCACTTAAGGGAAAAAATAACTTTTCTTTATTAAGGCAATTGTATCATTTAACAATTTCAGAAAAATATCTACTTCTGCTTCATTGACCATGCAAAAGCCTTTGACTGTGTGGATCACAACAAACTGTGGAAAATTCTTAGAGAGATGGTATACCAGACCACCTTACTGTCTCCTGAAAAACCTGCACACAGGCCAAGAAGAAACAGTTACAACTGGACATGGAACAACGGACTGGTTCCAAACCGGGAAGGAGAGCGACAAGGCTGTATATCGTCACTTTGCTTGTTTATTGTCACTCTGCTTATTTAATTTATATGCAGAATGTATCATGTGAAATGCAGAGGTGGATGAATCACAGACTGGAATCAAGAGTGCCAGGAGAAATATCAGCAACCTCAGATATGCACATGATTCCACTCTAAAGGCAGAAAGCAAAGAGAAATTAAAGGGCCTCTTGATGAAGGTGAAAAGGAGAGTGAAACAACTAGCTTAAAACTCAACATTAAAAAACTAAGATCATGACATCCAGTCCCATCCCTTCATAGCAAATAGATGGGGAAAAAGTGGAAACAGTGACAGATTCTATTTTCCTGGGCTCCAAAATCACTGATTTCGTCCAAAAGACTCTGATGCTGGGAAAGATTAAAGGCAAAGGAGGAGGGGAGGGCAGAAGATGAGATGATTAGATAGCTTCACAGACTCAGTGGATATGAGTCTGAGCCAACACCAGGAGACAGTGAAGGACAGGGAAGCTTGGCATGCTGCAGTCTATGGGGTCACAGTTAGACACAACCGAGCAGCTAAGCACAGCCCACGCCTCAAGCGGCAGCAACAGCAACAAAAAATAATAATCTCGTTAAAAATTCTTGGCTCCAGTGTCAGGAGCCAAGAACCCCACTCACGTGAAAATACGCTATGAAACTGCACACACTGCTCTAATGGCTATCTTCTAGTTCAAATATTTGACCATCATTATGTAAAGTGGGTGAATGATATAGAGAAAATCTTGATGCTATTTTGACAGCTTCTTGTGAATTTTTATCTATTTTAAAATAAAAAACTTAAAAATTTTTAAAAATGGGCAAATGACTTGAACAGACATTTCTCCAAAGAAGATATGCAAGCAGCCAGTAAATAGGAAAGCTCCTCAGAGTCACCAGTCATGAGAGAATGCAAACCACAGCCACAGAGGGTCACGCCTCACACTCTCCAGAGCGGCTTCAGCCAGAAGAATGAAAACAGCAAGTCCAATGAGGACTCGCCTGTTCTTGCAGATTAGACCCCAAAGTTTGCTTTATTCTTCTGCAACTTCAGCTGTAAGTTTCCAAATGTCTTGTTTCTTTTCGTTTTACCTGGTGCCCTGGACCACAGGTCGCCGCTTTGCAGAGAGTGAACCCTCTAGACTTATGCTCACTGTGGTTAAGAACTTAGTGTGATTCTCAGTTGGTGCAGTGTCAGACCAAACAAACCTCGACTTAGGCATTTCAAGAAAAGGAGAGGGCTCTATGGCAATGGAGAGGACTGGTATTCAAGCATGTCCAGCTCGGGCAGGAGAGGCTTTGCCTTTCTGAGGAGGACCGGACACGGGTGGAGAGAGGTGTGAGCCATGGGCGAGACTGACGGGAGGAGGTCAGAGGTCAGCTGCTCATCTGAGTGCCCGAGGAAAGTCCGAGTTCAAGGGCCTCTGCTGCTGCTGCTGCTGCTGAGTTGCTTCAGTCGAGTCCGACTCTGTGCGACCCCATAGACTGCAGCCCACCAGGCTCCCCCGTCCCTGGGATTCTCCAGGCAAGAACACTGGAGTGGGTTGCCATTTCCTTCTCCAGTGCATGAAGGTGAAAAGTGAAAGTGAAGTCGTTCAGTCGTGTCCAGCTCAGCGGCCCCATGGACTGCAGCCCACCAGGCTCCTCTGTCCACGGGATTCTCCAGGCGAGAGCGCTGGTCTGTCCACAGGATTTTCCAGGCGAGAGCGCTGGTCTGTCCCTGGGATTGTGCAGGCGCGGCGCTGGTCTGTCCCTGGGATTCTGCAGGCGAGAGCGCTGGTCTGTCCCTGGGATTCTGCAGGCGAGCGCTGGTCTGTCCACGGGATTCCCGAGGCGGGGGGGCTGCCCCTGGGATTCTCCAGGCGCGAGTGCTGGTCTGTCCATGAGATTCTGCAGGTGAGCACACTGGAGCTGGTTGGAGAGCACTGGAGTGGGCACCATTGCCTTCAAGGGCCCCAGGAGGAGAGAATCTAGCCCCAGGTAGGTTTGTAAGCCAACAGGATTTTGTTCTCTGCATCAGTGGAGACAAAGCAGCTCAGCTGGCCGTTTGTGGGCAAAGAAGGGCACGTGCAGGGCCTGCTCCTGGCCTTGTCGCGGGCGAACAAGGGGATTCTCATCTCAGATGTGGGGAGGTATTCTGTGCGGTCGGTTTCTTCTCAGGACACGGGGTGGGGAGCCCAGGGCTGTTTGCTAGGACCCCGGGGCTGGGTAAAGTTCAGCACTGTCAGTAGTTAGAAACAACTTTTGTTTGGAATGGATTTCATTCTGTGTCCAGAGTTCAGTTTTGTATGGAGTTCTGGTGCTGCAGTGCTGAATTCTTACCGGAGGCCCCTTATCGCCAGTCACGGCAGTACTGAGCTCACAGTACTGAGCTGAGAGCTTCTTCTTAGGGAGAAGAGTTAAACTGAAAACAGCACTTCCATCCCATAGAAAGTGGATCCTGAGTGAAACAACCATCACTGCCTGGGACACAGAGACTTAAGGGTTTTAATCATCTTGTTTCTAGAATGATGTGGTTTGTGCCTGCTTGCATAGATTATGAACTCAACCTTTTTCAGCTACACATCTTAGAGCATTTTCAAAGTTTTATATTGAAGAAACCCTTCAAATATTGTTGAGAGCTAAAAACTTGTATCACATGGACCCCACTTTTAACTGCTGCCACCCCCGAAGGCAGACCTGGGCAGGGGGCAGCGAGAGGCCTGAGCAAGGACCCCTCTGGTGTCGCCCAGCCAGGGAGCAGGGGTCAGTCCAGCCACGCCCTGTCACTCCTGTTCAGTGGGAGACGATTCGCTTCCATCGACTGAAACAGGAGACATACTCGGTAGGTGTGTGCGCTGCAGCAGACGGCTGCCCGGGCGCCTTCACAGCCTGGTGGCACTAGCCCCGTCCACGCTGCGACGCGCTGGCCTGGCTGCTGCGGGGCCGATGTGCAGCCTCCTGGGAGGCCGCTCCTCGGAACCGACACTGTGAGTGTGATCCTGGCGCTGCTGCCAGGTCTGGCAAAGGTCCGCCAGACAAAGAAGAGGAAACACGCTGGCCCTTTGGGGAAAAAAAATTAATTTCTACTTAGAATCTTTTCTAGGCTTTATTATTATTAAGAAAGTAAAACATGATATAAAATGTCAGACAAAGAAACATTTCACTGCACAGCACGCTAGCACACAGTCCAGTTCACCTGTGTTTTCTCTTCCAACCTCCAACCATTTGCACATTTTACTCTGTCATAATGCATATAAAATTGAGTATTCTAATTTTCTCTGAACAATAAATTGTAAGCACTTTTCTGAGTTGTTATTTAATTGTCATAACCATAATTGTAATGGCTGTATAATATTTCAGAGTTTCTCAACACTACTCATATGACTGTGAATAAAATAATATTGAACCATGATGGGCCTTAAAAAATCAATCAGTTCCCTGCATGGCCAACAATAGCAGGAGTTTCCTTGGGCTTCACGTACTCTGGAACTGACTCCGTTTCTGCGTCCTTGGTTCTTGTCTCCACGGTCGGGCCCTCTGCTGTGGTGAGCATATTGTGGCACAGACATTAGATTCAGCCTCCCTGTCATTCTCTTTTCTTCAGTTGGGTCACCTGCAGCCTCAAGGTTTAAAGTTTGTTTTACACTTTGTCTTTTTCCATGTTCTTTGCTTCTGTTAGATAATGTGCATGCAGTTATAAACGTGAATTCAAACCAGGGGTGCCTTTGGAGGTGTGGGCACCTCTCAGAAGAGCCAAGTTCTGTAGAAAGAGGTATTCCTCCTCTGCTTGTGTTGACAGCATGGGAATAAAGCAATGTGACCATTTTACGATAATTTGGGGGATAAGAATCCAAAACACTGACTAAAAATCAGCCTTGCGAGTCTGCTGGCCATTTTGAGTTCCTCCAACACATGCCCGTAGGTATTTAGGTCTTCTGCCTAAATTTGGTTTTCAACTTCTTTGAAGAGTGCAAGCTGCAGATGCTTCAGCTTAGCTAGGCCTTTGCTGACTTGGCGTGCTCTCTGTGAAAGGCTGGTGGAGGGACGGTGAGCGAGGTGCAGGCTGCCCATTGGAGCCCATGGCCAGGAAAAGCCTCGTATCTGGAGGTTTGTGTTCTGTCTCTGGGAGGCATCTGACTTCAAGGTGTCTGGGGCAGGAAGGAGAGGGTCAGACTCCATGCAACCTGGGTGACTTCCAGCCTCATTTCATAGTTTGGCATCAGAATAAAGGCAAACACTGCTCCTAATGCCTGCTTGTGTATTTTTCTAGGTGTTGGCACCTCCTATTTTGCACCAATATGATAATAAAACTTTAACATGGGAATTTTAAGACTTACCCAACTTCCATTTATTACACTGGCAGTTTAGTTAGGTTAGATTCCAAGGGCACAACGACAAAACTTCTGTCCTAGGGGAGATACAGATGGAAGCAGGCAGAGAAAATACAGTGTGCAATATACACGGCTCAGTCCTCAATAAACATGCCTCGGAAGCAGCAGTTAGAACCGGAAGGTGCCCACACAGCCCTCGGGTGCAGAGACTGCTGAGTTAACAGTCCCATGTGATGCTCCAGGCCTTCCTGCTCTCGTGTGCCTTGGTGATCATGTCTACTGATTACTGCGCCAGAAGGTGGCAAGAGCAAAATGAAGCAAACTGGCCCTGCAGGCGGCAGAAATCTGAGCACCCAGATGGGTTTATGCATATTGATTAACAGTGATCACCTGTTCAAGTTGCATAGTTTATCTGACGATAGCAATAATACTTTGATAATGCTTACTGAGCATTTCCTAAACAACCATCACTCAATGAAATTACTTACATGCGCTACCTTATTTAATACCCATTTAACATATGGTTGGAGAAGGAAATGGCAGCCCATTCCAGTACTCTTGCCTGGAGAATCCCATGGATGGAGGAGCCTGGTAGGCTACAGTCTCAAAGAGTTGGACATGACTGAGTGACTTCACTTTCACTTTCACTTACATATGATACACCTGAGATTCAAATATGGAAAGTTCCTTATATAAATCATAGAGCTTGTAGACAGTCAAGTCCAGGTCTGGTATTTAACCACTGTGCTCAGCAGTCTAATTCTAGTATATATGTTAATTTAAATTTTATATGACTATATAACTCCTTATTGCCAAATTCAGACTTAAATTGAAGAAAGTAGGAAAAACTTCTGGACTATTCAGGTATGACCTAAATCAAATCCCTTTTGGTTATAGATTGAAGGGACTAGATCTGGTGGACAGAGTGCCTGAAGAACTATGGACACAGGTTCGTGACATTGTATAGGAGACAGGGATCAAGACCATCCCCATGGAAAAGAAATGCAAAAGGCAAAATGGCTGTCTGAGGAGGCCTTACAAATAGCTATGAAAAGAAGAGAAGTGAAAGGCAAAGAAGGAAAGGAAACATATACCCATCTGAAAGCAGAGTTCCAAAGAATAGCAAGGAGAGATAAGAAAGCCTTCCTCAGCGATCAATGCAAAGAAATAGAGGAAAACAATAGAATGAGAAAAGCTACAGGTCTCTACAATAGAGATACCAAGGGAACATTTCGTGCAAAGATGGGCGCAGTAAAGGACAGAAATGGTCTGGACCTAACAGAAGCAAAAGATAGTAAGAAGAGGTGGCAAGAATACACAGAAGAACTATACAAAAAAGACCTTAATGACCCAGATAATCACGTTGGTGTGATCACTTATCTAGAGCCAGACATCCTGGAATGTGAAGTCAAGTGGGCCTTAGAAAGCATCACTACGAACAAAGCTAGTGGAGGTGATGGAATTCCAGTTGAGCTATTTCAAATCCTGAAAGATGATGCTGTGAAAGTGCTGCACTCAATATGCCAGCAAATTTGGAAATACTCAGCAGAGGCCACAGGACTGGAAAATGACAGCTTTCATTCCAAACCCAAAGAAAGGCAATAGCAAAGAATGCTCAGACTACCACACAATTGCACTCATCTCACACGCTAGCAAAGTAATGCTCAAAATTCTCCAAGCCAGGCTTCAACAGTACATGAACCGTGAACTTTCAGATGTTCAAGATGTATTTAGAAAAGGCAGAGGAAGCAGGGATCAAGTTGCCAACATCGGTTGGATCATCAAAAAAGCAACAGAGTTCTAGAAAAAATTTACTTCTGCTTTATTGACTATGCCAAAGCCTTCGAATGTGTGGATCACAACAAACTGTGGAAATTTTTTAAAGAAATGAGAATACTAGATCACCTGACTTGCCTCCTGGGAAATCTGTATGCAGGTCAAGAAGCAACAGTTAGAACTGGACATGAAACAACAAACTGGCTCCAAATCGGGAAAAGAGTAAATCAAGGCTGTACACGGCCACCCTGCTTGTTTAACTTCTATGCAGAGGACATCATGAGAAACGCTGGGCTGGAGAAGCACAACTGGATGAAGCTGGAATCAAGATTGCCGGGAGAAATCTCAGTAACCTCAGATATGCAGATGACACCACCCTTATGGCAGAAAGTGAAGAGGAACTAAATAGCCCCTTGACGAAAGTGAAAGAGGAGAGTGAAGAAAAAAGCTTAAAACTCAACGTTCAGAAAACTAAGATCATGGCATCTGGTCCCATCACTTCATGGCAAATAGACGGGGAAACAATGGAAACAGTGACAGCCTTTATTTTGGGGGCTCCAAAATCACTGCAGATGGTGACTGCAGCCATGAAATTGAAAGACGCTTGTTCCTTGAAAGAAAAGTTATGACCATCCTGGGCAGCACATTAAAAAGAATATATATTACTCTGCCAACAAAGGTCTGTCTAGTCAAAGCTGTGGCTTTTCCAGTAGTCATGTATGTATGTGAGAGTTAGACTATAAAGAAAGCTGAGTGCTGAAGAATTGATGATTTTGAACTGTGCTGTTGGAGAAGGCTCTTGAAAGTCCCTTGGACTGCAAGGAGATACAACCAGTTAATCCAAAAGAAAATCAACCCTGAATAATCATTGGAGGGACTGATGCTGAAGATGAAACTCCAATACTTTTGCCACCTGATGTGAAGAACTGACTCACTGGAAAAGACCCTGATGCTGGGAAAGATTGAAGGTAGGAGGTTAAGTGGATGACAGAGGATGAGATGATTGGATGGCATCACCAACTCAACTGACATGAGTTTGAGCATGCTCTGGGAGTTGGGGTTAGGGTTAGGGTTAGAACTCCCTGATGTTCAAGCTGGTTTTAGAAAAGGCAGAGGAACCAGAGATCAAATTGCCAACATCTGCTGGATCATGGAAAAAGCAAGAGAGTTCCACAAAAACACCTATTTCTGCTTTATTGACTATGCCAAAGCTTTTGACTGTGTGGATCACAATAAACTGTGGAAAATTCTGAAAGAGATGGGAATACCAGACCACTTAACCTGCCTCTTGAGAAATCTGTATGCAGGTCAGGAAGCAATGGTTAGAACTGGACATGGAACAACAGACTGGTTCCAAATAGAAAAAGGAGGACATCAAGGTTGTATATTGTCACCCTGCTTATTTAATTTATATGCAGAGTACATCATGAGAAACACTGGACTGGAAGAAACACAAGCTGGAATCAAGATTGCCGGGAGAAATATCAATAACCTCAGATATGCAGATGACACCTCCCTTATGGCAGAAAGTGAAGAGGAACTATAAAGCCTCTTGATGAAAGTGAAAGAGGAGAGTGAAAAAGTTGGCTTAAAGCTCAACATTCAGAAAATGAAGATCATGGCATTCGGTCCCATCACTTCATGGGAAATAGATGGGGAAACAGTGGAAACAGTGGCTGACTTTATTTTTGGGGGCTCCATAATCACTGCAGATGGTGATTGCAGCCATGAAATTAAAAGACGTTTACTCCTTGGAAGAAAAGTTATGACCAACCTAGATAGCATATTCAAAAGCAGAGACATTACTTTGCCGACTAAGGTTCTGTCTAATCAAGGCTATGGTTTTTCCTGTGGTCATGTATGGATGTGAGAGTTGGACTGTGAAGAACTGATGCTTTTGAACTGTGGTGTTGGAGAAGACTCTTGAGAGTCCCTTGGACTGCAAGGAGATCCAACCAGTCCATTCTGAAGGAGATCAACCCTGGGATTTCTTTGGAGGGAATGATGCTAAAGGAAACTCCAGTACTTTGGCCACCTCATGCGAAGAGTTGACTCATTGGAAAAGACTCGGATGCTGGGAGGGATTGGGGGCAGGAGGAGAAGGGGATGACCGAGGATGAGATGGTTGGATGGCATCACGGACTCGATGGACGTGAGTCTGAGTGAACTCCGGGAGATGGTGATGGACAGGGAGGCCTGGCGTGCTGCGATTCATGGGGTCGCAAAGAGTTGGACACGACTGAGCGACTGAACTGAACTGAACTGAGACTTGGGGATGGACAGGGAATCCTGGCGTGCTGCAATGGGGTCACAAAGAGTCAGAGATATCTGAGTGACTGAACTGAACTGATAAGTTGCTTCAAACAGAGGATCCTGAAAGGTTTGGAAGAAAGGCCCTGAATAGTAGATGGTGAGAGCCATCAGTAAGACAGCTCAGAGCTGGTTGGCTCGCCACGGTCGCGGGGCCGGTTGGCACGCCTGTGTGAGTTTGGAACCAGCTCTCCTGCCTGTTCTGGAGCTCCGGTTCTGCCACTTCTAGCGGCGTGTGGTTGGACATTCTGTTTCTGCACCACTAATATTTGCACAGTGATACTATATTTGTTCATCTGTGAAGATTAAATGAAAGAACGGTTTTGAAAGTAACTCATAAACCATAAGGCCTGAAATATACATCTATTTGACATTTTTATTTGACTTAAACGAAAGCATGGACATTTCAACATGTTAAAAATACATGCTTCACCTTTGTGAATATAAAATTATTTTATGAGATTTTAAACATGTTTTATTGTTGTTTTTAACTAAATTCTTTAATCACTATCTCTGTAGTATGACACAGAGGCTATATTGATTTACACTGTGACCAATAAGGATTTGGGGGTATTTGATGGAGAGATCAATCTGATACAGTGAACTAGCCCAAGAGTTTATTTGAACATGAACCTTAATCATTTGTGAAAACCAAACGAAGTGTGAAAACTACCGGTGGAACCAGCTGGTCAAAGAGCGGTGTGTTCATAGCTTGGCTTTGTCCAGATCGAGAAAGGAAAGAGAAATCACTCAGGACTGATTTTTGTTTCAAACCAGTGTCCAATACTGAGAAGCTTTCCCGGATCTCTCTCTTCCTACACGAGCAGGGAGCCCTAGGACCGCTGGGTGGCCTGCTAAGCTCATGAGAAGGACCCCCGGCTTTGCTCCAGGCAGAGTCTCCTTGCTGGTTTCTACTTTCCACCCTTTGCTGATGTGGCCCCACAAGAGCTGTGTCTGAAGACAGACAACTCTGCTTACTCTGCTATGATAATAAAAACATAATTATGAAATAATGTAAACATGCATATAAAAACAGTCAGAAAAGCCAAACACAATAACAAGCCTGCCAAGCACAGCAACTTAGCCTAAACCCTAAAGAATGCCAAGGAGAGGGATCTGGGCCTTAAAGGCATACTCCAGCAACGCTTCGACATGCAAACCTTTCGAAAATCTCTTCATGCACAAAAGTCAACTGCAATTGTGCATTTTTTATTTTGACATACTTCTAGACTTAAAGAAAGCTTGTAAAACCTCTAGGTAGATTTTCCTGTCTTCTTCCTATGTTAATATCTTATTAGTTATCAGAACGATTAAGGTTAGACTTTATTTGTATTTCACATTTTCCCATCCATGCCCTTTGCTGTTCCAGGAGTCTCTCCTTGCTCTCCTCCATCATGAGCATTGCTCGGTCTCCCATCTGTCACGATGAGAAGGTGCTTTGGAAGAGCGCTCACACTGCTGCTCAGTGTTGTTATTGACGCCCTCAGCCTTGGTCACTCGGCGAAAGTACTGCCCCTGGACTTTCTCATTGTAGCGTTATCAGTCTCCCATCTTACTCAGCTATCTTGGCGAGACACTTTGAAATATGTACGAATCTCCTGCCCCTAATTTTGCACCTGTGAGTAGATCTGGCCTGCTAGGATGAGTACTATTGTGTTCTTAGGTGATTTTCTATTCTCTTGATTCTTTTAACATTGTTGATTGGAATTCTTCCCTGAGGAAGAGCTGTCCTTCTTCCCCATTTATTTATTTATTCGGTTAGTAATAGCAGTGTGAACTCTGGGTGTTTATTTTCTGGGTTATAACAGAAAGCTTTCATTATTTTGCTGCTCAGATTATTCAGCCGGGTCACTGGGCACTCTCTTTGGTGAGGGCCTGGGCCATCCCCACATCCCAGACCCTTTCTGAGCTCTTCCTTTCTTTCTGGCCCCACAAGATTTCTCAGGCTCATCTAGTATTTTCCCTGTCTCCGATAGTGGCATCGGCCAATTCTTTCACCGAGGTTTAGATGGTATTGCTATTTTCACAGTGTTTCAGAATGAGAATCTGGGGGGCTAGGTGAGCTCGGACAGCAGGGGCTCCTGGCTCCGGGGCCCTCTCAGTGCAGAGCTGGGAACACGTGGTGTGGACGGTCTGTGTCCGTTTGTCTGCACACGTATCGCAAGCCACGGGCCAGCTCACACCGAGGGCGCGCCTTCTCGTCTGATTCCCGGCGGCTGAGCTTGTAACTCATTTCAAGTGAGGCAGGCCCTCCTGTTTGTTCACCTCTGGGGGGCACACGGCGATGACTGCTCCCCACACCGCCGAACACACTCACCAGCTAGAGTGCGGGACTTGTGCGTGATTTTGAATCCGTTTTTCTCGGTCAAAATCTAGTCAACGTTAGACAAGGCTTTTCCCTCCTGCCCCTCCAGGGACTCGCCTGCAGCACAGGTTCGCTGTATGGGTTCCTCTCACGTTACGTCACGTTCATGCTCTCTGATGCAGTTTAAAACGATGCTTTTTACATGGTTATCTCCAAAGACTGCTCTGAAGTTTACTGGAAGCTGCACTCTAGACATGACTGTCGACACTGTAGCCCCTTAGATGCTCACTCCAGTTCTTGTGTATAAAGGCATTTCCAAAAGCATGAGAACAGAAGAGTCCAGAAAGCACAGAAGCCGTCCACTCTGAGAAACTGTGTCTCAAACATCCGTCATTTATATACAATTTCACAATTCCTTACCACTTTAGAAAACCATCTTCTTTGTTACTAAACACTTATTAAAAGGAAATTTTATTTTGTATTGGCGCACTAAATGGAAGATTGGTATCATCTGACGTGAATGGAAACAGCAAATATCTACATGTAAGCCTGAGCTAAAGGAAAAGGATCACTTTTTAAATAAAAATGAACATATTCTAATATAGCTATTGGGTTTTATAAAGTGAAAACTGAGCTATCTCCTAAATTAGAAAAGACTGTAATTGAAGAGTTAGCAACAAATGACAAACAAATCAGCTCAGTCGCTCAGTCCTGTCCGACTCTGTGCGACCCCATGGACTGCAGCACGGCAGGTTTCCCTGCTCATCCCCAACTCCCGGAGTTCACTCAAACTCACGTCCATCGAGTCGGTGATGCCATCCAACCATCTCATCCTCTGTTGTCCCCTTCTCCTCCTGCCTTCACTATTTCCCAGCATCAGGGTCTTTTCAAATGAGTCAATTCTTCACATCAGGTGGCCAAAGTATTGGAGTTTCAGCTTCAACATCAGTCCTTCCAATGAATATTCAGGACTGATCTCCTTTAGAATGGACTGGTTGATCTCCTTGCAGTCCAAGGGACTCTCAAGAATCTTCTCCAACACTACAGTTCAAAAGCATCAATTCTTGGTGCTAAGCTTTCTTTATAGTCCGACTCTCGTATCCATAGACTACTGGAAAAACCATAGCTTGCACTAGACAGACCTTTGTTGGCAAAGTGGTGTCTCTAATTGTTAACATGCTGTCTAGGTTGGTCATAGCTTTTCTTCCAAGGAGCAAGTGTCTTTTAATTTCATGGCTACAGGAATTATCTGCAGTGATTTTGGAGCCCAAGAAAATAAAGTCTGTCACTGTTTCCATTGTTTCCCCATCTATTTGCCATGAAGAGATGAAACCAGATGCCATGATCTTCATTTTTTGAATGCTGAGTTTTAAGCCAACATTTTCACTCTCCTCTTTTACTTTCATCAAGAGGCTTTTTAGTTTCTCTTTGATTTCTGCCATGAGGGTGGTGTCATCTGCATATCTGAGGTTATTGATATTTCTCCCTGCAATCTTGATTCCAGCTTGTGCTTCATCCAGTCTACCATTTCTCATGATGTACTCTGCATATCAGTTAAATAAGTAGGGTGACAATATACAGCCTTGATGTACTCCTTTTCCTATTTGGAACCAGTCTGTTGTTCCATGTCCAGCTCTGTTGCTTCTTGACCGGCATACAGATTTCTCAAGAGGCAGGTTAGGTGGTCTGGTATTTCCATCTCCTTCAGAATTTTCCACAGTTTGTTGTGATCCACATAGTTGAAGGCTTTGGCACAGTCAATAAAGCAGAAATAGATGCTTTTCTGGAACTCTCTTGCTTTTTCCATAATCCAACGGATGTTGGCAATTTGATCTCTGGTTCCTCTGCCTTTTCTAAAACCAGCTTGAACATCTGGTAATTCATGGTTCACATACTGTTGAAGCCTAATTTGGAGAATTTTGAGCATTATTTTACCAGCATGTGAGATGAGTGCAACTGTGCGGTAGTTGACTCATTGGAAAAGACTCTGATGCTGGGAGGGATTGGGGACAGGAGAAGGGGACGACAGAGGATGAGATTGCTGGATGGCATCACTGACTTGATGGGAGTGAGTCTGAGTGAACTCCGGGAGTTGGTGATGGACAGGGAGACCTGGCGTGCTGATTCATGGGGTCACAGAGAGTCAGACACGACTGAGCGACTGAACTGAACTGAACTTGAGCATACTTTGGCATTGCCTTTCTTTGGGTTTGGAATGAAAGCTGACCTTTTCCAGTCCTTTGGCCACTGCTGAGTTTCCCAAATTTGCTGGCATATTGAGTGCAGCACTTTACCAGCAACATCTTTTAGGATTTGAAACAGCTCAATTGGAATTCCATCACCTCCACTAGCTTTGTTCATAGTGACGCTTTCTAAGGCCCACTTGAGTTCATATTCCAGGATGTCTGGCTCTAGGTGAGTGATCACACCATTGTGATTATCTGGGTCGTGAAGATCTTTTCTGTATAGTTCTTCTGTGTATTCTTGCCACCTCTTCTTAATATCTTCTGCTTCTGTTAGGTCCATACCATTTCTGTCCTTTTCAAGCCCATTTTTGCATGAAATGTTCCCTTGGTATCTCTAATTTTCTTGAAGAGATCTCTGGTTTTCCCATTCTGTTGTTTTCCTCTATTTCTTTGCAGTATTTTCCTCTATTTCTTTGCAGAATTCTTGCCTTGAGAACCCCATGAACAGGAGGAAAAGGCAAAATGACAGGATACTGAAAGAGGAACTCCCCAGGTCAGTAGGTGCCCATTATGCTACTGGAGATTAGTGGAGAATAACTCCAGAAAGAATGAAGGGATGGAGCCAAAACAAAAACAATACCCAGTTGTGGATATGACTGGTGAAAGAAGCAAGGTATGATGCTGTAAAGAGCAATATTGCACAGGAACCTGGAATGTTAGGTCCATGAATCAAGACAAATTGAAAGTGGTCAAACAGGAGATGACAAGAGTGAACGTTGACATCCAAAATCAGTGAACTAAAATGTACTGGAACAGGTGAATTTAACTCAGATGATCATTATATCTACTACTGCAGACAGGAATCCCTTAGAAGAAATGGAGTAGCCATCACGGTCAAGAAAAGAGTCTGAAATGGAGTACTTGGATGCTGTCTCAAAAACGACAGAATGATTTCTGTTCGTTTCCAAGGCAAACCATTCAATATCACAGTAATCCAAGTCTATGCCCCAACCAGTAACGCTGAAGAAGCTGAAGTTGAACGGTTCTAAGAAGACCTTCAAAACCTTTTAGAACTAACACCCCAAAAAGATGTCCTTTTCATTATAGGGGACTGGAATGCAAAAGTAGGAAGTCAAGAAATACCTGGAGTAACAGGCAAAGTTGGCCTTGGAGTACAGAATGAAGCAGGGCAAAGACTAATAGAGTTCTACTAAGAGAACACACTGGTCATAGCAAACACCCTCTTCCAACAACACAAGAGAAGACTCTACACATGGACATCACCAGATGGTCAACACCAAAATCAGATTGATTATATTCTTTGCAGTCAAAGATGGAGAAGCTCTATACAGTCAGCAAAAACAAGAGCAGGAGCTGACTGTGGCTCAGATCATGAATTCCTTATTGCCAAATTCAGACTCAAATTGATGAAAGTAGGGAAAACCACTAGACCATTCAGGTTATGACCTAAATCAAATCCCTTATGATTATACAGTAGAAGTGAGAAATAGATTTAAGGGCCTAGAGTGCCTGATGAACTATGGATGGAGGTTCGTGACATTGTACAGGAGACAGGGATCAAGACCATCTCTGTGGAAAAGAAATGCAAAAAGCAAAATGGCTGTCTCGGGAGGCCTTACAAATAGCTGTGAAAAGAAGAGAGGCGAAAAGCAAAGAAGAAAAAGAAAGATATAAGCATCTGAATGCAGAGTTCCAAAGAACAGCAAGGAGAGACAAGAAACCCTTCCTCAGTGATCAATGCAAAGAAATTGCATGTTAAGAAAGCTGAAAAAAAAAAAAAAGGAAGTTAGCAACACAGTCCTGGAGGTGGATTTTAACCTCCAGACCAACCACAGACCTCTGGTTACGAAAAGAAAATAAGAAAAACAAAATCAAGACAGTAACTTAACATTTTAAAAGTATTTATTTAGAGATAACGGAACCATATCAACATAACTTTACTCTACTGTTACATATGAACGAGCGTCACTTCATAAAGAAGGAAAGCTAACAGATGTCATCTTTTTAATGCGTAGTTGAATTTCTTTGAAATTCTTTGTAATGTTTCATACATATATAATTTTTGAAGATAATAGAGATAATTTTTAAGGATTACTATTCTAGTCAATATCTCCAACTCTAAGTATTACTTAATATATCATTTAAGCTGATTTATTCTTTTCTAGTCATTTTGCAAATATATTAAGTGGTATTCATATCCTAATCCTTAGATTCTCAAGATACAGTCAAGTCACCATATACATAGCCAAATCAAACGTTTAGTGTATGTTTGAAAATGGACACAAGAAAACTATGATATTAACTATGATATTAACTATTAAATAGTATATGTGATAAAAAAAATCAATGTAAAGATATGTAAGTTAACCATATATATATATATATATATATATATATATATATATATATATAAAAACCAAAATCTTTTACATACTGGATAAAAGTTTATGGAATAAAGAGGTGTCTTTACATTTATACTAAACATTATTTAACTGAATAGTAATTCCCTCCAGTGTAGAACTAATTTTTTTGTAAATCTCAAAGAACAAAATAATATAAACTTTAATTCATGGTAACATAGTTGGCTGGAAAAATGCCAGTTTGGCCTCGAAGCTTTCCTTCCCACCAATCGAAATGCGAATCTGTCTTTGATATAACCGTGATTCTGTCTCCAGCTTGAAAATTCAGATCTCCTGGCTGCTGTCCTTCAAAAGAATACAGTGCTGTCACCTCTATGGGTTGGTCTGAATTGCCTAAAACAAGAAAAAAAATATTCATTCACACTTTTATGAGAAAAACAGGAAGCATGTGTAGGGAAGGGAAGAGATAAATCAGCAACTCAGGGCTTGGGGTTCTAGTGTGGGAGGCCAGCAGAGCCCAGAGCACACAGTCTACGTGACTTTTCGTCACATTGTTAACCTTATGTTTTCTTTGTAAAGAGCAATATTTGGTAATAACATTTCCTAAATTACACAAGTCAAACTGTACATTATTAATATACTTAAATATGTGTTTGACAAATATCTGTCTGTGGTTATAACTGCTTAAATTTTGTCTAGTCTGAAGATAACATTACGTTTTCCCTATTTTAATAGAATAGTCATGGTAGTTTCAATGAATTATACTATTACGTAAAAGCTGATATTTTATACTCTTGATTGTATCATAAAGATTAACTTTAAGAGCCATGCTCTGTGGTTGCTGATGATGTGGGTCACAGTTCAGATGCCTTTGTTGTCTCATCAGCAGACATCTATTTCCCTCTAGGCTTTTATGGCGGTTTTCATTTCTATATTTGATCCTTTCTTTCAAAAGAGAGATGAAATTCAAATTAGCACATCAAGAAGCATGCCTACAGATATTTAATCAGAACTTCAACAAGTATTCAGAAAAAATACCTTGAGGACTGAGTGGGTAACACGACCCACAGACATTAACTCTTATAAATTGTACAGAATCATAAGAGATTAAAAACAGATATTTACTGTGTACTCAGCTACACGGAATTTGGTATTTCCATGTTTCATATAATTTTGTGCATGAATTAGGCAGTTAGATGCTTGTTAAATGCATCTTAGTACAGATATACTGAAAGCATATATAGTGAAAAGTGAAAGTGAAGTCGCTCAGTCGTGTCTGACTTTTTGCGACTCCGTGGACTGTAGCCTACCAGGCTTCTCTGTCCATGGGATTCTCCAGGCAAGAATACTGGAGTGGGTTACCATTTCCTTCTCCAGGGGATCTTCCCGACCCAGGGGATCGAACTCAGGTCTCCCGCATCGGGAGGCAGACGCTTTAACCTCTGAGCCACCAGAGAATATAACCAAATTCTCAATCTAGTTACTTGCTTGACTCTATAATACTATAATCATAAAAAATAAAGTGACCTTGACCTATTAGTAAGAAATGAAGATAGTCAACACTCTAATAAAATTACATTTACTGAAACACTGAATTTGTATCTCACATAAGATGGTTGTTTTAATAAAGCATGTACCATGTAGTTTAATTCTCCTAAAGAAATAACTTTAGTAATACCTAACATAATTATATCAGCAATATTGTTGGTATAGTTTTTATCTATAAAACAGAGGTCTATATATTTTTATAATTTATACTGTGTTTACTTTTAACTTATTATTTTAAAGAGTAACAGTGTGTCATGAAAAGAATAAAGTTTTGATACAGTCTGGATAAATCAGAGCAGTTCCATGACCATTAAGGTATACGCATGGCTGTATGAACACGGGCTACGGCGCTGCGCTGAGGGGACGTGTGGTCAGGGGACAGGGCCTCACTGCGGTCAGAGCAGAGCGTGCAAGCTAGTGTCAAAGGAAAAGTCACTCTGAAGACGATTCTATCAATAACTGTATCTATGACTTCCATATATAAAGCTCAGTCTCAACATACCAGACATAATTAACAAAAGCCCTCAATAACTCCTCCTCCCCCTTCTTGTCTCCCAAGCATTGTGGATAATAGAAGCAAGTAAAAAGAGTGCCTGTGAAATGAGGGAATGTTCTGGAAGCTACAGCCACCTTAGCTGCGGTACATGCACACACCTGTAGCAGTGATTACACAATTAGGGTGCACGGGATGGTGAGCACCATGAGAGCAGGCGGCGCCCGCGTGGACACAGGGGAGCGGCGACGGCCCTGAGCCAGGCACTGTGATGGACACGCTTCCTCCTCACTTCCAGGGAGGGGGCTCTCACCCCAGTTCCCAGAATATGAACCTGAGACCTACAAATGTTAAGCAATCTGCCCAGGGGGTGAGATTCGAGTCTCGGAAGCCTGCA
Organism: Nanger dama; assembly: GCA_917880005.1. Classification (NCBI taxonomy): domain Eukaryota; kingdom Metazoa; phylum Chordata; class Mammalia; order Artiodactyla; family Bovidae; genus Nanger; species Nanger dama. Next base: position 180,553 of record CAKJTW010000025.1, read on the forward strand.
TCCAGGCAGTCTCAATCACTACTGAGATTAAGCCACAGAGTCTTCAGCAACCACAGGAGTCTTAAATTACATTCAATATATTGAACTTGGATTCATCAGTACATTTTACCTTCTTAAAAATTATTTTATTTTTAATGGAAGGATAATTGCTTTATAGTATGCAATGATCTTAGGTTTCTAAGTGTTGAGTTTTAAGCCAGATTTTTCACTCTCCTCTTTCAACTTCATCAAGAGGCTCTTTAGTTCCTCCTTGCTTTCTGCCATCAGGGTGGTGTCATCTGCATATCTGAGGTTATTGATATTTCTCCCTGCAATCTTGATTCCAGCTTGTGCTTCATTCAGCCCAGCGTTTCGCATGATGAACTCTGCATATAAGTTAAATAAGCAGGCTGATAATATACAGCCTAGATGCACTCCTTTCCCAATTTGGAACCAGTCCATTGTTCCATGTCCAGTTCTAACTGTTGCTTCTTGACCTGCATACAGATTTCTCAGGAAGCAGGTAAGGTGGTCTGGTACTTCCATCTCTTGAAGGATTTTGCACAATTTGTTGTGATCCACAGAGTCAAAGGCTTTGGTGTAGGCAATGAAGCAGAAGTAGATCTTTTCCTGGAACTCTCTTGTTTTTCCTATTACCTAACAGATATTGGCAATTTGATCTCTGGTTCCTCTGCCTTTTCTAAATCAGAACACCTGGAAGTTCTCGGTTCATGTACTATTGAAGTCTCGCTTGGAGAATTTTGAGCATTACTTTGCAAGTGTGTGGTAGTCTGAACATTCTTTGGCATTGCCTTTATTTGGGTTTGAAATGAAAACTGACCTATCCCAGTCCTGTGGCCACTGCTGAGTTTTCCAAATTTGCTGGCATATTGAGTGCAGCACTTTACCAGCATCATCTTTTAGGATTTGGAATAGCTCAATAGTAGGAATTCCATTACCTCCACTAGCTTTGTTCATAGTGATGCTTCCTAAGGCCCACTTGACTTTGCAATCCAGGATGTCTGGCTCTAGGTGAGTGAAGAAACCATCATGGTTATCTGGGTCATTAAGATGGTTTTTGTACAGTTCTTCTGTGTATTCTTGCCACTTCTTAGTATCTTTTGCTTCTGTTAGGTCCATACCATTTCTGTCCTTTATTGAGCCCATCTTTGCATGAAATGTTCCCTTGGTATCTCTAATTTTCTTGACGAGATCTCTAGTCTTCCCCATTCTATTGTTTCCCTCAAGTTTTTGCACTGATCACTGAGGAAGGCTTTCTTATCTCACCTTGCTATTCTTTGGAACTCTGCATTCAAATAGGTATATCTTTCCTTTTCTCCTTTGCTTTCCACTTCTCTTCTTTTCACAGGTATCTGTAAGGCCTCCCCAGACAGCCATTCTGCCTTTCATTTTCTTGGGAATGGTTTTGATCACTGCCTCCTGTACAATGTCATGAACCTCCATCCATAGTTCTTCAGGTGCTCTGTCAGATCTAGTCCCTCGAATCTGTCACTTCCACTTATCATTGAAAGGGGGTTTGATTCAGGTCACACTCGAATGGTCTAGTGGTTTTCCCCACTTTCTTCAATTTAAGTATGAATTTTGCAATAAGCAGTTCATGATCTGAGCCCCAGTCAGCTCCCAGTCTTGTTTTTGCTGACTGTATAGAGCTTCTCTATCTTTGGCTGCAAAGAATATAATCAATCTGATTTTGGTATTGACCATCTGGTGATGTCCATGTGTAGAGTCTTCTCTTGTGTTGTTGGAAGAGGGTGTTTGCTATGACCAGTGTGTTCTCTTGGCAAAACTCTGTTAGCCTTTGCCATTTCATTTTGTACCCTAAGACCAAACTCACCTGTTACTCCAGGTATTACTTTTGCTTTCCAGTCCCATCTATCTATCTATCTATCTATCTATCTATATTGGTGTTAGTTCTAGAAGGTCTTGTAGGTTTTCATAGAACTGTTCAGCTTCTTCAGCATTAGTGGTTGGGGCATAGACTTTGATTACTATGATACTCAATGATTTGCCTTGGAAACGAACCAAGATCATTCTGTTGCTTTTGAGATTGCCCCCAGTACTGCATTTCAGACTCTTTTGTTGACTACGATGGCTATTCCTTTTCTTCTAAGGGATTCTTGCCCACAGTAGTAGATATAATAGTCATCTGAATTAAATTCACCCATTCAAGCCCTAAAATGGAGCTAAAATGTTCACTGATTCCTGGAACGTCTATGTTCACTCTTGTCATCTGTTTGCTCCCAGTTTGCCTGGATTCATGGGCCTGGCATCCCAGGCTCCTGTGACTCATGGGCCTGGCATCCCAGGCTCCTGTGATTCATGGGCCTGGCATCCCAGGCTCCTGTGCACGATTGTTCTTTACAGCGTAAGACTTTACTTCCACCACCAGTCACATCCACAACAGGGCACTGTTTTCGCTTTGGCTCTTTCTCTTCACTCCTTCTGGAGCTAGTTCTCCCCTCTTCTCCAGGAGCATATTGGGCACCTACCGACCTGGGGAACTCATCTTTCAGTATCCTATCTTTTTGTCTTTTCATACTGTTCATGGGGTTCTCAAGGCAAGAATATCAAAGTGTTTGCCATTCCCTTCTCCAGTGGACCACGTTTTGTCAGAACTCTCCACCATGACCTGTCCGTCTTGGGGGCCCTACACAGCATGGCTCACAGTTTCACTGAGTTAGACAGGCTGTGGTCCATGTGATCAGTTTGGGTAGTTTTCTGTGACTGTGGTTTTCAGTCTGTCTGCCCTCTGATGGAGAAGGATAAGAGACTTGTGGAAGTGTCTGACAGGAGCGACTGGCTGTGGAGAAAACTGGGTCCTGCTATGCTTGAGGAGGCCAAGCTCAGTAAATCTTTCATCCAATTTCCGGCTGATGGGTGGGGCTGTGTTCCCTCCCTGTAGTTTGGTTAGGCAAACTATTTTCTTGAGTCACTGAGTTATCCAGACTGTACAGATAACAGGGATATCTGCTGCTGATGAGCCCTGAATTTGTTCTTAGCAGTTTTAGAAATATATTTCATAATGAATAATTAGAGGAAGAAAGATATTATGACCTGAAGACAGAAGGGATTGCAGACCAGATTCAATGTTTCCCCCTCCCTCGCTGGAGGTTGTCTAACTGCCTCTGAATTGCAGCTTCCAAATAAGATAAAGATAAAATAGTAACAGGAAAAACGGGTCTAAGGGCCAAGCAGGGGTTCTGAGTCACAGCAGAGGACAAGGCGGTGCGCTGGGTGGGAGGAGGCTGGCGCTCCGCGTTCCTCCTGGCGTCCACTCTGGACAGAGGTGAAGCAGAGAGGGAGGGGTTGCTTCTGGCAGAGCTGGTGAAGGGTGTGGGCAGGATAGGCAGACAGAGGTGGGCCACATTCCTCACCCACTCACCAGTCAGGAAAATCCCGCTCTTCTAGGAGGGTGCAGGAGGGTCTTGAGTGGAGGGGTTGTTGGGAAAGTTCATCCACAGGAAACAAAGGAGAGAGCTGGGCCCAAGTGAGAGCAGACGCCCCCAGCAGGGACCAGTTCCCGTCCACTCGGTGCCAGGTCCCCCTGCTGGCTTTTTCTTCAATAAGCTCAAAATGACTTAAAGTTCCTTGTTACTGTAAATAGTAGGGACAGTTTTCATAGAGTTTAATGTCCACAACGTAATCCATCAGAAGAGGCCAGCCAAGAGGGTCCGTTCTTCCAGGAAGGGGGACGGCCGTGGAGCGCAGGGAAGCGAGGCCCGCAGGGCCTCCCGCACAGCCAGTGCGCACAGGCGCCTCCCTGCTGAGGGCCCGAGCCTCCAGGACCTACATTCCTACACTTCAAAACAATCGGAGGGCCTCTGAAGCAACTGACTGTTTTGTATCCAAATATTCAAGTTTATTCAAATAGAGGTTATTTTTCTCTCCCTAATCAGGGCCATACTTAACAGGAAACAGATTACAGCTAGCTGTGGTGACTGGCAGCTGCTCTGAGCTCATAATCAGCAAGTCTGCATCCACGGGATGCCACTGTCTCATCTCACTGCTCAGTGGAGCCTGCACGATGTGACCCATGTGGCATCAACGCATCTGGGCCCAGACACGACTCAGAAGAACCTCAGCCCTTGGAAGGCCCCTCCAGGACGCCCGAGAAGCGGGCCTTTGCTGCCGTGATGCGCTGGGCAGCTGACTCGATCCTGGCACCCACATGCCCCAGGATTTGGGTGGGGTCCACAGCCCTTGGTGACCACGATCTCTCTTCAGGAGTGAGTGAGCTGGCTGGGGCCACCAGAAGAGCTCACGAGACCCACGATTCCCAAACGGCAAAGTCAGAAGACGAAGGGCATCCATGGTTGTCACACTCAGGGAGGGGGCACTACTGGCATCGAGGGGCCTAGTCCTCAGGCACACACAGCTCAGGACAGCCCCACGGCAGAGAGTGTGCTCCAAGCCCAGAGGGCCCCTGCCAGTCAGAGGGCGGACGGGGGCGGTGATGGATGCCGACCTAGGAGGTTGGCACCTCCAGGTACGAAAACCTCAGTAAACAGGCTATGGATGCTCACCCCCTGCTTTACCGTGAGGTCAGAAGACGGTAGCAGGAGCTTCCAAAGGTGCGAAGCAAAAGCACACACCACCTGGAGAACCATCACTGTACCCCCCAGCCGGGCGGGGCCAGGACGGCCAGCCGGGGCGGGCGGGAGTCCTGCTCAGATGGGTTTTCAGCTCAAGCCTCCAGGACCGAGGAGTCACGATGCTGGGAGTTCTCTCTGCAAGGCTGACAGACTGGCATAAGGGAGTCCTTAGTAAGAGTTTAGCTGATTTCACACAGCAATCTAAAGTAAGACCTGTTTTTAAAATAGACTTTAAATCTTTCCTTGCATTTTCTTTTTCAAAATCCCTTATATGTTGAGAAAGGACTGAAATAAATTAATATTAACTTATTACCTACTATTTGAAACATTTCACTTGTGCTACCCTCAAATATAAAAGCAAAACCCAACCAACCAACCAACCATGGGAAGTAAAGTGTTTGGAACACACGCCCAGAGAATAAAAGTACTGGCTGTAAGTCTGAGCCTCTGTCCCCAGATCCCACTTAGGGTTTGGTTTCTTATCTTCCCTCATTGCTTTTTAAGAGATATTTCTGATATTTATCAGGCACTTAGACTACAGGTGCAGACTTTAGAGGAATCTGAGGAAAGGAACGCTAGTCCCCAGATCACACTGCCAAGGCCACCTCTGCTCAACTTTAGCCAAGGCCCCTCAGGGGCCAGTGGCCCTTTCGCAAGCAGGTCCAGTCTATCTGCTGACTTCATCAAGTTTGATTAGTCCAGTTGTGCAGAGCATGTTTTAAATGAAGTGCTTCTCAAAGTAACGTGAATATCCTATAAATGAAATAAGAGGTACTGATATTTTCACAACCTGCCAAATTAGTTAGGAGGTTTGTGATTATAAGATGGTTACAAATCTTTTAAAACAGAAATATTTGTACTTACCAACTCTCTCACGATAGCTGGAAAGTTCAGGATACAGATTATATTCATTCCTGCGGCCTGCATGAACGGGTGCATAAGAGGGGCACACTTAGAAGCTTTATTAGTATACAGTATTTAAGACACCGGGCGTCCCTGGAGGCTCAGATGGTGAAGCGTCTGCCCACAATGCTGGACACCCGGGTTCGATCCCTGGGTTGGGAAGATCCCTGGTAAAGGAAATGGCAACCCACTCCAGTATTCTTGCCTGGAAAATCCCCATGAACAGGGGACCCTACAGGCCATGGGATAGCAAAGAGTTGGACACAACCGAGCGACTTCACGCACAGTAGGATACCCAAGAATGCCAAATACTGTTCTTGATAAGCAGATATTTTAAATCACTCTAATTGATCAAAATATAATTATTTTATCCCCTTCCAATCAAGAGGAATACCTGGATATACACAGAAAATAGACCAAGCGTGAGGCACACAGTAAATGTCTAATATCTGTATGACCACATGCACATAAATTACAACTCATGGCACTGCAATTACACGGTCATAGAAAACAGACACATCTTTTTCCAAAACTACCAGAATAACAGACTTTGCAATCACCAAGCCAGTGATTTTCAGTCTTGCTTGTTTAATATCTAAAGTAATTTTTAAAGAAGTATTTATATGTGTATTTTTAAACTGATACCTAAAATTATTAAATGTAAGATTAAGGATGTAATTTTAGCATATTTTAATGTTAATTACTTAAAATTCGTATTACTCCCTTTTTGGATAAAAGGATCTAAATATGATAATGATCTGAACCCATCACCATTCATTAAAGAAAATCAACAAGATGTTTTTAATAGTCAGAAATTATATACTGTTCATTTTTAATCTTTAAATCATATTTTCACTTCATTTGTTCCAAAGATTTTCAGTGTACTAATATTGTACTTTTAACTGTGGTGTTGGAGAAGACTCTTGATAGTCTCTTGGACTGCAAGGAGGTACAACCAGTCCATCCTAAAGGAAATCATTGGAAGGACTGAATATTCATTGGAATATTCATTGGAAGGACTGATGTTGAAGATGAAACTCCAAAACTTTGGTCACCTAATGTGAAGAGTTGACTCATTAGAAAAGACCCTGATGCAGGGAAAGACTGAAGGCGGGAGGAGAAGGGGACGACAGAGGATGAGATGGTTGGATGAGTTTGGACATGAGTTTGAGTAAACTCCGAGAGTTGGGGATGGACAGGAGGCCTGGCGTGCTGCAGTCCATGGGGTCGCAAAGAGTCAGAAACGACTGAGCAAATGAACTGAACTTATACAAGTTTCTACAACAAGAATTTGTACATAAATTTATTTTAAAAATTTTATTTTACATAACACAATCATCTATTTAATAATTTCTTATAGATTGAGTTATCATGATCATTATAAGCACATATTGATCAAAACTTTAAAAGTATTATAAATTCATTAATTTACTAAACATTAAAGTGTCATATAAGAACTGGTTCATATACACCGTTCAGTTCACTTAAGTTGCTCAGTGGTGACCGATTCTTTGTGACCCCATGGATTACAGCACGTGGCTCAGAGGTTAAAGCGTCTGCCTGCAGTGTGGGAGACCTGGGTTCGATCCCTGTGTCGGGAAGATCCCCTGGAGAAGGAAATGGCAACCCACTACAGTATTCTGGCCTAGAGAATCCCATGGACAGAGGAGCCTGGAAGGCTATAGTCTATGGGGTCGCAAAGAGTCAGACATGACTGAGCAACTTCCCTTTCACTTTCTTTCAGGCTTGCTCAAACTCATGTGCATCAAAACAGTGATACTATTCAATAATCTTATCCTTATCATCCCCTTCTCCTCCTGCATTCTTCAATCTTTCACAGCATCAGGGTCTTTTCTAATCAGTCAGTTCTTCGCATTAAGTGGCCAAAGTACTGGAGTTTCAGCTTCAGCACGAGTCTTTCCAATGAATATTCAGGACTGATTTCCTTTAGGGTCAACTGGTTTGATCTCCTGGCAGTCCAAGGGACTCTCAAGAGTTTCCTCCAACACCACAGTTCAAAAGCATCAATTCTTTGGTGCTCAGCTTTTTGTATGGTCCAACTATCACATCCATACAAGACTACTGGAAAAAAAAAATAGCTATGATTATATGAACTTTTGTTGGCAAAGTAATGTCTCTACTTTTTAATACACTATCTAGGTTGCTCATAGCTTTTCGTCCAAGGAACAGGTGTCTTTTAGTTTCATCACTGCAGACACCATCTGCAGTGATTTTGGAGCCCAAGAAAATAAAGTCTCTCACTGTTTCCATTGTTTCCCCATCTATTTGCCATGATGTGATGCAACTGGATGCCATGATCTTAGGTTTCTGAATACTGAGTTTCAATCTCCTCTTTCACTTTCATCAAAAGGCTCTTTAGTTCCTCTTTAATTTCTGCCCTGTGTTTGGTGTCATCTGCACACCTGAGGTTGATATTGGTATTTCTCCTGGCAATCATGACTCTAGTTTGTGCTTCATCCAGTCTGGCATTTCACATGATGTACTCTGTCCACAGCTTAAATAAATAGGGTGACAATATACAGCCCTGACATACTCCTATCCCATTTGGAACCAGTCTGTTGTTCCAAGTCCGGCTGTATCTATTGCTTCTTTACTTGCATATGGATTTCTCAGGAGACAGGTAAGGTGGTCTGGTATTCCCATCTCTTGAAGGATTTTCCACAGTTTGTTGTGATCCACACAAAGGCTTTAGCGCAGTCAACGAAGCAGAAGTAGTTTTCCTGGAACTCTCTTGCTTTTCCTGTGACCCAACGGATGTTAGCAATTTGATCTCTGGTTCCTCTGCCTTTTCTAAATCCAGCTTGAATGTCTGGAAGTTCTTAGTTCACATATTATTGGAGCCTGGCTTGGAGAATTTTGAGCATTACTTTACTAGCGTGTGAGATGAGTGCAATTGTGTGGTAGTTTGAATATTCCTAGGCATTGCCTTTCTTTGGGATTGGAATGAAAACTGACCTTTTCCAGTCCTGTGGCCACTGCTGAGTTTTCCAAATTTGCTGGCATATTGACTGCAGCACTTTCACAGCATCATCTTTTAGGATTTGAAATAACTCAGCTGGAATTCCATTACCTCCACTAGCTTTGTTCATAGTGCTGCTTCCTAAGGCCCACTTGACTTTGAACTCCAGGGTGTCTGGCTCTAGGTGAGTGATCACACCACTGTGGTTATCTGGGTCACAAAGATGTTTTTTGTACAGTTCTTCCATGTATTCTTGCCACCTCTTCTTAGTATCTTCTCTTTCTGTTGGGTCCAGACCATTTCTGCCCTTTATCGAGCCCATCTTTGCATGAAATGTTCCCTTGGTATCTCTAATTTTCTTGAAGAGATCTCTAGTCTTTCCCATTCTGTTGTTTTCCTCTATTTCTTTGCTTTGATTGCTCAGGAAGGCTTTCTTTTCTCTCTTCACTATTCTTCGAACTCTGTATTCAGATAGGTATATTTTTCTTTTTCTCCTTTGCCCTTCACTTCTCTTCTTTTCTCAGCTATTTGTAAGGCCTCCTCAGACAATCACTTTGCCTTTGTTTTCCTTGAGGATGGTTTTGATCACCACCTCCTATACAATGCCACAAACCTCCGTCCATAGTTCTTCAGGCACTCTATCAGATCTAATTCCTTGCTCTATTTGTTACTTCCACTGTATATCGTAAGGGGATTTCATTTAGGTCGTACCTGAATTTAGGTCATATACACAGGATAACTATTATTTATAGAATGACATAGTTTCAACATAAAATTGCATCTCAGTGTTCTTTTTTAAGGATATAGATGCTAAGAAGGCTGGTTTTTAGAAAAACTAGAGAGGGCAAGAAAGATATTTTATAAGAATGTAACAGAATTTTTTATTTCCCTTCTTAGAGGTAAAAAATTCTCATAGAGATCATCAAAACGATAGCAATAATAAAATATTACTTATTAATTAATAAACTATTACTACTATAATTTTTATTTTTATGATAGCGATGTGATTTTATAAATAATTCATATATAATGATAATATTAATTACTATTCTCATTGTAAATTCAGGTAACGGTCCATTAGGTCTCCATTCAGCTTTGTTGAAAGCTAAAAAAAACGTAATCCATCTAATTTACAAAATTATTTACTGTTCATCAGACTTACCAACTACACTAACATCAGCTCTCACATTTCCAGTCGTATCACCGTCCTCACATTCTGGGGACAGTGCTGTCGCAGTGTGACTGAGATAGTCTGGAGCTTGCTTTTCTTACTCAAGTGTGAAAAAAGCTACTGTGAAAGAACAGAAGACAAAGAGGGCGACGTGTCCATCGAGTTCTCAGCAAAGAGCACGGATGGAGACCAGCTGTCTGTAAGCTGCGTCTTAAACCACCTGTGCCCAGAAGCTCTTTCCCAGCCTCTGTGTGCCCCTTAGGGCTTCCCTGGTCGCTCCGCTGGCAAAGAATCTGTCTGTAATGCAGGAGACCCAAGTTCGATCCCTGGGTCGGGAAGATCCCTGGAGGAGGGCATGGCAGTCCACTCCAGTGTTCTTGCCTGGAGAATCCCATGGACAGAGGAGCCTGGCGGGCTGCAGCCCACGGGGTCATGGAGCTGGAAACTGAGTGAGTGAGCACATGCTTCCCTCACCTCTTGTGCCCCTAAGGACAGAGGCGCATCAGCGTGAAGGCTACTGGCCGAAGAGGGTTGTGAGCATGAAAATGCAGAGATGAGCATTGGCCAGGTGGGGAAGAGGGCATGAATATCGCAGAACCTATTTTTAAAAACTGACGAGAAGAGATTTGGGGTAGGTGACCATATATCAGACAAAATATATGTAAATTAAGGCTTTCTCAGCTATTAAAAGAAGCGCTCTGAAATATAAACGGGAAAGTACCTCCATTCAACACAGCAAAACAGAATTACAGAGTACTTAGAAATGAACTTAACAAGAAAGGCATGGAAACTATGATATCTTAGGAAAGACAGAATGTAATATCTCAACAAATGGAAAGGGTAAAATAGGAAGATTATCATACAGATGCCAACTTTATTTGTTTATATATATAATGTTACTATAATTAATAAAAAATCATAGTGTTCATATAAGTACATAATATTACTTTAACCAGAATTGCATTGGTACTTGACAGGAGTATTGGTAAAATGCTCTTAAATTAGCTGAGGAGTAAATATCTAATAACTGCAAGAATGAAATACTTCAAGAAAACCTAGGACACTATGAATGCAATGTACAGGAGAGAAGACCCTGACCAGGCTAGAACGTTGATGCTTTCAAACTGTGGCTCTGGAGACCTTGAGGACCCTTGGATAGCAAGGAGATCAAACCGGTCAACCCTACAGGAAGCCAACCCTGAATACTCATTGGAAGGACTGATGCTGAAGCTGAAGGGCTGACTCACTGGAAAAGACCCTGATGCTGGGAATGACTCGAGGCAAAAGGAGAAGGGCATGACAGAGGATGAGATGGTTAGATAGCATCACTGATTCAATGGACATGAACTTGAGCAAACTACAGGAGACAGTGATGGGTAGCAGAGCCTGGCGTGCTGCAGTCCATGAGGTTGCAAAGAGTTGGACATGACTCAGCGACTCAGTAATCGACCACAACTACAAGATACAAAATCTATAAAAATAAGTGACAGATACATTTTCACATAAATGTTAAATGTTGATATGTGAAAGTTTTGTATATCAAACTTTTATACTTCATATAGATTATGAACTACATGAAAACTGAGATCAACAAACAATACATCTAGAGAAATAAACTGTCATCCAAATGAGAAACCCCTTAATATACAAAACACTCCTGCAAGTTGATGCAACAAGTATTCCAAGAGAAAAAAATTAACCAATAAAATAGAGACTTTTAAGACAAGACCAAATTCCAAACAACAGCAATAAGATGAAAAACAATGCTTAAATCACTAATAGGGACAAACACAGTCACTTAACAAGGAGATATAACCAACTGTCAGACTAGTAAACACCTCAGGATACTCCAATACTACCAGTGATGAGGGGGTGACTGTGAGGCATGAGGCAGTACAGTGTACACAGTAGACAGTGTAGGTGTCTGATAGGGGTGTGTACAGTAGGGAGTGTAGGTGTCTGATAGAGGTGTACGCAGTAGGGAGTGTAGGTGTCTGATTGGGGTGTATGCAGTAGGGAGTGTAGGTGTCTGATAGGGGTATGCACATGAGTGTAGGTGTTCTGATAGGGGTGTACACAGTAGACAGTGTAGGTGTCTGATTGGGGTGTACACAGTAGGGAGTGTAGGTGTCTGATAGGGGTGTACATAGTAGACAGTGTAGGTGTCTGATGGGGGTGTACACAGTAGGGAGTGTAGGTGTCTGATTGGGGTGTACACAGTAGACAGTGTAGGTGTCTGATCAGAGTGTACACAGTAGACAGTGTAGGTGTCTGATAGGGGTGTACACAGTAGGGAGGGAGTGTAGGTGTCTGACTGGGGTGTACACAGTAGGGAGTGTAGGTGTCTCATTGGGGTGTACACAGTAGGGAGTGTAGGTGTCTGATGGGGGTGTACACAGTAGGGAGTGGAGGTGTCTGATGGGGGTGTACACAGTAGGGAGTGGAGGTGTCTGATTGGGGTGTACACAGTAGGGAGTGGAGGTGTCTGATTGGGGTGTACACAGTAGACAGTGTAGGTGTCTGATCAGAGTGTACACAGTAGACAGTGTAGGTGTCTGATAGGGGTGTACACAGTAGGGAGGGAGTGTAGGTGTCTGACTGGGGTGTACACAGTAGGGAGTGTAGGTGTCTGATTGGGGTGTACACAGTAGGGAGTGTAGGTGTCTGATACGGGTGTACACAGTAGACAGTGTAGGGAGTGGAGGTGTCTGATTGGGGTATACACAGTAGACAGTGTAGGTGTCTGATCAGAGTGTACACAGTAGACAGTGTAGGTGTCTGATAGGGGTGTACACAGTAGGGAGGGAGTGTAGGTGTCTGACTGGGGTGTACACAGTAGGGAGTGTAGGTGTCTGATTGGGGTGTACACAGTAGACAGTGTAGGTGTCTGATAGGGGTGTCTACAGTAGGGAGTGTAGGTGTCTGATAGAGGTGTACGCAGTAGACAGTGTAGGTGTCTGATAGAGGGTGTACGCAGTAGGGGAGTGTAGGTGTCTGATAGGGGTGTGCACATGAGTGTAGGTGTTCTGATAGTGGTGTACACAGTAGACAGTGTAGGTGTCTGATTGGGGGTGTACACAGCAGGGAGTGTAGGTGTCTGATTGGGGTGTACACAGTAGGGAGTGTAGGTGTCTGATTGGGGGGTGTACACAGTAGACAGTGTAGGTGTCTGATCAGAGTGTACACAGTAGACAGTGTAGGTGTCTGATAGGGGTGTACACAGTAGGGAGGGAGTGTAGGTGTCTGACTGGGGTGTACACAGTAGGGAGTGTAGGTGTCTGATTGGGGTGTACACAGTAGACAGTGTAGGTGTCTGATAGGGGTGTACACAGTAGAGAGGGAGTGTAGGTGTCTGACTGGGGTGTACACAGTAGGGAGTGTAGGTGTCTGATTGGGGTGTACACAGTAGACAGTGTAGGTGTCTGATCAGAGTGTACACAGTAGACAGTGTAGGTGTCTGATAGGGGTGTACACAGTAGGGCATATAGGTGTCTGATAGAGGTGTACGCAGTAGACAGTGTAGGTGTCTGATACGGGTGTATGCAGTAGACAGTGCAGGTGTCTGAGAGAGGTGTATGCAGTAGGGAGTGTAGGTGTCTCATTGGGGTGTACACAGTTGGGCATGTAGGTGTCTGATAGGGGTGTGCACAGTAGGGCATGTAGGTGTCTGATAAGGGTGTACACAGTAGGACATGTAGGTGTCTGATAGGGGTATACTTAGTAGGGCGTGTAGGTGTGTGATAGGGGTGTACTCAGTAGGGAGTATAGGTGTCTGATGGGGTGTACACATTAGGGCGTGTAGGTGGAGTGTACACAGTAAGGAGTGTAGGTGTCTGATAGGGGTGTACACAGTAGGGTATGTAGGTGGAATGTACACAGTAGGGTGTGTTGGTGTCTTGGGGTGTATACAGTACAGCATATAGGTGTCTGATTGGGGTGTACACAGTACAGCATGTAGGTGTCAAATTGGGGTGTACACAGTAGGGTGTGTAGGTGTTTGAATGTGCACAGTAGGGAATATAGGTGTCAGATAGGGGTGTACACATATGGCATGTAGGTGTCTGATTGGAGTGTACACAGGAGGGGTGTGTAGGTTTCTGATTGGAGTGTACACAGAAGAGAGTGTAGGTGTCTCATATGGGTGTGCACAGTAGGCAGTGTAGGTGTCTGACTGGGGTGTGCACAATAGGGAGCATAGGTGTCTGATGGGGTGTACACAGCAGGGAGTGTAGGTGTCTAATTGGGGTGTACACAGTAGGGCATGTAGGTGTCTGATAGGGGTGTACACAGTAGTGAATGTGGGTGTCTGATTGCGGTGTGCACAGTAGACAGTGTAGGTGTCTGATAGAGGTGTATGCAGTAGACAGTGTAGGTGTCTGATAGGGGTGTACACAGTAGGGCGTGTAGGTGGAGTGTACACAGTAGGGAGAGCGAGTGTTTGTCGGGGTGCGCATGGTAGCAGCGTAGGTAGTGGGGAATGGCTGACAAAGTCTCTGCAGCAGTAAAAACTTTAAAAAATCAATCTACCAAATCTCTTAAAAATTTAAAAATATATCTTCTCACCTATCATGTCTGTTCCTGGAAATTATCTTTAAAAATTTTCCACTCTGTAGACAGCTTGAGAAATTGTGACACTGCCTGGCATGGAAGAAAACCTTGACGTTAATGCCTATCAGTAGGAGAGCGGCTGGGTGAGATATGTCCAGCTGCATGATGGAATACTTAAGAGCCACTGCAAAGAATTAAATTAGCTGAGAAGTAAGTCCCAGTAATTGTCAGAACACAGTTGATTCAGGGATTTCTGCGAGATGTTACTGAGCAAAAGGAATAAATAAATCCCACGAACAGACAAGCTATAGTAAAGCATGAATACTGTAACAGCATTTTTGTGAGCACTGGGCCTGTGTGTGTCTACATGTTTGTACACATGCTTGTGTGTGGAACTACATGGAAATATGGAGGAACTGTAGAAACACGGAGAAAAGCATCATTCCTATTGTTCCCACGGGTCTGCTGGTGTGAGTATCGAACAGAGTGACGTGCAACTTAGTACAGAGGAGAATGGGAAAGGGGAAGGAGTCCTAAAGAAAAAGAAAAAATGCTTTCAAAACCATACTCATGAATCACATATACACATAAATAAAATTATATATGTGAGGGTGTATGAGGGATTAGAAATTAGGATTTTGTTTTTCAATACAGCACTTAGTAATGAGTCATATTTAAAATGAAAGGGTAAGAGTAGATATAAATTTTAAACTTTTGTTTTATTGAATCAAGACCAGGTGTTCGCAATCAGGCACGATATGCTACATGAGAAAAGATGATGGGCATGCGAGAAAAACAGGAATCCAGCAACAAATACTGAAGCTGAAAAAGTACAGGGAGAGGAAGAGTGGGTGGCGGATAGAGCTGAGTCTGCAGAAACGCGCCCAGGCGAGCAGGTGAGCTGGCAAGCACACTGTGAAATCAGTGAGCGCAGCCCTGCCGGGACAGGATGCTTCCGAAGACCGAGGGCACTCCCGCAGACAGACAGGCCAAAGCTGGCGCGGCCGGGGGCCCGTGACCCACGAGGCTGGATGTTAAAATACCTGCTCAGGAAGAACATGCAAGGGAAACAAACCTTCCAAAATGTCTCCATTGTTAGCTGAGAGGAGTTTCTTGAGATAAATTAAGTAGGTTTTTAATCTACACTGACAAGTAACTAATATAGAAGACTAGCAGGATTTTTATGATCTTCTCAACCCAGGGATCGAAGCTGGGTCTCCAGTATTGCAGGCAGGCGCTTTACCATCTGAGCCACCAGGGACACTCAACAAGTAACTGATATTGAAGACTAGCAGGATTTTTATGTAGGTGTCATATAGAAACCTATTCCCTCACTGAGGAAATTTTAGAAACACTGTACTTTGGAGTATTCACATAGGTCAAGTTTTATGCAATCACTCGTATCTAAATTAAAAAAGAGTCAATGCTCACATCTTGCAACTGAAAATTAGAGTGTAAGCAAAGCAATCAGCAGAACATAAATAAAAATAAAAATAGACCATCCCTTTGGAGGAAGAAAGCAGCATCCCAAGAGAGCAGGATACACAGCAAGTTGTGTGTGTGTTTAGGGGCGTGGGGTGGGGCTCAGAGGCAAGAACACACCTGTCAACGCAGGAGACACAGGTTGACCCCTGGGTCGGGAAGATGCCCTGGAGGAGGGAGCGGCAACCCACTCCACTGTTCTTGCCTGGGAAACCCCACGGACAGGGGGAGCCTGGCGGGCTGCAGTCCATGGGGTTGCAAAGAGTCAGACACGACCGAGTGACCGAGCATGGACACAGACACACATACGCTGTGAAGAACAGGTCTAGGTCCTGAGGGTCTTCCTGGATGAGCTAAAGGCACAGCCAGGAATCAGCATGAGCGCCATGAGTCGGGTTTCACGCTCATGTTTCACCTGGGCATGAAAACGGGGCAGATGGAATCAAAGCTCAGAGGGGGAGGCAGGACCAGCCTTACGGCCTGGGCAGCTCTCTGACACTGAGACCCCTCTGCCCGGAGCTCACCATGCCCTGCCGACTGTTGCACAGTGTGGGTCTGCACTCTGTGGGTTCACTTACAAGTGGATTTTTCTGATAACACTGGAAAATTTGTCTGAGATTTGCCACAAACTGAAAAACTCAGATGAAACACACTGCCTAGAAATATCAAAAGAAATAAGAAAAAGCTAGATGTGTCCTGAATACATGGAATTTATGTAGATACTATTCTGTTCTGCCATTTGCCACTGTAGGGTACACACAAATCTTTTACTAGGAGTTAAAATTTATCAAAACTTGCGCACGTGCACACTCACCCCCTCCATTTGCAGTGGAGAGAAATGTAAGCAAACGTGAAGCTGCAGACTTCAACCGTAACCATATAGATGGACGTACTTATTGTGCATACACAAGGACACATGGTATGCCCTGGAGGACTTGTGTGGCCACCCCTGCTGCTGCGGTGAGGCGGTGAGGGCTGCAAGCAGCCACCAAAGATGCTGGCCTTAACCGTCTCCACGTGACGAGCTGTCTCTGCAGTTAATTGTGTATCACTGATACGTTCTCTTTCATGGTTCTGGTGTATTTTTCATTGTGTTTGAAATAATAAACCTGGATTAACACCAAGGGACCCATAAAGGTACCACTAGTGATCCTGGAAGTGCTCCCAAGAAGCAGAGAAAAGTCATTACAAGCAAAAGCTGAACTGCTTGATGTGTGGAAACTGAGGTCTGCAACTGCACCCGCCCACCATTCCAACATAAATGAATTCAGTGTAAGAACCGTTTCTGAAAGAGAAAAGGAAATGCATGAAGTTGTTGCTGCAGCTACACCAACAGGCACAGAAACGTGGAACTGGAATACCTTTTCACCTTATATCACAAATGCAGTTTTTATGTGGGTGCAATAGACTCTGGTAAGATTTGAGAAAAAGCAAAGTCATTTTATGACAGCTTAAAGCAGAAATAAGGTGAATGATCTAAAACTGGAGAACTAAATGCCAGCCAAGTTTGCTTTGATAATTTTAGTAAGAAGTTGGGTTTAAGTAACATCAAGATAGCAGGAGAAGCAGCTTCTGCTGACTGAAAGGCAATAGCCGAGTCCCGACGCCATTAAGAAATTCATCAACAAGAAAGAATATTTGCCTGAACAGGTTTTTAATGCAGATCAAACTACCCTATTCTGGGAAAAATTGCAACCAAGGACATTCATTAGTAAGGAAGAGAAGTGAGCGCCAGGGTTTCCAGGCAGGAAGGGACAGACAAGCTCTCCTCTTCCGAGCACAGGCACTGGAGTTCACGCCCAGGTCTGCCCTCCTCTGTAGAACTGCTAACCCCCAGCCTAGAAGGGGAACAAAGAAGCACAAGCTGACAATCTTTGATCGTGCAAAAGAAGGCCTGGATCATGACAACTCTTTTTCTGTTTTTGGTCCCTGACATCAGGAAGCCCTGTGCCACTCAGGGACTGCCTTTCACAGTTCTTTTGATACTGGACAATGCCCCTGGCCACCCAAGAACCCCGCAAGCTCAGCTCCACGAGCAGACCACCAAGTGCTGTTGCTGGCCTCAAACACGTCTCTATTTCAGATCTCTAGATCCGGGGATCATCACGACTTTTAAAGGCTCACTACACACGGTACTCTACAGAAAGAACCGTTGATGCTGTGGAAGAGAATGCCTAGAGTGAGAACAGTATGAAAGTCTGGGAGATCGCACCACTGAAGAGGCCATTTCTCAGAAAAAGCCATGAAGCCATCAAGCCCGAGACAATAAGCTCCTGCTGGAGAAACTGTTCCAGATGCCACACACACTTCAGAGAGTTTACAACAGAGCCAGTCAAGGAAGTCAGGAAACAGACCGCAAGTACGGCAGAGCAGGTGGGGGAGCGTGGCTGTGAAGGGTCTCAAGACATGGGTCTCGGAGACTTTCAAGAGCTGATGGATGCCACATCAGAGGAATTAGCAAAAGATGACTTGATGCAGATGAGAGCTCTTGAATCAGTGCCAGACAACAAGGAAAAAGACGCAGGAGCAGTGCCAAAGGCAAACTGGCATCAGACAATCTGGCAGAGGGTTCTGCTCATTCCAATGGAAGAGAAAGCAGCAGCTGCCCAGTCGTGTCCGACTCTCTGTGACCCCAAGGACTGCTGCCTGCCAGGCTCCTCTGTCCATGGGATTCTCCAGGCGACAACACTGGGGTGGGTTGCCACGCCCCTTCTCCAGGTGATCTTCCCGACCCAGGGGTCAAACCTGAGGCTCTCACATCTCCCGCATTGGCAGGCAGATTCCTTAACGTTTGAGCTGCCTGGGAAGCCCCTGCTTATTCAAGACTGCCTTTAAACTTCTTTTCGACATGGTTCTTGTATGATGCAGGGACTGAAACCACAGCAAACGGTGGAAGGAGGGCTGGGATCCTGTGCACACATTTTTAGGGAAATGAAAAAGCAAAGAAGTCAGACAGAAATTATGATGCATTTCCATGAAGGGACATCAAGGGTGCTGCCTCTCTTTCCCCCGCCTCCACTTCTGCCACCCCTGGGGCGGCAGGACCACCCCATCCTCTTCCCCCGCCTTCTCCTCAGCCTGCTCAGCATGCAGATGAGGAGGAAGCAGCCCTCTGTGATGGCCCACCTCCACTTAATGAACAGTAAGCGATCGTCATGCCATTCAGTTAACAGACTTATCTGCTGTGTATGTGCATGTCCTCCTGTGAAAATCTACTAATTGTGAGAGGTCTCTGTCACCACCCACATCGCCCGAGTGCTCACTGCACGGAGCACTGTGTGCAAGCCTTCTGAAGAAGTGGGGAGGCTGTCCTCCCAGGCCGAGATGAGCCACGTGTAATGCAGAATCAGTAACGTGCTCGTTTCCTTACTGTCGTACAACTTGGCTTTCAAAGAATTACGTTACTGTATAGCATGCCCCTCTCTCTCTTCTTGTAACTGTAGAAACTATCAGTCTTCATCACATGTAAGTGGTTTTTAAAAAATGTACCAATGTTTCTAATATTTATTATAAATATGGCTGTAATACTGTATGCCAAAAAATTTTACAGTTCTTCATTCATCAATATATAGGCTAAGCTACCATAAAGCAATCATACTGCTGCTTATTTTTATCAATGCATGAATCATTATATCTGTAAATGTGAATTTCTTTTTCCTATTAATTTTTTATTTTTTATGTTAGTATTACATATAACATTTACAGTTTTGTATCACATAAAACAGTATTGACATGGGTACTGACAGACAATTCATCTTGTAAACAGATGGTGTAAACTTTGGTATAAATACATACAGTACAGTACCATCAATGTATTTTCATTTCCTTATACTTTTCTTAATATTTTTTCTAGTTTACTTTATATAGGAATATAGTAGGTAACATATATAACTTATAAAATATGTGTTAATCAACTGTTTATGTTATCAGTAAGGCTTCCAGGCAGCTGTGGGCTATTAGCAAAGTTTGGGGGAGTAAAAAGTTATATATGTATTTTTGACTTTGGCAAGGGGGTTGGTGCCTCAGACCCTTGCATTATTCGAGGGTTCATGGTACGTCTTCCTGTAATTGCAGTTACTTTTCCACATGTGATCGCTCTGCTCCTAGAGGGAAAGTTCTTTAAAGGCAAGAGATAAGTTAGCTTCATCACTGTGCTCTTAAAAGCCACAGCACAATACCACTTGCATAATAGTTAATTATTGTGTGAAACATTGCCTGCTTTACTATATTTCTATTTACTGGAAGCCTCTGTACATGAAACCCAGAATTCCAAAAGTGACTGTCATAAAAATGAGTAATGGAAAGAGAAGTAAAGGCCAAAATCCCGATGCTTTATGAATTTATTCTCTTTCACAACCTGAGCTATTTAGAAACCCTAGAAAATAGGGCTTCTATTTTGTGAAACCCTGAGCTTCCAAGAGTGTATAGTAAAATCAATATTCAGAAATATTAATCTATGTGTATAGGAGAAAAACAGGTTTATTGTTTCCATTTCAGATCAGCAGAATAACAGTGTTTGGAAGAGATGCAAAAAAAAAAAAAAAGGGGAGAGAGAAAAACATTAAAGATAAAACTCTGTCACTGGAAAAAGCATTTTCTGAATGAGAATAAACATTTTCACAAATTACAGGAATGACAATTAGCCTCATGTGTTTACAAGAGGCCAAGCATTTTTTTTTTCTGTAATATGCATCAGCTCTTCTACTGGACTCTAAAGCTGTAACTTTTGATTTCTTAATAATATTTCATAACGACTTAATTATAACTGCATTTGAATTGCAACAAAAACACTTACTTTGAGAGCCAGAACTCAGCTGTACTTGTGCAGACGATTGCTGTGGTCTTGATGATGGTTTTGGAGGCAATTTAGCCTGGGAAGAGCAGGAAAAATGCACATGATTTTAAACCTCTGTGTTTACTCAGGAGCATATGGACCTTCCCCGCCCCGCCAGTGCGTGTACATGCAAGCGCTCGGCCCTGCACTCATTAGCAGAGCACACGCGCTGCTCTGGGCCACGCCTGGTTGACCTGGACAACCGGCGGTGACCGCAGGGGCCGCGCTGCTGCAGCCGGAAGCGCCCCCTCCTCCCGGGCCCGCGGGGCTGTGAGCCAGCGCAGGAGGCTCGCCGCGCATCGAGGCCCCAGGCCGGCAGCAGCTACCAGTGTTATTAATCAGTACTCTAAGGCCTATCCTCGCAGAAAGGCAACGAAAGAAAACCGCGTTTCTTCCTGAAATTTGTATAGATGATTGTCCAGGTTTCATGACATTTTTCACAAGAACTGTATGCAAGTAAGATCACAAGGGAGGCTCAGTAGTGTGTTTAGAACCAGAAATTAAGGGCGTGTATGTTAGTCGCTCCAGTCCCGTCCTACTCTTTGTGACCCAGTGGACTGTGGCCCACCAGGCTCTTCCGTCCAAGGAAATGTCCAGGTGAGAATACTGGAGGGGTCGCCATGCCCTCCTCCAGGGGTCTTCCCTGGCTCAAGATGGAACCCAGGTCCACCGCCTTGCAGGCAGATTACGGACTGAGCCCCCTGGAAGCTCAATATCAAAGACAGAAGAGTCTATATGAGGAGACTGTCTGCAGCTGCTAAGAGAAACAGAGAAGCCCAGCGTTACCGAAGCCTTCTTCTGCTCCCGGGCAGCCCTTCTGGCGTTGACTCGCTGTCCTTCGCTTTCATACTTCTCCGTAAAGGAATCAAGAACCTCATAAAGGTCTTCTGCTTGAGCAGGCCGTGTGATGTCACCAAATAAAATGTCATAAGCTCGAATGTCTTGACAATAAAACCTAACAGGAAACACGTGAGAACATTTATTTTGAAGACACAGATCTTTTCTAGAGGTAAATGCAGGACACATCCCCATGCGTGTCAGTGTGCTCCACTCACCTACGGTACTTCACACAGACCACTCCTCGAACACTGCCTGCCTGTGTTAAGGCCCAACACTCATCCCTCTAAGCTCATCTCCAGAGGCAACTGCCATAGTGAGGTGATATTTATGTCCTTTTCCCAATAATATAAAAGCACCTCACACACACATACATTTATACATAAAAATATATATAACATTTATATATAAACATATATGTACACATGAATTAAACACTTACGCACATGTACCTACAAGCACATACATTTTTACAGGCTTTTGCTTTATGTTTCTTATAAAAACGGTGCCAACCTATAGTTCCCTAAAATGTTTATTTGTAAAAAAATTACGTAAGGATTTGTGTTACATGTTTGGAAGCCCTGCAGTTGATTAAAAAGTATATTTGTTTTAGTTTATCCAGGAATTAGGTGAACTTTAGTGGGAAAATCTTCCAAAGGCCTAGAATCACACATTTCTAAAAGCATTCTTAACTTAAATTTCTCAAATTAACAAAACCAGAAGTAAAAAACATTTCTCTTGGCTTTACAAGGTAGAGAGTTCTGCAAGCTTTACTTTCCCCCACCCCCTCCCATTTTCTGGCTGTTGAGGTCTGCACTGAACATCACTGAGAGAGTGCGCAGCAGGCGTTTGTCCACCACCAGCAGGCCCAGGTCTGTCAAGGTCACTGTTGTGGGATTCCTGCCAGTTTCTGCAAGCAGTCCTCTCAGTCCTGGCTTTTCACCTTTTTCTGGGCAATTAGACACATTTTAGTGGAAATTTGGAAGCACAGTTTTGGGAACTATTAGCTAGATGCCAGGTTAAAGAGGAAGTTCCTTGTTCCCTGTTAGGATACTTTCAAATCTTTTATTTTTTTTAGATCAAAATTGGTCTGTGAGTTACGGAAGAAAGACAAAGGCTGAGTGTAACAATAGGGAACCTCCTATAATGATGAACACTGCACTTTTATTATGTTGGTACAAAAGTAACTGTGGTTTCAGACCACGAATTTTAAATCATTATAACTAGGTTCAAAAACATCTTTATTAATCAAAATAGGAACCATTACAATCAACACATTTTTGCCAAAAGACATAAGCTTGCTTATTCCTGTAGTATAAAAATTCATGCTTCAGGATTCGGTGAACTCTTGGGAAGCATTTTCTGCCTTCTGCTGGTTGTGCAAGAATTTTGCCTGCAGAAAGCTGTTGAGATGCTTGAAGAGTGGTAGTCAGTTGGTGAGAGATCAGGTGAATACGGTGGATGAAGCAAAACTTTGCAGCCTGATTTGTTCACCTTGTGAAGTGTCGGCTGTGTGACAGGCGGCAGGCGTTACCACGCAGAAGAATCGGTTCGCTCTGCTGACCAACGCCCGCTGCAGGCATTGCGGGTTCTGAAGCATCTCTTCGGTTTGCTGAGCAGACTTCTCAGAGGTAATGGTTTCACCAGGATTCAGAAAGCTGCAGTGGATAAGACCAGGCCGTGACCGTGGTCTTTTTTGGGGCAAGTCTGGCTTTGGGAAGTGTCCTGGAGCTTCTTCTCAGTCCAGTAACTGAGCTGGTCGTCACCAGCTGTCAAATAAAACCCTCCTTTCATTGCATGTCACAATCCAGTCAAGAAATGGTTCATTACTGTTGTTTAGAATAAGAGAAGACTACACTTCAAAACAAGTTTTTTTATTTTTGTCAGCTCATGAAGCACCCTGGAGAAAGCAATGGCACCCACTCCAGTGCTCTTGCCTGGAAAATCCCATGGACAGAGGAGCCTGGTGGGCTGGAGTCCATGGGGTCACAAAGAGTCGGACACGACTGAGCAACTTCACCTTTCATGCACTGGTAAAGGAAATGGCAACCCACTCCAGTGTCCTTGCCTGGAGAACCCCAGGGACGGGGGAGCCTGGTGGGCCGCCGTCTATGGGGTCACACAGAGTCGGACACGACTGGAGCGACTCAGCAGCACCAGCAGCAGCATGAAGCACCCGCTCACTGAGCTTCTCACCTTTCCAATTTGCCTCAAATGCAGAATGACTGTAGAACGGTCGACGCTGACCTCTTCGGCAATTTGTCATGCAGTTGGAAGAGGGTCAGATTCAGCGATGGCCCCCAACTCACTGCTGCAACTTCCGATGGCCCAGGACTGCGCTCACCTTCAAAGCACTCGTCTCCTTGCGAAGCCTCTTGAACCCACTGCACTCCGCGCTCATCAGCAGCTCCTGGATGGACCAAGCGCACTGCACTGCGCCCATCAGCAGCTCCTGGACCAAGCGCACTGCACTGTGCGCTCATCAGCAGCTCCTGGACCAAGCGCACTGCTGATGCTGCAAGTGACCTCTGCTACTCCACGACCCACTTTGAACCTGAATTAAAATATCACTCGAATTTGCTTTTTGTCTAAACATCATTTCCCTAATCTAAAATAAATATAAACAGCAAGTAATAAGTCATTAGCAAAAACATAAAGCGAGAAATGAGCATTAAAATGAAGTATAACATAACCACATTGATTTAAGAATGGATTCCAACATCAAATGACAAATTTCAACAATGTAAAATCGCTATTACTTCCGCACCAACCTAATATGTTATGAGGATGGCTGCTTTCTTCAATCTCATGAACCAGCCTCTGCCAGCTTCACACTTTTCTTCTATAGCTTCCACACCTCTCTCCACCTTCATAGAGTTGAAGAGAATTAGGGCCTCGCTCTGGATGAGGCTTTGGCTGAAAGCAATGTTGTGCTTGCTTTGGATCTTCAGTCCAAAACACTAAACTGTCTCTGAATCAGTGATAAGGCTGTTCGCTTTCTCATCGCTCATCCTTTCACTGGTGTGGCACTTGTCACTTCCTTCGGAAACTTCTCCTTTGCAGTCATAGCTTGGCTGACTATTCGGCACCAGAGGCCTAGGTCTTGGCCTGTCTCAGCTTTGACGTGCCTTCCTCATTAAGCTCAGGTGTTTTCAGCTCTTGGTTTAAACTAAGAGATGTGCAGCTCTTCCCTTGAACACTTGGAGGTCCTTGTTAATTTCAACGTGTTGTATCTAAGAGAACAGGGAGGCCTGAGGAGAGGGACAGAACCTCGGGGAGGGCGGTCAGAACACAGACACACTTACCGACTAGGTTCTCCCCGGACCGGGCGCAGGGCCTGATGTCCCAAACAATCACAGCTGTAACATCCAAGGTCACAGACTGCAGATCACCAGAGCTGATGCAATAATGAAAAAGTTTGAAATCCTATAGGAATTACCAAAATGTGACGCAGAGACGCAAGGTGAGAAGGTGCTGTTGGAAACTTGGTGCCAGCAAAGGTGCTCTGTACCCTCTTAAGGACCACATGAATCTACAAAGCCTCATTTTCTTCAAATCAGTTAAAATTATTTGCCTTAGACTTACTTTCGGTTAGTTTCCTTCCTCTCAATCAAACAGCTGCCTTCTAAAGATATGCCAGCGAAGAGGCCTCTTGACTTGCAGTAAGTAAAGACAGCAGCTGAGCTTCTTAGGGAGACATTTCCTTCTAAATTCCTGCAAAACAGCATCCCAGAACTGTGAGCATCCTCACCTAGAGGTGACTGTCTGGGTGGCACTAACTTCCAACCCAAAAGAAGGGTCTCGCTCTATACCCACTTCTCGCTCTGCACCTACTTCATTCTGATAGCCTTCACTCCCCTGCTGGCCTAAGCTGGGTGTGTTGAAGGTGGTTCAGAGGAAAGGACAGTTCACAGCACAGACAAACAGGCAAGACGGCTACAGGACAAGGCGACACGCGGGAAGAACACATGTTAAGCTGAGATTCTCCAACTTTGTCTTCTTTTACCAAAACAGGGAAGTGCATCTCAAGAGTAAAAGACTGTGGTTCTTTTTACTGTGAGTATTTTCACAGAACTCAGAGACATTTTTAAATGATTTTACTAACTTCTACAAACAGTCTGAGTTCAAAATAGTTACTTGTTCAATTAACTCAAGAATAGTTATTCATTAACAGGAAAGGGAAACCACAGTACTGTAAACATCACTCATGTAAAACACTTCCACTTCAATTTTTCACAATGTAGTTTGGAAAAATGCTTTTCTTTTCTTTTTCCTGATCAATGGTGCTCTTTCTCAGTTAATTAAAACTGACTTGACCTGGCTCCTTCAAAGTGTATATCTAAATTTTACGTTTGCATTGCTGAAAACTTAGTTTCTTTGTACATGTGTTAGTTCCAGCTTTTCTCACTGCATTACACCGGCTGCGCTTTGTAAGCTTCTTATTTGTGAGCAAACTCAAGCCCTCTCTGCACATGTGTTTGCTCAGGCGTGTCCGACTCTCTGGACCCCATGGACTGAAGCCCGTCAGTCCCCTCTGTCCACGGGATTCCCAGGCAGTGTGGGGGGCCACTTCCTCCTTCAGGGGACCTTCCTTATCCAGGGATCCTTGTCGCTCTGGCAGGCAGTTTCTTTACCACTGCTCCACCTGGGAAAATCCTCTGGGTCACGTGTAAATCATAAATTTGTGTCATTCTAATTCAATTTTCTCTTAATGCAAAACAATATGGTTTTAAAGTCTTTACTGTCCATAGCTGCTCAGAAAGGGTTTCGAGCACTCACCTTCCCAAGGGCCCGACGGCCACTGTGAGGTTCCCGCCAAGTGTGAGGTTCCCGCCTTTTGCGAAAGCTTCTACTGCCCTGTCATAGTTCAAAATTATCACCAAGTCTGATACCTGAAAAGCAGAGCCATGTACTTTAAAATGATCCCGCCTGTATGTCATTTAAAATATGCTTACTACAACTCAAACATGCAATATGTAATGCAGCAAGAATTTCAATGTGGTCAAAGGAAGAGCACGAAAGCAGAGTTGCGCTTTACTTTCAGCTGAGGACTTAAGCAGCCCCCTTCCCCCAGGTAAGGAGAAGGGCTGGGCGCCCGCCAGGGCTGCCGCTCCAGCTTCTCCACAGCCTCATGGGTGAGTGAGGCCGGGTGGGCTCTCCTAGTGACCGAAGGTCAAAGGACTTTCTCAAACTAAACACTCGGCGAAGGCTGAGCCAGAGAATGGGAGTGAGGAGCAGGCCAGAAGGTCGGGGATCCGGAGTCTGGATCCCACCCACACCCCCACCCCACCCCGCACAGACCTGCAAGGTGTCAGGAGGAAGACTTGTGGCCACCAGCTGTGCCTATCACCACGGTTAGTCCTCCAAGCATAATAAAAGCAAAGCTGGAGGCAGAACACGCCCTGGGGGGTGTATTCTTCAGACCCTGGGGCAGGACCACCAGGAGGGCTGACAGGGTCCCAGGGCCCTTACGGCACCTTTGGCCTTTTCATACTTAAAGTCCACAACAGGACCCACCCCCTGAGCCATGTGCCCAGAAAACAGAAGGCAGGAGGGCGCAGCTGGATATCTGGGCTCAAAATTAAAGTCATCTGGGTGATAACTCCACTTATGCCCCCTGCACACCGTGTGCGTGTGTGCATGTGTGTGTGTGTCGCTCAGTTGTCTCCGACTCTTTGCGACCCCCTGGACTGTAGCCTGCCAGGTTCCTTCATCCATGGGATTCTCCAGGCGAGAATACTGGAGTGGGTTGCCATTTCCTTCTCCAGCACATTGCGTGACCCTGGACAAATTGAGCAGTTCAGAGCCTCAGTCTCCTTCTCTGTAAGATGGGTATAATAGTAGTTTCCACATTTTTAGGTACGTGTACTCACACAGGCATATGCATTGCTGTTGTTCAGCCACTGAACTGTGTCCGACTCTTGGCGACCACATGGACCGTAGCATGCTAGGCTCCCCTGTCCTTCACTGTCTCCCTGAGTTTGCTCAGATTTATGTCCACTGAATCGGTGATGCTCTCATCACCTGCCATCCCCCTTCTCCATGCTGTGTAACCATCTCATCCTCTGCCACCCCCTTCTCTTTGCCTTCAGTCTTTCCCAGCATCAGAGTCATTTCCACTGAGTCGGCTCTTATGCATGTATACATGTGCATGCACAGACACAGTTGTCTGAAAGATGAATTGAAATAATTTGTAAAGCCTGGCATATTTACATCTCAACAAAATATGCAAAGGCCAAGCAGATTAATGCTTAAAAGATGAGTTCATTTATATTGTTCTTTACATTTTTCAGGTAGATGTCTTCATCTGGCAGAAGAATCCAATTATTATCAAATGTGATTGTACTTGGAAGGGCCCAGTAGAATTCCTGACACAGTTTAATTTGAATCACTTCATGAGAAAGTGCACTCAGGTTCTGAAGGACAGACTAAATATGCCAGCTAACTGACCCATGCAAAATATACCGCTGACTCACATCAATTGTTATTTTTACTTTATACAAGAACAATTCTGAGGAGCATGGCGTTTAATGATATAGAATTATTTAGCATTTCTCATGCAGAGTTAAGCAATTTTGCCAATGACTATCACCAAATTGTACATATTTTTTAAGATAATATACATGAAATTACTTTGCATAATGCTTAGTGTACAGACTCCAAGCACTAAGTCTCCAGTCACGACACTGTAGGTTCTACTTAGTACGTCTCCTCCTGCTTGGTACATCCTAGTAAAGTAAGGCACAACTATAAGTCAGTAAAGAAAGTAAATTAATCCTTTAAGTTTATGTCCAATCTCAATTCAGATCTCCTGAAATAAGAGTAAGATAAAGCTGCGTTCTTCGGTGACACGACCAGTTAGACAGTCAGGTCCAAAGCTCCACAGTCTGAAGAGCAGCAGCAGGGCCAATGGCTCTCTGCTTATTTCCACAGCTTAGAATGAAAAGCAGGATGGATTTCCTATAAGAAAACTGGAGCAGTGGAGCACATAAGCCACATAAGACTGTCAGCTGAGAATGTGACAAGGGCTTAAGAAGTTTGAATTAAGATACAATTAACTTGTAAATAAAATGAAAGTTTTATAATTAAATCCAATTCTTAAACAAGCATTTTAAAAAATCACTCAGGAAAAGCTAGGGAAAAGTGTTCTCAGGGGACACTGGCCACAGCTCCCGACCCCCTGCCCCACACACCCTGCCCTCTGCCCTCAGACATTTACCCACCGAGGACCCGAGTCCCCGACACTGCAGTCCTGTGATGAAGCCCGCCATCCAGGCGACATGGGGAGAAAGCCCAGGGCTTTGCCTGTGGTTCTGGTGAGACCTGCCCTTACCTCCTCCACCCTCTGCAGAAGCTCAGACCGTCTTTTTTTCCATCTCTCCAGCCATTCTGCTCAGGAGTCTGCCCCACTCCCCTGGAAAGCCTCCTCCTGTGGGTGACAAGCTTCACACTCTCACTCAGGGCATCATCAGCCTCAACATCTAAGCCAAACTTGAGAGGCTCCCAGCGCCTCTCACTCCTCACACCAACAGCTTCTCTCCTGCACAGCAGCCTTAGGGGACTTAGACACTGAACTCTGATCTCTAACAGTAGCTTCTCGCCTTCAGCCTAGATCTAGCCTTTCTCATCATTCAAGTAAAAGAGTTCATCCGAATTCTCCTGGGGAAGACTGAACCACTTTTCTCATGCTATAGTCTTGGGCGAGGCCGATCACACTCGATGGCCCCGTATGGACTCTGGCTTTTGGTAAATGGCAAACAATGGGGAAACCCGTGGCACTGGGGTTTTCAGAGCTTTGGCCTCTGCTATAATTGTCCTGGAAAGAAAATATTAGTGGCATTTAAACTAGACCTCCGCGTTATCTTTCCTGACTCCACTGACCTTTAGGCTTTTGTTTGTTGTTGTGTTTGGTGGGTTTGTGTAAGTCACACAACCTTGAGAATTCTCAGCAGTTGTCTCAAGTGGGCCAGTGCCGGTCTGTATTTTTAACTAATGTCCAAGCTAATAAAGGCCAACGAATCCTGTCAAAACACGACAGTCCTGTAAAGGACTTCATAACCTCATCCTGCTCTAGATTCCAGAGCAGAGATCAATCTAGACTTCCTGGTGGCCAAATCCACATTCCACATTCACGGAAGGGTCACCACCTGTGGGAGGCAGCACGGAGGGCGGACACTCGCTGGGGCCTGGGCTCAGGAGAGGCGCTGGCCACAGGCAGGGGCAGCGCCGGCTCCTCCAGCCCCACACCCCACTCAGCAGCCGCCCCCAGACACTGGCTGGGTCGCTTCCGTCCTAGGACTTGCCTCCTCTCCCTGTCAGCAGACCATGGTGAGTTTACAGGGACGAGAGCCTTGCCTGGACGCTTCTCCTTCTCTGTCTGCTTCCCTGGGCCCCTTACAGTCCCCCGAGAACACTTGCTCAATTGGAGTCCCATTTCAGGCTCTGTCTCCAGGGAAACCAATCAGAGACAACCACACACCACCTCTGCACGGCGCTGAGCATCTCTCAGCACAGAAATAGCCTCAAGGAGGCAGGCACCCTGCCGACCTCACGCGTGCCCCTCAGATCCACAGTGTGTTACAGGGACAGCAGTTACAGGCAAGACCAGATGGGCCACCGGAAGCAGCCTTGGAACCAAGCACACAGGGCTCGGTGTCTCTGAGCCTCCCTCTCCTTGCCTGTGAAAGGCGGCCCGGGCGAGACGTCTCGTGAGGGAACCGGCACCCAGGGCTGCAGACAACTCACAGCTGTTTGGGGCCAGAGGCCTCCCTCTGAATACCCAGCCTGTCTCCACCGGTGGGGCCACGCAACTCAGTGCTCTGCACCATGACACCCCTCATGACTATGGCATGGAAATGATTCTGTAAGAAGGTATGTGAGCATTTTATGAGACTATTAGCTATTATTGCTAACTATTCCATTCTAAAACAGAATGGCAGGTAATTAAAGCATTCAACAAATATTTGATAGTCTGAACCACTGACGCCAGTGCTTTAAAGAAGCAGACTTACTTTGTGAGTCTACCTGTGGGTGAAACTTGGTCAATCTAAGGACACAGGTACGAAGGACTCAGTTCAGACAAGGGCCAGACAAGAAGCTCTCCAGGCTGGAGCTTGTGTCAAGCACTCTGTCTCATTGACAGCGAGTGTCTGCTGGAAGAAGACCACCAGAGGGAGGACCAGGATGCCCAGGGGGACACAGACTCTGGGGCGTGGGTCTGCAGCGCCCCCACTGGCCACGGCTCTGCTGCGCTTCACTGGGACCAGAGCTGGGCTAACGAGAGCATCTAGCAGCAAGAGCTCTGTGTGCTCGTGGCCAACAACCCACCAGCTTCCTCACTCATCCTGGTTCAGGGTGCACCCAGAAGGGAAACAGACTCCCGTCCAGGTCTGAGATGCTTCCTGGGGGACCAGCTAGGCCTCTTCCTAGCTGGAAAAGCGACTGATGACTCTAACCTTACAGCTGTGCTTGGGGAAGCAAAGCCAGGTCATATTCAAGAGGCACAAACTCCTAGGACAGTCTGATCTCTACTTGAAGTGGATATTTTTCAAAGTTAATATGTATTTTCAAAGTACAGTATTTAAATAGAATTCTAGAGTTAATTTCTATACAGACATGAGGCTACGTTGTGTTCAAAGTTTCCACAGTTCAGTCACTCAGTCGTGTCCAACTCTTTGCGACCCCATGGACTGCAGCATAAAAGGTTTCCCTGTCCATCACCAACTCCTGGAGCTTGCTCAGACTCATGTCCATCGAGTCGGTGATGCCATCCAACCATCTCATCCTCTGTTGTCCCCTTCTCCTCCTGCCCTCAGTCTTTCCCAGCATCAGGGTCTTTTCAAATAAGTCAGTTCTTCCCATCAGGAGGCCAAAGTATTAGAGCTTCAGCTTCAGCATCAGTCCTTCTGATGAATATTCAGGATTGATTTCGTTTAGGATTGACTGGTTTGATTTCCTTGCAGTCCAAGGGACTCTCAACACCACAGTTCAAAAGCATCAATTCTTCAGTGCTCAGCTTTCTTTATAGTCCAGCTCTCACATCCATGCATGACCACTGAAGAACCATAGCCCTGCCTAGATGAACCTTTGTCAGCAAAGTAATGTCTCTGCTTTTTGGTCATGACTTTTTTTCCAAGGAGCAAGTGTCTTTTAATTTCATGGTTGCAGTCACCATCTGCAGTGATTTTGGAGCTCAAGAAAATAAAGTCTCTCACTGTTTCCATTGTTTCCCCAACTATTTGCCATGAAGTGATGGGACCAGATGCCATGATCTTAGTTTTCTGAATGTTGAGTTTTAAGCCAAGTTTTTCACTCTCCACTTTCACTTTCATCCAGAGGCTCTTTAGTTCTTCACTTTCTGCCATAATGGTGGTACCATCTGCATATCTGAGGTTACTGGTATTTCTCTTGGCAATCTTGATTCCAGTTTGTGCTTCATACAGCCTGGCATTTCGCATGATGTACTCTGCATATAAGTTAAATAAGCAGGATGACAATACACAGTTTTGATATACTAATCTCCCAATTTGGAGCCAACAAGAAGGAGACAACAGAGGATGAGATGGTTGGATGGCATCACCGACTCGATGGACATGAGTCTGAGCAAGCTCCAGGAGTTGGTGATGGACAGGGAGGCCTTTTGTGCTGCAGTCCATGGGGTCACAAAGAGTTGGACACGACTGAGTGGCTGAACTGTGGAAACTTTGAACACAACTTAGCCTCATGTTTGTATGGAAATTAACTCTAGAATTCTATTCAAATACTGTACGTGGAAAATATCTATTAACTTTGAAAAATATCCACTTCTGTTGTTCTATGTCCAGCTCTAACTGTTGCTTCCTGACCTGCACACAGATTTCTCAGTAAGCAGGTCAGATGGTCTGGTATTCCCATCTCTTTAAGAATTTTTCACAGTTTGTTGTAATGTACACAGTCAAAGGCTTTGGCATCATCAATAAAGCAGAAGTAGATGTTTTTAGGAATTCTCTTGCTTTTTCGATGATCCTATGGATGCTGGCAATTTGATCTCTGGTTCCTCTATACAGTCCATGGAATTCTCCAGGCCAGAATACTGGAGTGGGTAGCCATCCCCTTTTCCAGGGGATCTTCCCATCCTAGGGATTGAAGCCAGGTCTCCTGCATTACAGGCAGATTCTTTACCATCTGAGCCACCAGGGAAGCCCCAAATTTCCCAAAGATGGCAAATATGAGTAAATGTTATTTGAGATGGAGCCCCAAAATCTGGGGTCAGAGGGCAGTGGCAACAGGGACATGTGGGCACAGTGCCAGGAAGTGTGAGCTGGGGTGCACAGCAGATGCTCGGAACACGCTTTGCGTGTGAGTGCCATGTTGCTGAAGGCTATGATTTCATGGTAAGTAAGGGCTTTCCTCATGGCTCAGACGGTAAAGCGTCTGCCTGCAATGCTGGAGACCTGTATTCACAACAAAAAAGCAGCTGTAATAGCAAAACTAAAATGTGTTCCTCTTTTTATGATACAGATTTATGCAGCAGCAAGTAAAGGTCAAATAAAAATGAAAAAAAAAAAAAAAACAGTAGTGGAAATAGTTCCTTGTGTGTGGGTTCTAAGTCGCTTCAGTCATGCTCGACACTTTGTGACTCCATGGACTATAGCCTGCCAGGCTCCCCTGTCCACGGGATTCTCCAGGCAAGAATGCTGGAGTAGGCTGTCATTTCCTTCTGCCGGAGATCTTCCTGACCCAGGGACTGAACCGTCTCTTATGGCTAACCAGTACTGGCAGGCAGGCTCTTTACCACCACCACCTGGAAAGCCCAAGGCCATTTTAAACTACGGCAAAAGAGCAAGTTCATAAACGCAGAGCTTAGGAAGAAACTGGCTGTAATTTGAGAAGAGTTCAGGAACGTTAGGAGATTTGATTTACCAATCACTAGCAGTAAAATACGGAGAAGGCAATGGCACCCCACTTTGGTACTCTTGTCTGGAAAATCCCACGGATGGAGGAGCCTGGTGGGCTGCAGTCCATGGGGTCGCTGAGGGTCAGACACGACTGAACGACTTCACTTTCACTTTTCACTTTCATGCACTGGAGAAGGAAATGGCAACCCACTCCAGTGTTCCTGCCTGGAGGATCCCAGGGACAGGGGATCCTGGTGGGCTGCCATCTCTGGGGCCGCACAGAGTCAGACACGACTGAAGTGACTCAGCAGCAGCAGCAAAACAACAGATGAAAGATTAATATCAGGCAGACGCTCACTGTTGAAGGCCTCTGAAAAGGCGTGCGTACTGGTGTAATTTCTAGTCCATTTGATAGAAACCATAATTATAGTAAAGTTACAAAATGAAATAATACAAAGACGATTTGTACTTTAAAAATTTGAAGTAATCTGAACACTAGTAGTAACACAAACTGGATTTTGCCACAAACGATGATACATAACGTTAAGCTGTTTGCACCCACGACTGCAATCAGAAGCCAGAAGCTGCCAGTTAAATTTTGTCGGATCTGAGAATAACTGCTCTTCAGATGTGCTAAAGATGGGAACACATGAGATGGCAAATGGAAGAAACTCTACAGCCAAGGAGAGAAAAAGAGACAAATGATAAACATTACAACAGTTTTAGGCAGAGATTCAAGAAAATAAAGGCGAACAATTTCCACAGGTGGTAAAACAAGAATAGGAGGAAATCTCAAATCTCTCGCCTTTCACGTATCAGCTGCTTTTAGAGAGTAAGCCAACTGTACATACACACATCACTCACTCACCTCTATTCCTAGTTCAAATCCGCCACCAAGTCCAGCTATCCCGATGGCTGAAGGCGCAGACCATTCTAATAGAAACAAACAAGCAATTACTCTTAACAATAAAACTCCTTGGCATATAAATATAGAGAGGAAAGATGCTAAAACGTGAATGAATGGTGTTTATTTGTAAAATAATGAGACGTTGGCATTTTTGCCTCTTTTTATAAATGTTCTTTAATAAATATATATAATTTTTTAAGTTAAAAATGTTTAAAAGGTGTTAGATATGTATTATGGGAGAAGGCAATGGCACCCCACTCCAGTACTCTTGCCTAGAAAATCCCATGGACAGAGGAGCCTGGTAGGTTGCAGTCCATGGGGTCGCGAAGAGTCAGACACGACTGAGCGACTTCCTTTCAGTTTTCACTTTCATGCACTGGAGAAGGAAATGGCAACCCACTCCAGTGTTCTTGCCTGGAGAATCCCAGGGACGGGGGGAGCCTGGTGGGCTGCCGTCTATGGGGTCACACAGAGACGGACACGAATGTTTAAAAGGTGTTAGATATGTATTATGAGCTTACAAGTCTATGCTTTGCAATCTTTCCCTATAAATATGCATAATACCAAACTATTGAATTCTCACTGATTAACTATGCATACCGTTTGATAATTTCATGACGATTTATAATGTTTTGCAAAATAATTGAGCTGGAATTCTAGTCTTTAGTTAGAACTTTATCATAGATATGAGAGCAAGAGGATTCAAAATAATCACTTCTAAGGGTAACATAATACTAAACTGTTTCTATTGTAAGTCTCTGAGGGCAAAAACCTGTTTTGACACCCTTTGTGCCTAGTAGAAGCACAAGAAACAGATAAGCAACTCAAGATGATTAAAATTCTAACAAGATACATATCCTGACATTTGGAAGCTAAGTAAAATAACTCCATTTGCCATGATATGGTACATTTCAGGACTATTTGTGCATATTTCCTGATGCAGACACAATTATGTTAAACAAGTCTAGAGAAAAGTAACTGGGGGATGGGGTGGTCTTGATGGAGTGCTTCAGGAAGACGCGCACTGCCATCCTGAGCCTAGCTTCCCTTGCCGTCATGTACCCTGGATGACACACTGGTGCCTGAATACATCCAGAACTCATCTGTCTGGGTTTAGGGGTTTGACTATAGAAATTAATGTCTCGTAACCCCAAAGTTGTTTTCCACTTCCTCTGTTAGGGACTGTCCCTGTTTAAGGACCGCCCGCCTGGCCAGGATACGGGGATCTGCTTGCCCCACTAGCTGGTTTTTGAAATACTCTCTGCGGAGTGACCACCAGATAATTGGGAAGATGGGAGAGAGAAACTTGGGTACTGAAACCAGTGGGTAGGTCCCCCTGAGGTTCTGAGAGGAGCCCCAGGGTAGATAGCTCCCTCCTCTTTCCTGACAGGTGCCCGTCCACCACAGAGCTGACCTGCAGGGCAAGATGGGGGCCTTCTTGTGAACCTGGAGCCTAACAGTGGACTCAATTTGAATGCGCCTACTTGTCTGGTTGTACTGCTGAGAATCTGCCTATGAAAATTTGGGCAACGCGTCTTCTCTTGAGAAAAAGAGAATTTTGTCATTTTTGTTTCATAGCCAAGTCTGGAGCTATGAAATCTGAAGTACAAACTCTGAGGCAAACTGTCATTTACTGTGGGGACACTTCACAGGGGATAGTAAATCCCACTGACACATGTTCCAGAGCTGTGCACCCCACAAATGCCCAGATTTATCTACTGCAAGTGGACGGCCCATGTTCTCTCTCAGCAGAAAATTAAATTATTGACACTAAAAGAGCTATTAACAGAAGTGAAGTGAAAGTCGCTCAGTTGTGTCCGACTCTTTGCGACCCCATGGACTATACAGTCCATGGAATCCTCCAGGCCAGCATACTAGAGTGGGTAACCTTTCCCTTCTCCAAGGGATCTTCCCAATCCAGGGATGAAACCCAGGCCTCCCGCATTGCAGGCGGATTCTTTACCAGCTGAGCCACAAGGGAAGCCCGACACATTAACAGAAAAAGATGTGTTCAATTATATAACTGAAAAGCTAATGCTAAATTCATATAAAAAGTCTTTTAGATGTCATGACACGCCTAGTGGCGGTTTAGTCGCTAAATTGTGTCTGACTCTTGCGGTCCCATGGACTATAGCCTGCCAGGTTTCTCTGTCTGTGGGATTCTCCAGGCAAGAATACTGGAGTTGCCATTTGCTTCTCCAGGGCGTCTTCCTAACCCAGGAATTGAACCCTGGTCCCCTGCATCGCAGGCAGATTCTTTACCAACTGAGTCACGAAGGGAGCCCCTACACATACCTACACACATTTCAAATATGATAAATGTTGGTTCTTGAGATTCAAGGCAAATGTATGTTGACATCATGTCTGAAAAATCAGGTATTAGATTTCACACCAGAAAGTAAAGCCAAATTATACTGATCTTGATATGATTCTGCCCTGGGGATGGATATTCTTTAAAACGTTTCAGTTTTTACGGTCTCCTACAGGAAAAATGGGGGAAGCTTACAAAGGTCTTCCACCTTATCAGCTTCCATGAAAAAGAAGAGCACAGCACCCGAAGCGCAGGAGTAAGAATGCGTGTTTGGCAGGAGAATATAATGCCAGCGTGTAGTGCTTGCTCCACGGAAGGAGGGAGGAGACGCGGGCGGGCGGGGCGCACCTCCCCGCGTTCCGGGAGGCTCCCGGCCCGCCTCCCAGAGCCCCGGGCGCCGCCCACCGGAGGCGGAGCCGCGGCGCCGAGGCCGCTCCCGCCGGCTCCCGCGGGCCTCGCCCTCCCCGCGCGCAGAGCCGCCGACTTACTTCCGTCCGGAAGGCGCGCCAGCACGATCCCGCTGCCTCCTCTCGCCGTGACCAGGAAGCCCGCCTTTATCACCGACAGGATCGCGAGGCCCTTGGCTCTGGCGATGACGTGCGCTGCGAAAGAGGAGGGCGGTGTGCACCCGACGGCCCGACCTGGGCACGGAGCTGCCCGCACCCGGGCCCCCGGTCCCAGGGGCTCAGCCGACTGCGGAGAGCCCGCCCCAGGGGAGGCGGGGGCCCCGGGGAGGCGGGGGCCCCGGGGGGCGGGAGGCGGGGGAGGCGGGAGGCGCCCGGGGGAGGCGGGAGGCGGGGGCCCGGGAGGCGGGGGGCCGGGGGGCCCGGGGGGCAGGGGCCGGGGAGGCAGGGGGGGGAGGCGGGGGGAGGCGGGAGCCCAGGGGAGGGGCCGGGAGGCGGGGGAGGCGGGGGGGGAGCCCCGGGAGGCGGGAGGCGGGGCCCCGGGAGGCGGGGGAGGCGGGAGCCCCGGGGAGGCGGGGGAGGCAGGGGCCCCGGGGAGGCGGGGGCCCCGGGGGAGGCCGGGAGGCGGGAGGCGGGGGCCCGGGAGGCGGGAGCCCCGGGGGAGGCGGGGGAGGCGGGGGAGGGGGGAGGCGGGAGCCCCGGGGGAGGCGGGGGCCCCGGGGGAGGCGGGGGAGGGGCCCGGCCGGGAGGCGGGGCCCGGGAGCCCCGGTGGCCCTAGCCCGCCAGGAGGGGCGCTCAGAACTTCCGCCCCGACCGCGGGAAGTGAGCGCCGGGGGTGAGACTGCCGGTGTCTAGCAGAAGGACAGTCTGGATATTTCGATTACTTTAGAACATAATGTATACTTTTCTAATTTATTCAAAGAAATCAAGATCTACAGAGTATCAAGGATAAACTTGAACAGTGGCTGACACACAGTGTGCGGCAGAGTGTGTGAGCTCACAGCCGCGTCACTGGGCTCACCCGCTGATAAAATGGAAACCTGGATGCAAAACCAGAAAAGCTTGGTGATTTTGCCACTTAAGGTTTTTAACTTCATAAAATGATTTGATAAGTATTTGAATAACATAACTACCAAAACACTGAAAATATAATTCCATTTACAAAATATCGGTTTATTCACATTTCAGGGAAGTTCATTCCACAAAAGGAAGGTTATTAACATAGGTCCCACTAAACACAGTGTCTCACTATTCGGTGGATTTATTTACACAATAGTACACCTTTCAAATAACAAAGGAAGCCTTAAGACTGAAATTATGCTTGGAACCCAACACTCCTTTTAAGGTAGTTTATCACCATTTCAGTCATATGTAATTTTGAAGAAGTCAAACCAAATACTGTACTCAAATACACAGAGAAGACTGTATGTGTCCTTAGGAGACACTAAATTCCGAATGTAATTATGCATGCCGTTTCAAAATTTAAATAACAGACCCTCAGAGATGATTCAACCGGACACAAAGGGGGGCACAGAGACTGTCTCTGCAGCTGCTGGTACTGAAGCAAGGGTTAGAAGGAATGCTGTTCAGAGGGCGGCCTGCTAGGGGTGCCTAAGTTCCAGCTCCAACAGGTGTAGCAAGGCAGTGATAACGGGCAGTTTCGTTACACGCCGGGAGGCTTGTTTATGCGGCGCACGCTGGCAGAGCATCCTCAACACCTCCCAGGCCGCTCTCAGCGCTCCTACAGCGAGCACTGCCTCTGCTCAGAAACATTAAATAGAACAGGGTAGGTTTTTTAAATGAACACATTTCACATGTCAGGTGTGTTTTTAATATCTTATCCACCCAAGTTTAGGGACAGTAAACTACCAATAGCCACTAAATACTTGTCCACTTAGCTCATTTGTAACGAGGATGGATCGATTGCAAATTTACTCTCTAAATTCAGTCTCAGATCTCAGAGCCCTCAAACCAGGCAACTGTGAACTCAGCCACGGAGGCCTAAAGGTCTGGGCATTCTGTTTAAAACGCTTTGAGACTTCATCTCCTGTTTCATAACAGAACTCCCCGTTTCAGTGTAAACTTGGCGCCCCCTCCCTCCACGTCCCACGGAAAGGCAAGGCTTGGTCCCCTGGCAGCTGGGCCTTCCTGCCCCCACCCCCACCCCTCCACTTGCAGTCTGTATACCCCGGAAGCAAGCTCTTCTTCCTAAGGCTCCTAAGTAAACAGATTTTCATTTTCTGAGTGACAGCCAGTAAAGGGAGTTGGGTGGCCTTTAACTGGAGGCAGAAAAGGCAAGACAGAATTCTGCTGACCAAAATCCTTGAGAAATAAATAACCCATACCCAGATATTTTTATGGTAGGAAGTACACTTTATCTGTAAGCTGGGCTAGCCTGATACGTAACTGATATATATCAAGAAACGCCTTCTACCTCTTGCTTCAGAACAGAGCTAAGAAAACTCAAGTTTTCTGGTGGAATTTCCTTCAAGTCCTGTGCAGTGCTTCTCAGACTCACATGCATCTGCCTCGATGGAGATCTTGTGATTATGCAGATTCTGATTCCTCAGGTCTAAGAAGAGCCTGAGGTCCTGCAATCCTAACAAGCTCCCAGGTGATGCCCAAATGTTGTCCAGTCTGCACTCTGAGTATCAATGCTCTAAAAAGCCCTGTTTTCTTAAGATGAGAGGAGCGGCTAGGCCAAAATAAGAGCAATTAGGGTTATTATTATAACAACAACAAATTTGTAATTTTTAAAAACATTTAAGGACCTGTTAAATAACTTCAGAAAATCTAGCTTAAGAAATTAAACTCCTTTCTTTAATGAAGGATGAAAGTCCTGCACTAAGAGGGAAATTTGCCGGCCCAAGTCCATTTGCATACCAGTCTCTTATCATCAAATAAGTATTTTCTGAAACACCTTTTAGAAACAATGGGTAGTAGTAATGAACAGTGGTTCCCAAAGGCTTGCCTCTGGACCAGGTCTCGTGTGGCCCGCCTGACTACAGGAGAATCACAGAGTCTGATTCAGCAGGTCTGGGGAGCTTAGGAACTGAGGTTTCAGACCCCAGGAATACAAATTTCTGGTTATACTGGAAATCAGTGATTAGTCTTCTTAAACCACTATAAGGTAAAACTATCTTATCTAGAAAGAAAGAAACACAAATGTAAAATTTATTTATGAGTTAGCTAGTGAGTTTGCAAAGTCCTCAGAAACTGAGGACAAGGACCTGCAAGTTTGAGGGAAGCAGCGCAGGCGAAGGACACGGGATGCTGGCAGAAGGAGAAAGGAGCGGGGAGGCAGGGGAGAGAGGAGGCCGCCCAGAGCCCGGCGGGGGCGACAGGCCCAGGGCAGAGCTGGCCTCAGGGCCTGTGTGCAGCCAGGGGGTGAGAAGATGATTTGGGAAGCAAAGCAAATGTACAAGTGGAAAGAACTTATATTATTCACCTACCGGGGATGATCTTATCAGGTCCATTTCTGGAAGTTATTTCTGTGAATTCTCTTAGAATTTTAGCAGCCTTTTTTGCTTCAGATTTCAAATTGGAAGGTATAGGGTTGTTCACTAAAAGATTAGAAAAGTGATTTTAATGAAAAAAACTACTAAATAGAAGTTAGAAGTTTGTTATAATTTCATTTTTGTCATACACAATTAAGCATTAACAAACTGTATCCTACCAGACAAAGGAAATAAATTGAAAATCCTTACTTGGTGATCATTTTCCTAATAAATTAAATTCACTCTGAGACTGAGAAACCTTAAACTCTCAAAAATCTCAAATTTAAAATCATGGCGATCTAAAGGATCTTAAAAGGACTTGGCAACTGAACAGCAACAGTCTGGAAGGAACACAGGCTGAGGTGGGTTCTCTCCCCTGCTGCAGCCTCCAGCAGAAAAGCGGGGAGTCGTGGCCTTCATCTCAGTTTCCCTTCCCCTCAGGAGCCCTAGATCCGCGTGCTGGCATTCAGTGTAGAAACACGCTCTAAACATTCCCCCCCGCCCCGTTTCTGTTTACACAAATGCAATTCCAACACCAGCTTCTTCACTTGAAGCTCTCAGTGCACTTTTGTTCTTTTATGAAGAGTAATATTAATATCCTTCCATTTCTGTCAAATCTTTTTTTTTAATATTTCTTGTCTATTTAGGGAGGGTATTTCTCTGTTTCTTACTGATTTATATATTAAAGGAATTAATCTTTTTATAACTTTTCTACAAGTTACATTGATTTCCTCTTTGTCATTTGTCTTTTCAATTTTCTTATAGTTTTTCTACTTTTTAAAAAATGAAATCAAGTTCATACCCTCTTTTAAGTCTAACAAGTATTTTTTTACTAAATAAAGTAGTCCTCAAATTCATTTGGAAAAATAAGCAAGAAAGGCTAGAAGAAAATGTGTGAAACAGGAAAAATAAGGGTGAAACCCTCCATCTAACATATTATAAAGCCTCAATAAATTACCTCCTGGTGATATAAATATGGACAGAAAAATCAATTTTACAAAATAGAAAATTCAAAAATTGGCCCAAATGTATAAGTGAATTTGATATGTAATGAATACTGTATCTCAAATAAATGTGCAAAAGTTGTCTTACACAATAAATAGTTGTCCTTTGGGGGAAAAAATCATCCGCAGTGCCACACTACATGAACTCCAAATCTATCAATGATTCAAAATGCCAAAAGTCAAACCATAAAAGAACCAGAAATGATGGGAGAATTACTTTTCAAATTCATAGTGTAAAAGGCCCATGAGTTTTGAGATGAAAAGTTAAAAAAAAAAACCCACAGAAATTGTGGCATAAGGCATAAGTGCACTGTAAAAATAACAGAAAAAGCATCGGTATGCAAATACTGAAGAAAACAGACCCCCCACCACTGACACCCACCAGCACTGCTGCCCGCGTTCAGCGTGCGTGCCAGCTGGTCCCTGCTGTTAGACAAGTAGATTATTTCATTTTTAGCTTTTACTGATGCCACTGTTGGATAGTAATTATCTTGAGAGAATCTTAGGAGTTGGAATTAATGACTGAAAAAAATTTTTTTAGGCTTTTTCCATTATCAAGTCACCTTCTAAAAACACTCTCCAACCTTAGACCCACCAAGAGTTCCATGAGACGTGTACTGGCACAGGGAAGCAGCAGAGGCGAGGCGGGCACGCCAGAACAGGAGGGCAAGCCTGCGTTTGAGCTTATCCAACACCAGCCAGTGTCTCACTGGTTTCATCTCGTTTTGCATATTTCCTGCCGGTGCTCTTTGCCTATTTTTCTGGTCCTATACTCATTTCTCTCTAATTTTAATCATGTCGCAAGTTTCCGTCTCAGCTTCTTGTTTTTCACACTTTTATATATAGTTTCTCAGTATTTGTTTTCATTTATGTGGCAATATCTCTCTGGGCTTTCTACCATTATCATCTTTCTATTATTGTGACTAAAAGTCTTATTTTAAGAAAAAAGTTATACAAGTATTATTTCAGATTTTCTTTCAGAGCTTTTATTTTACATTAAATATTTGACGTACTTCAAACTTGTGTTTGTATAGGATGTGAAGTTAGAACCTAGTATTTTAAACATATACGACACAATTTATTGAATAAACCACAGCACTTAATTAACAATGCTACATTCACAACAAAAGCAAGAAAGGACTATTCATATAAATATATACACTCATATATTTTAAAATATACAGCAGAGATGACACAGTAGATTAAAGAAGTGTTCTGAGACAACTCTGGTTCATTCGAAGGAAAACAAAATAAAATTAGATTACAACATCACATCATATAAAAATTCAGTGTAACTGAAGGCCTAAATATTAAAAGCACAACTTTGTACTTTTAGAATAAAAATAGGGAATATCTTTATGATCTGAGGATGAATGGTATAAACAAGGCACAAAATAAAGGAAACTACAGACACATTCAACTACATTAAAAAATTGTATATCAACATACATTTAAAAATAAGAATATAAGCTGCAGACTGGAATATATTTGTCATAAGTATAAATGAGAGATTTAGAACTCATAATATATAAATATTTTACTTTTTAATACATAAATTTAAATGTATTTACATTTATTATGATTGATATAATTTATGGTTGATTTATTATAATTACAAATCATTGAATTTTTCAACTTGTATCTCTATCATATCCTTAGTATTTTCTCTTTTGTTATTTAAAATTTAGAGTTCTTCATGTAGACTTTTTAAAGTCCATCTTTGGTTCTGCACATTTTGTTTCTTCAATTTCTGTTTTAAAAAACATTTATTGGAATATAGTTGATTCACAATATTGTGTTAGGTTCTTCTGTACAGAAGAATCACTCACACACACATTTATCTACTTTTTTTTGCGTTTTTTCCCATATCGGCCATTACAGCATGTCAGTCAGAGTCCCCTGCGCTCTGCAGCAGGCTTTATCATCTAGTTTACACACAGTCATATGTGTGTGTCAGTCCCAGTCTCCCAGTTTATCCCTCCCTACCCCTCAAGTTCTGGCAAGCATAAGATTGTTTCCTATGTCTGTAGCTCTACTTCTGCTTTATAGATGAACCCATTTGTGCCTTTTTCTTAGATCCCACACAGAAGTGGCGTCATGTGGTACTTGGGTTTGTCTGGCTCACTTCACTCAGGGTGACAACCTCCAGGTCCAGCTATGTTGCAGCAAATGACATTATTTCATCCCTTTTACGGCTGAGTAATATTCTACTGTATATATGTTCTACATCAAGAATATGTAAAGATCTTTTAATATCAAAAAATATGAAATTACTGTAGAAAATTAGGCAAAATATTCAACTACTGACCCACAGAAGAGACCACCATGGCCAGTAAATACATGAAAAGCGGATCAAACTCCTAAGAAACCAGGGCTGCGCAAAGCCAGCCCGTCATGCAGCATCGCTTCCCGTCCTCCAGGGGACAGCAAGACAAAGCCTGCCGTGCGCAGGTGCAGGCCGGGCAGAGGCACAGAGGGAAGCCCGCCGGTGGGGTCCTGAGGAAGGGCAGCCGCTGTGGCAGCTCTCTAAGG
Source organism: Nanger dama (assembly GCA_917880005.1). Lineage (NCBI taxonomy): Eukaryota > Metazoa > Chordata > Mammalia > Artiodactyla > Bovidae > Nanger > Nanger dama. The sequence continues at coordinate 224,431 of CAKJTW010000025.1, forward strand.
ACAGCAGAGATGACCCCGCCTATCCCACGCCTGGATGCACTCACGGAGACGCTGGCGGCTGAGCAGGACGGTGGCCCCAAATCCATGTCCACCAGGTCTGACTGGAAAGGGGTCTCAGCTGAAAAAGGGCCTTTGCAGATGTAGCTAAGTCACTCCAGACTCCCCAGGTGGTCCCTAAGTGCAGGATGACCATCCTCACGGAGACAGAAAGGGTGAGTCCTGGACAGGAGGGAGGCTGCACCGTGCGGCCGCCAGCCTGGAGCCCGTGGGCCGGGGAGGAGGCGGGCCCTCTGGAGACGTGGGGGCCCTCCCGGTGCAGCCACTGACTCCCCACGGGAGGGTTCCCCCCGTGGGAGACGGCCCGCCTGCTGACTCCCCCACGGGAGGTCTCTCCTGTGGGAGACGACCTGCCTGATGCTGTGAGCCAACCAGTTCCTGGTACCTTGTCATGCAGCCCAGGAAACCAGTACTGCATGTGTAAAAAGGTGCGTTGAGGCAACGCTTTTAATAGCAAAATAAGAATAGCACATAAAAGCAAACACTTTCAAAGCAGGAAACCAATTCCACTCAAGAGGAGGATGGCTATACCTAGTTTGGTACAGTATTAAAACTATATTCTATATAGAACTTCAAATAAACTAGGTGTGCACGCATCAGCATGGTAAGATGTGAATATTGAGAGGGAAAGCAGACTACATGAAGATATACCAGGCAGCACACACTTATGTAAATGTTTATATAAACACATAAATACAGTGTGATGGTACTTGCTGTGAGGTGTGGGGAGGGCTTACACAGGAAGCTGGAAACTGGTACTGTGTATAGGGAGTCACGGAGGTAAATTGTTATTCTCAATAGTCCTTTGTATGTGGTATGTATGAAATATAACAAAGATTGCTCAGCATAAATTGAATATTGTACAATTAAATATTTAATGTAGTAGTATAAATGCATGACTCTAGCTATTAAAAAATGTATATTATGAATAATTACTCCACACATTATCTTCTGTTTAAATGTGACCTCTCACAATGAACATGTCTTGTATGAAGAGATGTAGAAAAGTGAAAAATATATCCTTACATTTTACACAAACAAGAGTATAGACAGCCTCCCCTTCCCAGGCATGTTTGGACACACACACACAAACACACACACAATTCACAGGACAGGGATTTGTTGAGTAGCTACACACTAAATGTTCAACTATTATTATATGCATTTGTGTATCATTGCCAATTCTTAAATTTTAATTTTAGGAACTACTGTACAGCTGCTCTTCATCTCCCCCAGTCACGTATTTAAAATCGCTCTGCCCCATTTTGCTGACAGGACTAAGATACTGAAGGGCTGAAACTCTCCGTACTCTGCCCTCACCCTCAGTGGTGGATGTGGAGCACAAAGATAAACACAGACAAATTCTCAGCAGCACTAATTTTTAAATAGGGAAGGGACCTAAAACGCCCATTTAAAAGTAAGTCAATGCCCTAGTGACCTTTAAACATTTCCTATCATCAGTGCTTTGGTTAAACAATATGGATTTAAAAGGTCTTAGAAAAATGTAACCTAGAAAAATTCCAAATGAACGTATTTCTGTAGACATCTGGGCCATTAAAGCGCATTTCACGGGAGTGGTTGTTAGCCGTGACTTGACTAATGCTGTGCTGCGCGCTCCTCGGGCGCGTCTGACTGTGGCCCTGAGGCCTGCAGCCCGCCAGGCCCCTCCGTCCACGGGGTTCTCCAGGCAGGGGCCCTGGCGTGGGCTGCCACCTCCTGCTCAGGGGATCTTCCCGACCCGGGTGGACCCCTCGCTTCTCACGTCTCCTGCACTGGCAGGCGGGCTCTGCGCCACAGTGCCACCGGTAGCAGGCTAGACATACATAACTGTTTTTATATTCCACAGTGATCAAGAAAAAGTGTATATGATGGGGGCGTTTCCAAGTTTCCAGCACAGTGCTGACAGTGAACGGACTCAAAACCGCGGCCAGAGTGGACGCGGTGGAAGCTCAGCCCCACTTGCAGTGATCACGACGAGGGAGGAGCTGCGCCGGCAGGAGTCGGCAGGGCACACGGGGACACGACGGGGAAACTGAGGCGAGTGCCCCTGTCTGCACACTGCACCCGACTGGGCGCCCTCTGTTCCCTTACGCAGCCTTGCTGCTATCAGAGCGGGCGGGCTGCCGGGTGAGCTGCGCGGGGCAGGAGCTCCCACCCGCACGCGTGCGCGTCGGGGCAGCGCCGCCTCGGGGCAGCCGCTCCGACAGCGGGGCAGCTCGGGGCAGCGTGCTTGCCCACCCTCTCCGTCACTGGCTGCGAGGAGCCGCCCACGACCTGGAGCGTGAGGGGGGAATGACTCTTATCATGGCAAGAAATCGAGACTTGTGGGCTTGTTGTTGCGGCTGAAACTTATCATCTCTCCATGGCATCTACTACAGAATATGGAAAAGAAGTTGCAATTTTTATTTTCTAACTTCCAACTAGACTTGACTTTTATATACATTCTAATCACTGTTTGGGGAGGCAGATAAATGGGTAAAAGCACTTTTAAAATATAACATACATATGGTAATATCTTTCTCTTTGATTATATAGCTTTTATAATAGACTATTTGCAAGTCCTTCTTAAAGGAAGCAAAGGTGTGGTTTTTGCCTTTTCGTTAAATGTTAAAGTGGGTGAAGGATGATCTTGGCTGCACCTGGAACAGCCTCACGTCAGAGGGCCCTCCCCACGCTCCCCCGATCCCTGAGTTATGGCAGCTCATGCGGCTGTAACCTCCCGCTCGCCTGGAGGAGCAGCAGCGGGCGAGTCCGCAGCAGGTGGAGGCCTGCAGCAGGTATACCAGGGCCCCTAACTGTGGGAACCATTCTCTCTGAAGAGGACATGTGCAAGGACACAGCCCTTCTTGGAGGAGGCGAGGCTCAGCTGCAGACGGCCGAGCGCCGTGCCCCCACCAGGCTGGGCCCCTCTGGGAGCTGTGCCCAGGGGTACTGAGGTGTGGGATCTGGGTGAGGCAGGGGCAGGACCTTCCAGAGCCCGTGGGGGCTCCAGTTTCTGAGTGGGGGAGGGGGGCTGTGCCGGAGTTCTCCAAGGGCCCTTCTTGGGCCTGTGGCTCAGGAGGCACTGCCAGATGACCTCTCACCACTCGCTGACCCTGCCTGACCCTTCCTGAAGAAGCTTGGCATCGCCGCTCTAAATGAGCTCTGCTGGTCCTCCCAGAGCACACGCTGAAGGCCACGTGTGGAGCCAAGAGCACCGAGGACTCGGCAAATCCAGCCACCACCTGTTCTCCTTCGGCCTGAATGTGAGAGTGCTGTTGCTGCTGCTGCGGCTACGTTGCTTCAGTCGTGTCCGACTCTGTGCGACCCCATAGACAGCAGCAGGCTCCCTCGTCCCTGGGATTCTCCAGGCAAGAACACTGGAGTAGGTTGCCATTTCCTTCTCCGATGCAGGGAAGTGAAAAGTGAAAGTGAAGTCACTCAGTTGTGTCCGACCCTTAGCAACCCCATGGACTGCAGCCCACCAGGCTCCTCCAACCATGGGATTTTCCAGGTGAGAGTACTGGAGTGGGGTGTGAGAGTACTCGGATGTGAGAGTGGTTGGTTGCAAAAAATGAATCAAAGAAGAATGTTTTGGGGGAGAACACACTTTCAAAGAAATAGGTAAGCTCTCATCATAGATCCAGCATTGACAGCTAAACACTCGTGACCTGTGGGGATACACGGCGCTAAATCGCTCAAGGGGAAAGTGTTCTCCCACAATGAGAATCACATTCCACGCATCAGTACACTTGGATTTCAGAAGAAGTGCTCAGTTATCACTACAATCCAGTCACCAATAAAAGCGTGTGGAAGGCTGTCTTCTCTCTTGTGTGTCAGCACACGGCTCTGCCTCTTGGCTGCCGAAGCCCTGATCTACTGGCTGTCTGGCCCTACATGAAAAAATGGCAACCTCTGACCTCTTAAAATACCATTCATTCTTCAAGATCAACTTTAAATTCTGTTTCTACTTGAAATCATTGCACACAGATAGCCCTTTGAGGAACTGAAATCTTAGACCAGGCCTGAGATTTGGCACGAAGCCCTCCCACCCACCGGCCCTGCTCCTGGCCATCCCTTGCTGGGGCAGCTAAGCAGAGCCTCACCACTTGGACCACACAAAACACGGGTGAGCTGAGGGGTGAGGAGCAGCCCTGCCTCACACCTGGAGGGGAGGCCCGGGGGGCAGCAGCACCGAGGCTGCTAACGCTGGCTTCGTCTGCCGTGCCAGCTCAACACTGCCACTTGCCATCTGACTCTCCAGATCAGGGCACTGCAGCAGCAGGCCTCACACACACCCTGAAGGGAGTCCAGGCTGGAGATCAGGAGCAAAGCTCTCTCTGCTCTGGGAAAACTGGTGGAACAGGCCTTCAGATAGGTAGACATTTTCAGGGAGAAGATTTTAAGAGCCCACTTTCTTGCCTTTTCTCATATCTAGAAGAGCACTAAAATCATGAATGGAGACACCCTTCCTTGTGACGAACAGCAACTTCCTGCCAAACGTGTGCTTGATTGCAGGTACCCCCTTCAGCAAAACAGAAGCACTGGCCTCCCCACCCCATCTCTTCAGAGCAGCTCCTCAGCAGTACCTCCTCGACGGTCTACCTCCTCGACGGTCTGCTCAGCTACGTTCCCCGCTTTGCTCTGAATAAACTGAACTCTAGCTCTCACGCTGTGCATCCCTCTCGATCAACAGCCTCCAGGAACGAGCCAAGAGGTAGAGGCTATGGTCCTCTCAGCCTCTCCAAGGCGCCATCCTTTTCTATTCACACTCAACCCTAGGTCTGTGACTTTAAACACCATTTATATCTGGTAATCCTTTCCCGAAATGCCAGACTCAGGGTGTCAATTACTAAGTGAACGCTGAAATCAAGTCAGCATCTCAAGCAAGTCACGTCTGGACGCTACAGTGGCGCCCGACTCCTCTCCAGCCTGCTCCCCAGGTTTCCTTTCCGGGTGGACTCCACCCACCAGGAGCGCACTCTCAAGCCCCAGGCAAGCGGGACGCCCACGCGCCCCTCGTGCCTTGCCATCCCCCAGCACACAGCACCACACACAAGCCTCCAGCTTAGAATCTGCCTGCATCTCTCCCTCCTCCGGCCTCCCAGTCTGGCCCAGGGATTATCAGTCCTGTGGTGTCCGTTCAGCAGCCTCCTCTGGGGTTTCTGGTTCCAATCGTGAACTCCTGTTCATTTCTCCGAAGAAATGCTCTAAGTAATATCTCAAATAATAGCAGTCCACTGATAACATCCCTTAAAGTTCCTCCATCACATTTTAGCCTGCACCATGACCCCTGGTGGCTCAGAGGTTAAAGCGTCTGCTTCCAATGCGGGAGACCCAGGTTCGATACCTGGGTCGGGAAGATCCCCTGGAGAAGGAAATGGCAATCCACTCCAGTATTCTTGCCTGGAGAATCCCATGGACGGAGGAGGCTAGTAGGTTACAGTCCACGGGGTCGCAAAGAGTCGGACGTGACTGAGCAACTTCACCTATGACCTATATCTGTGTGGGGCAGATGCCGGGGTGGCTGGGCTTCCTGGGACTGAACAATAAGGCCGAGGGCCAGAGGACAGGCAGGGCCCAGAGCTCGGCTGGCTGCGGGCCATGCAGGCACCAGATCCGCCCCAGGGCGGCCAGTGGCAGCAACGAGGCTGAGGAACCACGCACTCCCGGGCATGCTCCAGCCTCAGCTCCCGCCTCCCGGACCCCTTTCCGGGCACTCCAGCATGGCGTCTGCCAAGGCCCCTGGGTGGCAAGCTGATCCATTAAAGGTTTACAGGCTCAGTGAGGACCAGCTGGGGACAACCAGGGAGCCAGCAGGCTGTCTGGCTCCAGGGAGTGGCTGAAGGGCATGTCCCTGCTGGTCAGGGCCTGACAAGACGTGGTCCGCTGGAGAGGGGCATGGCAAAACACTTCCGTATTCTTGCCTCGAAAACCCCATGAACACAATGAAAAGGCAAAAAGATATGACACCAGAAGATGAGCCCCCAGGTCAGTAAGTGTCCAATACAGTACTAGGGAAGAATGGAGAAACAGCTCCATAAAGAAGGAACAGGCTGGGCTAAAACAGAAACATCACTCAGCTGTGGATGTCTCTGGTGGTGAAAGTAAAAGTCCAGGGCTGTAAAGAACAATCCTGCAAAGGAACCTGGAATGTTAGGTCCAGGCCCAACGAATCCAAGGTAAATCAAGGTAAATTGGACATGGTCAAGCAGCAGATGGTAAGCATGAAGATCGACACTGTAGGCATCAGTGAACTAAAGGGGACGGAACGTGCAAATTTATTTCAGAAGATCATTATATTTACTACCGTGGGCAAGAATCTATTAGGAAAAATGGAGTTACCCCCACAGTCAACAAAAGAGTCCAAAATGCAGTACTTGGATACAGTCTCAAACACAAAAGAATGATCTTCATTCGTTTCCAAGACAAACCAGTAAACATCACAGTAATTCAAGTCTATACGCCAACCACTCATGCCAAAGAAGATGACATTGATGGTTCTGTGAAGACCTACAAGACCTTCTAGAACTTACACCAAAAAATATATGTATATATCCTTTTCATCATAATCAGTTTCCCTCGTGGCTCAGATGATAGAGAATCTGCTTGCAATGCTGGAGACCCAGGTTTGATCTCTGCCTTGGGAATATCCCCTGGAGAAGGGAATGGTTACCCACTCCAGTATTCTTGCCTGGAGAATCCCATGGACAGAGGAGCCTGGAGGGCTACAGTCCCTGGGGTCACAAAGAGTTGGACATGACTGAGTGACTAACACTTTCTTCATCACAGGGAACTGGAATGTAAAAATAGGAAGTCAAGAGATATCTGGAGTAACAGGAAAGGTTGGCCTCAGAGCACGAAATGAAGCAGGGCAAAGGCTAACAGAGTCTTGCAAAAGAGAACACACTGGTCATAGCAAACACCCTCTTCCAATAACACAAGAGATGACTCTGCACATGGACATCACCAGATGGTCAATACTGAAATTAGACTGATTATGCTCTTTGCAGCTGAAGATGAAGAAGCCTCTATATCATCAGCAAAAACAAAACCTGGAGCTGACTGTGGCTCAGATCATCAGCTCCTTACTGCAAAATGCAAGCTCAAGTTGAAGAAAGTAGGAATAGCAAGGAGAGATAAGAGAGCCTTCCTTGGTGATCAATGCAAAGGAATAGAGGAAAATAATAAAGTAGGAAAGACTAGAGATCTCTTCAAGAAAATCAGAGATACCAAGGGAACAATTCATGCAAAGATGGGCACAATAAAGGACAGAAATGGGATGGACCTAACAGAAGCAGAAGATATAAGAAGAGGGGGCAAAAGTACACAGAAGAAGTACACAAAAAGATCTTCATGACCCAAGAACTACAACGGTGTGCTCACTCACCTAGAGCCAGACATCCTGGAGCGTGAAGTCAGGTGGCTCTTAGGAAGCTTCACTATGAACAGAGCTAGTCGAGGTGATGGAATTCCAGTGGAGCTATTTCAAACCCTAAAGGTGATGCTGTGAAAGTGCTGCACTCAACATGCCAGCTAATTTGGAAAATGCAGCAGTGGCCACAGGACTGGGAAATGTCAGTTTTCATTCCAATCCCAAAGGAAGGCAATGCCAAAGAATGCTCAAACTAGTGCACAATTGCACTCATCTCACACGCTAGTAAAGTAATGCTCAAAATTCTCCAGGCCAGGCTTCAATAGTACATGAACCTCGAACTTCCAGATGTTCAAGCTGGTTTAGAAAAGGCAGAGGAACCAGAAATCAAATTGCCAACATCTAGGGCATCACTGAAAAAGCAAGAGTTACAGAAAAGTATCTACTTCTGCTTTATTGGTTACACCAAAGCCTTTGACAGTGTGCATCACAACAAACTGTGGAAAATTCTTTAAGAGACAGGAATACTAGACCACCTGACCTGCCTCCTGAGAAATCTGTATGCAGGTCAAGAAGCAACAGTTAGAACTAGACATGGAACAACAGCCTGGCTCCAAATCAAGAAAGTAGTACATCAAGGCTGTATATTGTCTCCCTGCTTATTTAACTTATATGCAGAGTACATCATGCAAAATGCTGGAATGAATGAAGCACAAGCTGGAATCAAGATTGCCGGGAGAAATATCAATAACCTCAGATATGCAGATGACACCACCCTTATGGCAGAAAGTGAAGAGGAACTGAAGAGCCTCTTGATGAAAGTGAAAGAGGAGAGTGAAAAAGCTGGCTTAAAACTCAACATTGAAAAAACTAAGATAATGGCATCCAGTCCCATCACTTCATGGTAAATAGACGGGGAAACAATGGAAACAATGACAGACTTTATCTTTTAGGCTCCAAAATCACTGCAGATGGTGACTGCAGCCATGAAATTAAAAGACACTTGCTCCCTAGAAGAAAAGCTATGAACAACCTAGACAGCATATTAAAAAGCAGAGATATTACTTTGCCAACAAAAGTCCATGTAGTCAAAGCAATGGTTTTTCCAGTGGTCATGTATGGATCTGAGAGTTGGACATGTGCGAGTGAGAACTGTACAGGAGTTGGTGACCAAACCATCCCGAGTTAAAAAAAAAAAAAAAAAAAAGGCAAGGCGGCAAAATGGTTGTCTGAGGAGGCCTTATAGACAGCTGAGAAAATAAGAGAAGTGAAAGGCAAAGGAGAAAGGGAAAGATATACCCAACTGAATGCAGAATTCCAGAGAATAGCAAGGAGAGCTAAGAAAACCTTCTTAAATGAACAATGCAAAGAAACAGAGGAAAACAGTAAAATGGGAAAGATCTAGAGATCTCTTCAAGAAAATTGGGGGATTTTATGCAAAGACGGGCACAATAAAGGACAGAAATGGCAAGGACCTAACAGAAGCAGAAAATATTAAGAAGAGGCAGCAAGAACACAAGCAGAAGTGTACAAAAGGTCTTAATGTGGATAACCATGATGGTGTGGCCACTGACCTAGAGCCAAACATCCTGGGGGCAAAGTCAAGTGGGACTTAGGAAGCATCACTAAAAACAAAGGTACTGGAGGTGATGGAATTCCAGCTGATCTATTTCAAATCCTAAAAGATGATGCTGGTAAAGTCCTACACTCAATATGCCAGCAAATTTGGAAAACTCAGCAGTGGCCACAGGACTGGAAAATATCAGTTTCCAATCCCAAAGAATGTTCAAATTACAGTACAATTGCACTCATTTCACATGCTAGCAAGATTATCCTCAAAATCTTTCAAGCTGGCTTCAGCGGTACATGAACAGAGAACTTCCAGATATATACTTTGGATTTAGAAAAGGCAGAGAAACCAGAGATCAAATTGCCAACATCCATTGGATCACAGAAAAAGAAAGGGAATTCCAAAAAGAAAACTACTTCCCCATTGGCTACGCTGAAGTCCTTGACTGTGTGGATCACCACAAACTGTGGAAAATTCTGAAAGAGATGGGAATACCAGTCCACCTGACCTGCCTCCTGAGAAACCTGTATGCAGGTCAGGAAGCAACAGTTAAAGCCAGAAATGTCACAGTGGACTGGGCCCAAATTGGGAAAGGAGTACACCAAGGCTGTATGTTGTCACCCTGCTTATTTAACACACATGCAGAGTACATATGCAAAATGCCAGGACGGATTACTCACAAGCTGGAATCAAGATTGCTGGGAGAAATATCAACAATTTCAGATATGCAGATGATTGTTTAATGGCAGAAAGGGAAGATCTAAAGAGCCTCTCGATGAGTGTGAAAGAGGATAGTGAAAAAGCTGGTTAAAACTCAACATTCAAAAAAACTAAGTTCATGGCATCTGGTCCCATCAATTCATGGCAAACAGATGGAGAAAAAAAATGAAACAATGACAGACTTTATTTTCTTGAGCTCCAAAATCACTGTGGACAGTGAAATTAAAAGACATTTGCTCCTTGGAAGAAAAGTTAAAGTGAAAGGGTTAGTTGCTCAGTGGTGTCTGATTCTTTGTGCTCCTAGGGACATAGTAGCCTGCCAGGATCCTATGTCCATAGAATTTTCCAGGCAGAATACTGAAGTGGGTAGCCATTCCCTTCTCTAGCAAATCTCCCCACCGAGAGATCAAACCTGAGTCTCCTGTAATGCAGGCAAATTCTTTACTGTCTGATCCACTAGTGAAAAAATGTTATGACAAACCTATAGTGTATTAAATAGCAGAGACATCACATTGCCAACAAAGGTCCATATAGTCAGAGCTATGGTTTTCCCAGTAGTCATGTACAGCTGTGAGAGCTGGACCATAAAGAAGGCTGAGTGCCAAAGAATTGATGCTTTCAAACTGTGATGCTAGAGAAGACTCTTGGACTGCAAGATCAAAACAGTCAATCCTAAAGGAAATCAACTCTGAGTATTTATTGGAAGGACTGATGCTGAAGCTTCAATATTTTGGCCACCTGATGTGAAGAGCTGACTCACTGGAAAAGACCCTGATGCTGGGAAAGACTGAAGGCAGGAGGAGAAGGGGGACGACAGAGGATGAGATGGTTGGATGGCATCACCGACTCAATGGACATGAGTTTGAGCAAACTCCAGGAGATAGAGAAGGACAGCAGAGCCTGGTGTGCTGCAGTCCATGGGGTCGCAAAGAGTCAGACAGCCCTTGGCGACTGAATGACAACCTCATGTGCTATATCACTACCCTGTCTGGCTAATCCTTCTAACCTAATCTCTCCCTCTGCAATGTAAGTGCCACAGGTTAAGCACATTGACTATATTATTCAGTGTAGTATCTCCAACACTAAGTGTATACAGTAAGTGGCCAATAAATATTTGTTAAATGAATAAAGTATTTGTGATTTTTTTGAACTAAAGGTCAAATCTCTGTGTGGACTAGGAAAGATTCATTTACTTGGAAAATCCTATAGGTTTAGAAGAATATGTGCTAAATAAGAGATAAGGTTCCCTACCTCTCAGACTCTGTAACATTAAGAGTAGAGGGTAAGGGAGTAGTAAGGTATAAGTGGTGCAGTGCCCTGAAGTAGTCCTTTCAAAGTTGTCACAGGAAAGGGAAGACAAAACCAAACCCAACCAGAGCTGAGATCTGTGTGTGGCTCCAGTGTAAATGGTGCGCACCCCACTGAGACCACTGCTGCCCAGAGGGCACAGGAGAGCCAGCTGTGCCTGTGGCAGGGAACTCCACGTCGTTCCATGCAAGAGCTGGAGTGTCAGACCTTGTGAATACAACGGGGACCATCTTCAGAATTAATGAAAACTGAAGACCAAAGAGAAAACCTGCATGCAGGCCAGAAAGCAGCAGCTAGAACTGGACAGGGAACAACAGATGGTTCCAGACAGGAAAAGGAGTGCGTCAAGGCTGTGTATTGTCACCCTGCTTATTTACCTTACATGCAGAGTACATCATAAGAAGCGCTGGGCTGGAAGAAACACAAGCTGGAATCAAGATTGCCGGAAGAAATATCAGTAACCTCAGATATGCAGATGACACCACCCTTATGGCAGAAAGTGAAGAGGAACTATAAAGCCCCTTGATGAAAGTGAAAGAGGAGAGTGAAAAAGTTGGCTTAAAGCTCAGCATTCAGAAAACGAAGATATTGCATCCGGTCCCATCACTTCATGGGAAATAGATGGGGAAACAGTGGAAACAGTGGCTGACTTTATTTTTGGGGGCTCCAAAATCACTGCAGATGGTGACTGCAGCCATGAAATTAAAAGGCGCTTACTCCTTGGAAGGAAAGTTATGACTAACCTAGATAGCATATTGAAAAGCAGAGATATTACTTTGCCAACAAAAATCCATCTAGTCAAGGCTATGGTTTTTCCAGTGGTCATGTATGGATGTGAGAGTCGGACTGTGAAGAAAGCTGAGTGCCAAAGAATTGATGCTTTTGAACTGTAGTGTTGGAGAAGACTCTTGAGAGTCCCTTGACTGCAAGGAGATCCAACCAGTCCATTCTGAAGGAGATCAGCCCTGGGATTTCTTTGGAAGGACTGATGCTGAAGTTGAAATTCCAGTACTTTGGCCACCTCATGCAAAGAGTTGACTCACTGGAAAAGACTCTGATGCTGGGAGGGATTGGGGGCAGGAGGAGAAGGGGACAACAGAGGATGAGATGGCTGGATGGCATCACTGACTCGATGGACATGAGTTTGAGTGAACTCCGGGAGTTGGTGATGGACAGGGATACCTGGCGTGCTGCGATTCATGGGGTCGCAGAGTCAGACACGACTGAGTGACTGAACTGAACTAAAGACCAAAAGCAAACCTGACTGGGCAGAGATGGCAGACCCAACTCCTCTTCTCAAACCCACTCTGAGAAGTGACTGAACGTGGGGCTCAGGAGAAAAGGCTTACATTTCTGGCACTTGAGTGTGTGGTTTGAGATGCATCCACACACTGGTCCAGCACTCTCAGCTGCAGTCCTCGCAGGTCAGAAGGAGTGCTTTTACAACGCACACAGATGCTCAGTCTCTCTCATTGCCTTGCATTAATAAACTGCAGTGGAAATTGGTTCCTTTGGCTGCTAAATATCTAAGTCTTTTGAGGGGGACCAGCAATTTGTCTGTCCCCCTAAAAACAGCATCCAGGGCAGGACAGGTGGCCCGTTTGCTGAATCAGAACAAGTGTCCTCCCCCGTGCCACAGCAGAGCTCTGTCACCAGAGCTGATCCACACCAGCATCCAGCCAGGTTTGTGTGGGAGCTGTCAGAACTCTCTTGCAGGTACTTGTGTTTGGACTTGTTGCAAGATTTTTTTCACCACTGGGGGAGAGCCTGAGAGCAGAGCTGTGTGGAGCTGGGCTCTGCTGGCTCTCCTTCAGCCGGGGCTGGGCCGCAGCTGAAGCCACCACCAGCCCTTGCAGTCTCTTGCGTTCCCCTGCGCTGGAGGCGGATTCTCTACCACTAGCACCACCTGGGAAGCCCCTCTTCAGGCACCCGGGCCAGTGAAATCCCCTTCTGCTAAAGCCAGTTTGGATCAGATTTTCTGGAATGTGCAACTAAAGTTGAGTAAATGATCGTAAATCCTACCCCCCAAAGACCTTCTGCTTTGAGCTCTATCAACCAAGCAGAGTCAAACCAGCTAAACAAGAAAATCCCATGTTGAGAGTTGCTATTGCAGACATCCTGTTTAGGGAAGGCCAGAGCCTCTTTCTAAACATGGGAAGGAAGCCACTGGGCTGGGGAATTCAGGTCCAGCTGGGGCGCCTGCAGACCAGGGAGCCTGAGCGCCAGACACAGCCCTGCTCACTGGAAAGGGAAGCCACTGAGCTGGAGAATTCAGGTCCAGCTGGGGCGCCTGCAGACCAGGGAGCCTGAGCACCAGACATAGCCCTGCTCACTGGGAAGGGAAGCCACTGGGCTGGGGAATTCAGGTCCAGCTGGGGTGCCTGCAGACCAGGGAGCCTGAGCGCCAGACACAGCCCTGCTCACTGGGAAGGGAAGCCACTGGGCTGGGGAATTCAGGTCCAGCTGGGGTGCCTGCAGACCAGGGAGCCTGAGCGCCAGACACAGCCCTGCTCACTGGGAACCGTGTCAAAGGCCGGCCCTGGTGAGGACAGCTTCATGTGCAGCTGAACTCCAGGAGAGCCTGGCTAACGCGTTTGAATAGCACACATCCTACTGAATCTCTAATAAAAGCATACTGCCCAGTCATAGCTGTGTACAGTGAATTTCTCTGTCAGAGCCAACACGTAGCAATAATGATTTGGACACCAGCCTCAGTCCCAGTCCTCAGGATCATGCTGCGGCTCTTCCACATTCCTCTGCTGACCGTAAGGCAGAGGGGCATGGTCTCATCAGAAGGCTGAGATCATCATGTTGCTGAAGTTATGAAGATACAGGTCACTATTAAGTCATGGTTTACATCTGAACATTCATAAAAGTTTTTAGTCTCTTGAATTCCAAGGCAAAGTAAATTATACATAAATATTTGAGTTTCCTCCTAAGAGAAGGATGGGTGCCAAACCTCAAGCCAAGAAAACAGAGGCAAAATCTCCTCTAAAAAGTAGCTACAAGAGGGCTTCCCTGGTGCTCCACTGGCTAAGAGTCTGCCTTGCAATGCAAGGGACACCGGTTCAATCCCTGGTCCTGGAAGATCCCACGGGCTGTCAGGCAGCTAAGCTGCGACTCCTGTGCCCATGGGCCTAGAGCCAGCGCTCCGCAACAGGGAAGCCGCCACAGTGAGGAGCCCGCACCCTGCAGCAAAGCCTGCGCAGCCAAGGATGACATAAAATAAAAAGTAACTAAAATAATCGAAAATTCCCAAACCTAGTCAGCCTTTTTTTTTTAGTTGAGAGGTCTTTTTTAAATACTGAGGAGAAAATTTTTACTTTTGAAACCTCAAAACCTTGAAATGACTTTAAGATGTAGAAATAATTTCTGTATTGATCAGAGGATATTAAACTCAGGGCTGGGGGTAACTTAGAGAAAGTTGCCACCTAGCAGAGAAGACGGGCTAGTATCCTGTCTGGCTCTTCAGAGGTCTCGAACGAATGCAGGAGAGGAGTGGCCCCTCCCAGCACCTCAACACTGTAAGGGTTCAAGGGCTTTCAAACGTTCCTTCTGTTGATGATAAGCACACAATACATTATTTTCCTCAGCAGAGTCTCAACTGTGAGAAGACTATGCATAGGAAATTTCTTACACATTTTTATTCTGGCTATAAATCTTACCTAAAAGGAACCTTATACGTGATCTTTCAAAAGTCTCTGAAAGACTGCCTTTAGCTTTATTAGTATATCATCATCATGGATACCACTGCCTGATAACTATGGCCACTGTTTCTTAAACCAGTTCTTATCTTTCTGTGATCCAGGCTTAACTGCTTCCTTGTCTTAAGGAGACAGTCTGTCAGTTCTAGAAATCAAAACGGGCCCCTCTGGTCAGGTCATTAACCTTCTAGTCCAAATTTCAAACCAAGCTGATCATTTGAACCCCAAACATGATCGCGGCCTTTGCCTCTTTTCTGTTCCCCTGACTGCAGGCTTTGGATAGGGGACAGAAGAGTGACGAGACCGTAACTTCCAGCGTAAGGAGACACTTGACTTACACTCGCTTGACCATTTCTCAAGCTGAAGAGTGATCCTTGGCTCAGAGTAAGACTATATGCCACTCTAGTCCGATCACTGACTGTGACCAATTGATTCCTCCCAAAGAAAATAAAATTCAATGTGCTAAGGTCTTCAGCTGCACAGGATGGCATCTTACCACGACTACTGCGCATAAGGCAACTTGTAGAAAGACGGCTGTGCCCACTGGCCACTTAGCGGCCCGGCAGCAGCATCCCCTTGACTTGTGGGCAGTCTCCTTTCCAAACACCACTTCCTAATTTCTGAACAGAGAGAAAGTCCCTGAGAAATTTTCCTAAATGCAATAAAAGCATCAAATCACTCTTGATGAGCAACAATTTCTTTTAAATAATTTTTTAAATCTTTCAAAAGATGAGGAGCAGTATTAACTAAGTTTATAGAAACTTTGTTTAAATAGAACATTTGTAAACCAGGTAACCAATTCTCCTTAGTTTAAGCATGACAAACAGGCTGGAAGTAATGACTTCCTTCCTGCATCTGGTCACTGCCCAGGTATTTCAACAGCAGGCCAGGCAGAGAACCAAACAGTGCCACTGGAGACTTGTTTCTCCAGGAGGGTGTGTGCAGAGCGTCTGACTAACCCATCAGTAACTCAGGCATCTCTCACATCCCAATAAAGTCTCATGAGGACAAAAATGCAGAACACTGCATGTTCTGTATATGAAACAAAACCTAGAAACCTCGCCCCTTCGGTAGAACATCCTGGGGCCATCAGCTTCCTACTGTCTGTGGGCAGGGGTCCCCGGTCTGTGTCATTCTCTCCAACTCAGCCTCAGCAGCAGTGGCGACGGTCCAATGGAGAGGAAGTGAAACGACACATTTCCAGCTAGTAGGCTCCATCTCATTACCGTCTGGTCACCTACCAACTAAGAGCAGTCTCCTGCTTCTTTAAACAAGGAAAACCACCACAGCAGAGAGACACGGGGTCCAGGGCTCTCAGAGCCGGGCTGCAGTCAGTCTGCCCTAAGCGATACCCGCGAAGCGCGGCTGATCCTGGAGGGCCTGGCAGTTGCGCCTCCAGGAGGTCGCGGAGCAAGGGCAGCACCCGGACTCCTGCCGGAGTCAGAGGCCGAGCAACCCAGACGGCTCTCAGAGGTCCAGAGTGACCCGCACTTACACACGGGAAACGGGAAGGGCAGCAACTAATACCTGGCTTCAAGCTTTAAATATTTAGACACCGTATAAAACGAATGATAACCGAAAAACTGGAAACAGGAAGAGCTTGTCTGTTGATCGAATCGACGGGGCCTGAGTCCGCATCACAACCACGTCTGTGGAGAGTCCTTTTAACTTCTGACAGCTTGCGTGCGGGATGACAGCATTAAAAGACGCGCAACGGCAAACGATCGCAGAGACGCAGCCTCTCCCTCTCCCCCGAAGACTGACCCTCCCCAGCGAGACTCTCGAGGCCCGCGCCGATGCCCCCTACTCACTCGCGACCCCGAGCCTGGCCCGCTCCGGCGCCCCGCGCTGTGGACCGCGCCCGGGGAGAGGACGGGCGCAGCCGCGGCTCCGCCCCGGGCGGGGCGGCTGCGGGCGGCGTACACCTGCGCAGGCGGGGCGGCTGCGGGCGGCGCACACCTGGGCCAGGTGCGGGGCAGGTGCGCACGCCCCCCGCCGCGGGAGCGCCGCTCGGTGCGGACTCACAGTTAGGGGGCGCGCCCGGCCCCGGGCCCGGAAGCAGCCCGCGGGCGGCGAGCGCACGGGCCGAGCGCGGCGGCCCCACTGGGCGGGGGCGGGGCCCAGGTCCCGGAGGCGCGGGCGGCCCCGCCCCCGAGGCCGCCGTCACGCGCAGCCGGCGGCTGGCCGAGGCGCGCTCACCTGAGCGCCCCGCGAGGACCCGAGGGCACCGAGCCGGGCCCGCCGCGCTGGCTTCGCCCTGCGGCTCCGCGAGCCCCTGCGGCCCGGGGCTACGCCCTCTGCGGCCCCGCGGCCCTCCGCGGCGCGAACCCCGTTCCCCCAGGCGCCCTCCCCCCTCAGGTGGCTCTGGGCGCCGCCCCGCCGTCCCCTCCCCCACAGCCTCCAGGTGGCTCGCGGCTCCGCCTCCAGCCGGCGGCGCTGGGGCCGGACTGCGCAAGCGCAAAACCGCCCGCCCGCCCCGCGGTCGGCGCCGGACTGCGCAGGCGCACGGGCGGGCCGCTCAGTGCGCATGCGTCGCGCCGAAGCGTTCCGACGTTATTACTGGGCGCCTCCGCGCGCACGGGAAGATGGCCGAGCAGGTGACCAAGTCGGTGCTGTTCGTGTGTCTGGGTGAGACGGCGCCGACCCAGCCCCGCTCTGAGCTTCCCGGAGGGCTGGGTAGGGCGTCACGCGTTCTGAGCTGCGCTGCGCCGCCGAACCAGGGAAAGTGCTGGGGAGGCGGCCAGGAGGGGAGACCCGAGGGTAGTCGGTGCGCGGCGCCCCCGCGGCCGCCGGGCAGCTCTGTACGCCGGGTGCTCCTGACAAGCCTGGCTGTAAGTCCGGTGACTGAGTCAGAACCTCTGTCGCCTGCCGACTCCTCTGTGCAGGTCCGGGCCTCCTGCTTTTGTTCAGTCCTCCCAAGCCCGGGTCCCCGCTCACCTGCAGTGTCTACACTCCAAGCCGGGGCTCTTGCCATGGTACTTGCCTGTAATTCCTTCCCCTGCAGGTAAACCCGAGGCCACTGAGCTGATCTGCCTTCAAGGGTCTTCTGATACCCGAGACCCATGATACCACTGGTTTGCTGGCCTGTTTCTTTGCCTCAGGCTCACAGATGGAGCGCACTTAAAGGCAGATGGAATGCGAAGGCTTAGAATTTCTTGCTGTAAAATTGAAACCCGGGAGATCTGATTCTCTGGGTCGCTGTGTAACAGCCCCATGTGCCAAGATTTCTCTACATGAAATGAACGTATTTTTCTCCCTTTTAATTCTTCAGGTACTTTCCAGCTCGGAATTATTTCATTTTTAAGATTTCAGCAGTCAGCCTTCCTTTCTTAAAATAGAGTTCAGTGTCCCTTTAGATTTCAGGACTCTTTCTTTGATACTGCACCTCGGCACTTCCACCCCATCTCCTTAATTCCCAGAGAAAAAGGCCTAAATGGCCAATAGTCCATAAAAGCTCTGGATGAGTCTGCATTTCCTGCAGAATAATAGCTTTTCCACTCCTCTTTAGATGCGCTCTTACGGAAGACCAGAGAGATCTGCTTGGCCTTTCCCACTTTCCCTGGTTTCCTACCCACACACCCTCTGGCTGCCTGCTCCCTTGCTTTTCAGCTGCTCAGCGTGCCTTCCACTGTGTACTTCTTTCTGGGAACTCACTTTGCATTTTTCCAGGAGAATCTTTCTAAAGGTCAGACCCAAGCATTCCCTTCTTTATTTTTCCAGATCCTCTTGGTACAGGTAATTGTTCCCATGACCCTTTATAGACATCTTTCCTCACACAAATTTTATTATAATTACTTGAAAGCCTGCTACAATGACTGTGGCTTATTTTTCTTTATGTTTACAGCTTTCAGACAAAATATGTTCAAGTATTTGTGGAATTGAATATCTGTGAAGGAAAAAGTGAAAGGCTTCCTTGTTTCACGTTGAGAGTGGGCGTCATTTGATTTTAAGCTCTACACTGAAGGTGACTGATGGACTCAGCGGCTTTGTTAAAGGGTGGTTCGGTCTATGTTGAGTAGCTAATAGGGTTCCGTTGCTGTGCTTATTTTACTTAGCAGTGTTGATTAGGCTGACGTGGTGCACTCTGCTGGCTCTTGATGGGAGATACCTGCTTGTGTGTGTTTTTCTTCAGTACACTTTCTTTTTCCAGCAACTGCCATGGTACTAGGCACCGTTCTGAGTTCTGGGGACACAGTGGTGAGGAAAACAGACAGCAGTCCCTGCCTCTCCAGAGCTCACGCTGTGTCATCAACAGTCAAGTATTTGGCTACTCAGTCAGCTGGTGTTAACACTTAAGGCAGAAGGGCAGTTGGGAGTGGAGTGCAGTTGTAAGAAGGATTTTGTGGGGAGGCTTTACTGAGGAGGTGCCATTTGAAGAAAGACTTGGAAAAAGTAGGGAAGCAAGCATAGGGTATTTTGGGAAAGTACCCTGGACCTGGAGGAAAGCAGGTGGAAGATTCTGAAATGAGGGCTTGGCCATGTTCACGGCACAGCAGGGAAGCCGCAGCACGGGGCCCGGTGCCCTGGTTGCTTCTGGACAGACTTGCCTCAGTTCCCGAGGACTTGGAGATAGTGTTGACTCGTTTTCTTAGCGCCCAGCGGATCCGAAACTTGCCCCATTCTTTGCGCTTACAGTGAGTGTGTGAGGCAGAAGTCAGCAAACCGTTCACGGAGCCAGAGAAGAGATGCTCTGCGCTTTGCCGGGGCGGGGTCTGAATTCTGTATAACAGTCTCATGTCACAAGGCGCTGCACTTCTGAGTTTTTTTTAATCGCTTAAAAATGTAAAAATTATTTTTAGCATTGGGAACTGTATACAGAGGTGGTGGGTCCTGATTGCTAGTTTTCCAGACCCAACATTAGGTCCTGTGGAGAACGGACCTGGTGAGGCTGTGTAAGGACTTGGGTCACTGAGTGAGTTAAGCCTTTGGAGGGTTTTGAGCAGCAGTGGGGAGCTCAGGGGTTGTGGCCGCTCAGCTGTTGTGTTGAGACTGGACTGAAAAGGTGAAAGCCACAGGAGGGAGAGCCGCCATTGAAAGTGAGCTTGTGTGGTGAGTGGGCGAGGCGTGGCGTCCTGATGGGAGTTGAGGTCACTGTTTGCCATTTCACTCGGCAGCCTGTGTGCAGGACAGTAACAACAGTGCATTTCTGAAAGGTGAAAGTTCAAAGCATTTACATGGACCTTTTTCAGATTGAAGTGCAGAAAAGTGTCCCGTGTTTACCGTCAGTAAGGGCGATAGCAGAAAAAAATGGAGCTGCTTATTTTGGCGAGACTGTGAGTACTGGGTGCTTTTGTGCAGCAGGCCGACTGGAGGGTGTGTGCTGCTGCTCCCGTCCAGCCAGCACCGCGGGAGTGAGCTCAGTGGCGCCGGGCGGCCTTTCCTACAGTTAATCAGTGTTTAATGATAAGTACTTTTCATCTTTTACAAACCAAGCCTAATTGTTCTTTCTTTCTTATAGGAAATGTTATCTTCTTTTCCTGTTCTCTTCTATCAGCATTTATTTTCTTGTTTTAATTGAGTTCAATTATAGCTAATTACGCTATAAATTAACTGTAGTTACTCCCAGTAAGTCCTTGGCACTGGAGCTCTGGGTGGCATCCTGGATTGGCAATACCCTGAGTATTGTCACACATGGATGATGGGAAGATGACCTGTCCCTGAAGACTAGAGTTTCCTGTTTAGAACTCTTCCAGAATCTTCGCTGTGCCCTCTGAGTTTGGCTGGTTCTGTCTGTCTTTTTGTAATAGTAAAACTATAGCATTTTCCCGAATTCTACAATCCTTGGAGAGAAATACTGAATCTGCTGTTGTTCAGTCGCTCAGTTGTGTCCAGCTCTTTGTGACCCCATGGACTGCAGCACGCCAGGCTTCCCTGTCCTTCACCATCTCCTGGAGTTTGCTCACATTCACATGCATTGAGCTGATGATGCCATCCAGCTATCTCATTCTCTGTCACCCCCTTCACCCCCTGCCCTCAGTCTTTCCTAGCATCCAGGATCTTTTCCAGTGAGTCAGCTCTTCACATCAGGTGCAGACCCAGCTAGTTTGAACTGAGGGTGGTCCTGGAAATTCACGAACTTGCAGCTGATAAAAGTTCTGGGCAGACTGGATGGCTTGGAGGACTGTCCCTACCCAGGCTGGCCAGCTCCTGGGTGCACGACGCTCAAGCAAGGGCTCTGCACAGGTCCTTTAGTAGAAGTCTGTGTAGAACCACTGTTAGGCCTCAATGTATTTGCTTCTGTATTTTATGAAACAACATATTGCTTTATTGTGTGCAATATACTTGAAAGTACATATTTTAAAAGTCTATTCTGTATAATTTTAAATTAGACTGGTTGCAATCCACTTCGCTGATTTCATGATTAGCTTCTGGGTCAGTGATACAAACTGAAAGAGAGTAATTCTAGCCCTGACTGTTCTGGTTCCTAACGTCCTTGTCGTCGGTGCTTTTTGTGTCTGAACGCTTGGCTTGCAGTCAGAGTGGGGCTGGGTCGGCTGTCTCGCTGGGCCCTGCCGCGTGCTGGTTGCAGTCACCACAGAGAGGCGAATGCGCCTTGCTGCCCCACCACCTGCAGCCTGTGTGCCTATGCTCTGTTTGCACTCCCTCAAACCAGACGCTCACTCTCTGCTCCCCCACCTCTTTTAAGGCAACATCTGTCGATCACCCATCGCAGAAGCGGTTTTCAGGAAACTTGTAACTGATCAAAACATTTCAGATAATGTAAGTACCGTTCACTGTCTTAAAGAGGCCAACTTGATTGGCTTTGGGGCAGAAAATTGTGAAAAGAATTCTTTTTTTCTCCTGCAGTGGAGGATAGACAGTGCAGCGACATCCACTTATGAACTAGGAAACCCTCCTGATTATCGGGGCCAGGCTTGCATGAAGAAGCATGGCATCCCCATGAGTCACGTTGCCCGGCAGGTACCGTACTTGACCTTGAAAGTGCACTTGTGTGTTTTATGTTGCAGTGGATCATTGACAGTGGCGCTGTTTCTGACTGGAACGTGGGCCGGTCACCAGATCCAAGAGCTGTGAGCTGCCTGAGAAATCATGGCATTAACACAGCCCATAAAGCAAGACAGGTAGAAGAAACCTTGTTTAATTTCTCATACACTGATTCCATACCCTGAGAGTTGTGAGAAGCTTAATGAGACTTACGTGTGATGAATGTGTTTATGTGGGTTTGGCTGAGCCAGCCACAGCGTGCCCGTTCTGGGTCCACAGCTCTGAAGGGTTTGCACGGCCTTGGCATTGGCTTTCTAGAGTACAAGGTCGAGAGAGCCCTGTCTGAGCGCTGGGTGCCCTGAGCTGTCATGTCCTTTTATTTCTGGTCCATGGTGACTTCTTGTTGCTATTGGCCTGACCCAGAAGTTTGTTTGGGTTTTTATAACGTCTTACAGAACAACTTGAATGGACTTTTTGGCCAACCCAGTAGAATACAGTTCTGCTATTAATACAAAAACATTTCCAACTGTGAGGTGCCTTGGAAATACAGGGTAGTGCTGATATTTTTATGGATGCGTATTCTGCACACAGACGTTTCACTTCTGAGTTTGGGCTCTGGAGTGTGGCCCAGTAGAACATTCTCCATTGAGGCTGCTGTATCTCACCTGATTTCCAGGGTGGAGTCCACCAGCTGCATGTGGCTCTTGCACCTCTGAGGTGTGTGATGGGAGCTGAATTTTAAATTAAAACACATTTCAATAGCCACTTGGTCTGGTGGGTGCCTATAGGGTACCAGACTCACGTGGGACTGTAGGGTGGGGAGTGAGGTTTCCGTGGCGGCATGCCTGGCAAGACATCCAGGCCCAAGGGCAGCCATCCCTGTCCCTCCTTGTGTAGAAGCTGCAGTGGGTGCTGGGGACCTCTGTAGCCGTGGGGACCAGCTTCTGCAGAAATGGGCTCCCTTCCTGACTGCTCTGTTCTTCAGGAGCTGTTTTATCGGTGCAGTTTTATTGTGGAGATTCAGTGGATGTTTTAAAAACCTAAAACCTTCGAACTTCGTTTTGTATCGTCCTAACAAAATGTACAGCTCCGTGGACTGGGATGCCAGCTGAACCACGCATACCCGAAAAGGGCTGTGGCTTAGTGTCAGAGCATGGCAGCCCACGCCTGGAGGAGAGCTTTTGAGGCCTTCAAAATGAGAAGCCAACTATTTTCAAAATCGCTTGTGAAATATATTGCATGTTTATAAGTATGGACGGCAGTGTGGGAACTATAATTGAGTACTGGTGCTTAAATCAGAACTTTCTGTGAAGCTAGATGAAGACCCGAGTCACTGTGCGCTGAATCTTGTCTCTGCTTAAAACTTACAGACTGCTTTGCCACGCATCATAGTTTACATTATTATTGTCTTAGCTTTTATCAGTCATGGGAGGAAGTCGTTGATAATCACATTTTGCAGATCAAGAAACACTTCCAGAGAGAAAATAAATGACTTGTTAAAGGTCACCCAGCTGCCAGGTAGTAAAACTTGGATTCAATTACAGGTTTATTTGGTGGAATGTGAGCCAGAAAATTCACAAAACAAAACTGCTATAGAAATACTTTTAACACGTTTATGTCTCAGGAATTAGTAATACACAGATTATTTTTGTCTTAGATTAATTTTTTTCTGAGATCTGTGAATTAATTTTCTGGCTATGTCAGTTGACTGTGTGTATTAACAATTTACTATTTAACTATTTAAAAAACCCTTTCTTAAGTGGAATTTCACTGGACAGAGATTAAACCTTTTTTATATCATTTCTCCACTCTAATCTCTTTGGGGTTTTGAATTCCTTGCCAATTTCTACTTTCTGTTTTTTAAATATTTTGAGTAGTCCTTGAGAATTATGAGCAATCATATTTTTGTTTTCTATTTTTAAGATCAGATTTTTTTCATATACTAAGTTTATAATAAAAATGGGCACGAATGAAGTATTTTAAATACACATGCCTTAAAAAAACAAAGCTAGAAAGTTACTGCTTATGAAATTATTACCCGTTTTAGAATTAGTATCTCCACATAAGCTACTTTTTCTTTTTCTTGCTGCTTTTAAGAAAATTCTCAACAATGTTTTATTTTAAAATTTCAAAGTCCTAGTAAGCTATGTCAGTATCACATCAGGTCTTTGTTATTTATTAGCATTTTCTAATGTTTACAGGTTTCCTCTTCAGTGTCACAACTTGTATGAGAACTATAATACTTCTACTAAACCCGAGTTTAACAGACAAAATACATGTAGGGTGCTTTTTTTCTCTCATCACGTGTAGATCAGCTCTCTGGCGTGTGTGAGCTCACATCCGGTTAGTTCTGTGGCGTTGCTTACTTTACCGTACTTTCTTTCCTTTTCAGTAAACTTTACTTGACACGCACACAGACGTCTGGGAGCTCGGGTGCCTCTTGCATCGCACCAGCTCTCCTCCTCTGTTGCAGAGGCGCCCACTCAGAGCGCCTTCTGACCTTTACCTTTACGGCAGTGGCGTCCTCCAGTGCGCATCTTTCTGTCAGCATTTTCCTTTGTGAGATTCTCCGTATTGCTCGCAGCAAAGCTTCAGGCGTCTTCATCTGTGGATCCAGTGCCATCCCACAGTTAGTGACAGTCCGTTTATCGGTGCCTCTCGATGGAGCAGCCTCGTAACACAGGTGGCCTCGCACTCTCTTCACTTGGAGAACTTTCGCCAGACAGCGGCAGCGTTTCTGCTTTACGGCGTTGGGGAAGGGCTCATCTGCTCCACCCTGATCTTGCTGTTTCCCACACTTGCTGTCGTTCTCTTCTGCTGTCTCTAGCTTTTCTTTGGTGTGTAGTTTCCGGCAGTTTTATGTGGTCAGCTTCACTTCCTGAATTGTGCCTTGATGGTTTTTATCAGTTTTTTTATCAGAAAATTCTGGGCTGTTATCTGTGTATATTTTTCTTCCCCTCATTCCTCTGAAATTCAACCTAAGTGTATTTTAAACATAAATTTCTTACAACTTTTCTACTTTTCCATCCTTTTCACTTTAGTTTTTAGTCTGAGATTTTCTACTGACCTGTTTTGTGATGTACTCATCTTTCTGTGTTTTCAAACTGCTATAAGCCTTTATTAAATATTTGACAAAAAATAAAAATAAAAAAATAAAAAAGAAAAAAAAAGAAAAAAACAAAAAAATATTTGACATCTGTTATTTTATTTAAGAAATTTTTATTTTATTTCATTTAAAAATTTATTCCAGCTCTCGGGTGAAATTATGCATCTTGCCCTATATTTTTTCTGAACAGTTCTGATCATAACTGTTTATTTGGTTGGCCAAAAAGTTTTAACAAACCTAGACAGCATATTAAAAAGCAGACATTATTTTACTGACAGAGGTCCATATAGTCAAAGCTGTGGGTTTTCCAGTAGTCACGTATGTATGTGGGACCATGGAGAAGCTGAGTGCCAAGTATTGATGCTCTCAAACTGTGATGCTGGGAAGACTCTTGAGAGTCCCATGGACCGCAAGGAGATCAGACCAGTTAATCCTAGAGGAAATCAACCCTGAATCTTCACTGGAGGGACTGATGCTGAAGCTGAAACTCCAGTGCTTTGGCCACCTGATGCCAGGAGCCAGCTCACTGGAGCAGAGCCTGATGCTGGGAAAGGTTAGGGTAAGAGGAGGAGTGGTGGCAGAGGGCAGGCCGGTTGGCCGGCGTCGCTAACTGAACGGACCTGGGTGTGAGCGAGCTCTGGGAGGCAGTGAAGGACAGGGAAGCCTGGCGTGCTGCAGTCCATGGGGGCGTGAAGAATCGGACACAATTGAGCAGCTGAACAGCAACAGCAAGAGTTTGTTTGGAATTTTCCATAACATTCTAGAAAAACCCAAATGAGGTTTTTGGCCAACCCAATCAAAGCAGCTCTGGTGACTGACGCCTGGGTCCTCTGTGGGTCTGCTCTCCTTCCGCTTCGTCTGCTGCTTCCGTGCTGATTTGGATTAGATGCCGAGCACGCTGTGTGAGCCCTGTGGACCCTCTGGGTTCAGGCCCTTTGCCGTCGGTGCTTCGCTTTGGTGGGGAGGGGTCTGGTTCGGAGCTGACTGGGAGCTTATCCTGCTTCACGGGGCCCTGGCCATCCCGGCCAGCTCCTCTTGGGGGAACTCTGGAACCCCCGATCGGGGCCCCTGCTTCTGTGTGGAGGCCGAGTTCTGTTTCTCCCTCCCTGGGCCTGCAGCCGCCGGCCCCCTGTCCTCTCGGCTTCTTGCGCTGAGTCTGTTAGGAGCTCATCGGGTGCTCTGAGAGAGACCCTGAGGGGACCAGGCTCCCTGGTCTGGGGTCTCCCTCCTCCTCTGGCCGTCTTGCCACCCTCACCTCCAGTCTCTCCCGGCTGGTGAGGTTGTTGGGTGACCTCTGGCCGTCTTGCCGTCCTCACCTCCAGTCTCTCCCGGCTAGGTGACCTCTGGCCTGTGGCCGTCTTGCCGTCCTCACCTCCAGTCTCTCTGGCTGGTGAGGCTGTTGGCTGACCTCCGGTGCTTCTGCCCAGGCGTCTTGTGCCTGGGAGGCTGCGTGGCTCTGCTCTCTTGATACCAAGCACCCACTTTTCCCCCATTGCAGTGACCACAGTGTCCTCCAGATGCTGCAGGCAGCCCCTCCTGGGGGTCTGAAGCGTGATCCCCACAGTGGGGTCCAGGGACCCTCGGTCATGCGGCCAAAATGTGTGAGTAAGGGATCCATTCAGAGGGTCAGACTGAGCAGTGAGCACGGGCAGAGTGGGAGAAACTTGCTGATACAGCTTCATATTTCCCGTTGCAGGCGACCCATGAGCAGCCACCGCCCAGTGAGTGTTGGCGCTAGATCAAAGAACACCCACAGTCGCACAGTGGGTGTTAGCAGACTTCTTTAAATTATGCACTTGTGTGAGGCTGGGTTTGCGTCTTTCAGCCGATCAGATGCTGAAGCACACAGGATAGCCACCTGTCTTGAATAAGCAGATATTAAAGAGATTTGCAGCAGTGGAAAACAGTGCAGCTCTCCTTCCCCCTGTGTTTCAGTATGGAAAATACAGCTGTTTTTCATTTACAAAAATGTTATAATAACAGCTAATGAATTTTTATTATTTTAAGCAAATAGTTTATAACAGTTTTACTTGTAATAACTTTGGTAAATATTTTAAGACTTAAAACGTTCTGCAACCAAAACGTCTAAGATCTTTCTTCCAAGCTCAAGGCAAGGCACAGGGTCAGCAAGTGCTCTGGGGGTGGGAGGCGGGCTGCCGGCTGCCTCGGCAGGCCAGCCTCTCAGGTAGCCAGGCTTGCCTGCAGCGGCGGAGAGTCCCCAGGTTTGCACGCTTGGCTCTGCGCACGCACTTGGGATTTGGCCTTTCTCAGCCTGGGAAACTCATGGGAGCATGTTAGTGACTGTGCAGAAGTGTTCCGTTTTTATGGGCATGTTCTAGTTTTTCCAGCAATAGGGTTGTTTTGTCACAGCCATTTCATTTATAGCTGCAAGCGGAAATCCTTTACCATGCCTTCTTTATGTTAATTGTCAAGTCTTTGACAATTATTTTAACATCTTAACATTATATAGCTACATGTAGCTGTCAATCACTAAATTTTAGGATTTTCAGTCATAGTCTTTGCAAAATTAAAAACAACGTTTAATCCCAGGATATTTTCAGACAGCTCACTTGGGGGAAATAAGTTATAATATTTGTTCTAATACATTTTGAAATAGTCTAGTACCTTGGGAATGTGAGCAAAATTTGATTCCAGTATGTTATTAATATAGTATACTGAAAACTTATGCAAATGCATACTGAGAGCCAAATTTATTATTTTTACAGAATAATGAGCACTTTTCTGCTTAACCAGAGCTTAACCAGATTGCCAGAATCTTCTTGTGGCATCACTGTGCCACTGAGTCTCAGAGGACTTTTTTAGGGATGAAGATGAATATTGAAACTACATTCCCCAAAATTATTTCCACCTTTGATTTGGGGTCATGTTTTCCTTCCTCCTTCCCTCCCTTCCTGCCATTTTTTACTTGACATATAGCTAACTTACAATGCTGTGTTAGTTTCAGGAGTACAGCAAAGTGATTCTATTATATATATTCTTTTTCAGATTCTTTTCCCTTGTAGGTTATTAAAATTGAATATAGTTGCTCCTTTCTTATTGTCAGTATAACAGTAAAAAATCATAAAATAGTTTTTCATCTATATTTTCACAGGCTTATGTTTATGAATGTCAAAAATGCAAAGTTTAGGTCAGAATCAGTAGAAGCGCTGAGTGGCACTCTCTTCGGCGTCGTGTCCAGATTATAGATGCTCAGTCAGAAGAAGGGAGATCCAGAGACTGTTAGTCATGCGTTTCTCTCTCAGTTCTAGATACTGGGGTGGGTAGCCTTTCCCTCCTCCAGGGGATCTTCCCAACCCAGGGATCAAACCCAGGTCTCCCACATAGCAGGTGGATTCTTTACCAGCTGAGCCACCAGGGAAGTCCAAGAATACTGAAGTGGGCAGCCTGTCCCTTCTCCAGCGGATCTTCCCGACCCAGGAGTCAAACCGGGGTCTCCTGCATTGCAGGCCAGTTCTTTACCAGCTGAGCTATGAGGGGAGCCCCCAGAATGCCAAGGCTAGGTTAGAATCAGTGAAAGTATTGAGCGGCACCCTCCTGTGCCACGCCCAGATCACACGTGCTCAGTCAGAAGAAGGGCAGTCCAGGCAGTGTCTCTGCTGCGCTTCTGCCTCAGTCTGTCTTTCCTGACCCCTGCCCACACGCCACCTTCCTCTCCCCTCTTCTCTGCTTTATTTTCCCGTGAGATACAGGCGCTCCTGTGAGCTGCCCCCCCGGCATGGGCAAAGCCCCCACAGGACAGTGTCTGCCCTGCAGTGGGTGCCCGTCCCTGGGCTCAGAACGAGTGCCTGGAGAGTGAGGAACAGCACTCAGATACGGGTGTGTGATACGTCAGCTGTGTCACACTTTGTTTCTAAGAAGTCTAAGAGGAAGTATAAGCTTTGCATGCAGATACTATAAAATGCTATCTTATGATTACTCTAGGAAACTTTATAAAACTTCTTTGTAATACAGTTTTAGGAAATTATTAATAGGTTAACTCTGTTTTATCTTTAAAGTGCCCTTAATTAGTAGCAGATTCAAGTATAGCTTTTTTTTTTTTTTAAGTTGTTTTCGGTCCTCTAGGCTTGATTGGTCTGAATGTAAATACTGTGTTTTGATTTCTCATTTGCTTTTAGGTCACCAAAGAAGACTTTGCCACTTTTGATTATATTCTATGTATGGATGAGAGCAATCTGAGGTAATCACATTTTTTAAAGGGTATTTCTCTTCGACTCATTTCAGTAATAGGCCAAGCAGTTTGTTGTCCAAATGATTTGTTTATTACCTTAAACTTTTAATGAATAGTGATGGTCATAATATGCAGAACTATTTATTTAGAAGAGTGAGAAATCCAGTCATTTAGAATTGAGTCTCACAGGCGTGTTTATATTGAGGCACGCCTTTTGATAAGTCTGGTATGTAAGGTGATTCTCTGTTTTGCAGAAGAGAGAGTTTGTTATTGCTGTAATGACTCATGGACAGCACGGTGTTCACTGTGTCTCATCTTACTCCCCTTTATTGCTGCTCCACCCCCACCCCAGAAGAAAGGCTGACTGAAAAAGACTTTACTCCATCTAAATTGTTGACTGCCTTAATCAGTTTAAAAACAAAAGCTGTCAGATTAGGGTATTAGAGGAAAGTGGCTCTGCACACCAGAGCAGTAGCCCGGAGTGCACGCGGGCCCTGCCCTGTCCCTGGGAGCTAGAGGTGCAGAGGGGCCCATCCCGTGCCCAGCTGCCCGGCTCGGGGGCGGACATGGCGGGCTTCAGGCCTCGGCTCTGCACGGCCTGGAGTCACTCCGCCGCCATGGTGTCGCCCCACGTGGGTTTGGCCCTCGGGACCTGAGTCTGGGGGATGGGGAGCTTGCTGGCACCTGCAGCGCTGTGTGCCTATCCCTGGTCCCGGGGCCTCTCCTTTGGAGTCTAGGGTGGGCCACGTGTGCAAGCATTAAACCCACAAACAACGTGAGATAATGTGCCGCCGGTGCGGAGACGAGTGAGCACAGTGTATCGGGCGGTTCAGAGGACTGTGTGGCTGTGTGCCGCTGTGAGACAGGCGCCAAGCTGCGTGTCGCAGTCTGCCTGCAGGGCCCCCCGGTGTCTGCCCGCACCAAGGGGACAGGACCACCCTGGCTGCCTCCCTGCTAACCCGTAACTGCACGTGCCTAATTAAGAGAAGCTCTTTCCCTGAGTCACTGTTGTGGGGTGGACAGGCACGGATGCACCGAGCTTGCTAGGCTTCCGTTAGGCTCATTCAAATGCGCAAGCTTTCTGTTTCATCCTCGCCTGCTGGGCCTCCTTTTGCTGGCTGAGTAGCTTCTCAGCGCCAGCAGTGTCTTGCCAGAGAGCTCCGTGTGGCGTGTTGAGCAGCGGAGCTCCCGGAGGCGGTCGGCATTTGGTGGTGCAGCCCTCGCACCCCCGCCCTGCCCGCCCTTCTCGCTTCAGCCTCGCGGCTTCTCGGGGAGGCTCTGTGCTCTGAGGCCTGCAGGTCTCCTGTGAGACGCTGGCCTCCCCTGTGGAGGTTGCTCATCAGGCCCCACAAAGCTGAGTGAGAGGCTGAGGTGGGAGCAGAGGGTGTGGCTGTAGGGGCCCGCTCAGGACGCCTCCCCCAGGGAGCCTGCCGCCCTCGGGGACCTGGTCTTCGTGCCGTTTTGAGTTCCGCCTTGTCTTCTTGCTTGGTTGCTGACCCTGGGTCTTTCTGAGCATGTGCTTCGGAAGAGAGTGCTAGTTATTGTCCGGCCTGAGGGTGCACATCCTGTGGAAAGCTGCTGCCGTCAGAGCCCCCTTGCCTGGGGGAGAGAGACCGCTGGGGCAGCCACCCGGAGGCTGTGCCCAACTGCCGAGTGTTTGGTTTCCTTTTAAATCAGGTCACTTTTGCTGGATTTTGATACGGATACTTCATAAAACCCTAGCAGATGTCCCAGTTTAACTGGAAGCCATAGATCAGAAAACTAAGTCCATGTTTCAATTTTACAGAGATTTGAATAGAAAAAGTAATCAAGTTAAAAACTGCAGAGCGAAAATCGAACTCCTCGGGAGCTATGATCCACAAAAACAGCTTCTCATTGAAGATCCCTATTATGTAAGTGTGGTCTCACTTCCGTCCTGATGCTCACAGACAGGGGCGCCGTACAGAGAGCCCGCGTGGCGCCTGCCGCCGGGGTCAGAGGCAGGCTCCCTGAAGCGGATTCCCTGGGTGTGGTGTCACTCTCCCTTCTCCCTGTCCTTCCAGGGCAACGAGGCTGACTTTGAGGCCGTCTACCAGCAGTGCGCACGGTGCTGCCGGGCCTTCCTGGAGAAGGTGCGCTGACCGGCCGTCCCGCTGCGGCCCAGGCTCGTCCCCCAGGCTGTGTGTCCAGGGTCAGCCGTGCCACCGTGCCCAAGCCGAGGCCGCAGCCCTCGCTTCAGCGGACTCACCGTTTCTCACCTGAAAAAATAATTGTAGATGGAAATCAGTCTTTGTGTTTGGTGAAAGAGTAAATAAGAAACCTTTGATTCCGATAGTTTATGAGGTAAGAGTTCCCTAGACTAGCTAAACTTCCCGCCATGCCCCAGTTAGAAAAGCAGTGGAGCAGCCGAAGCAGCACAGCCGCGCGGAGACCACGGTGCGGGGCGGGGCGCCCCTGGGCCCGCGCGGCCCCTCACTCCCTCCGTGGACGCCCGCCCGCTCTGCCCCTCGGGGCCTGGCGCCCAGCGGCGTGAGCAGCTCACGGCGCGCGCTCAGGAGCGGGAGGCGCGGGCTTCGTGGGACTCGTCCTCAGCTCCTTCACTCCCTTCCTGGCTGTGTCTGTGGTTCATTTCATGAGGAAGTCGCCTTATGTGTTCCTGTTTGAACCCCTTTGTCTCTGGAAACGCAGTCGCATCCAGGGGAAGGACCTGTGTGCTGGTTTATCAGTTTGGGGCTGTGTCTGCTACGTGCGTATAATTGCCTGAATGTCAGTTATAGACCGCCTTGTGTGGGGAAAAGTATTAAGTTGGAAAAAGTCCTTTTATGTTGGAATGCTTAAATATTGACACATTAAGTATTCTTTTGCCAGCGCCTGGTTATAGGGAAATGTACATAATTTGTGCACACTTTGAAATAACTGATCTAAAATTCATATGAATATATGTCAGAAAAAAATTGTTCTCAAATAAACTGGGGAAATTACAAAAAATATAACTGCGGTACAAGTCTGGTGTCTGCCTGCTTTTTACTGAGAGGTGAAGAAGAGTCAGAACGCCTGGGCTCCCCTGTCCTGTGTTTGGGGTGTGGTGTGCCTGTCTGCTTAGGGTCGGGCAGAAGCCTGAGGAGCGGGCCTGCCTAGCAAGCGCGTTGCTTCCACTGGACTCATCTGTTCATGGGAGAAGCTGGTGGCCCTCAGCCATAGCCGCCTTGCCTCCTCATACCCTCAGCAGAGGGTGGGGCTGGGACCCCAAGAGAGACTGCGTGAAGGGCTCGATGAGGGACAGCGTTTCTCCGAGTCTTCACCCTGGTCCAGAGCTGGTAACCTGAATCCCTGCGAGGACTGAGTCTCATGTCAGTCTGCGTGACGGTCACTCAGCAGCAGAGAGAGCGCAGAGGCATGGTGTCCTGTCCTCCAGTCTCACGAGGGTCTCAGGGGAGCGTTTAGTCCTAAACTTGGGCCTGAGGGGCGAATAAGGCTGCCATCAGGAGCAGCAGAGGTGAAATGCTATGGAGGTATGGCCAGAAGACTGCTACGTGAGACTCATCCTGAAGACTTGAGAGTTAGGTAGACTGAGGATCTGATGATGGTAGCTCTAAAAAGTAAAGAATCAAGGGGAAAAGTTTAATTGCAGCTGGAAAGTGAAGCGCTTCGGAAGCTGCCCGAGGGTCCTGGCCGTGAAAGTAAAGCGCTCGGAAGCTGCCCCAGGGTCCTGAAATTCAGTAACTGCTCAGGAGTCTCACAGCAAGAGAAGTTTTTCCTCTGTTCTTTCACGTTCATAGTTTACTTTCCTTAATGTTTGTGTCTTACATGTGGATGATCACCCTAATCCTAGGATTCTAGTTGACTTTGTCCCTAGGCTATATCCGGGTCGTTCCTGGTGGCTCAGCGGTACAGAACCCACCTGTGATGCAGGAGCCTCAGGAGCCACAGATTAGATCCCTGGGTGGGGGAAGGTCCCCTGGAGGAGGGCATGGCAACCCTCCAGTACTCTTGCCTGGAGAAGCCCACGGACAGAGGAGCCTGGTGGGCTGCAGCCCTTTTGGCTGCAGAGAGTCAGACATGCCTGGAGCAACAGCACACTGTGTGTGAGGCTGTATTCAGACTGGGGATCATTTGAACAGAAAAACTCACTGCTAAATTCACTTGTCTTAAAAAAAATCAGATCCAGTCAGATTTGTCCAAAATACATCTACCTATAAAACCTGGAGCTTCTTGGAAGTTTTAAGGTCCCTTTTAGTTTAATGTTTCTGTTACAAAGTCATATAGGAAATTGAGGCAAACTTATTTGAACTTCTGCTGCTAAGTCCCTTCAGTCATGTCTGACTCTGTGTAGACGGCAGCCACCAGGCTCCCCGTCCCTGGGTTTCTCCAGGCAAGAACACTGGAGTGGGCTGCCATTTCCTTCTCCAATGCATGAAAGTGAAAAGTGGAAGTGAAGTCGCTCAGTCATATCCGACCTCAGTGACCCCATGGACTGCAGCCCACCAGGCGTCTCCATTCATGGGATTTTCAAGGCAAGAGCACTGGGGTGGGGTGCCATCGCCAAATCACGTATCTTGTGGAGTATGTCACCAATATAGTAGCACTCTCTAGAAAATGCTGATTGTCCCTTGCAAGAATTTGTAGCTTTCTCATTTATGCCTTTTATATTCTGTGACTTGTGCCAGTATTTCAGTCTCATAAAGATTTATAAATCACAAATTCCCCAGATAAACTTGTTCAAAAGTAGAGTCACTCTGAAGACTTCACTGTAACAAACATTTCATTTATTACTTGTGCTTTATTTACAGTATTTACATATTGCACAGTGTCTGGATACTACTTTACATTTATTTTACAAAAGGACAAATGAAATTAGCCTGAGCATGTACACAGATGTCTCCACAATGAAGTTCTTTTTTTTTTTTTTCATGCAGTTCCAAATAATACTCTGGGAATTTAATTGTAAAAGTAATAAAATATCAACACCATATACTATATGAAAATATATTCTTAGATTCTGCTGACTCTGCTTATGTTTCTAAAGAAATGTCTGTGATGTCACCCAATCAGGAAGAAGATCTCTCTCTGCCATTTCACAGCATGACACGTTAAAGGCAGTCCTGTTGTGTAAAATAATGAGTGGCGAGCATAGCTGTCAGGCACACAGACTTACTGAATATCTGTCCACACATGACGTCAGCAACATAGGAAATGCAAGGTAAAGGAGCTATGGAAGAGTCTGTCTGCAAAAATAAATCTCTGTTCACAGGGTGTGTTCAGAAGGCAGTGGTCTCTGTCCTGTTGGTCTCCAAGGCACTTCTCATGGGTCCTGGGCTGTTGCACAGCTCTGCTCACTGCAAAACAGACAGGCTTGGTTTTCTAGAAGGACTCACAGTGGAAGACCTATATGTTATATTACATGTAACATAATCTACCTGTGCTGCAGGATACCCAGGCTCCATTCCTGGGTCAGGAAGATCCCCTGGAGGAGGAAATGACAACCCACTCCAGAATTCTTGCCTGGGAAATCCCGTGGACAGAGGAGCCTGGCGGGCTACCGTCCCCAGGGTCGCAGAGAGTGGGACACGACTGAGTGGCGAATGCTGGTGTGTGTCCAGACCTGAGGAGCCTCCATCTGCGTGTTTCCCCGTGTTCCTGTGTGTCTTTTTACTGTGAGAAATAGCTCAGCTCTGTCATCACAGGCCTGCTGTGCTGAAGGAGGGAAAGCATCTCAGATGAAGAGAATGCCTGTCGGGCTGAAGCCTAGAGCGCGGTGTTGCCGTGTCTACTCAGTTCTTGGCAGTGCAGTGACTGCCTGCTGTAATCCTGGGCTGCAGTTTGTAGAATGAGGTGATGCTTGCTACTTGTTTCCTCTGAAAATATTCCAGGCCTGAGGCTGTGAAATTACCCGAGGGGAAGCCCAGGTCCAGTAGAGGCTGTGGGAAGGCTATCTTGCCATGTGGGAGAAGGGCTGGAAAACTAAGCTCCTCTGGCTGGAGATCAGGTCGTGAGGTTCAGAAGGAAGGAGAGGGCTCTGCTCTGAGATCACGGAGTGGAGGGTCTCCACGCTCAGGGCCCCCTGAAGCCTGGCTTCCTTCAGACCAGCCTTTAAGAGGCTGCGGTCGTGGTCTGGCATGGGAAGGAGCGTCTCCCTCTGCAGATGGGTCCTGACGTCTTTGTGGGTCAGGACCGCAGCAGAGGCCCTCGGCACAGCTATCGCTCATGAGCAAAGTCGGGTGTTATGCAGGCTGTGGGCTGTAGCCAGGGGCCAGGGGAGACCCTCGACTGTCTGCACTGTCACCAACCAGTTAAGCGTTTGCAATTGTGGCTTAAAGCTTCTGCAATTGGAAGAAATTAATCTTTCAAAGCACTATAAAGCTATTTAGCATAAGAACCTATATTCTAAATGACACATTTCTTGGCCAAAACGAACACGGTCCCTGAGAGTGGCGGCAAGCCTGCTGTGCCGGGAAAGCCCTTCCCTGCGGGACCGCGCCTGGGGGCAGCCTCCACAGCCGCGAGGGCTCCTGGCAGCCACCCCTCCCGCCTTTGCGCTTGGCGAGCTCTCTCTGCGGGGAGTCAGCTCACAGGCAGGGCTAGCCAGGGAGCCTGCGGCCTGACCGGGTCTTCCCACTTGTGAGTAAATGGCAGTTGTTTTCCAAGGATGTGCCTGGTTCATCTTTGGGAATACTTAATAAAAGCATTCTCATCTCGCCTGGCCGGTTCTTTGGGAGACATAATAATCCATTCATTGCTTTAAAAGTAAGTGTTCTGTTTTGCCACGTGGGCAGTGGAAGAGAAACTGGACGGCATGTAGATGAGAAATGGAGGAGGAGGAGTGTCTCAGCTTTCACTTTAAAATGGGCTTTTCCTCCCCCTAGATAGGAAGTGCTGTAGATTCTATGAGCGAGCCTGTGGAGGGTGTGGGGTCACAGCCTCCGGTAACCGCATGTTTCCCTGAACCCATTTGCTGGACGGACTCCCGCTGGGAGAAGCAGTGCTGTGGACGGAGCTCGGGGCAGCACCCACGGCGGCTGCCCGGACGCCCGTGCAGACCTTGGTCAGCGTGGCCTTTGCCACAAAAAGCACCTCTCCTCCACTCCACGGGAGACGAAGGGGTAGCCATCAGATGCAGGCAGACCTGATCTCAGCTGTTCTTTACACTTTACAGCCTCCTTAGTGCCCGACATGCTGATAGATGTCCGCTTCAAACAGTATGTGTCTAGAATCTGCATGGATACGGTTAGTCATATCCTCATCTTTGAATGTCTGAATGAGAGCCTGTAGGTGGGTGAGCAGGACTTCACGCATGCGCCAGACGCGTGCTGAAGTCAGTAGCCAGTGGGCTGTGTGCAGGTTACTGTGCTCTCGGCCAGCACGTCCTGGGTCTGGGCCCCAGTGGCTGCCTGCACGGCTGTGTGTTTTACTGCTGGCCAGTATTTAGAGACATTTGGAGTATTCTGTCAGCCTGACCCACAATAACTACTTCTGCAGAGAATGACTGTCTCTAAACCCTGGTGAATTTTTCAAGTCCCAGACACTGCCCATCTTTGGTGTGCAGGGCATGGTGATGGGGCCACCAACTTACCTTATCCCTCCATGCACATCGGGCTGACTGCCAGCCGAGTAAGAAGCCGGGCACACCTCTTGTAGTCTGCAAGTGGGGACAGATCACAGACCCTTGTGAGAAACCTCAGCAGCTTAGATGAGCAGCATTCACTTTAAAAACCACGGCAGCTGCTAAAGCCATTCATTCCTTTAAACACTCTAAGTTCCCTGGAAGCAGCACGCAGACTGTCATCTGCAATAGTGGCTTGAAGCTGCTGACTTAACAACACATGGCACCTCGGGGCCGTCAGTGTCACGTGACAGAAGTTAGGTGATGTGACTGGGAGGCCGTGGGGGCAGGGCTGCAGACGTCCACATGCCTGCTCTGTCTGTCTGCTCCTCCCAGTGGTTGCTGGGCTCACAAAATGTCTTTCGTTTGCTTCCTGGCAGACGGTCTTCCATGCCCTGCATTATTTAACTTTTAGGTCACGTGCAGGCCGGGTCCCCTCTTGAGTTGATCATAACATAAAGCCTTCCGCACAAAAATTCTAAAGACAGTGGGTCAGCAGCCAAGTACCAGAGTGAAAACACCTGGCTGGACAATGGAGGGAAGCCAGAGCTGGCTTCTGAGTGCAGCCGGGCCCTCCTAGTGACCACATGTGGTCGCCTGCGCCATTCGCCTCGTAGGTGCTGCCTCAGAGGGCAGGCAGCTCAGCAGTCATGGCCATACAGGGGTTCCTCCAGACAGAGTGTATTTCTCAGGAGCCACAGAATCCTGCTTAAAGATGGAAGGGTTCATGCTCTTGGCCAAATTTCAAGTGAATGAATAAATTAACAGCAATAAATATGCCCCGCATGGTAGACAAGCAGCTAATTCTCCAAAATCACACCTGATGAATATTTAGAGGACGTAGTTTAGGGTCAAAGGGTGACCTGACGGCTGGGAGTGGGGTCACTGGGGCTCCTGGCTTCTTGGCTCTTCACCAGATGAACCACATTTTTAGGATGTGGTTTTCCTAAACAGGCCATATTTGATACAGTGGATTGTATGAGCTAAAAGAAGATACTGGCATTTGACACATGCCCTAAGATCCTGAGGTCCACCATCTCCCTGCTGGACAACAGGTTCCACTCTGACGTGCACCTGGGGGCGTCCCCTTAAGGTGCAGACTTTGCTCAGCAAAGGTGTGATGGACTCAAAAGTCCTCCTCTTCAAAGGAGCTCACCCAAGACAACACCTTGAGTGAGAAGGTCCATTGTTCCTTCTGTCTGACCTGCCAGGATTCTGGGAACTCTTGTATTCAGCCTTGAACTGCACAGATGTGCCCAGATTTGGCTCTGCAGCGCATTATGAGCTGAGAGGGGTGGGAGCCGTGTGAGCAGTTGCGCGTGCAGGGCACTGACCTGTCTCCAGGTCCAGGTGCAGGCGTGGTATGTCCTGGTCCTGCCACCTCACCTCCTGGGTGACCAGGAGAATCGCTGCCTCACTACTCAGTTACGCCAGCAGAGGAGGCAGCAAGTGTGTGTGTGTGTGTATAGCGGGGGGGTGTCCCGGGGAGGGTCTGTGGATGAGCGTGTGGCGTCTGCAGCCAGGCACCTGCAGCCCACAGACAGCGCTCGTGCCTCTTCCCTGTGACCGCACTGACCGAGGGCCACTGCCCCTCCCTCCAGGAGGAGTTCCCTGCCTTCCTGCCGTGTCTGGGGTGAGAGAGCTCCACAAAGGGGCTCTGCTGCCTATGCAGAGCAGTTTCCCCTTCATGCAAAGGGGCTTACTGTTTTGAGCAGGACCGGCAGGTCTGGACCGTCTAAGGACAGTCCTGAAAACTGCTTCTAAGAGGCTTGACTTATTTGCACAGCTGTCCTGTAGCCTTAAAAGGAAGGGAAGTTGTGGTCCCTACAACACACAAAAATTGGTTAAGGCCTCTCGCACATGTCACTCTAGCTACTAAGCTTCTTGTCATCATTGCATGCTGTGTAAAGAGCACAAGGAGCCACTTTTGGGGGAAATGAAATACATTTTGTTGTAGATAACCCAGAAGGTTACAGCTGAGAGCCACATGAAGAGGGGTACCTGCATTTCTGAATGAATGATGAAATCAAGCAGAAGAGCAAAGTTTTGAAATAGCAGTAAAACTCTGGGGTGATGAGGTCATAACTACTGGTGGAAACAAGAAGTCTCTGGCCAGGGTGGTGGGAATGGTCCAGACCTGTCCCTCGATACTTTATACCCCACAGTAGTCATTTTAGCAACTCATTTTAAACGTTTGCTCCGCTGTCAGAGTTGAGTGGATACAAGGACAGGCATGAGGCCAGAATTCAAGAAATGCACGGACCAGTCCAGCCCATTCCAAGAGCTGATTGATTCCAGCGAATGTAAACTGTGTTCTGTTTGGCGCGAGCTGCTGCGTGCCGTTATCCTCCTCAATGGTCACTCAGCCCAGCCCCCTGACTGCAGAGTCAACAGGGAGCAAACATGAGCAAGTCTGGGTGACACAAGGCAGGCGCCTGCTCACCCAGCCGGAGGGCCCATACTCACGTCCACTCTACGCAGTGATTCAGATGTGGTCACTTACATGCGGGGATGGTGCAGTCTCGGGTGTTGTGGTAAAGTCTATGGAAGTGTTTGCTGCACTTTGGGCTGAAATACAGAGGGCCTGGAGCGTGCAAGGAGAAACAGAGAGTGAGAGCTCCTGGGAGGCCAATATCTGGGAGAGGCGGAGGAACGAGGGGCAAGCTTACCTGTAAGATGTTTTAGAAACTTGTCTTTCATCCTTAGATCTCGAGGGACAATTTCTATTTAAGGGAAAAGAAATGAATTATTAACTTGACCAAAAGAAGCATTTTCTCATGTGATCTGAAGTGAATGTTTAAAATTACTGGATATTCTGCTATAAACAGAAATCAAAGCAGTCCCTTGATTGCTGTGCACAGCGATATGAGGACGGGTGAGTGGGCACACTGTCCTCAAATCAGGTTCACAACACTCTAAGATCTGCTACTAACACCGATCTCCACCATCAGGAGAGAGGCAGGGACCATGAAGTGTGTGTGTGTGCGCGCGTGTGACAGTTATCTTCCAGTGAATAAATCTCTCTAAACACTTTCATCTTGAAGACCTAGAGAATCAAATTCAACAGTCTCTCAAAGTTCTAAGAGGAAAACCTGATATCATCCTTCAAACAAACAAAAATATCTGCTATAGGCATATTCTTCTGGGTATTCACTTAGAAAAAGGGTGAGATTCTGTCAGTACCACCTGTTGTGAAGGTTGGTATGAATGCACGCCATCAGACATAGCCGGGTAGATGAGCTAAAAGTACAGTTCCCAGGGAAAGCTGTGTCTGCACAGTCCCAGCTGGTGTTGGTGACTAGCCTAGCTGACATCCTTTCTGCTTCCAGCCTTGTTTCTGCTCTTTTTAACAGTCATCTGGACTCATTTTTACTCACCTGACCTGCACTGGTAATGTGATGGCATGTGGTCACACTACCACCAATTCTCCTCATTCAAAGAGGAAACATTTCCATAAGAATCTTGCTTGCAAGGTTTAGACATCTCCCTAAATGTCAGTCTTCGTTTACAACTAAGTTTAGTCAGTCTATATAAAATTGACCTTATCATATTTGACCTGATTGTGTCATGAAAGCATTAAAAGCTTGCATGCTTTCCTTGGAAATTTCCCAGAGGGCAGCCACTCTGGGAAGGCTCTGCCGTGGGGATGGGGGTGGGGGTTCTGAAACATTTCTGTCTCAGTTGAAACTGCTTTGCTGAAAATATTTCCATTTCCAAAATAACAGATGACAGTTCCATGCTGAAATTACCGACCAGGGTAACAACTCACACGTCTTAGATGTGGATGAGGGCTAGTTATGTTATCTGCCAGGCATCATTCATGGAATTCCTATCTCCTTTTTAAATAAAAATATTTCCCAGCTTTAAAAAAAAAAAAAAACAGTAGAAATGCATTTATATTTCAAAACTACGTATGCGTTCTCAGAGTTCTATCTCCAAGCAAGTCCTGGTTCTTCTAGCGTCCCCTGAGCAGGACAGGCAGACCAGCCCCACACGCAGGAGGCCTTTGCAGGCGGCGCTCGCCTCCACGGCGGGCGGGCGGGGACTCACCCACTCTCTGCTCCTCCGGGTAAGCGTAGTCCGCGACCTCCCTGCGGTCCAGGGTGTAGTCCTGCCGGCCCGAGAGCTGCAGCCTCTTGGACTCCCCGAGTGGTACTTCCTGAGTTCCTGGACGATCTCCACGATGAGCCGCAGCAGCGTCTGTCGGTCCGCGGCCTCCCGGGGCTCCGCGCTGCCCCTGCCGGGCCCCGCCGCCCCCAGCACGAGCAGCAGCCCCAGCAGGAGGGGGCACCCGGGTCCGTGCATTCTGTGCTCGGCCGGGCCGGGTGGGGTCGGTGCGCTCCCGGAGCTCGGCTCGCTGGAGGGACAGGGTGCGGGGAGACCCGGAGAGCCGGTCGGCTGGGAGGACGGCGAGGCCACTCCCCTCGGACCGCGCGCCCGGGCCCCCGCGCCCCGGAGGACGCGCGCCAAGCCGGTGGAGGGGCGCCCCGCGCCGTCCGGACCGGGAAGGCCGCCGCGGGGCCGGGGGCGGGAGGCTGGGCGGGGTCCCCACGCGGACGCCTCCTCCCCGGGGGCCCCTCGCGGCGACGTGGAGAGCGCGCCTTGGGTGCCGCGCGCCCTCAGTGCCGGGCGGCACGCGCCTCGGCCCCGCCGCGGCCTCGAACTTTCCTGGAGATGGCACATCGGCCGGAGCCCCGCAGCGCGGCGCAGCGCCTCAACTTTCCGTCCCCAACGGGAGCCCAGCGGGGGCAGCGGCCGCTCGGGGGCTCGGGCCCAGGCGTCTCCGTCAGGGAGCCGCCGCGCACCCTGGCGAGTCGGGGGTGTGGGCGCCCCGGCCGGCGGCCGGGCTCAAGTTTCCAGCAGCGCCTTTGTGTGGCGGTCGGCCCCTCTTCCCGGTATCCCCGATCTCCGCCGAAAAGCCCCCGCGACGAGACCCTCTCCCCAGACGCCCGCTGGGCCCGGTTCTGGAAAGCCCCTGGCCCCGGGGAGGGAGCCCGGCTCGTACCTGCCCGGCGCCAGCCGCGGGGCCACCTGCGCGCAGGAGCCCGGCCGGGTCGCCCGTCCCCGCGCCCCGCAGCCGTGCGCGTCCTCCGGCGTCCGTCCCCGCGCCCCGGAGCTGGCGCCTGGCTCCCTACTCCATGCCCGGCGGCGCCCGGCCGCGGGGCGCACTGGACGCACGGGGAGGGGACGCGGCGCCTCGGAGCTGCGGGCGCGGAACTCGCAGTGGCTTGGGGTGCGGGCTGGCGGAGTCCGGCCTCGGACCTCGGGGCGCCTCTTATCCCCGCGGCTGCCGACGTCAGGCGGGTCCCCCAGGGCCCGGCTCCGGTCTTTAATTAGAAGCCGCCGGAGTGTTTGTATCCCCGCGCGGATCTTCGTCAGACACCCCCTGCACCACCCCCACCTCCTCCCTGTCTCCCCACCCCGCCTGCTCCCCCCGCATCGCCCCCCCGCGTCTCCCCCTCCTTCTCCCCGTCTCCCCGCCCCGTCTCCCCACATTCCCCGTCTCCTCCCCCTCCCTCCCCCGACCCCCTCCTGCACCCGCTCTCCCCACGCACCGATCCCCCGCTCCCCGTCTCCTCCATCTCCCTCCCCCGCCCACCCTGCACCCCCCACCCGGCGGCCCCCTCTCCCATCTCTCTGCCCTCCTTGTCCCTCCCCTTCACCCCCCCTCCCCTTCTCTCCTCCAGTCTATTTCCCTCCGTTCCTGTCACTTATGACAGGATGAGAAGAAACGCCTTTACCAGGAACTCGGATCTGTTTTTGTCTAAATGTAGATCTCGGGCTATTAAAAAGGAGCTGCCTGATTGCCTCACATTTAATAAGTCAACGAGAGTCTGTGTGTTTTGGGGATCTGCCGGCGAGGCTGGGGACCACTCCCGGGGCCGAGGTCGCTTCGCCCCAGGCCGGTCCGGGGCGCGGCGGGGAGGGCAGGGTCTGGGTTAGCGCTGGGACCCCCGGACACAGCCCTGGGCTGGACCGCGGCGGCCCCTGCCACCCTCACCCGCCCGGCGAGCCCCGGGACGACGCGCGCTGGACCCTCGGCCCCGGGCTCGGCAACGCCCTCGGGAGCGCTCCCGGGCCCTCCGTCCAGGCCCGCGTCTCGCAGAAAGTTTCAGGGTGTAGGCAGGCCCATCTGTGAGAGCGCAGCAGCTCACCGCCTTTAATTTTTCTTCTTGTAAAATGTATTATCAATCAGTCGCGCATTTTCCCATTTTATTGGCTCTTTCTGGGCAAGAGCTGGACTTCCTCCAAACCGGCGATTTGGTTGGGAAGGTGCTGGCGCAGTACCCGCAGGGAGCGCGGCGGCGGGAGTGGAAACCTCGGCCGCGAGCGCGGCTGGATGCGCCCGGGACGCTGCGGGCGCGCGGCGACCCCGGCGGACTCGCGCGGATCTCCGCGTCTCTTCCTCTCGCTCCCTCCCGGAGGTCCGAGTCCTCAGTAAAGTGTTTGGCAGAGTCGGGTAGGATAGACAGAATAGAGCTGAAAAATCGTGGTCATCTAAACGCACCACCGCCTTCTGCACACACACGTGTCGGGGGTATGTGTTTGAAGGAGACGGTTTGATTTCTCAGTGAACTTTTTCTTTCTCCAAGCAATATGGCTAAGACGTGACCTTTCTGTCAAGGAGTACTCTAGAAAAGAAAAAGCTCACATCAAACTGCTCTGAGGCAGATAAAAGAGGTAGTTTTCCTTTCCCCCTTCTGCGTGTAGACGGAGCTCGCGCTGCTCTGGGAGAGCACCGCCTAGTGACAAGCCTTCCCAGCCAGCTCTCAGCAGCAGCCCCGCGCAGACGCTGGCCTGGACTCCTCTCCAGCAGAGTGGACGCGGGTGACGTTTCTATGAAAAAGTATTTTGGTGTAAATCTGTTTTTGGAAAAACATCTTGCTGCAATGAAAAAGAAATTAGCCCAATCTCGTATTACTTAAAATTTGCATACACTCTTTGTTTCTAAATCTTGCCGCATCAAAAGCTAGATTTTTTCCTAAAAATACCAGTAAGAAGTATCTTCCACTGCACCCCAAATTATACCAAAGAAGCCTCGATAGCAACCACTGCTGTTCTTGTTTATTCTGCAGTTTTAAAATGGGACAGACAAATGGAGTTCTTGAATGAATCTATCACCCAATTATATATATGCCCACACTTCAGCTCAGCTTATTAGATGCTTAGATGGATAACCAGCAGTGGCAGCACTGGCACTTAGTGGGTCTTCAGACTCATGGGCTCTGCCGGTGGAAGCTCGGACAGCTCATGCGTTAGCTCACCCATGTTTTTCACAGGCTGAAATGACTCGGTGCCCTCAGTTTGGATGAGCCTTTTTAACAAACTTTTTCAACTTAATAAAAGAGTGCACTGATTTGGAATCTCTACTGAGCTTTTCCACTTGTGGTATTATCAGAATTAACTTTCTGGAGCTCTCCAATCACCAGAAATATGTGTATTGTACAGACTGTTAACACATCTGATTGGCTAAATTAAGGGGCTTCCCTGGTGGCTCAGAGGTTAAAGTGTCTGCCTCTAAAGCGGGGAGACCTCTGTCCGAAATGGCAATGGCAACGCACTCCAGGACTCTTGCCTGGAGAATCCCATGGACAGAGGAGCCTGGTGGGCTACAGTCCGTGGGGTTGCAAAGAGTCGGACACGACTGAGCATATTTTCACT
This sequence comes from Nanger dama, assembly GCA_917880005.1. Lineage (NCBI taxonomy): Eukaryota > Metazoa > Chordata > Mammalia > Artiodactyla > Bovidae > Nanger > Nanger dama. Next base: position 268,625 of record CAKJTW010000025.1, read on the forward strand.
TTCAAGGCAAATTGAAGTATAATATATGTAAACTGGCTCACACAAAATGTGGAATTGTATTTGCAAATTGTTTAGACTCTCTCCTATCTTTTGTGTGAAATGCTGGTTGGACTGGATGGTTTCTGAAGTCTAAATTCTGAAGTCTAAGTGTAACTCTATGATGGTTACCAACAAAGTTTAAAAACAACAAAATGGAAGTTTCCCACAAAAAGCTGAAGATAATTCACTGGAATAATCTCTACAAGTTCCACATCTGTTTTTAGGCAAGAAGAGGTGATATATTCATATTAAGAAATTTAGTTCCCTCCTTTAGAAAGTGAACAGCTTTCTACTCTGAAGTGCCCAGAAAAGACAAGGGAGAAAATTACACAACAACAACAAAAGTAATTTATTTTGCTAGATTTGATTTAGTTTCTGAGAAAGCAGTATTGGGTCATAAAAGGAAGAGCTGCATTTAACTTACATTCACTATAGATGTACGTTGTGAGATGGAAACATGTTTTTGTAAACAGTGTAAAACTCCAGTGTTTCAGCTACATCAATTTTCTCTTTCCCTCCAAAAGGAATATATTTTATTTAACTATTAACTAACTTCAAAGGCTTCCAAGTAGGTATATGTTAATTAAATGCATGTTTCAAAATGAATTGTTATATTTGTTCAGCCATTATGCTTATCATTTAATAGTCTAACTAAACTCTTATTAGGGAAAAAACAATTACCTTTCATAAAGGGTAACATTGTGTGCTATAATGAAATATTGTTTAATGTTTAGCTTTTATCAGCTCTGTTATTTTCACTATTAATATGCTGTTAGTATGCTAGGCATGTACTAGGAACTGTGCATTTAGGAAGACAAACTTTCTAACAGGACCGACCTTCTTAGTACAAATGTAATACAAATAACATTGTTATATGTGCATAGAAGTAATGATGCTACCTAGCAGTGTATTTTGGATTAACGGAAACAGCTTCCATGTAGTTCTTCTCAGATATGAGACGAGGGCTCGGTGTTCTAAAGGTACGTAGGCCGTCCCCCACTTTCCATTCCTCGATGCCCACTTCTCAGTCCGCAGAGCCACATTCATGCTGGTCCAGAAAGGACGGGGCCCGAGGGCCCCTGATGATGTCGCTGACTGATTCTTGCTCAGATCTTTGTCCAGGGCTGAAGAGGGCACCCCCAGAACCAGGCTGAAGGGGACTCCTCCTCTCAGGGCAAAGCTTAAAGGGAGTGTGGACGTTACCTTGTTCCTTGGAACTGGTTCAATTATAAAACCCAGCTAGAGAAAGTGTCTTGAGGCTTGGTGAGAGTTTCTGTCCTTAGAGGTAACACTCTGGTACCTTTTGATGGCAACACCCCACATCAAAAAAAAGACCTCCTTATTTGGCAAATATGTCTCAAGTCTGTAACAGTCAGGTTCGCCCATGGGAATATCTGCACAGACTGTAGTCTTGCTGAGGAACAATGTGAGACACCCACATCAGCCTGTTAGTGTTTTCTGGATACTTTTTTTCTGCAGGAGATCAAACATCCTGATCAAAGAGATGTGTGTAATGATTGGGGTTACATAGGCAATTCCAAGGAGAAGGCAATGGCACCCCACTCCAGTGCTCTCACTTGGAAAATCCCATGGACGGAGGAGCCTGGTGGGCTGCAGTCCATGGGGTTGCGAAGAGATGGACACGACTGAGCGAACTCACTTTCACTTTTCACTTTCATGCACTGGAGGAAGGAAATGGCAACCCCCTCCAGCGCTCTTGCCTGGAGAATCCCAGGGACCCAGGAGCCTAGTGGGCTGCCCTCTATGGGGTCGCAGAGTCAGACACAACTGAAGCAACTTAGCAGCAGCAGGCAATGCCAATGTGCCAAAAGGTGCCATATTCCAAAGATATTCCCAAACCAAGCAGTACTTTTTAAAGTAAGATAACTTCTCTAACAGACAGCCCTCGTATTTTAGTGGCTTAATGCAATAAAACCTTTTCAAGTCCGGCTCTACCATGAGGAGGGGCGCGGCCTCTGCCTGCTGTCACTCAGGGTCTGCCTTTCTTCGGGCCCTCTGCCTCTGCCCTGGCCCACGTGGGCCCCCGCCCAGTCCCCAAGGTCAGCGCCCCCAAACACGCCAGCCTGTTCCCTCACAGCAGGTTCAGGTCAGTGTGAGCAGCAGGAGCAGGCTCTCTTCAGAAACCTAAGACCTGTTTTCTTTCCCTTAAGGAATTCAGGAAGCAACAGCTCCTAACCCCTGGCCTCGGGTCAGGGTCCCTGCGCCCGCTGGTGGGCAGTGGAGCAGGGCAGAATGTATGCCAGCAGGCAGCCCTGTGCTGCCCAGGGCCAGGCTCCGGGCAGAGGCAGGGCTGCAGGGCTCGCTGGCCGCCCTGAAGGAGACCCGCAGCCTCGAGGGCTGTGCTTCAGGAATTTCGCCCCCGACCTTCACCCAAGCTGCTCTTTCTGTGCAGAGCCACTTCCTTCTGCTCCTCGCTTTCGTTGAGCAGCTCATTCCCCAATTCAGACGGCAGCGGACCTTCTGGGAACCCCCGCCCCCACCTGCCCGAGCCTCGCGTCTGTGCTTCTTCCTATCACGGCACTAAGCTCACTCACTCCATTTAGTTCCCGAAATATCCTGCATTACTTTTCTGTATCCTCTTGCAGCCAGGAGGTCTTTTAGATAGCCAGTGTTGATGTCCTATGGGGAATGTTGTGCATACAAAGTAAATACATTTGAAAATATGAATAAAGGCATTATTTTTATGTAATTTTTCTGACAGATACTCATAAAGCATGACTTAAATACTTATCAGGAAATGGCAACCCACTCCAGTATTCTTGCCTGGAGTGTTCCACGGACAGAGGAGACATCCCTTTAGAAAGTATCTGATCATATGGTAAGGAGTACGACTGCTGCTGCTGAGTCGCTGCAGTCGAGTCCAACTCTGTGCGGCCCCATAGCCGGCAGCCCACCAGGCTCCCCCATCCCTGGGATTCTCCAGGCAAGAACACTGGAGTGGGTTGCCATTTCCTTCTCCAGTGCAGGAAAAGTGAAAGTGAAGTCACTCAGCTGTATCCCACTCTTCGAGACCCCATGGACTGTGGCCCACCAGGCTCCTCCATCCATGGGAGTTTCTAGCTGAGAGCACTGGAGCGGGGAGCCATCAACTAATATGCTGTTAATAAGAAAGCCTTGTCTCCAGGTGAAGCTCTCTCATAAGACTTTGTAGGAAAAGTGATATTTGAAATGCACTTGAATGATGAGGGTTGTCCGCGGGGATGAGGGACGTGTGTGTCCAAGGCCAAGGTGAGCGCACAAAGCCACAGGGGTCTGGAGTGTGAGAGGTTTCTGGGAGCAGGCTGTGGACCAGGGGGCCCAGGGGGTGGAGAGCGTGGCTCAGTCTGACTCCTGAGCCCCACTCCAAAAGTCTTTTTTTCTGTACTTCTTACAATACGCTGTGAAAGAGAGCGTCATCCAAATCCTACGGTGTCTGGGGCAGCAGAATTTGGTGACTTGTTCACAGCTGCACGGAAAATCTATAGTTAGAAAGTGGACTGAAACATCCAGAACTGTTAGCAGCCCGTGTGACCAGCTGGCAGGCAGCCCGCAGCCCAGCGGGTGAGAGCTACTGCCCTGATCGGAGGCAGCACAAGCCCGCTGCTAAACGAGAGTCGCGTGTGTGGCCGGCCTGGGGCACGGACGTGCAGGGCGCTCTGTGTCTTGGTCGCCTGCCCCTCACTCGCGGTCACGGGGCATCTGAACGTGGCAGCAGCACTTTTGCTTTAGCCGCTTGTATGATGCGGCCCGTCAGACAGAGCGTCTGGGTGCGCGGTGCCCGTCCAGACAGAGCGTCTGGGGTGCGCGGTGCCCGTCAGACAGAGCGTCTGGGGTGCGCGGTGCCCGTCAGACAGAGCGTCTGGGGTGCGCGGTGCCCGCCGGACAGGCGCGCGGGGGGGGGGGGGGCGCCCGCCCGCCGGGGCCGCCGGGGGGGCGCGGGGCCCCCCCCCCGCCGCCCCGCGGGGGCGGTCCCCAGACAGAGCGTCTGGGGTGCGCGGTGCCCGTCAGACAGAGCGTCTGGGGTGCGCGGTGCCCGTCAGACAGAGCGTCTGGGGTGCGCGGTGCCCGTCAGATGCAGGCTGACCCCTGGTCCTGATGGGGCTCAGTTTCAGTGACCTCACACAAAAACAGGGCTATACCTCTAGGAAGGCAGGGTGAATGCACGTGGAGAAACTTTAACTCACACCTTCAGCTGTTATAAGTCCTGGAAAATCTGAGGAGTTCCTCTCTGGAGAAATGAAGAGAGACAAGGCCATTCTGGGTTCTGTGGACTCTCTCCTGTGGTCTGTGATAAATGTTTGCGGGGTCCTCAGGTTTATATTTTACATGGATCCTGCTGGGGTGGATGTAAAAATAGATTCAGAGAGTTTGCCAGTGGCAGATGGCCCAGTGAAGAGGCCCATAGTTCATTCTCTCACTCAACCCTCCCTCCAGGGAGCAGCTGTCCTTTGCAGGGCTGTGGACCTCACTGTGGACCTCACACTGTGGACCTCACACCGTGGACCTCACACCATGAACCTCGCCCTCACTGTGGACCTCACTGTGAACCTCACCCTCACCGTGGACCTCACACCATGGACATCACACCGTGGACCTCACACCATGAACCTCACACCGTGAACCTCACACCATGGACCTCACCATGGAGCTCACTGTGGACCTCACTGTGGACCTCATGCCGTGGACCTCACTGTGGACCTCACCGTGGACCTCACACCGTGGACCTCACCGTAGACCTCACGCTGTGGACCTCACACCATGGACCTCACGCCGTGGACCTCACGCCGTGGACCTCACACCATGGACGTCACACTGTGGACCTCACGCTGTGGACCTCATGCCATGGACCTCACCGTGGACCTCACTGATTGTCCAGCACTACATCAGGCCCCTGCCCGGCGCTGCTCTCCTGCCAGATAACAGATGACTGAGTAAAAATGCAAATTATGAAAGGCTCCGAAGAAATAAAGAAAGAAATTCTGAGAAAGATATGGTCACAAGATGTGGAGGGGAACCTGTGTTTCACAAGGTGGCAGGAGAAATCGTCTCTGAAGAAATGTCATTTGAACAGAAATCTGAAGAATGGAAACGGCAGTAGAAGTGAGAAAAGGACAAAGCCCAGAATGAGGGTGCAGAGACGAGGCTGGAAAGGAAGGGGAGTCTCGGCTGCCTGAGAGAACTACCTCTTCTGCTTTCTTCTTTCATCATGAGGTCAACATGCCCAGTGAGGCAAGGTTCTCCACGTGCGTTAATAATACAGTGAAAAGACCGAACGTGAACTTGAGCCCCATTAGCCTATGCGTCTTTCCATCCAGCAGATGCCGGCCTTGCGCCCACCGCGTGTTGATGCAGTCTTAGCAGATCTGGGAACGCAGCAGTGTGCAAAGCCTAAGCTCTCACTGCTTGGCTTAAGAGGAAATGTTAGCCACTTAGAAAAAACAGGCAACAAAAGCTTAAGCAAAGGCCGTATCCTGCTTTGCGGCAAGGAACACAGCCACACACCTGGCTGCGCGCCACCGCCGCAGAAATGAGAACAGTGTCCTGTGCAGCAGTCTAAGCCAGTGGCAGCAGGGTTTCCCCCATAGAGTGGGAGCATCTGAGTTTGAGAAGAGACAGCACCTTAAAAGGGGCACTTTGTTTAGCATTGTATTGCATTTATTTTATAAAATAGTAACTGGATAAAAATAGCAAAAAGTAAATCCAGTTGGCATTGTTCAGAATCTTGGTTATTGGACTTCCTTCAGGCAGGCCCTGATTAAATGTTATCAATACCGTGGCATTGATGAGGATGTAACCAGTCTAACGGAGATCTGTGTTGGAACAACCTAGAATTGACTGGTGCAATTTTAAAAGCATTCCTAGTTGAAGTGATAACAATAAGCAGTTTTCAAAGGACGTTTTTGATAAAATTAATTGATGTCCTGTTTTAGGTGGTTGACAGCGTTTCTTACTTCCTAACGGTGCTCCTACTCAGACCCTGATGAATAAATAGGTGAATTCCATGTGCATACCACAGTAGGAAGACATTCCATTTTTACTGTCACATATTGAAGTTAGAGTGATAGAAAATGGTAGAAACAAATTTATATCAATTCCAAAGTCACAGCTTAACTGGGTCCAGCTTTTTCCTAATATAATTTGTATGTACAGAAAGTAAAACAGCTCTTTACACTTTTGACTTTTATTTGAACCCTTATGATTAGCAGGTTTGTGAAAGAATAGTCCCATATGTAGGGGTTTAGTAATTGTAATTTCCTCCATCTTTTAAAATGCACTGTTTTGAGAAACTGATATATAGCATGAGAATATCTACTCTACAAAAGGCAAGAACATTCATATGAAAAATGAATAATGGTATCAATCATTTCTATGCTTTCAAATGTTTGGCATCTGTAGAAATTCCATCTAAATAACTAGCTTATTTTTTAGAAAGTATCTTCATAGAGCTGACCCTGAGAATATGCTTGTAATTACTTATATATATTCCTGAGAACATGGGTGAAATTTAAATTGAGTTGAATCCTAAACATGTTAAAGGTGTTTGTTATTTAAAGAATCTGCTTATTTTTAAAGAAATATATATACTTTTTAAATAAGGAAAATTGATACTCATTATAATTTTTTGTAAATTTAAATTTATTTCACTAAGTAGAAATAGATTTTTAAAACAATCTTGGATGCCTGAGGATTCTTTTGATTATTTTGTTACATTTTTACAATAGTTACTTTAATCCTCCTATTTAAATTATAATAAGCTATGTAAGAACTCTGGTTTCCGGTATCTACAGACACACAAAGGCTTCATGTCTGCCGCTGTGGGATTCTGCATCTCTAAGCCTTGTGCCCCAAGCGGACTCTGGCGGAACTTGAGTCTGGGGCTTTGAAAGTCATAGAAGCGCAGTGTGGCCCCCCTTCCTCAGGGAGGCCCATCTTCACTGTGGGCAGGCTCGTCGTCCTCCTCCTCCTCCTCCTCCTCCTCCTCCTCCTCCTCCTCAGCACTTGCTGGAAGACCTTGACGGTCAAGGAGAGACTGCTTGCTCATTATGCCACATTCTCTATGTACACACTGTCCTTTCCAAAAATGTTGACTTACAACGGTCAGCTGGGTAAACAAGCTTCAAACAGAAAAGAAACACCCTCGACATGAGGCCTTGAGCCCTCTCCTCTCCAAGGAGACGGTTCCTGAAGCCGCTTTTTGGGCTGGCGCTGGACCCCAGGCACAGGTGGTGCCTCGGGTCACCGGCCAGCATGGCACCCCCTTGGCATAACCGCCTCCACACCCTTCACCAAGATCCGCGTCTACATTTCAGTGAGACCCGGTGATCCCGCACACCTTAGAGGTTCAAAGCAGCCATTTACATTATACTAAACTCTTTAGATGATCTAAACTTGCCCTGTGATGTCTGGGTGTGGCCTGCATCCCCCTAGCTCTCTCCTCCCACAAGACAAGGGAATCATTTCTTGGCATCCCGCTTATCCACTGGTTCCTCAGGAAGCGCACACACTGCCCTCTGACTCTCACTGTGAATAATCCCCCTGCCTTCCCGCTCTACAAGCGCTGAGCTGCTGTTACTCTGCCCCTTCCCGACCTCAGCATCCAGGCCTCTGCGTTCTGCCTTCAAGGCTGATCACTCGCACGGTCTGTTCAGACCACCATCAAGACTGTCCTGCTTGGCTTCAGCTGACCTAAAGGTTGAGAATGAAGGATTTAGCGATGATTTTTAAATAATAACAGGAAACTCAAAGGGGGCTAAACATATACACACGCGCGTGCATGCACATGTACACGTGTGAGGCACACGTGCACGCACACAGAGCCAGGGCAGTGCTCCAGGACGTCAGCCCGGCACCTCCGTCGCTTGTCTGGATGTTTGGTCCTGGTCTCGCACTGGCTGCCTTGGACTCGGGGTTTTTCCTCAGTCCCCGGTGGAGAGTCTTCCCAACGCAGTGACCGAAGATGCTGATGCCCAGGGTTTGCTGTGTGGCGAAGTTCTGTTCCTGTTTCTGCTGCTGCAGAGCATATGCAGGTCAGCAAGTTCTAGCCTTCAAGGGAATAGGTCAGTGGACTGCGAGGAGCCGCCTCTGGTCTTCACTTTGTTTGCAACCCTGGATTTTTGAACTGGAGGCGATGCAGGTGAAGGGAGCGTGAGGCTCTGCAGAAGAGAGTGTTTGGGGACTGGCTGCCCAAAGGGGGCACTCTGCGAGAGCACGGACCATGGCTGCACTCGTCAGCCATCAGACTTATGCCATGATGACTAGAGGCAGGCCACGGGAAACCACAGGGCTTCCAGCTCCCACACCCGGAGCGATGAGGGTGGGAGCACTGTGGCAGACCTGGGCTCAGGAGAGACAGGTCGGCTCGGAGGACTTCACAGGCAGGGAGCGGGGGGTGGCAGTGAAGGGTGTTCTCTCCCTCCCTTGGGTGGGCTTCCTGCTGGCCGAGAGAACCTCGCCAAGTCTAGGGTGTGTGAAGCAGAAGGCCGGTGGGAGGCTGGTGATATTGTGGATTTGCTGTTTATCTGCTAGGCTGCCCTAACGGCACCTGCTCATTTTATGCAAAATATAATTCTCTACGTGGTCAAGCCGTTGCAAGTTGTCTGTCCTGGTCCACTTTCACCAAAAGTGAAAGAAAGGAAAGAAAGAAAGTGAAAAGTCGCTCAGTCATGTCTGACTCTTTGTGACCCCGTGTTCTATATACTCCAGGAATTCTCCAGGCCAAAATACTGGAGTGGGTAACCATTCCCTTTTCCAGGAGATCTTCCCAACCCAGAGATTGAACCCAGGTCTCCTGCATTGCAGGCGGATTCTTTCCCAGCTGAGCCACCAGGGAAATCCAAGAATGCTGGAGTGGGTAGCCTATTCCTTCTCCAGGGGATCTTCCCAACTCAGGAATCGAATCAGGGTCTCCTGTATTGCAGGCAGATTCGTTACCAGCTGAGCTACCAGGGAAGCCCCATGTAACAAACTCAGCCTTAATACGTGTTCCTTTATCAGTGAAATAACCTACCACACGACCAACCACTGCAACTTGAGGCGCTATTGCTGCTAACCTGGGTGATTCTCTTCGTAAATTACAGCTTCCTTGTATCGTCCTTCATCAAGAACCTGAGACATCTTCGTTTTACAGACAGCACTATGTCTGTGCTTTCCGTGTCTGTGTGTGGAAAACCCCATGTTTTTCTTGTTGCTGAGTTACTTGAGACAATCGTGTCTAATTGCGCTGGAACTAGTACTGGCCTTTCGGGAGCTTCCAGGAGCCCACGATGGGCTGGGACATCTGGGCTCTGAAGGCAGGGCCCCCAACCTGGGACAACTCTTTCCTTTTCAAACTGAGCTTCTGCTTAACGTTGCACTTTGGAAAAAATTAGAGAATTTCACTGCTTAATAAAAATTGAAAATTACTAATCTATGCTGATGCTCTCACCTTCATAGGAATGCATTCAAAACAGTTATTGGAAATCCACTTCTCTTGAGATCGCACAGCTTGTTAAGCGGCAGATCTGAGGCCTGAGTCAAGGTTTTGGATGTTTGTGCTCTTCCCACTAGACTCCTAATTTCTTATGGGACCCTTTTAAATATAACTGAAAACAAGATGAACATGCAGGCTTATTCTGTAAAAGCAAGAGTCGAGTATCTGAGTGGACATCGGTGTTCATGGGGGCCAGCTGGGCAAACGATGGGCAAGGGCCCGGCCATGCCTCTCACAGCGCAGCAGCGGGAGCGGGTGAAGGCCTCGCGGTCGCTGTCCGTGAGCTGCAGCTTCGGGGTCTGAGCATCTCGGACAACAGGAGGCTGACCCAGAGCTTGCTAGGACCCCTGGACACCGACACTAGGTGGAGAGAGCTTTCAAGCTGAGGATATATGGGAAATCTCAGTGGCGACTGATGGTCAACAAAATTCATCTGTCTTACGTATATTCAGTGTTTTCCATTAGCTTGTTTCTTAGCGTATCCAGTAACTTGCGTGAGCACGGTGGTCCTGTGAGGCCCAGCCCTCCTGAGGCGGGTGATGTGCATCAGGCGAGGGCCAACGGCAATGCCACCTGCCTGAATGCAGGGGCCCCGGTGCCCTCAGGCTCCTGTGTTGCCATGGTAACCACTGTTAATTTCTCCTTTCTGCCACATGGAGCTTTGACTGGCGTTCAGATTCAGTCTGTCTGCTGACCGAAGGGCTTAATCTAGGGCTTTTATAGCCCGGTATTCCTTGCTTGCAAGCGTTCTTCTCTCCTGAATCTTTTTCTTAAACAGTATAAGCAGTTACTTACTGTGCTGCGTCAATGGCTGATCTTCACTGATTCATATCTGAAAGTACATTATGATACAGTATATTAAAAAAAAATTTGCTGAACAACACCAGTGATCTGAAAACACCTTTCCACTGTGTTTCACTGAAAATTTATCTTGATGTAAGGGAGTAAATCAGGACACTCCTCACACCCAACTTGCCTCCTAAGTGTTTGGAGACTCTCCAGGGGTCTGTTTGTACACATTTCATGTAAACAAAGAGACAAACACAGCACCCCTTTTCTTTCTCTCTCTTGTCCGCTTTCTCTCTGTCTCTGATATTTTATACACTTGAAAATAAAACACTTCAGCCCAGTCTCTCAGTTGTGTCTGACTCGTTGTGACCCCATGGACTGCAGCACACCAGGTTTCCCTGTCCATCACCAACTCCCAGAGCTTGCCCAAACTCATGTCTATCAGGTCGGTGATGCCATCCAACCACCTCATCCTCTGTCATCTGCTTTTCCTCCCACCTTCAATCTTTCCCAGCATCAGAGTCTTTTCAACTGAGTCAGCTCTTCCCATCAGATGGCCAAAGTATTCAGCTTCAGCGTCAGTCCTTCCAATGAATATTCAGGACTGATCTTCTTTAGGATGGACTGGTTGGATCTCCCTACTGTCCAAGGGACTCTCAAGAGTCTTCTCCAACACCACAGTTCAAAAGCATCAGTTCTCCAGTGCTTACCTTTCTTTATAGCCCAACTCTCACATCCATACGTGACCACTGGAAAAACCATAGCTTTGACTAGGCAGACATTTGTTGGCAAAGTAATGTCTCTGCTTTTTAGTATGCTGTCTAGGTTGGTCATAGCTTTCTTCCAAGGAGCAAGCATCTTTTAATTTCATGGCTGCAGTCACCATCTGCAGAGATTCTGGAGCCCAAGAAAATAGTCTGTCATGGTCTCCATTGTTTCCTCATCTATTTGCCATTAAGGGATGGGACCAGATGCCATGATCTTCATTTTCTGAATGTTGAGTTTTAAGCCATCTTAAACTCCTCTTTCACTTTCATAAAAGGCTCTTCAGTTCCTCTTTGCTTTCTGCCATAAAGGTGGTGTTATCTGAGGTTGATATTGATATTTCTCATGGAAATCTTGATTCCAGCTTGTGCTTCATCCAGCCTAGCATTTCACATGGTGCATTCTGCATGTAAGTTAAATAAGCAGGGTGACAACATACAGCCTTCATGTACTCCTTTCCCAATTTGGAACCAGTCTGTTGTTCCTTGTCCAGGTTTACTGTTGCTTCCTGACCTCATACAGATCTCTCAGGAGGCAGGTCAGGTGGTCTGGGATTCCAATCTCTTGGGGAATATTCCAGTTTGTTGTGATCCATAGAATTAAAAGCTTTGGCGCAGTCAATAAAGCAGGAATGGGTGTTTTTCTGGAACTCTCTTGCTTTTTTCTATGACCCAATGGATGTTGGCAATTTAATCTCTGATCCCTCTACCTTTTCTAAATCCAGTTTGAACATCTGGAAGTTCACGGTTCACATACTATTGAAGCCTGGCTTGGAGAATTTTGAGCATTACTTTGCTAACATGTGAGATGAGTACAGTTGTGCAGTAGTTTGAACTTTCTTTGGCATTGCCTTTCTTTGGAATTGAAATAAAAACTGACCTTTTCCAGACCTGTGGCTACTGCTGAGTTTTCCAAATTTGCTGGAATATTGAGTGAAGCACTTTACCAGCATCATCTCTTAGGATTTGAAATAGTTCAGCTGGAATTCCATCACCAAATAGCTCCAGAAAGAATGAAGAGGCCGAGTCAAAGCAAAAACAGTGCCCAGTTGTGGATGTGACTGGTGATGGAAGTAAAGTCTGATACTGTAAAGAACAATATTGCATAGGAACCTAGAATGTTAGGCCCATAAATCAAGGTAAATTGGAAGTGGTCAAACAGGATGGCAAGAGTGAACATTGACAGTTTAGGAATCAGTGAACTAAAATGAATTGGAATGGGCTAATTTAATTCAGATGACCATTATATCTACTACTGTGGGCAAGAATCCCTTAGAAGAAATGGAGTAACCATCATAGTCAACAAAAGAGTCTGAAATGCAGTACTTGGGTACAATCTCAAAAACGACAGAATGATCTCTGTTTGTTTCCAAGGCAAATCATTCAATATCATGGTAATCCAAGTCTATGCCCCAACCAGTAACGCTGAAGAAGCTGAAGTTGAACGGCTCTATGAAGACGTATAAGAGCTTCTAGAACTAAAAGCAACAACAAAAAAGAAAACGTGAATCTTTTACTTTGTCCAAGGGTTTCTCCTGAACACTTCTTGCTTATCCAGACATCAGGGTTTTCCCTTGGCAGGTGGAGACTCGGCCTCTGATTGGAAATCCATATCGAATGACATTGACCATTTGATTGAAGAACCTGTCTTCAGTGTACCAGATTTCCTCTACTAGAGGCTAAAACACCTCCTTTGTTATTGTTTAGTCATTAAGTCATGCCCAACTCTTTTGCAACCCCATGGACAGTAGCCCACAAGGCGCCTCTGTCCATGGGGTTTCCCAGGCAAGCACACTAGGGTGGGTTGCCGTTTTCTCCCGGGGAATCTTCCCGACCCAGGGATCAAACCCATGTCTCCTTTATCGGCAGGTGGATTCCCTACCATTTAGCCACCAGGGAAGCCCCAAAACGTCTCCTTAGATGATTCCATAAAAATTTCAACATAATAAAATGGACACACATCAACTGCTTTCACTAATAATTGATGATATAATTCTGTGGGTTTGACATACTGAATTGATTGCCTTGGAATCAATGTTGCATTGAAACATGACAATGTTCAGTGACCCAGAAATCAGTTCAGTTCAGTCACTCAGTCATGTCTGCCTCGTTGCGACCCCATGGACTGCAGCACACTAGGCCTCCCAGTCCACCACCAACTCTTGCAGCTTGAATAAACTCATGTCCATTGAGTTGGTGATGCCATCCAATCATCTCATCCTCTGTTCCCTTCTCCTCCCACCTTCAACCTTTCCCAGCATCAGGGTCTTTTTCAGTGAGTCAGTTCTTCCCATCAGGTGGCCAAAATATTGGAGTTTCAGCTTCAGCATCACCTTCCAATGAGTATTCAGGACTGATTTCCTTTAAGATGTACTGATTTGATCTCCTTGCAGTCCAAGGGACTCTCAAGGGTCTTCTCCAGCACCACAGTTCAAAAGCATCAATTCTTCAGTGCTCAGCTTTCTTTATAGTCCAACTCTCATATCCATACATGACTACTGGAGAAACCATAGCTTTGAGTAGACTGAACTTTGTTGGCAAAGTAATGTCTCTGCTTTTCAATATGCTATCTAGGTTGGTCATAGCTTTTCTTCCAAGGAGCAAGTGTCTTTTAATTTCATGGCTGCAGTCATCATCTGCAATGATTTTGGAGCCCCCCAAAATAAAGTCAGCCACTGTTTCCAGTTTCCCATCTATTTGAGATGAAGTGATGGGACCAGATGCCATGCTCTTAGGTTTCTGAATGATGCGTTTTAAGTCAGGTTTTTCACTCTCCTCTTTCACTTTCATCAAGAGGCTCTTTAGTTCTTCTTCACTTTCTCCCATAAGGATGGTATCATCTGTGTATCTGAGGTTATTGATGTTTCTCCCAGCGATCTTGAATCCAGCATATGCTTCATCCAGCCTGGCATTTTGCATGATATACTCTGCATATGAGTCAAATAAGCAGGGTGACAATATACAGCCTTGCCATACTCCTTTCCCAATTTGGAAGCAGTCTGTTGTTCCATGTCCAGTTCTAACTGTTGCTTCCTGACACACATACAGATTTCTCAGGAGGCAGGCAATGTGTTCTGGTATTCCCATCTCTTGAAGAATTTTCCACAGTTGGTTGTGATCTGCACAGTCACAGGCTTTGGCATAATCAATAAAGCAGAAGTAGATATTTTTGTGGAATTCTCTTAATTTTTCTGTGATCCAATGGATATTGGCAATTTGATCTCTGGTTCCTCTGCCTTTTCTAAATCCAGCTTGGACATTGGAAATTTACAGTTCACGTATTGTTGAAGCCTTGCTTGGAGAATTTTGAGCATTACTTTGCTAGCGTGTGAGGTGAGTGCAACTGTGCAGTAGTTTAAACATTCTTTGGCATTGCCTTTCTTTGGGATTGGAATGAAAGCTGACCTTTCCCAGACCTGTGGCCATGGCTGAATTTTCCAAATTTGCTGGCATATTCAGTGCAGCACTTTCACAGCATAATCTTTGAGGATCTGAAATAGCTCCACTGGAATTCCATCACCTCCACCAGCTTTGTTTGTAGTGATGCTTCCTAAGGCCCACTTGACTTCACATTCCAGGATGTCTGGCTCTAGGAATGATCACACCATTATGGCTATCTGGGTCGTGAAGCTCTTTTCTGTACAGTTCTTCTGTGAGTTCCTGCCACCTCTTCTTATTGTCTTCTGCTTCTGTTGGGTCCAGACCATTTCTGTCCTTTATTGTGCGCATCTTTGCATGAAATGTTCCATTGGTATCTCTAATTTTCTTGAAGAGATCTCTAGTCTTTCCTATTCTATTGTTTTTCTCTATTTCTTTGCATTGATTGCTGAGGGAGGCTTATTTATCTCTCCTTGCTATTCTTTGGAACTCTGCACTCAGATGCTTATATCTTTCCTTTTCTCCCTTGCCTTTTGCTTCTCTTCTTTTCTCAGCCAGTTATTACAGAAAGCGTTTTGTTCTTAGCAGAAATTTTAACATTCTTAGTAGAAATGTTATTCTCCTCACCCAAATAATGAGAGAATGGGAAGACTCCCTTAAAGTGAACCAGAGGCAGCCCAGGTGAGTCTGAGGAATTGGTCTGCTAAGTACACATCAGCAGAATCAGTATCATTCAAACATGGAAATCTTGAGCCTGTAGTTTAAAATCTAAACTTAAACAATGAATTGAATGACTGTATGAAGTCTACACATTTTAAGTGATGATGCCCATATTCTGAAGTGACTTGTCTTCCTGGGTTCAAAGCACTTTGTTTATTCTTTGTGCTTTGCAGCTTTGCATATTTTAATACCATGAAAGAAAATATGCCTACTGAAATATATTTTTAAAATTTCTTTGCATTTTTAGCAAAGTCCTAACCAGTCCACAATGTTCAGCTTGTTTCCTTTGCTCCTACAGAGGACAACCTACGGTGTTGGTAAACGCAACTTGTGCCATAATTTAGCAACAAGCGGTTAGTGACTCTGACTTACGGGGCTGCTTGTTTTCTCAGATTGGCTCGCACTGCGTGTAAATCATGGCCGTTGGCTGTATTTGGCTTGATACCCGTCTCACCATCGATGTGGATGGCTGTCTCCATTTGAGGAAAGCAGCGATGGCCGCTCTGAACGCGTTCAGCGGCACGCAGTGCTCCATGGCCTGAGAAATGAGGGTTCCACCTGGTGTTTCAGTTCCTGTGCAGACCTTGCCCCCTGTTGTTGTGAGGCGCCTTGAACACCCTCCTGTCTTAGGCGCCCCGGGTGCAGCCTGCAGGAGTATGACCTCAGCTCTCAGCCAGACCTGGCGGCCCACTGGGGAGGGGCAGGGGGATGCCCCGCGCTTGGCCGGCCCTCCAGATGCTGCGCGGCTGGTGCAGGAGCACCTTCCCGGGGAGGCCCTGAGATAGTGCCACATGAAGCTTGGGGCCTGGCTCTGGCCCTTGGAGATATTTCCCCCATCTTACACCTTTGGAAGAGTTATTTTGCTGCTTAAACCATCTGTATCCAGCGCTCTTCTTTGTAAATAGGAACACAGATTTGGTGATTCCTATGGAGACTAAGAACGCCATGAAGGAGAGTAAGATATTGTTCCCAACAGTGGTGAATTAGGGTCAGTAAGGAGGGCTCCAACTGCATCCACACCACACACATCGCCTCTCTCCGTCTCTCTCTCTATCTCTCTCTCTCTATCTCTCCGTCTCTCTCTCTCTCCGTCTCTCTCTCTCTCTCTATCTCTCCATCTCTCTATCTCTCCATCTCTCTCTCTATCTCTCCGTCTCTCTCTCTCTATCTCTCTCTATCTCTCCATCTCTCTCTCTATCTCTCTCTCTCTATCTCTCCGTCTCTCTCTCTCTGTCTCTCCGTCTCTCTCTCTCTGTCTCTCCGCTCTCTCTCTCTATCTCTCCATCTCTCTGTCTCTCCATCTCTCTATCTCTCCGTCTCTCTCTCTCTCTCTCTCTCCGTCTCTCTCTATCTCTCCGTCTCTCTCTCTCTCCGTCTCTCTATCTCTCTCTCTATCTCTCCGTCTCTCTCTCTCTATCTCTCCGCTCTCTCTCTATCTCTCCGTCTCTCTATCTCTCTCTCTCTATCTCTCCGTCTCTCTCTCTATCTCTCCGTCTCTCTATCTCTCTCTCTCTATCTCTCCGTCTCTCTCTATCTCTCCATCTATCTCTCTCTCTCTATCTCTCTGTGTCTCTCTCTCCATCTCTCCATCTCTCTCTCTCTATCTCTCCGTCTCTCTCTATCTCTCTCTATATATATACATATATATATTTGTATAGACATAAGGCAATGGCACCCCACTCCAGTGCTCTTGCCTGGAGAATCCCAGGGACGGGGGGAGCCTGGTGGGCTGCCGTCTCTGGGGTCGCACAGAGTCGGACACGACTGATGCGGCTTAGCAGCTGCAGTGTGTTTGTTCTAAAGCTCCCCTGGTTCATCTGATGCTGGTGGTTTACAGAACATGTGTTGCAAAATACACTCTGATGTCCCATGTAGGAGCTACTCTATAAATACATGCTGCTTCACAAATAAAAAGTACTGCTCTTTGTTGTGGGTTGTAAACAGAGCGCAGACCCTCTACGGTGACCCTCCAGGGCCAGCGCCGGGGCTGCTGACACTCAGAGGGTGTGTCCCACGTGCCCTTAGCCACAGGAGCTGGAAACACACATTCCTCCTTTCAGCAAACATCTGTGCCCTTAATGTGTCGACCGCTGCTGTGTGTTCTGGAAATGCAGCAGTCAGTAAATGGAGAAGCCCTGTTCTCATGGCATTTAATTCAAGGGAGGGGCATGATGATCTGCAGACAAGCAGAATGAAGGCTGCGTGTCAGATGGTGAAACTGTGTGGAGAGACAGCCGACAGAGAGCTGGGTGCGCGGGGTCTGCAGCTTGAAGCAGGGCCAGAAGTGCACCCCCCTTCATGAGGCCCACGCCACATCCCCACTCACAGACTCAGAAACCCCATTCTAAGGCCTTAATGATGGCCCCCTCCCTGTGCCCCAAGAGGCAGTCAAGTAGCAGAATCAGAATTTAATCTTGTGAGTCTAACAAGAAATTGAGCATTTAAAAATACAGAATGAAAGGGATACAAGATGAATTTGTTAAGGAGGAGAATGGACGTCACAACTGCATCTTAAAATGAGCCCAGGTTTTACACTTAAGATCCCCTGGGAGCCCACGTTCTGCTGCCAGGAGTGTTATCTGGGCTCACAGGAGGCCCTGTATCACTTCTCTGACCAGAGGGCAACACAGACCCTCTGCGCTTGTAAAACATCTAGTATTCAGCTCAGAGGGCGGAAAGGCACCCAAGGCGAGCAGCAAACATCCAGGCAGCACTCTGCCCAAGCGCCCGGGCCCAGGCGGCCTTTTAGCATTCTTTCACCTAGGAGAGTGGGAAAGCAGAACAGTGCAGTTCAAAGAGTTGCAACAATCTTCCACTTACGTGAGTCCAAAGAAAGCAGAGATCATGAGCAGCACTGGAGGCAGGAGGAGGAGGGCAGACGCGCTCTGTGCTTTCGTGCCCCTCGCCTCCTAGTCACCAGGTTCAGGCGGCCGAGCCTTCTGGCTGTTGCCTCCGTGGTCTGCAGCCAGGGTCGAACCTGTTTCTCTCTAGAAATCTCTTGAAATAACTGCCGTCTACCAGGAAGGGTGTCCAGAGATGTGCTTGCTAGATGGGGAGGGCCAGCTGATAGATTTACGGCCTTTGGGGTGTGTTTCTGTTCCCCAAATTGGAAACACGGGGTCTCCGCTGCAGCCCACCACCTGGCCCCAAGCAGGCTGCCCACCTGGCCTGGCCCTGGACCGCCCTGTATCTCTGCGGCCAGGTGGCCGCCGCTCCCAGGCCCACACACCTGAGCCGCTGCCTGCCAAGGATGGCTTCCCTGAGGCTGCCTGAGATGCGGCTTTAGCTTTGGGTTTCAGCTTTATTCCCAAGTGCGTTTGTTTGACATTTACTGGATCTTTCCCCTTGGACTTTATGAAAAGAACGTCTTTGAATTGAAAACAGGAGAAAGAAGGAAAATGATGATTTTTTTGCACAGAAAACTGAAGTCACACAATGCCTTCAAAAGTGAGCCTTCCAGGTCTCTGCACCGAGTAACTTGTGGTCCACCTGCGGCAGAACGCCTGGCTGTGCCGCCGCGGTTCCGCCTCCTGTGGAGGTAAAGCCCGGCTTCCTCAAGTCAGCGCCGTCCCTCTGGGGCGCAGGGGCAGGTCAGAGCCCTCGGGCATCTGTTGTCCGGTGTCCTGTAGTCCAGCAGTGCTCAAGGGTGCTGGCCCTGGTGCCCACGGGCTGGGCGTCCTGGTGAAAGCGTGTGACCCTCGAGCACCCAGCACTCCTGGGGCGTCAGCAAGTCATGGCAAGCGTGGACCTGTCCTGTCTCCTGTGGACCGCGCCACACTGAGCTGAGGGTTCGAAACCCGGCAGACCCTCCGGAATGTTTCTGAATGATTGAATCGGTGCCTTCACTCAGCTTAATGACCAAGAATGGAAACTTTAGGCTTTAATTCTTTCCAAATCAAAACCACTTGTATAGGTGATATCGAAAACACTCTGCTAAAATAATAGCTATTAATATTTAAATAGGGTTATAATGGCGATCATAGAAAAAAATGCTCACAAAGTCCAGATTAATCAAAATAGAAAGTAATATTCAAAGAGAAAATGTCTCTTTGATTGGGCCTACCAGCAAGGTACCCCAAAGGTACTATGCCCCCAATTTTTTATATGTTTTATAAATGGCAATCCACTCCAGCACTCTTGCCTGGAAAATCCCATGGACGGAAGAGCCTGATAGGCTACAGTCCATGGGATCTTAAAGAGTCGGACATGACTGAGCGACTTCAGTTCACTTCATACATATATTACATATACAACCCAATGTTTCCTCCATCAGTAGTAAATCTAAGTCACGGCACATGCTGGAGGGTCATCCTCGGAGCTCACGTGGATTTCTGACTCACTGCTAAACGGGTGTTTATCAGTGGGAAGGACAAGTGCTCTGGGGTGGTTCCTCCCACTGTCCACCCTGGCTTTGTACATTGGCCGAGGGGGCCCAGGTGTTCCGAAACCACCCATCACCGTCCCCCTGGCTGAAAGAATTGAGAAAACGCCCTTTCAGCCTCTGAACAGTGAGTGCATCGAGCGAGTCTGGTCGGCCTCTTGCGGCGGCGGAGCTCCAGGCAGCAGAGGCCGGGCTGAGAGCGGGTCTCAGGCGCGGTCCTCGCCCGCGGCAGGGCTCTGGGACCAGCTGCAACTAAGTAGCTTATGACCCTGAACCTCAGCCTCTGTGCCCTTCAGTGAGAAACAAGAAGATGAAGTTAGATTTCCTAGGACCATTCACAGTCTGTGCAAATTAAGGTCCTAGTTTCGCGACTCACCATCCGTCCAAGTAAATGGCATTTTTCACTTTTCAACTAAATTACCTTCTGCTGGATAGGCAGAGCTGGCAACCCACACAGGAGTTGAGTTGGAGGCTCTAGTGTGATGGACACATTTGCTGTGATGGAATGAAAATCTGAGCCTGCCGCTGCCAGCCTGTGGGTGGCAGGGATCTGTAGTGTGATCTGTGATCAGTGGGGCCACAGGGCCGCTGGGGGCCCTCGGGTCTCTGTCCTGCTGCCCGCAGGGCTGCAGTCAGGCGGGTCCCGGCTGTGAAGGCGCTGGGCGACGCCTTTGACTCAAGAGCGCCCGGTCAGGGTCCCACGGCCCAGCACCTCTGCGAGTCCCCGTTGCGCAAATCGCTTAATGAGTCAGACCAGATAGCAAATTGCCCGAGACTGGCGCCTAAGCCCATGCTGGCTTCAGGAGAACTGGTCTCTGTCATTTCGGTAAAAAGTTAACCCTATCTTTGCAAACAAAAGATTTGGGGGCTTCTTTTCCTCTAAGATTCAGATTTCCTTTTGCCTTTCGACGAATTAGCTTTGTTTTATGAGACAAAACTTCGGAGTTTAGCAATGTGTAAATTTGAAAGTAGTGGCTGTCGCAGTGGTAATAGGAGGAAAAGTAGATTAAGAAATCCAATTTTCAAATTGTTCTCACAACAGAACAACAACCAAATACCCATAGAATATGGTGTCGGACAAAAAGGGGCCCACTTCAAGGAACAGAAGTAATAAGACACCGACCCCCCAACTCCCCCCACCTTCTGAAAGCTAACCCTTACCGTATAACACCAGGACAGGCCAAACTGCTTCACATGCCCAAGAGTAAGCCTCCCGAGCGCATGTGGCCTGGTGGGAAGGAGGGGCCGTGTGTCTGGCACCTTATATGTCCCTGTTTAATGCCAGGCAAGCATTCTGTTCCTGATACAAGACATCTGTTGGACATATCAGGCACGTGGAGCGGGGAGCTGAGGGCTATGGGAGGGTCTTTCATTGGCACCAGAATGTAAGAATAAACCCTCATCCACCCAAAACCAAAATTCCAAAAGAAAGTTGAGTTTTTCATCAAGAAGATATTCTTAGCTTCTATTCATCTCACTTGCTCATTTCCTCTCTTCCTTTGGTACCAAATAAAGGCAAAATTCCACCACCAGCTTTGCGTGGCAGGCCACTGGCCACTGTTGGCATCTGGCCAAATTGCTTATGCACCACCGGTGCTCAGATTTTTCATTCCCCCATGGTGGCTTAGCAAGTGACAGAGAAAGCACGGAGATGTAAACAGCCTGCACTGTGCTTGCAGGGAGGTTGGAGAGGGGCCAGCCACGCCCCCCACCCTGATGCAGCACCGCTGGACTTGACCTCTTGTAATTCAGGCTCTTGAGAATCCCTCTGCTTCTGGCCACGTGCAAGCAATACAAGCACATGCTGATTAGGCAAGGGTGATTAAATCTGGGGTTTGGCTTTAGACTGGCCTTGGGTGGCATCCAGGGGCGCACAGCAGCGGGGCTAACTTCTAATCAAAGGCAGGCGTCTCCGTCTTCAGGAGCCCTCAGCTCAGGTCAGAGTGCCTTGCTCTCTGGGAGCTGGAGTCCAGCTCGGGTGCTGCTGGCGGTGGGGCAGGCGTCCCAGAGGCACACTTGATTTCTGCTTTCCTACTTGTAATTGCACAAAATCAAAGCAAACGATGGTGCTTCCTAAGGCCCGATTCTCTGCGCACATTTGCTCCTCCGGGTTCCCCAGAGAGTTTGCATGCCGTTTTGTCCCCAGGGTGAGCGCGTCCTCTGACCTCACTGAGTGAGACGACCCCTTCTGCTTACCTGGTGCCTCTCAAGCTGAGGGCTCCCGCGGGTTTTGCCTTGGCTTTGGGACCCCCGCTTGCCTGCCTGCCCTGCCTGCAGGGAGATGTCAGATCCTGTCTGCCTGTTTATAGGCTCCAATTAGTGGGTGCTGATCACTCGGGGCTATTTTTGGGCACACCTTTCTCAGAAAGAAATCTGGTTTGAAAACTGCCACGTTTGAAATGTCAGAATCTGCCAGCTTTCCCCCCTTCCTTCCCATGCGCTTTGAGCAGGACTCGACAGCCCTGCATCCTTGACGCAGGATACAGCTGAACTTGCAGGAGGAAGCCACTGAGTTGAGAGCCAGACACTGTAGCCATCGCCCCTGTCTTGAGTGATGCTGTCCTGCTAAGCGGTCAGCTAGGAAACAGCACACGTCCCCAAGAAGAGCCAGCGGGGAACGGGAGCCAGAGGCGGAGGGGGCACGTGAAGAGCAGACGCTTCAGAGGTGCTTTCTTCACTCTGTGTGGAAACGCTTGGAAAGCGGACGTGACCTCCGAGCCCCTGTGGGCACGGCCCGACCTGCCAGCCAGCAGGTTCACCCCGGTGAGCTCTGGACTGAATGAACCCCGGGCACCCTGGGAATGACTGTGACTTTAGGTGGGGAGTATCCTGAGTTGCAGAATCCACACCTTTGGTAAGATACTTCCTTATATTTATATACAATATTTAAAAATATAAGGTAGAAGTTTTGTGAAAGTTTCACTCAAGCAATCCATGCCAGTCCTCATACTTTACCAAGGGAGAGTGCTTCCCTTGGTGTGGACTCCGACCCTGTTGAGCTGATGGTCACAGAGGAGGAGGGAGCCCCCCTACCAGACCCCACAAGCAGGCCTTGTCCTCTAGGCACCGGAGCTGGATGCACACGTGTGTGTCCTCACCAAAGGACAGGGCAGCTGTGCCATGCTGGGTCCCTTCTCACTCATCCCGAGGGGGTGCCAGCCACTGAGGGCCAGGCCCCCAGGTTCAGAGGGCCATTCCCAGGGGCAGAGGATGAGGGGCAGCGGGCAGCTGTGTGAGCCACTGGGTCTGGAACCCCAGCTCCCTCATCTGTGAGTCAGGGAAGCCGCCCACACGTGGCCGCAGGTCTACTGTGCAGACGCGGGTTGGCCGCGTGGATGAGGTCAGCGGTGTGGACGGGGGTCTGCCTTGTGGATACGAGTCAGCCGTGTGAACACGGGTCTGATGTGTGGAGGATAACAGTGGTGACTTTTCCTCTTTTCTAGCAATACTCACAGGGTGATCCTCTCATTCAGGCCAGGAACTGTCATAAGGAAATGTTAAGGTATACTCAGCATCTAAACTACCACTTACATTTTAGTTATTTCAGTTGATCTAGTTTGGATCTGAAATTAGATCAGTATAAAAGCTGCCCCTTTTAGAGGGGGTGGTGCTTTCTCCTCTAGCAGCTACTGGGGAGACGACAGCCCCGGAAGGCTTGCCGTGACCCTGGGCCCGTGAGGAGAAGTCCCCATTGGAGGCTTGGCTGCGGTGCACCCCCTCTCGGGGGCTGACAAGGGCCACGTGTCTGGGTCCCCACACAGCCTTGAGGGGAGAGGAGTTTCACATCTGATGTGTGATTTCCAAACCCCTGAAGCCGAAGCAAAGAGAAAGAAAGTGTGCCACTGTTTGGGGTACCTGGTGGGGGCATGTTTCTGGATCGAAGGGCTGCTCTACAGCCATTTGAGGGTTGTCAGCCCGAGAAGGCCACAGGGTCCAGAAGCACCAGCTGGATGGGCTTTCTGGAGAGAACGCTTCTCTCCCCGAGCCAAGCACAGAGGGTGGGGAGCGCCGGTCACCCACCAGCAGTCACACCCGTGTCCCCGCCCTGCCCCTGGCTCTGTGCTTGGCTCTGCCAGGCCCTCTGATGACTCCTGCCCAGCCTGCTGCCTCACACTGGGCTCCTGCGGGTTCTGTCCTCGGGGTCGCAGCAAGGACACGTGAGCAGTTTCCAGAGGCACATCTGTGTGTCTCTCAGCTCCAGGGCTGCACTGAGCTGTCTGGGGTGAAGGGCAGCCTGACACTGCCCGAGCAGGCGCCAGGCTCTGGTCCCTCAACTGCCCTGGGCCTTAAGCAGCGACCTTTGAGGACAGAAGCCCTAAGAGCTCCAGGAAAATCTGGAAATCTTCCCATCTGTTCCTTTTGAACCAGGGTTTTTGAGTCACTGGGCTAAGCGGAGTTTCCGGTGGGGCTGCGGGAGGACGGTTGCCTGGACCTGGAGCCTGTGCACTGTGGCTGGCCTTCTGCTGGGGGTGTCTGGTGCCTGCGCAACCTCAGATCTGGAAGGCAGGGCCAGTTTATTTCAGAAACATGTGGAGACTTACGTAAAGGATCCCTAGAGTAGGAAATGGCAACCCACCCCAGTATTCCTGCCTGGAGAATCTCATGGACAGAGGAGCCTGGTGGGCCACAGTCCGTGGGGTCACAAAAAGTCGGGCATGACTGAGTGACTAACACACAGAGATAGCGCCCTTGTTTCTAGCCTCTGAATTTCCCGTGGCCCCAATTTGTCTATTATATCAACTGTTTCTCCCTTAATCTCAGAAAGAGCCGGAGGAAGAGTTCCAAGTGGGATGTTGAGAGCAGCAAGCAGACGAGCCCGGAAGCGGCAGTGAAGGGACGGCTCAGCCTGGAGACGCACATGCCCTGCGAAGCAGCTTGGCTTTCTTCCTCCCTGGTGTCTGCAGGCTGACTGTGTGGTCTCTTGTCCCCTGAGTCTGTCAGCTTGGCCCCTTGTTCCTGGTACAAAACTGGAAATGGTGTGAACTAACTCTGCATCCAAGCAAGGTGCTGACTGCCTGTGCTCCTTGTCAGCAGAGCCCGGACCTCCCGGGCTGCGCTGATAAATAGACTCCATGAAGATAAATGTGGACACCGGTCTCTGGTTCCCAGTTCTGGCGTAGGGCCAGGAGTCTGTCCCTTATGCCCCACGGCTATCGTGAGCAGCTGGGTGGAAGGGGCCCTCTTGGAGCGCCAGGCCGACCGGCAGAGATTCCTGCCAGGCCTCCATCAACTTCTCCTATTCTCTCTTGCAACACACAACTCAAGTCTCCGGATGTTCCAAGTTTCATGGTTTATGGATCCAGGACCCAGAAGCCAGAAATCTTGTTTCCCACACCCTTGGACTGACTCCCACTGAATCTGGAGCTCTAACTATGCCAGGTCAGAGGGAGCAGTTCTGTGGCTCAGAATTGACGGTGTCTTTAGCTCCACATCCTCACCAGCTCCACCCTGATGTTGTTTTAGGAGGCCCTGTGAGCACATCGTTGTACTGGTAAGTTTTTATCTCTCATGACTGAAAAGGCAAACCTCATCTGTTTGTTTTTGTTCAATTTTCCAAGTTTTATATAGAGTTCCTATAAATACAACATTGTGCCTTGAGAATGTGAGGGCATGGAAACAAGCGCAGTCTAACCAGCAGCAGTGCCTGATATTCTAGCCTCCCGGCTGATGTCTTAGGAACCCTGAATTTTGTACTAGAAAATGATTCTCAGGCTCCAGAATGCTATTAAACGGAAATTTTCATTTTGAAAAAAATTTATTCATGAAGTGTTAAAAATATCTGTGTGTGAAATCTTGCTCCACACCATCATCAGTGAGAGCCGGGCCTGCGAGGGCTGATTCTGTGCACATAGCTCAGTACCTTCTCAGGACCCTGGCAGTGTGTGTTCAGGTTTTGATTCAGCTGTTTGATGAAAGTGAGCTTGAAAGTTAATGTTTATCCTCAATGACATGTATCAGTGATGGTGAGCCTATGAGGTATATATACAAGCTCTTTATATTTAGAACATTTATTAGCTAATGACCAATGCCATTTTTAATGGGGCGTTACATTCTCTGCTAGAGCAGCCTCAGGGTAGCCATATACATATAAACAATTGACCTTGAACTGTGTGGGTCCACTTACACTTGGATCTTTCCCAAAAGTAACACTATAGGACTACACAGGCCATGGGTGGCTGGCCCTCTGATGTGGAGGAACCACGGATACAGAGACCACCTACAAATTACACTCAGGTTAACCCTGTCTGGTTCCACTGTTTCCCCATCTATTTCCCATGAAGTGAAACAGTGGAACCAGTGTCAGACTTCATTTTGGGGGGCTCCAAAAATCACTGCAGATGGTGACTGCAGCCATGAAATTAAAAGACGCTTACTCTTTGGAAGAAAAGTTATAACCAACCTAGATAGTGTATTCAAAAGCAGAGACATTACTTTGCCGACTAAGGTCCTTCTGGTCAAGGCTATGGTTTTTCCTGTGGTCATGTATGGATGTGAGAGTTGGACTGTGAAGAAGGCTGAGCACCGAAGAATTGATGCTTTTGAACTGTGGTGCTGGAGAAGACTCTTTAGAGTCCCTTGGACTGCAAGGAGATCCAACCAGTCCATTCTGAAGGAGATCAGCCCTGGGTGTTCTTTGGAAGAAATGATGCTAAAGCTGAAACTCCAGTACTTTGGCCACCTCATGCGAAGAGTTGACTCATTGGAAAAGACTCTGATGCTGGGAGGGATTGGGGGCAGGAGGAGAAGGAGATGGCTGGATGGCATCACGGACTCGATGGACGTGAGTCTGAGTGAACTCCGGGAGTTGGTGATGGACAGGGAGGCCTGGTGTGCTGCGATTCATGGGGTCGCAAAGAGTCGGACATGACTGAGCGACTGAACTGAACTAAACTGAACTAACCTCGTCTTGTTTAAGGCTCAGCTGTATAGATTTTCCATGCGTTTTGATGTTTAGCCCCATTAAGTTTTCACAGAGACGTTTTAAGTCCCTACCTATATATGTACTGGAAAATAGTTTTCAAAAATAGACATGGGTGAGATTTTTGGCTGCCCAAATAAAATACTCTAACTGATATATTATTGAAGATCTCTTTTTTAAAAAGAAGGGAAAAGGTCAAGAATGGGTAAATACATTAAAGAAAAACATATGCCTCTATAAAATAAAAGTTCAGGTGGATAATTGGGGTCATCTAAGAAATCATATCATTACTTGAATATGGACACAGATTTTTGAAGTTGAACATACTCAGATGAAATCATATGAATAAAATTTAGCAAAAGTGTTTTTGTTTGTTTTTAGCCAGAAATGGTCTTAACAGATTTTCTACAGATATATAACATGGAACGAGTATCAGGCAAAGAAGCACTCAGACTAACTCAGAGATGAGACAGTTATGGGAAGAATAGTTAGAAGTCAATTAATTAGACAGTAGTTAATGAGGTGGTGTATTAGCTAGCTTTTGGCCGTGTAGTAAAATCTCGGTAGCTGAAACATTGGCTGTCTGTTTAGTCTGTGGTTCTGTGGGCTCGCTGATGTTTTTATGGCCTGAAGTGCTTTGACTAATCTGAAGGACCCTCTCACCATTTGTGCACAGCTGGCAGGGCTAAGTGATTTTCAGCTAAGATTCTTAAACTGTTCTCCATCTGATTTTTCATTTTTCAGGATAGCTTAGCCTCATTAAGCATGACAGTCTCGCAATTTTGTTAAGTGTAAATGGGTCAAATATTCCAATTAAAATGCAGAGATTATCTAAATAGACTAAGCAGAAAATAAGACAGACGCTGCCTATAAGAGACTTTAAGTATAGAAACGAGGTGGAAAGTAAAAGGATAGAAGACTGGCATGCCACAAGTGTAAGCAGGCTGTTGGTCGCCTTAATACAAAACTAGGCCCAGACGAGCCAGGACCTGTCACCAAAGGCACAGGGACACTTTACAAATACAAAGCTGCCAGTTTCTCAGGAAGACACAGTAATCATTAGTGTGGCTGCATCTAAATATAGACCTCAAGTCATTTCCTTTTATAAGAAACTGAGAATGAAAGAAAGATAGACCAATCCAAAATTACAGTTGAAGGCTTTTAACATCCCATTCTTGGTAATTAATAGAATAGCTAGAAAAAATGAGCATATGGACAGTTGAAACAGTTATCAACTACCTTGCCTTATTTTCCTTTAACAGAACACGCCAAACAATGGCTAGAGCACGCATGTGCCGCCGCGAGCAGCTGGAACTCCCCGGGCAGACCACGTGCTGGGCCGCAAAATAGTGCCAGTCACTTTTGAGAGCCTGAAACCTTGCAGTTTCTGTTCTCTGATCAGAACAGAACCAAAGGAAGGAGCAGCTACAATGAAAGCTAGAAAAGCCCCAAAGTACTTGGGATTTAAAGAGCACACTTGTAAATAGCTTATTGATAAAGGATGAAAGCACTGGAAAAATCAGAAAATATTTGAGCTTTATGAAAATAGATAGAGTAATAATAACAGCATTTAGAGGGAAATGTGCAGTTTTAATGCCAGTATTAGGGAGGCCAGTCGTTGAGACTTGTCCTATGTGTCTGCATAAGAAACTAGAAAGAGTGATGTCGATTAAATTGTACAGTGACACCAAATAAAGAGATGACATGAGTAAAACGGAGAAAAGCAAACAATAAAAACAAAAGGATTTTAAGGCGGTTCTTTGAAAAGAATAGTAAACTGATTAATCTCTAGTGAGATGAGTGAAAACACAAGCTTTCTACATAATTTTAGAAAGATTATAAGAAAGTATTATAAGCAAAGTTATTCTAATAAATTTGATAACACAGATGAAATGAACAGTTTTTGACAAAGATAGTTTACCAAAATTGACACAAAAATAAATTGAAAATCTGAATAGCCATGTTTCTAAAGAAAAATTTGAGCATTTGTATTGAAGTTTATCAGACCCCCTTAGTACAAAGACTGTACTGAGCCCAGATGGTGAATTCTGGAACAACAGGAGAAGTCATGGGAATTCACACAAGCGCTCACAGAAAGTAGGGGAAACAGAAATATGCCAAACACTTGTGTGTGTGGTTTTGAATCGACACCACCCTGACACCAAATCATGATAAAGCCATAAACACACGCATGTATACACATATGCATATAAGTACATGTGTATACAAGCATTCCTCACGAACAAACCATAACAATATGCAACAAAATGTCGGAAATAAAAGATAATGGAACATTGCCCAGTGAGCTATATCCCAGGAATTCAAGATTGACTGAACACTGCAAAAGCATTAATTCGTCTACATATTAACAAAAGAAAGAGGGAAAATCATGTCATTTCAAGAAATGCAGAAAAATATTTGACAACATTAAAAACATTCAAGATAGATAGCAAATTCAAGCAAAGAATAAAAAGGAAGGCCCTCAAACTGATAAAGGGGCATCTATGGAAAACCTGCAGATCAGCAAAATGTTGAAGGCTTGCCCCCAGATCAGGAGTGGGGAAGGAAGGCCTTTCTGACCCCGTCAGCTCAGCTCTGCACAGGAGCACCTGGCCAGTGCATTCAAGCAAGAAACGAGAGAGCCACACAGATTAGAAAGAAAAAAACAAAACCTTTAAATTTGCGTGTGGCAAATTGTTTATGCTGAAAACTCTAGGAAATTTACAAACAGCTACTGGAAATAATAAGTGAATTTAGCCTGGCCATGAGACACAAACAACTAAAAAAATCAATTTTATTGCTAAATACTAGCATAAATCAAGTGAAAAATAAAACAAAAATTTATTTAAACAGAATAAAAAAAGGAATATAAAATATTCAAGAGCATACTTCATTAAAAAGGACAAGAATTGTGACTTGAAATTAAAGAGGACCTAAGTGAACAGAGAGAAGCACTTTCACTAATGTTAAGAATTCAAATACCCACAAATCAATCCAACACAGCACCAACCAAAATACTGGTTTTCTAAAAATGTACAATAATTTTAACATTTATATGGAGTGTTAAGGTCCTGAAACAGCCCAAATACTTTTGGTAAGAAAGAACACAGAATCCCTAATTCTAAGTCTCACCCTGAAGACAGTAGGGACATGCCCAGAGGCAGTTTCATCAGCGCAGCAAGCAGCTCAGAATAGACACTTGTGCAGACTGTGAATTGATTTTTGACAAAAATTCTAAAGAAATTAAATGGAAAAAAAATGTTTGTTTGTTTGTTTTTAAATGATGTTGGGACAGCAGAGTAAACATGTGGAAACAACCTCGTGCACACATTGTGGTTTACACACCAAACAGGCAGTGTGACTCCACTTTGCTAATATTAAACACCAACCCAGTGTGCGGGGATTGGGAAGCAGCTGAATGTCCCGGCCACTTTGCACAAGTTTGGCGACTTCTGACACGGTGAAGACGCACGCTGCTACATGCTTCACTGATACCACTCTGGTACTCACCCAAAAGGTAGGAAAAATCTGCACAAAAGGCTTGTTCAGAGGTGTCCGCACTGGCTTTCCTGGGAGCAACTGAAATCCCCATCAGCAGGAAAACGGCTTTAACATTAGCATGCAACCGGGCTTCCTGGTGGCTCAGATGGTGAAGAGTTCAGTTCAGTCACTCAGTCCTGTCCGACTCTCTGAGACGCTGCGGACTGCATCACGCCAGGTTTCCCTGTCCATCATCAATGCCCAGAGCTTGCTCAAACTCATGTTTACCGAGTTGCTGATGCCATCCAACCATCTTATCCTCTGTCATCCCCTTCTCCTCCTGCCCTCAATCTTTCCCAGAATCAGGGTGTTTTACAATGAGTCCATTCTTTGCATCAGGTGGCCAAAGTATTGGAGTTTCAGCTTCAGCATCAGTCCTTCCAATGAATATTCAGGGCTCATTTCCTTTAGGATGGACTGGTTGGATCTCCTTGCTGTCCATGGGACTTTCAAGAGTCTTCTCCAACACCACAGTTCAAAAGCATCAATTTTTCGGAGCTCAGGTTTCTTTATGGTCCAACTTACATCCATACATGACTACTGGAAAAACCATTGCTTTGACTAGATGGACCTTAGTTGGCAAAGTAATGTCTCTGCTTTTCAATGTTCTGTCTAGGTTGATCATAGCCTTTCTTCCAAGGAGCAAGTATCTTTTAATTTAATGGCTGCAGGCACCATCTGCAGTGATTTTGGAGCCCCCCAAAATAAAGTCTCTCACTGTTTCCACATCTATTTGCCATGAAGTGATGGGATTGGATGCCATGATCTTTGTTTACTGAATGTTGAGCTTTAAGCCAACTTTTTGACTCTCCTCTTTCACTTTCATCAAGGGGGTCTTCAGTTCTTCGCTTTCTGCCATCAAGGTGGTGTCATCCGAGTATCTGAGGTTATTGATATTTCTCCGGGCAATCTTAATTCCAGCTTGTGTTTCATCCAGCCTGGCATTTCGCATGGTGTACTCTGCATGTAAGTTAAATAAGCAGGGAGACAGTATACAGCCTTGACTTACTCCATTCCCAATTTGGAACCAGTCTGTTGTTCCATGTCCAGTTCTAACTGGTGCTTCCTGACCTGCATACAGATTTCTCAAGAGGCAGGTTAGGTGGTCCGGGTATTCCCATCTCTCTCAGAATTTTCCACAGTTTATTGTGATCCACACAGTCAAAGGCTTTGGCATAATCAATAAAGTAGAACTAGATATTTTTCTGGAACTCTCTTGCTTTTTGATGATCCAATGGATGTTGGCAATTTGAACTCTGGTTCCTCTGCATCTTCTAAATCCAGCTTGAACATCTGGAAGTTCACAATTTACGTATTGCTGAAGCCTACCTTGGAGAATTTTGAGCATTACTTTGCTAGTGTGTGAGATGACTACAATTGTGCAGTAGTTTGAGCGTTATTTGGCATTGCCGTTCTTTGGGATTGGAATGAAAACTGACATATTCTAGCCCTGTGGCCACTGGTTGAGTTTTCCAAATTTGCTGGCATATTGAACGCAGCACTTTAACAGCACCATCACATAGGGTGTTTTTTTTGGTGGAATCCAACATTCTCCAGTCGATGGTTGTCCAGCAGTGAGTTGTAATTTTGGAGTTCTCGAAGGAGAAGATGAGCGCGTGTCCTTCTACTCCACATCTTGATGATGTCCAGATGATAAAGAATCCACCTGCATTATGGGAAAACTGCATTCGATCCCTGGGCTGGGAGGACCCCCTGAAGGAGGGCCTGGCAAGTGACTCCAGCATGCTTGCCTGGAGAATCCCCAGGGACAGAGGAGCCTGGTGGGCTACAGTCCCTGGGGTCACGCAGATTCGGACACGAGTGAGTAAGCACAGCAACACATCCAGCCGCAGGACGGATGCTCCTCAGCAACGAAGAGGCGGGGCCGGTGCGCACACAGCACGCGGGCGCGGGAGGGCCTGCGGGGGAAGGGGCGCAGGCCGGGGAGCGGGGCGGCCTGACCCCTCCCGGCTCTCCTGTCGACAGGAGCCAGTTCCGGAGAGGCCTGTGTCCTCTGTGGCGTGAGCATGTGGGGCTCTGGGGCTGACGGAGCCCTTCCTGCCTCCTGACTGGTGGGGTGGCCTCCCGAGACACCCGGGTCCTAGTCCTCGGACCTGTGGAACTACTTTATGTGGAAGAGGGACTCTTGCTGATGCAGTTAGGAGAAGGACCTTGAGATGGGGAAATCGTCCTGGATGATTCGAAACAGGGAGGCATAGGGAGGCGAAAGACAGCCGGGAAGGGATGTGAGCGGGGACCAGGCGGAGCAAAGGTTGAGGACACAGCATCCCGAGGACAACGTCCAGGGGCCGAACCAGGCCGGGACCCAGCTTCTGCCCTGGAGCTCGAGGGAGGGCTCCGCAGCGCCCTGCCGTGGCCGCGAAGAGTAAGGGAAGAGCTGCGTGCTGGTTTAGCACTGCCCTCGCTGGCGCGCACTCATTTGTTCTGCAGCCCCTGGAAATATAGCTGGCTTGCTGGTGGAAAATTCTTCAAGAGCTGGGAATACCTGACCACCTGACCTGCCTCCTGAGAAATCTGTATGCAGGTCAGGAAGCAACAGTTAGAACTGGACATGGAACAGCAGACTGGTTCCAGATTAGGAAAGGAGGACGTCAAGGCTGTATCCTGTCACCCTGCTTATTTAACTTCCATGCAGAGCACATCATGAGAAAGGCTGGGCTGGAAGAAGCACAAGCTGGAATCAAGATTGCCGGGAGAAATATCAATAAACTCAGATATGCAGATGACACCACCCTTATGGCAGAAAGTGAAGAGCCTCTTGATGAAAGTGAAAGAGAGTGAAAAAGCTGGCTTAAAACTCAACATTCAAAAAACTAAGATCATGGCACCCAGTCTCATCACTTCATGGCAAATAGATGGGGAAACAATGGAAACAATGAGAGACTTTATTTTCTTGGGCTCCAAAATCATTGCAGATGGTGACTGCAGCCATGAAATTAAAAGACGCTTGCTCTTGGAAGAAAAGGATATTAAAAAGCAGAGACATTATTTTGCCAACAAAGGTCTGTCTAGTCAAAGCTGTGGTTTCTCTAGTAGTCATGTATGGACGTGAGAGCTGGACTATAAAGAAAGCTGAGCACTGAATAATTGATGCTTTTGAACTGTTGGAGAAGACTCTTGAGAGTCCCTTGGACTGCAAGGAGATACCGACAGTCCATCCTAAAGATCAGTCCTGAATATTCATTGGAAGGACTGATGCTGCAGCTGAAGGTCCAATACTTTGGTCACCTGATGGGAAGAACTGGCTCCTTAGAAAAGACTCTGATGCTGGGAAAGGCTGAAGGCAGGAGGAGAAGGGGACAACAGAGGATGAGATGGCTGGATGGCATCACCGACTCAATGCACATGAGTTTGAGCACGCTCCGGGAGTTGGTGGTGGACAGGGAGGCCTGGTGTGCTGCAGTCCATGTGGTCGCAAAGAGTCGAACATGACTGTGTGACTGAACTGAGCTGATGCTGGTTTTACGACTATAGGCATTTCTTGAAATGTCAGTTCAGTTCAGTTCAGTCGCTCAGTCGTGTCCGACTCTTTGCGACCCCATGAATCGCAGCACGCCAGGCCTCCCTGTCCATCACCATCTCCCGGAGTTCACTCAGACTCACGTCCATCAAGTCAGGGATGCCATCCAGCCGTCTCATCCTCTGTCGTCCCCTTCTCCTCGTGCCCCCAATCCCTCCCAGCATCAGAGTCTTCCAATGAGTTAACTCTTTGCATGAGGTGGCCAAAGTACTGGAGTTTCAGCTTCAGAACATTTCTTCCAAAGAACACCCAGGGCTGATCTCCTTCAGAATGGACTGGTTGGATCTCCTTGCAGTCCAAGGGACTCACAAGAGTCTTCTCCAACACCACAGTTAAGAAGCATGAGTTCTTCAGTGCTCAGCTTTCTTCAAAGTCCAACTCTCACATCCATACATGACCACAGGAAATCCATAGCCCTGACTAGACGGACCTTTTTTGGCAAAGTAATGTCTCTGCTTTTCAGTACGTTATCTAGGTTAGTCATAACTTTTCTTCCAAGGGGTAAGTGTCTTTTAATTTCATGGCTGCAGTCACCATCTGCAGTGATTTTTAAGCCCCCCGAAATAAAGTCTGACACTGTTTCCACTGTTTCCCCATCTATTTTCCATGAAGTGATGGGACCAGATGCCATGATCTTTGTTTTCTGAATGCTGAGCTTTAAACAAAATTTTTCACTTCAAATGTCAGAGTGTACCCTTAACAGAGCTGTGGGACACTGAAGTGACCGATGGTTGCCTGGGGTTGGGGTCAGGGAGGGAAGAGTGAGGGGTGCACAGAGGACGTTTAGGGCAGCAAAATGCTCCGTATGTCACTGTAGCCGTGGACACACATCATCACCCGTCTATCCAGACGCACAGACCATACAGCCCAAGTCTGAACCCTGAAGTGAGCACTGGGCCGTGGGCAGCGATGGCGTGTCAGTGTGGGGTCTTTCTTGGTGATGAATGCCCCCTGGCAGGAAGTAGGGGGATGTTGGTAACTGGGATGTGACGCACATGTAGTGGGGGGGGTGTATGAGAAATCTCCACACTTGCCTCCCAATTTTGTTGTGGATCTAATAAAATAAATTCTTTAAAAAATGTATCCTTGAGATCTATATATTTGCATGAAAAATTTGCTTCAAAATACCTACTCAAAAACAGTATAAAAAGAAATAAAAACATATATTCTATGCTTAAAGACACAAAAATCTGTACATAAAATGGGAGTCCGTGATCTCTGACATGCTCTTTTGGAGGAAATGCAAGCTCCGTATTTTTAAATGCTTTTGTAACGCCTATTTTAATTGGAAAATAATCACTTCACAGTGCCGGGCCAGCTTCTGCCATCCGTCAGCATGAATCAGTCACGAGAACATATACGTCCCCTACTCTGGAAGCACCCTCAGCCCGACCCCATCCTGTGCCTCTGGGTGTCACAGAGCACCAGGCTGAGCTCCCTGTGTTATACGGCAACCTCCCACCAGCTATCACTTTACATGCGGTAACATATGCGTTTCAAGGCTACGCTTTCAGTCGGCTCAGTCTCTCCTTCCCCCGCTGTGTCCAAAGTCTGCTTTCCATGTCTGCATTTCTATTCCTGCCCTGAAAGTAGGCCAGTTCAGTTCAGTCGCTCAGTCGTGTCCGACTCTTTGCGACCCCATGAACTGTAGCACGCCAGGCCTCCCTGTCCATCACCAACTCCCGGAGTTCACTCAGACTCACGTCCATCGAGTCCGTGATGCCATCCAGCCATCTCATCCTCTGTCGTCCCCTTCTCCTCCTGCCCCCAATCCCTCCCAGCATCAGAGTCTTTTCCCATGAGTCAACTCTTTGCGTGAGGTGGCCAAAGTACTGGAGTCTCAGCTTCAGCATCATTCCTTCCAAAGAAATCCCAGGGCTGATCTCCTTCAGAATGGACTGGCTGGATCTCCTTGCAGTCCAAGGGACTCTCAAGAGTCTTCTCCAACACCACAGTTCAAGAGCATCAATTCTTCGGCGCTCAGTACCATTCTATATATACGCATCAATACATGACATTTGTTTTTCTCTTTCTGACTTACTTCACTCTATTCATCCACTTCACTAGAGCTGACTCAAATGTATTCCTTTTTATGACTAAACAGAGATTTCTCCAAAGAAGACACACAGATGGGCAGCAAGCACATGAAGAGACCGCGGCATCGCTCATTATCAGAAAAGTGCGAATCAAAACTGTAACGATCAGAAGGTCATCATCAAAAAATCCACAAACAGTAAGTGCTGGAAAGGCTGAGGACAAAAGAGAACCCTCCTACACTGTTCGGAAAGTCAATTGATACAGCCCCTGCAGGAGAACAGTGTGGAGACTCCTTTAAAAACTAGGAGTAAAACTGCCATATGACCCAGCAACCCTACTGTTGCACATATACCCTGAGGAAACCACAATCAGAAGAGACCCGCAGTGCTCCCAGGAGCGCCCAGCAGCCAGCACCGCAGGCAGTCCAGGCGCCCGCTGCCGGGAACGGACTCAGAAGCCGTGGCGCCGGCACACGCTGGAATATTACACGTGGCATTTTGTGTGGTTCTTATTCTCAGTGGTTCTCAACCTGTCGCATCTCAGTTCCTTTAAATCGCAGCAGCAGAGTCGGGCCAGCGACGCCTGAGCGTTTACACTGACCTTTGCAGACTCTGCCCCGGGCCGCCTGACCCGCCTCCCACCCTGGGCGCCCCGGGCCCCACGCGGCCGCCCCCTCTGCTCACGCGAGTCCTGCAGCGCCCGGGGGCACGGCTGACCCGCGTGGTAGGGGGGCCCGGGGGGCCTGGGGCTTGACTTCCTCCAGGGAAAGGGACCGCAGGGCGAGGCTGGACGGGAGACTCGGGAGGAAGGAGGCTGCGCCGGAGCGGGGTGATCACAGGACGAGTCCAGGGGCACGGCGAGTGGGCACGGGCCGCCGCCCGGGATAGCAGGCAGTGCCCGCGGGGGAGCGTGGCCGCCAGCGGATGACCCTGCAGACACAGGGATGAAGGCGGCAGCCCGCAAAGCTCCGCAGGCGCCTTTCAGGCTGGGGCGCCCTGAGGTGGGAGGGAGGCGTGAGCACCGGGCCACCGCCGTGGGAGCGCGTGTGCAGGTCCCGGCGGGGCGCCTCTCCTGGGTCGGCCCTCAGGCTGCGGCTGTGGGGGACCCTTTCTCTCTCATTCACAATTTACAGTGTGTCCATGTCTGCAGTTCCAAATGTAATAAACAAAAGGTTTAGAATAGTCTCCTAACCATGCAAACCAGAAAGGACTGTAAAGGGTTAAAAATAACTCTGAACGTGTTTTAAAAATGCGATGGCTTTGCACACACCGTCTGCGGCTCTCAGTGGCTGTGCCAGCCGCGGCGCTTGTGCACGGGAGGCTGAGGGTCCCGGGCTCACTTGCACTCTGCACCAGGCGGGCGGGCCCACAGCCCCCACCGCCTCCGGAGGCCCTCCGGGCGCACGCGACTTGCTGCTTCGTGTTGCAGCATGTTCTCACTGACTGAGCTTCCAGAACTCCTCCTGTCTTTCTGTGCTCGTACAATCTTATACAGAATTAGGCATTTTCTTTTTCCTTTTTCCTTTGAAGCAGACTAAGCACCTGCATCCTTCCCTTTGGCGGCAACTCTGCAGGAGCTGGTCGGGGATGTTGCGGAGGGGAGCTGCCGGGCAGGCCCCAGAGGACACGGGACAGCGGGACACGTCTGGACTTTGCCGCCTGAAGGGGCCCACCTGTACTGGGGAGGTTCTGCTCTCACGCTGCCTCCTAGCTTGCGTTTTCCCTTCTTCAGAAGGGGAGCTGCTCGGGGGCTGCGGACCCTTGGACTCACTGGTGGCAGTGCTCACTGGCAGGGAGGCCTGGGGGCGGGGGGCCTGTCTCCCTCCTGAGGAGGAAAGTAGGCAGTGAGAGCTGCCTGAGCCAGCCCTAGAGAGTCCCAGAGGGGCGCAGCGTTCCCAGAGCTCAGGGCCCCCATTGCTGCATCTCCAGAGAGCTGCAGAGAAGCTGGGGTGCTGCAGGGGGACGCGACACAGAAGCGCGTGTTCCTTGCGCAGTACGCCTCCCCTAACCGGGAAAGGGCCCCAGTGATTACTAGGCGCACCGGGAAACTTACTAGCAGGAAAGACAGAGAGCAAATCGACACCAAGCCAATGCGCAGTTTGAACAGTGCAAGCAGAAGAGGGCAGAAAGTAATTAGCAGCAGCATCCTCAGGGGGCTAAGAGATGCTGTGAAATGAGGAAAGGTGCTATCAGGCAGAAATACCCAGAGGACAACAGTGAGCACTGAGGCATGAGAGACATGTGAAAGTGAAAGCCACTCAGTGGCCGGCTCTTTTCACCCACACAGTCCACGGAATTCTGTAGGCCAGAACACCGAGTAAGTAGTCTGCGTTCTCCAGCAGATCTTTCCAACCCAGTAATCGAACTGGGGTCTCCTGCATTGCAGGCAGATTCTTTACCAGCTGAACTATCAGGGAAACCCAAATTAAAACAGTGAAAGAGTTGGAAACTACTGTCGAGGAAATCTTTTGGAAATTAGTGCTGAAAGGGGCAGGCAGGGGGCTGGGGAAGCGAAGCTTGGGCCCTGGTCCCCAGCCTTTGTCCTAACCCAGGGTCAGAGGCATCTGAGGGAAGGCAACCCTTGAAATAATCAAGAACGACCCTCCAGAGCCAGATAACGCCGCTTTCTAAACTGAAAGGGAACACCGACAGCCCAGTACAAGGGATGAAGATCAAGTCAAAGCAAAGCACAATGCCAGGACTCTGCAGGGCAGAAGGAAGCTGAGCCCGTGAGACAGAAC
Source organism: Nanger dama (assembly GCA_917880005.1). Lineage (NCBI taxonomy): Eukaryota > Metazoa > Chordata > Mammalia > Artiodactyla > Bovidae > Nanger > Nanger dama. The sequence goes on from CAKJTW010000025.1 coordinate 306,942, forward strand.
ATGAGGACCAGCCATTCACACGCGGCACGGAGGTGGGGGCGGCCCACGTTCTTGTGAACCTCGAGTACCAAATCTGGCCAAACTATCAACCAGAATTTAAGGTGGAACATAGAGGTCTTCAGACGTGAAGGGCATCTGCCTCCTGATTGCCCTCCTGGGACGTGTGCTTCCTGAGGCCCAAGAGAGGAGGCAGGGAAACAGGAGCCAGGGAGGCCGCTGAGAAGGAGCCTCCCGGGGTGGAGGGTGGCTGGCCCTGAGCAGCTTGTGCAGCCGGTTTAAAGGATGCCCCGTGGAGACAGCTTCGTCTCAAAGAGGACGGGACTGAGAGAAAACTGGGTGGCGCATCTGAAAGGCTGGAGAGGAGATTTGGTGTTGTTACTCGAGTAACAGCCAGAGAGAAAACGGGGCAGCCCTGACCCCAGAGAAGGGGGGATCTACTGTAAATCACACACTCGTAGTTCATTAAAGGTCTTTGTCAATTACGTTTATGATGACAAAACTGAATGCTGGTATTGATCTAAACCGAATTATAAGATGACTGTTGAAGGAGACGGGGAGCTTGCGCAGAGCCTGCAGGGGAGGAGAGGGCCAGTCCTGATGGTGCAGGGTGGGGACACGACGGAGCAGGCCGCTCTGAAGGCGGAGCATGTGGCAGAGAAGGGAGGGCATGGTACGAGAGCGTCGAGGCTGCCTTTGATAAAAGTAGAGAGAAAAGCTGAGGATAAGGGAGGGCAAAACACACTTGTTCGTGGGAAAGTGGTTAGAACTTGTAAACAAGGGTTGATTCTCCAGGGACTTGGCCTTCTCGTGCTCAAGCGCACTAGCCAAGCCTTCAGCAATATGCCTGGGGCCATTTTAATGCAAAAATCACTGCAAACTCGCAGGAGAGTTTAAAACTGTGGCGCTAAATACGCTGCTGTGGCTCGCCTGTTCACCGTTTACAGGTGAGACCTGAGACAGGAAGGCGGAGGGCAGCCTTGGGCAACCCTCGCTGGGAACATGGGCTTTGGCGGCTCAGAATGTTTCCCTCACTCCGATCATGCAGCAGAGAGCCCCGAAAGCAAGTGCTGCGAGTATTGACTTTGTGACAAACTCTAGCAAGGAAGTACGTTTGCTTTGTTTAAGGTTTGAAACTAGAAGTGTGAGTCCTATTTTTTTTCAAAATTGTTTTGACCATTTGGGGATTTCACGGCACCCCCACTCCAGTACTCTTGCCTGGAAAATCCCATGGATGGAGGAGCCTGGTAGGCTGCAGTCCATGGGGTCGAGAAGAGTCGGACACGATTGAATGATTTCACTTTCACTTTTCACTTTCATGCATTGGAGAAGGAAATGGCAACCCACTCCAGTGTTCTTGCCTGGAGAATCCCAGGGAGGAGGGAGCCTGGTGGGCTGCTGTCTATGGGGTCGCACAGTCGGACACGACTGAAGTGACTTAGCAGCAGCAGCAGCATATTTCCATATGAATTTGAGAATCAGCTTTTCCCGTCAAAAAAAAAAAAAAAAAAGGCCATTAAATTTGGGCTGAGATTGTCTTCGGTGTGAAGACCATTTGGGGAGTATTGTCGTATTAACAATATTACACTTTCTAGTTTATAATTAGGGATGTCTTTCCATTTATTTAGGTCTTTGACTTATTTCAACAGTATCTTGTGGTTCCAGTGTATAAAGCTGTTACTTTCTTGGGTAAATGTCTTTCTAGATATTTTACTATTTGAATGCTATTGTGAACTTAGTTTTAATTTCCTTTCAGATCTTTTACTCCTACTGTATGGGAACGCAGCTGCCTGTTTTTGCTGTTGTTGATCCCATACCCTGCAGCTTTGCTTCACCAATGCTGACAGTCTGCTCTGGCCACGCATGGGCTCTGCAGATCCTCTCTGTGCAGAATTGTCTCATCTGCAAACAGAGCTGCCTTCACGTTCAGCTTGAACAACTTATTTCATCTTCTTTCCCAACTGCTCTGGCTGGGACCTGCAGTGCCTCATGGCACCAGGCACCCTTGTCTTGCTCTTGATCTTGTCAAGGGAGGGCACATTTCAGTCTTTCATTATTAAGTGTGATCTTAGCTATAGTTTTCCCAGTTGTCCTGTGTGATGCTAAAAACATTCTCTTGTACTCCAAGTTTGCTGAGTTTGGTTCTTAAATCAGCAAAATGTGTTGAATATTGTCAAATGTTTGCTTTGCATCTATTTACATGATCACGTGTGTTTGTTCTTCTTTCTATTAATATGGTACATTGCATTAACTGATTTCCCTATATTGAAGCTGGAATCAAGATTGCCGGGAGAAATACCAGTAACTTCAGATATGCAGATGACGCCACCGCTAGGGCAGAAGGTGAAGAAGAACTAAAGAGACTCTTGATGAAAGTGAGAGAGGAGAGTAAAAGAGTTGGCTTAAAGCTCAACATTCAGAAAACTAAGATCATGGCATCTGGTCCCATACTTCACGGCAAATAGGTGGGAAAACAGTGAAAGACTTTATTTTTGGGGGCTCCAAAATTACTGCAGATGGTAACTGCAGCCATGAAATTGAAAGACGCTTACTCCTTGGAAGGAAAGTTATGACCAACCTAGACAGCATATTAAAAAGCAGAGACATCACTTTGTCAGCAAAGGTCTGTCTAGTCAAGGCTATGTTTTTTCCAGTGGTCATGTATGGATGTGAGAGTCGGACTATAAAGAAAGCTGGGCACCAAAGAATCGATGCTTTTGAACTGTGGTGTTGGAGAAGAATCTCGAAAGTCCCTTGGATTGCAAGGAGATCCAACCAGTCCATCCTAAAGGAATGAGTTCTGAATATTCATTGGAAGGACTGATGTTGAACCTGAAACTCCAATACTTTGGCCACTTGATGCAAAGAATGGACTCATTTGAAAAGACCTGATGCTGGGAAAGATTGAAGGCAGGAGGAGAAGAGGACGACAGAGGATGAGATGGTTGGATGGTATCACCGACTCAATAGACGTGGGTTTGGGTAGACTCCAGGAGTTGGTGATGGACAGGGAGGCCTGGCGTGCTGTGGTTCATGGGGCCACAGAGTTGGACACGGCTGAGTGACTAAACTGAACTGAACTCCACCTACATTCCCAGGATGAATCCTACTGTCTTTTAATGTTCTCTTGGATTCAGCGTGCCAGAAGGGGGATATTAATCTATAAAAACGTTTGTACCGGTATTGTGGTGTCATGTAACTTATATTGAGTTTTATTTGATGAGTCCAGGTCAAGACCCAAAGCTAAAGCTATCTGGATAATGTTGGTTATACCTTTGCTAGTTGGATGCTTCATAGAGTGGAAGTGAAGAGTTCTGAGATCAGCACGTGGAAACTCTCTCTGTTTCTGGGCATTTTGGCTCCGTACTAAATTATTTAATATGCTTGGTCAACAAGTCTGTAATGCTGCAATGGACCCGTGTTGAGTCTATTTGTGCTCGCCATGCCAAGTCACTTCAGTTGTGTCTGACTCTTTGTGACACTATGGACTGTGGCCCGCCAGGCTCCTCTGTCCATGGAATTCTCTAGGCAAGATCACTGGAGTGGGTTGCCATTTCCTTCTCCAAGGGATCTTCTGCATCCAGGAATCAAACCTGCGTCTCCCACCTCTCCTGCATTGGCAGGTGGCTTCTTCAAGGGCTGAGCCATAGGTTTGAAAAAAAAATCAGTTTGTCATTGCTATCTAGCCTCAAACTCAGAACATGTGAACACATGAAATCTGATTTAATACAAGCTCAGGGTCAGTTTTTCTCTTTTTACTAATAGTGACTTGTAATCAAATTTAGCATGAAGCCTTTCCCTCTAGCTGAATATCTCCTAAGCGTTATTCTCTCTCTGACATGCATCACTGACTTGCTTTTTTCCGGTAGTGTTGCCTCCAGCTGTTGAGCCAGTTTTCCTTATGGTGTTAGTGTCTGTTTTTCATTTCGATTACAAATGTAATGATCTCCTTTGTTAGTAATATATAGAGTTTTAATAAAAAATATTATCCTTTAGCTATGTTTTCACAGGAGGCTCTTTATCTCTCTTCTCTCCTCATGCTTTTGAAAATATTAGAGGATAAAATTCTTATATTACATTTTAAAAAGTTATCTCTTCCAAAAAGAAAAGAAAATTCAAGACAGTTTGAAATTTCCTTTCATTTGAGATAATCACTTATAAAGTTTAATTTGTCATAGTATACAAATTTTGCTATCACAATCATTTAAATCGACATTAACTGTATGCATATAAAATCTGTTCTCATTCACCCTGTTTTTCATGATCACTTTGTCATTCCTCCTGGTGTGAGCTCCACTGGCTCAAGGCCAAGCCTCACTCCCCTGATGCCTCAGCTGCTCAGGAACCAGGGTTTCTGTTGGTGCTTCCCTTCCTCCTCACGTTCTTTCTTTTCTTGCTCCCTGTTTCTTCATTTCTCCTGTTCTTTCCCCATCTCTCTTCCTTGCTTCCATGTTTATTGAATGAAAAGTCTTATAACCTTTCAGTTCAGTTCAGTTCAGTTTAGTTGCTCAGTCATGTCCGACTCTTTGTGACCCCATGGACTGCAGCACGCCAGACCTCCCTGTCCATCACCAGCTCCCAGAGTTTACTCACACTCATGTCCATGGAGTCACTGATGCCATCCAACCATCTCATCCTCTCTCAACCCCTTCTCCTCCTGCCCACAATCTTTCCCAGCATCAGGGTCTTTTCCAGCGAGTCAGTTCTTCCCATCAGGTGGCCAAAGTATTGGAGTTTCAACTTCAGGGTCAGTCCTTCCAATGAATATTCAGGACTTATTTCCTTTAGAATGGACTGGTTGGATCTCCTTGCAGTCGAAGGGACTCTCAAGAATCTTCTCTAACACCACAGTTCAAAAGCATCAGTTCTTTGGTGGTCAAAATAGTCCAACTGTCACATCCATACATGACTACTGGAAAAACTATAGCCTTGACTAGATGGGCCTTTGTTGACAAAGTAATGTCTCTGCTTTTAATATGCTGTCTAGGTTGGTCATAACTTTCCTTGCAAGAAGTAAGTGTCTTTTAAATTCATGGCTGCAGTCACCATCTGCAGTGATTTCGGAGCCCCCAAAATTAAGGTCAGCCACTGTTTCCACTGTTTCCCCATCTATTTGCCATGAAGTGATTGGACCGGATGCCATGATCTTAGTAGCCTTTAGTAGTGACTTTAAATCTCCTTAATTTTGGTAACCTAAAGTCAAATCTGCCTTTGAGCATGACAGGGTTAGCCTGCTGTATCCAACTGGGACTTGAAAGCAGAACCCCGCAGGCGTTTCCAACCCTGTATGAAATGCTTTCTTCTTTGCAGCCTCTGTATGCTCTCCCTAAGGCATTTTGCAAAGAGAAAAACAGAATGATTGAGAATACAGTGCATGTCCTTGGAGATCCTGGTTTATCACTGGCAGATTGACATCTGCTTCCATTGCTAGTTGGGCCGTTCTCAAGTTGCAGCTTACTTGTTTGGGCCCTGAGGACCTTGGCTGGGTGTAAAGTCAGAAAAGCGAGAGGGATGTCAGGAGGGAGCAGGCTCTCTCTGCTAAGCCCACCTCCAAGGCGTCTGGAGCTTTTCCAGGCATGAGTCCATCCCAGCAACAACGTCTTAAGGAGGTCGGTTCCTCTGGCCCCTGAGACTGTCTTCAGGAGCTCCTCAGAGTCTGGGAGAACCCACGGTAACCCTTCTCAAAACAAGGGGGTCACCAGCAGGAGCGAGAGCAGGCATCAGGGCTGGGGTCAGCCCGAAGGTTAGAAGTGACGGCTATTGGACCATCTTGTCCTGCCTCAGTTCTGCTTGCTTCCTCTAAGGATGCAGGCTCACACCCCATTATTTTGTCAGGTGCTGTTCCAGCCCTGTGAAAAACCCACACCACCCACGTGCCTTTTGAAACAGGCTTGAACTCCTTCATGAAAATACACTCTGCAAAACGGGACTTGTATTTTTGGAAAGAAGAGTCCAGATTCTGTCTTTCATATCTAAGCAGGAAAGACTCTTTTTCTAAGCCTGGTTGAGGGAGAAAAATTATCTACTTAATCAAGAATACAATACTTGAAAAAATAGGAACATAATTTTATTTGAATTCTGACAGAACAGTGGAGGATGGAGCCAGGAAGAAGCATGGATGGGAGACCAGAGGCTGAAGCCACCGGCTAGCCCTCCTCACTGGGCAGTTTCCAAAGAACCCAAATGTATTAAGATGCAGAGAACACAAAATACAGTGCGCACAGTTTAACCTCATTTGGTGACTCAGAAACAATTCAGATTCTTGCTTCAGGGTTAGCATTACTAATATCAGATGACATTGCATCATCTTACCCTTGGGAGGAATCTGGTTTATCAGCACTGAGTGAATAGTATAGCCCAGGAGATACAGCTATATGTAAAGTCCTAATACAGGCTTCTTTACGTAAAAGTTAACCTTTCAGTGGTCAAAGGTACCAACTTCCAGTTACAAAATAAGTCCTGAGCATGTGATGGGGACTATAGTTAGCAGAACTGTGCTTCAGGTTTGAAAACTGCCGAGAGAGTAGACCCGAGACGTTCTCATCAGGAAAATACCTGTAAGATCCCCTGGAGAAGGATATGGCAGTCCACTCCAGCACTCTTGCCTGGACAATCCCATGGACGGAGGAGCCTGATAGGCCACAGTCCATGGGGTCGCAGAGTCGGACATGACTGAGCGACGTCACTTCATGTGAGGTGATGGAAGTTAATCAGACAGCTTGTGGTGATCATTCTGCAGTATATACAAATATTGAATTATTATGTCATACGCTTGAAGCTAAAATAGCGATATATGTCAATCCCACCTCAACTTAAAAAACAAATTAAATAATTTTAGTAATTCCTTTGTCTGTTATGCTTAGTTCATGTTACTTATTGGAAAAAACAATCTCCACCATATGAGAATGCGTATGTGTTTTTGGATCTATTTTCAGTCTATGATTTTTGTATGTTAGTATAATGCTGTAACATCATAATACTTTTATAGTTTCTAATCTTTAAACTGCACTCTGATGTCGCTTGTACAAGTATCATCTTCAGTTCAGTTCAGTCGCTCAGTGGTGCCTGTCCCCTTGCAACCCCGTGGACTGTAGCACACCAGGCTTCCCTGTCCATCACCAACTCCCGGAGCATGTTCAAACTCATGTCCGTCGAGTCGGTGATGCCATCCAGCCATCTCATCCTCTGTTGTCCCCTTCTCCTCCTGCCTTCAGTCCTTCCCAGCATCAGGGTCTTTTCCAATGAGTCAGTTCTTCACATCAGGTGGCCAAAGTATTGGAGCTTCAGCTTTAGCATCAGTCCTTCCAATAAATATTCAGGACTGATTTCCTTTAGGATGGACTGGTTGATCTCCTTGCAGTCCAAGGGACTCTCAAGAGTCTTCTCCAGCACCGCAGCTCAAAAGCCTCAGTTCTTCGGCGCTCAGCTTTCTTTATGGTCCAATTCTCACATCCATACATGACTACTGGAAAAACCATTGGTTTGAATATACGGGCCTTTATCGGCAAAGTATCGCCTTATTGTACTTCAAATAAAGTTTTAAAATTAAATTTTCGTTTATTTGTTTCTGTAAGGAAATCTAGATTTGTCCAATTAGATTACATGGGGGGAAATAATCTATAATGTTTTGTTTCTAGAGTTTTTCTCTTCAGCAGATGACAGATTTTGGTGATACAAGTCCTCCAAATTTGTGGGTGTGCATTCCTAGGTATTTTATATTACTTGCTGCTATTACAAGTGCATCTTTTTCATTGTATTTTATAATATTAGCACAGTGATCTTTCACATCATTTGTGTCTGAGCACCACATTGCATCACTGGTTTCCAATAGACACTTCTGGATTGCATGCAAGCAGTCACATGACCTGCAGACAACACTGATTTGGCCCTGCTTCCCCAGTTTTGCCTTGCATCCCTTCTCTTTGTGTGGTTTCATCATGTAGAACGTCCAGAACAAGGACGCCAGTGGCGAGTGATCAGCAGGGAGGTGCTGGACCCAGAGGGACCTGGTTCCATCTCAGCCCTGCAGGAGGCTCTCCCCAGAGTGCCCACTGTGTCTTCATTAAACTGGGAAGTAATGTTGCCTCCTGGGTTGATGTAAAGATTAGAGATAATTTGTCATTTTCTTGGCTAATATGCCAGGTGTTGTACATATACACTGTATTATACTTACTTTTCTATTAAAATTTTGTGATGCTATTGGGCTTTCTTGCTTGTTTTTGATTATAAGAATAATCATTTTGGTTATTCTTTTTTAAATATGAATTTCTAATATGAGTTTGATGTTAAAATTTTTCATAATGTCTTTAATTGATTTGTTTTAAATCCAACTTAGTATAAATAGATTTTTTCCATAAATAGATACTGTATTTTTACAAGATATTTTTACGACATAAAAAATGATAGTGTTGCTTTGTTTTGTTTTAACCAAAGGTGTGATGAATATCTGACGGCTCGGACAGTAGTGAGTCTGTCTGCAATGCGGGAGACCCAGGTGCGGTCCCTGGGTCGAGAAGATCCCCTGGAGAAGGGAACGGCAACCCACTCCAGTATTTTTGCCTGGAAAATCCCATGGGCAGAAGAGCCTGATGGACTACAGTCCATGGAGTCACGTTGAATGGGACATGCCTGAGTAACCATACACACACACACACACATTAATAGTAAACCATCCTTGAAGTTTGATATAAATGCTAAAGGTCAAAATGTATACGTATGTTAAAGTGCTTGTTATTAAGTTGTTAAATACATTATATGTATATCTCTAAAATAGAAAATATCCTTTTCCATAACTATATTTTTAACATTGTGATTTTATATATTATTTTCTTGATACTCATAAAATAATTATTTCATTGTTTATTTTTAAAGGATTAGCATTTAAATTGTATTATTTATATTATTTTTTGTATTCTAATTCCTTATTTTTTGTTTTTAGTATTTTTCTAACCATTATCTTTATTTCTATTAATTGCATGCTTTATTTCTATTTTTTAAAATTAACAACAAAACATTATTGGCCAGTGTTTTGGGCACTATTTATTGACTGTATAATTTATTAACTGGTTATTTTCATTAAAATTATTTTAGCCCATGTTCCTCAAACTGTCAGATTAGATTTGCTGGTTCCCATCACTCTAAACAGGAGTCATTCTACAGTGCATTCTGCCAGCCTTCTCAGGCCCCGTAGCAAAATACCACAGACTTGGTGCTTACACGTCAGAAACGCTTCCTCCCAATTCTGGAGAAAAGTCCCAGATCTCAGGGACCTCCCTTTCTGGCTCCTCCATGGCTACAACTGTGTCCACACGGGCTTCCCCCGTGGGCATCCTGGTGCTTCTTACTCTTTCATGGGAAAGCAGTCATATGGGATTAGGGCCACACTCTGGCATTATTCCACCTAATTACCCTCAGAAACCTGCATGCAGGTCAAGAAGCAACAGTTAGAACCGGACATGGAATAACAGCTGGTTCCAAATTGGGAAAAGAGTACGTCAAGGCTGTATATTGTCACGCTGCTTATTTAACTTATATGCAGAGCACATCATGAGAAACGCTGGGCTGGATGAAGCACAAGCTGGAATCAAGATTGCCGGGAGAAATATCAATAACCTCAGATATGCAGATGACACCACCTTTATGGCAGAAAATGGAAGAACTAAAAAGCCTCTTTATGAAAGTGAAAGAGAAGAGTGAAAAAGTTGGCTTAAAAATCAACATTCAAAAAAAGAAGATCATGGCATCCAGTTCCATCACTTCATGGCAAATAGATGGGGAAATAATGGAAACAGTGAGAGACTTTATTTTCTTGACCTCCAAAATCACTGCAGGTGATGCCTGTAGCCATGAAATTAAAAGATGCTTGCTCCTTGGAAGAAAGCTATTACCAACCTAGACACCATTTTAAAAGCAGAGACATTACTTTGCCAGCAAAGGTCCGTCTAGTCAGGCTATGGTTTTTCTAGTAGTCAGGTATGGATGTGAGGGTTGGACCATAAAGAAAGCTGAGCACTGAAGAACTGATGCTTTTGAACTGTAGTGTTGGAGAAGATTCTTGAAAGTTCTTTGGACAGCAAGGAGATCAAACCAGTCAATCCTAAAGGAAATCAGCCCTGAATATTCACTGGGAGGACTGATGTTGAAGCTGAAGCTCTAATACTTTGGCCACCTGATGTGAAGAACTGACTCACTGAAAAACCCTGATGCTCAGAAAGATTGATGGTGGGAGGAGAAGGGGATGACAGGATGAGATGGCTGGATGGCATCACCAACTCAGTGGGCATGAATTTTAGCAAACTCCGGGAGATAGTGAAGGGCAGGGAAGCCTGGCGCCTGCAGTCCATGGGGCCACAAAGAGTCAGACGTGACTCAGGGACTGAATGACAGCAAAACCCCTGAGAGGCTTGTCCCCAGAGGTGGTCGTGTCGGTTGCTGGGGCTCTAGTCTGTGTGTGTGTGTGTGCTCAACCGTGTCTGAGTCTTGCAACCCCATGGACTACAGCCCTCCAGGCTCCTCTGTCCATGGAATTTTTCAGACAATGTTACTGGAGTGGATTGCCATTTCATGCCCTTGGATAAGCTCAGTCGCTCAGTCAGTCATGTCCAGGTCTTTGCGACCACATGGTCTGCAGCATACCAGGCCTCCTGTCTTTCACCAACTCCTGGAGTTCACTCAAACTCATGTCCATTGAGTCAGTGATGACATCCAACCATCTCATCCTCTGTCGTCCCCTTCTCCACCTGCCTTCAATCTTTCCCAGCATCAGGGTCTTATCCAATTAGTCAGTTCTTTGCACCAGATGGCCAAAGTATTGAATTTCACCTTCAGCATCAGTCCTTCCAATGAACACCCAGGACTGATCTCCTTTAGGATGGACTGGTTGGATCTCCTTGCAGTCCAAGGGACCCTCAAGAGTCTTCTCCAACTCCACAGTTCAAAAGCATCAATTCTTCGGCACTCAGCTTTCTTCATAGTCCAACTCTCACATCCATACATGACCAGTGGAAAAACCATAGCCTTGACTAGACGTACTTTTGTTGGCAAAGTAATGTCTCTGCTTTTTAAAATGCTGTCTAGGTTGGTCATAGCTTTCTTCCAAGGAGCAAGCATCTTTTAATTTCATGGCTGCAGTCACCACCTGCAGTGATTTTGGAACCCAAGAAAATAAAGTCTGCCACTGTTTCCCCATCGGTTTGCCATGAAGTGATGGGGCCAGATGCCATGATCTTCATTTTTTGAAAGTTGAGTTTTAAGCCAGCTTTTTACTCTCCTCTTTCACTTTTATCAAGAGACTCTTTAGTTCCTCTTCACTCTCTGCCGTAAGCGTGGTGTCGTCTGCATATCTGAGGTTGTCGATACTTCATACATTAGGGGATCTTACTGGCTGAGGGCTGGAACCTGCACGTCTGTGTCCCTTGCATTGGCAGGCGGGTTCTTTACCACTAACGCCACCTGGGGAGCCCTGAACTGGAGATGGGAGGGGACACGGTTCCACCCATAAGGTAGATCACCGGGGCCCACGTTCTAGGTCTGTGACTGAAACGTCTTTTTGTGTCCAAGTCTGCTTTGTGAGCAGGTCGCTCAGCTGGTTTCACTGCTTGCTGGTGGTCTCTTTATCTCAGTTTTCTCTTCCTGGGCTTGTCACTTGGTTGGAGCCCCTCCCTGAGGAGGGGTTCTTGAGGGGAACCACTCTGAACTCTGCTGTTCTGCTTATTAGATGAAATGCACCTTGGTCATTAGAAAAACATGAAAACTACCTTCTCCTCAGGTACTGTGAGCCTTATTCCATTACGTTTCGACGTTTCATGTTTAAGAGAAAATGCTATTTTGGTTGCTGAGGACGCACATCACCACTTGCCCCGTGGCTAATAGGATTTGGGTTTTCTTTATTCCTGTCCACACAACTGTATTTGTTGCCACTGTTTGCTTATTCAGGAAAGAGTTTGTTTATGCACGAATGACTGCGTATCCTAGCTTTCAGCTCAGGGAAATTGTCTCACTTTTTCCCTAGATTTTTCCATGTTTCTGGCAGCTTTCTTTGTATCATTAACAATCCTTAGGAAGACCCTCCATTTTCTGTCCATACATGCCCGCTTCATTCTCACGGGTTTCTCTCTTCACTGTAAGTTCTGGAGTCACCTCAGTTTCCCCTTCATGCCTCTGCATTTCTGATGACTGTTGGGGTCCTGCTGGCAGGCCCTCTGTGCACCGACCAGGACTCTTCGCCGCCTATTTACGGAGCTTCCCCTGTGACAGCGCCTCGTCGCCCCCGGCCTCCAGCTTGAAGAGCTGATTCCTGCCTGCGGTTCTTCTGAAGAGTCCCAAAGCCCGAGGGCTGGAAGCAGCCAGCACCGCCAACCTGGCAGCGAGACGCTTCTCTGGAGGCGCCTCATCTGGTCGCTAATTCAGGGGGATTCCGGGACAGCCTCTGGGTCTCTTTCCTCTCCCTAGGAGAGGGCACCCTCGGTCATGTGACCCCAAGCCTGGGCGCCCTGTCTTCACTCTGGTCCTCCAGCATGGAGGGGGTGGTCAGGCAGTCTTTTCCCTTCACTCCCGGCTCTGTGGGTGGAAGGGAGGTGCAGGGGGTGGGCGGAGAGGGACCATGGCTGCATTTAGGTCACCCCTCAAACTTCTGATCCTGCCTTTCCTCACTGCGTCTGTCCACCACCTTCCTACTTGCCTGGGAAACTTGGGGAGGAAGGATAATTAGATTCTGTCAAGTTCTTATGTGCATTTAGGGCTACACATTGGTGGTGATTATTTCCCAAATGTCAGTTCATATGACACTGAGCTTAAGCCCTTTAGAGATTTTAGTAGACAGAGACTTTAGTATGTAGGAACTGTGACTTTTTAATTTCTAAAGGATGAAGGAAAGACTTCCATTAAATTTCACTGAAATTTTAGAAGTATAAGATTTGGGGCTTATTTTACAATCTAGAAAGATCACGTGAAGTTCCAGGTCATGTGGGTAATTTTGACTGGCTGTGTGACATTTGGTAAATGTATTGACCTCTCTGATTAGATCTCAGATGCAGGCTGGTGCAGCTGACTTAGTTCATCTATCTCTCGGGAGATCGTTTCTGGAGCCCTTTCAGCTGACAGTCTGCAAGGGTGAACGGTCTTCTTGCTGTCTGTATAATGCTCACGTCTGTGGTCTGTGAGGGTGAGCTGGGGGCTTCTTTCCCACCCAAGGGTCCTGCGGCTTTTCCACGTGTGCTGGGGATTTCTGTCCACGGGCACTTCCCCTCCCCTTGTGGCTAGCCCACGGGTCCTCTGGGTCCTGCGGTCATTCCCCCTCCCCCTCATCCGGGACGATCTGGCACCGACTGGGGACATTCTGATTGTCACATCTGCTGGAGGACACTGTCACCTGACCGGGGAGCAGGAGAGCTGCTCCGTCGTGGACGCAGAGTGGCCCCTCAATGAAGACTCGTTCAGTCTGAAGCCAGCAGCGAAGGGTCGAGACAATGTGATGCTGTGATGTATGCTGGTAAACTGTGATATGGTTCTTTCTGCCTTTCATGATTCTAGTGTCTGTTATTTTCCTGAACAACCGATGTCTTTGAATTTATCCTTGATGTAGCTACAAAGCTTCAATAGGCCTGGACACCTTTTCAATTTTTTAAAGTACATGTATTTTTTGGTCTACAAATGCTCACAGTACATATAAAAAAGCACTTTTGTTGTTCAAAAAAATAATGCTGTATTTGTTCCAAAAGCCAAATACTGCACTTGAAAGAGACTTGAAATCCATATGGTCCACATGGAAAGGGGGAAATGCTCTTTCATGAATATTTGTGAGCTTGGGACATTACCAAGATCATATTTCAAATGACACTATTCCCGAGAATTTTAAAGAATAGCATAATTAGATTCATAGAAATTTTGAGTTGGAGTGAGTTTCAGGGATCATCCGGAATGTTGAGAGGTGCCAGGCTGTCTCCAAGTGCTTTGGCTGGGACGCTGGGGTCTGAAGAGGTGAGCCGTGAGCATCCTCGGAGCAGGAGGCCCAGCTGGCCAGCGGCCACCGGCATCTGCGTGGAGTTTCTGCCCTTGTCCTGCTGAAGAACATCCCTACCTCTTCCAGAAACAACTGAGCTATGCGCTAAGTTGCTTCAGTCGTGTCTGACTCTTTGCAACCCCTTAGCCCACCAGGCTCCTCTGTCCATGGGATTCTCCAGCCAAGAATGCTGGAGTGGGTTGCTGTGCCCTCCTCCAGGGGATCTTCCCAACCTAGGAATCGAACCTGGCTCTCCCTCATTGCAGGCACATTCGTTACTGTCTGATCCACCAGTGACGCCACATCACAGCGAAGTGTAAACATCAAAGATCAGATTGTTGAGAAGATGGGACTCCGTGTTGGCCCGGCTCGCGACATGGCCACTGCTGTGAGGGTCTGCGCCCTCTGCTCACCCCGACGCTGCCGTCCCCGAGCGCTGGGCGCCGTCCCCGTCGCCGGGTGCGGGGCTCCAGCCGGTGGGGCACCCAGTCTGCTGTGTGAGGAGCGCCCGAGATGGAACCCCCGACCTCGAGAACCAGCGCCAGGGCCTCAGTTCCGCAGGGTTTCCTGGCCCCTGTCTAATCCTGGGACTTCCTGGCTGCTCCCCGGCGGCTCCCTGGGCATGGGCGCCGGTGCACCCGGGAGCAGACGGTCCCTCCTGAGGGGGACGCCCGGTACACGGACACAGGGGGGCGAGGCAGAGTTCACGCGGTGAGGACGCTGGGGGCCGGGGGCAGGCAAGTGGGCGGTGGAGGGGATCCTCCTGGGGAAGCTGCAGAGTCAGGGCGGCTGTGAGCGCGGAGGGGTCCCTGGCGTCGGGAGCACACAGTCAGCCGCCTGCAGGATCTCTGTGTGCCCATGGGCGGGGCTGACTGGGGTGCGCAGAAGCAGGGGCTTCCAGGGTGCTGGTCTGGTTCAGATGCCCCTTGATGACCGCCAGCCAGCCCGTGGGGCAAGGATCACTCCAGAGAAGGGGGTCCTTCCCTCCAGGGTCCAGGCCCCCCGCCCCCACCAGCTGCGGTCTTCACTCTGTCACCTTCTCCATCAGCCTCGGTCCCTGTTCTTCAAGGTGCAACTCTCCATTACTGCAGAAGAGGGTAAGAAAGCTGTGGTACATATACACAATGGAGCATTACTCAGCCTTAAAATGAATAAATTTGAATCAGTTCTAACGAGATGGATGAAACTGGAGCCGATTATACAGAGTGAAGTAAGCCTGAAAGAAAAACACCAATACAGTATACTGACACATGTATGTGAAATTTAGAAAGATGTTTATGATGACCCTGTATGTGAGACAACAAGAGACTCAGGGGTATAGCACGGACTTTTGGACTTTGTGGGAGAGGAAGAGGGTGGGATGATTTGGGAGAATGGCATTGAAACACGTATACTATCATGTAAGAAACAAAGCGCCAGTCTATGTTCGATACAGGATACAGGATGCTTGGGGCTGGAGCACGGGGATGATCCAGAGAGATGATATGGGGTGAGTGGTGGGAGGGGTTTCAGGATTGGGAGCTCATATACACCTGTGGCTGATTCATGTCAATGTATGGCAAAACAAATACAGTATTGTAACGTAGAATAAAGTAAAAATAAAATTTAAAAAGAAAAAAAAAGAAGAAGAGGAAAAAGAGGGCGTGCTTTCTAAAGTTGCTTTTTGCAGCACACTTATTACCTATAATTCTACACATTTCCTTTATTATTTTTCTCCTTCACTAGAATTAATCTTCATGAAACTAAGATTTTCAATTGCCATTTTCCCTGATAAGTCCAGTGCTTAGAAAGTTAGACCATCTACCTTTCTATAAAAGAAGAATAAACTGAAGACCTGTACAGAAAAGAGCTTCACGACCCAGATAACCATGATGGTGTGACCACTCACCCAGGGCCAGACATCCTGGAATGCAAAGTCAAGTGGGCCTTAGGAAGCATCACTACCAACAAAGCTAGTGGAGGAGTGGAGGTGATGGAATTCCAGCTGAGCTGTTTCAAATCCTGAAAGATGATGCTGTGAAAGTGCTGCACTCAATATGCCAGCAAATTTGGAAAACTCAGCAGTGGCCACAGGACTGGAAAAGGTCAGTTTTCATTCCAAACCCAAAGAAAGGCAATGCCAAAGAATGTTCAAACTACCATACACTTGCACTCATCTCACACACTAGCAAAGTAATGCTGAAAATTCTCCAAGCCAGGCTTCAGCACTACGTGAACTGTGAACTTCCAGATGTTCAAGCTGGATTTAGAAAAGGCAGAGAAACCACACAGCAAATTACCAACGTCCAATGGATCATCAAAAAAGCAAAAGAGTTCCAGAAA
Source organism: Nanger dama (assembly GCA_917880005.1). Taxonomy (NCBI): domain Eukaryota; kingdom Metazoa; phylum Chordata; class Mammalia; order Artiodactyla; family Bovidae; genus Nanger; species Nanger dama. Next base: position 323,260 of record CAKJTW010000025.1, read on the forward strand.
AACATCTAGTTTTGCTTTATTGACTATGCCAAAGCCTTCAACTGTGTGGATCACAACAAACTGGAAAATTCTTCAAGATGAGAATACCAGACCACATTACCTTCCTCCTGAGAAATCTGTATGCAGATCAGGAAGCAACAGTTAGAACTGGACATGGAACAACAGACTGGCTCCAAATAGGGAAAGGAGTACATCAAAGCTGTATTTTGTAACCCTGCTTATTTAACTTATATGCAGAGTACATCATTCGACATGCCGGGCTAGATGATGCACAAGATGAAATCAAGATTGCAGGGAGAAATATCAGTAACCTCAGATATGCAGACAACACCACCCTTATGGTAGAAAGTGGAGAACTAAAGAGCCTCTTGATGAAAGTGAAAGTGAAAGAGGAGAGTGAAAAAGTTGGTTTAAAGCTCAGCATTCAGAAAACAAAGATTGTGGCATCCGGTCCCATCACTTCATGGGAAATAGATGGGGAAACAGTGGAAACAGTGGCTGACTTTATTTTTTGGGGCTCCACAATCACTGCAGATGGTGACTGCAGCCATGAAATTAAAAGACGCTTACTCCTTGGAAGAAAAGCTATGACCAACCCTAGACAGCATATTAAAAAGCAGAGACATTACTTTGCTGACAAAGGTCCATCTAGTCAAAGCTATCGTAGTCATGTCTGGATGTGAGAGTTGGACCATAAAGAAGGCTGAGGCTGAAGAACTGATGCTTTTGAACTGTGGTGTTGGACTGCAAGGAGACCCAACCAGTCAATCCTACAGGAAATCAGTTCTGAATATTCACTGGAAGGACTGATGCTGAAGCTGAAACTCCAATACTTTGGCCACCTGATGGGAAGAACCAAGTCATTGGAAAAGACCCTGATGCTGAGAAAGATTGAAGGCGAGGGAAGGGGATGACAGAGGATGAGATGGTTGGATGGCATCACTGAACCGATGGACATGAGTTTGAGTAAACTCCAGGAGTTGATGATGGACAGGAAGCCTGGTGTGCTGCAGTCCATGGGGTCGCAAAGAGTTAGACATGACTGGGGACTGAACTGAACTGGAAACGATAAATTTCACAGGGCTCTTTTGAGCCTTAAAGATAATGTGAAAACTCTACTATCAAGCATAAAGTATGCCAAAAATGAAAATCTTTTGTTTTAACATAAAAATTAGTGTTTAAATGAAAAATATTAGTAATGCTTCCCTTGGAAATAATTTTTTTTTTAATGAGGAGCTTCTGGGCAGTGTTTTGAACAAATTATGTTAGGAAAAATGGATATCTCTGTGCAAAAAAAAATGAAGGAAGACCCTTACATTACACCATATGTAAAAATTAACTCAAGATGGATCAAAGACCTTAATGTAACAGCCTAAATTACAAAACTCTTAAACAGAAGGACAAATCTTTATGATATTGGATTTGGCAGTGATTTCTTGGATATGGCACCAAAAACAGAGGCAGGAAAAGAATAAGTTAAACTTCATAAAAACTCAAAGCTTTTTGCACCCCCCCCCCCCCCCCCCCCCCCCCCCCCCCCCCCCCCCCCCCCCCCCCCCCCCCCCCCCCCCCCCCCCCCCTCCCCCCCCCCCCCCCCCCCCCCCCCCCCCCCCCCCCCCCCCCCCCCCCCCCCCCCCCCCCCCCCCCCCCCCCCCCCCCCCCCCCCCCCCCCCCCCCCCCCCCCCCCCCCCCCCCCCCCCCCCCCCCCCCCCCCCCCCCCCCCCCCCCCCCCCCCCCCCCCCCCCCCCCCCCCCCCCCCCCCCCCCCCCCAAAACCTTATCAATGGAGCATAAAAAAAAAAGTTCTCACAATAGGAGATGTTTCTGAATCATACATCTAACGAGCGGTTAGTGTCCGGAACATGTAAAGAATTTCTCAGCAACAGCAATAAAACCAAATAAACTGATTTAAACATGGGCAAAGGACTTGAGCTGATACAGGGAAATCCCGGTCAAAGCCACAGTGAGAGGTCTCCAGACTCCTGCTAAGATGGCTCCTACCTAGCAGAAAACAGTAACTGGCAAGGAAGCAGAGCGTTGGTGGGGATGAAAAACAGTGTTGCTGCTGTGGAAACTGGCTGGCGGCGCCTCAGAAACTGAGCCCCTGAGGCCGCCGGCGCGGCGCCGCCGTCCTGCTCCGGCCGGGCTGGAGGCCGAGCCTGGCCGGCTGCGCAGGGCCCTGCGGCATCGCCGCGGGTGGGCCCGCACCGCCTCAGAAGGGACCCCGCGCCACGACGGCGTGGGAGAGCCGAAAGGACCTTCCGCTAAGTGCAAAAGCCAGACACAGGACGGCTAGATTGTGTGATTCCATTTATCTGAAGAACACTGAGTGGCCAAACGCAGAGACAGAAACTCGAACGGTGGCTGGGAGCAGCGGGGCTGCAGGAGCAAGGATGCGAGTCTCTGTCTCACGGGGCGGAGTCTCAGCTTGGGAAGACGAGGAAGTTCTGGAAAGTGTGGTGGTGATGGGGCGCGAGAATGTGGCTGTGGCCGAGAAATGGTCAGAGTGCTGAGCTTTGTGCTGTGTGTTTTTGCCACGGTAAAAATGAAGACTCTTGACAGACGTCACCAACGCGTTTAAAAGCCCCTCAGCGTCGCACCACACACAAGGTTCACAGTTTAGAGGTCGGGCTGTGATGTGATGTCAGGATTTTGGGCACTTTCTCCTGCATTTGCCTCTTGTATTTTCTTTCCTATAATATATTGACAAAAGAAAAGCTTTAGAAAATTTGCCATTTGGAGGACATATACTTTGGATGTCCTAACACAAATTATTTGCTCCATTAAAGAGAAAATCAGATACGATGGGAGTGGGGCGTACAGCCGCTGGGATCTTCAGGTTGTTGAATCTTCACGCCCCCCCTCCTATTTGGCCAAAAGGTCGAGAACCAGGGACCAATTAGGATGAAAACCTGGCCCCAGGTAGAGACCCTTGGATGCGGCGAGGACCTTTTGCTTTGTCTAACTTCTAGGGTATTATATTTTATAATCTCCAGATGCAGACACCGAGGCCCATTCAGTCATGACCCATTCCTCCTCACTGACCCGGTTGCTTAAATAAAGCTTACCCCCTGCCTTCAGCGTGCCAGGCACTGGGGGACCGGCGCGGGCTGCCCCAGTTTCGCCACACGTGGAGCTGGGATGAGCTTGTAAAGCTGCTCACTGAGCGGCTGGCCCCCTCAGCAGTGTGACGCCGCTGGACGCCTGCTCCCTCAGCCCTTCTAAACAAAGACACAACCCAGGAAGCAGCGGTGTCTCTGGACGCCGGCGAAGGCAATGGCAGGTGTTTTAATACCACAAGATGCTGACCTCAGACTCCAGCAACCGTAATCTTGAAATGCATTAGTCCAGGGATGATTTAGCAAATCAATTCCTAATTTGTTGGCAATTCTGGTCTTAAGATTTCCTTTGGGTTTTTTTCTTAAGGGAGTGAGAAGAGAGATTTTCATCATGATCGGGCTGTTAAGCGCCTTCTATCATATCAGTCTGCCACCAGCTCCTGTCCAAGGTTTACAAACGCTGTCTTTCAAGCACGAATGGATAGAACATTTGAGATTAGAGAGAGTGACTGACTCGCTGTTTTCTCAAATTTAGAACCTATCTAAGCGACTGAGCGACTTCACCTTCACTTTTCACGTTCATGCATTGGAGAAGGAGATGGCAACCCACTCCAGTGTTCTTGTCTGGAGAATCCCAGGGACGGGGGAGCCTGGTGGGCTGCCATCTATGGGGTCGCACAGAGTCGGACATGACTGAAGCGACTTAGCAGCAGCAGCAGCAGCAAGCTGTCAGGGCAGATGCTTAACACTGAACAGGGAGGATGTTAGCAATGACATCTTAGAACCCGAAGAGCACACTGGCCTCGAAACTGACGGGAGGCACACAGAGGGCGGTCACGGGGGGCAGAAAGGGCGCGGCTGCAAGGCTGCGTCTAAGCTGGGCCAGAGTGTGGGGTGCCCGGCTCACAGCAGGGCAGACCGTGAAGAACACAGGATGTCCACGGTGGCATCACGGGGTGAACACACTTGAGGAAGAAGCATGGGAGTCCAACAGTGGCTATGTGGTTGGCCTGAAGGAAGCCGTCGGTACCGGTGTGTTGATTTTGATTTCGTTTCCCTTCATATTTTGGAGTCATTTTTTTTCACCTTAATTGTGCATGGCCCTGGGAAGTGGCAGAGGATGAAATGAACTGATCTGAAGAAGAGGTTGGGTTGTCTGCAGGGTCCCGCGGTGCCTGTCGTGGGGGCCTGGACATGGTGTGTCAGCCCCTCTGGACACGGCTGGGACTCAGAGGGCTATTTGACATTTATGAGCTCCATCAATACCTTAGACATTGTAGCAAACATCACTCTGAGCCTGGATCAATGCGACTTCAATCTTTATTAAGGATGAGTCAGGCCACAAACAAGGGAGCCTCACGTCGGCCGACAGCGGAAGACCCAGCCTGACTCTCCACTGGCCTTCTGTGCCCTGAGGGGCCTGGAGAAGGTGCGGGGTCAAGAGTCCCCGGCTGGGGGGAGGTCCCTCGGGGACCCGGGCGGAGAGCCTGGGCCTCCAGGGCCACTTCAGTCCTACCCGGGGCTCATCCCGTTGTTGCTGGTTCACTTCTAAACAGGAGATGCCGGTCAGGACCTCAGGCAGAGGCTGAGCTGCCGGGAGCCCCACCCTGTGGGGAAGGCGGAGCCCCCGGAGTGTGCCTCCTGCATCCAGAGCCGCAGCGCGAAGTGGATGGGTCCCTGAGAACAAGGAAGCTTCCCCCTTGACTTCTCTGTTGGGTACAGATGAAAGTCAGGCTCTGGAAACTGTGTCTCGTCTGTGGAGTGTGACCAGGGACTCAGGCACCAAAGGAGCTTTTGATGAGAAGATGCTAGGGGTGAGCAGGAATCCAGGTCTGAGGGAGCACTGTGAGTGGTAGGCCCCAGAGCAATGCCTGTTTGAAATGCTACATTTTATTTTATAATGTGTATGGATATCATCATTTGTTTCAGACTGTTTCAATTTTTTAAAAATACAAAACTGATACTTCACGCCTCATATCACTGAATAAAAGTGAGACTCTAGGAAGACATTACAAGCAGTCCTGTGATTTGGGTGCCTAGCTGCGCTTTAACAACCAGCCCAGATCGTGCAGGGCGGTGGGGGCACAGGCTCCAACCTACAGGAGGCGACCAGGCATGCCTTTCAGCCCTGCTTCGTTCCCTCCTCGCTGCGCACAGGCCTTCAGGGGGTGGGCAAAGGCCCAAGCCTACCTGAAAGGTGCGATCTGGCTAAGACACTGGGCATCCCCGCAAGAGAAGGAGGAGATGGCGGATGGAGCTGGAGGCAGACAAATGCCAGCCTTCTTTTCTGACTTGCTTTCCCTTGTGAAATTCTACAGGCACGAGGCGCTCGGCTGCCTATAATTTCCACGGATCTGATTTGCTAAGAATTCGTCCCTCATATCATTTCATCCAAGGGAAAAAGACAGGACGCAACCTAGGCCAGCTTCTGCCCAGACTCACACTAACACAGCGAAGCTTGTCTGGGGCTTCCACGCGGGCTAGCCCGTGTCACAGCAGGAGGAAACCCTGTTGACAGCTGGGTGTCTAGCCCCCAGCTTGTAACAAGGCACATTTGCCCCGCTGCCCCCTTTCTGCCTGTTCCCCTGCGGAAATCTGAAAATATCAGCATTAACTGTGTTGATTCCCCTCTTCCATCCGCCTCCTGTTTCTTCCTGCAGGTTAGATGTTGGTGCAGCATACTGCTACAAAATAGGAGCAACCGCATTAATCCCGAGGAGGAGAAAGAGGCGTCCATGGTAACGGGAGGTCTGCAGTGATGTCACCGCTGGGGCCCGGCCTCCTTCTGGCTCAGCCGTGTGGAGGTCTCCACAGGCAGCAGGCTGGAGCTCCCAGGCCACAACTGCCCCTTAGGCTTGGCGGTGCCTAAGGTCACAGAACTGGCTCACAGACACATTTTGCTTAGTTTCACAACATCGAAAAGTAAGCTAACTTTATTTTTACAAATCAGCAACGTTTCTATTAAATGCCAAACCTGAACAGCGGGCTGTTCTGGCTGCGCCGGCTTGCTTTGCTCACGGGCGTCTGAGAGCAAGCTGGCTCTCTCTCCGCTGTCTGCGTTGCAGCCAGGATCTCTGGAGGGCTCGGGCACCTGGGGAACCGAGTCTGAAAGCTGATGTCCAGGCCGTGGTGTCTAGTCCAGACCCTGGAGTCCAGGGTGCCTTGATCCGTGGAGAGACCGTATATCTACGAACCGTGTGTAGATGATTCCCCAGGTTAAGATTCTGTTTTCCTTTCCAGTTGGCCCACAGTCATTGGCGGGTGGGAGATGGATGGAGCGGGCTGAGCAGATATACAGGGGACCTTGGCTCGCTGTTCTCGGAAACCCCCTGCCATCAGGACCTCTTGCTCTGCCTCGACTTCACCAGAAACAAAATGCACAGCGAAATGACAAACAGTGAGCTAAAGCTAGAGAATGAAGTGCTTTAAAAGTATAAAATTCATAAATGATTATACCAGGAAATAATTACAAATGAAAGTATTAACATGCATTTCAAAAATAAAAATAGAAATAAATAGTAACTTGAAAATAGATATTTAGTAATTGACACACAGAGGTAAAACATGAAAACAGAAACAGTTAAAATAATGTTGAAAGTGGAAAGCTGAATATTACAAAATTTACTTTTTCCATCAAAATGGTGAGTTTCAACCCAATACGTTACTATTACTCTGACAAAGCCCATCACCAGCTGGAAAACGCTCACGTTTGGTCTCTTGCCAGAAAGACCCTGCTCTTCCAGCAGCTGATTGGAGTGTTGGAGTCTGGCGGAGCTGGGGAGTCCCCTTCAGCCTCCTTTGGGAGAAGGGCTGCCCTGCCCCCAGCCTGCGTGCCCTGTGCCCACTCCCAGCTGCTGGGCCTCACGGGGCCACCGGCCAGCAGCAGGCCCTGGGTTCAAGAAGATGTAGGTGCAGTTCTTCGAGCACCTCCAAGCCTGGCGTCTGAGCTCATACTTCCCTCCTTCCACGACTGCTTGAGTCTCAGCGAAACTTGGAGGTGTTGCTGCTGAAATGTGCTGCGCTTCGCCACCCACTTGTGCCCAGCCCTTTGCGACCCCATGAACTGTGGCCACCAGGCTCCTCTGCCCATGTGGACTCTCCAGGCAGGAGCACTGGACAGGTTGCCATGCCCTCCTGCAGGGCATCTTCCCAACCCAGGGGTCGAGCCCAGGTCTCCTGCACTGCGGGTGGATTCCCTGTCGTCTGAGCCAGCAGGAAAGCCCCAGAATACTGTATGGGTCGTCTGTGCTTCCCCAGGAGATTGTCCCAGCCCAGGAACTGAAGCACTGCAGGCGGACTCTTCACCAGCCGAGCTGCCGGGGAGCCAGCCGAGCTGCCGGGGAGCCAGCCGAGCTGCCAGGGAACCAGCTGATCTGCTGGGGAAGTTCCCTCTACACTGTCTGCTCTTAAATTGCTCTACACTTATCAGGGCAGTTTGCAAATATCTAACCCTTAACACTGTTAGAATCTGAATTTGCCTCTAGGCAAAAACATTCACGGAATGGAATTTAATGCATTGAACTCATACATGACTGCTCTCATTCTGTCACAAGAAAAGCGCTATAACCAATAAGAGTGTTCCTGACCTAGGGAGCCGCAGCCAGTGGCTCACCTTGGAACCTGATTTGCATGAGTGACAAGATACAATAACCACAAGCCCGCTTCCTAGTGTACTCCATGTACACACTGACCGGCTGGCTACAGGCACAGTGTGTGTAACTGAAATACTAAGCGATCCACCAGGGGAAAACAGACAGAGCCCCATCAACAACGGCAAAGAAGAGTAAAGCAGGAGCACAGCCACACTGAAAAAGCAGTAAGGCCCCTCCATCCTTATGCTCCATGAGAAGTGCTGCAAATACGGTGAATGGAACCTGGAACTAATCAAATCTGGATGAGCAACATACTCACACTAACTTCACAGACAAGGCTGCTTTTATCACTTAGGTTTCTTAAGATTTCGAGAAGAATAAGGACACTATGCATAGTGATCAAGGGTTCAATCCAAACAGAAGATGTAACAGTTATAAATATATATATGCACTCAACACAGGCTTCCCCAGGGCTCAGTGGGTAGAGACCCGCCTGCCAGTGCAGGGGACACAGGAGATTTGGGTTTGATCCCAGAGTTGGGAAGATTCCCTGGAGCAGGGCGTGGAAACTCACCCCCACGTTCTCGCCTGGAGAGTCCCATGGGCAGAGGAGCCTGGCAGGCCTCAGTCAATTGGGCTGCAAAGAGCGGGACCCGACCGAAGTGACCGGCGTGCACGCACGCACCCGACAAAGGAGCACTTCCACACATGAGGCTGGTGCAACAACGATGGAGGAGGAACCTCCCCGCCGGGAGCCATCAGCAAGGCTCAGCTGCAGCAGCAGGGAGCCCCGAGCCCCCAGGGATTACTCCCTCACGGGAAGGAGCCAGGAGGGGGCAGTCAAGTGCTGCTGGGATGGCCCAGGACCCAGGTTGTTTTCAGCTTTTCCGTTCCACGTTATTCTGGGTTGATTCCATCCTCAGTGTCACAACATGGCTGCTAGAGCTTAGGCAATCACATCTGCTTCCCGTCAGGAGGAAGGGTGGTGGCAAATGGGCTTTACTTAGCTCCCTGTTGAGAAGGAAATGGCAACCCACTCCAGTACTCTTGCCTGGAGAATCCCATGGACAGAGGAGCCTGGTAGGCTACAGTCCACAGGGTCGCAAAGAGTCGGACACGACTGAGCAACTTCACTTGCCTAAGACACCTTCCGGGCACGAACTCCTGATAACATCCTTCTGTGAGCTCAGTGTTGGCCGAGAGGATTGCTCTTCCCAGCAACACAGGCAGCTGCTGAAGGACAGCGGAGCCCGCTGTGGGGGGCCAGTGGTGGCCCCAGCCTCAGGCACTGCTCTCCTGGCCAGGAAGTCCTCTCGTCTGCCCTCCCGCCATCAGCTCCCACCTGCCTTCTGTGCCTACGTGCTTCCTCCTGCCCCAGGCCCCGCTCAGATTACGGAGCTGCTAGAGACACAGGTTCCAGGCGGCCCTCCTCACCCCACTGTCGAAGCCAGTGTTCACGTCGTGATATGCTGGCTTCCAGACGGTTTTGACTGCTGAGCAGCCAGCCAGTCAGTACAGATTTTAATAAGCGAGTCGCCAATGGGATCATTTCAGCTTCGTATTGAGACAACCAATAGCAACTTTTTAAAATCAAGATAAAACTTACGGACAAAAATGGTTATTTTTCACACATCAAATTAATGATCTGATGAATATTGCTTTACAGATAACAGACGCACATTTATCAACGGCAGCAAAACTGCATGTAGCAATGCTGTTCCTAAGTCTCAGCTTTGGAGCGTCTTAAAAATGTCCTTTTAACTCTGTTCTAAGGCGGGACGAATGGACGCTGTGGCCAGTCCTAGGACAGGTGTGGGGCCTCGCGGTGCCTGCTCGAGGGCCGGCCCCAGCGCCGAGGGACCATTTCCTGAGACTTCAGACTTACGCCGCTGTTCACGGCACAGTGAAAGGCACGCTAGTTGGTTGACTATGTAGGTTCAGGTCTGACTTTGATAATTAACACAAGCTCTTCTCTCTTGTGAGCGAGGCGCAGTGGCAAGCAGGCAGGCCGCGCAGGCTTGGGCTCAGAGCCTGGCCGAGCGGCCTTGCCACTCCCTAGACGTGCGGCAGTGTGGCCGCCTGGTTTTCACGCCTGCCCTCCTCACTGGCGGTCAGGTGGGTGACCAGGAGGAGAGGGGGCCCGGAGCCAAGACGGTCCGAGAGCGGAGGTCCGAGGCCCGGGTGTTTCCAGCAAGAGAAGCACCTGGTGAGCCTTCCGCGGTCCTTGAGGACGGGTCTGGAGGAGATCTGGAGTCGCCCCGAGATCACTCTTCCAAGCAAGCGTGGCGTTCACAGAATTGCCCGGCTTTCCAGTTGCCAGGATGCCGATGGTTTCAGGCTGAGCTACTTGGGTGGTGGTGCTGCTGTGTGTGCGTGTGTGGCCTCAGTCGCGGTAATTTTTGACAAATGGCTTGTTTGTCTTATTACTCATTTCTGGGAGGAACACTGTTTGAATCTCTGGAAACCCCAGCCCTCCCCCCGGAGTTTCTGCCCTGTGCGCGGTATTCCTATTTTGCTGGCGCTTAGGGGGCGCTGTCAACTACATTAAGCAGCTGCGCTTACAGGCCTGATCCCAAAGGCCACACCGACGACTGGAGCGGGAGTGTTTCTCTCCCAGCGATGCCGGGATGGTGTCGTGGACGCACACAGAGCCAGGGGAGGAGAGTCAGCCCCGAGCGTGAGAAGCACCCGAGTCAGGGGAAGGCGCTGCTCTGGGCTGAGAAGGGTCAGAGCTGAGGGCCGCAGAGTGGCTGGCTCCTGCCGGGAACCTCTGAGGTTCGGCCGCCAGGTCGAGAAGGAGGCTCCCTGAGGTTGTGTGAGCGGCAGCTGGATATCGGGGCTTCTCATCTCCCAGGCCTGGGGCCTGGAGGCCACACTGGACCTGGAGACCCCAGGGCAGTCGGGGCAGGAGTCTCTGCGGGCCTTTCCTCACCGTGCCAAGAGACCTGCTGGCTTGGCACGCAGGCAGGGGTCGGAGGACCGTCCTCGGAGAAGGCATCCTGCGCAGGATGAGTGCAGCCGCCCGCCTCGGGTGGGCTGGAACAGCGCAGACCCCTCGCCACTAGGAAGCCCCCCATTCACAAGCTGCTCACACGGTGTCCGACTGGCTTTATTTTCACATAAGAGCAATTTCCCAAAGGAAATGGAAAGCCTGAAGGACAAAGACGTATGAAAGGTTGAGAATGACCAATGGGCAGAGAAAGGAGGACCGAACGGGAGAGGCAGGAGGGCGCAAAGGGCAGGAGATGGGCCTGCAGCGGGCACGGCTGCGGGCGCCCGGTGCTGCGTCGTGGCTCAGGGCCACGGGCTTGCTCTCGCTGTCAGGCGAGCCTGTCCGCCTGCACGCGGGGACGGGGGAAAGCCTCAGAGACCACTCCAGGGTCGGCGCCATCTTTCCAGGGCTCTCAGTCAGAATGTAACTCCTGTCCTCATGAGAGAAGAGGGTGCACTGCATTCAGAAGGAAAAACGAGGCCACAAGGCAAGTGTTTGGAGAAGAGCTTCTAGACAAAACGCAGGAGAGCAGAGACAGAAACAGCAGGTGCGAGCAGGAAACAAAGCCGGAAGGAAATTTCCAGAAAGTACAATAGCAAACAAAAAAAGAACTTAGAAATTTAATTAAAAAGAAAAGAGGTTTGGCATTTAGATTCCTATATTGACTCGATGCTTGTGGCCCCTCAGAATTCTCGTGGCCCCTCAGAATTCTCGTGTGGAAATTCTGACCCCAGTATCTGTATACAGTGACTGTATCCGGAGGTGGGGCCGTGAGGCTGGAGCCTCGTGAGAGGACTGGTGCCCTGAGAAGGGGTGTAGGCCCAGGAGCCCCGCATGCTCGCGGCTGCGCTCAGACACACAGAAACGTCCACCTGCAACCAGGGGAGGGTCCCCCACACACGGACGGGTCTGTCAGCACCTGCCTCTTGGAGCTCCAACGCCTAGAATTACAAGAAAGGGGCCTCTGTCGTTCAGGCGCCCAGTCTGTGTCAGTCTATCCTAGCAGCATGCTCTGGGTAACCGAGGGCTCTTTTTTCAGAAGCTACAACATTTGACTCACAGGGCTTACAAAATAGAAAACAGAAATAAAGCATCAAAGGACTAACACAAGAAACATTTCTAAAACTTAAGGACAGGAAATTCCAGGCTAAGAGTCCACTGAGTGTTCAGGTGACCCAGGAGGTAAAGAATCTGCCCGTGGTGCAGGAGCCGCAGGAGACCGGGGTTTGACCCCTGGGTCGGGAAGATCCCCTGGAGGAGGAAATGGCAGCCCACTCCAGTGTTCTTGCCTGGGAAATCCCATGGACAGAGGAGCCTGGTGCGCTGCTGTCCACGGGGTCACAAAGAGGCAGACACGCCTGAGCACACACGTGTGCACACACTGGCTGTTCAGGTCAGAAGATTAAACAACCGCAACAGCAAGCTGCATCCCTGCGAAGTTCCAGAAACATTACGGGAAATGATCTCAAAACACTCTCTTTACGATATTGAGGGAAATTCTACGAACAACTGCTAAAGAGTTCACTTCTGAAAAGGCATTCACTAGGGCAGGCAGAGATGGCTCAGAGGAAGGCTGCTCGCTGTGCTGGCCCTGCTTCGGGGTTTTCCTGTCGACCATGCTGATGTGTTATTAAGATGAAAGTGACCGGATGTTGAATTGCAGGAGATGTGAGATTTGCTCACATAATCTCTGCTGTCCAACTGCTCTCTGAATGTGGGGACGAGAACATGCAACCTTCAGTCAGGACTCAGGTGATTCCGTATCAGCGTCATCTACCCGTGCGAGGGCCAGCTCCAGACGGTGCCCGCGGGTGTGTCAGAGGTCTTCCCCCAACCCTCAGGGGCTTGTCCGTTAGAGTCCACATGTTCCAGGCACTTTCTGCGGCTGCCTGGGGGTCTCTGTCTTCCTACAGACCGTGACCTGATGCTGGAGGCGGCAATGGAGCTCCTGCCCGGGAAGCACCGTTGCAGGGCAGTGCGCGCCTCGGGCCCCATCTCAGGGTCAAGCCGAGACACCTGCTGAGCCCTGCACTCAGCCTCTGTCCTTCACCCTCCCCCAGGCAGCTCGGGTGGACGTATAGCCCTCGGGGAGTGCGGAGGGGGGACCACTCTGCCCCCAGGCAGCACCCCCTCTCCAAGCAGGTGGACGCATAGCCCCCGGGGAGTGCGGAGAGGGGACCACGCTGCCCCCAGGCAGCACCGCCTCTCTGAGCAGGGCTCCCTGCGGTGGGGAGGCTGCATTTCCTGCTCCGTGCTGGACTCGGTCACTTCTGAACAGAACCTTCAAGACTCAGACGGTGGTCCACCACCTTTCTTGCTCCTCTTTCACGGAGCTGGTGGGGCACCATCCTTCGGGGGCGAAGGCAGCGTTGAGCAGAGGGTCGGCCCTGACACGCTGTGGGTGCGAGGAGCGTGTGTGATGCTCTGATCTGCTGCTGGTGGGCCGCCCCGGTGACAGATGAAGCCCACAGATGACCGCCGGGCGCCACCCGTGGACCCCCAGGTTCTCAGAGTCAGACACACATCGGGCTCGGCTCTTTCAAAAGACTAACGGGGAACCCATCGACGGCGGGTGAGCTGAGGTGCCACAAAGTCAAGTTCATGTTTCTGGGTGAAGGAGACCACTCTGGCTGGACCACAGACGTAGGGTTGGGATAGAGGGCAAAATGGTGTGGGGATCTGTTTTTTTTTTTTTTTTTTAAGGTTCCTGAAAATATTTTCAAGAGATGATGTTGGCTTGGAGGTGTAGGTGTAGAGAATAGGATGCTGCCCAGAGATATCTGGGTGTAAAACAGGCGGTGGGATAAAGACAGGGAGGCCGTGCCCTCCAGGGGCCCCACTCTGAGCTGTGGGCCTGAGTCCACGTCAGCATCCATGCCAAGAGTACCCCTTTCCGTAGTATATTTGCTTAAAGAAATGGAGAATTTTCTCCTCAGGGACACAGATGTGGATTGAGATGTTTGCTTTAATTATAAGCTTTGGTGCAAAGAGAATAGAATGTTCTCCTTCAGGGTTGGTGTTCTCGCTTCGGTTGGTCAGCAGTCTCGGCGGGTTCTCTTCAGGGCGGTTTCCCTCTGCGATTCCTCACAGATGGGCCGGAGGGCCGCTTACAAGAGCGGTCACGTCTGGAAAACAAAGTTGCTTTAGGAGGAAGGAAGACACCCTGTTTATTCTGGACCGTTAATACTTATATAGACTGGTTCTGAGAGTCTGGAAAATGACAGCCTACCTGACATTTACTCTCTCTGAGCAGTAATTAATATTTTTCACACAGCTATCTGTTCTGCTCAATGTGTTTTGAGGTTTATTTAATTATAAAACCCTAACAAACCAAGTTGTGTCTTTTTCATGGTGAAGGACCACACACTCACTAAAGCTTAGAAGAATCGGTTTACTGTGGATTCCGTCCAGTATCATGAAGTTCTGTTGTCCAAGAATACAGTTTTGAAAGATGAGGTTAGATTTACTGCAGTTGTTTTGGCTGAGGTTTCATTAAGTGAGAGAGCTCTCATAGTTTTCTTAGACCAAGCAAATTTTATTAGGCCCAAGTATTTTTAGGTAAATCTATGGAATCTCTCCAATTTGTTGTATGTCCTAAAATCTTGGCGCTCTGAAGTCTGTTTTCCTTTTTAAAGCTGTCTCTGATGTTATTCAAAGTAAAACCGCGTCGTTTCCCGTGTGTCTGAGGACAGGCAGGATGTGCCCGGTGATGAGTGCAGATTAAACGGAGACGTTCCCCGTGAGCCCGAGCCTCCCCGCCGCGGCGCTGCCTCCCGGGTGCTGTGTTTCTGCGACCCGTTGTCAGGCTCACCAGCGAGCTACCAGCACCCTCAGCAGCTGCTGGGCATCTTCTCAGAGAACAAATGACATCAAGCGTCCATGTTTGTGTGTGCGGCGGGCCCTCCCTTCTCTCTCGGACAAACCTTCATCCGGTGTGGGTGAAGTGAGGGGCCCAGAGCCGAGCGTCAAGGCTCCAACCACAAGCACCAGCGTCCAGTTCAGGGTTCACAAAGCGAGTCTCTACGTTCCAGACGAGGGTCTGCCTGGGGCTTAAGGGCAGCCTGTGAAAAAGCTCCATATCCTGTTTCCAGTCCCGCGAATCACAAACTCCCCAAGGGAAAAAATCTTTTCTAAAGAGATTGGTTTGCTTTCAAGCATATAAAACCCAGTCGAGGAGCCCAAGCTAAGCTTAGACAACCAAAAATAAGCAAAAACTTCATTTTTAAAATTATTATCACTATTATTTTTAAAGCCATTTTTGAAAGTACTTACAGTGTTACAAACAGAATAATAAGATTCCATTGTGATTATGAAAATAAGTCTGTTTGGGGCTCAGATTAAATGAAGAACTTCTGTAATGAACGTTTCCTTTTTTATCTCTTAAAAACCAGATGTGCGCATTCTGTGTGATCCCACGCATATGAGGAGTTTAGAGCCGTCAGGCTCATCGAGACAGAGAGGCTGCAGCAGGTCCCAGGGCTGAGGGAGGGCCGGGGCGCCAGCGCTCAAGGGGGAGCGTCCTGCTGGAAGAGTTTACAAGAGGGGACTCCTTCTGGGGGTGGTGGTGTGAATGTGCTTAACGCCACTGAACTGGGCACTCAGAATGGTTACAGCACGGTCCAGGTTCTGTGCATCTTACCACATACAGAAAGAAAGCAAAACAAAACCCAATGTTCATGACCTGTTGAAGTGATCATGAACCTCACTCATCATCTCAACCTGCTTGTCATTTATTTCTTTAATAAAAACACCTTTTCCCTTAAAATCTTGATCATTTATGGCATTTTCATGCATAGGAGACATAGATAGGAGATTAGGAGACAGGGGTACTTTTACGAAGGGTGTATTTCTGGTGTAGATACATATCTACCTATTGACATCTGCTTTCCTGTAAACACTGCATTTTCTACCATACACTAAACACACAAAGAATGAAAAAGACAGCTAAAACTGGCAACCCTGGTCCCCCTCTTCTTTTCTACTTTCACAAAAGAAATATCAAACTTTTATGTCAGCTGGACAACCGTGAAGAATCCTTTAGTCAGTTCAGTCGCTCAGTCATGTCCAACACTTTGCGACCCCATGAATCACAGCACACCAGGCCTCCCTGTCCATCACCAACTCCCAGAGTTCACTCAAACTCACGTCCATTGAGTTGGTGATGCCATCCAGCCATCTCATCCTCGGTCGTCCCCTTCTCCTCCTGCTCCCAATCCCTCCCAGCATCAGAATCTTTTCCAATGAGTCAGCTCTTCGCATGAAGTGGCCTAAGTACTGGAGTTTCAGCTTTAGCATCATTCCTTCCAAAGAAATCCCAGGGCTGATCTCCTTTAGGATGGACTGGTTGCTTCTCCTTGCATTCCAAGGGACTCTCAAGAGTCTTCTCCAACACCACAGTTCAAAAGCATCAATTCTTCAGTGCTCAGGCTTTCTTCATAGTCCAACTCTCACATCCATACAAGACCACAGGAAAAACCATAGCCTTGACTAAACGGACCTTTGTTGGCAAAGTAATGTCTCTGCTTTTGAATATGCTATCTAGGTTGGTCATAACTTTTCTTCCAAGGAGTAAGCGTCTTTTATTTTCATGGCTGCAATCACCATCTGCAGTGATTTTGGAGCCCAAAAGATAAAGTCTGACACTGTTTCCACTGTTTCCCCGTCTATTTCCCATGAAGTGATGGGACCAGATGCCATGATCTTCGTTTTCTGAATGTTGAGCTTTAAGTCAACTTTTTCACTCTCCACTTTCACTTTCATTAAGAGGCTTTTTAGTTCGTCTTCACTTTCTGCCAGAAGGGTGGTGTCATCTGCATATCTGAGGTTATTGATATTTCTCCTGGCAATCTTGATTCCAGCTTGTGCTTCCTCCAGCCCAGCGTTTCTCATGATGTACTCCGCATAGAAGTTAAATAAGCAGGGTGACAATATACAGCCTTGACGTCCTCCTTTTCCTGTTTGGAACCAGTCTGTTGTTCCATGTCCAGTTCTAACTGTTGCTTCCTGACCTGCATACAGGTTTCTCAAGAGGCAGGTCAGGTGGTCTGATATTCCCATCTCTTTCAGAATTTTCCACAGTTTATTGTGATCCACACAGTCAAACGCTTTGGCAAAGTCAATAAAGCAGAAATAGATGTTTTTCTGGAACTCTCTTGCTTCTTCCATGATCCAGCAGATGTTGGCAATTTGATCTCTGGTTCCTCTGCCTTTTCTAAAACCAGCTTGAACATCTGGAAGAATCCTCAGGATAGTAAAAACACAAAATGTCAAATTTTTTGAATCTCTCTAAACAGGAAGATTCTAATCAGAACTTTGTTAGGGATAATCTGGTCATTTTATAAAGCAGGCTTTACACCCTCAGTGAACCCTAAGAATACGGGGTCCACACCGCCCCCTGGAGGCACCAGTGAACACGCTTTAACTGCAAGGGCCGCCCAGCGTCTCCACCTGTGAATGCTCTGCTGTTCGTCCTTGTCCTTTGGCATAAAGGCCTTCAGCAGCCGAGCCCGGGAGGTCAGGTCGGCAGCGCAGCCCGGGAGGTCAGGTCCGCAGGTGGCAGGACTGGACGCTCTGTCCCCAGCAGCGCTGGTGAGATCAGAGCCAGAGCATCGAATGGGCCCACCCCGGGCCCAGCTGTCTGCAGTTTCCTACAAGTTCCGTTTCCCAGTTCTTGGTAATCCGGAGCCGGGTGATTTCCTGTGATGAGGCGGAAGGTGGTGATGGAACCTTCCTGATGCAGCCTCAGCTCACAGATCCAGGTGACTTGCCCTGCAAATGTTCCACGTGGGGATTCCGTCCAAACCCAGCTGGGGGAAAGCAGGTCTTTTTGTTTTCTTAAAGGGCGTGGACGTAGCGCTCGGTGCGCTCAGCAACGGCACCGTGTGCCGCGGGCACTTGCCTCGGCGTCCGGGCCTCCCTGTTCCGGAAGTTGGCTGCAGCGGAGGCTCTCGGAGAGACGGCAGCAGCCTGCGCCGCTGGGTGGGCTGAGACCCTCGGGAAGCCCCCTTTAAAGGCGCTCAGCCTAGTGTCAGCAAAGGCGGGAGCCGAGTGGACCGACCGAGGCCCCACTGGCAATCCCACTAGCCCTCCTAACAAGTTTCCAGAGAGATGCTCAGGTTTTGTGCTGGAGATGCGTGCTCGGGGTTCTGAGGGGCTGCAAACCATGCACCCCCAACCAGCAGACCCCCTCAGGAGCTGTTACACACAGTTACACACATGTGCATCTCAGCCACAAAAATGTCAACATCGATTTTTAACAGTTTTCTATAAATTATAAAACATAAATTAAAATGTAAGACAAAATCATTGACAATCATTAGTGGAATTCAGTGTTTCCAGCGTCTCTGTGGCCTGAGCTCTGCCTTGCTCATGGGGCGTGAACGCCCAGGACACATCCTGCATGGTCAGAAGTTTCTGGAAACACCTCCGTGTGGTGCAGATAACAGCCTGGGCCTGAGAGACTATGAAACCTGGAGCGTTTCTCATCAGCATCTTCAAACAGAACCTGAACATGGTGAGAGATGAGATGTTTCATCATGGGCATCAGATGCCACCTTCGTCCACTGAACATTCTTTCCATGACATTTACAAACCGATCAGGAGCTGACCGTAGGTAGGATTTGACCCAAAGCTGTGTTATGACCTGAAATCTGTGTGCTTCATGCTGCCCACCGCTGCTTTCCAGAGTGAGGCGTGTATTAAAACACAGAGTAGTGGCTTATTAGGGCTCTGATTAGGGCCTGAAACCCGCCGGATGCGGGGAATACCGACCCGCAGGAGCTGGATGTGGGGGAGAGACCCCAGCCGCAGCCCTGCAATAGCAACAAAAAAGGTATGAAAAATAGTTAAGAAAACCCAAGAGACTGTGCGATAAAATGAGAGAGAAAGTCTCCAGGCAGCAGTAAGTGTGGGCAGAGAGAGGACTAAATTGCAGGTATTTTGCTCCTATTAAGTCCTGATGAGGCAGCGATGGCCGAGGCAGCCTGACCTTGGGAGGAGATGACCAAGGCTGCTCTCTCTTCACCCGCCCCAGGCACACGGCCCCCAGGGCACAAGGCCGCCCCCGGGCACACGGCCCCGGGCCTGCTCGGTGCTGAGACCTTGTCCTCAGGGCTTCCCTCGGTGCTGAGACTGTGAGAGAAGAGGCCAACCCTGACCTGGCTTAGCTTTTGTCTGTTTTTCCTCCTCAGCCTTTCTCCTCCATAACAAGGTCTCTCCCTGTAACTCAATGCAGATTAAGATGCTCTTAGCATCTGACGAACACTGACTCCAAGTCTAACGTGTGAGGCTGCACTCGGTCATTCTTATGAAAGACACTAGCACTTACCCTTTTGCTAATAAAATCGACGTCATTTGCTCCGCTTAGAGCTATCTCTTCAAACAGCTGAACTGAAGAGCAAAGTCAGAACAGCACATAGCAGAGAAGATGTGAAAACGCCTGCTTGAACATAGACTGTGTCTATCCTTTCAAAAAGTGAGCACAAAGTCATAACACCTGAAACAAAATAATTAGAGCCAGGTTTTCTACAGAAGCAAGATTCTGCACCGGTGGGTCAGCAATAGAGAGTCCTGGCCAGCAACAGCTGGTGGCTGCCTGCAACCAGGGGCTCCGGCAGCATCCACGCAGCGAGGCCAGACCCAGGATGGAGCCCGGGGGACTAATCAGGGGACAGAAGAGCTGGAGCCCAGAACAGGGGCTCTGGCAGCGCTTCACAAGGAGGCAGACAGGTTCTGAGGCCGTGTGGCCCTGCGTGGGTGAGGTTCTGTGTCTTGCTTGTGTTTTAGTCCTCATTTCACAAAGGAATAGTAGAGAGGCTTTCAGTGTTAGAATTTGGACAGAATTGTTCTCATAGCAGGTTATAATAAAACGTAATATGTTTTACAATAAAGTGTAATCATGATTTAAACGGAAGCAGTACATATGAGCAACACCCATAGACGTTCTTTGACTCCAGGCTGTCCTGAAACCTGGGGGTAGGAGGTGGCGGGGGGTGGGAAACAGTGAAGAGTCTGACTTTGAAGGGGCTTCTCTGGAGGCGCAGCAGTAAAGGATACACTTGCCAGTGCGGAGGACGCGAGTTCAATCCCTGGGCAGGGCACATGCCCAGAGAAGGAAATGGCAGCACACTCCAGCATTCTTGTTTGGGAGGTCGCACGGGCAGAAGACTCCCGCAGGCTGCAGTCCAGGGGGCCACAAAGATTCAGCCACGATTTCGTGACCAAACAGCGACAGGAGCAGCTGACTCTGAAGTGAGGAGACAGGACGTAAAAGAAAGGGTCTTGGTGCCAAAGGCGAGGAGGTTAATCCGCTAACAGGCCAGTCCAGTTAAGTGGCATAAGTCTCAGGCAAGGCCAGATCCTCTGTTTGCTTTGCTTTCCTTTAGGTGCCTTCAGATCTGAACTCCCCAAACATAAACATGAATATAGACAGTGAAGCTATAAGCCGCGCCATGCACGGCAACCCAAGACGGGGTGCAGAGTGAAGAGTTCTGACAAAACGCGGCCCAGTGCAGAAGGGAATGGCAACCCACTCCAGTATTCTTGCCTGAAGAAACACATGGATTGCACGAAAAGGCAAAAAGATATGACACCAGAAGATGAGGCGCCCCCGCCCCATCCCTCGCAGGTTGAAGGCGTCCAATCTGCTACTGGGGCAGAGGACGATTACGACTGCCTCCAGAAAGAATGAAGTGCCTGAGCCAAAGCAGGAATGATGCTCAGCTGTGGATGTGTCTGGTGGTGAAAGTAAAGTCCAGCGCTATGAAGATGCAGTAGAATATATATTATGTATGTATAAATACATATATGGTGCAATATACCACATTATATTGCCTAAGAACCTGGAATGTTAAGTAAATGGAAGTGGTCAAGGAGGAGATGGCAAGACTGACCGTCGACATCTTAGCAACCAGTGAACTAAAATGGACAGGAATGGGCACCATAACTCAGATGACCATTATGTCTACTACCGTGGGCAGGAATCCCTTAGAAGAATGAAGTAGCCCTCACAGTCAACAAAAGAGCCCAAAATGTAGTACTTGGATGAAATTTCAAAAATGACAGAATAATTTGGTTTGTTTTCAAGGCAAACCGTTCAACATCACAGTAACCTAAGCCTGTGCTCCACCTGCTGATACTGAGGGAGTTGAAGCTGACCAGTTCTATGAAGACCTACGACACCTTCTAGAACTAACACCAAAATAGCATGTCTTTTTCACCACAGGGAATTGGACTACAAAAAGTAGGAAGTCAAGAGATACCTGGAGTAACAGGTAAGTTTGGCTTTGGAGTACAAAACGAAGCAGCGCAAATGCTAACAGAGTTTGTTCAAAAGAACATGCTGGTCACAGCAGACACCCTCTTCCAGCAACTCGAGAGATGACTCTGCACACAGACATCACCAGATGGTCAACGCAGAAGTCAGACGGATCATATTCTTTGTAGTCAAAGATGGAGACGCCCTATACAGTCAGCAAAAACAAGACCTGGCTCAGATCATGAGCTCCTTATTGCAAGATTTGGGCTTAAATTGAAGAAAGTAGGGAAAACCACTAGGCTATTCAGATATGACCTAAATCCAATCTCTTTTGATTACACAATGGATATGATGAATAGATTCAAAGGATCAGATCTGATAGAGTGCCTGAAGAACTGTGGACAGAGATTTATGGCACTGTACGGGGACAGTGACCAAAACCATCCCAAAGAAAAAGGAATGCAGCAAGGCAGAGCGGCTGTCTGAGAAGGCTCTACAGTCAACTGAGGAAAGAAGAGAAGTGAAAGGCAAGGGAGAGAGGGAAAGATGTACCCATCTGAATGCAGAGTTCCAGAGAACAGCAAGGAGAGACAAGAAGGACTTCTCAGATGGACAGTACAAAGAAACAGAGGAAAACGACAATGGGAAAGCCTAGAGATCTCTTCAAGAAAACTGGAGATGTCAAGGGAAAGTGTCATGCACAGATGGGCACGAGAAGGGCAGAAGTGGTATGGACCCAACAGAGGCAGAAGAGATTAAGAAGTGGCAAGAGTGCACAGAACTGTACAAGAAAGGCCTTAATTGTTATGCCCAGAGTCCGAGTCCCCAAAACTGAGAGAATAAGACATCCATGGCAATGCAAAAGCATGAAGGGGTTTTATTTCTAGCTCGAGCTAGGGCTCTCCCGCCACATCCAATGCAGTGGAGTGGAGCAGGAGCCCCGAGCCCACATTTACAGCAGTATTTATAGGGTTACAGGGAGCTGGCAAGGGCTGATTGACTAATCTTTATTGGCTGCAGGGGTTTCCTGGTATTTACTAATTGGTTAATCTTTATTGGCTGCAGGGGGATGTCTTTTCCATCCTGATAAACTCAAACAAGGTTACGGAGAGTATGCTGATTAAACAAGTCCTGGCATCCACAGGGATGACCTCACTGGGCAATGACTCAGCTTTTCCCATGAGGCCTGTCTTAGTCCCTGAAGCCCATCACGGTGTTTGTTAGGTCCCAACATTAATGACCTGATAATCACAATGGTGTGATCACTCACCTACAACTGGAAACCCTGGAGTGTGAAGTCAAGTGGCCCTTAGGAAGCATCACTACGAACAAAGCTAGTGGAGGTGATGGAATTCCAGTTGACTATTTCAAATCCTAGAAGATGATGCTGTGAAAGTGCTGCACTCAATATGCCAGCAAACTTGGAAAACTCATCAGTGGCCACAGGACTGGAAAAGGTCAATTTTCATTCCAATCCCAAAGAAGGGAAATGCCAAAGAATGCTCAAGCTACCGCACAGTTGCACTCGTCTCACACACTAGAAAGATAATGCTCAAAATCCTTCAAGCCAGGCTTCGACAGTATGTGAACCAAGAACTTTCACATGTATAAGCTGGATTTAGAAAAGGCAGAGGAACCAGAGATCAAATTGCCAACATATGTTGGATCATAGAAAAAGCTAGAGAATTCAAGAAAAGCATCTACTTCTGCTTCATTGAGTATGTGAAAGCATTTGACTGTGTGAATTACAACAAAGTGGAAAATTCTTCAATAGATGGGAATACTAGGCCACCTTACTGTCTCCTGAGAGACCTGTATGCAGGTCAAGAAGCAGCACTTAGAACCACACATGGAGCAACAGACCGGTTCAAAATTAGGAAAGGAGTCCGTCAAGGCTGTATATTGTCACCCTGCTTATTTAACTTATATACAGAGTACATCATGCAAAATGCCAAGTTGGATAAATTACAAGCTGGAATCAAGATTTCCGGGAGAAATATCAACAACCTCAGATATGCAGATGACACCACTCATGGCAGAAAGCCAAGAGGAAATAAACAGCCTATTGATGTGGATGAAAGAGGAGAGTAAAAAGTTGGCTTAAAACTCAGCATTCAAAAACTAAGATCATGGCATCCGGTCCCATCACTTCATGGCAAATAGAAGGGGAAACAGTGGAAACAGTGAGAGACTTTATTTTCTTGGGCTCCAAAATCACTGAAGATGGTGACTGCAGCCAGAATATTAAAAGATGCTTTCTCCTTGGAAGAAAAGCTATGACCAACATAGACATCATATTAAAAAACAGAGTTGTTACTTTGCTGACAAAGGTCCATCTAGTCAAAGCTATGGTTTTTCCAGTGGTCATGTATGGATGTGAGAGTTGGACCATAATGAAAACTGAGTGCCAAAGAATTGATGCTTTTGAACTGTGGTGTTGGAAAAGACTCTTGAGAGTCCCTTGGACTGCAAGGAGAGCCAACCAGTCAATCCTAAAGGAAATCAGTTCTGAATATTCATTGAAAAGACTGTTGCTGAAGCTGAAGCTCCAATTTGATACAAGGAGCCAACTCATTGGGAAAGACTCTGATGCTGGGAAAGATTGAAGGCAAAATGAGACAGGGGCAACAGAGGATGCGATGGTTGGATAGCATCACTGACTCAATGGACATAAATTTGAGCAAACTCCAGGAGAGAGTAGAGGGCAGAGGAACTTGGGTTGCTACAGTCCACGGGGTCACGAAGGGTTCAACAAGAGTTACCAACTCAAGGACAAAGCAAAGGTGAGGAAGGTGGTCCGTCCTTTCAGAGCCACAGCCCCTACCCCTGCCGTTCCGCTGGGCCTCATCCTAGACACGCCATACAGAGCTCACAGAAGGGCTCCCGAGAGCACTAAACACCCGGCCACTGTTTCTGGACCCCTTTCAAGAATATGGCCCCTCTCGTCTTTCTGATAAGACAAGGAGCATCTTTAGGAGACGTCAGATGCTGACGCACAGTAGGCAATGTGCCCTCGACACAGACCGGCTCCCTGCCCCACTCTCTGCAGGGTGTCCCTCCAGGCCTGGTCACCAGAGGGGACAGTCGCCTCAGGCTCTGCGCTTGGCCAGAGTCCCTTCCGGCAGCTCCTTCCAGGAGCCATTCCGAAAGGGCCCAGTTTACCGCTGTCACAGGACCATTTTTAAAACACTATTTTCTTCTCTGTATAAATGAGTCAGGGCTTAGCAACTAAGCGACAAACCAGATGTCTTATTCTGCCTTCAACTCTCAGGAAGCGAAAGTGGGTAAGAATGTATCCTTAAGAGACAATCTGGCCAAATATTTGGAAGGTAGCATGGCAGTTTACAAGCCTAGAGGACGCGGCTGGACCCGGGAGGGTTTCGCATCCATCTGTGGCTGAAAGAAGGAAACTGGGGCCTAACAGTTACAGCCCTCTGCTCCAGGAGGGAAGGGAAATGGCAGATGGGGTTGTCACCGGGGAAGCCAACTTTAGCTACTGGGTGCTGGATGCTCGTGGAGTGCTCTTTCTGAAGAAAGGCAAGTGCGGCTCCAGGGCTGTGTGTCCACAACTGGGGTTTCCTCTCTTTGGCCGGTAGAACCTCGAGCCAAATCCACTAGCAAAGCCATTGATCGGGGCTGCTCTGGGGCAAAACCCCAAAGTGCCGGTCCCGGGAGAAGCCACTTGCAGGATGGGCGTTCATTCAGAGAGAGAGAGCCTCCTGAGAGGAGGAGGAGCAGAGAGGCGGAGGGAGAGAAATGGAACTCGTTCTTTGCTCCCGGTGCACACAGCGTTTCCTGACGCAGCCCTAACCCCACGGCTGGGGCGGGGCGGCGTGGTGGGTCTGACAAGCTGAGTCCTCAGAGGAAGAAGGGCATCTTCCCTGACTTAGCAGTGGACCTGGGCCCCCGGGGCTTAGAGCCGCTGAAGGGGCTCTTGACACCCGAGGTCGGACTTCAGTTTTCCTCTTGTGTTGAATTCTCCAACTCCCCTACCTTAACGGGTAGACCAGCACTTCAGCAGACTCAGGAGCTGACCGAGGATCTTGCTGTGAGGACTGAGAGCCCCACTGACCCCCCACTCCCAGGCTGGCTCCCCGCCTTCCTTGGCTGACCTGGGTGAAGCCTCGGCGCAGGAGTCTGTGCCTGGAAAGCCCAGCACAGGACCCTGCTCACCCGGAGAGCAGGACCTCTGGGCACTGGGCTCAGCTGAGAGGTTCTCAAGACTGGCTGAATCGGCCCCTACAGGTGTCCTGACCGCCCGCCTCCAGGCCCCCGTTCTCTGCTCTGTCCCTAGTCCCTGCCCCCAACACCCTCATTCCAGCATCTTCTACCTCATTTTCTCCAAACAGTGACTTTTAAAATCAGCAACATCAGAAAGGTCAGGATAGTCACGCTCACTTTATTTTCTGCAGTTATATGGTTGAATATCCTGGAGATGGGAACGGCCACCCACTCCAGTATTCTTGTCTGGAGAATCTAAGGTCAGAGGAGCCTGGTGGGCTGCAGTCCGTGGGGTTGCAAAGAGTTGGACGCGACTGACGCGGCTTAGCACACAGAACACGGAGATTTTACGTCTATTCTTGTCTGTTCTTTCCTCCATGCTGTCACGCAGATGTCAAGCCCCGGCTGGAAGGAGAATCGCCTGTTCCTGACGGCTCTTGTCTGCTTCCCTTGGTTGGTCCACTTGCTGTCACGTGCCCATTTCCTCCCGCACAGATGAGGACAGGGGCACTGCCACACAGCCTCCAGCCCTTAAGAGTCTCAGGCTGGCTCAGCTGCTTGGGGGCACATCCACGCTCTGGGGTGAGGTTGCATCCCCGGGGCTCCCGAGCTGGGGTTGCTTCCTGAGCGCCTGGCCCCAGCGAGGCCACCGCCCACCCAAACCCTCTGCCCACGTCCATGGGAACCCCAGAACCTCCAGTCACGGGAGCCTTGGTCCCAGCGCCCCCCGCATGAGTCTGCGAGGCTGGGCGGGGCCGGCGCAGAGGCCGCTATTGGCATCAGGACAGAAGAGGTGGCGGCCCCAGGCTTCCGCCCATCCTTCTCCCAGAACCGCCTCCTCCCGGTCCCAGCGGCCCCCTGGAGCAGGGGGAACCCCACATCACATCCTCAGCTTCCCACCCATCCTGTGCGTGAGCTCTCCCAAGCCTGGTCTTTTGCTAAGTTAGAAGCTTGAGGAATGAGAACATGGCAGGCATGTATATATATGTATTTGTGTCCGTGTGTGTATTTATACAAGCACAGATGTATTTACCCTCTCACACCTAAACTTTAAAAAATATTGTCTCGGCAGGTTCACAGCTATCTAACGATCAGTCGGAATCTGATAATGCCTGCCGCCGCATTTTGCATTTCTGCTGTAACCGTTCTCATCTTCCCTGAGGCAAATGGCTATTTCTGCCTGATGAGGGGACAGAAAAGGGAGCGATGCCTATTAGTGCGATGATACTTCTGGATGATGTCCTTTGCACCAATATCTGTCTTCTTTTTTTCATGTTTACTGGAAGTTTGTTTTGAATGAAATAAACTGGAGGGTGAGGCGCAGAGCCAAGTTCCGAGGGCCCCGGGGGCTGCAGACACGGGAGCCGCCGCCTGGGCTCAGCGTGGGGCAGGGGCGCCCGGCCCAGGGCCAGCAGCATCTCCAGCAGGAGGGTGGGCTGCGCTCTCCGCGCCGCTCGAGGAGGGTGGCCGTGGGGTCTGGGCGCTGGCCCCGGGTGGGAGGGGAGGACGTGCTCCCCCGCAGAGCGTCTGCCCGCTGTCGGCCCCGCACACCAGTGGGTGCCTCTCCACGCTTCTGGGCACAGCCTCTGTGTAACCGGCTCTCCCCACGTGGCGAGCGTGTGAGGAAGGGCGGCGCGCCCCTGGGAGGCTCGCTGCGCGGCACCCGCAGCCTGGTGTGGGGGCGTGGGCACCCCATGTCCCAGAGTCGCCTGGGCAGCGCAGCCCCTCATCACGGGCTGCGAGTGCCCGAGCCGAGACACCGGCCGAAGGCCTTTCTGCACATTTCCGCTCTCCGCCACACCCTCTTATCAGAGCCGTCTGGGGGCGTGGGCCTGACCCACGGCTGGATGGGATCGCTCCGTGTCCCTAGGTCTCCCCCAGCCCTCCACGACCCCGCTGGTGGAGGGGACTCCAGGCCCCCGGGCCCCCTGCGCTCATGGAATGCGCTCCGTGTCCTCTGCGCGCTTCCCCCCGCGGCCTGAAGACTGGACTCAAGCCCTCATCGTCCCACACCTGGATTTTCAATCCCACCTTCAGCATCTTCCTGCGGCGGGTCCATGTCCTGTCTGCCCTCCGCCGGTCTGTCTCCCAGGAGCGTCACAAACCGCCGCCCGTCTGCGCACCGTCCAGGACCAGCCTTCCAGGCCCTCCCGGGCTTCACTTGCCTTGGGACACGCTCCCCGGGGCACCCTCCCGGGACACGCTGCCCCGGGGCTTCACCTGCCTCGGGACACGCTCCCCGGGACACCCTCCCTGGGACACGCTCCCGGGGCTTCACCTGCCTCGGGACACGCTCCCCGGGACACCCTCCCTGGGACACGCTCCCGGGGCACCCTCCCCGGGACACGCTGCCCGGGGCTTCACCTGCCTGGGACCGCCCCCGGGACACGCGCCCGGGCCACCGCCCGGGACACGCCCCGGGCGCGTCTCTTCGCTTCCCGGGCGACGGCACTGGGGCTCCCCGGGACGCCCCGGGCACGCCCCGGGAGCCGCGTGGGCACGCGCCCCGCCGCCCGGGGGGGGGGGGGGGGGGGGCGGCCCCTTCCCCCGCTGTTCTGGAAGCTCAGCCCGCTCCGCACTGCACTGTCCAGGCCTCTCGTGAAGCGCCCTCCCCCTCGCCGCCTCCCCACCCCCAGGCTTCTCGCACTTTCTCTTCCGCTTTGGGTCCTTTGTGCTGGACTCTCACTCACGTGACACTCAGCCCGGGGGATGGTCAGCCCCTGTGCGCACTGAACACGCGTCTGACCGCGCGGGAGGGGGGGCCTGCCCGCACTCGCCCGCGTGGCTGCGCCTCGGAACGCCCACCAGCGGGGGCCTCGGGTCCGCCGCGCGAGGGTGGCCCTCCCTGCGGGCCGAGCCCAGCGCGGACGCTCGCCCAGGC
This sequence comes from Nanger dama, assembly GCA_917880005.1. Lineage (NCBI taxonomy): Eukaryota > Metazoa > Chordata > Mammalia > Artiodactyla > Bovidae > Nanger > Nanger dama. Next base: position 351,259 of record CAKJTW010000025.1, read on the forward strand.
GCTGCCTTGGTGACCGGAGCCCCGGCCTTTCCGCTGAGAGGCCCCGGGGCTGCCTGTTAGAGAGGTGGAGGCTTCCAGCCGACAGCGCTCTCGACCCTGCACCGACCCTGCCTCGGAAGAAGCCCCGTTTCCAGCACTGCGCGTGTCTGAGGCGCCGAGTGTTTTCACTTCCAAAGTCAGTTGTGTTCCCACCACATCAGATCTGCTGTGAAGTAACAGCGACTGCCAACACGTGGGCATTTGCTTAATTAACGTCTTTTTCTAAACGCACTATGCTTTAATTGAGACATTTTTCTGTTACTTAAGCCGTTAATAATGTGTTTTTCTGGACTTGTCATAGGGCAGTTCTGCGAATAGTAGCCTTTTGGAATGATACTAAGTGGCATTTAAAAAGTGTTAATGCCAATATCTGAGTTGTTCTGAGAGAGACAAAGCTGATTAAAAGAGAATGAACAGTTTCACAGAGTCGCATGGGTTTAAAGCTGAATTTGTGTAAGTAAGGAACTATGGGAAATTAAAACTGAGCTCTTAAGTTTTTGCTTTAAGAGAATTGTTTTGAAGACCTTGGGTCAGCTGGGTGACAGATTTTTATCCCCTTACCATTAAGAGAGAGTTCTTTTTCCAGTGAAGAAAGAGAAGAGAAAGATGCTCCCCAGGGGCCAAGCCTGTGTGGGCTGAAGGCCTCTGCCCTCTGCTCCTGCCCTGAAGCGCAAACCCCCTTCCTGATGGTCTGGAGGCGGGGACTCTGGGAGGAATTAGGGTGAGTGTGAGGTTGAGACCCCACCACTGGGTCAGTCAGTGCCCGTAAGAGACCCTGGAAAGCTGGCGTTGCCTCTGAAGGAGGAAAAGGTGGTGTGAGCAACAGAGCCGGTGCCTCGAGGGGAGACTCCCTGGCTCTTGGACATCCAGCTTCAGAGCTGTGGGAAGTGAAGCCTGGTTTTCCAAGCCACCCAAGTCCTGGCGTTTTGTTAAGGCAGCCCAAGCTGGCCGAGACAGACACGTTGCGAAGAGTGTCATTAAAATATGCCTTTTTCTCAGAGTTCTCCCATCTAGCCTTGGCTTCTGCATATCCATATAAATTTCAGAGCTTTAAACACAATTTTATAACACGGGCAAGCACAGACCCTAAGGCACATGGACCATTCATTGACTCCACAGATTTGTTCAGGAATAATCACTATCGTTACAACACTGAATCCACTTCTATTTTTTTTAATCCAATAAATATATGTATATATTTTTTGGTTTTCTGATTAGTGGCCATGCATATATTTTGTAAATTTGTTTAAGATATTTAATGTCTTGTGGTGTTTCATGATGCTGTTCTAAATTCTGTTTGCTTCTGGCTTATACCGATAAAATTTACTTAAAATTTTTGACTTCATCACCAGAAACCTTACTAAATCCAAGTAGTTTAGATTTTTCGGATTTCCACAGGGAGCATATCTTGGTAGATGAGAGAATGTGTTTTTCTGATCCAGTCGTTGCATCTTTGTTCCTTGCTTTGCCTCTTTAAGTTGTCTGGTTCCCAGGGACAGGGTGGTGGCCAGCCTGGTCTCATCACAGCCTCACAGGGGACCTTCTGTGCCCCCTGTCCAGCGCGACGTCCGCGAGGGGCTTCGCTTACAGACACTCTTTACCAGATCGCGTGTTTTCTTCTGTTTGCTTTTGGCTTAAAGTCTTTTCCCTTTCTTAGGACGAATGCCGCCTTTTATTAGATATTTCCCGCATCTTGGGGAAGATCACGTATTCCTTCTCCATGGACCAAGCATCTAAAGGGACCCTCCTCCAAGGCAGGGCTTGAATTCCCAACTTTGTGCCAAATAGTGAAAAACTATTAAAAAAATTGTAAAAATACTTGCCAGAGCAGAATTTTGACAGGCTGACACCAGTGAGCCTGTGAAAATTTGCTCAGTGTCTTGCCCCCAGCCTCTGCCCTCCAGGGGCAGGGACCTCGGGACCACAGGCCTGGCTCCCTCCTGGCCCGCTTTCTACCCCACAGGTCCTCACGGTCTCGGAGGTTCTCTGATCTCTTTAATCATGTGGATATATACACTTTTGGTCTAGCTTCCTTTTCTTTCCTCCTTCCACCTTCTTTCTTTGCTTTCTTTCTTGAGCCAAAATTTTAGAATCTTCTCACTGAATATCCTCTCATGGCCTTTGGAAGAACCACAAGCATCGTGACGGCCTTACATTTTGCCTTTTTCTCTTCCTTCCAGGCTCATTCCATGTGATTTCTACGTTTTCATTCTTTGCTACACTTGTATTTCACTGGTGAATTTACAAAGGACTGTAGAATTTCAAAGGACCTCATCATTGATTTGGAGAAGGCAAGAATTTATTTGATAAAGTGTCCTTTGAATGAATATAATTTTACTCATAAATTTATTCCACATGAACCAGCACCCATGACATTGTTATATTTAGCTCAGTATTTTGAAAAAGAAAGCAAAAGAGTGAACTGTATTAGACTCGAATTTCAGCAAGTTCCAGTTCTGCCATGCATTAATTTCTCATCCATAAAATGTACATGGTAGTGATTAAATCATAGTGTGTTTTGAGTTATAAACACGAAAATGTTTTTGAATGTGATCGATATAAATATCTTAAAATGAGGGCATTTCAGAATTCTGTCCGGGCCTCAGTCAGCGTGAAGGACAGAAGGCTTCTCACTGATGCCTGGATCACGGCAGCACGTGGTGTCCACTGCGTCTGTACTGAGAGGTCCGCTCGCGTGCTATGCAAGGCAGGGCTGGAGCTGGAGGCCTCGGTGTGCTTCAGAACTTGTGGTGCCAGCCTGCTGGTGTGGAGCTGGGGCTGCTGGCACGAAGCTGGGGACTCAATCACTGCTTCCCCGAAACTCAGGGACACTGTTCCCACCTGTGCTGGAGGATCGGGAAACCAAATCAACACGAGAAGGTCAGAGAGCAAAGATGTTTTCTTCATTTGGGTAAACGCAGACTTCGCTATGAATTCTTTTTTTTTCTTTGTTATTATTTCTGGGGGAAGTTGTACAATTAAAGAAACAAACTCCTTGACCAAATGTTTGAAAAACGCAGTAGCTTGCCTTAGATATTTTTACGTTCAGAATTAACAGGCTGTTTGGGGTGAGCAGAAGCCTCCTGGGCTGAGAGCTGGCTCCTGGGGCCCCTGCCCCACGTCCCCCATCAACGTGAGTGCCACTGCTGAGGAGCAGACGGTCTGCAGCTTAACTGGTTTCTGTGACCTGAGTTTCAGTTTCTGGATATTTACAGCTTAACTCAGTCCAAACTAAGGCCATGAGAATCTGCGACTCAAGGGCTTTTTGCCTTCTATTTGTTCGGGCTGTGGCCTGAGCGCCGGGGTGAACAGGTCCAGGACAGGAAGGCGAGGTGCTGGCCCTGAGCCCTCCCTGTTGCAGGGCTGGGACCCTGGCCTGGGGAAGGACCCAGGAAGACTGCCGGCAAGGGGGTCGGACCCTGGTGCTAGGCCCTGGCGGGTGGAGCAGGGCCTTTCCTGCCTCCTGACCTTATCCGCATCCGTCCACTGACTGCAGCCGCCGATCGCTCGCCACACACCCACTGCCGACTCAGGAAGGACCGGGGTGCGGGCACCAACTGCCAGCCCCAGAGCAGCAAGGATGTCCTGCAAGTCCTCTGGGGCCAGGACTGTGTCTGGCTGGTCCCTGCACCCGTTACTGTCAGCTGCTGGGGGTGATGTATAAGCCTGCAGATCTATTTGTAGAAACGGGCGGTTTCAGGACAAGAGACTTTGATGCGTGACGAGCCAGCGTCCATGTGCCCGGGGCCACCTCCAGGTTCTGTAGCCAGGACCCGCCTCCCTGTCATGTCATCCCACTCAGCTACCAGGATTCTGTGAGTACAGTGTGTGGGCTGAGATTTCTTTTTTTTTTAATTTTTAATACTTTATTCTACTTTACAATACTGTATTTGTTTTGCCATACATTGACATGAATCAGCCACAGGTGTACACGATCTCCCAATGCCGAAGCCCCCCTCCCACCTCCCACCCCACACCATCTCCCCGGATCATCCCATACACCAGCCCCAAGCATCCTGTATCCTGTATTGAACATAGACCGGCACTTCATTTCTTATATAATATTATACATGTTTCAATGCCATTCTCCCAAATCATCCCACCCTCTCCCTCTCCCTCAGAGGCCAAAAGTCCGTTCTATACCTCTGTGTCTCTTTTGTTGTCTCACACACAGGGTCATCATTACTATCTTTCTAAATTCCATATATATGTGTCAGTATACTGTATTGGTGTTTTTCTTTCTGGCTTACTTCACTCTGTATAATCGGCTCCAGTTTCATCCATCTCATTAGAACAGAGTCAAATTTATTCTTTTTAATGGCTGAGTAGTACTCCATTGTGTATATGTACCACAGCTTTCTTATCCATTCATCTGCTGATGGACATCTAGGTTGTTTCCATGTCCTGGCAATTATAAACAATGCTGCAATGAACATTGGGGTACATGTGTCTCTTTCCATTCTGGTTTCCTCTGTGTGTATGCCCAGCAGTGGGATTGCTGGGTCATAAGGCAGTTCTATTTCCAGTTTTCTAAGGAATCTCCACACTATTTTCCATAGTGGCTGTACTAGTTTGCATTCCCACCAGCAGTGTAAGAGGGTTCCCTTTTCTCCACATCCTCTCCAGCATTTATTGCTTGTAGACTTTTGGATCGCAGCCATTCTGACTGGTGTGAAATGGTACCTCATTGTGTTCTTGATTTGCGTTTCTCTGATAATGAGTGATGTTGAGCATATTTTCATGTGTTTGTTAGCCATCCGTATGTCTTCTTTGGAGAAATGCCTATTTAGTTCTTTGGCCCATTTTTTGATTGGATTGTTTATTTTTCTGGAGTTGAGCTGCATAAGTTGCTTGTATATCTTTGAGATTAGTTGTTTGTCAGTTGCTTCATTTGCTATTGTTTTCTCCCATTCAGAAGGCTGTCTTTTCACCTTACTTATAGTTTCCTTTGTTGTGCAGAAGCTTTTAATTTTAATTAGATCCCGTTTGTTTATTTTTGCTTTTATTTCCAGTATAGTGGGAAGTGGATCATAGAGGATCCTGCTGTGATTTATGTTCTCCTCTAGGAGTTTTATAGTTTCTGGTCTTACATTTAGATCTTTAATCCATTTTGAGTTTATTTTTGTGTGTGGTGTTAGAAAGTGATCTAATGAAGAACTTAGATTAAAAATTTAAGCTCAGGAGGCAAGGCCATAGCCTCCCAGAAAATAGTTTTCTCCTTATCGGGAGGCAAAGACATAGCCTCCCAAAAATAGCTTTCTCTGTTTCAACTTAGTTGCTCTCTGTAAGTTTTCCCACCAATCAAGCGTATCCCCCGCACCTATGGCCTCTACTTCAATGTATCCCATAACCCGACTCCATCCCCACCTGCCTGTGATTTTTTATATAAAAACCCCTCACTACTGACACTAGGGGGTTCACTCTTCCCCAGGAGACTGAACCCGGCGCGCCGGCTTAAATAAATCCTCTTGCTTATTACATCAAATTCGAGCCATTGTGGTCTTTGGAGCGACAGGTCCTGAAAAAGGCCGCGAGGTCTTACACTAGTTTCATTCTTTTACAAGTGGTTGACCAGTTTTCCCAGCACCACCTGTTAAAGAGACTGTCTTTACTCCGTTGTATATTCTTGCCTCCTTTGTCAAAGATAAGGTGTCCATATGTGTGTGGATTTATCTCAGGGCTTTCTATTTTGTTCCATTGATCTATATTTCTGTCTTTTGCCAGTACCGTACTGTCTTAATGACTGTGGCTTTGTAGTAGAGCCTGAAGTCAGGCAAGTTGATTCCTCCAGTTCCATTCTTCTTTCTCAAGATTGCTTTTGCTATTCGAGGTTTTTTGTATTTCCACACAAATCTTGAGATTTTTTGTTCTAGTTCTGTGAAAAATACTGCTGGTAGCTTGACAGGGATTGCATTGAATCTGTAGATTGCTTTGGGTAGTATACTCATTTTCACTATATTGACTCTTCCCATCCATGAACATGGTATATTTCTCCATCTATTAGTGTCCTCTTTGATTTCTTTCATCAGTGTTTTATAGTTTTCAATATATAGGTCTTTAGTTTCTTTAGGTAGGTATATTCCTAAGTATTTTATTCTTTTCATTGCCATGGTGAATGGAACTGTTTCCCTTAACTTCTTTTTCTACTTTCTCATTATTAGTGTATAGGAATGCAAGGGATTTCTGAGTGTTGATTTTATATCCTGCAACTTTACTATATTCATTGATTAGCTCTAGTAGTTTTCTGGTGGAGTCTTTAGGATTTTCTATGTAGAGGATCATGTCATCTGCAAACAGTGAGAGTTTTACTTCTTCTTTTCCAATTTGGATTTCTTCTTCTGCTCTGATTGCTGTGGCCAAAACTTCCAGAACTATATTGAATAGTAGTGGTGAAAGTGGGCACCCTTGTCTTCTTTCTGACTTTAGGGGAAATGCTTTCAATTTTTCACCATTGAGGATAATGTTTGCTGTGGGTTTGTCATATATAGTTTTTATTATGTTGAGGTACGTTCCTTCTATTCTTGCTTTCTGGAGAGTTTTTATCATAAATGGATGTTGAATTTTGTCAAAGGCCTTCTCTGCATCTATTGAGATAATCATATGATTTTTATTTTTCAATTTGTTAATGTGGTGAATTACATTGATTGATTTGCAGATATTGAAGAATCCTTGCATCCCTGGGATAAATCCCACTTGGTCATGGTGTATGATCTTTTTAATGTATTGTTGGATTCTGATTGCTAGAATTTTGTTAAGGATTTTTGCATCTATGTTCATCAGTGATATTGGCCTGTAGTTTTCTTTTTTTGTGGTGTCTTTGTCAGGTTTTGGTATTAGGGTGATGGTGGCCTCATAGAATGAGTTTGGAAGTTTACCTTCCTTTGCAATTTTCTGGAAGAGTTTCAGTAAGATAGATGTTAGCTCTTCTCGAAATTTTTGGTAGAATTCAGCTGTGAAGCCGTCTGGACCTGGGCTTTTGTTTGCTGGAAGATTTCTGGTTACAGTTTCAATTTCCATGCTTGTGATGGGTCTGTTAAGATTTTCTATTTCTTCCTGGATCAGTTTTGGAAAGTTGTACTTTTCTAAGAATTTGTCCATTTTTTCCAAGTTGTCCATTTTATTGGCATATAATTGCTGATAGTAGTCTCTTATGATCCTTTGTATTTCTGTGTTGTCTGTCATGATCTCTCCATTCATTTTCATTTCTAATTTTATTGATTTGATTTTTTTTTTCTCTTTGTTTCTTGATGATCTGGCTAATGGTTTGTCAATTTTATTTATCCTTTCAAAGAACCAGCTTTTTGCTTTGTTGATTTTTGCTATGGTCTCTTTTGTTTCTTTTGCATTTATTTCTGCCCTAATTTTTAAGATTTCTTTCCTTCTACTAACTCTGGGGTTCTCTATTTCTTCCTTTTCTAGTTGCTTTAGGTGTAGAGGTAGGTTATTTATTTGACTTTTTTCTTGTTTCTTGAGGTATGCCTGTATTGCTATGAACTTTCCTCTTAGCATTGCTTTTATAATGTCCCACAGGTTTTGGGTAGTTGTGTTTTCATTTTCATTCATTTCTATGCATATTTTGATTTCTTTTTGATTTCTTCTGTGATTTGTTGATTATTCAGAAGGGTGTTGTTCAGCCTCTAAATGTTGGAATTTTTAATAGTTCTTCTTCTGTAGTTGAGATCTAACCTTAGTGCATTATGGTCAGAGAAGATGCTTGGAATAATTTCGATTTTTTTGAATTTATCAAGGTTAGATTTATGGCCCAGGATGTGATCTATCCTGGAAAAGGTTCCGTGTGCACTTGAGAAAAAGGTGAAATTCATTGTTTTGGGGTGAAATGTCCTATATATATCAATTAGGTCTAACTGGTCTATTGTATCATTTAAAGTTTGCGTTTCTTTGTTAATTTTCTGTTTAGTTGATCTGTCCATAGGTGTGAGTGGGGTATTAAAGTCTCCCACTATTATTGTGTTATTATTAATTTCCCCTTTCATGCTTGTTAGCATTTGTCTTACATATTGTGGTGCTCCTATGTTGGGTGCATATATATTTATAATTGTTATATCTTCTTCTTGGATTGATCCTTTAATCATTATGTAGTGGCCTTCTTTGTCCCTTTTCACAGCCTTTGTTTTAAAGTCTATTTTATCGGATATGAGTATTGCTACTCCTGCTTTCTTTTGGTCTCTATTTGCATGGAATATCTTTTTCCAGCCCTTCACTTTCAGTCTGTATGTGTCCGTTGTTTTGAGGTGGGTCTCTTGTAAGCAGCATATATAGGGATCTTGTTTTTGTATCCATTCAGCTAGTCTTTGCCTTTTGGTTGGGACATTCAACCCATTTACATTTAAGGTAATTATTGATAAGTATGCTCCTGTTGCCATTTACTTTATTGTTTTGGGTTCGGGTTTATACGCCCTTTTTGTGTTTCCTGTCTAAAGTCTATCCTTTAGCATTTGTTGGAGAGCTGGTTTGGTGGTGCTGAAGTCTCTCAGCTTTTGCTTGTCTGTAAAGCTTTTGATTTCTCCTTCATGTTTGAATGAGATCCTTGCTGGGTACAGTAGTCTTGGCTGAAGGTTATCATCTTTCATCACTTTAAGTATGTCTTGCCATTCCCTCCTGGCCTGAAGAGTTTCTGTTGAAAGATCTGCAGTTATTCTTAGGGAGATCCCCTTGTGTGTTATTTGTTGTTTTTCCCTTGCTGCTTTTAATATTTGTTCTTTGTGTTTGGTCTCTGTTAATATGATTAATATATGTCTTGGGGTGTTTTGCCTTGGGTTTATCCTGTTTGGCACTCTCTGGGTTTCTTGGACTTGGGTGATTATTTCCTTCCCCATTTTAGGGAAGTTTTCAACTATTATCTCCTCAAATATTTTCTCATGGTCTTTCTTTTTGTCTTCTTTTTCTGGGACTCCTATGATTTGAATGTTGGAACGTTTCATATTGTCCTGGAGGTCTCTGAGGTTGTCCTCATTTCTTTTAATTCATCTTTCTTTTTCCCTCACTGATTCATTTATTTCTACCATTCTATCTTCTATTTCACTAATCCTATCTTCTGCCTCCGTTATTCTACTATTTGTTGCCTCCAGAGTGTTTCTGATCTCATTTATTGCATTATTCATTAAATGTTGACACTTTTTTATTTCTTCTAGGTCCTGGTTGAACCTTTCTTGCATCTTCTCAATCCTTGACTCCAGGCTATTTATCTGTGATTCCATTTTGATTTCAAGATTTTGGATCATTTTCACTATCAATATTCGGAATTCTTTCTCAGGTAGATTCCCTATCTCGTCCTCTTTTGTTTGGTTTGGTGGGCATTTCTCCTGTTCCTTTACCTGCTGGGTATTCCTCTGTCTCTTCATCTTGGTTATATTGCTGTGTTTGGGGTGGCCTTTCTATATTCTGGGAATTTGTGGAGTTCTCTTTATTATTGAGCTTCCTCCCTCCCTGTGTGTGGGGTTGTACCAGTGGCTTGTCAAGGTTTCTTGATTAGGGAGGCTTGTGTTGGAGTTCTGGTGGGTGGAGCTGGATTTCTTCTCTCTGGAGTGCTGTAAAGTGTCCAGTAATGGATTATGAGATGTCAGTGGTTTTGGAGTATTTTTGAGCTGCCTGTATATTGAAGCTTAGGGGCATGTTCTTGTGTTGCTGGAGAATTTGTGTGGTATGTCTTGCTCTGGAACTTGTTGGCCCTTGGGTGGTGCTCGATTTCAGTGTAGGTATGAAGGCGTTTGATGAGCTCCTATTGGATAATGTTCCCTGTATTCAAGAATTTTCTAATGATCTCAGGATTTGGACTTAAGCCTCCTGATTCTGGTTTTCAGATTTATTTTTACAATAGCCTGAGGACTTCTCCATCTATACAGCGCTGATGTTAAAACATCTAGGTTAAAGATGATAGGTTTCTCCACCTTGAGGGTCACCCCTAGAGGATCACTGAGTTACTTGGAGGAGAGAAGAGGGAGGAGGTAGTTAGAGGTGACTGGAATGGGATGAGGTGGGATCAAAAGAGGAGAGAGCAAGCTAGCCTGTAACCACTTTCTTGTGTGCACTCCACAGTCTGGACCTCTCAGAGGTGGTCATGGAGTTATACAGGGAAAAGGAGAGGGAGGAAGTAGACAGAGGTGGCCAGGGGGATAAAAAGAGGGAGATGAAAAGGAGAGAGACAGATCCAGCCAGTAACCAGTTCCCTGAGTATTCTCCACCTTCTGGAACACACAGAGATTCATAAAGTTGGGTAGAGAAGAGGAGGGGGAGGGAGGAGACAGAGGCCACCTGGTGCAGAATAAAAGAGAGTCCAAAGGAGGAGAGAGTGGTCAAGCCAGTAATCTCGCACTCATGTAAAATTGGGTACTGAAGATTAGGTTTTTAAATGTACAAAATTGGCAACAAATACCAAAATACAAAGATTAAAAATCTGGAGTAGAGATTGGATTTTTCAAAAATAAAATATTAATGGAAAGAAGAAGAAGGAGAAAAAAAAGAAAAAGAAAGCCACCAGAATTATTAAAAGACAACAACCTCCACCACAAAAGACTATATACGGTGTTTGCTTTAAAAATAGGGGTTTTTTTTTTGAAAAGTAATAATAGGTTATAAAAATAATAAATAGAGATATAGAGGACCTAAAAATTTAAGAAAGTTAAAAAAATAAGACGAAAAAGAAGAAAAACAAATCCAAAAAAAATTATTAAAAAAAAAAAAGAAAAAGAAAAAAATCACGCTTCTGTTTTTGAAGCCAATGATCTACTTTGCTGGATGCCTGATGTCCTCTGCCAGCATTCAGAAGTTGTTTTGTGGAATTTACTCAGCGTTGAAATGTTCTTTTGAGGAAGTAGTGAGGGAGAAAGTGGTCTCCCCGTCCTGTTCCTCCGCCATCTTTTCCCAAGCCTGAGATTTCAACTTGTGAGTTCCAAGAAGGGAAAAGGCAGCCCCTGACAGCCGGGAGCTGGCCTGGCAAGGTCTAGGGTCCTCGGTAGAAACAGGAGCCCGCGGTGGTCACATCTGAACAGACAGAGCCGAACCCCGTCCAGAGCACAGAGCTGCACACGCTCCCTCCCGGCGGCGTGGGGGACAGCTGCGCGGCGTTCTCGGCTCGGCCTCCCTCCTACTGAGACTTGCTGGGAACCCCCAGTAGTAAAACCGACCACTTTCCCTGAACCTCCAGCCCAGACAGAGCTCGCTTCCTCAGACTGCCCCCACCCCCGATGACTGAAAACCAGCAAAACCCGACGGGCCCTTCCTGACACCCCCCACTGCGTGTCTGTGCCACTGTCGGAACGCACTGTGCAGACTCAGGTGGTCCTGGGGGAATTTGGCATCAACAGTGCGGTGACGCTGACATGCTTCTGCTTTGGTGCAGAAGCACACAGGACAGAAGGTGACGCGGATGAATGTAGCTCACTGATTAAAGGAAAAACGGCACAGCTTATGGCTGCTGGTTACTGGTCAAGCGAGATGCCAGAGTGTTTTCTGCTTTGCTGCTGAGCACAGGTAGACAGTCTCCTTGGAATCTCCAGCATCTCCCAGGGTAGTCCTGCCTGACTGAGCAGGGATGGCGCCAGCTTGCAAAATACGAAAAGGAAGGCATTTTAAAGCATTAAATATTAATACTGTTCAGAAATGTTGCCAGAGGCATGTTCTGGTCACTGACACAGCCGGTACCACGTGTGGACTCATCACTGGCCCAGCGTTCAGCTCCTGCTGAACATCACTGACACCCTGTTCAGCCCCAGGGGCATGCTGTCCACTCAGCAGGGTCGTCCTGGGGAGAGGGGGTGAGTCAGTGCTGCCGGGCTGAGCTGAGCTGGGCCGCATCTGGTTCTGGGAGGGCATATGAGCATGGATGGCAGGAAGCAAGCACGATCCGCTGTAGCTGCAGATGGCAAGGCCAGACAGGGCCCCAGCACCGCTCTGCTCTCCCTTTCGGCGTGTGGAAGCCCCCGTGGCCCAGCCCACACTCATTCTCTGCAGTCACACGGGCCCCTAGTGCGAGGGAGTCCCAGCATCTCACAGAATGACGTCGACCTTGGAACTGGAGTTCTGGAAGCCAGGCCACGCTTCCAAAGTGGGCTGTTGGGCCCATGGGCCTCCAGAGGTTCTGCCGTGTGGCAGGCCTGCTGCAGGCTGCATTTGGAAGGGGGACTTGTACATTAAATTTCCTAGGTTGTCATCTCTTTTCCCAAGTTCAGTTTTATCCAACTTCAGTGTAAGACTGAGGCTGAGAGGAAAAAAAGTATGTCAGTGATGAATTTGAAGGACAAAATCAAGCTTTGAAAATGTTAAATGCAGATTCTGCAAAAAACAAAATCTAGCCTATGAAGTGCCGTGTTTTCATGATCATAAAGCTCTGGATGAAACGCAGCTGCATTTTAAAAACTGTTGCTGCCTACATTGTCACTCATGCAATGGACAGCAATTAAATCATATGTTGGACTCAACTGCTTCCAGAGGAAATAGTTTTCTAATTATTGAAGCCATCTTTTGATGATACTGGAAATTAAATCTTTTCAATTTCTTGTAAATGAGAGGTTTTTTTAAAATAGAATTCTTGCTGAGTTTATGGAATCTTGCTCTTTTCCACTGACTTTTTAAAAATACTTCTTTCAAAATCTCCCAAGTTTTCAGTGTGAGATGTGGAGAGGAACATCCACTACTGGGTGACCCAGATGGAGGGAAAGGGTTGTGGTCCGGGGGTGGGGGTGGGGGGATGGGGTGGTGTGCAGGGTGACCCAGGCATCCACGTCAGCTCTGGCTGCTGTACAGAAGCCCCATCGGAGATGGCCAACGTGACAGACAGGCTCCTCACAGTCTGGAGGCTGGATGTCCGAGCTCAAGACACCAGCAGATGTGACGTCTGACGAGAGCTCCCTCCTGGTTCTCTGAAGGTATCTCCTCACTGCATCCTCACCTGGAGGAAGGGGCAGGGGGTCCCGTACACAAGGGCAGGAATCCCGTCATGAGGCCTCATCCTCATGACCTCCTCACCTTCCAAAGGCCTAAGACCTTTCAGTCCACAGCAGCTAGCAAGTGTGGTTCTTTTTAACTAAATACGGAGGGAGACGTAAAAGAGCTCAGGAATGATCGGAGAAACGTCTCAGGAGAATCACAGATAATTCAAGCACAGACTGAGACCAGTTTCCTGGAAGTTCTCAGGCAGGTGATGTGTGGAATGTATCAGGGATGGCGACCCAACACGTCTGTGTATGTTAACTCATGGCCGAGCTGGATGTCTGTTCATTCAGCGTTTCTTGAATGTGCAGCATTTTTCACTGAGATGCTTGTATACACAGATGAAGCACATTTTCCCCCTTTTGAGACCTGTCAGTCCAGTGCAGACAGAAGCATTAACAGCTCACCCTCACACAGTGAGAAGCGTGGAACTCTGGCCTTACAGGTAAAGACCACGCGAGCTGGCAGGGCTCACGCAGCCGTCGCCCACGGGATCTGCTTTGAACGGCAGTTAAGAGGCCTGTGATCCCACAGAAAAGGGCAGAGCAAGAGGCAGCCCCACATCCGTGTGCAGGCGTGCAGGACCTTCTCTTCTGAAGACGCACAGTGGCCCTGTGCCCGTGGGACCCTGCAGCCACGCTGCCCTGCCCTCCTGCGGCTCAGCATCTGTCAGCAGGAGCTGGGATCACCCCCGGGCACGATGCACTGTCTCCACCTCCGCGGGGGAGACCCCTGCAGCGTCCTCACGGCCCCTCTGCACTGCCGCCCTGGCCTGCCACGTCCTGCCCGTGAAGCCACTGCCTCCCGTCGGTCTGCCCCCTCGTCCTGGCCTTTGAGAAGCCCCGTGGGTGCTGAAGGGCCCACCTCGCGCCTCTGCACACACTGCTGCCTCCCATGTCAGGGCCCCTGGGAGGAGCTAACCCGGCCCTCTGCCAGCCTGGCTTGGTGGCCGCTGCCCTGGCCCGTGGGGGCCAGCACCCACTCCCTCTGCTCCGCGGAGCTCCACTTCCACCCCGGGACACTGACGTCTAGGGTCCCCTAGGACATACTTGGCTTATTGTATGCTTTCTTTGCATTTTTTAAGTTTAGAGGATTTTTCAAGTTCAAATATATGATGAGTTATATTTCTTTCAGGTTTTAATCATGTTCAAATCTTTACTTTTTAGTGATCTGGTTTTTATTCCTGTGTGATGTGATATGGCTATCTAAGTGGATTTTACCAGGACACTATTTATTTAAAAATCTCACTCTCAGTCTGGACTCTTTCCATGGCTTTCTTAGTGAGGAACAGCAGGAGGCTGGCGTGGTGGCCACTCCCTGCGGTTCCTGGGTCCCCATGGACGGGAATGAAAGTGGCGGATAAGTGGAACACAGGTTCTACGTTGGTGTCAAACACCCGAACGGCCGACATGAGGTTTCCAGGCTGCAATCATGTCTTGGTTAAATATAAATTCCTGAACTTATGGCTAAAGTTGTTATCTTGAGGCCAAGAGTGTATAAAACGGTAAAAATAAAGTTGGCATAATGCTTCCAGGTTTATCAACTATTGAAAATATGATAGGCCTGCTGCGCTGTGACGGGGCTGTACTGCCACGAAACTAGCTTGTCAGTAAAGCCAGTATGGGTCTTGGCTTGAAACTGAAAGCAAAGATCAGTGGCCTTCATATGCATACACACGCTGACCTTAATCAACAGACCTGTTTGTTATGCATACAAGTCTAACACAAATGGACTTGACTGAGGGCCCTGGAGGCGAGCTTGGGATCTGAGTGCTGTGTGTGTTTCAGACCCCAAGCTCCCCAAGGAGATGTGACCGCACTTACCATGGCTGGAAGAGCTATCGACGTGTCAGCAGGCTCCTCAAGCCCTTTTCCTGGGAATCTAAGCATGATCAACGACCGTGTTGCTTTGGGAAAATAGTCCGCTCTCAGACCTTGAAATTATGTTCCTGGGGACGCTCGTTTTCCGCAGCAGGCAGCATCTGTTTTTTATTGGGGTCTTGCCTCTTCCTAATTGTGCAGCTGGTTTGAGAGAGAAAAGGCCTGTCATGTAATCTGTTTGGGATCAAGGGTGAGCAGCAAATTCACTTTGGTCTCAAGGACAGGCGAGTTCTAAGAGGCAGATCACCACCTCCCCCACTCCCCATAGCCACTGAGCCTCGTGCACTCTGAAGCTGGTCGTTTATTTATTAAACACTGTCTTCAGGAAGCAGGGAGGCCCCTCAGGCAAGGCTAGCTGCGAGCTGGGTGTCTACACCCTGTTTCTAGGGGTGCAGTTAGGACAGATGTACTGGTGTTTACACACTTCTTTCTCCGAGCTCTGGCACACACATGTCAGATGGGTGCTTTCTGAACAGAGGTGTCAAGCCTAGAGCCCCCGTCTTTTCAAGGTCTCACTCACCCCTTCAGGTGTGAGGCCCTTCCGTTACCAATAAAATTGCGTGGGAATAAAAAGTAAGCTCACCATGTGACAGGCCTTTCAGTTCAGTTCAGTCGCTCAGTCGTGTCCAACTCTTTGCGACCCCATGAATCGAAGCATGCCAGGCCTCCCTGTCCATCACCAACTCCCGGAGTTCACTCAAGCTCATGTCCATTGAGTTGGTGATGCCATCCAGCCATCTCACCCTCTGTCGTCCCCTTCTCCTCCTGCCCCCAATCCCTCCCAGCATCAGAGTCTTTTCCAATGAGTCAACTCTTTGCATGAGGTGGCCAAAGTATTGAAGTTTCAGCTTTAGCATCAGTCCTTCCAGTGAACACCCAGGACTGATCTCCTTCAGAATGGACTGGTTGGATCTCCTTGCAGTCCAAGGGACTCTCAAGAGTCTTCTCCAACACCACAGTTCAAAAGCATCAATTCTTCAGCACTCAGCTTTCTTCACAGTCCAACTCTCACATCCATACATGACCACTGGAAAACCATAGCCTTGACTAGACGGGCCTTTGTTGGCAGAGTAATGTCTCTGCTTTTCAATATGCTATCTAGGTTGGTCACAACTTTCCTTCCAAGGAGTCAGTGTCTTTTAATTTCAAGGCTGCAATCACCATCTGCAGTGAATTTGGAGCTCCCCAAAATAAAGTCTGACAGTGTTTCCACTGTTTCCCCATCTATTTTCCATGAAGTGATGGGACCAGATGCCATGATCTTTGTTTTCTGAATGTTGAGATTTAAGCCAACTTTTTCACTCTCTGCTTTCACTTTCCTCAAGAGGCTTTTAAGTTCCTCTTCACTTTCTGCCATAAGACTTACGACAATTTTTTCATATTTCCTTCATCTGTCATTTTTCATTTATTTGACATATATTTTATACTCCTTATGCACAACTGACGGGATAAGCTAGTACCTCAAACATTTTAAAACTGAGATTTTTTTTTAAAAGTCGCATGTTAAATGCTTTATTATGCTTTTTCCTGTTTGTGGTGGCATTTTTAAAGAGCACAAAGCTGTCTGCACAAGACAGTGATGGCAGAGAAGGGGCTTAACGTCCGGCCTCCAGATCTCCTGCCTGTGAAGAGGGGCCGTGGGCGGGTGGTCAGCACCAGCAGTGGCCCTGAGGCCGCACACAGGTCCACGCAGCTCTGCAGCTGCTGAGTGCTCTCGTCTGGCGGTGCTGGGGGCTACTGCTGCTATTTTTAGTGAACTCACGATGGCTGTGTGAGCAGTCTGCAATGGTACCGAGCCTCTTCCTCTGCAATGACACCGCGACCCCCTTGTGGACACCCACCCACTGAAGAACAGTGATTAAAAATTTAAGCTCGGGAGGCAAGGCCGTGGCCTCCTGGAAAATAGCTTTCTCCTTATCAGAGGCAAAATAGCTTTCTCTGTTCAACTTAGTTGCTTTCTGTAAGCTTTCCCACCAATTAAGTGTATCCCCCGCACCTGTGACTTCACTTCAATGTATCCCATAACCCGACTCCATCCCCACCTGTCTGTAATTTTTATATAAAAAAACCCTCACTACTGACGCTGGGGGTTCACTCCACTGAACCCTGGCGCGCGCCGGCTTAATAAATCCTCTTGCTGATTGCATCGAATTCGAGTCACTGTGGTCTTTGGGGCGACGGTTCCCGAGAAAAGGCCGCTAGGTCTTACACCACCTCCCAAGCCCCAGGTCTCTGGGTGGTGCCTGGTTTTAGCCATAGAGACTGTCTGAGCACCTGGGTCAGCCCCAGGCCTCACAAGCTGCTCGGTTCTCCCTGGGGACTCTGGAAAGTTTAACGGAATGCTAATGTTTATATCCTAAATAACAATTTTGCTACAAAGAAGCAACCTTCTCAGCTGATACACAAGAGAGTTCCTAGCGGAACCTTCCTCTGAGGTGCCGGAAATAAGGGGCTCCCGGGCCCCTGACGTGTTTTATGCACATGGGAAGAAGAGCCTGTTTTACCCACACCTCCGTTTCTATAAATATGCCCCCTTTTTTTTCCTTTTGGGGAGAGGGAAGCAGATGATGGTGTGATTCATGACCAGCTGCAAACTCTCTGAGCGTCTTGTTTTAAAAGGCACAGCCGCAATCCAAGGGTTTGTCTTTACACGGTCTCTTCAGAGGCATGAGACTTTGCAGAAAACTGTTTTATCCCTGATAAACATCTGCATCTGTGGACAGGCTGTGAAAAGACAGCCACCTCTGCTGCTGCTCGGCAGCGAAGCCCTCTCTCAAATCCAATGCTCTGATACGAATCCCGCATGAGTATTTTCTAGCTCTGTGATATTGAGCAAGTTCGTGACCTTGTGAATTTCAGTCCTACATTTGTGAAACAGGATTACAGTGTGTACCTCCCAGAGTCTTTTCAGCGAGGATTAAGAATGCCTGTTAAGCAATTAAAATAAAAAGTGGGGGTGCTCACTGACCAGTTCCTTCCCTCTGCTTTGCTTGTAAATGGAATCTCTTGACAGAGAATTCAGACAAAAGTAGATTGCTTGTTTAATGAAACTCTTCCTATGTTGAAAACTGTAAGGCTACCGCGGAAAAGAGGCAGATCCTGGGTGTGTCCCCAAGGCCGGGCTCCAATGTTCAGAACTGCCTTGCTGACCCTTGGTGAGGCCCCCTCCACGCTCCCCAGGGCTGCCGGCCAACCGCTCACACCGTGGGACTGAGGAACCACTTGGTCTCGGTGTGAGTTTCAGCTGATGGGTCTCCCTCCTGTGTCTTCATGTAAAACTAAAGCAGAAGAAGCTGGTCTGAGGGAGGAGAAAACGGAGGCCAATACGCACAGTGCAGGGCTGCCTATGAGTCTCAGATGAAGCCATTCCTCAGCATCGCCCTGCTCACCATCTTCTGCGAAGCCATCTGGTGCTCTGGGGGGGGGCGGGCGCACCGGTCACCTGACAGAGGGGAGTCTGTGAACAGGTCAAGGCTGGTGCATTGGTTTATTTTCTTAACGAACTGCTACTGCACATTTAATAAGGTGCCCGCCTTCAGGAGCCCAGGAAGCAGGCCGTCAGCCTTGGAGCTGATATGGCAGGTCCCGAGCGTATCCTTTGCTGTGCCCTTCCCGGCGCCTCTTGGTGAGTCCCTCCCCCGCAGCCTGCTGTGACCAGGACCAGGCTCCCTGGGTTTTCTGTCTCCACAGAATCCCTCGTGTCCAGCGTGGCTCTCCACCGGGTCTTCCCTCTCCTTCTGCACCGGGTCTTCCCTCTCCTTCTGCACCGGGGTCTTCCCTCTCCTTCTGCACCGGGTCTTCCCTCTCCTTCTGCACCGGGGTCTTCCCTCTCCTTCTGCACCGGGGTCTTCCCTCTCCGCATCTGCCCTGAGTGACTTCCTAAGTGGGGAGCTGGACGCCGAGCCTCCTCACGGCGGCCCTCTGGCCGCGGGTGAGGCCCACACTGCCCTGATCGCATTGCTCTTCTTCCACATGTGCTCACACAACATCTTCACATCCTCCAAACGTGTCATGCGGTTTCACAGAAATCTGTCTTCACAAACGCTGCCCATCTCTACACGTGTGACTGATGCGGCCGCGTCCCTCTCCAGGGCGGCCCTCAGCCCTCCTCTCGGCCCCGGCTGCTCGCCCGGCTCTGGACGGGCCTTCCTGCAGCGCAGGGCCGGGCGTGTCTCTCTGGTTGGCAGGGCTCTCGTCCCTCTGTTCTCTGGCCTCAGTTGTGAGAATCTTTCAAGGCAGCCGGGCGACGTTGCCCATACTTTTCTTCTTTGTAGAGTTAATCTCATTAAAGGAATGAGTCGGTGTTGCTGTAATGAGACACGCGTGTGCAGAGAGCAGGGAGCCAGGGCGGGGGAGAGCCAGCAAATGGAGCAGACGCGGACAGATTCCGGGCACGTCCAAGCCGCCAGGGACGCAACACAGACGCCTCAACAAATCTTACAGGAAAAGAGCAGATACTGTGAGCAATTCTGGCAGAACAGGCCTTTGCTCACACCCAGATCTTCAGCCTCAGTGTTAATCGTCTTAATAGCGGTTAGAATTTTATACCACGACCGTGTGGTGCCAGAAGAGCATATAATGTGCTTTCAAATCAAGATAGTTCCTGTACCGAAGGGAGCGCCCACCCTGGAGGATGGCAGGACTGCACAGGGCAGCCCCGGGGCCCAGGCTGCGGGGGCGCAGAGGGGGCGCATCTGGAGGTGCGGGGGCGGCGCGGCCTCACAGCTCCGCGCACGCCCAGCCCCTCCGGCCCGGCGGGAACGGGCGCGCTCACTCTCGCAGCTGACGCCGGAAACGGCTCCTCCACTTCCGGTCCCGTGGCTGCAGGGGCCCCTCCCTGTCCCCTTCCGGAATGCTCCTCTGGAAGCCTCGCTTCCGCTGGCCTTCTTGCCAGGAGGGCACCGGGAGGAGGCCGACACGCCCCTCAGCGTGAGGGCCTCTGGATGCGTATCTGGTCAGAAAGAAGTGAAGAGACACACATTTGGGGGACCCTGCGAGTTCTGACACAGGAGGTGCCAGGCCTCAAAGAAACTGGATCTGCGAGGCTGATTCATACAGGAACCTGGGACACCGCACGCGTTGTGGTTGTGGGAGCAGAAAACAAATTGTTGGAATGTTTGCAAAGGACACTCAGGACCAAGGGCTTTGGAGGATGCCAAGGGTGCTGGATTAAAGAGAAGGAAGCTGTCTGCAAAGAAGTCTAGAGGCGTGTGTCTAGGAACTCCAGGGTGAGTCACAAAAGCGAGGACAAGCCTCTGGAGAATTAACTGAAGTTCTGAATTTTAAACCCCCAGTTTTTTTTAAAAAAATTATTTATTTAGTTAAATTGGAGGCTAATTACAGTGTTTGTAGTGGTTGATGAAACTGGAGCCCATTAACCCCCAGTCTTATGACTGGGTCTAAGTCCTTTAACCCCCATTCTTATGACTGGGTCTAAGTCCTTTTGTAGAAATCACACTGTGAGATGTGAGGTTTGGGGCACTCCAGTGACTCCTCGGGGGCTGGGAACCAGAACGCATTCTAACTTCCAGCCTTATGCTTTCCATTTGGATGTTAAATTCCTCTTGAATTTAACTGCTTATATTAAAACGGGTAAGAGTTCGCATCCTCTCCTGGGTTCCTGGGAGCCTGGAACGTCTCCTTGGAGACTAAGGCAAACCCTGAGCCTAGACGCACAAGTCTTGCTTTTGAATCTGAAAATGCTGCTCAACTTAAGGTGAAAGTCCTCAAGTGCAGCTTCACACAGCTCTGAGGGCCCGTGTACCCAGGTACCTGTAAAGTCACATTGCAGATATGTCCCTTCCATGATCAACAGCATGCTGGGGAATTAGCCTCTTGAAGCAGAATTAGTGTAAAACAAATGCAATTCAGTGTGAAACAAAACTCACAAAACCAGAGAAAATTGAAAATGTTTGCCCTGGGCTTCCCTGCACAGGGCACGTGGCTAGATGTGGTTTAAGTGGTTTCCGTGTCTCCGGTCCTTGGAGAAGTGGGGCTCAGGAAGGAGAGGCTCTTCTCAACAAGCAGACATGCTGTTTTCTCTTTGCTTTCATCTGATTGGAAATTGTAACAGTTTGTTTGCCTATTCATACTCTATTTAATAAATTGCAGAATACTTATTGAGTAAGATATTTCTTCATAGCTCAGTTGGTAAAGAATCTGCCTACAATGCAGGAGACCTTGGTTTGATTCCTGAGTCGGGAAGACCTGCTGGAGAAGGGATAGACTGCCCACTCCAGAATTCTCGGGCTTCCTTTGTGCCTCAGCTGGTAAAGAATCCGCCTGCAGTGCAGGAGACCTGGGTTCGACCCCTGGGTTGGGAAGATCCCTTGGAGAAGGGAAAGGCTGCCCACTCCAGTGTTCTGGCCTGGAGAATGCCATGGACTGTATAGTCCCTGGGGTCGCAGTCGGACATGACTGGGCGACTGTCACCGTCACTGGTGAGTGCTGGCTCTGGGCCATAATTCCCAGGTCTCTGAGGGATCAGAGGAAGGATGCGGGCCTTTCGCATCAGGAGCGCGGTGTGATGTGCTCACATGGAGGGTGTCGACTTCCTCAGGAAGGGGCAGGACTGCTGCTTGCTTGCTTCCTGATGGCGGGCAGGCTGGCACTGCCTCTTTTCTCTTGAAGTGCTTGCTTTATTTTAAATTATGTCCTCGAATGGCTTCCTTCCTTCCTGTCTGTGTGGATTAAGCTGGATGCCCAGGAGGTATTGTTCACAGGCTTATCTACAATGGTTAGCATCGTCCCAGCTCAAAGCAAACTGCCTTTTGAGGATCAGTTCCCATTTGTCATGAAGCTGAGGGTTCCTGTGTGTAGTCAGCCCCTCGACAGCCCCTACCTGGCAGAGACTAAGGTTTCCTTGGACACTTATCATGTCAGGAGCTCGGCATGCTCTAGGCTTTCCTGGTCCTGATTAAGTTCTGTGTTGACCTCAGTTGGAGTTGTGTCTATTTTCTTGCAATATTTATATATCGGCCTTCACGCTACCCCTGAAACTACAAAATGGCATCTCATTGTTGCTAAGACCAAGAAAGACCTGCACACTCTCCCATCTCGTCCAAGGCTCTCAAATGACCCTGCAGAGCTGAGAAAGGCTCTGGTCTCCACCTCCTCCACTGACTTGAGAAGCTCTTCACAAAAGAGAATGATCATTCCCAAATTTCTGACTGCAAGGACATAACATTCTAGGAAATAAAGGACATGACATATTAACCAGAACAGTCCAATTGCTGAGACATTCCCAAACTTCAGTGGCCCAACAACTGAGGATGTATTTTCCATGCATCTGGGACCTCCCCCCGCCCCCAGGATTCAGGGTCTCTGCGGGCAGCAGGAACTGGGGGTGGGGGTAGAGTGGGTGGGCTTCCAGATTGGGGCTCCAGGCATCAAGCTGTGAGTGTCCCTCCCCGTCCATCCTTTGACCAGAGCTGGGCCAGGGGGCTACCCTGCACAGCGAAGTGGGTCTGAGGTCCCCTGGCGCCAAGGAGGCAGGCCGATGGCTCATAGGAGGCTGCAGTCCTCAGCCCAGGACAGTGCTTATTTCTTGCTCTTGAGTCCACAGGCCCCACCGTCCAGGAGAGACGAGGTGGGAGCTGTGCAGTGTCTGCGGCAGTGCTGCTGATCTCTGTGGGGACAAAGCCCGGCCTTGCGTTCCCTGCGATGAGGGTGGCCTTGGCTGAAGTCTGTCTAGCAAGCAAGTTCAGTCCACGTCCACCACCTGTGACGCCACTTCCAGCCTTTACCTTTCCTTTAAGAGTCACTTCTTCCCTTCCCACCTTCCACTGCCTGTAATGACTTCCTCCTATTGAGCTGAGAGTTGTCCACAGAAGCATTTTGCTTGGCGTGGGTTCCTACCTGCTGCTCCTCAATTCTAGCTTGTTGCTAAGCTAAACTCAGATAGAGTATACAGTTTTGTTTGAAAACTAGACCTCAATATCTGGCATCAGACTGCTGCTGCTAAGTTGCTTTAGTCATGTCCAACTCTGCAACCCCATAGACGGCAGCCCACCAGGCTCCTCTGTCCCTGGGATTCGCCAGGCAAGAACACTGGAGTGGGTTGCCATTTCTCCTTGAAAAGTGTCTTGGAGGCAGCTTTTAGCAGAAGAGGAAGGATAATTGAAATCCCTGGACAGGCTGACCAGGCTGGAGTTGACCTGAAGTCAGACCGAACATCCTGGTGACGTTTACAAGTCTCCTTTGAGGCATCCTGATAACAGTCACCTGCCTTCTGCTTGACTATGTCATGGACATTAAGTTGCAGGGGTCAGCTCTGTAAACTGTAAATTTATTATAAATCAAATATACTACAATACAAAAAGGGAAAAGAAAACAACTGTGAAGTAAAGGAACAGGACATCACAATAGAAAAATGTTTCAAATCACACTCTGATGGAAGGTTTCTAAACAGCAGACCATGAACAGAGGGCCAAGCTGTGAGTGGAATGGCATCAGCTGAGACACAGGAAGCAGAGGAGGGGATGGGGTAAACAAGAAACAGAACAGGACCGACTCCAGACCTCGGGCTACAGGCACCAGAGAGGCAGCGCTTCCCCGGTTTCTGTTTCTAGCACTTGCGGCACAGTCACTCTGATAACCAAAGCGTGCTTGTGGGAAAGGGGACATTGTGTTTCATGGCTGAGTCCATGTCTGAGCAGATGGTCCTTGCCTACCTGCCAGCATACTGATGATCTACAGGAGTGATGGGTTCCAGGAAAAGGCAAACCCTCAGTGCTGGTGCCACGAACTGAGTTCTGCTTGCTGCCTGCTTCTGATCGGTTCCTGCTTCTTCTCCTTGTGGAAGGGAGGCAGGAGGACACATCTCTCTGCTTGGTACCCTTCCTTCCACCATGGGCTCTAAATACAAATGCGTCCCTTTGTTTATTATTCTTTCCAAAAAAGTCACCTTGAGGTTCCCCTATTAGAGATGGCAGAGGCGAAGGTGACCGAGCTCAGCATGAAGCGACCGAAGGATATAAGGGGCCTCCCTGGGAGGCCCTACCCGCCCAGGGCTGACCCCTCCCAACATGGTACTAAAACCCTGGGGAAACAAGAGAAATAACACTCACTACATGGGAGACAGCGCGTTCGGTGGGCTGTGTCACGTTTAATAGGATATCTCATTAAGTGAAGACCCACACAGCATGGGGTTGTTGGTGATCACGCAGGCTTTGACTCATGGACAGTAGCCTCAGTTTCATATTGAGTCTCCAGACCTGGGAGGAGGGGACCAGGGAGGGGCGGGGGTGAGGTCCTCAGGGTGCAGGTCCCACCACTTAGCTCTCACCCAGGGGAGGGGTGCAGGGCCTGGGATGGTCCTGATAGGCAGGGTCAGGTCTTAGAGGTGACAGATTGTCTGTCTCCCACATACAGAACTGAAATAATGCGCTGATAGTTATTTTGGGGAAAAAGATCCCTTCATACTTAAGATATTCATGTTTAAGTTGAGTTGTGTTCCTGGAAACTGAAATTATCCCTAAGTAATTCAAGCGGTGTGAGCTACCCGCTCACTGACTACAGTCATGTCCTACCTTTTGCAACCCAATGGACTGCAATCTGTCAGGCTTCTTGTTCATGGGGTGCTCCAGGCAAGAATACTGGAGTGGGTTGCCATGCCCTCCTCTAGGGGATCTTCCCGACCCAAGGATCAAACTCATGTCTTTTAAGTTTCCTGCACTGGCAAGCAGGTTCTTTACCACAAGTGCACCTGGGAAGCCCAATTCAAGAGGAGGGAATATTAAATAAAAAGTATAAATAAAGTATAAAAACAAAAAGTAAAGAAATTTTCTTTTAATCTGAAAGTATACAACAATCTTTGTAAGCACAGTAACACTTGAATTTAGCTAATGAAAGAAGTCAATACATTTGACTAATGGAACATTTCATAGCGCATTCATTTCTCCAAATAGAAGAAAGCTGGTTTATGGGAGCAGACACTCTTACTGGCACCAAATCCAGCTCCCTCTTTGACTCGGGAGCATCTCATGGCCCCACTCCTGCACTCCATGGTTCCATGACCTGGCTACACCCCGTCAGGCCACCCCATGGGTTCTGAGCGGCCACGTGTGGCCTGTTCTTATGTGTGCACAGTCAAGGGGGGCCCCAGCTGCAGGCCTGACCTGGCCTGGCCCCTCGGAGGACAGCTCTCACAGCTGGGCCACCTGTTACAGGCACCTCCTTTCTGAAGCTTCCCCATGATGGTCAAAGAAACACAACTACCATAAAGCATCTCTTTAAATTGATTAAATCCATAATCTGATTTTTATTATTTTGTAAATGATAATACCCAATGTATGGATCTTTTTGTTTACTAGTGATAGAAATAAAGCAAAGGAAATCATAAACTAAACAAAAACACAGCCCTCAGAATGGGAGAGAACAGTCGCAAACGAAGCAGCCCACCAAGGATTATCACCTCACATTATTCAGAATGGCCATCCTCAAAAAGTCTTCAACAATAACTGTTGGAGTGACTGTGGAGAAAAGGGGACCCACCTACACTGTTGGTGGGAGTGCAAATTGGTGCAGCCATTATGGAGAATGGTATGGAGGTTCCTTAAAATACTGAAAATAAAACTACCATATGACCCAACTATCTGGGCACACACTCACAGAAAACCATGATTCAAAGACACATATATCCCAATGTTCACTGAAGCTCTGTTTATAATAGCCAAGTCATGGAAGCACCCTAAGTGTTCACCCACAGAGGAATGGGTAAAGCAGATGTGGTGTATACAAACAATGTAATATTACTCAGCCACAAAAAGAACAAAGTAATGCCATTCCCAGCAACATGGGTCGACCTGGGACTGTCTGTCCTGCTAATGGAGTAAGTCAAACACAGGAAGACAAACAACATGTGACATCACTTGCACGTGGAATCGAAAACAAAGGCTAGCGCTCTTCCCTGTGCTTACACCCAGGGGGCACTGATTTGACCCTTGGTCAAGGAACTAATTTCCTGTATGCCCCATGGCGCAACAACAAACAACAACATTTTTAAATTAAAAAAAAGTACAAATGAATTTATTTACAAAACAGAAGTATAGTCACAGACGCAGAAACCAATCTATGGCTATGGTTTTATCCGAGTTGTGAGCCCAGTAGTGGGGTAGTTAGGTCATATGTTAGCTTTATTTTTAGTGTTTTAAGGATAGGGTGGAGAAGGGATAAATTGGGAAGTTGGGATTGACTTATCACACGCACACACACACACACACACACACACACACACATACATATAATAAGTAGTAAGTACCTACTGTATAGCGTAGGGGACTCTGCTCTATGCTCTGTGGTGGCCTATATAGAAAAGAGTCTAAAAGAGAGTGGATATATGCACATGTATAATGATTCACTTTGCTGTACACCCAAAACTAACGCAATATTGTAAACCAACTATACTCCAATAAAAGTTAAAGGAAAACTGATGTGAACTTGCTAAAAAACAATCTGGAAACAGCTTTCAAAGCTCTTGAAGTTTTTATGCCATTTAACTCAGTAATTGTACTTTTAGGTTATTTATCTTCAAGAAATAATCAGAAATGAAAACAAAGAATAAAACTGTATATAGAGACATAGACCTAAAGACGGTCTTACAGTGTAAAGTAAGTCAGACAGACAAAAACAAATATATTAACATATATATATGGGATCTACTCAGTGCAGGATGGCGGAGCAGAAGGATGTGTGCTTATCTGCTCCTGCGAGAACTCCAAAATTACAACTTGCTGCTGATAAACCATCAACAGGAGAATGTTGGGTCTCACCAAAAAAAGACACCCCATGTCCAAGGGCAAAGGAGAAACCCCAGCAAGATGGCAGGAGGGGCAAAGTCACATTTAGAATCAAACCCCATAACCGCCAGAGAGGCTCAGAGGGCTCAAACAAAACCTTGTGTGCACCAGGACCCAGAGACCCCACAGAGACTGAGCCAGAACGGTGTTTGAGTCTCCTGTAGAGGTGCAGGTCAGCAGTGGCCTGCCACAAGGGCAGGGAGGAAGCAGGAGCGAAGCAGCAGTGACCCCACAGGAGACTGAGCCAGACTTGTCTGTGAGTGTCCAGGAGTTCCAGTGGGGGCATGGGCTGGCGGTGGCCTGCTGCAGGTTTGGAGGCACTGAGTGCAGCAATGTGTGCACAGGACCTTTTGAAGGAGGTCACTATTAATTACCTCCACCATAGCTTAGGTCTCAGATCAAACAACAGGGAGGGAACAAAACCCACCCATCAATAGAAACTTGGCTTAAAGATTTATTGAGCATGGCATCAGAACAAGACCCAGTTTCCCCCACAGTCAGTCTCTCCCATCAGGAAGCTTCCATAAGCCTCTTACCGTATCCATCAAAATGAAAACCACAGTCACAGAAAACTAATCAAACTGATCACATGGATCACAGCCATGTCTAATTCAATGAAACTATGAGCCATGCCGTGTAGAGCCACCCAAGACGGGCGGGTCATGGAGGAGAGTTCTGACAAAACGATGTCCACTGGAGAAGGGAATGGCAAACCACTTCAGTATTCTTGCCTTGAGAACCCCGTGGCAGGGAAAAAGATAGGTTACTGAAAGATGAGCTCCCGGGTTGGTAGGTGCCCAATATGCTCCTGGAGAAGAGTGGAGAAATAACTCCAGAAAAATTGAAGAGACAGAGCCAAAGCGAAAACAATGGCCAGCTGTGGATGGGACTGGTGGTGGAAGTAAAGTCCGATGCTGTAAAGAGCAGCATTGCGAAGGAACCTGGAGTGTCAGGTCCATGGATCAAGGCAAATTAGAACTGGTCAAACAGGAGACGGCAAGAATGAACATCGACATTTTAGGAATCAGTGAACTAAAATGGACTTGAATCAGTGAGTTTAATTCAGATGACCATTATATCTACTACTGTGGGCAAGAATCCCTTAGGGGAAATGGAGTAGCCATCATAGTCAACAAAAGAGTACTTGGGTGTAATCTCAAAAATGATAGAATGATCTCAGTTTGTTTCAAGGCAAACCATTCAATATCACCGTAATCCAAGTCTATGCCCCAAACAGTAATGCTGAAGAACCTGAATGGTTCTAGGAAGACCTACAAGACCTAGAACTAACACCCAAAATAGATGTCCTTTTCATCATAGGGGACTGGAATGCAAAAGTAGGAAGTCAAGAGATACCTGGAGTAACAGGCAAGTTTGGCCTGGGAGTACAAAATGAAGCAGGGCAAAGGCTAACAGAGTTCTGCCAAGAGAACACACTGGTCACAGCAAACACTCTCTTACAACAACACAAGAGAAGACTCTACACGCGGACATCACCAGATGGTCAATGCTGAAATCAGATTGATTATATTCTTTGCAGCTAAAGATGGAGACACTATACAGTAAGCAAAAACAAGACTGGGAGCTGACTGGGGCTCAGATCATGAAATCCTTATTGCCAGGTTCAGTTCAGTTCAGTTCAGTCACTCAGTCATGTCCACCTCCTTGTGACCCCATGAATTGCGGCACGCCAGGCCTCCCTGTCCATCACCAACTCCCAGAGTTCACTCAGACTCACATCCATTGAGTCAGTGATGCCATCCAGCCATCTCATCCTCTGTTGTCCCCTTCTCCTCCTGCCTCCGATCCCTCCCAGCATCAGAGTCTTTTCCAAGGAGTCAGCTCTTCGCATGAGGTGGCCTAAGTACTGGAGTTTCAGCTTTAGCACCATTCCTTCCAAAGAAATCCCAGGGCTGATCTCCTTCAGAATGGACTGGTTGGATCTCCTCGCAGTCCAAGGGACTCTCAAGAGTCTTCTCCAACACCACAGTTCAAAAGCATCAATTCTTCAGTATTCCGCTTTCTTCACAGTCCAACTCTCACATCCATACATGACCACAGGAAAAACCATAGCCTTGACTAGACGGACCTTAGTCGGCAAAGTAATGTCTCTGCTTTTGAATATGCTATCTAGGTTGGTCATAACTTTTCTTGCAAGGAGTAAGCGTCTTTTATTTTCATGGCTGCAATCACCATCTGCAGTGATTTTGGAGCCCAAAAGATAAAGTCTGACACTGTTTCCACTGTTTCCCCGTCTATTTCCCATGAAGTGATGGGACCAGATGCCATGATCTTCGTTTTCTGAATGTTGAGCTTTAAGACAACTTTTTCACTCTCCACTTTCACTTTCATTAAGAGGCTTTTAGTTCGTCTTCACTTTCTGCCAGAAGGGTGGTGTCATCTGCATATCTGAGGTTATTGATATTTCTCCTGGCAATCTTGATTCCAGCTTGTGCTTCTTCCAGCCCAGCGTTTCTCATGATGTACTCTGCATATAAGTTAAATAAGCAGGGTGACAATATATAGCCTTGACGTACTACTTTTCCTATTTGGAACCAGTCTGTTGTTCCATGTCCAGTTCTAACTGTTGCTTCCTGACCTGCATACAGATTTCTCAAGAAGCAGATCAGGTGGTCTGGTATTCCCATCTCTTTCAGAATTTTCCATAGTTTATTGTGATCCAAAGTCAGACTTAAATTGAAAAAAGCAGGGAAAACCACTAGACCATTCAGGTGTGACCTAAATCAAATTCTTTACAATTATACAGTGGAAGTGACAAATACATTCAAAGGATTAAGTCTGATAGAGTGCAGGAAGAACTATGGATGGAGGTTCATGAAATTGTACAGGAGGCAGTGATCAAGGCCATCCCCAAGAAAAGAAATGCCAAAAGGCAAATGGTTGTCTGAGGATGCCTTACAAATAGCTGAGAAAAGAAGAGAAGTGAAAGACAAAGGAGAAAAGCAAAGATATACCCATTTGAATGCAGAGTTCTAAAGAACAGCAAGGAGAGATAAGAAAGCCTTCCTCAGTAATCAATGCAAATAGAGGAAAAGAATGGAATGGGAAAGACCGGGACCTCTCCAAGAAAATTAGCGATACCAAGGGAACATTTCTTGTAAAGATGGGCACAGTAAAGGACAGAAATGGTGTGAACCTAACAGAAGCAGAAGATATTAAGAAGAGGTGGCAAGAATACACAGAAGAACTATACAAAAGACTTTAATGACCCAGATAATCACAATGGTGTGATCACTTATCTAGAGCCAGACATCCTGGAATGCAAAGTAAAGTGGGCCTTAGGAAGCATCACTACAAACAAAGCTAGTGGAGGAGATGGAATTCCAGTTCAGTTCATTCGCTCAGTCGTGTCCAACTCTTTGTGACCCCATGAATCGCAGCACGCCAGGCCTCCCTGTTCATTACCATCTCTTGGAGTTCACTCAGACTCACGTCCATCGAGTCCGTGATGCCATCCAGCCATCTCATCCTTGGTCGTCCCCTTCTCCTCCTGCCCCCAGTCCCTCCCAGCATCAGGGTCTTTTCCAGTGAGTCAACTCTTGAGCTATTTCAAATCCTAAAAGATGATGCTGTGAAAGTGCTGCACTCAATATGCCAGCAAATTTGGAAAACTCAGCAGTGGCCACAAGACTGGAAAAGATCAGTTTTCATTTCAAGCCCAAAGAAGCACAATGCCAAAGAATGCTCAAACTACTGCACAGGTGCACTCGTCTCACACGCTGGCCAAGAAGTGCTCAGAATCCTCCAAGCCAGGCTGCAACAGTACGTGAACCGTGAACTTCCAGATTTTCAAGCTGGATTTACAAAAGGCAAAGGGACCAGAGAGAAAATTGCCAACATCCATTGGATCACAGATCAAGAGAATTCCAGAAAAACATCTGTTTCTGTTTTATTGTTTATGTAAAAGCCTTTGCCTGTGTAGATCACAACAAACTGAAAAATTTTGAAAGAGATGGGAATACCAGACCACCTGATCTGCCTCTTGAGAAATCTGTATGCAGGTCAGGAAGCAACAATTAGAACTGGACATGGAAAAACAGACTGTTCCAGATAGGGAAAGGAGTACATCAAGGCTGTATATTGTCACTCTGCTTATTTAACTTATATGCAGAGCACATCATGAGAAACGCTGGGCTGGAAGAAGCACAAGCTGGAATCAAAATTGCTGGGAGAAACATCAATAACCTCAGATATGCACATGAAACCACCATTATGGCAGAAAGTGAAGAACTAAAGAGCCTCTTGAAAGAGGATCCTCTTGAAAGTGAAAGAGGAGAGTGAAAAAAGTTGGCTTAAAACTCAACATTCAAAAAACTAAGACCATGGCATCTGGTCCCCTCACTTCATGGCAGATAGAAGGGGAAAAAGTGGAAACAGAGACAGACTTTATTTTCTTGGACTTCAGAATCACTGCACTGCAGATGGGGACTGCAGCCATGAAATTAAAAGACACTTGCTTCTTGGAAGGAAAGCTATGACCAACCTAGACAGCATATTAAAAAACAGAGACATTACTTTGCTGACAAAGGTCCATCCAGTCAAAGTTATGATTTTTTTCCAGTAGTCATGTATGGTAGTGAGAGTTGGACTATAAAGAAAGGTGAGCACCAAAGAATTGATGGCTTTGAACTGTGGTGTTGGAGAAGACTCTGGAGAGTCCCTTGGACTGCAAGGAGGTCCAACCAGTCAATCCAAAAGGAAATCAGTCCTGAGTATGTATTGGGAGAACTGATGCTGAAACTGAAACTCTAATACTTTGGCCACCTGATGGGAAGAACTGACTCATTGGAAAAGATCCTGATGCTGGGAATGATTGAAGGTGGGGGGAGAAGGGGATAACAGAAGATGAGGTGTTTGGATGGCATCACTGACTCAATGGGCATGAGTTTTAGCAAGGTCCAGGAGTTGGTGATGGACAGGGAATCCTGGTGTGCTGCAGTCCATGGGGTCGCAAAGAGAGACCTGACTGACTGAACTGAATGACTATGGAATCTAGAAAAATGGTATAGATGGTCGTATTTGCAAAGCAGAAATAGAGACATGGATGCACAGAACAAACTTACGGGCACCACGGGGGAGCGGGATGGGATGGAGTGGAAGTTAGGACTGACATGCATACACCACTGTGTATAAAGCAGATAACCCATGAGAACCTACCGTACAGCAGAGTGACCTCTATTCACCGCTCTGTGGTGACCGAAATGGGAAGGAAATCCAAAAAAGAGGGATATGTGTATATCTATAGCTAATTTATTTTGTTATACAGAGAAACTAGCATAACAGTGCAAAGCAACTACACTGCATTACAGTTTCATTAGAAAAGAGAAAAGTGTGAAAACAGAAGTAGCCGATGGGAGACCTCTGACTTCCAGGCCCTTCTCTCATTCGAAGCTCTCATTTGGTGATGATTCCTCATGGCAGCTCTTGGAAACTAAATGATGGCTGATATTTTTCTTCAAAAAAATTGGGAAGGGAGGTATTATAGATGAGACAACGTGAGTTATGAATTGATAGCTGGTGGTAGGTTATAGGAAACGCAATATATAATTTACCATTTTTTCAGTACAAGCAAATAAGTATTTTTCTCTTTGCCTTTTCCCTTAATATGTGTACTAGAGATATTTCTCATTCATTTTTAAACTGCAAACTATTTACTGTATAAAAGAACACGATTTTTTTCAACTAGACCCCTCTTGATGGACATCTAGGCTGTTTTTGCAGTGTGTCTGTCTGTGTGCCTGTTTACTTGGACTGGTTTTACAAGCAGTGCGGGATCAGGCAGACTCCCTGGAGCAGGCCTCTGTCTGCGTGTAGATGACAACCATGAGAATAACTTCAGCACCAGGAGACCAGCTGCATCTCCCCTAGTGTTTCTGTATTTTGCATCGTAGGTTGCAAATCCATCCATCCACGTCTGCTCTTAGTGAAATGCCTACAGTTAGTTTAGCTTTACAGCAGCACACACACCTAGAGTGACCCACAGTTGTGTTTACGTGTGCATGTGTGTGTGTGCACACACATGTACACCTATGTGCGTGTGGCTCACAGCCACATACTCACACCTCCTTGGTTACGTCTTCATGTCTCCTCAGCAGCAGAGGCTGGTTTTTGTCCCATTTTCACTTCCTCCTCATCCTCTCCTGCTCTGGGGTCCCTCATGGCCGAGCACCCTCCTCAGCCCCCTTCCATCTTGCCCAGGCCTCCTGGCCTCTGGGCTGCCTGTGCTGGTGCTGAACATGCTGTTTCCTGAGTTGTTCTTTTATTTGAAAGCAGCAACAACTACTTGTATAGGATAAGGTCAATTTCCACGATACTGTTCAAGTTCAGTAAGGGTTTCAGTGCTTGAGTAAAATTCCCAAACCATGACATTATGCCTCAAAGTTCACACTGTTCTATCATTTTGATTTTTTTCACTGTTTAAAATTTTAAACACAAAAAATCTGAGTGAGCTGTTGCAGGTTCGCACGTTCTGTGTTACTTTGTGTTTATAATCACAACGTCACTGTGTTCACTACGAGTCTGCTGTTTAAAAGCCGGTGCACCACCCCTGAAGGGGCATGCTGTTGGAGGGGAGAGGTGTGTGTAACATGTCTCAGATCCAGCGTTTGCCAGGAATACCAAGTTATGAAAGAATGCACAGTCGAACATGGTAATTTGAAGTTGACATATACAACTCATTTGAAGTTGACATTAAAACTCAATAGGAACCTTAGCAATTATTTAGAGCTTAGATTAGCGCAAAGCGGTTTGGCAAAGGGGTATTTCCTTCTCAGCATCATTCACCATTCCAGTGCACAGCGGTCAGACCCTGCTGCTGCTTTCGTCAGTTAGCTGTCCACAGAGAGCGCAGACAGCACGCCACCCTCGCCAGCAGGACCACACAGTATCACTGGAGAGTGTGGGGGACCTGGATCTGCAAGTCAGTGATTGCTTCCTTGTTATTATTCCCAGGGGTGGAAACAGTGGTCAGAGTGCACATTTTCTGTAAGCTGACAGAACTGCTTTTCAGAAGCTCAGGACCTCTGTGCACAGCTGCCAGCGTGGGCTAACATGCCTTCACCCACGAGTGTGAACATCGGTTTTATTAATTTCCTGTGCCTTATTACTTTTTGAATTCTGGTTCATACCATCCCACTTTATAGAAAAAATTGACACCCTTCTCCCTGAACCTAAGAGATTTAGACCAGACTGTGCTTCTTCACAAGAAGGTGCAGGATGCTGCACGGTGACAAGGCCGCATGGCTCGTCGCTCACTGGGCTCGGGCTTCCTGGCCCTGCTGTGGCTGCCAGAGCTCAGACTCGAATGCGTGCTTGCAGCCCTCTTCTCAGTCAGTGACTCATTTTAATAGGAAAGCGCAGTTCTATTAATGTGTCTCCTCTGGACATTAGTGTGATTTCTGCTCTGCAATTTCCTCCCCATTTATCTTTCAGACCACTTAATATTTCATCTTGGTGATTAGCTAATTCTTGTTATTTAGTGCTAATTTTAAGCATCCAATCTATTTTTGTGAGACCATTTTTCAGAAAAGTAAACATAATTTCTTCTAAATGTCCCTATATTATCTGTTTACAGTCACAAGACTGCTCTGAGCCCAGGGTTGCTCGGCTCTTCTGCGCCTTGAGACTGACTACCTGGTTTTCTTCTCCGTCAGATTCTGCCCACTGACCCTCTGGCATATTTTTCTGAGCGCCTACTAGTGCCTGGCCCAGGCGGGAGGCAGGGTAGACTAGGGAGCAACGAGGAAGGAAGGAACTGAGTTATTAGGCGTGTGCCCTGTGCCAGGCACCATTCTCGAGACTTCTGTGAGTTAGTTCTCATGAAACCAGTTTTGTAGACAAGGGAACAGAGGCCTGAAAACAAGGAATTGGTGGGTTTGATGTCTTGCCTTGGACTCACATGAATAGACCTTCTCACCAGGCCTTTCATTTTCTTTTGAGTGACCACAACTGCCACCACCAGTTCCAGGCCCCGGGAAAAGGCCCTGGATGACCAACAGGCAGAGACTGTCTTGCAGGTTCTCAGGCTGTTTCGGGATCACCCCAGCTTTCACCAGGTACAGCCCACTTCCCTGGGAAAAGCTCAAAAACATTTGAAGAGCGTGGAATTCAATCACTCTTTAAATGTCAACTCAGTTGTCTCATCACTCTACCTGACGCCAGAACACAGGGGTGGTCTCTGGACGGCTCAGATATTCCTGGATTTGAAAAGTACCTCGAGTGACTTGAGGTGCGTGTCAGTCACTCAGTCGTGTCCGACTCTTTGTGACCCCATAGCCTGTAGCCCGCCAGGCTCCTTTGTCCATGGGATTTTCACAGCAAGGATACTGGAGTGGGTTGCCATTTCCTTCTCCAGGGGATCTTCCCGACCCAGGCGTCGATCCTGGGTCTCCTGCATTGCAGGCGGATGCCTTACCGTCTTAGCTACGAGGGAAGCCCAGTAGCGCTAACTTGAGTGGTGAGGAGGGCTTGGCACCCGCTCCAGGACTCTTGCCTGGAGACTCCCACGGACAGAGGAGCCTGGTGGGCTACAGTCCACGGAACCTCAAAGAGTCAGACACGACTCAGTGACTAAGGACAGCAGAGCACGTGTGACTCAGAATTAATTCTCTCCGGCCCGCGGCCGGACCAGTGGGGCCGCGTTCCCTCAGGAGCGTGGAGGGGGCACAGGCAGAGTCGACCGTCTGAGAGGATGCAGACCCCTTTGGCTGCGCATCCCGACTTCGGCTTCTTGGTGAGGTTATGAACCAAAGCCCGTTTCCCTCTTGCCTTCGCGTCTGTGTGCACGGGCCAGTCCCCCGCCCCAAACCTGCTTCTTTTGTGCAGACCTCCTCTGGCGAGCGCCGTGTGAGCCCTCAGGGTAATGCGCTGAGGTCCCTCCACACGCAGTCTCTGGGACCAGCCCTCCAGGAGACTCTTCCAGGGTGTCCCGGCCAAGCTTTCTCACCCTCAGAAGTCCCCCAGGCTTCCTCCACCAACTCCAATCGCACAATGTTCAGCAGCTTTGGAGGAGGGCCTCTGATCTGCACCCCAGGCAGACGTTCATGGGGGAGACACACGCGGTCACCTGGAGTGGCTCCCGGCAGGTGGGCAGAGCTGGGGGCGATCCTGAAGGTCACCGGCTCGGCGAGGCTGAGGTCTGGCCCCAGCTAGGCCCTTGTGTCCTCCCAGACCCCTGGAGGCTTCTCTGTAAAGCTCCCCACACCTGGTCTGTTCGGGGTGCCTCCTACAACTCGTCCCCAAGTGTGCGCGCCTGTCTCCCCCGGGGGTGGAGTTCAGGAGGGGACCTCGGATCTACAGATCAGTCTGTGTCCTGATGATGAGACCACAGGAAACTCGGTGGCAATTAAAGGGGAAATCGTGGCTGGGGTGGGGGTGGGGGAGCTGTGCTCACAACCACTGCTTGTGTGACAGTCCTGGTGCCCACGCTGATGCAAGGCCCTGGGAGAGAAAGTCCCATCACAAGCCCGTTCCTGACATGGACACAACAGCCAGCAGTTCAGTGACTTATTTTAAAAACGCTCCATCTTTCACATTATAAAGAGGAAGCCAACTTTCTTTCCTCAAAATGCTTACATAACAGAAATGGATTGAGGCGACCAACAAGGAAAGTAATTAGGAAACTCTGCAGATTATTTTAAAATCTTCATGTACATTGTTTTGTCTTTAGTAGTAGAAGCCTTCAAAAACAGATCTCACATCATAATAAAGTTAATGGAGGTCGGCTTCTGTGATTCAAGGAAAAACCACCAGGATAAATCGCTTCCAGTTGCTGAGAGGGTGAGCCTTTCCCATAAGCCTTTGACAGCTCAGGGCTAGTGGATTCTTCTAGGAAAGAGTCCGGAGTGGAGCTACGGTAATAGACGGTTACCTGCAAAACAGCTTTAAAAAACCCAGACAAGAGATGCTCTTTTTCTTCTTCTGAGCGTGGATTCTGGGTCCCTCTGCGGCCAGTGACCAGCGAGGTTAGCGGGAGCCTCTGCCAGCCCCACTGAGCCCTCCAGCTTCTCTCTGCTCAGAGAAGAGGGAACCCTTCATTCTGCCTTTCAGAATTAAGCACATGATACAGTTTTTGAACAGGTGTTGACAGATAGCATCTCCCTGGCATCTCTGTGCTCCACCGTCCCTACAAATGCGCTGTATTTCAGAGCAGCAGGAGCTGAGGTCGCCTTAAGCACCTAAGAGGTGGAGGTGCTGTGGCCGTCTGTGCCATCCTCCTGTGGGGAATCCCAGGCCAGGGGGTCCTCCGTGGGCGAGTACACGATGCTCTCACCTCCCGGTCCTCTGACGGTGAGTGACTCCCTTCCCCTGGCCGGGGCTTTCCTGCCCCCACCCCCCCCGCCCGTGGCCCCCACACCAGGTTTGCTTCCCAGCCTCCTGTTTCCACCAGGGCCCCCAGCTCCTCTGCCCGCTCCACGCGTGTCTGTCCAAACCTTTCCTCAGGTCCCAGGAGTCCCTTCCCTTCGCTGAGGTTCATCTCAGGAAGGAGGACGAGAGACACCGTGTCCCCACGTTTGGGTGTTTGCGTCTATGCTGCAGTTTCCTCTGTGGTTTCTGCCTTTGTCCTCCAAGAAGCTGCGAGTTTCCAGTCCTGAGCCCTGGACAGGCGGGGGGGACCCTCGGGGGAGTGCACCGAGTCCAGACTTTGGAGCCAGAGCCTCAGACTCAGAATGTCCTGCGGAGACAGTTTTGTTTTCTGGAAGCACCGAGGTGCCCGGTGGGGGAGCCACCTCCACCCTCTGCGTCTTCATCAGATATCACAGCTTTGGCTGATGAGCCTTATTTCCAAAGAAAAAGTTCAGTTTATTGGTGGACATAAATTTTTAAATTTAATTTTGCCTTGGACAAGGTCCAGAGGATCCAAGCGGGGAGCATTCTTTGGATGAAGATGCACGCAAACGAGTGGTGTTTGTGGAGCCGGGTAGTGACTCCGTTCCAACACCAGATGAGGGCCCTGGTTCAGGCAGCAGTGCGTCCTTACTGCAGGCGGCTGTGTGCCCAGCTCTGAGAGTGAGGACGGGGAGCAGGGGGAGGAGGTGTGTTTTCTGTTTCATCTGACAATTTAAAATGCTCTCATCCCCACTCTTCCTGTAGCTGTACCGTAGGCTTATTGCACCAAAGGTGAATTCTTCACTGTGTTGCAAAAGCAGTCACAATCCACTTGCGTGTTACACCAAGCCAAGAGAAGGCTTATGCCGTCTCCAAATGCGAGCTGCATGCAGACCATCACCCTGGGCACAGAGAGTCAGTTACCTGCTTCCTACTCCAGCTGCCAGGACCGGTCAACCATCGCACGAGCTGGACTTTACCTGCTGGCCGCTTCCCTGGGGGGCGGGCTACGAGCCTGTTACCGCTGCAGCCGTCACCTCCCCTCTGACCACAGCACGTGGCCGCCGCTGGGCTCACCCGACCCGATCTCATCATTCCGGCATCTTAAGGGTTAGAAATACAGTGCGTACAGAGCCCCATCGCCAGTACATAATAAATACTACGCAAATCTAGTGAACATCTACGGGTGGTTTTATAAGCGTAAAGTCCCAGGAGTCTCCAGGACCTGGTGTGATGCCTCGTGGATGGCTGAAGACAGAGCGCTTGCCCAGGAAGTTAAAGAAGTTAAACTAGTGTGACAGGAAAACAAGTATGAAAACCGCACGTTTCTCCCTCATCCTGACACTGTTGCGGGGGCATCAGGAGAGAAGTGCGTGAGGCGCTGGTCTGGGTTCACGTGTGGCGTGCTGCAGTCTCGTCTGCCATGCCTTTGCATTCTCCATTAGTTTTTTACATTTAAGACCAACATTGAAAACATGATATTGGAATGTGAAAAGGAGCAGATTAACTTTTTGTCAGCTTGAAAATTCTAGGGTCAATTGCTGAAAACTGTTAACAGATGAGTCTGTGCTTAGAGTAAAGCCTGGTGAGCGAACAGGCGTGTTCACAGGCAGAGCCATCAGCATGGAGCCGGGTGCCAGCAGCTCCTGTGGGCTGACCCCTGACCTTCTGACTGGAGCATCCCTCTGAGAGCTGAAGGGCAGCGACCTGGGGACGGTGAGCCTCCGTCTGGCAGTGGATGGGGTTTACGAAGTTTCTGTGAGGACTGGCAAAGTAGTGGCAAAATCACAGGAGCCCGGGGCTTTTCTGGAGACTCATCACAGGGCGGTTACTTAGTGAGAAACGACGGCGGTCGCAGCTGATCTGTGGGTGTGGAGCTGGTGCCCGGCGGCCGGACAGGCTGCTAGGTCCCCTCCGCCCCGGTCACTCACTTAGGCTGGGAGGCCCCTCCTCTTTATGCAGCCCCCGTCCCCCGTGACTTGGTGCTTGTGCTGTCTGTCTAGACTCCGGTCATGCTGTTAGCAGGAGTCCTGAGTCCTGAGTCCGGAGTCCTGAGTCCTGTGGTCGTGTCGAGGGGGCAGAGGCAGGGTCGGCTGGGAAAGCCTTGGGGATTTTGTGGATCTCAAGGTGCTGCTGCTCCTAGGTCTCCAACCCATCAACCCATCTGCCGCCCCCTTCACCTAAATGGTTGAAGTCCCTCCCCTTGCCACTTACGAGACGTGTGGGAGGCACATTTCGAGGAGTGGTGGATAGCTGAGCCTCAGTCTCACCTCTGCCTCTGACTTTGGGAGTCACCTGCTCTGACCAGTGTTTGCTGTCCTGAGTATCTCCCTGAGAGCAGGATTCCCTGATAGCTCTGTTGGTAAAGAATCTGCCTGCATTGCAGGAGACCTCAGTTCGTTTCCTGGGTCGGTAAGATCTGCTGGAAAAGGGATGGGCTCCCCACTCCAGTATTCTTGGGCTTCTCTTGTGGCTCAGCTGGTAAAGAATCCGCCTGCAATGTGGGAGACCTGGGTTCAATCCCTAGGTTGGGAAGATCCCCTGGAGAAGAAAGGCTCCCCACTCCAGTCTTTTGGCCTGGAGACTTCCATGACTGAGGACTTTCGTTCACTTTGAACGTCACCTGCCATGACCATTGCTTGCTGTCCTGAGTATATCCCCGAGAGCAGGATGAGTTTCTAGTAAGAATTTTTATTCCACCTCTTGGAAGCAGCAAGGATGTTGAGGAGGTAGAGCAAATGGGCCTTCACCGTTCCTTATGGGAGGTAAGAGGGTTTGGTAATGTCCTAAAAAGTTAGCTTGTACCTACCTGCCTTATGGCCAGCCAACCCGTTTCCAGATTTTGACTGAAGAGATGTGAATCACGGGTCTACAGAAGGCTCAGAAAGAAGAGCCACAGTGAATTCACCCTCATAACAGCCAGAAACTCCATCACATGTAAATCCCACCAACCAGGGGATAAGTAAACTCTGGGAGATGTATTCATACAACGGAACACTGTTCATGATCAAAGGCAGCCAACTATCTGGACGCCCAGCTTCAAGGGTGATTCCCACCGACCTGCTTCTGAACAAAAGAAGCCAGGCCAAAAGATCTCACAGTTCACGATTCTGTTTACGTGGAATGTGCTAGTAGGGACACATGTGATCTAAGGTGTTTGAAACCAAAGCAGCGGTTGCCTCTAGGGAGGGGTTGCCTGGGATAAGAGACACAGGGACTTTTCGGGGTGAGAAGTCTTATTTGGGGAACTGTGACCAAGTGTATACATGTGCTAAAACTCATCTTTACCGTTTGTCTTTAGAAACGTGGCACTTCACAGGATATAATTTAACTTAGCAGAGCAGAGCGTGAACATCTGTGTCCTCTCAATAGCCTTCATGCCTTTATTGCAAAGGAAATTTTCTTCTAACGTGTATGTTCTGAAGACAAACAGTTCTGTTGCGTTGTCAGAAACAAAGGCTGCCCCTGACATGCCTCTGGTGAGGAAAAGAGGGGCACGTCCTGTCCAGGGTCTAGGAAACCAGACCAGGGCCTGGAATTGGGCCTCCGCTCATATTCGTAAGCGGCAGCTGCAGGTGTGTGTCACTTTCCAGCTTGCTGTGTCTGCTTGAGTCCAGGTTTATTCTTCTGCTCTTTGCATTGTTTTATGTTTGTCTTCTGAGGTTGGATGGATTTTAATGCTGAAACTGTTCATCATATATGAGATGGTTCACCTCACATCCTCATTTGGATCCAATCACAATCCATTCTTCTGCTTTATTGAGATGTAATTGACAGATAAGATCATAATATATTTCTAGTGCACAAAGTAATGATTTGATATATTATCACATAAACATTGCAAGAGAATCCCATAGTTGAGTTAATTAACGTGTCATCACCTCACACATTTATTTTTGATGAGAATCAAGCCAATTCTTGACTACTATAATTCAGAGGCTTTGATGATATTAGTATCCAGAAATACCTGACTTCTGCTTCTCTTTGATTGTGAAAGTGTACAAAGGAACAATGGCATAAAGAAAATAAACATTAAAAATTGAGTTTGAACCTATAGTGTCCAAGCCAGGAAACTGCAAGGTGTTTATGTCTTATCTTAGCTCAAACTCAAGTCTTATTAAGACTATGTACGGGTTCTCAAGACAGAAAGAGAGTGTCCAGATCTGAAAGTTAGACAGAGAAGGAGATGGAGAAGGAGCAGAGAGAGACGAGACGCCCAGCTCTCTCCCCGTGGGCTGGGCTCTTGGTCGGTTCTTGGTGCTCAGCATCCGGGACCGACCGTGATGCTGGGGAAGTGTGCAGAGGGGGTGGGGAGAGGGCGGGAGAGCATCCTTCCAGCAGAGCAGGCTGGGCTGAAAGGTGCCCTCACTCCTCAGGACGTGACCTCACTGCCTGTAAGACCCTGAAGCAAGTCCTTTGCAGTTTCCGGAAAGCTCTCCGGAGATTCGGGCTGTGGTAAGACAAACCACAGGAAGGAAGTATGTTGGGAAACAGAGCCTTGTTTCAGGGTGTAATTACCATCACAGCTCTAGAAAACTGACGGGGATGGCAAAGACCTCGGGAGTAGTCCATGGGTGTTTGGGAGCTTGGACACAGGACGGTTAGGACCGTGGGTCAGAGCTGTGCTGTGTCCACGGCATCTGTAATTGACTCATGCCTTTGCCTCTGATGAGTCCCAGCCTCTCCTTCTAGTGCTAATGAGCTAGTGCTCTGTCGGAACTTGAAGGTGCATTTGCACTTGATATATTATTGATACGCGGCAGAGGCTGTCCAGCTTAGATGCGAGGGGGAAGTGGTATCAGAAGGACGTAGCTTCATATTAACAGGAAGACTTCCTCCTACGTGTACCCAACTTTTACAGTAAAGCGGTGGCCCTCACGTGCCGCTCTGGGGTGCGAGGTACAGATTTTGAGCGTGTAACCATCACATAAGCGATGTCTCCTGAGTTTTCTGTGTGCTCTCACATGGCTCATTACCCAGGGGCTTAAAAATTGATAAAAACTTGTGTTGTCTCACCTCTTCTCCATTTGTTCTGTTGGGTCTCGGATGAAAGTCAAAGTTAGCCATTATTTTTAGAAGGAAACATATCTTCATGGGGAAATATCCCCTTTGGGGATCAATTTCACTCTTAAATGGAGATCCAGCATAATCATGGCATGACTTTAGGTTCATGCGTGGAGTCACTCCCCTACGAGGGATGTCTGCTTCAGTGCGGGTCTATGGAGTGATTGCAGTGGTTACAGGCGACAGAGATAGACGGTCCCACGCCCAGGCATCTCAGTCTGCAGTTGGGTGTCTCAGCTCGTGACCCCCAGACCACATGGTGTGGTATGTACGTGACAAGAGGTTTGCTCTTCCAACGATAGTGATTCTTATCAGGAAGGAGACTGTCTCGCAAAGACCCAGCCTCACCCATGGAGGGTACAGGTTCTCAGATGCTCTCCTGCTGTTCATCCCAGGTCCTTGATGGTGAAGAAGCGTCTATTTCCAGTCCCTCCACAGACACCTCTGACACTTCTGTTTTGATCAGATGTGCAGAACCGGAAGTCTAGCCTCAACATCACCCCAGACGTTGACCTTCGAGATAATCCGCAGCGTGCCCCTCAGCCTGGGGAGTCGCTGTCTGTCCACGAGCTGCGTGCAGCTATCTCCTCTTAACGTGACTCCTCCAAGGCGAGGACCATGCTGGGTCGTGTGCTCACCTCTCTGTGGGGCTGGGCTTGTATTTGGCATTCACGGAGTATCTGTTCAATGAATGAATGCATATAACCAGTTTCAGGAGTTTGGGGACTGTGCTAGTGTTCCATTGGGGAATAAAAAGTCAGCTAACTTGTGATTGCTCCTAGGTGATTCCAAGGCTTCCAGAATGAATATTGGAGGCTTGTCTGCATGATTAGTTGAAAGGATATTTCAAGCCTCTGCTCCTCCTTCTCTCCCCCAGAAAGTCCACAGAGGAGCCCAGGTGTGGTGGGGGGTGGGTGTGAAGGGAGGCAGCAGTCACAGGTGGAGGGGAGGATGTCAGGGTTGAAGGATACTCGGCTTCCAGCCAGGCCTGTGAGGGGGCAGGCGGCAGGCACGTGCTGGCTCCCTCCTGGCCCTTCTTTGCTTCGCTCTCCTGTGAAACTCACACGTGCTTGCCTTCTGCTCCAGGGCCACTCAGGGAAGCCCCGGAGCATAATCGGCCACCCCAAGGGTGCAGCCACGGGGGAGGAGTCAGCGAGTGAGCCCACGCTAACTGGGCGGCCCAGAGCCCCAGCTCCACCGTTATGCAGTCACAGACCCCACGACGGTGAGTCCACCAGCCTTGAGCCTCACGCTCCTCCTGTGAGAACAGAGGGCAACCATGGTGGGCCACCAAACCCCACACTGGCAGGCTTCGGACTTCTGCAGTGTAATGTTAATTAAACTCTATCAAATCAGTCTGAATAAGTGAGAGTTTGTGTCGACTTTCCTCACTAGAGCACCTTTCTCAGACCCTTGAAGGCTAGTTTCTCCACTGATTTTTTTAATGACCTTGTGGCTTTGTTTTTTTTAAGTGATATTTACTGTTACAGTTATTGATTGTAAATTTACATTTTATGTTAAAATTTGTTGAAAATAAAATGATACTAAAGAAGGAAAACCTTTTTTCATGAACCCAAGGTAACTCCTCTTTATTATTTTGGCACATTTTTTTAAATCTCTTTTGACATATCTATATATGTACATGACTTTTGCACTTTTATAAAATTAATCTTATACAGTACATTAGTATTTGACATATCAAGATGACTGACTTTATGTACTTAGATATGTAAACATAAAGTAATACAAAAATTCAGCAAAAGTAATGTTCAAAGTGTTGGTTTCATTAGACAGCAGTCAAGAGTGCAGAACAGAGGTCGGCCGAGCACTTCGCCCGCGTCTCTAGGGAGAGCGGTGTCCCCAGGGACACAGCGCAGCCTTGCAGGGGACAGAGTGTGAGATGGAAATGGTCCAGTGTACCTGGATCTGGCCACCAGAGTATCTGAACTTGGTGTGAAACAACCTCTGCTTCTTGTCTAACCTTTGGCGGCAGTGTGTGGGGTTTCACGGACATTTGCTTGATCCTGACATCGGGTTGAAGCTGAATACTGAAGCTTCAATACTGTAGCCACCTGATGTGAAAAGCCAACTCGTAGAAAAGACCCTGATGTTGGTAAAGATTGAGATGAGGAGAAGGAGGTAGTAGAGGATGAGATTGCTAAATAGCATCACTGACTCAGTGGCCTTGAATTTGAGCAAACTCTGGGAGAGAGTGAAGGACAGGGCAGCTGGGCGTGCTGCAGTCCATGGAGCTGCAGAGTTGGACATGACAGAGTGCCTAACAACAGCAGTGTTAGGCAGGGTAGGGTGCCTCAGGACAGGTATTTATTATTAATTTCTATCCTATAGAACAAGGCTGCCAAGTTGTTTTGATGGCACATTCTAGTTATTTTAAAATATGTTAATTTTGGAGTGGTTTCCTATATCATTTTCATTATGTAAAATATCCACGAAGAAACATCTGTGAAGGATGAAATGAAGAATCACTTTAAACCATCCCTTATGCTGTTTTCTTCTGGCACTCTTTCGGGTGATGGCTGGTACCGGTCCAGCTCTGGTCACCCTGTCCTGGGGCGTCCT
This sequence comes from Nanger dama, assembly GCA_917880005.1. Lineage (NCBI taxonomy): Eukaryota > Metazoa > Chordata > Mammalia > Artiodactyla > Bovidae > Nanger > Nanger dama. Next base: position 395,915 of record CAKJTW010000025.1, read on the forward strand.
CTCCAGCCCCAACCTCGGCCCCAGCTCCTCCCCCCTCTGGGGCTGTGGTCACCAGACTGGATACTTTAAACACAAGAGCTTGGCCAGCTGTCTTTTCTTCCTTAATTTCCCATCTGTGATGTGAGGGAGTCAGGATGAAGGCATCAGTGTCATGGGGCCTCCTGTATACCGTGGGCTCGGTGAATGTTTGCTGGATGGAAACACAGTTATAATGTGTTACAGAGGAAGACTGATTCCTCATAGACTTCTTGACCCAAGGCGATCAGAGGTCTGGGAAAGTGAGACACAGTTTGGGAGGATGTCATGTAAAGTAGAGCTAAATATTTAAAATGCAGCCTTCAAATTTAAATGCCAGAATGCTCTCAATTCTGCAATCCTTTAAAATATACTGCGGCGAAGGTCTTACATTTCAGATGCCAGGGGCTCAACAGACTTGTTGAGAGTCCCGACCATCAGGGATGTGGTTTGGTAAATGTTTCAACCATCTCGCAGATGCCTCAGACCACTGAGCACCTCATTTTAAGGTCACCTTCCCAGAATGTCTCAGCTGATGCCTTGGGTTCACAGGAACATCCAAATCGGACCACGTGTGGTGCCCGAGGGCTGGAGGCGGCTGAAGGGAAGCTGGCTGTGCTGTCAGAAGGGGCAGCTTCGGGCAGCCGCTTTGACCACAGCCTGGGACCCTGGAAGAGGCACGAGTAGAACCTGAGCTTAGCCTGCTGTCTGGGAATTAGGGGGTGACAGTGCCAGCCCTGATTAACTGCGAGGATGACGCATTAAGTAGGCATGCGCCAAGCTTACCCGCTCAGCCGATCACCTGAGTGCCACTCACTTGTTCTCTCCCTTACTGAGAGCTGCGTATTCGTCAGCACCTCTCCTAAGAGGCAGAGACACACATGGACTCCACGCGACCGCTGACCTGCAGGAGGCTCCTGTTCAAGCACCAGTCGTGACCTCAATTAGTCCTCACGTAGGACCATGGTCTGTGTTCTACTGTCCTTCGTAAATACGGAAATTAAAGAGGCTTTAAAGAAATTAAGAAAGTGTTAAGATCTTGTTCTAATTTCTGGTTATAACTAAGAGTAACGTATACTTGTTACCAAAATTTTCTATATGATTCTAATCTACCTAAGAGCTAAGTGGAAAGTGAAAGTCCCTCAGTCATGTCCGACTCTTTGCAACCCCATGGACTGTGCAGTCCATGGAATTCTCTAGGCCAGAGTACTGGAGTGGGGAGCCTTTCCCTTTTTCAGGGGATATTCCCAACCCAGGGATTGAACCCATGTCTGCCGCATTGCAGGCAGATTATTTACCAACTGAGCCACAAGGGAAGCCCAAGAATACTGGAGTGGGTAGCCCATCCCTTCTCCATCAGATCTTCCCAACCCAGGAATCGAACCGGGGTCTCCTCATTGTAGGCGGATTTTTTTTTTTTTTTTTTTTTACCAACTGAGCTATCAGGGAAGCCCCGGTAGAGGCGTTTTCAATTATGGAAAAAAGCTATTCATTTATTCCTGAGAGACTTTGAAAAACCAGATTTCGTAAAATACAACAAACAGCTGTAATTGCATGTGTATATTTTCAGAATCTTTTTAAATCAGTATATTTAAAAGTAAAAATTCAAAACTAACACCATGCTCAATAAGGACTTAAATGAAGGAGCGTTACATTAAGATTATTTTAGTAAGGTCAGTGTTCTTTTCCTGGACAGAAGTCTAACTGCCCCAAGAGGCCGCAGGCCCTTCTGTAGTTTCCAGCCAAGGAGCGTGTCTGCCGTGTGTCCACTGTGAGGTCCCGCGGGGTGGTGCCCGCAGGCCCCGCCTGCGTGCTGCAGGAGGCACACCTTCCTTCCATGCTCCACTTCACCAGAATTCTAGCTTGTAATTAGAAAAGCTTTGTGTAGCCTCCAATTAAAACATAATGGAGACCCCAGCAATACCGAGTTCCAAATGTAGAAAGCACAGCGTAATCAGTAGACACTGCCCGGAGCACAGCTTTTCCAAGACTCCACGCTCCCAGTGGGTTTGCTGAGGGTCTCCTTGTGCGTGCCAGGCTCCCGCAGCCGCTCACCCTGTGCGCCGGCGCCTGGTGCTGGGGTCTCTGCATCTCCGCTTCACCGTGCCCTGCGGTTCAGGCTGTGTGGCTAAACCCTGAGGAAATCACAATTTAAAGAGACACGTGGACCCCGGTGTTCATCGCAGCACTGTTCGCAGTAGCTACGACAGGGGAGCAACCTGGATGTCCATCAACAGGTGAAGGGATAAAGAAGTGTGGTGTGAATAACAGTGGGATATTACTCAGCCACAAAAGGAATGCGTCTGGGCCAGTTCTGATGAGACAGATGAACCTAGAGCCTGTTATAAAGAGTGAAGTAAGTCAGAAGAGAAAGTCAAATATCGTATAGTAACACATGGAGAAGGCAATGGCACCCCCACTCCAGTGCTCTTGCCTGGAAAATCCCACGGACGGAGGAGCCTGGTGGGCTGCAGTTCATGGGGTCGCTAAGAGTTGGACACGACTGAGCAACTTCACTTTCAGTTTTCACTTTCATGCACTGGAGAAGGAAATGGCAACTCACTCCAGTATTCTTGCCTGGAGAATCCCAGGGACAGGGAAGCCTGGTGGGCTGCCGTCTATGGAGTCACACAGAGTCGGACACGACTGAAGCGACTTAGCAGCAGCAGCAACACATGCATATGGAACCTTGAAAGATGCTGCTGATGATCCTATTTGCAGGGCAGCGAAGGAGACGCAGATACAGAGAACAAACTTGGCCTCAGGAGGGAAATGGGAGGGTGGGGCGGCTTGAGAGAGAAGCTTTCGAACATACGCTTTACCGTATGCAGAACAGAGCGCCAGTGGGAGAGCCATGTACGATGCAGGGAACCCAAAGGCAGGCTTTGTGACAACCTAGAGGGGTAGTGAGGCAGGGAGGGGAGGGAAGCTCAAGAGGGAGGGGCCGAATGTATACCCATGGCCGACTCATGGTGATGTACGGCAGAAACCAACACAATGTTGTAATTATCCTCTAATTTAAAAATGAAAAAACAAGAGCAACTGGCTCTTCTCTCAGCTCCGTGGCTGCTGTTTCCAGGTTTACTCCTGTGAACTGTATTTTGTGCTAAGGATAATTGATGGGCATGCGTGTGGGCAGTGGGGCGTAGTGGGCATTCCCTGTCCTGCACACGTGGCTGTACCCTTTGCCCTTGGCCTGGGTCAGCTGTGAGCATGGGCTCTGTGATGCCTCTCGAAGTCCTCCCTGCAGATGCGTTCCAGAAACCTGCTCTCCTGTGAGACGCCCCCGCCCAGCAGGGCTGCACTTGGAAAGAGTGAGTACCCGCCCCCACCTGGGCTTCCTGAGCTCACGGCTGGGACTCTCCTGCATGGGCTGCCATCGAGGATGGTAAGAAGGACCTGAGGCTGGAAACGGGGAAGGAAAGGTGAACACCTGGGAGAGAGTGTTTTCCATGAATGTCCTTGAATAATGTGTTTGTAAATTGTTTCCAGAAAAATGAGTCACAAGCCGAAAAATCTCCACGTACTGCAACGTCTTCTCCTCTTAATGCTTCTTAAGTTTTAACATTATGTTCTTGATATTTTATTTCTGGGGTGTACTGTCATCAATAATCACTTAAATTATTAATTAGTTTACAATTTCTTAAGTTCAGAGAGCACAGAATAATTAAAAACTTAAAGAACACAGTCTAATCGATGTTTAATACACACAGTAAACACGGGCTTAAGTTAGCCGTCGGGTTTCCAAAGTGGTCCACTCTCATCTTTCCAAGCAGTGCCTGAATCACTGTCTGGGCACATTCAAGTAACAAAACAGAGACTACCTTGGGTGGCGTTATGGAACAACTCCAGCTAAGCCTGTGGAAACTCACTCTGCTTCCCAAAATTGTTGATAACTGTTCCCGGGAAAAGGGTGTATTTGTGAGCATTTTGATAACCCGAGGAATCTTGAATCAACCCCCTTTATTGCCACAGGAGCACGGATGCCCTCTCCACCCTGCTCTCTGCCGCGGGGACGTGCCTCCTGATGCCAGGAATCAGAGAGAGGAGCAGGACTAGGAGCTGGGGGAGGAGGGGAGACACCAGCAAAGTTGGGGTGACAGTTGGAACCCGTCCCAGGAAACTCAGGCGCTTTGTATGACTGACAAGCAGTCAAGGGCCAGGCCTGGAGCTTGTGAGTATCGATGTTAAACAGTGATTCAAAGAGCTCCGTGTACAGATCTTTGATGTCCTTCATAAATACGTGTTAACATCTTGGAGGAGACACGCTGCATGCGAGTCCAGAAGCCACACAGCCCGGCTGGAGGTTACCGTCCTCCCCCAGTGTCCCGAGAACCACAGGAAGAAAATGCGGAGAAGATCCAGCCAGGAGGAGTCGCGAGACATCCGCTGGCCCACACACAGTGACTCCGAGACAGGCCGCCTGGAGCAGGCCGCCAGAGTTGTCAGAAGAGTTGCTCAGAGCAGGGAGGAGCCGAGCCCGGTTCCAGAGGGCGGGCGGAGCCGGTCATGCCGTCTCTCGGGGGCAGAGAGGAGCCCAGGCTTGTGAAGCCGTGGGCATCTCTGACGGCCCCGGGGAGCAGGGCTCTCGCTTCGGGTCCCTTCCTGTGACTCGAGGCTCTTGTGGGAAGCAGAGCACGCGGTGCAGCAGAAAGCAGGAGCTTCTCGACAGCAGTGCAGAAGGGTGAAGGAGGAGAAGTCCGGAGAGCCGGCCAGCTGGCGGCTGGCTGCGGCAGCAGCGCCCTGGCCTGGCCCAGTCCCCACCCGCCCGCAGGAACCGCGGCGCTGCCCCGGCGCCAGCCCGCGTCCTTCCGAACAGCTGAGCGGAGCCAAGCCTCGGAGACAGGAAGCAGTAAGCAGAAGGACCGAAATGAAAGCGGAAGGACTGTGGCAAGAAGACAGACACGACTGTGCATCAGCAGGAGACCAAGTGCGGCTGCTTGGCGCGGTTCTTAGCGCTGCTCATTAAAGAGATTTCTGCAGACATGAGGAGTGTGGACAGTTTCGAGAAGAACTGAACAAATGAAAAGGGGGATAGCAAAGACATCGAGTGACAGACGGGGAAGCAAGGGACTCCACCGCCTGAGGAGTGTTCTGAGCAGCACGGTAGAGAGGAGCAGCAAGAGCAGCAGGCTGACTGCGCGCATCCTTCTCGCAGCCCAGCCAGCAGCCCTGCCCTCCCCCCACCAGGGAGGAGGCAGCCTGCACCCCGCCCGCCACCATCGGCTCACCGTTTGGGACGCCGGAGCAGAAGAGGACAGATATCTCAGCTCTGAAGAACGAGGTGAAGCAAGCAAGACGGCTCCTGAAAAAAATTGTTTAAAGCCAAAGAAACCAACAGCTAAGTGAAACTAAACGGTCAGAAACTGAGGCATCACAGGGTGCAGCCCTGTCAACAGAGGCAGCTCTCACGGCCCTGCTGACTGTGCCAGCGACCCAGGGCACGGAACCTTCCCTGCAAACAGGGAGGCGAAGACAGCGATGGGGCCCGTGGAGTTCTGAGGGAAACATGAAGGAGCATGTGGGCATGCCAACCCCAGAAAGTGTCAAAGCAGAAATTTGGATAAAAACGTAAATGCTCATAAACTAAGTTTTAGGGAATGAGTGCACCATGTCAATTCGTAAGGCAGCATTTAAAGATGTTAACATCAGAAATCACTGGACAGGAAAGCTTTGACAGATTGCAGGGCTCAAATTACTCTCCTGGGCCTGAGCGTTCAAACTCACTGTTTATAGTGACACAGCCCGGGCTAGAGGGTCCAGCATGCTGTGCCCCGACAGGAACCGTCGGTGGGTGGCCGCACACCAGTGACAGGTGACATCGGGAGCCTGGGCAGGTGCCTGAAATACGAGGGTGTGCACAGACTAGAGCAAGCGCACTGGTGTGAGTTCTGGGAACAAGGGTTCCCTTCCTGTGCTTTGTAGAAAGAGAAGAAAGCCTCCTCAAAATCAGGGGCTTATCATTCCTTTTCACATCATGTCAAGTCACGTGAATATCGGTAAGTGCCAACTAAAGAAAAAACTTCATCTCCTAGAGGCCACATGAGTGCTCAGCCACTTCAGGCCTGTCCGACTCTTTGCGACCCCATAGCCTGCAGCCCGCCAGGCTCCTCTGTCCATGGAGTTCTCCAGGTGGGAATACTGGCGTGGCTTGCCGTGCCTTCTCCATGGGATCTCCCCAACCCAGGGGTCGGACTTTCGTCTCTCACGTTCCCGTCATCGGCAGGAAGGTTCTTTACCACGAGCACCACCGGGGAGTCCCCCACGAGCAGTGGTAGTTGGCTTTAAAAATCACTAACCCATTTCTCTGCCTAAAACATCCTGTGGCACTCGGGTGGCGGCTTTCCTGCTGCAAACTGTCTCTCCTCCGACCTGAGGCCCTGCAGCCCCGGCAGCGCCAGCACCCCGTCTCTGCCCTCACTGGCTCATAGGCCTGTTCTCCCTTGAGGCCACCCCCACCACCCCCTATGCACCTTCCTGACAAATTCTTCACGCTCTGAACTCTAGAAGGTTGGATACATTTTCTTTCCACTCTTTCCTCCTATCATAAGATTAAGGTATCAGTAAAATCTACAGTCACAGTTCTGCAAAAGGACAGATTAACAGGACTCTCAGACGGTACAGTGACAGCGAAGTCGCTCGGTCGCGTCCGACTCTTCGTGACCCCACAGACTACAGCCCACCAGGCTCCTCCGTCCATTGAATTTTCCAGGCAAGAATACTGGAGTGGGTTGCCATTTCCTTCTCCAGGAGCTCTTCCTCACCCAGGGGTCAGACCCGGGTCTCCTGGATTGTAGACAGACGCTTTACTGCCCGAGCCTCCAGGGAAGTCCAGACTATATGATTATGAGTCTAATACAGGCCCAGGGAACTGGCCAGACTACACATTCCTGGATCCTACCTGTGAAACTGTAGCCCAGAAAGCCCTGGATCTCAGACCCTAGGGGCCTGCAACAGCCACCCACAGTCCCTCTGAGGTGGCAGTCCAAGGACCTTGTGCTGAGAATGATTTTTCTAAGACTTATAATCGGAATATTTTTATTTTGATTTTTAAAAGTTCATTCCTTTGATTTCCTATTGCAGCTATAAAATCTTCACTTTGAAAAACAAATATTTTAGCTCCACATGTTTTTAAGAAAAACTGTATAAATGGAATCATACAATTTGGCCTCTTTCATGAGTCTATGTGGAAGGTGTCTGCCTCCCCAAAACCTTCCTTCATCTGAAAGGTTTCAGCCCACAGTTCACCTCAGATGCCATGAACCAAAATTGCCAAGCATTTAACAACAGCTATGCCTTGAATTTACTTAAGGTTTTCAAATTAAAGATGAATTTCAGTTACATATGTTCATCAGTCAGTTCAGTCATTCAGTCGTGTCTGACTCTTTGCGACCCCATGGACTGCAGCATGCCAGGCCTCCCTGTCCATCACCAGCTCCCCGGAGCTTGCTCAGACTCACGTCCATAGAGTCGATGATGCCATCCATCCATTTCTCCTCCTGCCCTCAATCTTCCCAGCATCAGGGTCTTTTCCAGTGAGTCACTTCCTCACATCAGGTGGCCAAAGTATTGGAGTTTCAGCTTCAGCATCAGTCCTTCCAATGAATACTCAGGACTGATCTCCTTTAAGATGGACTGGTTGGATTTCTTTGCAGCCTAAGGGACTCTCAAGAGTCTTCTCCAACACCACAGTTCAAAACCATCAATTTTTCAGTGCTCAGCTTTCTTTATAGTCCAACTCTCACATCCATACATGACTATCAGAAAAACCATAGCTTTGACTAGATGGACCTTTGTTGGCAAAGTAATTTCTCTGCTTTTTAATAAGCTGTCTAGGTTGGTGATAGCTTTTCTTCCAAGGAGCAAGTGTCTTTTAATTTCATGGCTGCAGTCACCATCTGCAGTGATTTTGGAGCCCAAAAATAAAGTCTGTCACTGTTTCTACTGTTTCCCCATCTATTTCCCATGAAGTGGTGGGACCGGATGCCATGAGCTTTGTTTTTTGATAGTTGAGCTTTAAGCCAACTTTTTGCTCTCCTTTTCACTTTCATCAAGAGGCTCTTCAGTTCTTCTTCACTTTCTGCCATAAGGGTGGCGTCACATCTGCATATCTGAGGTTACTGATATTTCTCCCGGCAATCTTGATTCCAGCTTGTGCTTCATCAGGCCTAGCATTTTGCATGATGTACTCTGAATGTAAGTTAAATAAGCAGGGAGACAATATACAGCCTTGATGGACTCCTTTCCCAATCTGGAACCAGTCCATTGTTCCATGTCTGGTTCTAACTGTTGTTTCTTGACCTGCACACAGATTTCTCAGGAGGCAGGTAGGGTGACCTGGTATTCCCAGCTCTTGAGGAGTTTTCCACAGCTTGTTGTGATCCACACGGTCAAAGGCTTTGCCATAGTGAATAAAGCGTAAGTAGATGCTTTTCTGGAACTCTCTTGCTTTTTCCATGATCCAGCGGATGTAGGCAATTTGATCTCTGGTTCCTCTGCCTTCTCTAAATCCAGCTTGAACAACATCTGGAAGTTCTCAGTTCACATACTGTTGAAGCCTGTCTTGGAGAATTTTGAGCATTACTTTACTAGTGTGTGAGATGAGTGCAACTGTGCAGTAGGCTGAACACTCTTTGGCATTGTGCTTCTTTGGGACTAGAATGAAAACCAACGTTTTCCAATCCTGTGGCCACTGCTGAGTTTTCCAAATTTGCTGGTATATTGAGTGTATCACCTTCACAGCCTCATCTTTTAGGATCTGAAATAACTCAGCTGGACTTCCATCACTTTCACTAACTTTGTTTGTAGTGATGCTTCCCAAGGTCCACTTGACTTTGGACTCCAGGATGTCTGGCTCTAGGTGAGTGATCACACCATCATGATTATCTGGGTCGTGAAGATCTTTTTGTATAGTTCTTCTGTGTATTCTTGCCACCTCTTCTTAATATCTTCTGCTTCTGTTAGGTCCAGACCATTTCTGTCCTTTATCGAGCCCATCTTTGCATGAAATGTTCCCTTGGTATCTCTAATTTTCTTGAAGAGATCTCTAGTCTTTCCCATTTATTGTTTTCCTCTATTTCTTTGCACTGATCACGGACGATTTCTTATCTCCCCTTGCTATTCTTGGAAACTCTGCGTTCAGATGGGTATATCTTTCCTTTGCTCCTTTGCCTTTAGCGTCTCTTCTTTTCTCAGCTATTTGTAAGGCCTCCTCAGACAACCATTTTGCTTTTCTTTTTCTTGGGGATGGTCTTGATCACTACCTTCTGTACACTGTCACAAACCTTCGCCCATAGTTCTTCCAGCATCTGTCATAGGTGTTTCAAATGGTGGTAAGTGTAATTGAAAAGCTTGCTTGGATGATCTATGCCTAATTATCTGATGTGGTGTATTTACTTTTGCTATTTTTCCAACAGAAAATGGCAGCAACTCCAGCTATTTGTGATTCTCATTTATTTAGTACTGGTTTATTGAAATGTCCTTATAAGATTGACTTTTGAAGGAGTTTTAATAGGGTTTCATAATAGTCAAATAATTATTAATATTTTATCTATGAATATATGGTCATATCTATACATATTATAATTTATTAAAACCAGTTGAATCAAATTCCACATTGACTGCATCAGTTTCACAGATATCTGGATCTATGTGTATCGTCCATGTTATTTATTAAATTCCTTTCCTTTCCTGTCTCAGTTAGAAACACTCCCCTTGAATTTAGTTTGAGCTTTAATAAACCCAGCATTTATTGTGGAGGAAGCAAATCCCTTGACACCAGGACGGTAGGAGCTGTTTTGGCAAACACAGCACATCATTACCCAGCACTTTCCAGGTGCTCAGAAAGATATGTTCCTTCTGGGACAGGCAGTGGATTGAAAAAGCACTGTTTTCTTTCTAATAGCTTCATGTATTTTCTTTAATGTTTAATGTAATGCACTGATTCTTTTAGTTTTATGGAGAAAGGGTTTTTTTTATGTTAACATTTTAATGAATGAGTGATTTTTACAAATTAAAATCTCAGTGCCCAAAATCGTTCCCCCAAATGTGTTCAGACCACTTTTTTTTCAGACCACTTTCAAAGGTTGTAAAGGCAATAATGAAAACTCCCCTAGTTTATGGTCTCAGAGAAAGGGTCATGAGTTTGTTTATAAATGAGCCAATTAAAATGAGAAAGCTTCATACCTAAAGTTATTTCCTCATGTAAATTTCATGAGCTCCCTGCACGCAGCTGTTCCAGGGATGGGGGAGAAGGGACTTGGCGATGTGGGGACGTCCATGGTGTTGAGTGTGTCTTGTAGCTCCTCTTCTAGCCTAAAGTTCCTGTTTCGCCTGGGAACGTGCGTTTGTAGAAACATGAGATAGGGCTCAATTAAGTGGGAATGCGCATCAACATTAGCGCATCGACTTGGCCAAATGTAGGCTAATGCAATTCTCTAGCTTTAAAAATTTACTTCCAATAAAATTACCTTTCGATAGGATAACTAATTATCTCTCTCAGACAGGTATCACTAAAATCCCTTGAACACTATGTAAGTTACAAAACAGTCATGGTAAATCCTAAGTAACACAAATTGTACTTAGCCTGCAAAACAGAATAAGCCTCAAGGTGGGACGCCGGCCTCTCGGTGCCGTGACAGGACCCGAAGGTGGTCCGGGCGTCAGATCCCAGGAGCCGAGCGTCTGACCCGGTGCCCGAGTCTTCAGAGGCCACTTCTCTTGGACAGTCTTGCTCAGCAAATTGTTGAGATCTGGCCACCTCAACCTAAGTTCCAGGTCCAGGATCTGCGACTCTAAATTAGTACGGAGTCCATCATTCGTAATTTTTTTCTTACTTGCACATATTTGTCTAACTTTGCATGAACAGCATTTTCGTCCCGGAAATTCCTTGTCAGAGAAGAGACGGCCTGCTCCTCCTGAAGCCCTTGGTGGCCGGGGAGACCTCCGCCCCGATGCGTCTCTGAGAGCGCGTGCCGAGGGGGCGCGCTGCTCTGAGGTCCACTGAGCCTGCTGTCCTGTCGGGGCTTCCCCACTCCTGTCGGGTCAAAGCTGGGGCCCCTGGCCAGCATGGGGGTGCTTCTACGGTCTCTGGAGCCCGGAGAGGCAGGGCGGCTGCTGCAGGCTGGTTTCAAGGCAACCGCCAGCCGAGGCAGATGCTCCACTCACTTTGCCCAGAAAGCAGGAGGGTCTCCGGAACCGCCACTGGAAGGCCCGGCCCAGGGTGGGCTCCGCCTCGGCAGGACCCCAGAAGAAGCAGAGGGGCGCCCAGCTCCACGCGCACATCATCACGCGAGGGGCCGCAGCTGTACCTCTTAGAGCTCTCCTTAACTGGTGCCAGCCTCATGAAGGGGTGATTCCTTTCCACCTGACGACTGTTCCTACCGGTAGCGCCCGAGATGGTGCGATTCAGATGAGATACACTCGACTAGAAGCTCAGCTGAAATTATTTGACCAATTCTGTGTATAAACAGTGGAATAGGGTTTGCCGGTGCTGGTTACAATTTCCCCTCGCAAAATCTGGAATCAGCTTATTTTTCTTAGCCATCTGTATATTCACTAGAGGCTTGGAGTTCTCCCAAAGCAATTTTGACACTTAGAGCAGAAAAAGTCACATCCTTAGGAAATCTGAGTTTCCCAGCACGTAGGTCCTGACCCAGCTCAGAGTCCACTGACGCATCTGCTTGGTGTCAGGTTTGTGGTTTTAAGGAAGAACATTTGAGAAAGAGGGTACCTTTAAACTGTGTCTGAAGTAAGGAATATCGTGTTTGTGTTATATATGATGAAAGGCGTTCTGCTCTTGTATTTCCTATGAGTAAACTTTTGATCTTTAAAAGGACGCCATGTCATAGGTGCACGCGCGAGCGCACACACACACACACACACACACACAACACTGCATGGAGACCTGTGGGATACATGCTCCCTGTTCCTAGGATGGAGAGAAGCATCTTAATTAATCCTGAGCTTTCCATGTTTTCAACAAACAGCTGCTATATTCATTCCATGAAAGGTAGGAGATGGGCAGAACACCTGTGTTCTGGTCCAGGTTGCAAAATACCTCGAATGTCTGGGGTCTGTATGGGCGTTGGCAGATAGCTTGCTCCAGCTATTTCAGGAGGTCCTCGCAGTTTCCTGTGGAGTGGATCATCATTCCTGCTGGTGTGTCAAGCAGAAACCCGAAGGGCTAAGTCGGGCTCAAGGTGATGTGATGGCCCCAGGGCCAGGGAGCTGCAGCCTGCGTGCCTGCCCTCCTGCACCTGCCTGGTTAGGTCAGCCTCAGTGCCTCGAGCCTCGGAGTCTCCCCAGCCCCGCCTGTTAAGGACCAAGCTCCGCCTGGCCCTGTATGCGCCTCCGGACGCTCACAGAGCAGCCTGTGCTTTCGTTCCCTTACCGTGGTGTCACACAACCACTGCGTCCTGTGAGGCCTCACGCTTCCTTCTCTATTCTGGAATTTCAGGGTTTTCACAGGCTGTTGGATCCCTCACTCACACCATAAAAGCCTAAGATTTAGATGGAGGGTTTTACTTAAAATACTAACACAGGATCAAGGCAGTGATGAGAGCCTCTGATGAGCTCAGATCGCGAGTCGGCAGGCCCTGTGGGTGCATCTCTGCTGTGATCACTGTGACCCCGACAGCCCGCACGGGGTCCCGCCGTCTCTCAGCCCCAGAACCGGGCTATAACTCTGGGGCTCGTGTGACTAGGCCAGGCCCGTGTGTGAGTCAGGGGTTTGGTGTCAGGAGTCCCTCGACAGCTCACTCTCCTACTTCCCAGGCAGAAATTCCTTCAACAGGCAAGGGCTGTTCCTGGCACAGCCAGCTCAGTTTTCCCTCTGGGACAGCCTGACCTTGAACTCAGTTTCCCCTGAAGCCTCCCCTGCAGGTGGGAGACAGTCGTCTGGCCCTACCTGTCTCTCAGCCTGGGACCTGGCAGGCTGGGTGTGTCCCCCACCCTCCCTGGGGCAGCGTGGGGTCAGGGGCCCCTCGGGGTGCTGCCCTCTGGGGTCACCAGGCTCTTGGTCTCGGTCCCGTTCATCCAGCAGGAGTCGGGGTGGGGTCTCTACTCCCTGCTGATGAGTGAGTGAAAATAACTCAGTTTTCTCTAAAGTGGTTAGGAGTAAAGTATCGTTTACAGAAAGGATCCAGTTTAGAAATCTGTACCATCTGCTGAGACAGAGAGTAGGCTGTTTTACAGTTTCCAAACTATGTCGGTCAGCACAGCGATGACCAGAATGAACACAGCACAGAAAGTCTCTGACTGATTGTTTACAAGGTCACAGACCAGACGCTTCACAGGGAGTCAAATGTGAGCCTGATGGGGCCGGCTCAGAGGACCCTTCACTGCAGAGGACAGGAGCGAAGGACAAGTGTCTTCAGCCGCTCGCCCCGGCCTCGTAAGGGGCTGCTTACTAACTGAACGTCAGGATGGAGGGAGCCAAGTCAGAGCAGCTGCTGAGCCCGACCAAGTCCACGCGGCCCCTGCTGCAGGGGGTGTGACGGGGGTGGGGTGGGGTGGCGGGGGGCGGGCAGGGCTCCTGTCTGAGCAGGGTGGACACGCGGGTGGAGCACCCACCTGGACGGGACCTGGTGGGGGCCTGTGGGACAACTTCAGGAGAGGAGGGGGATGCGAGGCCGTGACTCAGAGCTGGACTGGGGGACACAGGGCCCCCAGCACTTGGCCTGGGAAGCGGAGCCCGAGCTGCCCTGAGAGGGCCGCTCCGGGCTGCCCCGCAGTGCAGGGAGGAAGCGTCGGTGCTCCAAGCCCCCTTGCCTGGGGGGTCCCCACGAGGCAGGTGCATGACCCCGGGAGGACCCCCAGGCTCCCCCGCCCCCCAGCCTGCAGGATGGCAACCGGGGAAACAAAGGTGACCCCTGCGTCCTTGTCCCTCCTCAGCCTCAGCGACGACGCACCCTTGGGCTTGACCTCCTGGGCAGTAATTCATGAAACTGGCAGCAGTGCTCTGCTAATGCCAGGAATAACTGCAGATTTTCAGAAGGAAAACAGGGGTATTTCCTGCTGTGAATAATAGATAAAGAATGGAAAAGAATAAATGGACGCCATCCAGCAGTACTCCCCTTAGGGGGCAATAAAGCCCGGGAAGTCCAGTTCGAGCGGCAAGCCCATTAGGCAGGAAGGTGGGGCCCAAGGCGCTGTCCTCGGGCCCCGAGGGGTGTGAGCTGACCTGAGCCTGGTCCTCAGAGCCCAGGAGGAGTGGGGCTGCCCGGCGGCTTGGGACAGGCCTGCCCCACGGGGACCGCCTCGGCCTGTACCGAGCAGCGCCCGCGCCTCCCCGCGTGCCCCCCGGACCCCACCGTGCGCCTCCTGGTCAGTGCTCCACGGACGTGGGCCCCTTTGGTTGTGCCGGGAGTTAGCTCAGATCCTGAGGCTCTGGCTGAGCTGCTGGCCTGCTTGCAGGTCGCTATTCTTTTGGGTGGGGTGGCTGTCTTGAGGGCAGTTTCTGTTTGGTTTGGGGAGTGCTTGAAAGCTGGGGTAGGTTTTTTTAATACGAGTCTAAACCGTAGTGGCATATGAACCCCCATACACTTCTATTTTCTACAAGAGAAGAATCAGGAGTGTGAATCTTCGCTGCAGTGACCGGGCACTCTCCCAATAACTGATGCCCTGTGGTGGCAGCTGTGAGCATCAGTCCCGCCCCGCACGCGCGTGTCTGGCGCGGCCGCCACGCGCTGCCCCTGCGGAGGCGGAGCTCACGAGAGGCTTGCAGCGCTCTCCCTACCGCACCTGTGAGCCTCCTCTGGCGATGCTGGCGGGCCCGTCATGGGGCGGGGAGGCCGTGCGGCCAAGTGCAGTGTGCGCTCAGGGCTGGGGGAAGGTGCCACGCCGCTCCGGTGGACACGGAGCCCACCCTCACCACTCAGCCCTCTGAGCACGCGGTGCCTGCAGCGGCCGCGCTCATGCTGGTCCGTCCGCAGCCCCGGCTGCTGCTCGCGTGAGCTGGTGGACGTTTGAGGAGAGACCCGGTCCCCGTGTTTTCCTGTCTCACTGACACCGCTGTCAGGGAGCCGGATGGAAGGGGGACGAAGATGGCCTTTTCTGTGCAGACGGCACGTACCTGCCAAGCCAGGCCTCCCGCCCTCTCTCCAGATTCTGCAAGGGTGGCAGCAGAGGGTGAGCGCTGAGGCTGCCAGCCAGAGGGGCTGGGGGTCACACGTGGTCCAGTCTGGTTGCAGCGCCCCCGGATCAACAGAGCCCACGGCTGGGAAAGCACGCCCTCGTGCTGGAAACCCATGTCGGCAAGTGGGCACCGGGAATCCCAGGGGCAGAGCAGGCGCCTGAGAAAGCGGACGCTCGGGAGGGAGTCAGGCCTCCGCTGCGTCTGAGGCGGAGGAGACGCATTCCTCCCAGGTCCCTCCCTTACAATTGAAATACCTTAGACACGGTGCGGCAAACAGGTAAAGTGAGAGAAGAAGGCGGGCCTTGGGCCTTGGGCCCAGCTTCCTCACAGACCCAGGACGTCCTGGACAGGTGCATCCCTGGAGTCCTTGCAGTTCCTGTTCATTTGGGACAGGTGAGTTCCCAGGAGTCCTGTGGCCCCAATACTCCTGGGCAGGTGGGTCTCCCACATATCCTAGATGGGTGCTAGGTAGCCTCCGACCAGAGCTGCTGATGGCCACAAACACTCAGCTCCAAGGAGAACCTGCTTCCTTAGCCACAGGTCTAGGCAGGGGGTCTGGCCACAGAAGACAAAGGTAGCACTTGCCTTATTCCAGAAGACGGTCCCCCTGGTCTCAGTGGGAAGAAAGGGAAGGTCGTCTTCTTCCGCCCCACCAGAGCAAAGGCGGGCAGGGCCTTGGAGTCTCCAACCACGAGAGTACCCGTGGCGTCCATCCTTACTGGGCACAGTGAGATTCAACCAGATTTTATGAGGTGGAGGTGGTCACTCTGTAGAAGCCACAGATGTTAAACAACCCATGGGTGGAAGATAAAATCTCAAAGGAAATAAAAAATGAAAATTAAAATACAGCATCTCAAACTGTGGAGTGCAGCTAAGTCAGTGTTGAGAGGAAAATCTGTAGCACTAAATGCTTGCATTAGAAAAGAGGAATGATTTCAAATCAATAATCCAAGTTCTTACATCAAGAAAATAGAAAAAGAAGAGAAAAATAAACTTGAAGCAAACAGTAGGTAGGAAATCACAGACAACAAACGCAGGAAACACAGAGAAAACAACAGAACAAAGGGCTGATGAAAAATACCAAGAAATAAGGGGGCTCGGGCTGAGAAAACAGATGGAAGTGACGTGTGAACAAGACACAGGAAAGAGGAGGCCGGATGGGCCCGGGGCACCCCAAGGCCGCCATCAAACCTCCGCCTCGGAGAAACCTCCAGAGGGCTGTGGGAACTGCAGGCTGCGTGCGCACCCAGCCTGAGTCCAGGTAAAGGCCTGAAAGCATGAGCACCTTTTAGCTTGTGGAATGCTGTTCAGTCGCTAAGTCACATCCGACTTTGTGACCCCATGAACAGCACCACGCCAGCCTTCCCTGTCCTTCACCATCTCCCGGAGCTTGCTCAAACTCATGTCCATTGAGTCGGTGACGCCATCCAACCATCTCATCCTCTGCCGTCCCCTTCTCCTCCTGCCCACAATCCCTCCCAGCATCAGGGATTTTTCCAGTGAGTCAGCTCTTCACATCAGGTGGCCAAAGTATTGGAGCTTCGGCTTCAACATCAGTTCTTTCAATAAATATTCTGGGTTGATTTCCTGAAGGAGTGACTGGTTGGATCTTCTTGCAGTCCAAGGGACTCTCAAGAGTCTTCTCCAACATCACGATTCTAAAGCATCAGTTCTTCAGCCCTCAGCCTTTATGGTCCAACTCTCACATCCATAAGTACTGGAAAAACCATAGCCTTGACTAGACGGACCTTTGTTGGCAAAGTAACGTCTCTGCTTTTTAACACTCCCTATCTAGGTTTGTCATAGCTTTCTATGGAATAACGTGTCTCCAAGTGTGGTCCACAGCCAGCTCTGTGGGCATCACCTGGAAATCTTTAGAAGTGCACATCTTCAGCCCTGAGACCTCTGAACTGAGACCCCTGGGCATGGAGTCAGGCTATGCATGTGTTTTTGAGGCGCAGGGAGCCTGCTGCTGCCTGAGAAGTTCAGACTCCGGAGCCCCTGCCGCCCACGAGCCTGGACCTCACCTCCCCGCTTTGGCAGAAGCCTGGAGACGCAGGGCCCTGGGACTCCAATTCCTGGAGCTGTGCTCCTCAGCCCCGAATGTGCCATCAGATTCCGTCAGACAGATGGTGGTCCAGGAGGTGTGGGCTGGGACGGGGGGATGATATGAGTTTAATAAGCTCCCGTGGGGAAGCAAGACCACCTTAGAGTCAGGAGCAGAACGCACTCCCAGACTTGGTCTCCTGGGAGCCCTGCATGTTGCTGGGGTGGGAGCCCCACCTGGGGGTCCCTCAGCAGGTATGCGTGTGGTCTGAGCACTGCTGCCTCCCCCAGCAGAGACCCCGGAGGCAGGGAGCCTCCTACAGCTGAAGCGAGAGTTCCAAACCCAAGTGGAGAAGGAGCGTCCGGGAGAGGTGAGGGTCCAGCCTCTCCCCAGCTCGGCTTCCAGCCAGGAGTTCCCCCGACTGCTGCCGGGAGACTTGCGCAAAGGAAAGAACTCCAGAAAGTAATGCTCGAGCCCCCCTGCTCAGGGGATAAGCTCCCTCCATGCTGACGCGCAGGGCAAGGAAGTGAAAGGCAGGCAATTACCGTTCCATTTGCAATCACACAGGCTGGAAAGAATGTTTTCTGTAGTGTCCCGTCAAACAACTAGAAATCAGCTGAACAGGAGCTGTGGGGACGTGTGAAGAAATGGGACGTTTCCCGTTTGAATCATGCAGTCATGCAGTGCTTCCCTTAATGACAAGCACGCTCTTTGCCTGGACTCAGTTCGCTGCTGCTGCTGCTGCTGCGTCGCTTCAGTCGTGTCCGACTCTGTGAGACCCCATAGACGGCAGCCCACCAGGCTCCCCTGTCCATGGGCTTTTCCAGGCAAGAGTACTGGAGTGGGGTGCTACTGACTTCTCTGAAGTTCTCAGTAACTGGAAATTAATAAGACATTTACTCAAGCACCTCATGTTGTGCTTTCTGAGGGCAGGACAGGGCCTCGCCCCCTCACCTGGCGAGTGTCTGACACGTGGGAGGTCTTTCATTTACAGGGTCATTGTTTCTTTAGTGAAAGAAGTTCTGGTGGTCTTACAGGGTTACTTTCTCAGGGATTGTCTTACGGTTAACTTTTCTCTGCCTGAATCGTGTTGGTATAACACGATTTTCTCTGGAACATTACGCTGGTGAAATGGTGTGTTTCTTGAGTCAAGAAGTTTCTTTGTAAAAATAAATACAGTTTAAAGTAAGATGTCATGATAATCGATCCCTGACAGCGGTTGTGTTTCCAATTAACTGGATGAATGAAGAATTTCACTGTTTATGTGACAGCTGGGTGGACCAGCGTCCGGCTTCTTTCGGGCCCTTCCTGCCCCTCCTCCCTTAGAATTTCCTTCTCCTCTTCCCTCCCCCCTCTCACCCTTCTCCCTCTTTCTCAGGGCAGGGAAGTTTTTATCTTTCTTTTTAATACTTTATTCTACGTTACAATACTGTATTGGTTTTGCCATACATTGACATGAATCAGCCACAGGTGTACACGATCTCCCAAGGCAGAAGCCCCATCCCACCTCCCACCCTTTATCTTTCTTAGTAGAATTTAAAATGCTGATATTTCACTCCCGGGCCTCAAGAAACCCTAGGGCAATAATCGTGTTTTAGATAAAGGAAATGCAGCACATGTTAAAATTGGTTAAATATGCCATTTAGGAGAGTTTTCATGTAGAAAGAGCAAGGAGTGAGAGTGCAACCCATACAAAAGCTGGAAAATGAAATATTGTAATATCCAGCTCAGACACAGCTGACAGTTTAAGAAACGCCTATGAGAAAGTGGTCTGAAGCAGATCTCAAAGGAAGAGCCGGAAACTCAGCGGCCTTGTTCTGTTCCGAGCCGGAAGATGAGAGGGTTCAGAGCGAACGAGGATGCGCTTCCAGTGGTCCAGCCTGGATGGTCTCCCTGCATCTCAGCCGCGGGCCTCCACGCGCTGTGAACGGTCCATCTATGTTTCCTGTTTGCAGCCTGCCCCCTCCCGCCCTTCCCACCAGGCGCGGGAGGGCTAAGCCGCCCCCGGGCGATGGGCAAACCTCCCCCGGGACGTCTGCTCTCAGCTCCTGGACGAGGCGGGAAGCCGCGCCGGGCTGGCGGGCTTGCAGACGGCTGGGCAGACAGCGCTGCAGGACCGGGAGCCTGCGCTGGGGCCGTTCGTCTTTCTGACGGGAGGTCGCGAGACCACGTCCGCTCCCCTTCTCTCTGCAGGCCCTCAGAAGCCCCACGCCCGCCTGCCGCTGCCTGTCGCTGCCTCACCTCCTGGAGCCCCGGGTGTGTCTCGTCCAGGCTCAGGGCAGAGTCTGCACGTGTGTGGTGAACCCACTCGTTTATTCTGCTCAAGGACATCACTCCACTGAACACCCCTTCCGCTCCCTGAATCATTATGTTTTCTTTTTATTGGACAATTCTCATCAACAAAAAAGGAAAAAGTCTACTTTCTCCTGCCTTTAAAGCATCTTCTTAATCACACGCCCCTTGCAGCCTCCCTAAGACCTCCTGCCCTTCTTTGTCACGGGATGGCTGGGGTGACGGTGCCCCTCTCTGCCCCCTGACAGTGGGTGCTTTTCAACCCTTACCTCACCACGCACACGCCTGCCTCAGACCCGGCGGGCCAGCATGCACCAGCCCACCCCTTGGACCCCACCTCTCCCCTTGGTGGCCTGCAGACCGCTTCAGCCCCTCGCCTGTGATTCTCTCTCCCCGAGGCCTGGCCTCTGCCTGCAGAACACCTCGCCTCCCTCCTCACTGAACCCACACGCCGGGTCCCGCTCCGCAACCCCGACCCTGGGTGCCAAGAGCCCTCTCTCACTCAGTCTTTCGAAAACCGTGGTCCTGACCCTGCCCAGCCTCACCGTCTCACCACCTTAATAAACGTGTCTGGAGTTGCCTCCGCCGTGTCCTCTGTTCACTGATCTGCGTTCATCGTTGTCCCTCATGGCAACTGAACCTCCTCCGGCGCCAGTTCACGGCGGGCAGGTGCTGTTCCCTGTTCACACGGCTGTTTCTAGTTCTTAGAACTGCGTCTGGCATAGAGCACTTGCTAACATGCCTCTCAAGGTGAAGAATTAACAGAAATATCAGATAGATTGCTGCCGCCAGAGCAAGGGGGACTTGAGGAGAGACGCACTCAGGCTGGGCCCAGGAAGGCCCAGGGGAAGACGGCAGGTCGGAGGGCATCTGAACCCAAAGCTGCAACTTCAGGTCTGCCAGCCGTTGGACAAGTCCACGAGCTGACCTTTATCTCTGACAGAGAGAAAGAAACAGACAAACACCTTTCTATGGGGCAGGGGAGTCTCATTCTAATAAGAGGTGATATCGTGACGACACCGGCGTTTCCGGGCTTCCGAGTGCAGCCTGTCTCAACGGAGGAGGCTGATGGGGGAGCACGCAGTGCACAGGAGTTATCGGGCTCGTGCCACTGTTTGAAGCCCCTCACTTTCTGCTTTATAACACTAGTTAGTTTCGCTATTTCGTCATGTTTCTCAGTGGAATCTCAAAATTTTCCCTTGCACCTGTGTTGGAATCTCAGAAGTAAGCCTGAGGACAGGAAATAAGCAAAGGTTCGGTAGGAGAAGACCCAGCTCAAAGCCGCAGTGCCGCCCGGGACTTGTGAGCAGCAGGGCTGGGTGTCTGGCCTTGGCCTCTGCAGGCTGGTCTCCAGCCCTGCTGCGCCTCTGAAGAAACCCCGCCCATCCTGCAGGCACGGGACCACTTTCAACACCTTCCTGATGACCAACTTTCTGAGAATCAGCCCATCTTTTCTCTAACTAGGTTGGACATTCCTTGGAGAGGCTTCTGTTTCCCTTTTTTTCTTGAAAATAGAAAAATAGGCAAATATCTAGGCACCAAGTGCCCCGTGTCTCTGGAGCGGGCATGGACAGGTTGCCCAGGCGGGACGGGGTCTGCAGTGAGGAGCCTGCCTGCCCCCAGCCCTGCAGGGCCTCCGGTCTCCACATGGGCACACCCGCTGGCCGGAGCAGCGTCCAGGGGCCAAAACGTGGGTTCCTGCTTAGCCTTTGGGACGAGCCTGACAGGTCAGCCAGGCAAGGCCTCTGGTGTCCACGGGAGACCCCATCAGGCGCGCATCCCTGGTGCTTAGGGGTCTGAGCTGACCTGGAGCAGGGCTCAGCCCACCCACATGTCTCTGGTGTCTGGCGCTGGGGGAGTGTAGAAGATCCGCACATGTGTGTTGTGTGTGTGTGTCTGTGTGTGTCTGTGTGTGTGTCTCTGGGTATATATCGTGTCTGTATCTCTGTGTGTGCTATTGTTTGTCTGTGTGTGTGTGTATATCTGTGTCTTTGGGTGTCCCTTGTATGTCTGTTCTGTATATGTTATTGTGTGTGTCTCTGGGTATATATTGTATGTGTATCTCTATGTGTATTCCTGTGTATCTCTGTGTCTCTATGTGTGTGTCTCTGCGTGTTTTTTGTGTGTGCTTCTGTGTGTGTGTTGTGTGTGTGTCTCTGTGTGTATATTGTGTGCCTCTGTGTGTTTGCATGTATCTCTGTCTCTGTGTGTGTGCACACTGTGCGTGTCTCTGTGTGAGTGTCTCTCCGCGTGTTGCTGTGTGTCTGTGCATGCTGTGTGTCACTGTGTGTCTCTCTGCGTGTTGCTGTGTGTCTGTGTGCACGCTGTGTGTGTCGCTGTGTGTCTCTCTGCGTGCACGCACCCTGTGTGGGGTGCAGCTCTGGGGCGCTGTCCCCCCGGAAGAGCAGTCTGAGGCCTGACGACACCTCCATTTCTCCAGCTCCCCAAGGCGCAGCTCTGGGGACCAGCAGTGTTGCCCCTCAGGCACAGAGCGCTCGCCCTCAGTCACCTGGTTTCTCTTCTGTGGAGACACAGGGTTGATTATTCTCTGTCTTTGCTTTGGACATATATTCAAAATGCCATGAGAAAATCCAAGTATCAGTAGTTGAAATAGTCTAAATAGCGATTAGTTTCCATATCATTTATTTCATTGGTCAGGCTTAAAATATTTTTGTCTTTCAAAGTATTCCTTTTGCCATGCTTTTAACAGAAAATAAGTTGGAAAAAAATGAGAAAAGTTAAAACCAGATGTTTGGATGTCTTTAATAAAGGTCGGTTAGAAGATGAGAGCTACGCGCTAGGAAACGTGACTTGCTTCTGTCTCCCCGTCCTCTGGCGGCTGGGGAGGCCTCCTGCCTGCTTGGCCTGTGTTCTTCTCCCTGTGCTGTCTCAGCTCCGGGGTCTTTCTGGAGCAGCCCTCCAGGGTCTGGAGCAGATCACGGTCGCACTCAGAGCAGCAGCCGTGGGACTCCTCAGCTCAACGGCCCTTGTGAAAGCTCGGCAAAAGCTCCCTTCCACGCACCAGACGCTGAGCCACAGGTCACCCAGAGAAAGCTGGTTAAATGACCATCCTGATGGGAACCAAGAGCTCTGGAATCGAACTTGGCTCCTCCACAAGCCACACGCACACTGGGGAGAGCGCAGATGACTTCTCTGAGTCACGTACTTAATTCACGGTCAATCAGTGTGTCTGGTCTCTCAGCGAACATCCCGATTACTGTGCAGACTCCGTCAGCTCTCAGCCACAGACAGGCTGGGGTACAAAGGGCGCTGTGGTTCCCAGGGCAGCTTTAAAGGTGTTCAGGCTGCTTTGAGGGGCTCCTTGTAGTCTGGGTCTCTGTGTGTGTGTGTGTGTGGTGTGTATATGCATGCATATGTGCGTGTGGTGTGTGGTGTGTGTCTGTGTCTGTGTGTGTGTAGTGTGTGGTGTGTGTCTATGTCTGTGCATGTGTGTGTGGTGTGCAGTGTGTGTGTATGAGTGTGTGTGTGCATGTGCGTGTGTGTGTGTGTGGTATGTGTCTGTATCTGTGCATGTATGTGTGTGGTGTGCGGTGTCTGTGTGTGTGTGTGAGCATGTGTGTGTGTGGTGTGTGTATATGGCTGTGTGTTTGTGGTGTGCAGTGTGTGTCTGTGCATGTGTGTGAGTGTGTGTGGTGTGTGTGTGTGTATGAGTGTGTGTGTGGTGTGCAGTGTGTGTGTATGAGTGCGTGTGTGTGGGTGGTACATGTATATGCACGCATGTGTGTGTGTGTGGTATTGTGTCTGTGCATGTGTGTGTGTGTTGTGCAATGTGTGTATATGAGTGTGTGTGTGGGGGTGTATGTATATGCGTGCATGTGTGTGTGTTGTGTGCGGTGTGTGTGTATAAGTATCTGTGTGTGCATGTGCATATGTGCATATGTGTGTGTGGTGTGTGTGTATGAGTGTGTGTGTGCATGTGCATGTGTGTGGGTGGTACATGTATATGCATGCATGTGTGTGTGTGTGGTGGTGTGTCTGTGCATGTGTGTGTGTGTTGTGCAGTGTGTGTATATGAGTGTGTGTGTGGGGTGTATGTATATGTGTGCATGTGTGTGTGTTGTGTGCGGTGTGTGTATAAGTATCTGTGTGTGTGCATGTGCATGTGGGTGCGTGCGTGCGGTGTGTGTGTGTGTGTGTGTGTGCGCAGTGTGTGTGTATGAGTGTGTGTGTGCATGTGCATGTGTGTGGGTGGTACATGTATATGCATGCATGTGTGTGTGTGGTGTTGTGTCTGTGCATGTGTGTGTGTGTGTTGTGCAGTGTGTGTATATGAGTGTGTGTGTGTGGGGTGTATGTATATGCGTGCATGTGTGTGTGTTGTGTGCGGTGTGTGTGTATAAGTATCTGTGTGTGTGCATGTGCATGTGGGTGCGTGCATGTGGTGTGCATGTGTGTGTGTTGTGTGCAGTGTGTGTGTATAAGCATCTGTGTGTGTGCATGTGGGTGTGTGTGTGGTGTGTGTGTGTGTGTGTGTGCGGTGTGTGTGTATGATTGCACACGTGTGTATCTGTGCACAAGTGTATGCGTATGTTATTCCCAGCACTGGGCTCTGCCAGCTGTGTTCCTCCCGCAAAAAAGGGAAAAGCATTTTCTGTCAAAACAGGGAAGAAGATGTGGCTGCAAGCGTACACACCTCCACAGAGTTGGCCTGTGACCTGTCTGGTCTTTGGTCAACAGCACAAAAGACATGACCTCACAGAAACCTACCAGGACTCAGCAGCTCCCAACAGCTCTGGGTTCAAGGTCATGCCTGAGACAGCCACCTTGCTGGAGCCTCGTGGACGCAGCTTTGGCCAATGGTGTTTTCTTTGCTCCCTTGAAAAGCAAGTAAATTAAGATTTGGGGGTTAATGTACACACTACTATATACAAATAGATAAACAACAAGGACCTACTGTATATCACAAGAGAACTCGATATCTTGCAATAACCTATAAGGGAAAAGAATCAGAAAAAATATATATATATGTATAACTGAATACAGCTTGAAGGACAAGAGTTTAGAGGCTTCCCTTGTGCCTCAGTGGGTAAAGAATCTGCCTGCAGTACAAGAGACCCCAGTTCGATTCCTGGGTCAGGAAGATCCCCTGGAGAAGGAAATGGCAACTCACTCCAGTATTCCGGCCTGGAGAATCCCAAGGACAGGAGCCTGGTGGGCTACAGTCCATAGGGTCACAAGAGTTGGATATGACTTAGCGACTAAACCACCATAACTGAATCAGTTTGATATACACCTGAAGCGAACACCACATTGGAATTAATTATACTTCAACTAAAAAGAAAAGTAATTAGAAAAAAGAAGTAAGGGCAAATTAGGGGTAGCAGCTATTGCAAACATCAGGGCCAATTACTAACCAAAATAAACCAAGAACCAAACAGAAACAAAATGCAAATACAGAATTCCTGTCAAACATGCCCCAGGAACAACATCTGGGAGGTTTGGGAGATTTTAGGTTACAACCAAATAAGGCAGCCCCTCACCCCACATGGCCACACGGTACTTGGGCTTGAACAACCTCTGCCAGATTCTAATATAACAGAGCGTTTTCTGTGACTAATTCTCTGCAGTTTGTCTCATCTGCATTAGTCTCTTAGTCTGACCTTTTCCGTCCTGTGTATCACAGATGTCTTTCCCCATCACACACTCATTCCAAAAAACGAGTTGATTGATTGGAATGGAAGACAGAACTGCCCGGTGTGGCTGAGCTCAAATCAGGCTGCCCTCTCCCCTCACCTCCTTCCCTTCCTTCTTATCTGAACACGTTCAGTTGACTTTTCAGTTACTCTGGTGTCTGTGATGAGACACAATCACAGTACAAGTGTTTTGCTCAAATGCCAACGCCTGTGTCTGTGACGCTGATAAATTGCCGTTATTAACTCATCAAGTGGATGGATTTGTGTCTTCACTGAACTATTCAACTTGCTGCCCTGAGGATTCTGGAAGTGAGGTGAGGAGCCCCAGGCAGCTGGAGGGTGTCAGCCCCCGCCCGCTCTCTGGACCTCTGCGGCCTGGGGGCTGCGGAGCACCGGGCGGATCTCCCGAGACCCTTAGCCTCGCCCTCTCCTGCCTCCTCTCCATCCACGCATCTCTCGCGCGTCTCTTCAAAGTGCTGTGCTCCTTTCCCGACAAAGCCTGCTTTCTTCCTCTGTCCCACAGGGGGACCGTCCTGTACAGAAAACACTTGCCTTCAGGGAAGAAGGCCTAGGTTTGTAATCACCGACTCTGGGAAAGTCTCAGCTTCCTAAGCCAACTTCTATTAAGGATTTGCAAACCTCGCTGTGCAAGAGCCTCACAGGGTTCTCCCACGGGTTCAGTGCAGTGCTGCGTGGAGTATACCGCCATCGAGCACACCATACCCTCGCGCTCTATTAACACTCGCGCTTGCAGCGTAAACGCTGACGGCTCTTTCTTTAATGCCAGTGCCTGACTTCGGCTCTGCTTGCCCAGGGACACCCTCTGAGGGGCCCAGCTCGTAGCAACACTCTATCGTCCACACATGAGACAGAGCCAGGAACCCCCTACCCACAGCCCTCGCCGGCTCCAATGTTTGAGGGATCTGGGTTGATTTCAGTAACTGATCATTTGGGCCACTTATTTTTGCTCTTCCTGAGATTTAAGTTCCTGCTCTTGTGTTTAAATTCACCAACAAAGAGGGATCCCTGGAAACCCAAGCCCTCTCCCACTTCAGTGAAAACAGGTCCCCAGGTCCCCTCTCTCTCTGCCAGCGACCCAGGTCTTGCGGTGTGGCCAGGTCTGCCGTGTAATTTCCAAGTCCTGTCGGTAGAGAACCTCTGTTCTCAAAGTCCCTGCATGGTTACTGCCGAAGGCGTCTGCAACCACAGTAAGAAAGAACAGGATTGTTGTAGCCACAGCACAGGTGAGTGATGGCCGAGACCCCCCACAGAGCAATGAGGACCGAGAATTTTGAGCTCAGTCTTTTGCTGCTAAATTTCTCAATCTATTCTCAGTTCAAAAGTCATGATTTCCATGAAGTGATTTAAAATTGTACCCAATGAATATTATGTCTCCTGATCTGAAGTCAGGACACTCTGGGCCTCACTGGAGAGAGGGGCCCTTAGTAACACACAATGCTCATGCCAAGGCAGCCTGGTTTCCTGTGACCCAGTCATCCCCGACCCCCACCTCCCACTTACGTGAGCAAAGGGTGTGACCACGATGTACACACTCATCAGGCAAAGTCCTTGGTTGGGAGACAAGGGGTTTTCTCCCATCCTTCTCTCCATAGCAACAACTTACTCATAATGATCATCTGGTATGGGTAATATAAGACAGTTGCTAAACCTAACACTTTTATTTATACACCATGTAGAGGGTCATGACACTGTATAAGAGGCAGTGATCAAGACCATCCCCAAGAAAAAGAAATGCAAAAAGGTAAAAAGGTTGTCTGAGGAGGCCTCACAAGTAGCTGTGAAAAGACGAGAAACAGCAAAAAGCAAAAGAGAAAAGGAAAGATAAACTCACATGA
The DNA here is from genome assembly GCA_917880005.1 of Nanger dama. Taxonomy (NCBI): domain Eukaryota; kingdom Metazoa; phylum Chordata; class Mammalia; order Artiodactyla; family Bovidae; genus Nanger; species Nanger dama. Next base: position 422,915 of record CAKJTW010000025.1, read on the forward strand.
ATGGAGAGTTCCAAAGAGCAGCAAGAAGACATAAGAAAGCCTTCCTCAGGAATCAATGCAAAGAAACAGAGGAAAACGATAGAATTGGAAAGACTAGAGATCTGTTCAAAAAAATTAGAGATACCAAGGGAATAGTTCCTGCAAAGATGGGCTCCGATAAAGGATAGAAATTGTATGTACCTAACAATAGCACCCCACTCCAGTACTCTTGCCTGGAAAATTCCATGGATGGAGGAGCCTGGTAGGCTGCAGTCCATGCGGTTGCTAAGAGTCGGACATGACTGAGCGACTTCACTTTCATGCATTGGAGAAGGAAATGGCAACCCACTCCAGTGTTCTTGCCTGGAAATCCCAGGGATGGGGGAGCCTGGGCTGCCGTCTATGGGGCTGCACAGAGTCAGACATGACTGAAGCGACTTACCAGCAGCAGCAGCAGAAGCAGAAAATATTAAGAAGAGTTGGCAAGAATACACAGAACTATTAAAAAGACCTTCATGACTCAGATACCACGATGGTGTGATCACTCACCTAGAGCCAGACATGATGGAGTCCAAAGTCAAGCGGGCCTTAGGAAGCAACGCTACAAACAAAGCTAGTGGAGGTGATGGAACTCCAGTTGAGCTATTTCAAATCCTAAAAGATGACGCTGTGAAAGTGATACACTCAATATGTCAGCAAATTTGGAAAACTCAGCAGTGGCCACATGACCGGAAAAGGTCAGTTTTCATTCCAATCCCAAAGAAAGGCAACGCCAAAGAATGTTCAAACTAACATACAATTGCACTCATTTCACACACTAGCAAAGTAATGCTCAAAATTCTCAAAGCCAGACTCCAACAGTATGTGAACCAAGATTTTCCAGATGTTCAGGCTGGATTTAGAAAAGGACGAGGAACCAGAGATCAAATTGCCAACATCTGTTGGATCAGAGTAAAACCAAGAGAGTTCCAGAAAAACATCTACTTCTGCTTTATTGACGATGCTAAAGCTTTTGACTGCGTGGATCCCAATAAACTGTGGAAAATTCTTCAAGAGCTGGGAATACCAGACCACCAGATCTGCCTCCTGAGAAATCTGTATGCAGGTCAAGAAGCAACAGTTAGAAATGGACATGGAACAACAGAATAGTTCCAGATTAGGAAAGGAGTACACCAAGGCTGTATATTGTCAACCTGCTTATTTAACTTATATGCAGAAGCACCCCACTCCAGTACTCGTGCCTGGAAAATCCCACGGACGGAGGAGCCTGGTGGGCTGCAGTCCATGAGGTTGCTAAGAGCTGGACACGACTGAGCGACTTCACTTTCACTTTTCACTTTCATGCATTGGAGAAGAAAATGGCAACCCACTGCAGTGTTCTTGCCTGGAGAATCCCAGGGACAGGGGAGCCTGGTGGGCTGCCATCTATGGGGTTGCACAGAGTCGGGCATGACTGAAGTGACTCAGCAGCAGCAGAGTACACCATGCAAAATGCCAGGCTGGATGAAGCACGAGCTGGAATCAAGATTGCTGGGAGAGATATCAGTGACCTCAGATACACTGAAGACACCACCCTTATGGCAGAAAATGAAGAGGAACTGAAGAGCCTCTTGATGAAAGTGAGAGAGGAGAGTGAGAAAGGCTGGCTTAAAAATCAACATTCAGAAGAAGAAGATCATGGCATCTGGTCCCATCACTTCATGGCAAATAGATGGGGAAACAATGGAAATAGTAAGAGACTTTATTTTCTCGGGCTCCAAAATCACTGCAGATGGTGACTGCAGCCATGAAATTAAAAGATGCTTGCTCCTTGGAAGAAAAGCTATGACCAACCTAGACAGCATGTTAATAAGCAGAGATGTTACTTTATTAACTAAGGTCCATCTAGTCAAAGCTATGGTTTTTCCAGTAGTCTTGTATGGATGTGAGAGTTGTACTATAAAGAAAGCTGAGCATCGAAGAACTGATGTTTTTGAAATGTGGTGTTGGAGAAGACTCTTGTGCGTTTCTTGGACTGCAAGGAGATCCATCCAGTCCATCCTAAAGAAAATCAGTCCTGAATGTTCATTGGAAGGATTGATGCTGAAGCTGAAGCTCCAATACGTTGGCCACCTGATGAGAAGAACTGACTCACTGGAAAAGACCCTGATGCTGGGAAAGATTAAGGGCAGGAGGAGAAGGGACAGAGGATGAGATGGCTGGATGGCATCACCAACTCAATGGACATGAGTTTGAGTGAACTCTGGGAGTTGGTGATGGACAGGGAGGCCTGGCGTGCTGCAGTCCATGTGGTCACAAAGAGTGGGACACGACTGAGCGACTGAACAGAACTGATTCTTTGATGCAGTGCTATTTTGCATGGAAGCTTCTTGAATACTAGTAGAAGGCACCGTCGTCATGCTGCTGTTTTGGACGTCATTCTAAACATAGCTGAGTGTCCCCACAGCTTCTACATAAGAGAGCACATACTAGTTAGGGTTAATGGGACACTGAGGAACATTGGGTTGAGTCATATTCAGTAACTCCAAACACCTTTTGAAATCAGATCTTTGTAATTCGCTGTTATGTAGAATAAGTACACTGTGGAAAATTCTGAGAGAGATGGGAATACAGACCACCTAAACTGCTTCTTGAGAAATCCGTATGCAGGTCAGGAAGCAACAGTTAGAACTGGACATGGAACAACAGACTGGTTCCAAATGGGAAAAGGAGTACGTCAAGGCTGTATATTGTCACCCTGCTTATTTAACTTATATGCAGAGAACATCATGAGAAACGTTGGGCTGGAAGAAACACAAGCTGGAATCAAGATTGCCGCGAGAAATATCAATAACCTCAGATAAGCAGATGACACCACCCTTATGGCAGAAAGTGAAGAGGAACTAAAAAGCCTCTTGATGAAAGTGAAAGTGGAGAGTGAAAAAGCTGGTTTAAAACTCAACATTCAGAAAACGAAGATCATGGCATCAGTCCCATCACTTCATGGGAAATAGATGAGGAAACAGTGGAAACAGTGTCAGACTTTATTTTTGGGGGCTCCAAAATCACTGCAGATGGTGACTGCAGCCATGAAATTAAAAGACGCTTACTCCTTGGAAAGAAAGTTATGACCAACCTAGATAGCATATTCAAAAGCAGAGACATTACTCTGCCAACAAAGGTCCGTCTAGTCAAAGGTATGGTTTTTCCAGTGGTCATGTATGGATGTGAGAGTTGGACTGTGAAGAAAGCTGAGCGCTGAAGAATTGATGCTTTTGAACTGTGGTGTTGGAGAAGACTCTTGAGAGTCCCTTGGACTGCAAGGAGATCCAACCAGTCCATTCTGAAGGAGATCAGCCCTGGGTGTTCTTTGGAGGGAATGATGCTAAAGCTGAAACTCCAGTACTTCAGCCACCTCATGCGAAGAATTGACTCATTGAAAAAGACTCTGATGCTGGGAGGGATCGGGGGCAGGAGGAGAAGGGGACGACCGAGGATGAGATGGCTGGATGGCATCACCAACCCGATGGACATGAGCTTGGGTGAACTCTTGGAAAGGGAGGCCTGGAGTGCTGCGATTCATGGGGTCACAAAGAGTCGGACACGACTGAGCAACTGAACTGAACTGATATTTATGAAATAAAAAAAATTAATAAAAATATTGTAGGCCTGTTGATTAATATTTATACTGTTCTTGAGGTTCTCAAGGCAAGAATACTGAAATGGTTTGCCATTCCCTTCTCCAATCGAGCACGTTTTGTCAAACCTCTCCGCCATGACCTGTCTGTCTTGGGGAGGCCCTACACAGCATAGCTCTTAGTTTCACTGAGTTCAACAAGGCTGCCATCCATGTGATCAGTTTGGTTAGTTTTCTGTTATTGTGGTTTTCACTTTGTCTGCCCTCTGATGGAGAAGAATAAGAGGACTATGGAAGCTTTGGCCACCTGATGTGAAGAACTGACTCAATGGAAAAACTCTGATGTTGGGAAAGATTGAAGGCGGGAGGAGAAGGGGACGACAGAGGATGAGATGGTTGGATGGCATCACGGACTCAACAGACATGAGTTTGAACAAGCTCTGGGAGCTGGTGATGGACAGGGAATCCTGGCATGCTGCCAGGGTCCAGCCCCAGTGTATCCAGGGTGATTCAAAGGTGGGGACAGAATAGACATCCTAGAAAAATGCTATTTAATTACAGATATATAGAGAGATTAGAAGCGGATAGTGTAGTAGGAAAATTAGTGGAGCAAAAGAGGCTGAATAACTGGTTTATGTGGAATACTAATCACCACCTACGTAGGCCACAGGCGTCTTTCTGTTCTCCCGAAGGAGAGGAGGCACTGAGGCCTCCCCGGTCCGATCTTAGAAGCTCAGGCAGAGTTAGTTGGCTTGGCGCGTACCCCCATACCAGATGGGAATTCAGCCAGGAAAGCAGGGAGCAAAAAGAAATGACACGGGGGAGTCAGTCTTTCCAGAAACTGATCCCATTTCTTTATTTTTCAGGTTTGTTTTTATACCTTTTTTAATACATAGAGATGAATAGAGAGTCATGCGGGGGGTCGGCAGACCTGACCCTTATCACAATCAGGTGCTTCATATAAAATTATACAAAGGTCTTATGGGTTTTTACATCATCTTTTGGCCATGAGGTCTGCTGACATTTTATGGCCCTTTCTGATACCGGTCAGTTAACCAGAAAACTTATTTTTCCAAGGGTGATTTTTCTTAAATCAGGTGCCACCCTCCAAATAAAGTTGCATTCCTATAGGGTGAGGGTGTAGTGAGTTACAACTAGGAAAGGAATTTACTTAACCCAAGGTTAACATGATTAATCTTAAAGGTTAATATTTATTTCTCCTATATGCTAGTTATATTCATTATAAGGGCAGGGAATATGGAGATTTAGCAGCAAACATCAGCCCAACAAATGAAAATCCTTTCACCAATGTTCTCTTTACAATCTATTTAGTCTTAAGATAGTGATAAGGTTACATTTTTTCATAGCAAGGACACAGTGATTTATAACAAAGTACAGTGGTCTATAACAAAAGAGAAAATTCATTAACTCAAAAAGTCTAGTATTGCTAACATCAAAAACTACTCTATTTCCTTTTCTATATTCCAAATACATTGATTAATATATTCCCAGGTGCCTAAGGATATGGAGGCCTGGCAGCAATCAAATGAGAAAAGCCCTATGCTAATACTCCAAACTCTCTGTGCTGTTTATGGCTGAGAGGTTGTCACACAAGCTAGTCTGTCAGCAGAGAGGTTTGACCTGGAGATACCCTTGTCCCACCCAGGGCAGGGAATTAGCAGTAATCATTGACAGGGCAAATGAAGAAACCCTTCACCAATATAATTCCTAATCAACCCACTAATGATCTTCTAACTTCTCAAAAGAGTCTGTATTTAGAAAGTTTTAAAGCATTCCACACCTCTCACAGTTGGGGGTTGTAAACAATCACATGTGGCCAGAGGAACCTGATCAGGCAGGCCAGAGAACCTTCAGAGTTTGTAAGTTGAAACATTCTTGTCACGCCCAGGAATTTTTATTAACTGGAGCTGAAAGTTAACTCCTTCTCTGAGAGAAATGGTTATGGGGGAGAGCCCCCGTAAAGTACTCTGGTTTGGGGGTAGATGCTCGGGAGCAGGGGATTTCCTGAGGCTTGATCACGCCTTTGCATATGCCAAGCTTCTGTCCTCATGGCCTTTGCCATGGGCGGAGTTCCTCACGCTGGCCCCCAACCGCATGCTGCAGTCCATGGGGTAGCAGAGTCGGACATGACTGATTGACTGAACTGAATTAATATTAATAGACCTCTAAATTTTGCCATTATGATAAATGGTGTGAATGATTTTCATGGCGTCACCCACAGGTGCTCTCAACTCTGAACTAGCCTTCAGTCTCCTCAAGAGGAAAGCAAGTTTCTGAGGTTAATGATGTTTCTCATTTCCCCAGCATTCAGTGCACTGCCTGGCACACAGAACTCCCCAAAAGCAGTTGCAAATGAGCACTGTCTCACCCACTCTGAGCAATAACCACATTAGTAGGTCAGGTCACTGGCATGAGCTGAAGAAAGAAATGTTAGGAGAAGTTTTGTTGTGTTTTATTTTAATGGCCAGAAGATCAAAATGACTTCCCACAGCCACGACCTCATTCCGGCTGGAAAGGTCGCTGCCCAGCTCCCTCCTTGCCTCGTCGACTGTGCGATTGTGCACCCATATTTCTGTCTCTGCTCTTAGCGTGTTTATTGAACATGCATCATTTTTCAATGTCAATTTTCATAAGCTTAATATGATACTTTAGAAAATGGCAAGGATAAATCTGCTGTTTAATTCCAGTTTTGCTCGAAGGGATGGCAGACCATCCACATCCCACATGCTGTCTTTGTAGGGAAATGGGAGATTTCCAGGGCAGTCAGAGTCAGAATGTGATTGGAAGGTCTTGACTCTCTCAAGAAGCCTCCAATTTTTAGACTCTACGGAATAGTTGAGATGGCCTGTGGCCAATATCCAGGGGACAAGACTGACCCTGGAAAATTAAAGGAGTTTCCCAGCAGGAATTCCCCTGGGGCCAGCACATGTGCTTCAAAACTGAAGCCGAGAAGCTCAGTCTTTGCTGGAGACCCTGGAGAGGCGCCTGAGTGCAGACAGGTAGCGGGCATGCTGGCAGCGGGCACTACTGTGCCCACAGGCGTGCCGTGCTCACGGGTGGTGCTCTGAGTGGTCCAGGCTCAAAGTGAGCAGCCGTGAAGCTCTCCTGGGAGACAGAGTCAGCGGTAAGCATAGTTGGACATTCAAAAATATACTGACCACTTGACATGATCAAATTTGTTCACTCTATATGTCATAACAACCTGGTTCTGGATGGGGGGCCGGGATGGAGCTGAGGACAGGATGCTTCCGGTTGGGCTGTGCTGCTTTCATGGAAAGAGCAACAAGGAAGGACTTCCTCTTCCAAGGAAGCAGAGTGGCTGGAAAGCTGAGCCACCTCCATCAGAGCAGCCCCGCAGCCTGGGACCACCCTCAGGCTCTTCCCAAACAGCATGGAGCCTACTCTGTCTTCCTTATTATACTTTATAATTTCAACAGGCATCCCATCTGAATGGGGTTACAGTGGATATGTCACTGGTCATCTAAGCACTCAAGAGTGAGTTGCTAATTTTTTCTATGTCACTGAGATTCAGTCCAAGTCCTACAATCCTGTGTTTCATTATTTTATCACTGAGCTATGATTAATTTCTAGGGAAAAATAATAGACTAATTATTTTGTCAATTTGACTTAAATTTTTTGCTGGCAAAGAACACCATGTGACAGTCTAGTAACTGTGGGAAATCTGGACAAGGCTTGACAATAATGTCAATTACTTAACATTTGGTTTGATGAGTTCAGACGCAGCAGAAAGGGAGGAGACAAGCATAGTTTTATCCCCCTGGACCAGCCCAGGGGCGCATGATGTTTTACTTGGAAGAGTTCAAAGATTTCTAAGTCATCTTTCCATTTCCTGTGAGTTCTGACCCTCTCTATTTTGCACCTGTATTACAGATTCGTCTTCCCAAAGAAGAGATTTGAGCAATGAACCCTAGAATCTGGTGATTAGAGGGGACGGTATGGACAGCCGGCCTCTCCCTGAAGCTGGGCACCTGCATGAAGTGTCTGGATGCTTCCCACAGAGACTTTCTCAACAGAGGACCTTTGACCCACCTCCTTGAGGATCACCTGTGATCTTGTCAAAATGCACGTTCTACGTCTGCACCCCTGTTCCACTAATGTGGACACTTGACCATCAGCGTTTAATCAGGAGAGTCCTCTGTGGCCCCAAAATAAGGGTAAAATAGCACAAGGCAGCCCATTTCATCCTGGGAAACTCATTATTAGAAAGATGCTGGAATGTTACACTCAAAACTTAAACAACAACAAGAACAGAGATAGAAAGAAAAATCAAAACAGCTGCACCCTCGTTTCACTCCCGGGCTCAGGCAGGGAGCTGTGGCCTTGCGGTCTCTGTGGCCCCACAGCCCGTGGCCCGTGCTGCCCTTGGGTCCTGTGGTTCTGTGATTCTGTGTATCATGTGGTCACTTAGGTCCTGTGGTTCTGTGGTCCATGTGCTTCTGTAGTAAAGCTTGACGCCTTGGCAACAAAGAACCATATGTCAGAGACCACGCTGCCTTTCTTCCAGCTTAGTCTGAAAAGACCAACTCTGATGAGTGAGCCCCTGGCCTTTCCTTGGGCTGGAGGCCCGTGCGCCGCTCCGCGTTGCTGTTGCATGGTGCAGTACTTGTGGGCGTGTTCCCGAACTCCTGGGCGTTGTTTGCAGGGATGGAGGGAATGATGTGGAAGCGTCACTGTGCTTCAAGTTCTTCCCTTCACTGTGAGGGATCACCTCCCTGTCTCAACAGGCCCCCAGCTCAGACTCTGCCTGTTTCTACGCGGAGAGATCCTCTGTCCTCGCTTGCCCTTGGCTCGGAGTCGGCGATGGAGCAGCGTGGAGGCTTTTGTGAGTGTGGCCAGGCTGCATGCTCTTAAAGGCACTGTTTGAAGCTCACAGAATTATGAAGAGGAGCAGTAGCAGTCTGATGCAGAGGGAATGATGTGTGTGTCTGAGCCCCATCTGTCATCTCAGCAAGTGATGAGGCCAAATTTATAGTTTAGTTTCTGGAGTCTAATAATCTCCAAATGTTCCACCAGACCCACTTGGCAAGTCCCCTGACGACAGAGACACACAAGTGCAATTCAGCTGAGAAAGATGAGGGTCTCACAGCCATGGAATCAGCCCTCTTCTCTTCCTTTATCCTCCAGAGAGGCCACTTAAAGGTCACACAACTCGCCTGCCCCCAGCATGCTGACTCCACATCCAGGGCACACATTCGCACGCACGCAGCACAGACGCGGAGACGTGCAGGTGTGTGATGAGCACCAACAGGCAGGGTGAACACGCTCGTTCTCGTAAGCTGCCGTTGTATTTGTATTGTCTGGCATGGTGATTTCTGGGTGGATAAATCTGAGAAAAATTAGGCTGTGGATTGTGGAAATGCCCTTTATTTGTTGCCATTTATGTGTTTTTCTTTTCTTTTAAATAAGGGACTTTATTTTTAAAGCACTGTTATGTTCACAGGAAAACTGAGCAGAAGGTGACAGGGGCCCCAAGGATCTCCCCTCTCGCCCCCGCCGCCCGTTTCGCTGTTAACAGTGTCTTGCGTTAGTGAGGCACGGTTGTTGCGGCTGATGAATCTTTGTGAATATTCTTCTTAAGCTAAGTCCGTGCTTTCTGTTCTGGTTACTCTTTGTGCTGTATGGTTTTCTGAGTTTGGCATACACACAGCGCCACGCATCCATCATTACATTGTCTGCAGATTCGTTTCAAGACCCTCAGTCTGCCTTCACTTATTTCTTCTCTAATAGTCTTCCTTTCTCTGTGTGGGTCTGAGTCTCAGGCCTGAATATCCTTCCTTGTCTCTGCAGAAATTCTTTTAATATTTCTCACAAGGCAGCTCTACTGGCTAGAAATCTATTTTCCTTTGTCCGAGAAAGTCTTTACTTTCCCTTCACTTCTGAAGAATAACTCTGCTGAGTTAGGCTCTGATAAACCCTCAGATGGTCAGCCTCTGGTAACATGGTTTCCCCTGAAGGCAAGCCTCGTGAGTAGGACGGAGTACGCTGGGCACATTTCAAAACGGGTGCTTTCCCAAAGCATGAGGGGGATGTTCTCTGATCTTCACTCTAAGGACCTGCTAGAGTTCCTGGAGGTAAAACTCACAGAAGTTGGGGACCTTCCAATGGCTTTTGGCCCAAAGAGCCTTTTTTTTTTTTTTTTTTGTCTCTCAAGTGTGTCCACACTCAAGCTCGAGAAATTACTCTGCCAGCTGTAAAGCATGCCTGCAGCTGACAGCACCAAGGCTTCTGTTTACGCTGTGATTCTCTGCACACACCTATCTGTCTCTTCAGGTTTCGGGGTGGCTGTTTGCCCTGCAAACTCAATTCTCCAATGAAGCTAAATAGTTGTTGATTTTCAAATTATTCAGCTGTTTTCTCATTGTGAGGACGGGACTGATAATGGCCAAGCTCTTCACATGTTGGGCTAGACACCAGATCTGCCATTTTCTTTTCCCAGCATTTCAAAATTTCCTAGTACTAGTCTATCCATGTCCCAAGTTTTAAATATATTTAAAATGGTTTGGTTCATTGTTGACCTTTGCTTTGTAATAAATAATAGTTTTCTTGTGTAGACATTATTTTTATAAATACTTGCATTGTCCGAAAGGTCAAGCTGTATTTAGAAAAGGCAGAGGAACCAGAGATCAAATCGCCAACATCCACTGGATCATTGAAAGGCAAGATAGTCTCAGAAAAACATCTACTTTTGCTTTATTGACTATGCCAAAACCTTTGACTATGTGGATCACAACAAACTGTGGAATATTCTGAAAGAGATGGAAATATCAGACCACCCGACCCACCTCTTGAGAAATCTGTATGCAGGTCAGGAAGCAACAGTTAGAACTGGACATAGAAAAACAGACTGGTTCCAAATAGGAAAAGGAGTACGTCAAGGCTGTATATTGTCACCTTGCTTGTTTAACTTATATGCAGAGTACATCATGAGAAACACTGGGCTGGAGGAAGCACAGGCTGGGATCAAGATTGCCAGGAGAAATATCAATAACCTCAGATATGCAGACGACACCATCCTTAGGGCAGAAAGTGAAGAGGAACTAAAAAGCCTCTTGATGAAAGTGAAAGAGGAGAGTGAAAAAGTTGGCTTAAAGCTCAACATTCAGAAAACTAAGATCATGGCATCTGGTCCCATCACTTCATGGGAAATAGATGGGGAAACAGTGGAAACAGTGACAGACTTTAGTTTGGAGGCCTCCAAAATCACTCAGATGGTGGCTGTAGCTATGAAATTAAAGGACGCTTACTCCTTGAAAGAAAAGTTGTGCCCAACCTAGATGGCATATTAAAAAACAGTGACATTGCTTTGCCAACAAAGGTCTGTCTAACCAAAGCTATGGTTTTTCCAGTGGTCATGTATGGATGTGAGAGCTGGACTATAAAGAAAGCTGAGCACCGAAGAATTGATGCTTTTGAACTGTGGTGTTGGAGAAGAGTCCCTTGGACTGCAAGGAGATCCAACCAGTCCATCCTAAAGGAAATCAGTCCTGAATATTCATTGGAAGGACTGATGTTGAAGCTGAAACTCCAGTACTTTGGCCACCTGATGTGATGAGCTGACTCATTGGAAAAGACCCTGATGCTGGGAAAGATTGAGGGCAAGAGGAGAAGGGAACGACAGAGGATGAAATGGTTGGATGGCATCACCAACTAAATGGACGTGAGTTTGAGTAAACTCTGGGAGTTGTTGATGAACAGGGAGGCCTAGTGTATTGCAGTCCATGGGGTTGCAAAGAGTCAAACACGACTGAATGACTGAACTGAACTGAAAGATCATAACCATTTTCATGTATATTTGCTATGTTTTGGTTTGTTTGTTTTAACCTACAGTGACAATCTTAATATTGCCAAACGTTTCTAGTCTAAGTTACCCAGTCGTGTCTGACTCTTTGTGACCCCGTGGACTGCAGCCCTCCAGGCTCCTCTGCCCATGGGATTTCCTAGGCAAGAACACTAGAACACTGGAGTGGGTTGCCATTTCCTCCTCCAGGGGATCTTCCCCATCTGGAGGTCAAACCCAGGTCTCCTGCATTGCAGGCAGACTCGTTACCATCTGAGCCACCAGGGACGCCCAAAGGTGGATTCTTAACCACTGGACCACCAGGGAAGCCCGAAATGCCTAGAAGCATCTTTACACAGCATCTGACTTTTGAGTCTAATAATAATGAAGAGGATAAAAGCTGGACTCATTCTCTTTTGAGCAGTCCTTCCCACATCTGTAGAAGCCAGATTATCCGTTTCAAATATTCTTCTTCATGACTCTCTTGTAGATATTCCCAAAGAAAGACAAAAGTTATGTACCTTCTATGAAAATACTGACTTTTACTTTGCATTGAATAAAAATTTGATATCTATTTAGAAAATACTGAACATATAAAATGCTTCAATGACAAAGGAGCACATATTAGCACAACATAAATGTTATATTTCTATTAATGTATGGAATAAACATGTATTACTTTTCAGTTCAGTTCAGTTTAGTCCAGTCGCTCAGTCGTGTCCAACTCTTTGCTACCCCATGAATTGCAGCACGCCAGGCCTCACTGTCCGTCACCATCTCCCGGAGTTCACTCAGACTCATGTCCATCGAGTCGGTGATATCATCCAGCCATCTCATCCTCGGTCGTCCCCTTCTCCTCCTGCCCCCAATCCCTCCCAGCATCAGAGTCTTTTCCAATGAGTCAACTCTTCGCATGAGGTGGCCAAACTACTGGAGTTTCAGCTTCAGCATCATTCCTTCCAAAGAAATCCCAGGGCTGATCTCCTTCAGAATGGACTGGTTGGATCTCCTGGCAGTCCAAGGGACTCTCAAGAGTCTTCTCCAACACCACAGTTCAAAAGCATCAATTCTTCGGCTCTCAGTCTTCTTCACAGTCCAACTCTCACATCCACACATGACCACAGGAAAGACCATAGCCTTGACCAGACGGTATTACTTATAATAAGTGTAATAAATGTAATAAACAGGCATTGCTTTCCAGGAACCTGTGTAAGAGCCAGACGTGTGGAGATGAGTCGAGTCGGTCTGTGGCCTTTGAGGAACACATTATCTGCTGGAATAGTGTGAGCATGATTTCTGACACCTGGTGATTCTCCAGCATGAAGAAGAATGGCCTGCCAATCAAGGCCCCTCTGGGAGGAAAAGACTTTCCATGTAGATAACAAAAGATCCTGATTCCAGGACTGTGATGAGAAAGACAATGAACTAAAATAGTGACGTTTTGAGGAACCTAGGGGTCATCTTCCTACCACCCCAATGCAAGTGAGGAGTTTGTGATGGGAAGAGCTGCCCAGCTTTGGCCAGCCAGGGTGCACCCCTGCAGGCGAGCGGCTCCTCCTCCCAGCCTCTGCCTCCTGGGAGGGCAGCCGCATCCAGCGCAGGGTCCCGGGTCTGACCGGCCACATCTCTGGAGCGTGCTCTGCCTCCTGCTGGGGCCTGTGTTGCCGGAAGTCCAGGCAGTCGGTGCACAGCAGCCTGGGAGACAGAGCAGAGAGTGGCAGTCTTGGAAAACTTAGGAAATGACTTACTAGCAATTTCGGTTGACGGTACTAACTTACGTGTTGACTGTGACAGTTAATATTTATGTGTCAACTTGACCGGGCTCCAGGGCTCCAAGATGCTTGCTCAGTAGCACTATGGTGCGTCCGGGAGGGTGTCGTCAGTAGACTGAGCAGAGCGCGCGGCCATCCACTGCGCAGGGGGCACCCCGGCCTCGTGGGTGCCTGACGCAGTGAGGATATGCTGTGCCGAGGCCCGAAGCTCTCAGCTGCAACCTGGTCTTCTCCCGCTCCAGGTTTGGGCAGCAGCCAACACAACTCCGGGCCTGCAGACTGAATACCTGGGGATACTCAGACTCCATACCACAAGTCCTATGCATGCATTTACATATGTGTGCACACACACGCACACCCATAGGTGTGTGTGCATATCCTCTTGGCTGTCTCTGGAGAACCCTGCCTGGTGCTGACAGCGCTGTGTCCATTTTATTCTAGTGTGGTTACTGCTGTTCACTTTCTCTGTCATGCCTGACTCTGCGACCCCATGGACCGCCGCCTGCCAGGCCTCCCTGTCCACCACCAGCTCCCGGAGCTGGCTCAAACTCATATCCATCGAGTCGGTGATGCCATCCAGCCATCTCGTCCTCTGTCAGCCCCTTCTCCTCCTGCCCCCGATCCCTCTCAGCATCAGAGTCTTTTCCAGTGAGTCAGCTCTTCCCATCAGGCGGCCAAAGTGTTGGAGTTTCAGCTTCAACATCAGTCCTTCCAATGAACACCCAGGACTGATCTCCTTTAGGATGGACTGGTTGGATCTCCTTGCAGTCCAAGGGACTCTCAAGAGTCTTCTCCAACACCACAGTTCAAAAGCGTCAGTTCTTCAGTGCTCAGCTTTCTCCACAGTCCAACTCTCACATCCATACATGACCACTGGAAAAACCATAGCCTTGACTAGACGGACCTTTGTTTGCAAAGTAATGTCTGTGCTCTTTATTAGTATGGTACCAAACTAATAATCAATGGGCACCATATTCAAAACATGTTTTAGAGAATTCTCTGTAAGAAACAGATGGTTTTGCTCTTTGTTTATTCTATGGCTGATATATTTACTGAGTGAAATTTTTCTTATTTAGAAAATGAATCTGCACAAGAGAAGTAAATTGTTTAGGGTAAGATATGATCCATCTTTCTCTGACGTGTTCACTCTTCTTTAAAAAATATATTTGTATGTTTTAAAATAAAAATTGTGTGTATTTAAGGTGTACAATATGAAGATTTGATACACTAGGTGAGATGGTTGTGACAGTCAAGCTAATCATCTTGTCATGTCCACATATAACTATTGTTTTTCCGAGTGATGGGTCCACATCAAAGCTACTCTCGTCTCTGTCTGTAATTACCCCATTTGTCCTATTTCAAACTTGACTTCTAGAAACTCTAATTTTCTTTCCTTTTATAAGAAGCATGAATAGTTCCCAAAAATCTTTCAAGAAGTTAAAAGAATAGAAAATAAAGTGGTAATCCATCTTTCAGGATTTAAATGTCTGTTAAAAGCTATGCTTGCATCTCTAGCTTTTGGCTTATTAATAGGTATAGTGAAATTTCTAGTTATAGTATACAGTTTCTCCAAAATGCACACCATAGCTACTGCACAGTTTTTCTAAATTTCCCTTTGCTATTTTCCTCAAGCTGGTTCCACAGTGATCTCACAGTTATGAGAGCGACAGTCAGCCCAAGCGTGGCTTCCCGTGAATGGCGCATAGTGGGAGCAGCTGCACGTCTAACTCTGGCTCCGGCTGCAGCTCAGAGCCTCTGCACAGAAGCTCGGTTGGGAGACTGATTAGAGGCCTCCAGGAGCTGGGACTTCCTGCATCAAATGATTTTGTTTAAAGTTGTTTTGCTTCTGCTCCACTTTCTTAATCAAGTTGATACTGTGGGTATTTTGGGCTCTATGGGCATGCGGCTGTGAATAGATGCACACTCTTCCAGTTCTCAAAGATTTTTGTGTTTCTTTGTGAAACTACATGACAGTCACCAGGCACATTTGAAAGGAATGACTTGTCTTGCGAGCAGAGAAAGATTCGCTCGGAATAGAACCTGCCCATCAGCCTCCCACTTCTGAGAACGGGCAGCCAAGGACAGCAAGGCCTCGACTTCGTATCATTCATAATAAGGTGCTTCTGGCGGGCAGAATTTTCTAATGATTTCAATACTGTAAACATAATCACCTTCTTCTATTAAGTATTTTTTAATACAAAATTATCCTAAATTATTTCCCCTGTTTTCTTACCTTAGGAGAAGACAGTTTTGGTCAAAATAAAATGCTTGAGTAACTCCAGTGCCATTTCGATTGCTGGCTGTAACCTGGAGCTTGTCCTGCGAGTGCCCTTCCCTCCGGGGCCCCCGGGGCCACCTCGGGCTCTTAGAAGCGCAGGGCAGATGCCACTCCACACCACTCACTACTGTTTAGGAAAATTAAGGGAGATAAAACCTGCTAAGCTGGTAACCCTCATCTTACTAATTTATTACTGTCTAATAAAGATGGCAGCTGCATTTTTAAAACCAATGTTGAAACTAATATTTTGTTCCCCAAAAGTTGGCATTGCCCTAATTGATACTACCAAAACAAATGAAGGATATTTTCAAGCAAGTAACGCCCCCGACAGGAAGGCCCCGGAAGTAACACCCCCGACAGGAAGGTCCCGGACTAAACGTCTCAGACTGCCCATGGGTTGCCGCCAGGCACACAGGGCCTAGATCAGGAGCCAGGAGCAGGAGCAAGCCCGCGGACAGCCCACTATCACAGTGAGAGGTGAGGGCTGCCCCAACCCAGGCCTGCAGCTGCCCCCATTTCACTGCTAGCTGAAATGCAATCTGTTTTTCTTTTTCTGTATCAATTTCGCTATCTGTTATACAAGGAGATCCAACCAGTCCATCCTAAAGGAGATCAGTCCTGGGTGCTCATTGGATGGACTGATGCTGAAGCTGAAACTCCAGTACTTTGGCCACCTCATGTCAAGAGTTGACTCCAAAGACCCTGATGCTGGGAGGGACTGGGGGCAGGAGGAGAAGGGGATGACAGAGGATGAGATGGCTGGATGGCATCACTGACTTGATGGACATGCGTTTGGGTAAACTCCGGGGGTTGGTGATAGATAAGGAGGCCTGGCGTGCTATGATTCCTGGGGTTGCAAAGAGTCGGACACGACTGAGCAACTGAACTGAACTGAACTGAGCTGATGCACAGGTAAGTAACATAGAATCTCTGTTAGTCCCTAAAGACACATGGCGAGAGCTGGGTAGATTTCCACTAAGTTAGTGGTGTGACTTTTGAGGGTTATGACGACAAAAGCGTTGCAGGCCTGCGTGTCAGGAATACACTGAAAAGACGTGGGGCACCCCACGGAGCATGCTGAAAGACGTGGGGCCGCGCCCGCGGAGCACACGGAAAAGACGTGGGGCGCCCGCAGAGAACCTGCACCTCACCCTCCTGGGAGCCTGAGACGGAGAGACACGTGGTCCCCCATGCTCAGGGGGCTGTGCTGAGTCCAGAGAAGGAAACGTGGAGGAGAGCTCTGGTCAGACCTTCAGCCGCCGAGGAGCGTCTGTCTGCAGGGTGGGGCGTAGAGAAAACAGACACGGGCCACGGAGCGGAACTGCAGGCAAAGCCCGGCGACGGGCTCGGCTCAGGCGGGGCCCCTCACCTGGAAGGGTGGGAGGCCTGGACCGGTCGCGAAGGTGCCCGGCCAGTCAGCCCGCGAGTGATGAGGCATGCTGTCTGCTGAGAAGACGGTGGAGAGTTCGGGGGGCAGCCGGGTCAGGGGTCTGAGGGGGCGGTAAGCAGAGATGGTGACCGGCGTTCAGCACAGTCTCTGTTCCAGGCACACAGAGGCGCTTAATTCTTCCAGAATTCCAGTAACAACAGTATTTACTATTGTTATTATTTTGCAGATGATGGAATTAAGCCACAGAGAAAGTGAAGGGGAAGCTACACTGGACGCTGCGGACTGGGCTGAGCCGAGGTGGGGAGCCCCAGGGACCACAGTGGCGGGGGCCGGTGCTCGGGGCCACACTCCTTGCTGCTTCTGAGAGAATGTGTTAGAATTTTTTCACATTGGCTACCGACTTTTTCTAAGAAGTGATATTTGAGTATTAATTTATTTCCTATACTCTTTGGAGTGGTAACAGACCCCTGAGGCGAGAAAATAGATGTGTAGTGTTCTAGGTTTAAAGGGGTCTCCTAGTTTCTTCCAGCAGCTCCGCACTTGTCTAATTGACACATTTCACTCTATTTTGAATCTGCATGTGCCCCTCCTGCTGTCTGGCCGTGCTTTTGTCTTTTGAAAGGTCCTACCCACACTCAGGCCCTGAAATCCCTGCTGCTCCTGCTGCTGCTGCTGCTGCTGAGTCGCTTCAGTCGTGTCCGACTCTGTGCGACCCCACAGACGGCAGCCCACCAGGCTCCCCCGTCCCTGGGATTACCGAGGCAAGAACACTGGAGTGGGTTGCCATTTCCTTCTCCAATTTATGAAAGTGAAAAGTGAAAGTCCCTGCCAACACACAAAACACAGTCACACGGAAAGAAGGAGGGAGCGGACTCGAGGTGAGCGAGGTGAGCGCAGGGTGACTTTTTAATGGAACAGCATGAGGCTGAAAGGGGGAAGTGCAGACAGATGGCTGAGGGGGACTCCGGCGGGTGCACACCCCCAAGCTGGTACAGTGAAGTCTGATTTCTGTAACTGGGGACGGTCACGCCGCGGGGACCTAGAAAGCAGGGGCGATGAGGATGGGGAACCTGTGGCCCAGCCCCAGAGTGAGGGCTCAGCAAGTCAGTCCCCAATTCCAGAAGAGAAGGAAGCTTCTGGAAGCATTGTTATGCAGGTGGGGCCGTCCTAGGCCGGGGAACCCCACCAGGCTGAGCAGGCGTGAGCAGAGGCCCTGGCTCTCTGCAGCTACGGGGAGGGCGCCCCTCAGCAGAGGTGGGGAGGTTAGCCCAGGACAGGGAGTGGGTGAAGAGCATAAGCACACCCCGAGGGCCTCGGGGCGCTGGGATGCGGTTTAAAAAGATCCACAGGTGATGCGTAGGCTCTGCTGGGTTTGAAAAGCAGGACGTAAAGAATTTCTAATTAGTTCACTTGCGTTTTGGCAAATATGCCTTTATTCATCAGAAGCATGTGGTCTGTGCAGCTTAAGTGATTTTTGCGCAAATGTTATGACTGAAATGACACAGAAGTCATCGTGAAACGCGTGACAGACTGCAGGCATGACCGACTTCACACCCACCTTCCGTTCTACAGAAGTGTGTGGAATTTTTTTAAATGCTGTAAGATTTATGGACTTCCTGGCTAAAAATACAAAAGTGAAAACCCAGTGATTATCTGCATTGTTCTGCCTTGAAAATCAATGGAAGAGCCCACCAGAATGTTTTTTCAACTGAAACATGACTACGCATCGAAAGTCACTGCAGCTTGAAGGACAGGTGACTTTCTCACGGCCGCTCGCATCTCGCTCCCGTGTTTCTCTGTTGAGAGAGAGACCCCAGCCCGACGGCCCTCTGTGTGTGTCCTCCATCCCAGGAGCACTGCTGGGGTCGCTGGCAGCATCGGTCCTGCATTTCTGAAGGGTTAACGTTGTGCAACATTAAATAGAAACGTATGTGTAAGTTTTAAACACACATGCATGCATGCTAAGTTGCTTCAGTCTTGTCTGCCTCTTTGCAGCCCCATGGACTGCAGCCCACCACGCCCCTCTGTCCATGGGATTCTCCAGGCAGGAATACTGGGGTGGTTGCCACACCCTCCTCCAGAGGATCTCCTGGACCCGGGGACTGAACCCGGTCTCTACGTCTCCTGCGTTGGCAGGAGGGTTCTTTACCACTAGCAGTGCCTGGGAAGCCCTTTAAAGCATGTGTGTGAATACAGATCTGTAGGTATAATATTGCAGCAGCAGATTTTTCTTGGTTGTAACCCTGTGTTTTCATGTTTCCTTTCAGTTACAGTATCACCATTCAGGAGAATGAAATGCACCAGATGAAATTCACCAGAATTAAACTCATCAGATGAAATTCACCAGATGAAATTTACATGAAAGTGATTTATCAGATATTTTAAGAATCTGATTCTAATAGTGTGTAATTTCTTTGTTGCTCTTCACAAAACACTTTCTCAGAATCCTCTATTAATTATGTCTATATATATGTATATGTCTTTAAAAAATAAAATATTATAAAATTTAAATTTTCTAATATTTATTCTGGCACCAATAAATTAATATTAGGTTTACCTTTTTAATATTTAGATTGAAGAGGCCCAGAAACTGATTTATACGGTCCCCTAGGAGCACTGTGAAGCAGCAGTCTTTGATTCTTTTATTCAGAACTCATGACTGGCCAAGTGTTGATTTTTATTCCCTGCTTCTAGTTTAAACACTATTGTGCTTTAATTGAAAAATTTGTGATTCCAATTTAAAATAGAGAGAGACACTGAAACAAAACTTAGCGAGACTCCCACACCTGTGAGGAAATTTCAGGTAGCAGTTGTTCCCTCTCCTACACACAGATTTCGCTTAGAAAGATGGAGCACGGAAAGCATCACAAGGTCAATCCGCTTGGGCTTCCTTAACGAAACTCCACAGACTGGCCAGCACTCACTCCTCCCGGTTCTGGAGACTGGAAGACCAAGGTGCCAGCTAGGCCAGTTCCCGTCAGAGCAGGGCAGCGGTTTCCAGCTTCTCACCGTGTCCTCACACGGGTGACGGCAGCTGGGTCTCCTCTGCCCTTATGACCTCACTCAACTTTTGCTCATGGGCCCCCCATGCACATTCAGGGACCTGGGGCTCAAGGCTTCAACAAAGGGTTTTGGGGTCACGTCCACTCTACAACACTACCCAGACTGCTTGATAAGTGATTTATTAGCAATATAATGTGAATGTCACTGCATGTCACGAAACCATATCATTTGTCATGACTACCTGGTGTTACTGTGTATGAAAAATCATGTATTTAACTAACTCTTCTTATTTCCAACTATGTTTTTCAAATAAACCTAATATTTCAGAGCATTGTTATAGATAAATCTTTCTGTTTATCATTAATTACTCAGCCATTATTATTATTCAGTATTACACATTAAAAGACACTTGCTCCTTGGAAGAAAAGCTATGACTAACCTAGACAGCATATTAAAAAGCAGAGACATTATTTTGCCTACAAAGGTCCATCTTGTCAAGGCTATGGTTTTTCTAGTGGTCATGTATGGATGTGAGAGTTGGACTATAAAGAAAGCTGAGCACAGAAGAATTGATGCTTTCAAACTGTGGTGTTAGAGGAGACTCTTGAGAGTCCCGTGTACTGCAAGGAGATTCAACCAGTCCATCTGTAAGGAGATCAGTCCAGGGTGTTTATTGGAAGGACTGATGCTGAAGCTGAAACTCCAATACTCTGGCCACCTGATGAGAAGAGCTGAGTCATTTGAAAAGACCCTGATGCTGGGAAAGACTGAGGGCGGGAGGAGAAGGGGATGCCAGAGGATGAGATGGTTGGATGGCATCACCGACTCGATGGACATGGGTTTGGGTGGACTTCGGGAGCTGATGATGGACAGGGAGGCCTGGTGTGCTGCGGTTCATGGGATTGCAAAGAGTCGAACACAACTAAGCGACTGAACTGAACTGATGATATATGCATTTCATAATGTATTAATGAAAACTGGGAATGTTTCTGCATGTGTGATCTATATTAGACTTTCAGCAGTGTACCTAGGACTGCCTCTGCCAACAGCTATTGATCAACAATGATTATATGTATTTTTAATGACTTTATAAATATGTATAATGGTCTACTATTGTATCTGATATCTGAGATTACTTATGATAATGCAGTTTTTCATGCTTACTGGTTATTTATATTTCTTCTTTGATGAAGTGTCTCTCTATCTCTTTGACCATTTTTTACAACTAAAAATATTCAATTTGTATTGCAATTTAATAAGTTACATGAAAATAATTAAACACAATATCTAAGTGGGATTTATTCCAGGAATGCAAGTTTGGTTTAACACCCCAGACTCAACCAGCATAACACACTGTAGGGGCTGGGTACAGTACAGAAGACACGGCCTTTTCAGTGGACTGAAAGCAAAGCGTCTCCAGCTTTGCGGCTGCTGCAGGAGAGCCCCCTTAGTGCTGCGCTTGCTGAGCCTTCCTGAGACTCTGCTGTAGCTTAGCCACCTGTGTCATGAATTTCAGTAGCTGCCTTTGTGGACCGGGGCTGGAGTCTCCCTCCAAGGAGCCTTGGGCCATGTCTGTGGGGCTCAAGGTGAATCTCCTTGCTTGAATTCAGGATGGGTGGCGATCGAAGCTGCCCACAGGAGCAACTGTTGGTCTGTGGCTGTTGGCTGTTTGTCTCCAGAGATGCTGAACCCAGTTCTGGAGCATCCAGGGGCAAGGCTGAAAGCCCGCGCACCCACAGCCCGTCAGGGGCTGCTCGGTGAGGGCGAGCAAACGCCACCCCCATGCCAGCGGACATTCGCACCAGGAGCAGCGTCTACTGCGTCCCTCCAGATGCGCGACGCACTGGAACCGCGGGGGCGGGGAACCGCTCGTGGTGTGAAGGGCACAGCAAACAGGCGACTCAAACATGACTTACACCCGTTTCCCTTAAACCCAGAGAAACGTCGATCGCCACCGAGAAGGCCCCTGACCCTGAACATGCTGATATCTGAGAGGACGAGCCCTAGAAATGGGAGAAGGCTGGAGACTGCATCCCCAGAGCCCCCTCGTAGCATGAGAGAGGGAGGAGGGGGGGGAGGGAGGGAGGGCATGAGACCTGGGCACACGGGAGAAGGAGGAAGAGGTCTGCACTGCGAGCCGCCTGAGAAGCCAGGCTCCACGCACAGACACGCATGATGATATAATATGTAATATAGGGCTTCCCTGGCGGTTCAGTGGTGAAGGATCCTCCTGCCAACACAGAGGACTCAGGTTCCATCCCTGGGTCAGGAAGGTCCCCTGGAGAAGGAAACGACAACCCACTCCAGTGTTCTTGCCTGGAGAATCCCACAGACAGAGGCAGCTGGCGGGCTGCCATCCATGGGGTCACAAAGACTTGGGCACAGCTTAGGAACTAGACAATAACAGTATATAATATACCATATATAACAAAGATTTAAAAGGTTGAGTGGCTTTTGTGGCCTTTAAACAGAATTTCATGAAAAACTTAAAATCTAAAACTCCTAGAGGAAGACATAGGCAAAACACTCTGACATAAATCACAGCAGAATCCTCTGTGACCCACCTCCCAGAGTAAGGGAAATAGAAGCAAAAATAAACAAATGGGACATAATCAAACTTAAAAGCTTTTGCATAACTAAGGAAACTATAAGCAAGGTGAAAAGACAGCTTTCAGAATGGGAGAAAAATAATAGCAAATGAAGCAACTGACAAAGAATTAATCTCAAACATATACAAGCAGCTCCTGCAGCTCCATTCCAGAAAAATAAACGACCCATCAAAAAATGCACCAAAGAACTAAACAAAAATTTCTCCAAAGAAGACATACAGATGGCTAGCAGACACATGAAAAGATGCTCAACACCACTCATTATCAGAGAAATGCAAATCAAAACCACAATGAGGTACCCTCTCACGTGGGTCAGAATGGCTGCGATCCAAAAGTCTACAAGCAATAAATGCTGGAGAGGGTGTGGAGAAAAGGGAACCCTCTTACACTGCTGGTGGGAATGCAAACTAGTACAGCCACTATGGAAAACAGTGTGGAGATTCCTTAGAAAACTGGAAATAGAACTGCCTTATGACCCAGCAATCCCACTGCTGGGCATACCCACCAAGAAAACCAGAATGGAAAGAGACACATGTACCCTGGTGTCCATTGCAGCACTGTTTATACTAGCCAGGACATGGAAGCAACCTAGATGTCCATCAGCAGACGAATGGATAAGAAAGCTGTGGTACATATACACAATGGAGTACTACTCAGCCATTAAAAGGAATACATTTGAATCAGTTCTAATGAGGTGGATGAAACTGGAGCCTATTATACAGAGTGAAGTAAGCCAGAAAGAAAAACACCAATACAGTATACTAACACATATATATGGAATTTAGAAAGATGGTGACATTGACCCTATATGTGAGAAAGCAAAAGAGACACAGAAATAAAGAACAGTCTTTTGGACTCTGTGGGAGAAGGCGAGGGTGGGATGATTTGAGAGAATGGCACTGAAACGTGTATTATCATATGTGAAACAGGTCGCCAGTCCGGATGTGATGCATGAGACAGGGCGCTCAGGGCCGGTGCACTGGGACGACCTGAGGGGGGGGATGGGGGGGAGGAGGGAGGGGGTTCAGGATGGGGGACATGTGGACACCCGTGGCGGAGTCATGTCAACGTATGGCAAAACCCACTACAGCACTGTAATTAGCCTCCAATTAAAATTAATTTAAAAACTTAAAATTGAGGAGGCAAAAAGATGGCGGAGGAATAGGAGGGGGAGAACACTTTCTCCCTCACTACTCCATCAAAAGAACATTTCAACGCTGAGTAAATTCCACAAAACAACTTCTGACTGCTGGCAGAGGACATCAGGCATCCAGCAAAGCAGATCATTGGCTTCAAAACCAGGTAGGAATTAATATATACGACGAAGATAGAGACAAAGGAGGTAGGGAGGAGCCCCGTCCCGGGAAGGGAATCCTGTCCCAGGAAGAGACTCTTAAAGAGAGATTTCCTAAAATAGGGGAGCATTCTCACAGCTGTGTACGGGCGAGCCCTGGAAGCACAGAGGGCAACATAACAGGAAGGAAGAATAAATAAATAAATAATTAAAACCAACAGATTACGAATTCAACAGTATAACCCCCAGCGGATAAGCAGCGCAAATGCCTGCGTCCGACAGCAGTGGGGGTTGGGCAGGGAGGAGCGCGCCCTCGACAGAGCTTTCTAAGAATTGGGCCGCGGGAGACGCAGGCTGCAGGGCTTTTCTCGAGAATCGGGGCATAACAGGGCCAGAATGGGGTCCGCGTGTGGCTAGAACGAACTGTCTTGGGCTAGCAAACCAGACTGTGGGAACGCTGGAACATAAGACACCAACAGGCCAGCGCACAAAACAAAGGACGGATCGGAAATAGCCAGCTGCAGACCATCCCCCTCCGGCGACAGGCAGCCAGAGCCTTAAGTGCTGGAAGGGGGCAGTCGCAGCTCAAGAGAGACATTACCTACCAAATTGCAAGCAGGTTTCTTTGCTATTGAGACTGCTGGGGGCTCTGAACAGTCATCATCTGCCTGAGAAAGAGCCCCGGCGGAGCTCCCAGAAAACTGAGTGACCTGGAAGCCCAGAAGTCGCAATAGCGAGCGCCAAACTCCCTAGCTACTCGGAACTGGGAAGGGAACAAAGCCCCTGTTCAACCAAATCCAAGTCTCGGAGGGCTTCCTGACCGCCAGTCCTGAGTGCCAAACCTGAGCAGCATAGACCGGGAAGTGCATGAAGCATAGGGCAGGCCCCACAAGGTTATCCCACAGAGCGAGAAGGGGCAAGCCCAGTGCAGAGTCCACCACCACCCTCCCTGTGTCAAGACGGAAATCACACACGGAAGGGACCAGCAAACAGAGGAAGTCAAACAGAGGGAACTGCCTTGGTATCGACCCCACACAGTCCTCAATGACAGAGAAAGCGCCAGATATACCGTTACTACTTTTATGATCAATTTTTTTTTGGGGGGGCGATGTGGAAGCGTGATTTTTTTTTTTTAAGAATTTTTTTTCTTTAAATTTTATTTTCTTTTTTAAATTTGTTTTCTCTTCTTTTCTTTTTCATTTTTTTCTAAACTTGCTTAAATTCTTAAGTCTTCTATATTTCTATTTATTATTTTTATAACCTATTATTACTTTTCAAAAAAAAAACACCCTATCTTTAAAGCAAACGCCGTATATAGTCCTATTGGTGGTAAAAGTTGTCTTTTAATAATTCTGGAGTCTTTTATTTTATTTTCTCTCAATTTCTTTTTTTTTAAATTTTTCTCTCCTTCTTCTTATCTTTAATATTTTATCTTTGAAAATCCAATCTCTACTCCAGATTTTTAATCTCAACATTTTGGTACTTGTTGCCAATTTTGTACTTTTAAAAATTTAATCTTCAGTACCCAATTTTCCATGAGTGCGAGACTACTGGCTTGACCACTCTCTCCACCTCTGGAATCTCTCTTTTCTCCACCAGGTGGCTTCTGTCTCCTCCCTCCCCCTCCTCTTCTCTACCCAACTCTATGAACCTCTGTGTGCTCCCGAAGGTGGAGAACTCTCAGGGAACTGGTCACTGGCCGGATCTGTATCCCTCCTTCCCATCTCCCTCTTTTATCCTCCTGACCACCTCCATCTACTTCCTCCCTCTCCTCTTCCATGTATAACTCTGTGACCACCTCTGAGCGGTCCAGACTTTGGAGTGCACACAAGAAAGTGGTTACGGGCTAGCTTGCTTTTTCCTCTTTTGATTCCACCTCATCCCATTCCACTCACCTCTAACTACCCCCTCCCTCTTCTCTCCTCCAAGTAACTCAGCGATCCTCTAGGGACGACCCTCAAAGTGGAGAAACCTATCATCATTAACCCAGATGTTTTAACATTAGTGCTGAATAGATGGAGAAATCATGAGGCTATTGTAAAAATAAATCTGAAAACCAGAATCAGGAGGCGTAAGTCCAAATCCTGAGATCATCAAAGAATTCCTGAATACAGGGAACATTATCCAATAAGAGCTCATCAAACGCCTTCATACCTATACTGAAATTGAGCACCGCCCAAGGGCCAACAAGTTCCAGAGCAAGACATACCACGCAAATTCTCCAACAACACAAGAACAAGCCCCTGAGCTTCAATACACAGGCAGCTCAAAATACTCCAAAACCACTGACGTCCCATAACCCATTACTTGACACTTCACAACACTCCAGAGACAGGAAATCCAACTCCACCCACCAGAACTTCAACACAAGCCTCTCTAATCAAGAAACTTTGACAAGCCACTGATATAACCCCAAACACAGAGAGGAAGCTCTATAATAAAGAGAATTCCACAAATTCCCAGAATATAGAAAAGCCACCCTAAATGCAGCAATATAACCAGGATGAAGAGACAGAGGAATACCCAGCAGGTAAAGGAACAGGAGACATGCCCACCAAACCAAACAAAAGAGGAAGAGATAGGGAATCTACCTGAGAAAGAATTCCGAATACTGATAGTGAAAATGATCCAAAATCTTGAAATCAAATGGAATCACAGACAAATAGCCTGGGGTCAAGGTTTGAGAAGATGCAAGAAAGGTTTAACAAGGACCTAGAAGAAATAAAAAAGAGTCAACATATAATGAATAATGCAATAAATGAGATCAGAAACACTCTGGAGGCTACAAATAGTAGAATATCGGAGGCAGAAGATAGGATTAGTGAAATAGAAGACAGAATGGTAGAAATAAATGAATCAGCAAGGGGAAAAGAAAGATGAATTAAAAGAAATGAGGACAACCTCAGAGACCTCCAAGACAATATGAAACACTCCAACATTCGAATTATAGGAGTCCCAGAAGAAGAAGACAAAAAGAAAGACCATGAGAAAATATTTGAGGAGATAATAGTTGAAAACTTCCCTAAAATGGGGAAGGAAATAATCACCCAAGTCCAAGAAACCCAGAGAGTACCAAACAGGATAAACCCAAGGTGAAACACCTCAAGACATATTTTAATCAAACTAACAAAGACCAAACACAAAGAACAAATATTAAAAGCAGCAAGGGAAAAACAACAAATAACACACAAGAGGATCCTCATAAGAATAACTGCAGATCTTTCAATAGAAACTCTTCAGGCCAGGAGGGAATGGCAAGACATACTTAAAGTGATGAAAGATGATAACCTTCAGCCAAGACTACTGTACCCAGCAAGGATCTCATTCAAACATGAAGGAGAAATCAAAAGCTTTACAGACAAGCAAAAGCTGAGAGAACTCAGCACCACCAAACCAGCTCTCCAACAAATACTAAAGGATAGACTTTAGACAGGAAACACAAAAAGGACGTATAAACCCGAACCCCAAACAATAAAGTAAATGGCAACAGGAGCATACTTATCAATAATTACCTTAAATGTAAATGGGTTGAATGCCCCCAACCAAAAGGCAAAGACTGGCTGAATGGATACAAAAACAAGATCCCTATATATGCTGCTTACAAGAGACCCACCTCAAAACAACGGACACATACAGACTGAAAGTGAAGGGCTGGAAAAAGATATTCCATGCAAATAGAGACCAAAAGAAAGCAGGAGTAGCAATACTCATATCCGATAAAATAGACTTTAAAACAAAGGCTGTGAAAAGGGACAAAGAAGGCCACTACATAATGATTAAAGGATCAATCCAAGAAGAAGATATAACAATTATAAATATATATGCACCCAACATAGGAGCACTGCAATATGTAAGACAAATGCTAACAAGCATGAAAGGGGAAATTAATAATAACACAATAATAGTGGGAGACTTTAATACCCCACTCACACCTATGGACAGATCAACTAAACAGAAAATTAACAAAAGAAACGCAAACTTTAAACGATACAATAGACCAGTTAGACCTAATTGATATATATAGGACATTTCACCCCAAAACAATGAATTTCACCTTTTACTCAAGTGCACACGGAAGCTTTTCCAGGATAGATCACATTCTGGGTCATAAATCTAACCTTGATAAATTCAAAAAAATCGAAATTATTCCAAGCATCTTCTCTGACCATAATGCACTAAGGTTAGATCTCAATTACAGGAGAAAAGCTATTAAAAATTCCAACATTTGGAGGCTGAACAACACCCTTCTGAATAATCAACAAATCACAGAAGAAATCAAAAGGAAATCAAATTATGCATCGAAATGAATGAAAATGAAAACACAACTACACAGAACCTATGGGACACTATAAAAGCAGTGCTAAGAGGAAAGTTCATAGCAATACAGGCATACCTCAAGAAACAAGAAAAAAGCCAAATAAATAACCTACCTCTACACCTAAAGCAACTAGAAAAGGAAGAAATAGAGAACCCCAGAGTTAGTAGAAGGAAAGAAATCCTAAAAATTAGGGCAGAAATAAATGCAAAAGAAACAAAAGAGACCATAGCAAAAATCAACAAAGCAAAAAGCTGGTTCTTTGAAAGGATAAATAAAATTGACAAACCATTAGCCAGACTCATCAAGAAACAAAGAGAAAAAAATCAAATCAATAAAATTAGAAATGGAAATGGAGAGATCACAACAGACAACACAGAAATACAAAGGCTCATAAGAGACTACTATCAGCAATTATATGCCAATAAAATGGACAACTTGGAAGAAATGGACAAATTCTTAGAAAAGTACAACTTTCCAAAACTGAACCAGGAAGAAATAGAAAATCTTAACAGGCCCATCACAAGCATGGAAATTGAAACTGTAATCAGAAATCTTCCAGCAAACAAAAGCCCAGGTCCGGACGGCTTCACAGCTGAATTCTACCAAAAATTTTGAGAAGAGCTAACGCCTATCTTACTGAAGCTATTCCAGAAAATTGCAGAGGAAGGTAAACTTCCAAACTCATTCTATGAGGCCACCATCACCCTAATACCAAAACCTGACAAAGACACCAAAAAAAAAGAAAACTACAGGCCAATATCACTGATGAACATAGATGCAAAAATCTTTAACAAAATTCTAGCAATCAGAATCCAGCAACACATTAAAAAGATCATACACCATGACCAAGTGGGCTTTATCCCAGGGATGCAAGGATTCTTCAGTATCTGCAAATCAATGTAATTCATCACATTAACAAATTGAAAAATAAAAATCATATGATTATCTCAATAGATGCAGAAAAAGCCTTTGACAAAATTCAACATCCATTTATGATAAAAACTCTCCAGAAAGAGTTTTTAGGTAGGTAAATCCCTATGTATTTTATTCTTTTCATTGCAATGGTGAATGGAATTGTTTCCTTGACTTCTTTTTCTACTTTCTCATTATTAGTGTAATGAGAGGAATAGAAGGAATGTACCTCAACATAATAAAAGCTATATACGACAAACCCACAGCTAACATTGTCCTCAGTGGTGAAAAATTGAAACCATTTTCCCCAAAGTCAGGAACAAGACAAGGGTGTCTGCTTTCACCGCTACTATTCAATATCATACTGGAAGTTTTGGCCACAGCAATCAGAGCAGAAAAAGAAATAAAAGGAATCCAAATTGGAAAAGAAGAAGTAAAACTCTCACTGTTTGCAGACGACATGATCCTCTACATAGAAAATCCTAAAGACTCAACCAGAAAATTACTAGAGCTAATCAACGAATATAGTAAAGTTGCAGGATATAAAATCAACACTCAGAAATCCCTTGCATTCCTATACACTAATAATGAGAAAGTAGAAAAAGAAGTCAAGGAAACAATCCCATTCACCATTGCAAAGAAAAGAATAAAATACTTAGGAATATACCTACCTAAAGAAACTAAAGACCTATATATTGAAAACTATAAAACACTGATGAAAGAAATCAAAGAGGACACTAATAGATGGAGAAATATACCATGTTCATGGGTTGGAAGAGTCAATATAGTGAAAATGAGCATACTACCCAAAGCAATCTACAGATTCAATGCAGTTCCTATCAAGCTACCAGCAGTATTTTTCACAGAACTAGATCAAATAATCTCAAGATTTGTATGGAAATACAAAAAACCTCGAATAGCCAAAGCAATCTTGAGAAAGAAGAATGGAACTGGAGGAATCAACTTGCCTGACTTCAGGCTCTACTACAAAGCCACAGTCATTAAGATAGTATGGTACTGGCACAAAGACAGAAATACAGATCAATGGAACAAAATAGAAAGCCCTGAGATAAACCCACACACCTATGGACACCTTATCTTCGACAAAGGAGGCAAGAATATACAGTGGAGTAAAGACAGTCTCTTTAACAGGTGGTGATGGGAAAACTGGTCAACCACTTGTAAAAGAATGAAACTAGACCTTTGTCTAACACCATACACAAAAATAAACTCAAAATGGATTAAAGATCTAAATGTAAGACCAGAAACTATAAAATTCCTAGAGGAAAACATAGGCAAAACACTCTCCGACATAAATCACAGCAGGATCCTCTATGATCCACTTCCCAGTATACTGGAAATAAAAGCAAAAATAAACAAACGGGATCTAATTAAAGTTAAAAGCTTCTGCACAACAAAGGAAACTATAAGCAAGGTGAAAAGACAGCCTTCTGAATGGGAGAAAACAATAGCAAATGAAACAACTGACAAACAACTAATCTCAAAGATATACAAGCAACTTATGCAGCTCAACTCCAGAATAATAAACGATCCAATCAAAAAATGGGCCAAAGAACTAAATAGACATTTCTCCAAAGAAGACATACGGATGGCTAACAAACACATGAAAAGATGCTCAACATCACTCATTATCAGAGAAATGCAAATCAAGACCACAATGAGGTACCATTTCACACCAGTCAGAATGGCTGCGATCCAAAAGTCTACAAGCAATAAATGCTGGAGAGGATATGGAGAAAAGGGAACCCTCTTACACTGCTGGTGGGAATGCAAACTAGTACAGCCACTATGGAAAACAGTGTGGAGATTCCTTAAAAATTGCAAACAGAACTGCCTTATGATCCAGCAATCTCACTGCTGGGCATACACACCGAGGAAACCAGAATGGAAAGAGACACATGTACCCCAATGTTCATTGCAGCACTGTTTATAATAGCCAGGACATGGAAGCAACGTAGATGTCCATCAGCAGATGAATGGATAAGAAAGCTGTGGTACATATACACAATGGAGTACTACTCAGCCCTTAAAAAGAATTAATTCGACTCAGTTCTAATGAGATGGATGAAATTGGAGCCGATTATACAGAGTGAAGTAAGCCAGAAAGAAAAACACCAATACAGTATACTGACACATATATATGGAATTTAGAAAGATAGTAATGATGACCCTTATGTGAGACAACAAAAGAGACTCAGAGGTATAGAATGGACTTTTGGACTCTGAGGGAGGGGGTGGGGGATGATTTGGGAGAATGGCGTTGAAACATGTATACTATCTTGTAAGAACGAAGCGTCAGTCTGTGTTCAATACAGGATGCAGGATGCATGGGACTGGTGCATGGGATGATTCAGGGAGATGATATGGGGTGGGACGGGGGAGGGGGCTTTGGCATTGGGAGATCGTGTACACCTGTGGCTGATTCATGCCAATGTATGGCAAAACAAATACAGTATTGTAATGTAGAATAAAGTATTAAAAATAAATAAATAAATAAAAGAAAAAAAAGAAGAAATCAAAAAATAAATAAATAAAAAATAAAAAACTTAAAATTTAGAGAATGAGACAACATATTTGCAGAGTACGTATTTAATAGGGGATTTTATCCAGGATACATGAATAACAGCTGCAAATAAAAATAAAAAAGCAATACATTTTCTTTAGAATGGGCAAAGGATGAGAGCAGCCATTGCTCCAAAGATGATATGTAACTACTCGGTGAACATATGAAGAGCTTCTCAGTGTTATTAGGCATCAGGGAATGCACAGCAAAACACTAGGAGGCTAAAACAAAAAGACAAAAGTGCTCACTGGCAAAGATGCAGAGAAACTGTACTCCTCATCCTTGCTTGAGAGAATGTAAAATGCAGCCATTTTGGAAAAACAGCTCAGCTTTGGCTTTTTCGAAAAATGGTAAACTTGTTGCCATGTGATTCAATAATTCCATTCCTAGGTGTATGTTCAAGAGAATTAAAATCATATGTCCACAAAAGCAGACATGCATTATTCAGAGCGCCTAAAACGGGAAAACAGCCTAAAGGCTCAACAGACGACTAACGGCCAGTAACACGTGCTATTCTGTCCCAGGCGGCATCGCCCCACAATGAAAAGCGCGGAGTGCTCCTGCCAGCTACAGCATGGCTGAACCGCGCAGAGAGCCTGTCACGAAGATGCCTGAGCCCGCTGATGCTAGCAGCAATCAAGCCCTCCGCAGAGAGGGGCCGCGGTGTGGCCGGGACCTCGGAGGGAGAGGAGGTAAGGAGTGCCTGCCGGTGGGGTGATGGAGACGCGCCACGCGCGAGGGGCGCAGCCGTGAGCACACTCCAAGCAAGCAGAGCCCCGCCGCTGGACCGGGCAGCGAAGGGCGGGCTTTGCGGCGTGTGGGCTGTGTCGCGACAAAGCTGCTGTTAGCAGGAGCACGTGGCACCGACGACGCAGGACAGGAGGCGCGCCCATCGCTGAGCGCGCGGCCGGTGAGGGCTGCCGCCCGTGCCCTGGTCTCGGCTGCGGCCTCGGGGAGCAGAGCCGCAGGGAGCGAGCTGCTACCCCCTTCGGAGTAGCGCTCAGCGGCGTCTGCCAGCAGTACACGTGCTTTTGTGCTCTGACTGGACAACCCCGCTTTCAGGAACTTCTCCCGAGACGACTCTGCAGGGCCAGTGACGCGCGTGGAGCTCCTGGCTGCCGCTGAATCCACAGAACAGCGACGGCGACCTGCACGTCCGTGTGTCGGAGGCGAGCCCAGCAAATTGTTGTGTCCACACAGGAGAATACTCTGAGTTGTGAGACAGAAAGGGAGTGCCACTAAGTGGGCCACAATGTGTTAAAAAAAAGAAGAAGAAGAAGACGTGTCTCTGTGTGATTGTGTGAAGCACGCTAGGGGTGGGGGTGTCCTGAGAGGCTGGCGAGCAGGGCTGGGCGCAGACGCGGGGCAGGGACACTTCCCAGAATGCACAGTGTGGCTCATTTCTTAGCAAAACCTGTCGTGCTAATTTTCTACATTTTTGCCTTGTTCCTGTCTTTGCCCAAATTGTGCCTTCTAATATGGACTCGGTCACGTTTCTGTTTTGAACAGGTTACATTAATTATCGGACACCCTATTTTCAGCCAGTCACAGCGGCACATTTTGACCGCACATCCACCTTGGCCAGCACACGCTGCCGTCCTCATGCTGGAGGATGGTGTGTTTGTTCTGATTTTCTTGAAGTAATGGCACTGGGGTGCCCAAGCGCGTCACTCTCCCACCTGGAGGGGTCTTTCCAAGTATCACAGTCGACACACACATTTGCGCTGGAGTCACGCAGAGGGATTCCTCAGAGTCAAGTTTAAAACCCCTCCTGGGACTTCCCTGGAGGCCCAGCGGCTAAGAACCTGCCTGCGGAGGCGGAGAACACCAGTTTGACTGCTGGTCTAGGAAGATTCCATGTGCGTGGGCAGCTAAGACCGTGCGCCACAGCTGCTGGAGCGGTGCTTTGGAGCCTGGGAGCCGCGATGCTGAGCCTGAGCTCCAGCTGCTGGAGCGGCGGCCTGGGGCCTGTGCTCTGCAGCAGCAAAGCCACCGCAACGAGAGGCCCACTCACCACAACCAGAGAAAGCCGCACACAGCAACAAAGACCCAGCACGGCCAAAAGACGTTTAAAAACTGTAAAGACCTTGACAAGCAGTCTTCTCCTGAGACCTGCCTGGTTCTGCAGTTGGGGCTGTCTGGCCCCCGTGTTGGGTGTTTGCCCTGCTAATCGGGGCATCTCTGCGGGTCAGCCCCCTCCGCGAGCCCCAGGACTGGCGGGACGCCACTCCGCCCACCTGTGTCTATGCTCTTTCCAGCTGATGGCTCACTCTCAGGGAAAGTGCATGAGTTTTTGGAAGGCATCTGTCTGGCTAATTCTTTAGCTTATTTTCCTAGGTCATACCAGCCTCGTTTATATGAATAATTTTATTTTCTACTAAAGGCTTTTTCCCTTTCATTAAAAAACTGTCACAATGAATTAATGTAATTTCTGAGTTTTCTTTCAATGGGAAGAAGAAACAGGAAATGAAATATTTATTACACAGCAGATGATGCTCAGAATTTGGATGAAAGCCAGGGGCCTCGGTGAATTAGGGGTATTCCTTCAAGTCACCCGCTTAGTTATCAAACTGGAGCCCAAATCAGCAATTCCTACAGGTCTCACCCCACAGATCTACACAAAGGAGGGAACTGACTGCAGAAAGACTTTGCATCAGCTGCCGAGTTCTCAGCGAGTATCAGCCACTCTCACGAGAATCCCATTAGTCCTAACTCTGGGCACAAAACCCTCATGGCTTTGAGGCCTCAGTGAGGAGGTGATCCCGTTTCGGCTCTTCTGCCGCCACCCAGCCTGTCTCTCCTGACGCCAAACACGGTTCTGAAAATGGGGCTAAAGCAACGTTGCGTCCTCTCTGATGTCTGCTCTGGGCTCCAAGGGCACAGACCCCCAGCAGACCACGTGATTTACCTGCATGAGACTGTGCTGAGGCCTTCATCCTGTGGCTCATTGCCAACGTCCAGCCCATCCCTGCACGCGGCTACCACCACCCACACGTGTATGCACGTGATTTGGGTGAGTAACCTGAATTCTCCCTGGTTGAATAACAATGGAAACACCTCAGTAGGCGCTTCATCTTGACGAGAATGTTCTCTGGGACCCTCTCTCCCAAGAAAGCCTGTGACATCTGGGGCCTGATCCACACTCTGCGTTCAGGGTCGAGGGGCTCCTGCCCTCCCTCTGAGCTGACCTCACCCCACAGCCTAACGGTCTGTGCTGCAGGCCCCTCCCTGATGAACAGCATCACTGCCCAGCTCGTGCAGGGTGGAAGGTGGGCCCGCTGGGCCGGATGTTCGTGCCTCTCATGCTGCCCAGGACTGCGGGCCTTCATTCCAGCGCCTCCTGCCATGTTCTTGCCGCCGCACATCTTCTTGCTACTCGCTTTTCTCACGGGTTGCTCCTAATTAAGAGAATGTGATCGTATTTATTAACAGTGCACTTTTCATGCACTTCCCAGTCAATGATTACACATGCTGACTGCAGTGAGATAACAGAAATAGCCCAAATGGTGCTGAACTTGCAGCTTTCAGTTATAATGAATGAACTAGAGCTACAGGTGTCTATGTGGGCAACCGTGAGAGAGAAACTGAACCATCACAAAATGTGTCTCTCCTTGGTCCTGCGACACGTTTATTCCCACCTCAGAAACAAGTTCTCTTAAGAGTTACTGAACGAATTTAAGCTCTTAGGAGGATAAGAGAAATGTTTTCTAGTCAGAATTTACAACAGCTTAAACAAAGTAGGGTTTGACACATGATTAGAATGAATGAGTTGGTGAGTGATGAATGGGTGAGTGAATGAATGCCAGGGTGAGTGAATGATTGAGTGAGTGAATGAAAGATTGGGTGAGTGAATGAATGATTGGGGGGGGGGTGAATGAGTGAGTGAATTAATGATTGAGTGAGTGAATTAACAATTGAGTGAGTGGGTGAGTGAATGAATGAGTGAGTGAATTAATGATTGAGTGAGTGGGTAAGTGAGTAAATGAATGAGTGAATTAACGAGTGAGTGAGTGAATTGATTGAGTGAATGAATGAGTGAGTGAGTGAGTGATTCAGTGAGTGAATGAATGAGTGAGTGAATTAACAAGTGAGTGAGTGAATTGATTGAGTGAATGAATGAGTGAGTGAGTGAGTGAATTAACTATTGAGTAAATGAGTGAGTGAATGAATTAATGAGTGAGTGAATGAGTGAGTGAGTGAATTAACGAGTGAGTGGGTGAGTGAGTGAGTGGGTGAGTGAGTGGGTGAGTGAATGAATGAATGAGTGAGTGAATTAACAAGTGAATGAGTGAGTGAGTGAATTAACGACTGAGTGGGTGAGTGAGTGAATGAGTGAATGAGTGAGTGAATTAATGAGTGAGTGGGTGAGTGAGTGAGTGGGTGAGTGAGTGAGTGGGGGTGAGTGGGTGAGTGGGTGAGTGGGTGAGTGGGTGAGTGGGTGAGTGAGTGATTGACTGAGTGAGTGAGTGGGTGAGTGAATGGGTGAGTGAGTGGATTTGACTGAGTGAGTGAGTGGGTGAGTGAGTGGATGAGTGAGTGTGGGTGAGTGAATTGACTGAGTGAGTGGGTGAGTGAGTGGGTGAGTGAGTGAGTGAGTGAGTGAGTGGGTGAGTGAATGAGTGAGGAACTGGTGAGTGAGTGGGTGAGTGGGTGAGTGAGTGGGTGAGTGGGTGAGTGAATTGACTGAGTGAGTGAGTGGGTGAGTGAGGGTGAGTGAGTGAGTGAGAACTGAGTGAGTGAGTGGGTGGGTGAGTGAGTGAGTGGGGAGTGAAGTGACTGAGTGAATGGGTGAGGTGGGTGAGTGAATTGACTGAGTGAGTGGGTGAGTGGGTGAGTGAGTGAGTGGAGTGAGGAGTGAGTGAGTGGGTGAGTGAGTGAGTGGATGAGTGAGTGAGTGAGTGAGTGGGTGAGTGAGTGGGTGAGTGATTGGGTGAGTGGGTGAGGGTCACTGCGTGGGTGAGTGAGTGGGTGAGTGAGTGGGTGAGTGGGTGAGTGAATTCACTGAGTGGGTGAGTGGGTGAGTGAGTGGGTGAGTGGGTGAGTGAATTGACTGAGTGGGTGAGTGGGTGAGTGAGTGAGTGAGTGGGTGAGTGGGTGAGTGAATTGACTGAGTGAGTGAGTGGGTGAGTGAATGAGTGAGAGAACTGAGTGAGTGAGTGAGTGGGTGAGTGAGTGAGTGGATGAGTGAGTGAGTGAGTGAGTGAATTGACTGAGTGAGTGAGTGGGTGAGTGATTGGGTGAGTGGGTGAGTGAATTCACTGAGTGGGTGAGTGAGTGGGTGGGTGAGTGGGTGAGTGAATTCACTGAGTGGGTGAGTGGGTGAGTGAGTGAGTGAGTGGGTGAGTGGGTGCACTGGGGCACCACAAGTGACTGGTGGAGGGGCCCTCCCAGCCCCAGGCTTCCCTCTGAGCTCGAGGACGGTGAGTCGGCAGGGACTTGTCCTCACAGTGTGAACAGAACGAGCTCCCCATCTCCAGGAACCGGTCCAGTGCGGCCTGACTTCCTTGGGGCTTGGCTGGTGGAAAATGGGCTGAGTGCGTGAGCCCGGTGCTTCAGCCCCCTGGGCCCACGGAGCTCCGAGCCGCTGTTAAACTGGTCGCCAAGGCAATGGCATTAAAGATACACAGGAATAACTTGGTGATGGTTAAGGGACACTGTGAGCGAGCTGAGTGATTCCAATGCGCACGCACCTCCAGCCGAAAGAGTCAGGGGTCCCAGGGGACCACAAGCTCCTCGGTTCCGCTCAGCTGCCTGATGGTGGAAAGGCTTTCTTTCCAGCCTGTTTACCTTTAAAAGTCAAAATTGTGTTTATTTTGAAAAGAAACCGTGAGTAGTCCTATATTTTTAGCCACAAAAGAGAAAATTCTTGGTAGAAATCAAGAAAAGAGAAAAGAATTTACTGAGAGAAACATAAATTTATGGTCGCCAAAACAGTGAAAGAAACGAAAATGAGAAGCTGGGAGAATGATAATGACATCAGTGAGCCCTGCTTCCTCTTTCCAAGCTTTCTTTTACACTTTATCACTTTTTCTCTTTCACTGTGATTGGGTTCACAATCCCAAAGCGTTCTTTTTAATTTCTTTATTTTAATTGGAGGCTGATTACTCTACCGTGTTGCAGTGGGTTTCTCCATCCATTGACATGGATCTGCCACGGGTGTACATGTGCCCCCATCCTGAACTCCCCTCCCACCTCCGTCCCCGTCCCATCCCTCAGGGTCGTCCATGTGTCCCAAGTCATTTTAAAAGATGCTGTCCTCACAAGTCCAAAGAGATTGCTACACAGAAGAAATCTCATGAACAGCTGGGTGGGGTAGTCACCAAAAAAGAGGCATTGAGAAGCAGATGTATCATGGAGGATTAAACACATATACACTTAGATGTGCAGAAAAAGTAACAGAAAAATGTTTTAATAGCTTTTTCAAGTACTATTGTTAAGTAAAGCAGTGTTTCAAGGATTTATATAGTTTGCACCCTTGAATGATTTTTCTTTTACATTTTAAAATTGTGACTCACAGAGTAAGACATGGTTTTTAAAACTTAGAAAAATGCTCTCTGTGGAATAGCACCTCCCTGGCCGCACTGTTCAGGTGCGGCCCATTCACACGGATTTCTGGTGAAGGGTTTGCTGCTCTCTGTGCAACAGTCCTGAGCCCCAGCGGGGAGCCCGCCCCCTGGGGAGACCACGCTGTCTTGGAGGTGCCTCCCCCGCGGGCAGGACGGCCGCCATCCCCCGGGGCCCGAGCTGGCGCCCCCGCAGCGGGCGGCCCCCAGGCCGACGCCTCGCGGGTCACACTCCGCTCCGGGTGGCACGCCTGTGATGCCCTGGAGGTGCCCTGGCTGGGATGAAGGCGGAGGGCTCCGCCTGCCCGGCGCCTCTGGGGCCCTGGAAGCAGGCTGGGGGCCCCGGGGCGGGGAGGCTCTGTCTGTCCTGCGGGTGTCCGTCCTGCGCCGGTGGCTGCAGGCGTGGGCTCAGCCCGGGCAGGCAGGGCCGGGGCCTGCGGGGCGGCTGCGGGCCGGGGCTGGCGCCCGGGCCGCCGGGCTGGTGCCGGGCTTGCTTGCCGCGCCTGAAGCGGGACCCAGAGGCTCCAGCGGCCGCGACCTCAGCAGAGGCCTCGGGGGTCGCAGCAGCTTCGGAGGCCGCTCGCAGGGAGGGCCGAGCGATGAGCGATGCGGAGGCCCGGGCTCTGGCGGTCGGCGGGGAGGCGGCCCGCCACCCCGGCCCGCGGGCCCGCGCTCGTCGCCGGCGCGGCTCAGCTTCGGGCTCCGCTGGGACCGTCTCCTCCCAGCGCTTCCCGGCGCCCGCCCGCCCCTCGCGGAGGGACCAGCGGCTTTCACCCGGGCCTGACCCCGGCCCGTGGCGGGCGGCTCCTCGGCGAGCCAGCGAACCCTGGGCGCCTCCAGGCCACACCCCCGCCCTGGGCCCGCGCCGCCTCGGGCCTCCCTTACCAGCCTGCTGCTGCTCCAGCTCAAAAACTGGCTGAAAAAATCAACCTCCGTGGATGCATTGAGAGAAGAAGGATGAAGGGCTCCTAAGAGTTCTCAGGGCTGAAACTTAAATTTTCTTTTGGTCCACGGATATGAGATGGTGGATGATCATTCACCTCACTGTGCTGATCGTTTCTCAAATATGAATGCAACCGTCACGCTGTGCCCTTAATCTGACAAGGTGACGCATGTCAGCCGCTCGCATAAAGCTGGAAGGAGGAGGACAGGCTGCTGAGGTTTCACCAGGCGCCTCAGCAGCAAGGCCCTCCTGCCCCCCTCACACAGCTGAGCCGCGCAGGTCTCCTTGTGGACGGAGGAGGGGGTGTTTGGGGAGCGGGCGGGGTGGGAAGGAGTTTGAGGGTGGGGGGTGGTGCAGGGTGTCGGGGTGCTTGGGAGTCCCGACAGCGCAGCCGTCAGGCCTGGCCCCACATCGCACCACTGAACCCGACACCTGCTCGTCCTGCGGAGGGTCAGCACTTCCTGGAAGCATCTCTGTGGCTAGAAACACTTAAATGCTCTATGCTGGGAAAATGTCCCAAAAGTCGTTTTCTGGAAGCTAGCTCCCACCTTGCTTCTATTTTTAAAAGCAAAGATGGCTCTTGGGAGAGACGGAGGCTGGCGCCAGCCCTGGAGGGAGGCGACCGCTGTCCTCACGGGCTTCCCCCTCCCCAGCCCTGGTCCCCGCGGCCCAGGAGAGGCCAGGGAGACAGGACTTCAGGGCCAGCGTCCGCCGGCAGGAAGGTGGAGGGGACCCGGCTCTGCAGGGCGAGCAGCTCTCCTGTCCTTGTCCGTCTCAGGGACGTGCACAGGAGCATCAGGCTGGACTTGAGAGCCTCACAGAGGATGAGAAGCAGATGCCTCCACACCGTCCGGTGCGCCCAGCTCAGACAGCATCGATGCCATGCTCTGATTCTGTGTGTGTGTCCGGCACACAGACTTGAGTCAGTGACAGGACTGGCCTCTTCTCTGATTTCAACCCCATCAGATGAACGTGCCTTCCAATGACTTGTTCTGGAAAACTACTGTGATAAGAGGAAAGAAATGCTATTTCTATAAAATTCATTAACTGCATCACACCTACTTCCAAAAAGGTATAGGAGATGGTTTGTATTTAAAATACATGTAACATTGGAACAAGCCAGAGGGATGGGATGGGGAGGGAGGTGGGAGGGAGTTCAGGATGGGGAACACGTGTAAACCCATGGCTGATTCATGTCAACGTATGGCAAAAACCACTTCAATACTGTACAGTAGACTCCAATGAAAATAATTTAAAAATACATGTAACGTGAATATGTTGCTTGTCGCTGAGGGAAAGCGTATGCCTGAAATGCGGGAGACCTCAGTTCCAGCCCTGGCTCGGGAAGATCCCGTGGAGAAGGAAATGGCAACCCACTCCAGTACTCTTGCCTGGAAAATTCCATGGACTGAGGAGCCTGATAGGCTACAGTCCATGGGGTCGCAGAGTCGGACACGACTGAGCGACTTCACTTTCAGTAGCTAAATCATGTCCAGCTCTTTCGTGACCCCATAGACTGACTGTAGCCCGCCAGGCTCCTCTGTCCCCAGGATTCTCCAGGCAAGCATCCTGGAGTGGGCTGCCATGCCCTCCTCCAGGGGAGCTTCCCGACCCCGGGGTCGGATGCGCGTCTCTGGCTCTCTTGCATTGCCGGCAGACTCTTTACCTTCGAGCCACTAGGACAAAACACAGTTTGAGAAAGGGGAAATGATTTAAAAGAAATGTGACGCGCAGATTCTCATCCAGAAGGCCCGGCCAGGGACACAGCAGCGGCACGTCTCAAGCTTTCGGCGCTGCTGCTCTGGGCCTTCATCTTCCTTGGTCTGAGTCATTCTAACACTTGGCCGAATACCCCTCTGCCACAGTCTGTCTGCTTTCTAATCTCAGAGTCACCACCATCCTTTTATACACATATGCGGTCAGACCACTTCTCCGTGTAAATTCACCCAACGTCCCCTACCTTCCTACCACTGGATTCTGACCTCTGCACCCGTCCACAGATAATTAATATACATGAAGCCAGACAGATGGCATTGGAGTGACCTCCTCACGTAGCAAGTTACATGTGCTACTTTTCCAGAACAAAACTCTGATAAAATTCTAAGCTTCCCATTTATAAATTTCATTGCTGTTGAAATTTACATGAAAGAAATGTTATTTTGGAATTTTCTGAAATCCTCAAGGAAAGTTTTCTAGTTGACTCTAAACAAGCAAAAAATGCTGACCTCCTGCCAATGCTGATACAGCTAAAGCAACAGGCGCCTGCCCTCGTGTCTCAGGGGGCACAGTTCCACACAGCGTCACACAGCTGTACACGGCATCACACACGAGGACGGAAACTGCTCATCATCCTCTTTGCTTTGTTAATAAAGTAAGAAATTACTTAAAATGTGGAAAGGAAATTTGAAGCCCTTATTCCATCTAAAAATCACATCTACAAGGAAGGCCATGACTGACACTTGGCTCTCTCTGCACAGTGAACGCTGTGTGTCAGGCCGGCCTCGTGATCTCTAGACCATGTGGTGCCTGTTTCTCAGCAAGGGCTGGGAGCTTCCTGAGGCTTTTGCCAAGCTATGTGTCTTGAGATAATACCATTCATCTCTTGTCAAAAGACCAGGCTTTTCAGCCAGGGCCCTGGGGACAGGCTGATCCCTCATCTCTCTGGCTTCTTTGAGCTCAAGCCAACACCCACTCAAATCATCAGAAGGAAACATGCTCTGGACGGCGTTAGCTTGGCTCCGTGTAGAAGCGCTGTTCCCGGGACCGCGGTCCAGCCTATGCTTCTGGACCAAGCATCGTTCACGCGACAGCCGCCTCCAGAGGGCAATCGGGCGCTTGCTGAGCCACCTGGGGGAGCCGCCTCACGTCCTCCATGCAGACTCCGCGTGCTTTCAGCCAGGATGTAGGCCTGTCTGTCCACTTATCTGCGCTTCTATGTGTGTGCGAAGTCGCTTCAGTCGTGTCTGACTGCGACCCTATCCACTGTGGCCACCAGGCTCCTCAATGCACGGGATTCTCTGGACGAGAGCACTGGAGGGGGCTGCTGTGCCCTCTTCCAGGGGACCTTCCTGGCCCAGGGATCAACTCTGCATCTTTCTGCGTCTCCCGCAGGGGCAGGTGGGTTCTTCACCACTAGTGCTACTGGGAAGCCCTAAGGATCTGTCTCCACCTATCCATCCGCTATCTGTGAATCTGTCCACCCGCTATCTGTGAATCTGTCCACCCGCTATCTGTGAATCTATCCACCCGCTCTCTGTGAACCTATCCACCTGCTATCTGTGAATCTGTCCATCCGCTATCTGTGAACCTATCCACCTGCTATCTGTGAACCTGTCGATCCGCTATCTGTGAACCTATCCACCTGCTATCTGTGAACCTATCGATCCGCTATCTGTGAATCTATCCACCTGCTATCTGTGAATCTGTCCATCCGCTATCTGTGAACCTATCCACCTGCTATCTGTGAACCTATCCACCTGCTATCTGTGAACCTATCCACCTGCTATCTGTGAATCTGTCCACCTGCTATCTGTGAATCTATCCACCTGCTATCTGTGAACCTATCCACCTGCTATCTGTGAACCTATCCACCTGCTATCTATGAATCTGTCCACCTGCTATCTGTGAATGTATCCACCCGCTATCTGTGAATCTGTCCACCTGCTATCTGTGAATCTGTCCACCTGCTATCTGTGAATCTGTCCACCTGCTATCTGTGAATCTATCCACCTGCTATCTGTGAATCTATCCACCCGCTATCTGTGAATCTGTCCACCTGCTATCTGTGAATCTGTCCACCTGCTATCTGTGAATCTATCCATCCGCTATCTGTGAACCTATCCACCCGCTATCTGTGAATCTATCCATCCGCTATCTGTGAACCTATCCACCTGCTATCTGTGAATCTGTCCATCCGCTATCTGTGAATCTATCCACCTGCTATCTGTGAACCTATCCATCCGCTATCTGTGAATCTGTCCATCCGCTATCTGTGAATCTATCCACCTGCTATCTGTGAACCTATCCATCCGCTATCTGTGAACCTATCCACCTGCTATCTGTGAACCTATCCACCTGCTATCTGTGAACCTATCCATCCGCTATCTGTGAATCTATCCATCCGCTATCTGTGAACCTATCCACCTGCTATCTGTGAATCTATCCATCTGCTATCTGTGAATCTATCCATCCGCCTGTCCGTCTATCATCACCCGGCCTCCCCGCTGGCTCAGTGGTAGAGAACCTACCTGCCAATGCAGGAGACGCAGGAGGCACAGGAGCAATCACTGTGTTGGGAAGCTCCCTTGAAAGAGGAAATGGCAACCCCTTCCAGTATTCTTGCTGGGAAAATGCCGTGAACAGAGGCGCCCCTGGGGTCGCAAACAGTCAGCCACCACTGGGCGACCAAGCACACGTGCGCATCCGTGATCTATCTGTCCAAACATCCACCCATCTGCCTAGTGCTGTGTTTCTCTCTGGCGTTTCTGTGCTCACTCATTCGTTTTGCCCACACACATCTGTGGGACCTCACCTCTACAAGCTCAGCTGCTGCTCCAAGGACTGGAGATGCCCAGGACTGAAGGACGTCCTTGCCTTTGAGGAGCTTGCTGGCTGTCGAGAAGGGTGAGTCAGGAAGCCACCGAGCTCTGAGTCTGTTACTAGCAAACCCGCTGGCTTGTGGAGCCTCGACTATCATCTCTACAAGCGTGACGAGGCCACGGCAGGAGGAGGGCATCCTGACTCCCAGCAGCACGCGGGAAGCTCCAACCCAGCGCATCTGTGCCTAAGCAACTGCACTCTCTTCCTGAAGAATCCCAACAGGCACAACTGACAAATCACAGAGAGAGTTAATATACACGGAACGAACATGGCATTGGAGGGACCTCCTCACATAGCATGTTACATGTGTTACTTTTCCAGGGCAAAACTCTGATTAAATTCTAAGCATCCCATTTATAAATTTCATCACTGCTGAAATTTACATGAAAGAAATGGTATTTTGGAATTTTCTGAGATCTCCAGGGCAGGCTTTCTAGTTGACTGAGACCCCTATTCAGCATCACACAAATCCTCAGAGATGACAGCTCGCAGGAAGCACGGCCTCTCCCTAACATGCATGTACTTCTCCATCCTCCAGAAGCTGTC
The DNA here is from genome assembly GCA_917880005.1 of Nanger dama. Taxonomy (NCBI): domain Eukaryota; kingdom Metazoa; phylum Chordata; class Mammalia; order Artiodactyla; family Bovidae; genus Nanger; species Nanger dama. Next base: position 467,140 of record CAKJTW010000025.1, read on the forward strand.
GTGGCTCAACTGTCCTGCTTTCAGCGTATTTGAAGAGAATGAATTATTTATGCAGGTGGCTGTTGGAAATGAAACACCCTTCAGAAGGGAGGCTGGGATTGTAAATCTGCCAAGCAGAGGGGCTCCTGTGCCCTCGTCCCAGAGACCTTAGCTTCTAGTGCCGTCGATTTATGGCCCCACTTGAGGCAGGGTCCTGGGGGCCTCAGCGGATGCGAGAGGCCCCAGCGATTTTCTGAAGGGACCAGCACACAAAATCTGTCATCAGGAAAGAGAAGTGCAATCCCATAAACTCACAGTGTTTCTCATTTTAGTCTGAAAAACTTCCCCATGTTAACTGTATCCTGTGGACTGTTTTTTAGAGAACAAGCTTTTAAACTGAAAACAGTCCTTTTATCTGCCCAGCTCATGCACTTCCCAGCTTCAACCTGTGCGTCCATGCACTTGCTTGATGACCAAGACAACTTACACAAAACCCAGCCCCTGCCGACTGCGTGGGGCCTCTGCCCACGGCCCTTCCATCCCATTGCTGGACGTGCCGCAGACCACACTTGGTGCCTGCGGTGGGGTCACATGGACTCTGCTCTGCAGGTCCTCGGATGGGCTGGGGGCTCCACCACCCACAGCAGCAGGGTCCTTGGGTCCGCGGGAGAGGGAGGACATGCTGGGGAGGAGCCTGGGCTTCCAGAGGCTCGGCCTGGGGTCGAAAGGAGCTGCACCTCCGAGGGTCACTGACTCCACACTCATGGGGCCATGGATCCAAGCTCCTGCCCTGCTTTGTGAGGCCGTTTTCTTTGAATCTTATTCACATGTGAGTTTGGTAGTGTCTACTCTTTGCCAGCAAAGGTCCTTCTAGTCAAAGCTATGGTTTTTCCAGTGGTCGTGTATGGATGTGAGAGTTGGACTGTGAAGAAAGCTGAGCACTGAAGAATTGATGCTTTTGAACTGTGGTGTTGGAGAAGACTCTTGAGAGTCCCTTGGACTGCAAGGAGATCCAACCAGTCCATCCTAAAGGAGATCAGCCCTGGGATTTCTTTGGAAGGAGTGATGCTAAAGCTGAAACTCCAGTACTTTGGCCACCTCATGCGAAGAGTTGATTCATTGGAAAAGACTCTGATGCTGAGAGGGGTTGGGGGCAGGAGGAGATGGGGACAACAGAGGATGAGATGGCTGGATGGCATCACCGACTCGACGGACGTGAGTGAACTCCGAGGGTTGGTGATGGACAGGGAGGCCTGGCATGCTGCTATTCATGGGGTTACAGAGTTGGACATGACTGAGCGACTGAACTGAACTGAACTCTTGTTTATAAGGACTCAAATTTAAAGAATCACCAACAGTTCACCATTGTATTTTCACTTCAGGAGTGTGATATTTGGGAAATTTAGGTCAAACTTCCCCTCCACCATCTGGAAGGTGTTTGTAAGTCAAATTTCTGGAAAGAGCTTCCATTAACAGAAATCTACAGTGTGATTTCTGAAGATTGTATCTTTAAGCTCAAAGTCATAATGTCTCACAAATTCACTTTTCCTCCAAATCAGTCATTCACACACCTCTCTGTCTTTCACACATGAGCACACGCACGTGCACACACACACACACAGAGGCACACACACCAGGGACCTGTGAATCACTCACACATCAGGATCACTAGTCCCTTTGCCTGACATCTGTCTTCCCCATGTGACTGCTCCAGGAGGCAGAAGCTGCTGATGCTTCTGATTTTTCCTGCCACGTACCCTATACCTAACACAATGACAACTGAGAAGTGCTGACTAAGTGAATAAGGCAGGAAGTAGAGGGACCAACGGCTCCTCTCTTTAGTGTTCACAGTGGATTTACGCGTTAACCTGGGGCTTGGGGGCCTGTTGTACACTTGAGACTGCGGCTACTTGTGCAGCTAGGGTGACCTTTGGGGACATGAGGACCCTCCAGAAGCTCCCCCTCCAGAAGCGAGAGGACCTTCCACATCACAGTCTGCGGGGCCCAGGAACGTCTTGAATCAGGCTGATGGTGCGCCCTCAGGGGCGCTATCATGTGCTCACTGTCCTGCTTGGTCGTCAGTCATGAAGGTGGCCACACCCTCTAACGCAGGGCAGGCATCAACTAGAAGTTGATCCGAGGGGAGAGCGGCAACAGCAGAAGTAAAGAGAACACGCAAAACTGGCACAGATTTCGCCGAACAGCTTATTTAAAAATCATCTATTGGGACAAAGAACAGCGCTGTCGGAACGAGCCTCTACCTGTTGGTGCTGCGACCTTCTCCAAACCCCACTGAAGCAGAGGCTGAAGCAAAACGCAGTCATAACCGTGGAGAAGAAAGAAGATCAAACAGTAGGCAGAGTGCCTGGAGGTGAAACGGGCAGAGTCTCTCCTCCGCCTCTCCCGTCAGGCTGCACTTGACCATGTGTTTAAAACAAAGCCCTTTGCGCCTCCTTCCCGGCCCCTTTTCTCCTTAAAATGACGGCGGTTTAAAACTTCCATCTTAGATGTCTTTGGTTTCATCTCTTAGAAAGCTGCTCACACATGCTTAAATATAGATCACATGACTTTGGCTATCACCGCAGATTAGCTAAAAACTACTCTAAAACTCTACTGAACACAGGCAAAGTCGGGCCCATGCCTTCTTTCCTGTTCAGTGACTAGGAAGCCAGAACCCACTGGACAGTCCTATTCCATGATGTGATATGGTCCATGTGCCTAAATACTGGACCCTGGCGTTACTGGCTTAATCAGTGATTGATTAGGAGTCAGGCCCCGTGCTGAGTCAATAGTCCATGTGGAGACTGCTGTTACCCCAGTGCGTTATGGAGGCCCAGGCCTGCCTTTTAGGCAGTGATTCGGGAAATGATGGCTTGGTTCTCAACTACTACATTCTGCTTTTCCCAGTGGTGGTTGTCTGTCGCTGAGCATGTTTGTGGGTGATCCCTGCCTTCTGTCCAGACCTCTCAGCCTGGAAGCCGCTCGAAAAAACAAAAGCCTGGTGGGCTCGCGTGGGGAATGTTGGGAGAGCTGGCTGGCACCACCATCTGCTGACCTGCCCTCCAAAAGTGATCTCCACATTTTTCACCACTCAAGAGTCGCCTGGCTGTAACTAAGCAAGCACACTGCTTTTCCTTCAGACTCTGCGATGGTTTGCGAAGTGGAACCAGCAAGAATGCAGAGAGAAGGAGGCGCAGGCTGCCCCGAGGACAGGAGCCCACGCAGCCACTTTGAGCCGCTCTGGGACCGCGGCCCTCCCTGCTCGCCACACAGGCGCCGCAGTGACCCTAAAGCAGAGGCTGAGCCCACGTTCGCCCCGTCTCCCTGCCGTGATCCCCCGGAAATGCAGACCCCACGCCAGCTCCTGCTCTGAAGGCTCCACCTTTGAGGACCTCTCGCCATCTCACATGCTCCCCTCGCTCCTTCATGAGCTTCAAGAGTGCTGGGAACAGGAGCACTTCCTTGTCTGCTCAAACCAACCAAACAAGAAAGCCCCAAGCCTCTCCAGGTCGGAGGACGCAGGGCGCAGACCTCACGGAAATGGTGGCGACCCGGTTCCCTGGATCTCAGTTTCAGGCTGGCGGAGGCTGGGCAGCTCGCGGGAGAGACTGAGGCCTGGACCTCAGTGTGGACAGTGCACTGACGGCTGGCCCTGCGCCTCCCACCAAGGAGGCCTGGGGAAGTCACCTAACCCTTAACGGAGATAAGACTCTTTATTCACCTGAAGAGTTAAGATAACAACAGCAATAACTCCTCTAAGGCTTCTTCGAGGTTGCAAGTCATTGGCTGGGGCAGAAAAGCAGAAGCGCATCAGGCAGCAACGGGAAAGCCGTCCCCTCCCGCCTCCCCTTTCCTGCGACGCCCTTTTCCATCAGACGCTCCCTGTTGGAGGCTTCTGCCGATCCCGCTGGGCGAGGCTGCCTGGAGACGCGGAGAGGCGCAGAATAAGGGAACTGATGCTCTTTAAAAACAGCTGAGCAGAGGCAACAAAGTATAAGCACGCTAATGCGTGTTTTGAACTCATGGTTTTAAATCCTTCTTTTTCAACAAAGGGTTTTTTTTTCTCAGTATCAAACAACTCATAATTCAAACTTAGTTGTCAGGCAGCCTTGGTCAAATTCAGTAGAGGGAGGCCATGTGGTTTGGGTGGCCTGTGGGTAGTCACCTTGTTGGGGACTTAGCTGTTAGAGTGTTGGTATAATGAAGTCATTTTATTAAGAGTCAAAACATGATTCCCTCAGAGTTGTACAAAATAATCAGTAATTTGGAGAAAAAGAGAGATGGGAACATTTATAAGGAGAAAAATAGCAGCGTTACTTTGGAGATTTGAAGGAAGTAGTGTGGGCAAGAGATAATTTTAGAAATTAGCATAGAAAGTCAGTGGAGAATAAAGTGGAATAATTTATTATATCCACAAAGGCAGATTTTAATGAATTGATCAATATTCATGACTAATTTCTGACAAAGTAAACCATTTTCATATTCTCTTTCCACTGCTGAGCAGGTAATAATGGCCTGCAAGTCCCATTTCTTGATGGATTCACCTGTTGAGAACACTCAGGTTGTTTCCATGTTGCGATTATTGTGAAAACGAGGCTGTGATGAGCATGGCCGTGCAGGGATATCTTCACAGTCCGGATCCCATTTCCTTTGAACATGTAGCCAGGACTGGGGTCGTGGGTTATATGATGGTTAAACTTCTGAGTCTTGGAGGAATCTCCGCACTGCTCTTCATCGTGGCTGCAGCAGTTCAGCTTCCCATCAACAGTGCAGGAGGGCTCTCTTTTCTCCACGTCCTCGCCAGCACTTGTCTCTTGTTTTTGGTAATAGCCATCCTGGCAGGTGTGAGGTGAAATCTCAATGTGGCTTTGATTTGCATTTCCCTGATGCCTAGACAGCATGTTAAAAAGCAGAGACATTACTTTGCCGACTAAGGTCCGTCTAGTCAAGAATGTGGTTTTTCCTGTGGTCATGTATGGATGTGAGAGTTGGACTGTGAAGAAGGCTGAGTGCCGAAGAATTGATGCTTTTGAACTGTGGTGTTGGAGAAGATCTTGAGAGTCCCTTGGACTGCAAGGAAATCCAAGCAGTCCATCCTAAAGGAGATCAATCCTGGTGTTCTTTGGAAGGATGATGCTAAAGCTGAAAGTCCAGTACTTTGGCCACCTCATGCGAAGAGTTGACTCACTGGAAAAGACTGATGCTGGGAGAGATTGGGGGCAGGAGGAGAAGGAGACAACAGAGGATGAGATGGCTGGATGGCATCACTGACTCGATGAACGTGAGTCTGAGTGAACTCCAGGAGATGGTGATGGACAGGGAGGCCTGGCGTGCTGCGATTCATGGGGTCGCAAAGAGTCAGACACGACTGAGTGACTGAGCTGAGCTGAACTGATGATTAGTTACGGTGAGCACATTTTCACGTACTTTATGGCCATTTGAATGTCTTCTTTGGAAAGACCTCTCTGCAGGTCCTTTGCTCATGTTTTAATTGCCTTTTTTTTTTTTTTTTGCTGTTAAGTTGTATGAGTTTCTTATATATTTTTCTATTAACAGCTTATCAGATGCTCAGTTTGTGAATATTTCATCCTGTTCCATAGACTACCTTTTACCTTGTTCCCTTTGCTGTGAAGAGCTTTTTCATTTAATATAGTCCCACTTGCTTCATTTGACTTTGTTGCCTGTGATTTGGGTGCCATAGCCAAAAATCATTTTCAAGACCAATAACAAACAACATTTTCCTTTTGCTTTCTTCTAGAAGTTTTGCAGTTTCGGGTCTTAAGTCTTTCACGCATTTTGAGCTGATTCTGTGTGTGATGTAGGGTTCATTCACTCTTTTTAAGTGGACGCCCAGCTTTCCCAACACCAGTCACTGAAGAGGCCATCCTCACCCCGCTGCGTGCTCTTGGTGGCCCATTCCACTCTTTCTGCAGTGCTTTGAGTGTCATTAGGGAGCATTAAGTTGCCCGTCTTAAAATGTGTTTATCTTACAGTCACCTTTGGATCGGAGCTCAGCTGTGCACAGAATCATGACTCAGGATTTCCTTTCCTTCACAACTTACAGGGCCTTGCTGGGCTGCCTTCTGGTCTCCATGGCTGCTAAGCCAGATTCTACTGTTAGCTTAAGTGTTGTTTCAAAGAGAGGCATAAATAAGCTGTATTTACCCTCTAGTTCACATCTAGGCCACCTGATGCAAAGAACTGACTCACTGGAAAAGACCCTGATGCTGGGAAAGATTGAAGGCAGCAGGAAAAGGGGATGACAGAGGATGAGATGGTCGGACGGCATCACCGACTCGATGGACACAAGTCTGAGCAAACTCTTGGAGAGGTGATGGACAGGGAGGCCTGGCGTGCTGCGGTCCATGGGGTCGCAAAGAGTCAGACAGACTGAGCGACTGGACTGACCCGACCCTCTGGTTCTGGCTGCAGTCCTCACTTTGCCTTGGATATTCTGAAATGTTCCTACGGCAGTCGTGGGTATGGGGTTTGTTTGTTTGTTTGTTTTTATATACAACCCTGTGGGGGACTTCGTGTGGTCCTTCAATAGTGCCTTTCCTCCTCCGGGAGGCCAAGCAGCAGGGTCTGGCCCCACCCTGCGACCCCTCCAGCACGTATTCAATGAAGAGACAGGACCTGTCACCGAATCCTCACCAGCACCTAACTTCTCCTTCCTGCTCCCCCCTCTCTGTTCCACGTTCTGGAAGGTCTCCTCAAACGTAAAGATCTACTAATTATGGAACTCTCTTTTTGGTTCTGTCTAGAATAAAGTTTATATTTTCCATTCAATTTTTATGTAAATGACTATATGCATATTTTCTAAAATATCTCTCATTCTTTCTCTTTGCAGAAACTTATTCATGTCACAGGAATGCAATGACACTTTGCAGATGAAACCCTGCACCAGCGCCTTCTCCTCTTTTGTACTACTGTTCTCATAGATTTTATTTCCACATATGTTGTAATTCCCAGAGGATACTGTTATAAATTTTATTTCAAACATCCAACTGCCTTTTATAAATACCAGAAAAGAAAAGAACAGTAACACCTCCACACACAGAGTTATTATTTTTGGCTCCCTTCAGTCTTTTCTTAGGTCTGACTTTTATCATTTCCTCCAGCCTGGACAGCTTCCCAAAGCATTTATTGTGGTTTGGGTCTGGTAGGAACATTCTCTCATCTTTTATCATCTAAAAATGTACTTTCCCCGCCTCCTTTTGAATGGTGAAGAATTCTAGTTTTTTGTTTTCTTTTGGTATCTTTTTATTTTGTGTAAACGCCTCCCCTGATGGCCTCTGAGCCTGGGTGACAGGGGCTGTGGGAGGGTGGCCCCGGCTTCTTGGGTCCGTATGCTGTCTTCATCCCACTCTGGCCCAGAGGGGCCCAGGCCTCACGGCACTTACAGGAACAGCATCCCTACGGGTTAATGCTGTCACGCCCGGCGGGGGCGGGGGGGCAGGCAACCCCTGACGCCCTGCAGCTCCACGTCTCTAAGTGGAGAGTGGGGGCCTTTCGGGCACGCTGGGCCGCAAGGGTCATCCTCAAGCTGCCCGCGGGCCCCAAGACCCCGACAGCTGTTCCATAGTCTCCGGGGAGCTCAGTGCCGAGGGCTGTGAACAGAGAGGGCCTTGCCTCGAGTGACCTCATCCTGAACCTCCCACCTCCTTGACTGGAGGCTGCCGGGGGCCTGCTGGGCTGACTCCCAAGACTAGGAGACGATCTTGTTAAGTTCTAGAGACTGAGCTTCCATCCTAAAGGAAATCAGTCCTGCACATTCACTGGAAGTGCTGATGCTGAAGCTGAAACTCCAATACTTTGGCCACCTGATGCAAAGGGCTGACTCATTTGAAAAGACCCTGATGCTGGGAAAGGTTGAGGGCGGGAGGAGAAGAGGACGACAGAGGATGAGATGGCTGGATGGCATCACCAACTCGATGGACATGGGTTTGGGTGGACTCCGGGAGTTGGTGATGGACAGGGAGGCCTGGTGTGCTGCAGTCCATGGGGTCTCAAGAGTCGGACACGGCTGAGGGACTGGACTGAACTGAACTGAACAGAGCCTGGGCTTCAGTGCCTGCAGCCTCGTCTGCTCCCTGGGGCAGCTCAGCTCTGGTGGGTCACCGAGGAAGAGCCCACGGGTTCCTGTGACAGAAAGTCACAGAGGGAAGGAGTGGGAGGGGACTGTGGTCCTCTCATCCAGGTGGAAGTCTTCTGACGTTGCCTTTGGTGTTTTCTAGGACGCAGTCTCCGCCCCCTCACTATCTTCTTTCTTCTTGGAGAGATCTCCAAACACGTGATTCTCCTCTTAGCCACACTGAACTGGGAATACAAGCGGGGCTGGGGCGGCCTCAGCCTCTAAACCAGTTCTCAGCCGTTAGCGTTTCTGGGGAGCACACCTGCGTTCTCCTTACCAAGTGCTTTTTGCGCCAGAAACACAAGGTCGACTTTTCCTTGAAGTCACAGCTGCCGTCGGATGAGGAGCCTCATTTCAATCAAGGTTTTCGGGTATCACTGTCGCAGCCGACCGGGGTGGAGGTTGGGGCCGGTGTCACAGGTAGACAGGGAAAGGAGGGAACCCAGGGCGCTTGGCGGTTTTCCCAGAGGACGCGCCACCCCTCCTGGCCTGCTTGCAGGAATCCAGCGTCAGAGCCGGGAGGCGGAGCAGGGGGTGCAGGGGAGGCAGAGAAGAGCTGTCGCTGGAGCGCCGGGGAGGCGGGAGGCCGGTCACGGCCGGGCCGGGGCCAAGGGCAGCCCCGCGGACGCCAGGTGAGAGCCGCAAGCAGGGCGTCCCTGCCCGGTAAACCAGGACCCCGGCTGGACGCTCGTGTTCGTCCCCGGACGCGGCCTGTGCTGCTGTCTGAACGCCTACACGTGTCCCTGAACTGCTGTGCTGCTCAGCTAGGGTTTGTTCCTGATAACTCCTCTCAAAGCCCAGCATCGTCACTGACTCGCACAGCATTTAACTTGATAAGAAGCAAGGTGAAGGGCTGACACCTGTGCTCTGCTTTGTTCTCTGAAACAGCGCTTTCCCACATTCGCGCTTATTTCTGTTCCCTGGTGGCTCAGAGGTTAAAGCGTCTGCCTGGAATGCGGGAGACCTGGGTTTGATCCCTGGGTCGGGAAGATCCCCTGGGGAAGGGAATGGCAACCCACTCCAGTACTCTTGCCTGGAGAATCCCATGGAGGGAGCAGCCTGGTGGGCTACAGTCCACGGGGTCGCAAAGCGTCGGACACGACTGAGCGACTTCACTCACTACACTGCTTAACTAATTAACCGGACTTTGGCTGAGCACCGCCTGGCTTCGGGCTTAGCTCCTGGAATCCTGGAGTCATGGACTCTAGGGGGCGCGGACGGCTCTAGGGGGCGTGGGTTCCTCTAGGGAGCTTGGAAGACTCTAGGGGGCGGGGACTCCAGGGGCGCAGGCTCTAGGAAGCATGGGCTCTAGGGACTCTAGGAGTCGGGGAGGTGCTCTGCTGTTGTGTCCTGTTTGCAGGGAAAACGGGGTGCAGGGTTAAGGAGCTGCCCTTGGCCCCTTCTTTAAGTGGAAGGTGGGGCTTAGAAATAGGGTGTTGGCCCCACAGACTCATTATTGTAACCAAGATTCTTACAAGAAATGTTAAATATAAAAGTTACCTGGAGGAAGATTGTAAGGAATCCCCCTGGTGTTCAATAAGAAAGCAATCCGTTCACCACGACCATCTCGGTCTGAATCAGCCCTGGTCTACACAGTGTCTGTGGGCTGCGAACAAGCCCACGGTTATGGCAGGATGAGACGGCCTGGGGACAGGGAAGTGGAGACACCGCAGGGCATCTCTCACCCACGGCTCCAACCCTGGCGCCAGGCACATGCCCCTGGGCTCTCAACACGCGCAAGGAAAGCACCTCGGGCTGCTTCTGATTCTAATCAGCACCTCCCAAGCACCCAGCTCTCTGTCTCTGCCACTGAAAGGCTCAGAGACCTGGGGCCACATGACGGAGATCAATGGAAAACAAAAACCCAGTCTCAATGCAACCGCTGCCAGTCACGCCAAGCAACACACAGCTCACTGAGCTCCATGTGCATCAGCAGTGGGGTGTGGTTCCAGGCACCTGCAGCACAGCCTGCCTTTCCTCATCAGCAATGTTTTGGGGCGACCAAGGAACCAAGCTTGGCAAGAAACACGAGGAACTTGGTTCTGTTCCGTCGTGGCCGCCAGCTGGGGGACGGGGGCAAAGGACACTCACGTGTTCTCGGGGTCTGTGCCACTCTAGGGTGACATCAGCTGTGCTCTGTGAGGGGTGAGCTGTGCCCTGAGCTCTTCTCGGAGGAAGGACCTGCCGAGGTTTGTCCGGGCTGGTGTGGACACACTGCTGCGCCCAGGCGCTCACAGTGTTGTCAGGTTTTAACTCATCTTCTCCAACTGCGGTCATGCAAGTGACAGTGCCATGTGGCCCCTGAAAAGGGCACAGTCCACGGGAGCCCTCCTGGGAGAAGGGTGCTAAGTGTGAGCGGAAGCAGCCCCGTGCTGCCTGGGTCCAGATCCAAGCCCACCTGAGGAGGGCATTAGGCTGGGGGTGGAGGTGGGGTGAGGGTGGGGATGGATGGGGATGAACGGGCGTCTGCTCTGCATGTACGTGCGCGCACACACACACACACACACACACACACACACACACACTTCCCCGGCCTTCTGTCGTTTGCACAATGGAGGTAACAGTGCCGCTGTGCATGAGAGCTGACTCACTAGACGTGTTTGGCACCACGAGGCGTGTGTGGGAAGCCCCAGGATGTCACTCAGGGGTAAGGGCACAGGCAGTGGGTTGAGGGCTGGTTAGTGGAGGGTCGACACCGCCCCACTGTGAGCAGCCGTGAACCGGCGAGAAAAATCCAAAGCGAAGGGACTGTGCGGTCAACACCTATCCTGGAGCTGAGCCAGCTTCACAGGAGGCTCGGGGATCTGTGCACAGGCCAGGGGAGGGCCGGGTCTCGTGGGGGCCGGGGGGGCAGCTGAGGTCCAGGAGCTGTGGGGCTTCCCCGAGGACGGGAGGCAGGGGACAGGGAGGCTGCTAAACTCAGATCAGCTCCTGCTCAGAAGGAAGCTTCGCCTCCTCCCAGCTGAACGCACATCTGGCGGTTCAGGGACCGGGGTGGGGGGGTGTCGCACCCCACCCGCACCTCTGTGCAGGCGGCCGAGCCCCTGTGCTCAGCTGAGCTGTGCTCACTGGCAGCTCCTCCTGACCCCAGCGATCAGGACTCCTGACTGCAGAGACTCGTCTCCGAGATGGGAGTCTTTTCTCTGAAATGTTTTGTTCTAAAGGTGAATCTTCATCCAGCTCAGCCAGGAAACCACTCCTGCCGGTACACTGGGGCTTATCCCTGAGCCCCTTCCCACCCCCTGAAGCGCTCCCGTCCCCTTGCTTGGCTCTCGCTGGCTCTGCTGCAGAGCCCCTGGATGCCCCAGTGCCCTTGGGAGGCAGCCGACACTTGTGGCACGACTGCCAAGTTTCAAGGCAGTGAGATGCCTGGGACCCAAATACTTGAACTCAATGGGGAGGGTGCCTCCCAATGGAGGTGAGGGTGGGTCCCGACCTCTCGCCCCCGAGCCACGTGTCATGACCCCTGGAAGTCTGCATCTTCCAGAAAGGGACTTCCCTCTCCGCCGCGAGCTGTCATCTGAAGTGGCGATTCACTGCCTCAGACCAGGGCTGCTGAGTGGACAAGCTCAGGGGCTCCTGTGAGGCAGGACCCCTCCCTCACTGGGCCTCACTTCAGGAGCATATCTGGAGGCCATGTGATTTTATGTGAGGTTTTGCAGGGGTGCTTGGCCACTGACATTGAAAGAGCAATGGGAAAGATCTTGCCAGTCGGGTGCTTCTTTGCATCATTTTTATTTCCAGTTGATTCTGGGGACTTCACATGGGAAGATCAGTTCAAAAGACTAATGATCTTGACATTGATCTTGACACAGGATGAGTTCTGAGCCCTTCCCCAGAGGAAGGAGGGACCTTAGATACCTGCCTCATGGGCCCCTGAATTGGGCAGACGATGTGATGGGTGGAATCTTCTCGCACTGGGCAAGTCATGTGCAGTGGGCTCCTAGATGCCCACGAGGGAAGAGGAGGCGCAGGGCCTCTGGAATCACAGGGAATGTGGGCGTTCTGGCACGCAGCCAATGAGAAAATCAAGTACAGGATGGGGGCTGCGGTTGGCAGTTGTTGGTTTATCCTGAGTCAGCAGCAAGCGCATCTCGTTGATCGGAGCATCCATCCCAGAAGCAAATCACACCTGTGGTGTTTTGTTCATCATGGGGCAACATGTTTTACAAGAGAAACGTGAAACTAGAACATATCCAGAATAAAACAGCAGCGTGATGAGCGTCCTCAAGGCCTATCCTCTGAGGACTCGTGAAGGGGCTGGATTGAAAACCAATGCTCCTGAGGGGCAAAGGAAGGTCACAGTCGGATCAAGAGAACTGTTTACAAATACATGCAGGTATTGGGTAGTGTGGCTCGGCTCTGAAATAACAGGATCCAAAGGCGAGAGTTGAGACTGAGCTCAGAGCTGCTCAGTGGGCCATCCACTGCCTTGGGGTGGACGCGGCCGGCGGTCACACACACAGTCTCCAGATTCATAAGCCACAGATGTTTGCATTCTGACCACCTAACTAAAGCCCCATCAAGTAAGAAAAGATGCTCCTTAAACCTGTGAGAGTAGGAAAGTAGTGCCGAAAATGCAGACACACACGCCGCACGCATCCGCACTTTGCAGGAGCTTCAGGCACAGCGCACAGGGAAGTCCTTCTCTGAGCACGTGCAGCCAACAGGATTAGCTGCGGGGACGTTTAGGAGCAAGGCCTTTGGGCCAAATATTCTATCTGCAGCGGGTCTCCCCTGTGTCTGCCGCCCACTCTCTGCTCTGGGCTCTGTTGCAACTCTGTTAACACAGATAGTTGTGCATGGAAACGCCTCGGTCAACGACCTTCAGAGAATCGCCGGTGGGTGCCCTCAGTTCTGCGCTTTCTCACTTCTGATAGGCAGAGGGGCCAGCTCGGCGGAGCACAGCCCTTTCCCTCCCGCCTCTGTGGCCCCCTCCCTGCCGCCCCCGCCTCCCGGCACACGGCCCTTGCTCTCCACGTGGATCTACTCGGTGAGGGGCCGTTCCTCAATGCACAGGCGTCGGCTACATCTGGGCGACCTCTGTAAGTGGAGGCCAGAGGTACTTTCATTCCTTAGAAATGGAAACAGAGGCTGAGGGCGACTGGGAGAGTTTGGTACTTAGATGCTGTGAATGACTCTGTGGACAGAATCAGCGTAATTGAAAGCAGGCGTGGACCAAGCACAGGCATCATCGCACATTTCCCCAGCCCGCCCTGAGCTCTGGGCTCCTGCCAGGTCACGTGCTGGCCCCCCTCCGCCCCGCTCACCAGCCTGTCCCAGAGTGCAGCCTCCTCCTCCTGGCCCTGATGCAGGCGCACTGAGCTTAGCGCTGCCTCCCCCTGGGCTGATCCCCCAGCACCCCTGGGCTTGGCCGCTTGGGGCCCCCGGCAGCCCAGCTCTGTCAGGAGGTGGCCAGGCAGGGCTCCAGAGGCCTCACTGCTGGCCACTTCCCCGCCGACAGGCCAGCGTGCTGGGCCTCACTCTGTGCAGATGCGGCCTCCTGCGCCCACGTCAGGGCTGCCCCAAGTCACTCTGATTGTCCAGCCTCTGGAGCACAGCTGGATAACTGCTGCCCCTCAGCTGTAACCAGAGCAAGTCAGCAGCCATCTTCAAAATCTGTTTTCTGCAACAGCAGTGTGGCTCTAAACTCATTCGGGGAACGGTTGAAGACAGCCATTCGTGCTGAGGCGGGGTCACCAGAAGTGGGACAGGGGACAGGGCGCAGGGAACAGGGGAGAGGGTAGAGGGGACGGGGGACGGGGGATGGGGGATGGGGGACAGGGCACGGGGGACAGGGGACAGGGCCCAGGGGACGGGGGACAGGGGACAGGGGAGAGGGGACGCGGGAGAGGGGAGAGGGGAGAGGGGTCAGGGCGCAGGGGAGAGGGGACGGGGGGATGGGGGACAGGGGAGAGGGGACGGGGAACGGAAGATGGGGGATGGGGACAGGGGACTGGGGACAGGGGAGAGGGGACAGGGCGCAGGGGACAGGGCGCAGGGGACGGGGGACAGGGCTTCACGTTCACGGGAAGAGTGGCTGAGCCGGCAGAGCCAGCGTGTTCCGTGGGCTCAGTGTGTGCCACTTCCGCTGGGGGCTTCAAAGGCTTAATCGAAAGGGAGTCCAGCCTCCTGGGAAGTGTCACAGCTGGGCGTTTAGGCAGTGGACACTTCAGCGTCAGCCCTGGTGATCAGCTGGGTCCGAGTCACCAGGGTGCCTCTGGACGTGGCAGAACCGCGTCGCAGAGCTGGGAGTCTTGCCTCCTTTGCTAAGTTTAACAAAGCCCGAGGGTTCTACTTCCTGGGGGCTCAGACGGTAAAGCATCTGCCAGCAGTGCAGGAGACCCAGCTTCGATCCCTGGGTCGGGAAGATCCCCTGGAGAAGGAAATGGCAACCCACTCCAGTACTCTTGCCTGGAAAATTCCATGGACTGAGGAGCCTGGTGGGCTACAGTCCGTGGGGTCGCAAAGAGTCGGACACGACTGAGCGACTGCACTTTTCACTTTCGGAGGATTCCAGCCCCTGGCCATCCAGGATTTGCACTGGCTTTTGTGCCAAGCTCACGCTTCCCTGAGTGCTTTGCTGACACTGGGGTACACGCTGGACGCCTGTTTTCTTGATTCTAATGGAAAATGTTGGCAGTTGGGGGTGGAGGGTGCTGAAAAGGGAGAACAGGGAAGCACAGCTCTTATCCGGAGCCTCTGCAGGCGCGTTCAGCCTCTATGAGAGTAACTGTGAGGTTAAGTTAGAAAGCGCAGCCGCTCAGCCAAAACCAGTGCTTTGTGTTCGTCTCTGTTGCGGCCGTTTGGGGTCAAGTTCAGCCTCAGGACAGTTAGGCCTCCCTCCCTCTGGGCCCCTGGAATGGGGCCAAGAACCTTCTAATTGATTGTTTAATTACAGAGGTTTCCAAGTTACAGCAGCTTGGAGCCTCTCCAAGATTTATTCTGCAAAATAAAAATCTCTCTTCCCTGCAGGTCTGTGCCAGGAGTAAATAACCCTCCTGATTAGGAGACTGGACACCATCTTCCAGAAAGAAGCTCAGAAGACCAGGGGCGGGTGTGACTCAGCCATGGTGTTCTTGACAGTAAGTTCCATCTCACTTGTCTTCAGTTTTGATTCATATATTTCTATAGATATAGATACAGATATAGATCTCCAAAGAGTCCCTTGATAAAATACAAACGCATTTTGGAAAAGTCAGACAGTTTTGAGAGGCTGGCCATGGGAAGCTACAAGGCCATAGTGTCTGGGGGTGAAGGGGGGCTCTGGCTGGAGCCCATCCTGCAAATGTGAGGCCTGGGGGCAGCCGCCAGGCCGCACATTCAGAGAGACGGAGGTGAGAGCGTATGAAGTTGGGCCGTGTGGCTCATATTGGCAAAGCACAGGGGTCAGGTGAGGGAGGTCAAGGCCTCATGAGCTAGGCCTTGAGGGACCCCTGGGGTCTTGGCAGGCCCAGGGGGACACTGAACCTCTCTGGGATGAGCCTGGAAGGACTCTGAGGACTCTGAGGGGCTCCCGGTGGCCCTGGGCTCAGGGGTAGGTCAGGCAGGAGGTGACTGCCCCCTGGTGGGAACCTGGGCCGTGCTGATGGGAAGGAGGTGGTCTCACAGGCGACTGGAGGACACGCTGGCTTCAGACAGACCCCGAGGACAGAGGGACCGGTTGGCCTTGTCTGTCTGTCTTGAATTTTGTCAGCGGGGAGGAGCTGTTTAGAAAAACAAAAGGATGAGGCGGATGAGGAGGTTCGGGCAGAAACAGACAAGAAGCAAGGGGTCCCTGCGGAGGTGGCAGGCTTTCGGCAGGGGCTCTGGCGAGGGGTCACTGGGAGACTGTCCAGAAGGCAGGCCTGCCCCTGGGGGTCGTTTCAGGGGAGCGCGTCCCCGGGCCCGGTCTGTGAGGGCCAGGGCTGGCCGTCCTGACCGAGACCACGGAGGGCTTGAGGGCTTCTCTGGGCAGCAGGAACAAGGCCTCAGCCCGAGTCTGTGTCCACTCAGGGCACCAGGTTAGCCTCGCACTGACCTGTCTCTGAGCCGGAGTCCCTGAGGGGCTCTCGGGGCGACCCCGGGGGCTGTGGCCCTTGGGGCCTCCCTGTGCCTGTTGGCGGCTCCTCGTGTTTCTGCCCTAATTTATCTGATTTGGCAGATGGCCTGGGCTGGAAAAAGCAAATGATTGGTTGAGAGCCTGAAAATGATCATTCCCTTTCCCCTAAAGAAAACTGAGAAAGCTGAGTGAAGAGCTATCGTTTCCACGTGAAGAGAAATTTGAAGTTTCTCGCCTAAAACTCCACATTACCAAGTTAGCTGCGTCTATCTGACACGTAAAATTACACTTTGTTTTCTAAGTTTTTACCAGTCGATAAGTTAAAGGTTAAACAACATGGCTCGGAGGTGTGAATGTGCTTGCAATTTACTACCAACAGCTCATTAATCACGCAGCCGACATGAGCTTTCAGAGAGGTCTGGAGTGAGCGCGCCTGGCAAGTTACAAGGGGCGATGCTGGTACTTTTCTTAAACTTTCTTTTAAACTCGCAATCAAAGTTTCCTGTGATGAATGGAGCTGAACTGACTCTGCGTCCCCTGCCCTCGGGGGCAGGGCAGCGCTGGCCTGTCCGACTGTGGTTGAGGCTGCTCCAGGTCCAGGCGGGGCCCCGGGGTGGGGCTGGGGCTCCGGGGCTGTTCAGGAGGACGGCCAGGCGGGCTGGTCTGCAGAGCGCTCTTCTGCTAGGGGAGGGCCGAAGGAAACCGGGAAGCCTAGTATGCCTCCAGGCAGAAAATCCAGGACCCGCCACAAGGCCCTGTTGTGGTAGGCGCTGGGCGAGCGGGGGAGAGGTGAACGCCTTCTCATTCCCGAGTCCTGCCCCTGGCACTGTGTCCAGGGCACTGTGAGCCACAGTGGGGCTGCACCTGTGCCACCCTAGAGGCAGCCACACCAACGTCTGCCGCCCTCTGCCCGCCCCCTCCGTGAGGGTCTGCAGGGTGGGGAACGTGGTCGTGCCACCCACCATCCAGGAGCCGAGTTGCCATTTCCAGGAGGTCTATGTCCTGGTGCCGCAACCCTGCCCACTGCCCTGGGACGCAACCTGCCCACCCGGCTGGGTTCCTAGAGGTCTGGCCGTGGGCACAGCAAGTAAGGGCAGTTTGTGGATCTCAGAGCTGCCAGCATCGTAAGCCAGCCCTGGGAAGCTAGGGCACAAACCAGCAATTCACAGTCTCACATTTTTGCAAAAAAAATGAACGTACTGATAAAGAAATGATCTTAACCTTCGTAGGAGAAAAAGAGTCCAAGCTGTTACTGTGTTTGGTGAAGCCCCGTCCCCTGGCCGCCGGTTCCGCGCCCTCCGGGCCCACCCGCGCTGCGCCGCCAGCCGGCCTCCCGTGGGCCCGCCCACGAGCCTGTCAGGGCTGGGTGCCTGTGGGTGTCCCGGCCGGACGCGGGCGGCGCCGCGGCAGACGGAGATGGTCTCACAGTTCTGGGCTAAACTGCAATTCTTCCGGGGGAATACAAAGCGCTTCTGAAGGCCGTCGCGGCAAGGATGGAAACGCGCATCAGAGGGGTGGCCCCTGCCTCACACCCGGGCCTGGGACCTGCCGGACAGCAGGCGGCACCCCGGGCACGCGCGAGCTCCTGGCGGGGCGGCGGGCGCGGGCGCCCAGCCTCCGCCCCGCGCGACCGTCTCAGCTTGCGGTGCTCGGGCCGCTGGAGTCACAGCCACGGGCCGCTCGGCGCCGGCACCTCCGCGGATGCCGCGCACTCTATGAGACTTCCCTGGGCTGCCCCGCCACCCCAGGGACCCGCGCCTACGAGAAGCTCAGGGCGGTGGGTGACGGAGCTGGGCCCCGGGGCCCCGCAGCTCCCATCACTCAGCCCACGCTCCCCCGAGGCCGGAGCACAGAGCAGGAAGCCTGGGGATCGCAGGCGACCTTGCCGCCCGGCCCGGAGCTGCAGCAGAGCCGCTGTGACAGAGGGAGCCCAGCTGCCTTCCTTCGGCGCACAGCCTTCCTTCCAGCGCTGCTAGCCGCAGCTCCACGGTGACACAGCCGACGAAGAGCCCAATTAAGTTCTAATTACCCCGGGTGAAGCCCCCAGGTATGACTCACTTGCTAATTAGATAAGCAACGGGATTTGTTCTGAGCAATGGCCAGGAAAACACGGCCCAATCCCATCTCTGTAAAGGTTCAGAATAAATTAAAAAGTCTTTAGAAATAAAATCTCCACGGTTATCAAGGATAAACTTCTCTCGAGGCCTCAGCAAGGTGGAGGCCCAGCATTCTGGCCTGCCCCCCATTCACAGACAGGGGCTCTGACCTGGGAGCTGAAGAGACAGGCGACCCCACTCCATGGCGAGCGCCGTTCCGGCAGGCCTCGCTGGCTGCTTTCTCCCAACGAATACAGAAGTTCTCCTTTCATAAATGTGATGGGAACTCGCAGCAGAACGCGGTGAGGGCAAACCAGGAAAGGCAGGAAGGCCCCCGTCACAGGCGGAGCCAGCTCCCCGCCCGGCTCCTCTCAGGCGCAGCCTCCCAAGACCTTGGTACCTTTTGGTGACAGACCCTTAAATCCAAGAGGAGCATGGAGGAGCAAGCTCTGGCTCCATGTTTTCCTGGACGTGCCAGGGTGAGGCCCAGCCTGTGGACAGCCCAGGAAGCCAGCTGGAGGAGGAGGTATTGTGTCCAGACCAGGTCTGACGGACTCCATGTCCAGTGGCAGCTGCAGGCCAGGCCGCTGGGTGGGCACTCTTAGAGGAGCCGGACACACGTCTTCTCAAATGTGGCTGAAGGCCTGAGGGCTCAGGATGTGCCAGGATCGGGACCCAGAGGATGAAACCAGGAGGCAGGAGCTGGCTTCAGAGGGAGACTTCTCACCCAGGGTAGAGGAAGAGAACCTGAAACCCACAGGAGAGGTCCCAGGGTCTCAGAGGACATCGCTCTCATCTCAGAGCAGGGACACCAGAAACAGTCTGGGCCTCGATGTGGGATCCATGTCTGCATGTCTCATCCTGGAGATAAGGAAAAGCAGGAAATGGAGAAAGTCCCTAGTCATTGTGTTCCCTGATTGTATTCAAGTCCTCTGTCCCTTCAGACAGAGGGTATCAGAAGCAAGTCTGTGAAGGAATAACTCAGCCAGAACCTCAGATTATCTCTGAGATGATTCATAAAATCCAGGGGAACAAGAGGTCAGACCCACAGGGAATCCAGGTTGGGATTATCAGACGTGGGCTATGGGACGACTGCACCAGCAAGGCCAGCGAGAGCACGGAGGCGGAGAGCTTGGGCGGGAAACCGGCAGCCGTGGTGCGAGAGGCCCCTGGCTGAGGCCGAGGGTGGGGAGGGTGATCCTGGTGCAGGCTCCGGTGACGGAGCTTTGGGGTCTGACGCCCGGCACGCGGGCTGCAGCAAACAGCAGCGCGCTGTGCACCTGGAGTTCACGAGGGACTAGGTCTCACCACACCAACGAGAGAGCAGAGAGCAGCGCCGGCCACCTGAGGCGGCAGGCGTGTTGATTAGCCAGATTGTGCTGATCGTTCCAAGATGCGCGTGGGAACCGACGCAGCGCTCTGCGCGCCTCGGAAAGGCACCATTCTTGTCAGCTGCACCTCAGCGAGGCTGGAAAAGGCAGACCCACAAAAGGTGGCGTACGAACCCTCAGTGCACGGTCTGGCTTAAAAGACATCGTCAGTAACTAACAGAAAAGGCACACAAGGAGTCAGCAAGGAATGAAGCTATGGGTCACATTCTTGTAACCCGCCACGTGAAAGGGCCAGGAGGAATTACACCAGCTGACTCAGGAAAAAGCGTTTCATAAAATAGCATATATATATAAACGTTAAAACATTTGATACATATATCTATCGTACACACACAATCAACAGCATTAACGAAAAGGATGTGGCAAACGAGGAACCAAAGGACAAGTGAAAAACCCACAGCAAAGGCGCGGCTGGCTGTACGTCTCTTTCAGGCTCAGGAAGGAGACCAGAAAGTCACCATCACTACAGACCAGAGGGGTGGGGCCGGGGGGGGCAAGATTAAGAAATAATACGTGAGAACTGGAAAGGAAAACGCAGCTACCCTTCTATGTAGATAACCTGATTATGTATACAGAAAATCCAATAAAGTAAACAGATAAACTTGAAAACTGATAACTAAGTTTAGCAAGACATTGGATAAAGATCAACAAACAAACAGTTTACCTCTCAGTTCAGTTCAGTCGCTTAGTCGTGTCTGATTCTTTGCGACCCCATGGACTGCAGCACGCCAGGCCTCCTTGTCCATCAACAACTCCCAGGGTTTACTCAAACTCGTGTCCATTGAGTCAGTGATGCCATCCAACCATCTCATTCATCCTCTGTCGTTCCCCTCTCCTCCTGCCCTCAGTCTTTCTCAGCATTAGGGTCTTTTCCAGTGAGTCAGTTCTCCCATCAGGTGGCTGAAGCATTGAAGTTTCAGCTACAGCATCAGTCCTTGCAATGAATATTCAGGACTGGTCTCCTCTAGGATGGACTGGTTGGATCTCCTTGCAGTCCAAGGGACTCTCAAGAGTCTTCTCCAACACCACAGTTCAAAAGCATCAATTCTTTGGTGCTCAGCTTTCTTTATAGTCCAAGTCTCACATCCATACATGACCACTGGAAAAACCATTGCCTTGACTAGATGGACCTTTGTGGGCAAAATAATGTCTCTGCTTTTTAATATGCTGTCTAGGTTGGTCATAACTTTCCTTCCAAGGAGTAAGAGTCTTTTTATTTCATTTACCTCTACATATCAGCAATAAATGATTAGAAAACACAATTTAAAAGATACCTTTTTAGGGACACAAAGAGTCAAATATTGGCAACACATCCAACGAAAGCTGTGTAAGACCCTCATGACGAACCCAGAAAGCACCGCAGAGCGGGCTGAGAAAGGCCTGACGAGCTGGAAGCCTCTGCCATTCTAAATGCCACTTTCTGCAGTGTTTTATAGGGTTAATATAAAATCTTAGCATAATCTATTAGTTCAGTTCAGTCGCTCAGTGGTGTCCAACTCTTTGCGACCCCATGAATCGCAGCACGCCAGGCCTCCCTGTCCATCACCATCTCCCGGAGTTCACTCAGACTCACGTCCATCATGTCCGTGATGCCATCCAGCCATCTCACCCTTGGTCTATAAGGCTAAGAAAATCTTGTGGAGGAACAAACTTAGAATAATTGTAGACTTACAAAGCTATAATAATTAAAAGCTGAGAAATTGTCACAGCATGGATGATAGACCCAGGAACAGAATGGACAGAGAAGCCCGCAGCAGCTGGACGCTGAGCTGAGGACAGTGGATACCCCAGAGAAGTGGTAAAGCGCAGTCTTCCTGGTGAACAGACTGCTCTGAAGAATTATAACGTGGCCCTAGCTCTCAGCATCAGCAAAACCCTCCCAGCGGAGAGCAGATATAAACTTGGAGGCAAAGAAGTGCCCCTGGAAGGCGACAGCCAGGCATCTGGGCTACCACGAGGAGGAACCCTCTATTAACAAACAGAAAAAGAGCCAGCTATCAGGGAAGGAGTGACAGAGGGGCCACATGAAATTATGAAAGTCTGTCCACAAAAATACTGTCAGAAAAGATAGGCAAGACAGTGTAAGGACAGATATCTGCAAAACTCCTGTCCGTATCCTAGTGAGCACTGTCGTGCAACAGGAAGAAAAGACAGGCTCTCCACGGGCACAGTGCGACGGCGCTGGCCTGGCCGCAGAGCACGGAGCGTGGGTCCAGCAAGGACACGGCCACTGCGCCTTGGCAGGTGGCCATTCTCCCTCCCCCGCCCGGCACAGCTGAGCCTAGATGACCACATCACGAGTGTGTGATTCATCTTTACAAGGTTCAAAAATACACAAAACTAACCCACGATGATGACGACGGAGGCCAAGATGATGGTTTAGGGAGGCAGGCGCGTCATGATGCAAGAGATTTGGGCTCTGGTAACAGTTCGTTTAAACATGCCTTGAGCAGGGCTTCCGTCATCACTCAGCTGTCTGTTGGACACTGTCCTGAATGCGCGAATTGAATAGCGCTTAATAGCACATGAATCCATGAGAAAAATCAGGAAGCCAAGAAGGGGAAGTATCATCCCTGTGGAGCCAGAGACGAGGGCCTAAGGGGGCCTGATGGGGTTAGGACCTTCCCCTAAAGCCCTCGAGGTCATGGGGACCAGGGCGATGGCTGAGTGGGCCTCAGTGTAGACGGGCTGGGCTGGACGGAGGTGGACATCGGGCTGGGAGCCTGCCACAGGGAGAAGTTTGTCTTCTCTTTGATGGGAGTGGGCTGCAATCTCCTTCAGTCTAACTTTTGACTTTAAGAGTTTGTGCCACAGAATCACTGTATTTATTACCATAATAATTCAAGACCTTAGAACTGCTGTGAGCTGACATGGCGTATATATTTTTGTCTGAAACAAAGGAACTAAGTTTTTGCAAATTGTTAGAGACTTCAAAAAATGCATTTCATTTTCAGATGTATTGTCAAGGGCTGTGACTCACGGCTCAGGCTGGTTCAGAAGCGATCTCTAAAGAGAGGCACGATTTTTCCTGAATTTCATTTGCAAGAGGCGGTGGCTGGCTCTGGGCCCCCCCACCCTAGAAGGCCGGGTCTGACTCCAAGAGCCCTGAGTCAACTGGCCCAGGAAGGGTACCATTGCTCACCCAGGGACCCAGGCCGGCTCGGGTCAGAGGGCCAGGGGGCACAGTGCTGGCCCTTCTTCTGCTGAAAATCGTGATTGGGTTTGAGAGTCACCCTTTGGCCACTGAGCAAATCGCCCTCACCTATATTGCATTAAAAGTACAATTTCCAACTTTTGCTTGAAGTCAATAGATGAGTCAGCCCAGTGATTCACTGTGTCTCCTCACCTTATTAATTCTGTTATATCCTGGAAGAATCATGCTTGAATATTGATGGAAACCCTTTGAAGTCCTGAGACATCGTGCTTTCTAAAATAAGGTCACTTCTTTTTGCTAATATCTGACCTATGAAAAGTCTCTTCTCAAAATCTGTACAAGCGGAGATGACAGGGTCGTTCGTCAGCTTCTTGGGCAGGTGTGGGCTGGTTCCAGGCAGCCATGGCTGCACATGGAGCTCTGATGAGGCCCAGGGGGTGGTGAGACCCAGGTGGGGGAATCCAGGCTGGAACGTTCCGGCTGGGGTGGGGGTGGGGGGGCAGGAGCTGTGTCCTGGGCCGGCTGGTCTCCCCAGTACAGGGGTGATGCCCACATCAGGGACCTCAGACCAGCACCGGGGCTGAACTGGGTGCAACGCATCGCCCCAGGGCACATGCCAGGGTCGCAGCCCTCGCAGCGATGAGGTGAGCAGCTCTGGCACAGTCTGTTCAGCAACAGGAAACACAGGCCAGTCCCTGAGCTTCTCCACTCAGGAAGGGAGTGGAGACTCAGCCTGACCGAGGAGGTCAGCTAAATCAGCTAAATCAGCACTAACTTATCGTAGATAATTCTAGCAAGGTCGGCACGGGAGGTCTTCCCATCGGTGGCATGCTTGGTGACCAGGAGCGGAACTCTCCACAGCTGGCTCCACGCAGAAACGGGGACTTATCTGAAGGTTTGTTTCTGAGGCACTGGGGACGTGCGTCTGAGCAAACTCTGGGAGTTGGCAGTGGACAGGGAAGCCTGGCGTGCTGAGGTCCGTGGGGTCGCAGACTTGGGCATGACTGATGACTGAACTGACCGGCTGGATGTGTGGAGCACCAAGTAGTGCTGGAACTGGAAGACAAGCAGGAGCCAGATTTCAGAGACTCTTGTCTGTTCAAATCCTGTTCCCTTTAATTCAAGCTTTCATAAAACCCATTGGTTTCTCTTTTAGACAAAACTCTTAATACTCATCTGCAGCAGCCTTCCCTCTCCTGACTCAGGCAGCAGCCTCTCAAAGGCCGAGGGGTTGAGAGGCTGAGACCACGGGTGAGTCTCAGTGGGGCAGCCCGCTCTGCACAGGCCTGACGTGCATGGACATGCTGTGCTCAGATGTGCCAACTCAAACAGCTGCTCTTGAACTGGTAACGTCCTGTGGTTGCTAAGAGCTCACAGCACAAGGAGCCCTGGGTCCCCACGTGGCCAGGTGGGGCCAGTCTCTCGTCTTCAAGTGAGGGGTCAGGGCACCCGAGGAGAGGGACCCGGGTAATGCCAAACACAGAACTTTTTCTCCACATGTTAATTCTTCCCCCAAATGAACTTACAAGTTTAGGCAAAGTGTGCACAAAATCTGGAGAGGCAGCCCCTTTTAAAAATGCAGAGGGGTTCACCCAAAAAAACCTTGCAAAATGTTTGATGCCATGTAAGAGAGCCTCAGGCTGGTTAATAGAATAGAAAAATCTGAATCGGTATTTCTTTCCTCTGAAACTCTCTCTGACACTTTTCCTTATGTTCGCTTAGTGTGCATGGAGGATGTTGCGAGACTTGTAACACTAACACAAGCTAGAGGCATAGAGACATTTTCTCTTTGGAGCTGAAACCCTTTCCACAACAAGTCAACTACAGATTCAGGTTTAGCTGTACCTCCCAGGTCTCCTTGCTGCCCAGAAAACAGAGGAGACACCGGCATCCCTATCCCTGTGGAAAGAGGGCTCTCACCTCTGCCGGGGAGTATGTTATCACCCCGGTTTGCAAGGGTTACATGAAAGCTCAAGAAATTTAAGTAACTCGGTCAGCTCACCTCCAGCAGCCACACTGTCTCAGCACAGGGCAAGGTGTGCATGTAGCAGTCATCACTGAGAAACACCCGTAATGGGAAGGCTGTGGGTGAACCTGAACCCAGAGAAGGTGAGTGGAGACCGTGGAAGGGGAGAGAGGACCAGAGGAGGTGAGAGAGGACCAGAGAAAGTGAGACAGGATCAGAGAAGCTGAGAGAGGACCAGAGGTGAGAGAAGACCAGAGGAGGTGAGAGAGGATCAGAGAAGGTGAGAGAGGATCAGAGAAGCTGAGAGAGGACCAGAGGAGGTGAGAGAGGACCAGAGGAGGTAAGAGAGGACCAGAGGAGGTGAGAGAGCACCAGAGGAGGTGAGAGAGGATCAGAGAAGGTGAGAGAGGATCAGAGAAGGTAAGTTAGAGCCAGAGAAAGTGAGAGAGGACCGTGGAAGGGGAATGAGGACCAGAGAAGGTGAGAGGACCAGAGGAGGTGAGAGAGGACCAGAGGAGCTGAGAGAGGACCAGAGGAGCTGAGAAAGGGCCAGAGGAGGTGAGAGAGGACCGTGGAAGGGGAGTGAGGACCAGAGGAGGTGAGAGAGGACCACAGAAGATGGGCTAGGAGACAGGCCGATAGGCAGTTTGGTACATCAGCTGACTTCTTTCATTTGGATGCTCTGATCAATTAAGTTTCTAGAAGAGGTGAGTGTTGAGACAAGGGGATTGGAGGTTAAAAAAAAAGTTCTGGTTGTGGATCTGTGGTTGGGAGTTTATGTAAGTCTTGATCCCTTTATGTTAAGGGTCTGAGGCTGCCTTGGAAAGGAACCCTCTGGACATCGGTGCGGAAGCACCATGAGGATCAGGTGCAGGTTACAGTGTAGATGCCCTAAAGCCGAGAACTGGAGGCAAATCCCCCCAGCTGTACCCAACGGAGGCCCCACGGTCACATGTGCAGCTCCCTCCCGGAAAACGAGGAGCTGCAAACCAACCTGTCAGGGCTCAACGGCCCCTGCCCCCAGACAGCTGGGTCCTCTTGACCTGTGTAGGAAGCAGCGTCACACACGCCAGGAAAAGCATGGGCTGACCCAGCAGCTACTCAAAAGTATATTCCCTTATAAAATAGAGTAACATCTTTGACTTGAAAAGTTATGGGGTGAGGTTTCATCAAAGCTCACTGAGAAGTCAGCTCGTGCCTAAGTGAACCAAAGGCTCAAGAAGAAGCTAGGCTCTGCTCAAGCAGGTTCCATTGTTGCTTTAAGAAGAAACAGCAAAGTCAGGAAGATGTGCTTACTTGCTCTTGTTTGCTGAGGAATAAATAGATGCACTCTCTTTTGACTCTGACTACACTGGGCTTACAAAGGAGTAAGAAATTGGATCATTTGCCTGCTGCCGAATGACCACATCCTTCTTCTGAGCCCAGAGATCCGAGCACACGACTCTGAGTCATCCAGCTGCGCTGAGTCACGGCCACCCCTCCGGAAGCGGTTCTCAGGATAGCATGTCCGGCAGAGAGAAAACCTGTCCACGTCGTCAGTAAAGGTGACAGAGGTGAACGTGAGGCATGCTCTTGGGCGCTGATGTCTGATGGAAAGAGGTCGGACGCCCGAGGTGAGGCACCTGGGGGCTGGGCTGTCATTTCAACCACAGAGCCCAGGATGCTCTGGCCTTCTCAGTGCTGCTGACGTTCAGTCGCCAAGTCCTGTCTGACTCTTTGTGACCCTTGACTGCAGCTCATCAGGCTCCTCTGTCCTCCGCCACCTCCCAGAGTTCGCTCAAATTCACATCCACTGAGTCGGTGATGCCATCAAACCACCTCAGTCTCTGTCATCCCCCTTCTTCTTTTGCCTTCAGTCTTTCCCAGAATCAGGGTCTTTTCCAAAGAGTCAGCTCTTCACGTTAGGTGACCAAAGTATTGGCACTTCAGCATCAGTCCTTCCAGTGAATTCAGGGTTGATTTCCTTTAGGAGTGACTGGTTTGGCCTCCTTGCTGTGCGAGGGGCTCTCGTTTTCTCCAGCGCAATTTAGATGCATCAGTTCTTTGACATCCAGTCTTCTTTATGGTCCAGCTCTCACATCCGTACGTGACAACTGGAAAAACCATAACTTTGTCTATTTGGGCCTCTGTCAGTGGAGTGACATAGTTTCCTCCCAGAGAGCAAGCATCTTTTACTTTCATGACTGCAGTCTCTGTCCACAGTGATTGGGAGCCTAAGAAAGTGAAATCTGCCCCTGCTGCCCCTTTCCTCTGTCTAATTGCCATGAGGTGATGGGACCAGATGCCATGACCTTAGTTTTTTTGATATTGAATTTCAAGCCAGCGTTTTCATTCTCCTCTTTCATCCTCATCAAGAGGCTTGCTACTAGTCATTTAAATTATCTGGTGAATAACATCATTTGCCCCTTAGTTTCTGCTATGATCATTTAAACCCACCTCAGTGAGGACAAAGGTCATACCTGCTCTGATGGGACTGTGTCCTGAGGTCCAAGTATGACATAAATGTTTAATGATTATTTGCAAGTGCATGAGCTGGCACATTGTCAGTGTCCTGTTGGGGTGTCAGCTCCCTGATCTATCTGAGCTCTCTCTTTTGTGTTCGTATTCTGGCTAGTATTCCTTCCTGTGACCAGTGCTTCTGACAGTGATGGTGACAGCTGACACTACTGCCCAGCCCCCAGCTCACCAAAGCCCAGGAGGCAGGCATCATCATCACACTCCTTTCCAACTGCTGCTGAGGCTCCGGGAGCTCGGTCGACGCCAGTGCGGCCCGTTCTGTTCAGTGGCACGAGAGCTCGGTTTCCGTGGGCCTGCCTCACGCTAGGTGCTCTCGCTCACCTTCTGTGCTCCCGCTCTGCTTGGTACTGTTAGGACTGCTGCTGTTTTAGCACACCGTTTCAACAGCAAGGCAGCACCATACGCCTGTTAGAAAGCCCAAGTCCAGGGTCCCGTCGGCATCACGTTTTGAGAAGGGTGTGTGGCAGCAGGAACTCTCGCAAATGGTGCGGCCACTTTGGAAGACAGCTGGCTGGTTTCTTACACAGTGAACATGCTCTTGCCACACAGTCCAATACTCGTGCCCCCTGATACTTACCCAAGGAAAAGTGATGTGGAAAGGAGATGTTCACACAAGAATCTGCATGCAGATGTTTATTGTGGTTTTATCCATAACTTCAGAACTTGGATGCAACCAAGACGTCCTTCAGAGGGTGAACAGGTAAAAATAAACTCATATGTCCAGACACAATAATGGAATATTATTCAATGCTAATAATAAAGAAATCTAAGCACCAAATAACTGATGCTTTTGAACTGTGGTGTTGGAAAAGACTCTTGAGAGTCCCTTGGACTGCAAAGAAATCTAACCAGTCCATCGTAGTGGAGATCAATCCTGGGTGTTCACTGGAAGGACTGATGTTGAAGTTGAAGCTCCAACACTTTGGCCACATAATGCAAAGAGCTGACTCATTGGAAAAGCCCCTGATGCTGGGAAAGATTGGGGGTAGGAGGAGAAGGGGACGACAGAGGATGAGATGGTTGGATGGCATCACCAACTCAATGGACATGAGTTTGGGTAAGCTCCAGGAGTTGGTGATGGACAGGGAGGCCTGGCGTGCTGTGGTCCATGGGGTCACAAAGAGTTGGACACAACTGAGTGACTGAACTGAACTGAACTGAATAAGAAATGAGTTATCTACATGTTATCTACATGGAGAAACTTTAAATGTACATTATTAAGTGAAAGAAGGCATTCTGAAAGATTTACACACTGCATAATTCCAACAGTATGATGTTCTGGAAAGACAGAACTATGAAGACAGCAGATCAGTGGGTGCCAAAGGTTTGAGGGGGAAAATAGGTGGGACACAGAGGATGTTCAGGGCAGGACTCTACTCCACGTGTCATTATACACGTGTCCAAACCTCCAGAATGTCAGCACCAAGGGTGGTGGTGATGTGTCCTTGTGGTTCATCCACGGGTGGAAATGCGCTTTCTGAGGGAGACGCCGGCGGTAGGAAAGGCTGTGCATGGTGGTGGGGCAGGAGCTTTAGCTGAGCTCTCTCTACCTTTCTCTTCAGTATCTACGAATCCAAACGACTATAAAACTGAAGCCTAAAATAGAGGTCTACTGCACGAGAACAGAACCTTTCATACGCTCACTGCATGTGCATAAATTCTATGTGCTTCACAATTCTACAAATACACATCATTACAGACACGCAGACACGCACTCAGATGAGCCGATCCACAGGCTAACAAAGCGAAACCACGTGCTGAGTAACTAACAACACTGAGATCTTCATCTCTGGTGCTGCAGCTACACTCCTCACATCTGCTTAGAGACAGAGAGAGCCATAGTAGCTTTTTCATCAAAAAGTACAGCTCAGTTCTTGTCAACCTTGTCCCAGGATGTGAGGAAGTGTTCTCAGGTACAGAAGTGAGTCGGGCCCAGGCCTGCCGCTGCCAGCTCTGGTGCGGGGTGGGGCCTGCCCCCCCTACCCCAGGCTTTCTGCGTCTCTGACGCCGTCATCCGCGCCGCGTGTGCTGGCCCGGAGCCTCGCGCCGTCCTGATGCCACTCTGGTCATTCGCGCATTGTTTGCACACACTGTCCTCGTGCAGCTGGCTCTTTATTCACAAGAGCCCAGCT
Source organism: Nanger dama (assembly GCA_917880005.1). Lineage (NCBI taxonomy): Eukaryota > Metazoa > Chordata > Mammalia > Artiodactyla > Bovidae > Nanger > Nanger dama. The sequence goes on from CAKJTW010000025.1 coordinate 496,550, forward strand.
GGCAAAGCAAAAATATACCCCGGCTGCGTGGACCCGCTCCTCACTCCCCTCAGCCTTGGCTGAGAGCAGCCCGAGGAAAGAAAGGCTACCTGTGAAGACCAGGCTGTGCCGGAGGAGCGCGGGGAGCTGAGCCACCCTGGACCTGGGGCCTCTGGACATGGCTCAGCCTAGGGAGGACTTGCACACAAGCCACGGCCTCCGCAGGCTCATCCTTCTGAGGTCAGCGTGCTGAGGAGGTGAAACCAGGCAGCAGTTGCCATCATCTAGAGGGAGACGGAAGCCAGAGGGCTTCTGCCCACGTGGGAGCCCCCTTCTTGAGGCCTGGAGACAGGAGACTCTGCAGCTGAGTCAGGGGTGTGGGCTTGCTCACCTCTCTGTTCATCTGTTTCAGCATCCTTGACAAACAGCTCACCTTCCTGGTACATGTGTTTTTGATTGCTTGGGTTTTGCTTCTGTTTCTAGCTCATCTGCTCTAGGGGCATGGTGACAAATATGCAGTAATCACCACTGACAAGAAAGACTCTCCCACCTGGAGATTGATCTCAGGATCAGGCTGACCTCAGGGAAGAATTGAATTGTGCCAGCTTTCTATTATTTCTGCCTCAGAATCAGTAACTGGGTGGATACATTTCCCATTCCTCACAGTGAGAGATAAGTGAAAGTCATCTCTCTCTCTCTCTCTCTCTCTCTCTCTCTCTCTCTCTCCACACACACACACACACACACACACACACGTGTCCTGCAGCACAGAACAGCCTTGTTTGTGAAACGCATGTGGACAGCCACAAGATGGGGGATTTCCTCAACGCTTTACCCTGCCTCAGACCGCAGCACACCATCACCTTCCCTTCTCAGATGCGAGGACCAGGCATCACCCCTCTCCTCATTCTGAGCATGTGGCTGTCGTCTGGCCTCCGAGCCCCAGGCAGCGCTGGACACACCGTCATCCCCCACTGCAAGGGGCCCTTATGGCGCTTTCCTCGACAAAGGAGTTCTACTTCTTATTAAACAAACACAAGAGCCAGTAGAAATGTCAGAAAGGCTTGCTATCACTAGATTTCCAAAATGAGAGTTCAAACAACAATCATCTGCTCTTCCCTTGCAGCCAAAATGGCTGAAACAGAAGGGAGAGCCGCTCCTGGGCTGTGAAGACGGGGAAGTCACTGTTCTCTGTGAGCCTCAGTGGGGTGTCAGGATGAGCTTTTAGAAGGACCTTTAAGAATGTGTGCTGATAATTTTAAAAATATATACAACAGTGCCAGAAAATTTTTGTAAGGGAAAAAAATAAGAAGCAAGCAAATGTGTATGCTTAAAGAATAATTTTTATAGAAGTGTTTAATTAAAAAAAAACCTGGAAACAAAATAAATTGCAATTAGTAAAAGAGCAACTAAGTGAACTATGATAAATCCACACAGGCGAATTCTGCTGGCGCCAGAAATCACAGGTAGAGTTGACTTGGAAAAATGCCAACAATATACTATTAGGTGAAAAAAGTTTACAAAAGAGTAAATAATGTAATAGAACCCTACTTTTGAAAACTATAATGCATACACACATTGACAGAATCTGGAAGAACACCCACTAAAGTGTTAAGAATAATTATTTCTGGGTGATGAGATATGGATGATTTAATTTCAGTTTAGTTTACTTTTATTTATTAAGAGTCAATAATGAATATAAATTACCTCTACAAGGAAAAAAAAAGTATGATTCTAGTAAACAGAATCCAACAACATATTGAAAAGATCATACATCTTGACCAAGTGGGCTTTATCCCAGGGATGCAAGGATTCTTCAATATCCAAAAATTAATCAATGTAATACATCACATTAACAAATTGAAAAATAAAAACCATATGAGTATCTCAATAGATGCAGAGAATGCCTTTGACAAAATTCAACATCAATTTATGATAAAAAACCCTCCAGAAAGCAGGAATAGAAGGAACATAGCTCAACATAATCAAATATGATGATGTGATCACTCATCTAGAGCCAGACATCTTGGAATGTGAAGTCAAGTGGGCCTTAGAAAGCATCACTATGAACAAAGCTAGCAGAGGTGATGGAATTCCAGTGGAGCTGTTTCAAATCCTGAAAGATGATGCTGTGAAAGTGCTGCACTCCATATGCCAGCAAATTTGGAAAACTCAGCAGTGGCCACAGGGCTGGAAAAGGTCAGTGTTCATTCCAATTCCAAAGAAAGGCAATACCAAAGAATGCTCAAACTACCGCACAATTGCACTCATCTCACATGCTAGTAAAGTAATGCTCAAAATTCTCCAAGCCAGGCTTCAGCAATACGTGAACCGTGAACTTCCTGATGTTCAAGCTGGTTTTAGAAAAGGCAGAGGAACCAGAGATCAAATTGCCAACATCTGCTGGATCATGGAAAAAGCAAGAGAGTTCCAGGAAAACATCTATTTCTGCTTTATTGACTATGCCAAAGCCTTTGACTGTGTGGATCACAATAAACTTTGGAAAATTCTGAAAGAGATGAGAATACCAGACCACCTGACCTGCCTCTTGAGAAATCTGTATGCAGGTCAGGGAGCAGTTAGACCTGGACATGGAACAACAGACTGGTTCCAAATAGGAAAAGGAGACCGTCAAGGCTGTATATTGTCACCCTGCTTTTTTTAACTTATATGCAGAGTACATTATGAGAAACGCTGGGCTGGAAGAAACACAAGCTGGAATCAAGATTGCCGGGAGAAATATCAATAACCTCAGATATGCAGAGGACACCACCCTTATGGCAGAAAGTGAAGAGGAGCTAAAGGGCCTCTTGATGAAGGTGAAAGAGGAGAGTGAAGAAGTTGGCTTAAAGCTCAACATTCAGAAAACGAGGATCATGGCATCCCGTCCCATCACTTCATGGGAAATAGATGGGAAAACAGTGGAAACAGTGTTAGACTTTATTTTGGGGGCTCCAGAATCACTGGAGGTGGTGACTGCAGCCATGAAAATAAAAGACGCTTACTCTTTAGAAGAAAAGTTATGACCAACCTAGATAGCATATTCAAAAGCAGAGACATTACTTTGCCGACTAAGGTCCGTCTAGTCAAGGCTATGGTTTTCCTGTGGTCATGTATGGATGTGAGAGTTGGACTGTGAAGAAGGCTGAGTGCCGAAGAATTGATGCTTTTGAACTGTGGTGTTGGAGAAGACTCTTGAGAGTCCCTTGGACTGCAAGGAGATCCAACGAGTGCATTCTGAAGGAGATCAGCCCTGGGATTTCTTTGGAAGGAATGATTCTAAAGCTGAAACTCCAGTACTTTGGCCATCTCATGCGAAGAGTTGACTCATTGGAAAAGACTCTGATGCTGGGGGAATTGGGGGCAGGAGGAGAAGGGGACGACCCAGGATGAGATGGCTGGATGGCATCACGGACTCGATGGACGTGAGTCTGAGTGAACTCTGAGAGATGGTGATGGACAGGGAGGCCTGGCGTGCTGCAATTCATGGGGTCGCAAAGAGTCGGACACGACTGAGAGGCTGAACCGAACCGAACTGAACTGATATATGACAAACCCACAGCAAACATTATCCTCACTGATGAAAAATTGAAAGCATTTCCTCTAATGTCAGGAACAAGACAAGGGTACCCACTCTCACCACTACTATTCAACATAGTTTTGGAAGTTTCAGCCACAGCCATCAGAGCAGAAAAAGAAATTTAAAAATCCAGATTGGAAAAGAAGAAGTAAAACTCTCACTGTTTGCAGATGACATGATCCTCTACATGGAAAACCCTAAAGACTCCACCAAAAAATTACTAGAGCTACTTAATGAATATAGTAAAGTTGCAGGATATAAAATCAACACACAGAAATCTCTTGCATTCCTATACACTAATAATGAGAAAACAGAAAGAGAAATTAAGGAAACAATTCCATTCACCATTGCAGTGAAAAGAATAAAATACTCAGGAATATATATACCTAAAGAAGCAAAAGACTTACATATAGAAAACTATAAAAACACTGATGAAAGAAATCAAAGAGGACAAAAATAGATGGAGAAATATACTGTGTTAATGGATCGGAAGAATCAATATAGTGAAAATGAATATACTACCCAAAGCGATCTATAGATTCAACGCAATCCCTATCAAGCTACCAATGGTATTTTTCACAGAACTAGAGCAAATAATTTCACAATTTGTATGGAAATACAAAAAACCTTTAATAGCCAAAGCAATCTTGAGAAAGAATGGAACTGGAGGAATCAACCTGCCTGTCTTCAGGCTCTACTACAAAGCCACAGTCATTAAGACAGTACGGTACTGGCACAAAGACAGAAATATAGGTCAATGGAACAAAATAGAAAGCCCAGAGATAAACCCACACACCTATGGACACCTTATCTTCAACAAAGGAGGCAAGAATATACAATGGAGTAAAGACAGTCTCTTTAACAGGTGGTGCTGGGAAAACTGGTCAACCACTTGTAAAAGAATGAAACTAGACCTCTGTCTAACACCACACACAAAAATAAACTCAAAATGGATTAAAGATTTAAACATAAGACCAGAAACTATAAAACTCCTACAGGAAGACATAGGCAAAACACTCTCCGACATAAATCACAGCAGGATCCTCCATGACCCACCTCCCAGAATATTGGAAATAAAAGCAAAAATAAAGAAATGGCACCTAATTAAAATTAAAAGCTTTTGCAAAACTAGAAACTATAAGCAAGGTGAAAAAACATCCTTCAGAATTGGAGAAAATAATAGCAAATGAAGCAACTGACAAAGAATTAATGTCAAACATATACAAGCCGCTCCTGCAGCTCCATTCCAGAAAAATAAACGACCCAGTCAAAAAACAGGCCAAAGAACTAACAGAGACTTCTCCAAAGAAGACATACGGATGGCTAACAGACACATGAAAAGATGCTCAACAGCATTCGTTATTAGAGAAATGCAAATCAAGACCACAGTGAGGTACCATTTCACGCCAGTCAGAATGGCTGCGATCCAAAAGTCTACAAGCAATAAATGCTGGAGAGGGTGTGGAGAAAAGGGAGCCCTCTTACACTGCTGGTGGGAATGCAAACTAATACAGCCACTATGGAGAACAGTGTGGAGATTCCTTAAAAAATTACAAATAGAACTGCCTTATGACCCAGCAATCCCACTGCTGGGCATACACACTGAGGAAACCAGAATTGAAAGAGACACGTGTACCCCAATGTTCATCACAGCACTGTTTATAATAGCCAGGACATGGAAGCAACCTAGATGTCCATCAGCAGACGAATGGATAAGAAAGCTGTGGTACATAAGCACAATGGAGTACTGCTCAGCCATTAAAAAGAATAAATTTGAATCAGTTCTAATGAGATGGATGAAATTGAAACCGATTATACAGAGTGAAGTAAGCCAGAAAGAAAAACACCAATACAGTATACTAATGCATATATATGGAATTTAGAAAGATGGTAACAATCACCCTGTATGCAAAACAGCAAAAGAGACACAGATGTATAGAACAGTTTTTTGGACTCTGTGGGAGAGGGCGAGGGTGCGATGATTTGGGAGAATGGTATTGAAACATGGATATTATCATATGTGAAATGAATCTCCAGTCCAGGTTCGATGCAGGATACAGGATGCTTGGGCTGGTGCACTGGGATGACCCAGAGGGATGGGATGGGGAGGGAGGTGAGAGGGGGTCAGGATGGGGAACACGTGTACACCCGTGGCAGATTGATGTCAATGTATGGCAAAACCAATACAATATTGTGAAGTAATTAGCCTCCAAAAAATAAATTAATTAATTTTAATAATTTAAAAAGAAAAAAACGTTTCCCTTAGAAATATAAACCCATCTTGCAGCATGGCACGTTAATTCTGACACACTGAATCAAGTTTTCTAACATTATAACAAACATTAAAATAACCTGAGTCCTGCTTTCAAAATCATGACTGTCTTCTATGTTGTCTGAAGGGAAAAAGTTTATAGGTCACATTTTAGGACAGGCCAGTGTAGATTAACTCACAACTGCTTTTCATATTTACAACTTGGGTTCAGAATGCCACACTATATTTCTTCAGTAACCCTAGGGATTTGAATTTGACAGAAATCAGGGTTTCGGGCTCTCAATTTTAGTTGCTTTTTAAAAATGTATTTTTTTAAATTGAAGGACAATTGCTTCACAGAATTTTGGAATCCGTTTGCAGCATCACCCCCAAAATCTCCAGCTGTAACACACAAAGCTTGAGCTTTGCAGAGAAATCATTCTGCCTTGTCCTGCTTTCCTTCAGTCAGTGTGCCAACTGAAGGTTGGCACCTGCCATCTGCCTCTCATCAATTAAATAACAAGCTGTCCTGGCCACTGGCCTTCAACCCCCTGAGAGGAGTTCAGGGTGGAGATCAGGAATGAGGCCCTCTGCTCTGGGAAAAACTGGCAGAACAGTCCTTCAGATTGATAGATATTTCCAGACGATGTAATGAGCCTAATTCTTGCATCTCCTCATTTCTAGAAAAGCACTAAAACCCTTCATGGTGATGTCTGCTCCTCGTAACTAGCAGTAGCCTTCTGGAAAAGAAAAAAATGCGTTTGATTGCGTGTGTTTCCCACTTCTCCAAAGTCGTGCATACACTGACCCCTGCCCTGCCTCTGTGGGCAGCTCCTCAGAGCTTCTGAAACGCTGTCTCCCAGGCGATAGCCCTCATTTTGCCCCCAATGAGAACTTTACTCACAGCTCTCACATCCTGTGCTTTTTCCGTCGACCGCGGGGCGTCTGCAGGGCTCATGCACGTCCTGTCAGCAGTCATTATCATTTGTAGAAAGGCCACACACAGCTCAGGAGCTAGACAGTCCTGTCACAGGAGCAGCTCGGGGCCTGCAGAGGAAGCCAGACGCACACGAGTCCCGAGTCTGTGGTCTGCAATCGGCTGGGGGTCAGGGGAGAATCCCTGCATCTGCCAGGAGCCTAGGGTGGGGAGCGAGGTGTCTAGGGGGGTGTCCATAGGGTCGGGGAAGGTGCTGCGCCCAGGACCCCATGTTCCAGGGACCCCAAGTCTGAGAAGAGAGGCACTGCCCGGAGGTTGGGTGGGCGTCTGATTTCTCTCTGTGTGCCTCCAGCCCATGAGGTCAGGAGACACCCAGCCTCAGGCCCGGGGGCTGAGACTCAGCCCCTGACCCCAGGGTGAGGCCGGTGGGACCCCACCAACGGGGCTGTGTGCCTCCAGCCCATGAGGTCAGGGGACACCCAGCCTCAGGCCCGGGGGGCTGAGACTCGGCCCCGACCCCAGGGGCAGGGGCCGGTGGGACCCCCACCAACGGGGGGCAGCTGCCTGTTCTTTTCTTGTCTCTCTCTCTCTTTTTTTAAGAGACATCTTTCCCTCTGCACCAAGAAAGCGAGAATGTGTGGTCCTGGAAGTAATCACCATCTGCACTTTTAAGGTCTGCACTTCATCAAGCCTGGCATGTTCCCTTTCGTGAAAACTATTAGAAATTTTGCATTTGATGAAAAGTTTAAAAAGTCACTTTAAATGGAAGGCTTTTAATTCACATAATATTTAGGAGTGGAAACTTCCTTGTAAATTATGGATGGAACTTGGAAAGAATATGGGCTTTTTGGTTTTATAGAATATTCTTCCTTCTTTTAACCGAAGAGGAATTCAGAATCTTCTCGTTTTCAAGGCTTTCAGTATTTTGCGGCTCCAGCGCAAGCAGTGAGGGTGTGCTTCCCCCTCAACCTTAGATAGACGTGGAGGCTGAGAGGCGAGGAAGGGGCAGCTGTGTGCTTTAACGTAATAAACAGAACATTGTTCCTAGATGCCCACTCCCTGACAGGGGGCTGCCTGGGGCAGAGACAAGACTGCAACTGGGAGCTCCATCGAAAAGCTCTCAAGAAACAAGCAATTCTACCTCCTCAAGATTTCTCTTGTTTTGTGCTCAATTTTGGAAGACATGCAGATCTGTAAAAAACAAGTTTTTAAAATGTTTGGCAAAATGTGCATTTCTTGCAAAACTACTGGAAAGGTTACCAAGACAAGGAAAAGCCCTTGAGCCCCCTGTGGGATGCTTCTGTTTTGTTTTTCTTTCTTTCTTTCTTTTTTTTTTTTTTTAGTATTTTGAAAGTTGTTTGGGTGGGCCGTTTGTTGCATCAGGGTACTCCTCTGAGAAGATGGCCGCTAGCTGGCATACAGGGTTGAGGACATGGAGAAGTTCGGTGCTCATGGCACATTCGCAATGGCAGAACCTTTTCCAGCCAAGCTGTCTTGGGGGCCGTGGTGCCAGCCGAGGGGCAGCTGGCAGGCCTGGCTGGCACAGCAGGCAGCCTCTGAGGCTAGGGCCCAGCCGTCCCCTCTGCCTGTTGAGGACTGGTTCCCTTCACTTGTCAGAGCTTGAATACTGGTTTTGGCTTTGAAATAATGGAGAAGCCGCAAGTGAGAAAGGCGGGAATCAAGACAAAATTGGGGCCGCTCGGATGCGCCTGCCACGCGCTGTGGCCAGGCGGCCCTGGGCAGAGCCAGCAGCCTCGGCCGGGAGGCGCCCACACGGCGCCTTCACGAGGGCCGGCCTGCGTTCGCTGTCCCAGTCAAAAGCAGCACTTCTGGCTCGCTGGGGGAACGGTGGCATCTGCGGGCTACGGGCTGGGCAGGCGCGAGTGCCTGCCCCCTCGCAGGGACACAGGACGGAGGCTGCCTTCTTCACTGCAGCCCTCTTTCTCCCCAGCTCCAGCGGCTCCGTGAAGCACCGGACACACGGACGCAGAGGCAGGAGCCCGCTCTCCCGGGGCTCAGGACGGTGCTGGTGGAAGCGGCCCCAGCCACACCCAGGCGCTTGCCCCTTCGCGAGGCGTCGATGGGGACTGCCAAAGCCAGCTCCTAGCAAGTCAGGGCGAGGAGTCGAGTCGCGTCTGCCCCGCCCCTGGGGCCCTGGGCCGCTTCCCGGCCTCGCCGCCGGCGGGCCCCAGGGCCGGGGAGGCAGGCGCGCCACTGACTCCGCCGCGGGAGCAGGAGGCGCGGAGCAGCGCTGAAAGCAGAGAGCCTCCTGCGCTTCCTGATCTGTGTGCTTTCTCTGAAAGACGCCAAGAACGACACAGCTGCGTCCTCTTAAGACGTTCAAGTCCATGGCAATGAGGGGCTTTCGAAGTTTAATTATGGAACGAGCAGCAGACACGTCTAAATAAGGGGAAATGAGTCTTCCAAAAAGTCTTTTCTGAAAGGTTGTACAAATGCAAAATTGTGTTCTTCAGACACAGGAAGGCTGGGGTCTGAGGCGAGTGGGCAGCCTCAAGGGCGCGTGCGCCCATAGCGCCTCGCAGGTGACCAGGAGGCAGGCAGGTTCCTGACTCGGCCAGGAAGAGTCCAGGCGGCAGTGGGAACAGGGCTGTGGGCCTCTAGGGGTCACTGGACTGCCTAAGCGACCCCCGATACGTGCTGGCAGCGCCCCTCGAGCATCAGCGGGAGGAGCCGACGCAGAATGTCCTATAGGGAGTTCGACAGCGCTGCGGCTGCCCTGCTGCCAGCCGGGTGTTTTCTCCAGGGAGATGCTGGCCCCATCACCGCTGCCCTGAGCAGGAGAGGCCAGGCTGGCTTCCACACCCCATGCTCTTCACTCCTTACCAGGCGTCCATCCAGGGCAGCATTAGCCTCGGAGCCCAGGGACTCATGGATGTGGGTGCCCTCACAGTGAGGTCAGGGGCGGGTCCCTTCATAGTGACGTCATGGAGGAGGGTCCCCTCACAGTGAGGTCATGGAGGCGGGTCCCCCTCACAGTGAGGTCAGGGGTGGGCCCCCCCCAGTGGGTCTGGAGGCGGGTCCCCCCAGTGAGGGCGTGGGTCACCTGCTGCCTTTCCCGGCGCCGAGCACAGAGTTCCACAATCCTCTCAGAATCTGGGGGCCAGGGTCACTTGTCCGGGCTCCTTGGGGATGGGAAGGGCCCTACTGGTTGTTGACCCCAGTAACTGGCCTAGACCATTCAAAGATAGATGCACAGCAAGCATTTATAAACCCAACACATGATCATGAAGGGGCTGCTTCACGCCAGGCAGGTGCTCGGGACTCTGCACAGCAGGGGTGCGGGGTGCTGGCTGACCACCTGCTACCTCCTGAAGGAAGCCTGGGTATCAGAGTAGGAATTAATACAGCTTTAAATATATGTGATTAGTTTGTGCTAGAAATTAAAAAACAAAAATTTAGAAGTGGATCGGAAGCTTGAAACGACTATTGGAAATTCTAGGATTAAAAATTCAATACCTGAAATCAATAACTCAGTAAACTAGCTAGAAGAAACAATGAAACAGATGTCTAAGAGGTAACACCGAGAACAAAGCGCAGAGAGAACCCGGGAGAGACTCATAAGAATAAAGAGCAAAAGCCGTCGTGGAGCAAGTGCAAGGCCACTGGCTTATCATCCGAGCTCCGAAGCCCAGGAAGGATGGGTGGAGAGGAGTGAGCATTTAAAAGATGAAGATTACTCAAAACTGATGAAAGACATCAAACCACAGATTCAAGAACCCCGCATAAACCCCAGTCAGAATAAGCACAAAGGAATGAACAATAAAGAGGGCACATCAAAATAATACTCCAAAAGCAAAGATGAAAAGTCAAGCAGAAAATCTTTAAATTGGCCTTGGGAAGAAAAGACCTTTTCCATTTTATAAGAGCCTAAACTGAAACTGAGACTTAACTTTTTAATAGAAGCTGGAAGACGTCCTTCAAAAACTGAGACAAATACGGTTGCAAATCCTACAGGCCATTTGGATATGCATTTCTGAAATAAAGGCAACATAGTAGGGTTATTTAAAAATAGAGAGGGGAATTGAAAAAGAGTACAAAAAGTTAGGAAAGACTTGTCAGTTGCCAGAGAGACACTGAATTCCAGTTAAAGGAGGTTCAGTTCAGTAACTCAGTCATGTCCAGCTCTTCACAACCCCATGGACTAAAGCACGCCAGGCCTCCCTGTCCATCACCAACTCCTGTAGCTTACCCGAACTCATGTCCATGAGTCAGTCATGCCATCCAACCATCTCATCGTCTGTCATCCCCTTCTCCTCCCGCCTTCATCTTTCCCAGTAACAGGGTCTTTTCCAATGAGTCAGTTCTTCGAATCAGGTGGCCAAAGTATTGGAGTTTCAGCTTGAACATTAGTCCTTCCAATAAATATTCAGGACTGATTTCCTTTAGGATTGACTGGTTTGATCTCTTTGCTGTCCAAGGGACTCTCAAGAGTCTTCTCCAACACCACAGTTCAAAAGCATCAATTCTTTCTTTATAGTCCAACTCTCACATCCATACATGACTACTGCAAAAACCATAGCCTTGACTAGACAGACCTTTGTTGGCAAAGTAATGTCTCTCCTTTTCAATATGCTGTCTAGGTTGGTCATAATTTTCCTTCCAAGGAGTAAGCATCTTTTAATTTCATGGCTGCAGTCACCATCTGCAGTGATTTTGGAGCCCCAAGAAATAAAATCTGTCACTGTTTCCCCACTGATTTGCCATGAAGTGATGGGACCAGATACCATGATCTTCATTTTCTGAATGTCGAGTTTTAAGCCAGCTTTTTCACTCTGCTCTTTCACTTTCATCAAGAGACTCTTTAGTTCCTCTTCACTTTCTGCCATAAGGGTGGTGTTATCTGCATATCTGAGGTTATTGAGATTTCTCCTGGGAGTCTTGATTCCAGCTTGTGTTTCTTCCAGCCAGTGTTTCTCATGATGTACTCTGCATATGAGTTAAATAAGCAGGGTGACAATATACAGCCTTGACGTACTCCTTTTCCTATTTGGAACCAGTCTGTTGTTCCATGTCCAGGTCTAACTGTTGTTTCCTGACCTGCATACAGGTTTCTCAAGAGGCAGGTCAGGTGGTCTGGTATTCCCATCTCTTTCAGAATTTTCCACAGTGTATTGTGATCCACACAGTCAAAGGCTTTGGCATAGTTAATAAAGCAGAAATAGATGTTTTTCTGGAACTCTCTTGCTTTTTTGATGATCCAGCGGATGTTGGCAATTTGATCTCTGGTTCCTCTGCCTTTTCTGAAACCAGCTTGAACATCTGGAAGTTCATGGTTCACGTATTATTGAAGCCTGGCTTGGAGAATTTTGAGCATTGCTTTACTAGCGTGTGAGAAAAGGTTACTTTGAGTTAAATGCTGGGAAGGAAGATGAGAGGTTACTTACTACAGAGAATCAGCACTCAGAGTCGAGAGGGTCAGAGTGTGTTAAAAAGAAGTGTTTGGATAAAGCTAACAATGAAACAGTGAAGCAAATCTCTCGCAAACCGGCTGGCAATCTCACATGGACAGAACCGAGAGAGAGGGATGAGCCAGCGGCCATCTCAAAGCCGGTGGACACAGAAACGCAGCACAGGTGAGTGAAAGCCGCTCAGTCGTGTCCGACTCTGTGACCCTGTGGACTGTACAGTCCACGGAATTCTCCAGGCCAGAATACTGGAGTGGGTGTCCTGTCCCTTCTCCAGTGGATCTTCCCAACCCAGGAATTGAACCGGGGTCTCCTGCGTTGCAGGCAGATTCTCTACCAACTGAGCTATTAAGGGAGCCGAATATAACACAAAACAGATGATGGTGCTGAGGTTAATGTGCCTCCTTCAGTGAGTGTGAAGGTGCTCAGTGCACCTATTGAAATACTTGAAACTGGCTGACAGAGGAAAACTCCAAGGCGACTTTGTATGTAAGAGACACTCTTAAACCAAAAGATTCAAAAAGAAGCAACTGAAGGAAGGGTTGGAATAGAGCAGGCTAGCGTCATGACCGCTCTTCCCAACTTTCAGGGTTTTCCGCATCACCAGGAGCAGCTCATCTCAGCCCCCCAGACACACCAGCACCTGCTGCAGCCCTGCCCTCCTTCAGGGCCTGGGTCCTCAGTTCTAGAACCCCAACTTCTCCCCTATCCTCCCACCCCTAGGGATGTGTCTGCTTCCAAAGCTACGACCTCTGATAGCTCACTGATCTCTTCCCTACTAGTCTAATGTGATTTAGCCAATTCCTTAAATTACGTTTTCTGCCCTAAAATAAACAGAAAGCTCAAGACATGGCTAAGTAAAGACTAAAGAGGAGATTAATTATAACACAAAGAGCAGACTAAAGCAGAAACACGTTTGTGAAAAGTCAACAAAACACGCAGAAATTACAAGCTAGCTTAATCAAGAAAATAGGAGAAAGACAAATAAATGAAATTAGAAATGGCAAGATAAAAATAGCTGTAAATCAGAAGAAAAGTTTAAAACCCAAGATAACAACACTTGGTGCAATTTCATCCATGTAAAATGTAAACACCCAAATAAACTAAAAATTTCACTTTGCAGTTTTATAAAGTTGACCATAGTAGAGTCGTTACGTTGAAATCAACATCCTCAAAAGAACCTGAGCCAATAAAGAACTCTTCTAGAGAAAGCAAAACACCCAGACAATCTACCAGGCAGATTTCAGAAAGCTATAGATTTGGTTATCACACTGCTATCTGAATTATTTTTGAGCACAGGGAAAAAGGACAACCTCCAAATTACCTTCATCAGGAGTAAAATATTGATTCCAGAAGCAGAGAATGAAACAAAACAAGTATAAGTCACTTTCATTTAGTAATAATGATGCAAAAATAAAAGATTTGCAAAAGTGTATAACAACACATTGAAACGTGATACTTCTTTAGCACACTAACTTTGCACAGAGTGGCCCCTAAACTGCAGGACTACATCCAAGTGTCCTGAGATCCCTGAGGCTTTTAAGGGATTCTTGAGGCTGAACTATTTTTTTAAATATAAATTTATTTATTTTAATTGGAGATTAATTACTTTACAGTATTGTATTGGTTTTGCCATACCTCAACATATATCCGCCACAGGTGTACACGTGTTCCCCATCCTGAACCCCCCTCCCTCCTCCCTCCCCATACCATCCCTCTGGGTCGTCCCACTGCACCGGCCCCAAGCATCCAGTATCATGCATCGAACCTGGACTGGTGATTCATTTCACATATGATATTATACATGTTTCAATGCCATTCTCCCAAATCATCCCACCCTCTCCCTCTCCCACAGAGTCCGAAAGCCTGTTCTGTGCATCTGTGTCTCCTTTGCTGTCTCACATACAGGCTGAACTATTTTAAAACTAGTACTCAGCTTCCCTGGTGGCTCAAATGGTAAAGCATCTGCCTGTGATGAGGAAGACCTGGGTTCAATCCCTGGGTCGGGAAGCTCCCCTGGAGAAGGAAATGGCAACCCACTCCAGTATTCTTGCCTGGAAAATCCCAGGGATGGAGGAGCCAGGCGGGCTACAGTCCATGGGGTTGCAAAGAGTTGGACACGGCTGAGCGACTGAACTGAACATTTTTCCCACTGTGTTGATATTCACACTGATGGAGAAACAAGACCAAGCAAAGCCAGCCACACCCGGGTGGCCTGATCCTGTGGGGCCACCAGGGCCCTTTTCACAGAAGGCGACTTTCCCACAGCCCAGGGTGGGGCCGCTTGGGGGTGATCCAGTCACGCTGTGTCTACTGTGGCTACATTTCAGTTGCCATTACATCAGCTCCACCTCAGATCAGCAGGTGTTAGACCTCAGAGGTTGGCGACCCCTGCTTTGGGGGGACCCTCCACTCCAGACAAACACCAGATTTTTATCAGAGGAGCTGTGCTGACTGAGGAGTGGTGGGCTCTGCTGGTTCGAGAGGAGCTCAGAGTTTGAGGGGCTGACGCCTCCCCCTCCCCGGGCTGCCTCCAGACGCCCCACCACCACCACCACTCCACCCTCCAAGATGGACTCAGAAGGTAACTGTCTGGAGGAAAGGCAGCTCCCATCCCTGACCACAGGAATCAGACAGAGCTGAGGCTGCAGAGACGCAGCCCTTGTTGTTAGGAAATTTTCTTCCTACCTACAAATTGAAAGCAAAAAAGAATAAAATCATGCAGAGTGTCTCTGCTCAGGGAGCTGCCACGGGAAAGCAGTGTGTGTGTCGGGACACCTGACCGCAAAGCTGGGCGCTCCCTGGAGGGAGAGAATTCTCTGGAAGACCAGAAGTGGAGAGGCGACAGATGGCAACGTCTGCGTCGAGGACATTTGCCCCTGGACTTGGGTTTGGGGCCTCTGAATAGTCTTAGAGTTAGTAATGATCTGAAAAAGGTGGTAATCAGCTGACTAATGTCATGTCAGCAGAGCTGACCTTCAGAGGGATCACTCGCCCTCGAGAAGGGTGAGGACGTAAATGGTTCAGAAAAGTATAATCATTCAACTGAGAAATTACAAAGAACCCTGTGAAAAGAAAACAGGAGCTCATTTAAAGTAAATAGCTCCAGTCAACTTACAGAATGAAGCGCAAATTTATCTTGGAACCGTGATCATCATCAGAGATCTCAGCATGCGCGTTTACAAGAGGAAAACAGACAAGCAAACAGACGTGAGCGGCTCTGTTTTCCCTCCCGACCCATAGGAAAATGAAAACTGTCGTTGATTATCTTTTCTGCAAGTTGGTGGTGTGGGGCTAGACTGACTGCTTGGAGGCTTTCGGGTGCAGACACCAGGGTGCAGACCTCCTGGCTTCCAGCTCTTTGGGATGCAGGCCAGTATCCTGGGGACCAAGCGCATGCCCAGGCTCACGGCTCCCTAAGCATGCAGGAAAGCACCGTTTCGCCTGGAGGCGGGGCCCGTTTGCCTGGATTTATCCTGTGGTCCTTAGCGGCTAAACAGCAGCAGCAGCCCAGTGTAACTACGTGCCGTGCTTGCTTAGTCACCGAGTCGTGTCCGGCTCTGCGATCCCGTGGGCGGCAGCCCGCCAGACTCCTCTGTCCGTGGGGCTCTCTAGGCAAGAATACCGGAGTGGGTTGCCGTGCTCTCCTCCAGGGGATCTTCCCGACCCAGGGATTGAACCCAATGTAATTATTACTGCGGCCCTACTTAAACTCTTTAGGCATCCTGATTTGAGTAGAAATTGTATTAATCCAGGAGTTAAGGTTAAGGGCCTGGACGCTGCACCAGCCCCTGGCTCTTCCACCTGCATGATGCATAACGTGGAGTGAGGGGTGGGAGTGGCCCCCTGTGTCTTTCCCTCCTGATAAACTGGCCAGCACGAGGCCTCCAGCTGTGGGGTCCACAGCACATGCTCCTGGTGTTGCCCTAGGCAAGGAGAGCCCTGCAGTGCTCTTGTCCCAGGAGCAAACCAGCCCAGGCCCATTTCTGCCAGGGGCCCTCCTCCTGGTAAAGCCTTTTGTGGGGAGAGAGCTGGGCCAGAACAGACTGAGACAGGAGGGTCCTTTCCAGCAAGTGAGTGAAGCTGCTTCGTTATCCTGTCGCCAGTGCCTGAAGGAGCCTTGATGTGTACATCCAGCAGGACAGATTTCCCACGCCAGCAGGGCAACGCCTGAGGGGAATGCAGTCTCCCAAAAATCGTGTTTGCTGCAGCCTTCGGAGGTGTCTGGGGAGAGAGAAAATGGTCCCTAAGGACAAGCAGGCGTTCAGCTTTCACACCGTCCGCTCGCCAAGCCGGATGAGCCCGGGTGACGCCAGAGGCACATGGAGTGCAGGGCAGAGGGCAGAGGGGCGCCCTGGTTGCCCAGCGCATTACTGCAAGAGAGCCAGCTTCTTCCCCGGAGAGCGTGCAGGCTCCAGGTCCTCGTTCCACGGCTCTGCGCACGTAGGACACAGGCCATTCCTTCACGCGGCCTGACCACCGTTCCATTAACACAACCGTTGTCTTTTATTGTAAATGGCCAGAGGCTCAATGTATACGGACCGCGGGGCACCCCAGGCACCCACATCGTGTATTTATGGACTTCTCTCAAATCCTTCCAAGTGCAAGGATGTCCATTTCCACAGTCTGGACACACCAAGCCCACGCCTTGAAGAGGTGGCATGCATTTTAAAAAGCTGTACATCTTTTATGAGATATTAAAGTAAAGCAAGATTGTGAAAGCCACTTCAACACAAAAGGCAGTGTCAGATGCAAATGAAGCCTCGATTCGCTGGGCTTCTCTACAAGTCTCACAGAGTTACTGTTCCTCTTTCACGAATGAAGATCACGACGTCTTCAGCGCGACTTATGTGTTCTTGTCACAGAATGGCTGTGAGCAGAATACTTCCATGGCCCCTCAGGCTACTAGGAAGGTGCTTCAGGCTTTGATTTATTTTGATTTGTACCTTGTAAGGAGCACTCAAGGGTCTGCTGCTGCTGCTGCTCCTGCTGCTGCTGAGTCGCTTCAGTCGTGTCCGACTCTGTGCGACCCCATAGACAGCAGCCCACCAGGCTCCCCCGTCCCTGGGATTCTCCAGGCAAGAACACGGGGGTGGGTTGCTGTTTCCTTCTCCAATGCATGAAAGTGAAAAGTGAAAGTGAAGTCGCTCAGCCCTGTCCAACTGTTCACGACCCCATGGACTGCAGCCCGCCAGGCTCCTCCGTCCATGGGGAGTTTCCAGGCGAGAGTGCTGGAGTGGGTGCCATTGCCTTCTCCCTCAAGGGTCTGAGGGCATGGCAACCCCCTCCAGTATTCCTGCCTGGAGAATCCCACGGACAGAGGAGTCTGTCGGGCTATAGTCCTTAGGGTCCCAAAGAGTAGGACACGCCTGAGTGATGGAGCAGGCACACAGGTTTGGGGCTTGAGGTTCAGTCTCTGCAGCTGGGCGGGAGGAGGCACCGCTTCCTGTGGGCACAGAGTCTGCGCATCTCGCCAGTGAGCCCAGCCCTGGCCCTTCCCACCCTCACCGGCCACACACACGAGTGTTAGGGGCTTGGGGGCCCAAAAACGTCTGAGGCTAAAATGGAAATCAAAGCTAGATTTCTTTCGGTCTGCTCCGTCTGAATTCTGTCTTTAATAGATCCAGGATTTGCATTTATGGCCCCATGAAAGGTCATTTTCTATTCCTGGTGATCATTGCTTATTTTCCTTGTTTCAGACGAAAACAAACTAGAAATAAGTTGATGGGGAAATGCATTTTGATTCTTTAACAATGTTACATAATAAGATCAATCTTGGATTGTATTTTTTTCATTTATACAGAGTCTACTCATTTATAAAGGTCAAATGACATTAACTCAATAGAGACATATTGTAAAATACCCAACAGGAATATTTGATAAAATAATATCTTTTCAAATTTGTGCTAAGTCATAATTTAAAGCTGAAGACTGTATTTTGCCTTGCTCTCATATGCATAGACTTGGTAGTAAGAACATCCCTTGGATATGAATATATATATATATTTTTAAGCCGTGATGATGGTGTGGGAGAACTTTTCTGAGCTGTGCTCTGGGTGACCTTGGAGACAGCGCCATGATGGGGGTGCTTTCAGTGGAGGAGACCCGGCCGCCGGCGCTGCCCCCAGCCAGCACACCCGCCTGACTGCCACCTCTGCAGAGAGGACGAGGCCCTGTGATGCGGGAAGCGCCCCACTGGGCAGGAGAGTGTGGGAAGCGTGCTGGCCTCTGCTGCAGGAACGGGCTGCCTTTCTCAGAGAAAGCCCCCAGCCTCCTGGGATTCTCATGAGGATGGGCCCCTCCAGGCAGCACTCGGCGGCTGGCACCCTGCGCATCACGGGCGAGCCCTGGTGACATGTGGCCTGGGTGGGGGTGTCAACCTCAGACGAGGAGGGGGCTGCTGCTGACGTCCACGGGCTTCTTCAGCCCAGGGCAGCCCCCTCCTCCTGCAGATCTCGGGGCGGCTGAGTCACCTGAGGTTGGAAACTCAGGAATCCTGCCAGGTCCGCTGAGGCTAAATTCCCTGTTTGCTTCCTCTTCCCAGGAAGTGACATTTTCAGCTGCGTGTGGCCGTTGCTTCCCAGCACAGTCACCGGGGGAGAGGCAGCCCCCACCCTCCTGAAGAAAGAGGCTGGCGGGCCTGCAGGCGGAGGGGCGTCCTTTCCTTGTCCAAGCGCCTGGACCCCTCTGGCACCCTCACCTGTGGGAGGGCGGGACGGGGGGTGGAGGTGCGGCTGAGCCTCGGATCTCTGTCCCCTAAGCAGAGGTACCCGATTCACGTTGTCTGGTTGGCCTGGGGCGGGCGGATGAGTCCTAGGACTTAGACAGCAAACCCCACCACGAGACTGGCACGATTCACTTTATTTTCTAATTTCATTTGGTGACTTTACATGTCACCACACAGCCTCAGTAGCACAGGACAGAGTTGCGTTTGCACAGAAGCACAGAAAACAGTGAGAGTCAGGCTTCCCCAGTCTCCAGAGCATTAATTAGATGCCATTATTTGCCAGCTGGATGCTGACAGTGGATCAGCGATGGGACAGACTGATCACGCTGCCAGAGGCCCTGCTAACTGTGCCGTGGTAACAGGGGTACACCTCGCAGGAGCCAGCAGCTCAGCCCCAGCAGCTTGTCTCGGAGGATGGCAGAGACGGAGGGGGAGGACCAGGAGGCCCAGAAGCAGGCACTCCCATCCCTGTCTGCCAGCGCCGGGCCTCAGCGCCCACGACGGCCCGCCACGAGCTCCGCAACGCTGAGCAGCCCCTCGCCCTTCAGACGTGTCCCCCTGAGAGATCTCATCCCCCGCCACCCCACATTTCCTTCCAGGAGCCACCGTGCTTCATGCCGTGACCCTCCACCCTCCGATGCCCACGCCGAGGACGCCACGTTGCTCCTCCTCCTCTCTCCTCTTCCCAATCGGAGTTTCCTCGCCTCCTAGGAGCTCCTCCCTGACCAAACCCACGCTCACGCCTCCCTCCACTACCTCCCAGGATCCTGTTGCCATCGGACCTGAGGGAAGGCCGAAGAGCTCAGGGGGCCCAGGCCCCCTGCCAGTCCACACCCCACTCTCCACCCAAGAACGCAGTCTACAGTTCAGTTCAGTCGCTCAGTCATGTCCGACTCTTTGCGACCCCATGAATCGCAGCACGCCAGGCCTCCCTGTCCATCACCAACTCCTGGAGTTCACTCAGACTCACGTCCATCGAGTCCGTGATGCCATCCAGCCATCTCATCCTCGGTCAGCCCCTTCTCCTCCTGCCCCCAATCCCTCCCAGCATCACAGTCTTTTCCAATGAGTCAACTCTTTCCATGACGTGGCCAAAGTACTGGAGTTTCAGCTTTAGAATCATTCCTTCCAAAGAACACCCAGGGCTGATCTCCTTCAGAATGGATTGGTTGGATCTCCTTGCAGTCCAAGGGACTCTCAAGAGTCTTCTCCAGCACCACAGTTCAAAAGCATCAATTCTTCAGTGCTCAGCCTTCTTCACAGTCCAACTCTCACATCCATACATGACCACTGGGAAGAGCATAGCCTTGACTAGACGGGCCTTAGTCAGCAAAGCAATGTCTCTGCTTTTGAATATGCTATCTAGGTTGGTCATAACTTTTCTTCTAACAAGTAAGTGTCTTTTAATTTCATGGCTGCAGTCACCATCTGCAGTGATTTTAGAGTCCAAAAAAATAAAGTCTGACACTGTTTCCACTGTTTCCCCATCTATTTCCCATGAAGTGATGTGCATAAATACCTGCAAATTGCCTCTGTGCTCAGCACGTGCAGGTCCATGCAAAAAGCAAGCCAAGTGAGTGAATTTGACGAGTTCCAGGGATTTCCAGAGTCTGTCCCGCTTCTGGGAGGAGAGATTCCTTCCACAGGCGGTGAGCACCCTTGGGCAGAGGCTCTGAGGTGGAGGTGCTGCGGGAGGCGTGCCGGCAGGCATCTCCCGGCACCAGTGCGGGCCTTCGGGGCGGCCCCTGTGCCCCCAGCACTGTCCCCAGGGGGTGTGGGGACTGTGGCCCGCGGAGCAGCTCACTGCGCTCACTTGGCTCCTCCAGGAGCCTCAGGCTGCCGTGTGGGCCTCTGGAAGCCGTGCCTGCAGCGATGGGGGGCTGTCTCCATCTGTGTGTCTGCAGACGCCACCGCTCTGCCCCCAAGCTCACCGCCACCACCAGGCCTGTGCGAGTCTCTCAGCAATAGATGTGTGTGCATGTGAGCTGTTCTTAAAATCAATCCATTTTGAATTGTATTATTCCATACAATAATATGAAGCCCAAGCTGAAATCAAGATTGTAGGGAGAAATGGGAGAAATGTCAATAACCTCAGATATGCAGATGACAACACCCTTATCACAGAAAGTGAAAGAAACTAAAGAGTTTCTTGATGAAAGTGAAAGAGGAGAGCGAAAAAGCTGGCTTAAAGCTCAACATTCAGAAAACGAAGATCATGGCACCTGGTCCCATCACCTCATGGCAAACACATGGGGAAACAGTGGAAACGGTGACAGAGCTTATTTTCCTGGGCTCCGACATCACTGCAGATGGTGGAAATTGAAAGACGCTTTGAAATTAAAAGACACATCCATGAAATTAAAAGACACTTTCTTCTTGGAAGAAGAGCTATGACCAACCTTGACAGCATATTAAAAAGCAGAGACTTGACTTTGCCAAAAGGCCGTCTAGACAAAGCTATGGTTTTTCCAGTAGTCGTGTATGGATGTGATTTGACCATAAAGAAAGCTGAGTGCTGAAGAACTGATGCTTTTGAACTGTGTTGTTGGAGAAGACTCTTGACAGCAAGATCAAACAAGTCAGTTCTAAAGGAAATCAATCCTGAATGTTCATTGCAAGGACAGATGCTGAATCTGAAACTCCAGTACTTTGGCCACCTGATGCAAAGAACCGACTCATTTGAAAAGACCCTGATGCTGGGAAGGATTGAAGGCGGGAGGAGAAGGGGATGACAGAGGATGAGATGGTGGGACGGCATCACCAACACAATGGGCGTGGGTTCGGGTGGACTCTGGGAGTTGGTGGTGGACAGGGAGGCCTGGTGTGCTGCCGTCTGTGGAGTCGCAGAGTTGAACACGACTGAGAGACTGAACTGATTCCACACAAAAATATACTTATTTCATACTGTAGCCACAGTAAAGCTAACTCAAAATAAAGTTTCTTAGGACGGAAGGGTACTGGGTGAAGACCAGGGTCCACGTGTTGGGCGCGTCCCCGTGACTGACCAGAGAACCACATGTTGTTGAGAACTGTGCTGACTCAATGCTGGTTTTGCTCCGGTTTAAATCACTTCACTCAGACATGGCATTTACTACCATTATCAATCAAGTTTTCACGAAGTGTTTAGATATAGGGCGAGTGCAGATGTGGCTGGCACAGATGTTTGCTTCCTTGAGCCAGTGTTTGTTTGCATGACCTGCAGCAAGGACTCGAGAAGGACTTTAATAAAATATTACAGGAGGAATAGAATTTTAATATCATCTAAATAAAATTTTAATTTTTCAGGTAAGAAAACAGGCTCAGGAGGAAATGTGGCCTCCGAGGAAATAACCGTAAATCATTTCAGCTCCTAAGAAAGCCCGCAGCCTTGCAGGACAGCACCGTGAGACTGTCTCTAAACTCCTGGAATCACTCTGCGAGGACCCTGAAGCCTGCAACGGCGTCTTCTAATGTCTAAGCAGCTGCTCTTGGGCAGAGCGGTCCCCTCGCCCGCTGCCCCTGCTGCTGTGGAACACAGACCTGCAGCGCTCAGAAGCCTGCCTTTTCCTGCTGCTGCTACTGCTGAGAGGATAACTAATGTAATTTTTTGGCTTTCAGCCCAAAAATAAGTAGAAGCAAACGGTGCTGGCAGGTGGTTGTCACCAGTTCGTCAGATTAGGGAACTTCCGCTCTGACCAGGAGGCCGTGGCCCCTGGGAACTGGCAACCCAGCAAGAGGAGCAAACGCCAGACACACACTCGGGCGGGATCTCCCTGGTGACCGTCCTGTCTTGAGGTCAACCCACTTGTATTAATTACACCTTACTGACCCTCTAGTATAGTTTATACCATGCTCAGAAATAGACTATTAATGATTACTAAGTAAATATTCTTACGCTTTCCTAGTAAGCACAGCCTGTGTAAACACTATCACTGTGAGTGTTTAGGTGTATTAACTGAGCTTCCCTGGTGGCTCAGAGGGTAAAGCGTCCGCCTGCAGTGCGGGAGACCTGGGTTCAATCCCTGGGTCAGGAGGATCCCCTGGAGGAGGGCATGGCAACCCACTCCAGTATCCTTGCCTGGAGAATCCCATGGACGAAGGAACCTGGTGGGCTACAGTCCATGGGATCGCAAAGAGTTGGACACGACCAAGCAACTTCACTTTCTTTCTTTCAGGTTTATTAACTAACACAGCAGAGGTTTTATTCTGAGCTTTGAATTCTTGATGGAAAAAAATCTTGTCACATTGACTACTTCCCAGGAGGGCTGAGAGCACACCTGGATGGGGGTCCCTGTGGTGGGGGCAGCGGGGGCTGTGGGGAGAAAGAAGGTGACCCCCGACTCTGCCTGGGGCACCGGCCTTGACGCCACCCACACGTGTGAGGCTCTGTGCTTATGTCTCAGCCATTACTCCCGAAGTCTCAGCTGAGCCTGAGCTGAGCCTGGTGTTTCCTGGCAATGAAGGTCTGGGAGGCGTGCGAGCTGTTCTGTGATGAGCGTTCCAGAGAAGATGGCCATGTCCCAGCAGCAACGATAGTGAGGGTCAAACATTCAGAACATCCCGAATCGCAACCCCTGCTTCTGGGTTTTGGTGAAAAACAAACAAAGCAGACGTGAATCCCAAAGGACGTGTGATGGGAGCAGATAATTCCTGAATCTTTATGGCCTGCTTTATTACTTACTGGTGCTTTCTGATGAGGCATTAAAAATAAATAATACAAGCTTTTTAAGGCCTTTTGTTACTGGGACACAATGCAATAAAATCCATGAGCCTAAACTGATTTTACGTGTGCAGCTGTGAATAATCCAGCTGTTCACTGAGAATTATCCAAATGGGTCTTTGAGGTGTTTCTTTATAGCAGAAAAATCCAGAGCAACAGGATAACTTAACTACATGTTATGTTTTGAAACAACTTGAAAGCTTTTTGTTACCCATCATATAAATGTTGAACGTAGATTACTTTTGTGAATACTGATACAGAGAATTTACTTAACAATCATAAATACGGAGAAGATTAATATCTGTAATATATAAAGTGAAAGTGAAGTTGCTCAGTCGTGTCCGATTCTTTGAGACTCCATGGACTGTAGCCTACCAGGTTCCTCCATCCAAGGGATTTTCCAAGCAAGAATCCTGGAGTGTGTTGCCATTCCCTTCTCCAGGAGATCTTCCCAACCCAGGGATTGAAGCCAGGTGCCCTGCATTGTAAGCAGACGCTTCACCGTCTGAGCCACCAGGGTAGTCATGGATATAAAGATGTCTGCAAATAAACAAGAGGAAGATTATAAGTAGTCAAAGCAATGTTTAGCAAATGCACCAGGGTTCTGGCTGAACTCACAGCCCGGGGGCTGGAGGAGAAAGCCCCACTCACCGGCTGAAAGGTGATTCCTTCTGGGTTCTGATCAGACGCCCGGGGCTTGTACTGAGGATGTTGTGTCTGCAGGGGATGCTGGAGTCTGGGCAGGTTTGGGGATGGCTGACATATACTAGATACAGCTGAAGAGTAATCATCTTGAAAAATCAGTAAAATGGATAAATTTATGAAAAAACACAGCTGGCCAAAGTTCATTTAACATTTTCAGTCAGCCGCTCAGGCGTGTCTGACTCTTTGCAGCCCTGTGGACTATAGCCTGCAAGGCTCCTCTGTCCCTGGAATTCTCAGGCAAGAATACTGGAGTGGACTGCCATCCCACTCTCCAGGGGATCTTCCCGACCCAGGGATCAAAACTGAACCTCTTGCATTGCAGGCAGATTCTTCACCAGGAGCCCTAGAGAAGCTCATTTTTAAAGACAACATAAATATCTAATGTAGAAAATTTTAAAGTAATGAATAATCATCAATGGTTCGGGAGTTAGAAAGTTATGCTCATGAGTTCTTTCAAGATTTCAAGACTTAACCCTGGGAAACCCACATAAAAGTTCCGGATCCTGCTCCAGGACTGACTCACCCGCGCCCCCGCCCTGCCCTGTGGAGTCAGCACCGGACTGATCAAGACCATCAGGAGCTGTGTCAGAAGGACAAACCCGCCACAGGACGTTTTCAGAGAATCTGGAGCAGAGCCCTCTTCTCCACAAAGAGGCTCAGTCCTAGGGAGCCAACCCAGTGCTACGGGACAGCATTCAGGATGGTGAGCTTTATCTGATCATCTCAAAGGTTCCAAACAGAATCACGCTGTTCGCCCCTTCCTGACAGAAAGCTGTCTGAAATCCACCACAGAAACCACACTCAGAGGAAATCCCATCAGCAACTGCAAGCAACCACAACTGCCTCTGGAAGTTTTGATCGCTTCTATGTCACTGTCTTTCAAACTCCTTCATGTAGGAGACGCTCAATAAATACGCCAAATAAAGGATTCATTGAGAAGACAAAAGATGGTGTTGTGCTGACTTGCATCGCTGCGTGACGAGGTGCCTCAGCCCGCGCCGTGCGCCTCATGCGTGAAGGAATTCGGGCCTGGTTGACCTTGGCAGCCTGGCTGCGATTGTCGAAATTATGACAAAAACCCCTCACACAGGCTTGTCTGAGCCCAGACTGTGGCTTCTGCACCGGGAGGGGAGGAGGCAGAAGGGCCCGGGCGTCTGCAGGGCTCCAGCGGGCTGCAGCAGGGGGTGTCAGAAAGTCCCGCAGGTGTGATGAGACGAGCATCGCCAGCACCGGGGGGGTCTTCTGAGAGCCGACACCAAAGCGGCCGCGCCAGGGGAGCGCCAAGGGGATGAGAGACAGCAGGAACCGGGCGGGTTCACCGGAGTTCACGCTTCCACGGGAAGGCGGCTCCAGGGCACCGCACGGTCGCTGCAGGCCTCCGGGACTGTCACCCGACCAGGCAGCGAGGCTGCCCACACCAGCAGGAATAAAAAAATAGGTGCCTCAAAAGAATTTTGAAATCAAGTACAGTTATAGCGCATTTCATCTCAGTTCAGTTCAGTTCAGTTCAGTCGCTCAGTCGTGTCCGATTCTTTGCGACCCCATGAACTGCAACACGCCAGGCCTCCCTGTTCATCACCATCCTGGAGTTCACTCAGACTCACGTCCATCGAGTCCATGATGCCATCCAGCCATCTCATCCTTGGTCGGCCCCTTCTCCTCCTGCCCACAATCCCTCCCAGCATCAGAGTCTTCCAGTGAGTCAACTCTTCACGTGAGGTGGCCAAAGTACTGGAGTTTCAGCTTTAGAATCATTCCTTCCAAAGAACACCCAGGGCTGATCTCCTTCAGAATGGATTGGTTGGATCTCCTTGCAGTCCAAGGGACTCTCAAGAGTCTTCTCCAACACCACAGTTCAAAAGCGTCAATTCTTCGGTGCTCAGCCTTCTTCACAGTCCAACTCTCACATCCATACATGACCACAGGAAAAACCATAGCCTTGACTAGACAGACCTTAGTCAACAAAGTAATGTCTCTGCTTTTGAATATGGTATCTAGGTTGGTCATAACTTTTCTTCCAAGGAGTAAGAGTCTTTTATTTTCATGGCTGCAGTCACCATCTGCAGTGATTTTGGAGCCCCCCAAAATAAAGTCTGACACTGTTTCCACTGTTTCCCCATTGATTCCCCATGAAGTGATGGGACCGGATGCCATGATCTTCGTTTTCTGAATGTTGAGCTTTAAGCCAACTTTTTCACTTTCCTCTTTCACGTTCATCAAGAGGCTTTTTAGTTCCTCTTCACTTTCTGCCATGAGGGTGGTGTCATCTGCATATCTGAGGTTATTGATATTTCTCCCGGCAATCTTGATTCCAGCTTGTGTTTCTTCCAGGTCAGCATTTCTCATGATGTACTCTGCATATAAGTTAGATAAGCAGGGTGACAATATACAGCCTTGACGTACTCCTTTTCCGATTTGGAACCAGTCTGTTGTTCCATGTCCCGGTCTAACTGTTGCTTCCTGAACTGCATACAGGTTTCTCAAGAGGCAGGTCAGGTGGTCTGGTATTCTCATCTCTTTCAGAATTTTCCACAGTGTATTGTGATCCACACAGTCAAAGGCTTTGGCATAGTTAATAAAGCAGAAATAGATGTTTTTCTGGAACTCTCTTGCTTTTTCCATGATCCAGCAGATGTTGGCAATTTGATCTCTGGTTCCTCTGCCTTTTCTAAAACCAGCTTGAACGTCAGGGAGTTCACGGTTCACGTATTACTGAAGCCTGGCTTGGAGAATTTTGAGCATTACTTTACTACCCTGTGAGATGAGTGCAATTGTGCGATAGTTTAAGCATTCTTTGGCATTGCCTTTCTTTGGGATTGGAATGAAAACTGACCTTTTCCAGTCCTGTGGCCACTGCTGAGTTTTCCAAATTTGCTGGCATATGGAGTGCAGCACTTTCACAGCATCATCTTTCAGGATTTGAAACAGCTCCACTGGAATTTGATCACCTCCACTAGCTTTGTTTGTAGCGATGCTTTCTAAGGCCCACTTGACTTCACATTCCAAGATGTCTGGCTCTAGATGAGAGATCACATCATCATGATTATCTGGGTCATGAAGATCTTTTTGTACAGTTCTTCCATGTATTCTTGCCACCTCTTCTTAATATCTTCTGCTTCTGTTAGATCCAGACCATTTCTGTGCTTTATCGAGCCCATGTTTGCACAAAATGTTCCCTTGATATCTAATGTTCTTGAAGAGATCTCTAGTCTTTCCCATTCTGTTGTTTTCCTCTATTTCTTTGCATTGATCGCTGAAGAAGGCTCTCTTATCTCTTGCTATTCTTTGGAACTCTGCATTCAGATGCTTATATCTTTCCTTTTCTCCTTGGCTTTTCACTTCTCTTCTTTTCACAGCTATTTGTAAGGCCTCTCCAGACAGCCATCTTGCTTTTTTGCATTTCTTTTCCATGGAGATGGTCTTGATCCCTGTCTCCTGTACAATGTCATGAACCTCATTCCATAGTTCATCAGCACTCTATCTATCAGATCTAGGCCCTTAAATCTATTTCTCACTTCCACTGTATAATCATAAGTGACTTGATTTAGGTCATACCTGAATGGTCTAGCGGTTTTCCCTACTTTATTCAATTTCAGTCTGAATTTTGCAATAAGGAGTTCATTATCTGAGCCACAGTCAGCTCCTGGTCTTGTTTTTGTTGACTGTATAGAGCTTCTCCATCTTTGGCTGCATAGAATATAATCAATCTGATTTTGGTGTTGACCATCTGGTGATGTCCATGTGCAGAGTCTTCTCTTGTGTTGTTGGAAGAGGGTGTTTGGTATGACCAGTGCATTTTCTTGGCAAAACTCTATTAGTCTTTGCCCTGCTTCATTCTGCATTCCAAGGCCAAATTTGCCTGTTACTCCAGGTGTTTCTTGACTTCCTACTTTTGCATTCCAGTCCCCTATAATGAAAAGGACATCTTTTGGGGGTGTTAGTTCTGAAAGGTCTTATAGGTCTTCATAGAACCATTCAACTTCAGCTTCTTTAGCATTACTGGTTGGGGCATAGACTTGGATAACTGTGATATTGAATGATTTGCCTTGGAAACAAACAGAGATCATTCTGTCGTTTTTGAGATTGCATCCAAGTACTGCATTTCGGTCTCTTTTGTTGACCATAATGGCTACTCCATTTCTTCTGAGGGATTCTTGCCCACAGTAGTAGATACAATGGTCATCTGAGTTAAATTCACCCATTCCAGTCCATTTTAGTTTGCTGATTCCTAGAATGTCGACATTCACCCTTGCCATCTCTTGTCTGACCACTTTCAATTTGCCTTGATTCATGGACCTGACATTCCAGGTTCA
This sequence comes from Nanger dama, assembly GCA_917880005.1. Classification (NCBI taxonomy): domain Eukaryota; kingdom Metazoa; phylum Chordata; class Mammalia; order Artiodactyla; family Bovidae; genus Nanger; species Nanger dama. The sequence continues at coordinate 525,167 of CAKJTW010000025.1, forward strand.
CAATCCAGGTTCCTATGCAATATTGCTCTTTACAGCATCAGATCTTGCTTCTATCACCAGTCACATGCACAGCTGAGCATTGTTTTTGCTTTGGCTCCATCCCTTCATTCTTTCTGGATTTATTTATCCACTGATCTCCAGTAGCATATTGGGCACCTACTGACCTGGGGAGTTCCTCTTTTGGTATCCTATCATTTTGCCTTTTCATACTGTTCATGGGGTTCTCAAGGCAGGAATACTGAAGTGGCTTGCCATTCCCTTCTCCAGTGGACCACGTTCTGTCAGCCCTCTCCACCATGACCCGCCCATCTTGGGTTGCCCCACAGGCATGGCTTGGTTTCACTGAGTTAAACAAGGCTGTGGTCCTAGTGTGATTAGATTGACTAGTTTTCTTGAGTATGGTTTCAGTGTGTCTGCCCTCTAATGCCCTCTTGCAACACCTACCATATTTAATATTAAATATTTAATTCATGTGCAAATTTAAAAATAATTCTAGTCTCCCAAGGTTACAAAGCCATGTGATTTTCAAAGTTGTTGGAATTTCTATATTGAGAATATTTTGGGGAAAATATATACCTAGAGTCACTTTTTAGTTATTACAAATTCAACCACAGTGAAAGATGATGATTTTATAGTCCAGTGTTCCCAGCAGGGTGTTCAGGAAGGTGTGGAACATGAAGCTAGAAAAGGTGAGTTTCTTTTTATGAAACATGTACCGATTATCTTATGACTTAAATAAAGCAAAACCACCATAAGACTTCAATTACTGATTATTGATGTTTTAGTTCATAACTAGCTTTAAAATTCTAGGAACTAGGTAGTATATTGTATCTTTCATCTATTAAATCTATACTTTATATGCATTAATATATATAGATCATTTTTCCATGTAGCTATAATTCTGCATCTCTGCTCCCCTTAACAATAAACTTCCCTAAGAAAACTTGCTTACCACCTGCTTATGCTTTTTAAATGTCCTTATGGACTGTTTATGACTTGGAGAATTAGCATAAAATAATATTGTAATGGCTTTGCACCGATAGCATCTTATTTCTTTGACCAAGAGCAGATGATTTTTCAACACACCCCTCATCTATAAACAAACTGTTTTCCATAATAACCAGCAGACAAAATAAATAATAATAGGAAAGAAATGCATCATTTTCTTTCCTATTTTTAAATTGATGTCCTCAGTTTTTAAAATGACCAGCCTCAGGTTGATGTTTGCCTCTTTTCCTGTATGTGTGTTACACACACAAATCCCTAATAGAACAGGGGTTGGCTGCTTGCTACACGGAGACCAGCGGTTTTTGGGTCAGTGGCTCTTTCATGCTAATACATGCTGTGGCAGGAACTCACTGAGGAGCTGTAGGCAAACCCAGGAATGCTTGTTCCCCTGCAGTGTGCCTGAGGGAATTCTGTGATATGGAAAACAGGCAGAGTTCTTAGACTCCTGGAACCCAGTCTCCTAGGAGGAAAAACCTATCAGCAACTAAATACAACCTGTCTGATTGTGACTATGCAAAATCATCTTTATACTAATAATTAAACAGTATTTATCCTCAAACCACACTGGAAACTTTTACTAGAAATATATATCTCTGATTATTAGAAATATAAGTAATATGGTATTATGGTTATCAAATAAAATTCAGCAAAATAACTTCATGTTTAAAGAGTTGCAACTCTCAGGTTTGAAAGTGGCAAATAAAAAATAGTTTATCTAAAAAAGATGTTTTAGAATAGCACTCCATTAAAACTAAGATATGAGAAATATGTAGAGAAATGATTAGAGAATAAACACAAATAAACCCAGAACAAATCATAAAAACTTGATAACAGAGTTTGTATTGCTTAAAAGAAAACAAAGGAAAAATGATTGTTAAGTATACACATTGGAGAGAACAAAGGAAAAATGATCAAGTACACACATTGGAGAGATAACTCAGCTTTTGTGGTTCATGACGTTTATGTTAAGGGTTTTTCATTTGTTTTCATTTATTTTCCCAGTATCAGTGAAGAGCATCTTTACTGGGTAGAAGGTGTCATCTGCGAAGAAGACAGGATCACAGATTCTGATGTCCAGCAGGGATCACTTGAGTGTTCACAGTCGCTTTCCATGTGCGTAAAAGCTTGGGGGCCATCAGTAGGTCCAGGATTGCTAAAACTGATTTTTAAAAATTCCCTGCTATTTACTCCAAGTGGGAACCTACATTTTAAGGTGCTAGATTTTCTCATTTCAAACACTATAAGATTAGGAATATTGGTTTGGTTTGCTTGGATTTTAAGAAAATTGAAAGCACAGAAAATATCTTTATTTCATAACTGTAGCCGTGGGGAGGGGGTTGTGGGAGAGAAGAAAAGGAAATCAATTTATTTAAGAGGAAAATGCATAAAACAAATACTTTTATTAGAGACAGAATATTAAATTATGATAATTTGGTATCTTGAAATCTTGAAGGATCCAATTAGGATAACTTAGTTTCTCTAAGAAAAAAATACTACCTAACTGATAATAAAATATTACGGCTCTCTGCAAAGGATATAATGTAATATATTTTTCCATTCTCCTATAATGGCCCCTGACATTTCCAGTGTTTCTCTTTTACAAATAACCTGGCCACGAAGATGATTTTCTGTCCCCTTGGGATCTATGTGATACACTCCTCAAGGTGCAGCCATGGGGGATGGGCAGATGCTCACTGCGTTCACTAGCTTTGAACGGCTGTCTTAGGTGTTGGGGGAAGCTTCCCTGGAGGATCAGTGACAAAGTCTGCCTGCAAAGCAGGAGACTCGGGTTCAGTCCTGGGTTGGACGATCCCCTGGAGGAGCAAATGGCAACCCACTCTGGTATTCTTGCCTGGGAAATCCCATGAACAGAGCAGCCTGGTGGGCTGTAGTCCACGGGGTTGGAAAGAGTCAGACACAATTTAGGGACTCAACAATGAAAACAGGTGTTTGGGACATTTACCCTCCATGGAACACTTCACGATCTCGTGGGATTTTAGACGCTGACCAGAATGTGGTGTTTCTGGACTGTGTATTTTCTAACCACTTGGTGAATGTAAGTGGTAGCACAGAGCTTTATTCTGTGCCGCCCTGATTACTGGTGACGTTATCTTTATTTCAGTATATTTATCATTATACTCACTGGAAGGACTGATGTTGAAGCTGAAGCTCCAGTATTTTGGTCACCTAAATGTGAATAGCTGACTCACTGGAAAAATCCCTGCTGCTGGGGAAGACTGAGGGCAGAAGAAGAGGGTGTCAGAGGATGAGAGGGCTGGATGGTATCACCAATGCAATGGACACAAACCTGGGCAAAACTCAGGAGATGGTGAGGGACAGGGAGGCCTGGCGAGCTGCAGTCCACGGGGTCGCAAAGACTTGGAAACGCCAGGGCAACCAAACAACAACAAAATCATCATACCTACTGTAAGCGCCGGGATGCTTAGTAGGAAATGCCACCATTCCACTTTTTAATTTTGTTTATGAATTTTTAGGTGCCATTTTCAAGGTCCATGTAAAAACCTGTTGGAATTTTTATTAGAACCAGAGAGAATTTGTAATTCATTTGGAAGCAGAAGGCATCTTGTTGCTAACAGATGTTCCCGTCTATGAATGTTGTATATGAATCCCTGATTGTTCTATAATCTCATTCAATAAAAGTGGTAGTTTTCTTTCTTATAATCTCTTGGTTTTACTGAGTAAACAAATATATCATCTTCAAAGAGTAATAGAGTTTTTTAAAATCTTTACAGCTTTTATTTGTCTTCTTGGACTTTTACCTAAAAATAGTACAAAGCAGACGTTACTTGGCTTAAAGCTCAACATTCAGAAAACGAAGATCATGGTATCCGGTCCCATCACTTCATGGGAAATCGATGGGGAAACAGTGGAAACAGTGTCAGACTTTATTTGGGGGGCTCCAAAATCACTGCAGATGGTGACTGCAGCCATGAAATTAAAAGACACTTACTCCTTGGAATAAAAGTTATGACCAACCTAGATAGCATATTCAAAAGCAGAGACATTACTTTGCCGACTAAGGTCCGTCTAGTCAAGGCTATGGTTTTTCCTGTGGTCATGTATGGATGTGAGAGTTGGACTGTGAAGAAGGCTGAGTGCAAAAGAACTGATGCTTTTGAACTGTGGTGTTGGAGAAGACTCTTGAGAGTCCCTTGGACTGCAAGGAGATCCAACCAATCCATTCTGAAGGACATCAACCCTGGGATTTCTCTGGAAGGAATGATGCTAAAGCTGAGACTCCACCTCATGCGAAGAGTTGACTCATTGGAAAAGACTCTGATGCTGGGAGGGATTAGGGGCAGGAGGAGAAGGGGACGACTGAGGATGAGATGGCTGGATGGCATCACGGACTCGATGGACGTGAGTCTGAGTGAACTCGGAGAGATGGTGATGAACAGGGAGGCCTGGCGTGCTGCAATTCATGGGGTCGCAAAGAGTCAGACACGACTGAGCGACTGAACTGACTGACTGACTGAGACGTTACTTTGCCAACAAAAGTCCATCTAGTCAAAGCTATGGTTTTCCCAGTAGTCATGTATGGATGTGAGAGTTGGACCATAAAGAAAGCTGAGCATTGAAGAACTGATGCCTTTGAATTGTGGTGCTGGAGAAGACTCTTGAAAGTCCCTTGGACTGCAAGGAGATCAAACCAGTCAATCCTAAAGGAAATCAGTCCTGAATATTCATTGGAAGGACTGATGCTAAAGCTGAAGCTCCAACACTTCAGCCACCTGATGTACAGAACCGACTCCTTAGAAAAGACCCTGATGCTGGGAAAGATTGAAGGCAAGAGAAGGGGACGACAGAGGATGAAACAGTTGGATGTATCTCTGACTCTATGGACATGAGTTTGAGCAAGCCCAGGAGCTGGTGATGGACAGGGAGGCCTGGCGTGCTGCCGTCTATGGTCACAAAGAGTCGGACATGACCGAGTGACTGAACTGAACTGATATGTATAATTCTACATGTCTTCATTTTCCATTTCAGATGCCAAAAACTTCAAACGTGAATCTCAATAAGATGTTCTACCAGCTTCCCTTCACACGAGGCTCCGGCGCCTTGTTCCCAGACACAGATGGATGTCTACGTGCCTTTCACTGCCTAGTGCCTGCAGTTCCTTCCAGGAGGGAGCAAGGCCCAGCGAGCTGGAGGGAGGCAGCGGAGAGCATGGGAGGCGGGCATCCCCAGGAGCCAAGGACGCGGCTCCCGTGCAGCCTGACATCCTGCTTGCCGATGCCCAGTCCCCGCAGTTGGGTTTCAGGCCTCAGCGAGTTCCTGATAAAACTGCCTCCCCCGCTACAGTTCACACTGATACCCTCAATGTTGTTGTTGCTGTTCAGTCACTAATTTTAATTCCATTCTGTTTTGGTTGCCTGACCTCAGGATTGTATTGTGTCCCTGTTCCAAGTCTTGAGTCTTTCAATTTGTTTCTACTCACATTTTTAGAACCTGTTGAATTAAATGTCAAGCTAGTTGCCTTTATCTCCCTCTCAGTGTTGTGTGAATGAGTCTGTTTTCTGGCAAATGCAGTGTGAGGTTTATGCAGGCTGTAATTAAGGAATGATGGTGCCCTGAACGCACACAGCTGGGTCATAAGGAGCCTGCCCTCCCCCTTCCTGCACCCTTTCCTGAAGGGTCCAGGTCTCCTGTGATATATGAGGTGGTCCTGAACATTTATTACAACAAAAGCAAAAAGCATACCAAACACCTCACCACATGACTGCAGAGGATTGAGATTACCTATTTAGATGAAATACCATGAAACATTCCATTTAAAATCAATTATATTTGTATTACTAAGACTTCAGATCTGCTACCTTAGACATCTGTCACTGACACAGCCAATGTGCTATTGTAAGTGAACTGAGTTTTAAAGAATCACAACCTTACATTTATATATTATTTCACAATGACTAAAATTCCTGCTACTCTATGAACTTTGTTTTAATTATTTTACGAATATAAAGAGCTTTATAATCCTATTCTTAAATGCTATGTTTAGCTTACTATTTAAAATGACAGTTTTAGCTGTAGATGAATGTAGTTTTGCTTCACAAACTTAAAGATCTTAGAAATATTTCCTCATATCTACCACCTGGCCTTTGCCTACTACATGTATGATATTTGTGTGTATCATGTAATATGTACACATGTATTTAAAATAAAGCCAAAGAAATCACAGTTTTCTTAGCAGCTGTTACCAGTTTTCAAACCTCTCAGCTCCGTGGGGTGTTTCTTACAGTTAATGCTATGGTTGGGATTAAGGCAAGGATTTTCCTGACTGATGGATGAATGGTCTTGTTGGAATGAAGAGTCTGAGAGAAGAAAGTCAGATGAAATGTGGCTGATGGTCTTTCCAGCAAAGCCTGAGTCCTTTATCCTGGAGTCCAAGGTGAGGTGCTGGGCCCCCAGGCCCCGGGCTCCCATGTGCCCACAGGACACGGTTATTCCCGCAGGAGTGAAAGCCAGGCCGATGTGAGGCTTCGGAAGCGGATGGTGGGGGTGCAGGCCACCTGGGGTCTGATCAGGGGGCTTGGCTGGGTTGGGACTCTAGGAGCTTCCAGGCGCCCAGGAGTGGCAGGAACTGCTGGTCATAGGACCCCACAGGGTCAGGCATCCGCACTCAGGGCCTCGTTCCCACCCTGACCTCTCAGGAAGGAGCTTCATCACAGGGGGTCTCCCCTCCGAGAAGACAGCAACTCGTGATGCTCAGGTCTCTGCAGGTCTTTCCGGGGGCTGGCTGTCAATGGGGTGGGAGGAAGCACCAGGTTTCAGGGAAATGAAACAGCTCTGCACAATAACCCTTCATCCCCGGGTGGTGAGCCACCTCCTCCCTGGGGGCTCTTATGTTCTGGAGGGAGGGAGCCTCTCTGTTTGCACGAGGCCCGTGGCATCATCACTCTGAGAAGAGTTGGGGGGCAGGGAACTCAACTGAGCTGGGTGGTTCATCACTAAGGAGGTAGGATCAGGCAGGAGGGCCTTTCATCTAGAGGAGACTCTATGACCAAGGCTGAGGGTGAGGAAGGCCAGGCCACTGTCGGGGACTCGGGCCAGCGGGCAAGGGAGGCGGGGGGCTCCCAGACTCCAGGAGCCATAGGAGGTTGAGCAATGAAGACTGAAATAAAGAAATGGAGTGTGTGGCAGTCACCAGACCTGGAGGTGGTGGCAGAGCTGAAAAGTGACCAGGGAATGTCTGGGGTAGGAACGCCTGCTGGGAGAGTTTCGCAGAGGAAACAAAGGAAGAAATCAGAAAACGTCAAACTTGGGCCCAAGAGAAGAGAACCGGAGCAGCGGTGTATGAGACAAAGGAGTAGAGACTGGGGTAGAGACTAAAGAATAGAGATAGCATAGAGACAGGGGTAGAGACGGGTAGAGACTGGAGTAGAGACAGGGGTAGAGACAAGGGTAGAGACGGAGTAGAGACTGGATTAGAGACAGAGTAGACATGGAGTATAAACTGGAGTAGAGACAGGAGTAGAGACGGAGTAGACACTGGGGCAGAGATGGAGTAGGGATAGAGTAGATACTGGGGTAGAGACAGGAGTAGAGACGGAGTACAGATGGAGTAGAGACTGCAAAAGAGACGGAGTAGATATGGAGTAGAGACTGAAGTAGAGGCAGGAGTAGAGATGGAGTAGAGAATGGAGTAGAGACGGGGTAGAGATGGAGCAGAGACGGAGTAGAGACTGGAGTAGAGACGGAGTAGAGACAGGGAGTAGAGACGGGGTAGAAACGGAGTGAGAGATGGAGTAGAAACTGGTGTAGAGAAGGAGTAGAGACAGGAGTGGAGACTGGGGTAGAGACAGGGGTAGAGACTGGAGTAGAGACTGAGGTAGAGACTGGCATAGAGATGGAGTACTGACAGGAGGTAGAGACAGAGTAGACACTGGGGTAGAGACAGGAGTAGAGACAGAGTACAGATGGAGTAGAGACTGCAGTGGAGACAGGAGTAGAGACAGGAGTAGAGATGGAGTAGAGACTGGACTAGAGAATGGAGTAGATACTGGGGTAGAGACTGGAGTACAGACGGAGTAGAGACAGAGTGGAGACAGGAGTACAGACAGAGTAGAAACGGAGTAGAGATGGAGTAGAAACTGGAGTAGAGACTAGGGTAGAGACTGGCACAGAGACAGAGTAGAGATTGGAGTAGAGACTGGGGTAGAGACGGAGTAGAGCCTGGAGTAGAGACAGGGGAGATGGAGCCTGGGGTAGAGAGACAGGAGTAGAGACTGGAGTAGAGACGGAGTAGAGACTTGAGTAGAGACTGGGGTAGAGACGGAGCAGAGGCTGGAGTGGTCGCTGCGCCCTCTGGGTCCGCCCGGCCTGACCACGGGGTCGGCTGGGGGCTTGCCTCCGGGGCACCCCATCTGCCCCTGCCCGGGACTCCCACCGCCGGCTCTCCAGCGCCCCTCCACGTGTCTGTGTTGTGCTGACTTCGTCCTCGGGGCCTCGGCTTTCCTCCTTTCTGCTGGGACAGAAACCCGGGTCCCTTCATCCTAGAAGACCAGCCAAGAAGGACTGAAATCACGGAACAGAGGAGAAGGAGCGGAATGACCCGAATCACCGAATTCAGGCTCAGGGATTTTTAGCGAACTCGCCCCTGCAGACAGCCTCAGCTCCAGGTAAAGGCGGAGCCGGTCTCGCGAGGCAGGCGGAGCCCGCGGCGCCCCAGCAGCGGCGGCCCAGGCGGGCTTGGCTGCCTTCGGGGCCTCCGGGTCTTCTCCGGGGAAGCGGGAAGCTGCGCTGGGTTTCTGCGACGCCACCCTCGCCCGCCAGGCCGGGGGGCGCGGCTCGTGGGGACCGCTCCCCGCCCGGCCCGCCGGGCGAAGCCTGCCGCGCCCCCTGCGCGCCGCGCCCTGAAGACCGCCGCTCCGGCCTCCGCCGAGGGGGCCGGGCTCTGCGCCCACGCCGCTCAGCAAAGCGGGAGCCGCGGGGCGGCGCCGGGGCGGCGGGCCTGCCCTTAGGTGAGTCTCAGCGGCCGCTCCGGCGCAGACACCGGCCTGAGCGCCGCAGCCCCGCGGGGGCCCGGGAGCGCCAACCCGTCCAAACCCAGAGCCGCGCCCTTGGTCCGCCTGGGCCCACGGGGTCTTGCAGCGCAGGCCTCCTGTGCTTGGGAAACGCAGACGGAGCTCCAGCGAGGTGAGCCTGGAGCCCGAGCCCAGCGCGGGGCTGGGCGGCTCCGGCTGACCTCCCGGCCCGGCCGGTCTGCGCCCTGACGGTGCAGCCACGGAGAGGCCGCCGCGCTGACTGCGCCTCCCGGCCCAGGGCTCTAGAGGTTACGCCTGCGTGTGGAAAGCGAGCTTAAAAATGTCACTAGAGGACCAGGAGTCAGCATCTCAGTGCCCAGCAGAGCAGGCGTGCTTGGAGCCCGGGTTGACTGGGTTTCTTCCTGCAAGCCCGCGGGTTACCAGGTCTGGGCCCCTTGTCACAGGCAAGATGGTTGACATCGCCGTTGTTGCAAGTAAGTTACCAGAAGCGTGCTGATAGGAATTGCAGTGGTTTCAGTGGTGAAATTGTGGAACAGCTCAGTGAACCTCTTTGCTTTAAATTTCTCACCACACCGACCTCTTTTTCCCCCAGAAACACAGCTGTCGTCTTTTCCTCCCTCAGCTCACTGAGAGGCGCTGAGGCCAGGGCTGCCCGCTCCGTCCGCCCCTGGGCCGGCGCCTCCTGCGGCGCCGACCGTCCTCTGGGCCGGCGCCTCTTGCCACGCCGACCGCCCTGGGCCGGCGCCCAGCGCCGACCGCCCCGGGCGGGCGCCCTTGCAGCGCCGACCGCCCCTGGGCCGGCGCCCTTGCAGCGCCGACCGCCCCCTGGGCCGGCGCCCTGCAGCGCCGACCGCCCCTGGGCCGGGCGCCTCTTGCAGCGCCGACCGCCTCTGGGCCGGGTGCCTCCTGCGGCGCCAACCGCCCCTGGGCCGGCGCCTCTTGCAGCACTGACCCGGTGACTGCAGGGGTTACTGGGCACATGCAGCAACAGCTAATTGAAGTGAAACAAGCTTGTTCCAGTTTCACTTCTGACACCAGATTCCAAGCGGTGGGGCTCTTCCTCACACAAGCAGACATAATCCGACGCTGGCTGCCTGGAGTTAGCTGGGGCGAATGGTTCGGGCCACAAGACGGCCCCTTCCTTAGCTTCCACTGGGCTTCCAGGTCATCTCCTGGGCCTCCTAGTACCAGGCAGGGCTGCGGCTCTACTGGGCCTTTGCCAGACACCCAGGGGTGAAATCAGCACGTCACAGTGCAACACCAGGTCCCGAAAGTGGTAAAGGTAACTGGGAAATCTTGACCATTTTATGTGCGAGTGAGAAATGCTGCTGCTGCGTCAGGAAACAAAGGAGGCTGCAGCCACCCGGCCTCGAGCGCCGCCGAAGGTGAGGCCTAAGGGGACTCAGGGTGGAGAGGGGACGCACATCAAACCGTCAGTCACCCCAGGGGGCCCAGGATGGGCAGACACAGGCCACTGGGCCCTGGCAGCCAGGGTGAGGTCAAAAGAAAGGTGTCAGTGAGCCCAGACTTCGCACCTTCTCACACACCGAAAAGGGCCAGACTCCTTACCTAGAGATGTCTCGCTTCCTTTTGTGAATAGTGATCTTTTGATGTTGCGACTAGCTGGTCTTTGTTGCAAAAACTCCTATAGATCCTGGCTGACCCCCCTCCCCCCCGCCACCCCCGGCACCTCTTCGGAGCCGTCCCTCAGAACCATCTGAGAGGCTGTGTCCAGGGCTCAAGTCCTCAGTTTTGTCCTCTGAATAAAGCATCATTCTCAGCTTTAAGGCTGTGCATCTTTTCAGTCGACATACATATGCACATATTTGTATAATAAACACACTCATTGGAAAAGACTCTGAGGCTGGGAAAGATTGCAGGCAGAAGGAGAAGGGGCAGCAGAGGACAGGATGGTTGGATGCAGTCACCGACTTGGTGAGCGACCTTCCAGAGATACTGAGACAGCAGCCTGGTGTGCTGCAGTCCGTGGGGGTCTCAGGGTCGGACACGACTCAGTGACTGAACGACAATGCGTGTCACGCAGGTCTAGAGGTTACAGCTGATACTCTTTTCCAAAAAATAAAAAGTAAAGAGGAGCTCAGAGCGGAGCAGGGGCCCAGGCACTTCAGAGACGGGTGATCAGAGGAGCTGATGGAGAGGCTGCTCCTCCTCTGCCGTCTGCCAGGTCCCACAGGAGCCGCAGGTGGGGCTGCACCCCCTGGTCAGTGGGCTCGAGACTCCAGGTCACACTTCCTGGCAACCCCTGCTCCCATCGATGACGTAATATTTTCTAAAGGACTCTGAAATGCATCTTTAATGAATTAAGTACGACACACCTGCAGACAATTGAAGTAACACATACCTTTATGTGCAATCTCGAGCTCTCAGAAACCACACATTGTTATGGGAATCAATACCCTGGTCGTTTTGTATTCCCGAAATACGGGCTTTGTGCCAAGCACATCTGTCTTGGTAGAAACAAGATCATTTTCTCCAATTTTCATGCCTTTGCCTTTGCTAAATGCCCTTTTGAATGTATAGTTCAGTGCAAACATCTTATTTCTGTAGACTTCACACTTCTATAGGACCATCCAGAAAACAAACTGGAAGAATGACTTTAATTCTTTGGTAAATATTTACTGGACACGACTCCAGGTGCCATGGCAACGTGTGTGTGTGCATGCGCCACACAGGCATAATGACGCAAGCGTGGATCTTAACCAAAAGCGCTTTCTGTGTGAGTTTTTGTATAATCTGGTCCATTCCGTCATGGAAATTATTACCTGGTTAGATAATATACAAGTATTTAGATTAAAATCAAAGTAACATGTGCTAGCACTTGGTGAGTGATGCCAGTGTGCTGCACCTCAAATGAAATGTGCGTGTTCCATGATGTCCCCAATTTTTGCTGAAACATGACGGGTGGGTGTCAGCCATCCCTTCCCCCAGCTGAAACTTAGGCCCAGACAAGTCACCTCTGAGAGATGGCCCAGCTTCAGGAGGAGCATCAGCAGTGGTGGCGGAGGGTGAAGGCAGAGGGGCAGGCGGGGCGGCATCTAACCTAAGGTTTAAAGACCCAGGGTGTAGTGAGTGGAAGGGTTCTGTTGGGTCCTGTCCGGTCTGGCTTAGTGCTGCCTGGTCAGCCCAAGGGATTGGGGCCCTGGCCTGGCCGCCTGCAGCGCGCCGGCCTGCGTCCCTGCAGAGATCTCGGCATCTGTCCCGGGGGAGCCCGGCCTCCGGAAGCTGCAGCTGGAGCCCCCCAGGCCCCCCTTCGTGGGCCAGCCCATTGCCATAGGAGCAGGAGCAGCAGTGGCACCTCGCAGTCTCCCGTCGACGGCGGGTGTTTCCTCCTCGGTCCCCTGTGGCTGCGGGGAGGGTCTGCGTCCACAGCCCTCACGTGGACAGGGAGGGGAGCAGGCCCTCTCCCTCGAGGTCGTGATCATGAGACTGTCCAGGGGGCCGACCAGACCCCCGACCCCCAAAGGCTGGACTCTGCACCTAGGGTGTCACCCTGCACCCGCCTCCCACAGCCTGGAGGCACAGCATACACGGTGGCCCAGGTCGTGTGGATGGCCATCAGGCAGTGAGCCCCGGGAGAGTCTTCCTCTCTGGGCACCATCCAGAGAGGCCGCGGGCAGGACAGCGTCCCAGCACGGCTGCTGTCCCGGCTCCCCCTGCTCTGAGCCCATTAGAGGTTTGCGTGATACCAAATCATGGGAAATTCTGTGTTCGGACGATTTGTTCATGCGGGTGGATGCAATCGAATCGATAGCAGTTGTGCCCAGAGTCTGGGGAGGGATTTTCTGGAATGGATTCTGAAATTTCTGCTGCCCGGGGGGTGGGCGTTGTCAGGCCACGTGAGGAAGTGTGGGTCAATTAGAGAGCTCGGGCTCTAAATCAATGCCACATGACGGTCTGCTCGGCCGCTGAGCAGCCCGTGGTTCTTAAAGGGCCTTGACAAATGGGACTTAGCGGCCTGTTTCCCCTGCCTCAGGCCCAGGATGAAAAGATGATTCTGCAGAGTCCAGATTTAACACCGGTCATGCTTTGGCCCTGGAGCTGCAATGGGTTTAGCTTCTCAGGGGTCCACCACCCACTCCACGTGGTACCAAGGGACCCCGGGAGCTGGTTCTGTTCCCTTCAGACTGCTCCCAGCAAAGAACCTGGCAGTGTCGACAGAAAACCAGGGTTGAGCTAAATAACTGGGGAAAGAGCAGATTAGCCAAGACGGTCTGCCTCTTGCCCCGTGATCTGTCCGTGTGGTTCTGCAACAGCTAGGCTCACTCACAGCGCTGAGTGTGTGCGTCGCCGTGCACCCCTTCGGCCATGGCCACGTCTGTCTGTAAGCGTATATACGCTCCACTGAAAGCCCCTGAGGCTGCCTTCCCCGTGTCCGCAGGGTCAGCCCTGAGAGGAGGGAACGCAGAGTGTCCGCTGCTGCGGCTGCAGCCCCAGTGGGGAGAGTAGACGTGCCTGCAGCCCCCATGGCCCCTCGAGGGTTCTCCCAGCTTCCCCGCTCATGCCTGCCTGCCGTATCAGCAAACAGTGTGAACAGGGAGACAACTGGCATAGTCGGCAGGACCAGCGGGACAAGAACCAACACGTGTCTCCACTCGAGAAGCATCCTGGGGCCCGCCGAGGGCTGGGCCCGACCCTTCTGGCCCCGCTCGGACTTGTGTCTGTGCAGGATGAACAGCGAGAAGAACTCTGGGGGAGATGGACCATGAGAGCCTCTCTGGCCCCAAAGTCCAGAGCTCCCCCACGAGCCTTCCTTGGTGAGACTGTTTCTACACGTGCTCGGAAAGGCTTTGCTGGTTGTTGAAGGGATTTCATCCAAAACGATATGAAACAAGGCCGGGTGAGGAGACGCCGCTGAAGACACAGACTTCGCTCGTGGGTGCAGAGCCGGGGCCGGGGGTGACCGGGCCCCTGTGTTGCCCTCTGAGGTCCCAAGAGGGTGAGCCCAGGTGGTGCTCCCAGGGTCCCCCACGAGGCCCCCCCGGAGGCAGGACAGCCCTGTGAGAACCTGGCCGCAAGGCACGCACAGCTCTGAGGCAGGAAATGGGCTGGGGGGCTCACTTTTCGTTACGGGCCGTCCAGGTTCCCAGTCTAGTTGGCCAGAGCTGAGCACACCGCAGGCCCCTGGGGGCTCACTTTGCTCCGCAAGTCAGTGTCCAGGTGCCTCACAGGACGTTGCCTGCGCCGAGCCTGGTGCTGCCAGAAGCCCTCAGCTGGGGCCACTCAGACTCGTTGGGCGGGTGGCCCTCCCGCCTCCTGGGCATAGGGAGCCACCTTTGCGCGTGGCCTCTTTCCTGATGCTGCTTCTCGCACCCGAGACCCTGCGGCACCTCTGTCCCCGCCAGCACGCACCTTCTTATGGACCTGGCAGCATCTCTTCCAGAGTCTCCAGCCGGAGCCCTGGCCCTTCTGCTTCGTGCGCGTGGGTCCTTGAACATCTGGGCTGCACTGGAGCAGCGGGCACCAGGGACATTCCCTCCAGGGACAAGCCCCAGACAGGGGCCGACTCCTTCAAGCATCCGCGTCTAGGAAACAAGAGAAGCAGCATCTGGGGGCAGGCACATTGTCTAAAGGCTGACTGGGCATTTGCCTGCAGTCATTCTACTGCAAACTATGGCTTACTTGACATTAAATGGGATTTTTTTTTCTTCAAAGCTGAACTTGGCAGAAATTCACTAAAAACGCTAGCTATACTCCTAAACCACAGGGCACATAAATCATTTAAATCAGAAGTGTTTCCAAGGAAATTGCCATTTAATTTTCTGAAAAGCAAGCGAAATACAGTAACAGGTGTGATTTCCCCTTCAGTCAAAGGGGGTCAGTGGTGGGGGGACTGGGACCCTTCAGCCTGAAGGGGGCCCCTTCAGGATCAGGCTGCAGTGGCCTGTGAAGGGGTCTGCAGAATCAAGGCCTTGTTGGGGGCGATACCGTGGGTGAGCCTGACTTATCAGGCGGGACTTCAGGAGGCTCTGAGGCAGCAGGTGGGGCAGGGAGACCCCGAATCTGCCACCAGCCCAGTGCACAAGCAAGGGGACGCCGGGGCCTGGATGAGACCCAGCCTCAGGACCTGAAATGAGACCCGGGCACAGCTTTCGGAGCTCACACCCCAATGTCCGTTTTGCAGAGAAGCCTAAAGTAAAGTCGCTCAGTCATGTCCGACTCTGCAACCCCATGGACTGAAGCCCACCAGGCTCCTCTGTCCATGGGATTTTCCAGGCAGGAGTACTGGAGTGGGGTGCCAGTTCCTTTCCCAGGGGATCTTCCTGACCCAGGGGTTAAACCTGGGTCTCCCCACTTTGCAGGCAGACGCTTCACCCTCTGAGCCACCAGGGAAGCCCGGCTAAGGCAGTTGCTAACCTTGAATTAGCTGCTGTCACTTCCCAGCAAAGTTCTCTGCAACCGCTGCAGCACGCAAGGGCTGTGCAGCGCCAGGGTGGCCGTGCTGCCCCTGGGCTGCCCTGGGGCACAGGCCTCTACTGCTCCGCTAGCTCGGCACACCCTCCTGGTTCTGATGCCTCATCCCGATGGAGCTGGGGCTGTGGGTTTTCCAGCCAGGACTGCCAAGAGGAAGGGAACTGGAAAACTACAAACCGCATAGTTGGGTTGCTGTGGGTCCGAGGTGGCCAGGGCTGCAGAATTCAGCGCTCCAGTGTGAGAATGAGGCCCAGGGACTCAGCGGGCAGAGGAGGGGGCGAGAGGGGTGCAGAATCCCAACTGCCCTGCTCACGTTGCGCGTCTAGAACAGGCGGCATTAAAGCGGTTGGCATGAAAGCAGGATGCCGACCCCTCTGAAGGTAGGTGTCTCCTGAGACGGCAGTGCACCTTCCAGGAGCCCTCTCCTGGGAGAGCGGCCTCGATGAGGACAAAGTGGGGAGCCCTGGACAGCACAGTGCAGACGCATCCGAGGACCAAGGCCCGTGTGTGTGTGTCTGGTGGGGGGGCCCTCATTGTGAAGGCGTGTGTGTGTGTGTATGGGGGGTGCGGCTCTCATTGTGAAGGCCCGTGTGTGTGTGTGTGTGTGTGTGTGTGTGTGTACTGTGGTGTCTGGCCGTCCGCGGTGTGTGTGTGTGTGTGTACTGTGGCGTCTGGCCGTCTGCCTCGCCCTCCGTCGGGAGAGGTGGCCCTCGTCCTGAGGGAGAGGCCGCCCTGGGCGGGAGCGGTGGGCACAGCCAGGCCTGTCGGAGGAGCTTCCAGAAGCAACAGGTCATTGTCCAGGGCGGGGCCGCTTCAGCGCCCGAGTAATACGTGAAGACGTCTTAAAAACACAAGGTTTGCAACTAAGACTCCAAAACGCCCCAACAAGCCAAAGCCTGGAAACCTCTCAAGCAGCTAGCGGTTGTGTGCTGCCACGAAAAACATCGCTTTCTCCCCAGACTGCGGCTTGGGTTGTCACCCACATCAAGTTATATGTCAACTCTGAGTTTCTAGCCCCTTTATTGTGACACGAACAACTAGACCAGTTTTTACTATTTTTTGAGGTTGACTCTTGGGAAAATTCCAAATCAATCTTCTTCTAGGGTTGATCGCACACTGTGTGGTCTTTCCCTGCTGTGACAGCCGTTTGGATCGAAGGCGACAGCGGCGGGGGCGAGGGCGGGTCGGGGCTCCGGAGGCTGAGGTCCCTAGAGCCCCGGGCCAGGCCGAGGTCCCTCCTCCTCTGCTCGCTAGACCCCGGAGCCAGGCTGAGGTCCCTAGAGCCCGGGGCCAGGCTGAGGTCCCTAGAGCCCGGGCCAGGCTGAGGTCCCCCCCCCCCCCCTCCGCCCCGGGCCAGGCTGAGGTCCCAGGCCAGGGGCCAGGCTGAGGTCCCTCCTCCTCTGCTCGCTAGACCCGGGGCCAGGCTGAGGTCCCTAGGAGCCCGGGGCCAGGCTGAGGTCCGGCTAGAGGCCCGGGCCAGGCTGAGGTCCCTCCTCCCTCCGCTAGACCCGGGGGCCAGGCTGAGGTCCCTGGAGCCCGGGGCCAGGCTGAGGTCCCTAGAGCCCGGGCCAGGCTGAGGTCCCTCCTCCTCTGCTCGCTAGACCCCGGGGCCAGGGGTCCCTAGGAGCCCGGGGCCAGGCTGAGGTCCCTAGAGCCCCGGGCCAGGCTGAGGTCCCTCCTCTGCTCGCTAGAGCCCGGGGCCAGGCTGAGGTCCCTAGACCCCCGGGCCAGGCTGAGGTCCCTAGAGCCGGGGCCAGGCTGAGGTCCCTAGAGCCCCGGGCCAGGCTGAGGTCCCTCCTCCTCTGCTCGCGAGACCCGGGGCCAGGCTGAGGTCCCTAGAGCCCGGGGCCAGGCTGAGGTCCCTAGAGCCCGGGCCAGGCTGAGGTCCCTCCTCCTCTGCTCGCTAGAGCCCGGGGCCAGGCTGAGGTCCCTAGAGCCCGGGGCCAGGCTGAGGTCCCTAGAGCCCGGGGCCAGGCTGAGGTCCCTAGAGCCCCGGGCCAGGCTGAGGTCCCTCCTCCTCTGCTCGCTAGACCCGGGGCCAGGCTGAGGTCCCTAGAGCCGGGGCCAGGCCGAGGCCCCTAGCCCGGGGCCAGGCCGAGGTCCCTGAGCCCGGGCCAGGCCGAGGTCCCTAGAGCCCGGGGCCAGGCCGAGGTCCCGAGAGCCCGGGGCCAGGCCGAGCGTCCCCAGAGCCCGGGGCCAGGCCGAGGTCCCTGGAGCCCGGGCCAGGCCGAGGTCCCTAGAGCCCCGGGCCAGGCCGAGGCCCCTCCTCCTCTGCTCGCTAGACCCGGGGCCAGGCTGAGGTCCCTAGAGCCCGGGCCAGGCCGAGGTCCCTGGAGCCCCGGGCCAGGCTGAGGTCCCTAGAGCCCCGGGCCAGGCCGAGGTCCCTCCTCCCCTGCTCGCTAGACCCGGGGCCAGGCTGAGGTCCCTAGAGCCCGGGGCCAGGCCGGGTCCCTAGAGCCCCGGGCCAGGCTGAGGCCCTCCTCCTCCAGCTCTGACCCCGGGGCCAGGCTGCGCAGCGACCCCCGCGGGGCGGAGCCAGTCCGGGTCCCGGCGGCACCACAGGTGGCCTGCGTCTCCGCAGCCCGCCCCCTTGCCTTCCCGGCGGGTTCTCACCCACCGGCAGCCTCCCATACTGGCCCTCCTTCCAGCCTTACTGCAGAGGAAGGGGGCCGGAGCGGCCCCGACAGAGCCGGCCCCTGAGCGCGCAGCGGCGCTTCCCGCGGCCCCGCCGCGCCCCCGGCGGCGCCCGGCAGCCGCCCCGCGGAGCCCCGCCAGGCCCGCGCCTCCTCTCCCGCTCGCTGGGCCCCCGGGCGCGGCCGCCGAGAATTCGGAGCGCGCGCCCGGCGTCTCCTCGCGAGTCTCAGGAGGAGACAGCGCCTGTACCACCAGCCGCGCGAGAGCAGGGCGCGGAAGCTGCACATCCGTCGGGCGCCTTGACCCTTGCTGTGGTCTCATAAATAAGGCAGGCATCTCACAAGGGAGACTGAAATCCAGAAAGTCAGCGGGCTGGCCGAACGCGCACGCCCCCAGACAAGCTCGGAGACCCAGGAGTCAAGCCTGCCTCTGGCCCCAAAGACCGCTGCACACGGGGCCCTGCTTCCCAGACAGGGCCGTGGCTCGCGGGGCGAGCGGTAAGCAGGCTGCGCCCTGGGAACGCCTGTGGCCGGGATCTCCCAGGGCAGAGCCCCTCCAAGGGCGCCTGGGGGGCTGAGACGCAGCGCAGGGAGGCCCCACCCTGGGCGCGCGTCCCGCATGCACGCGCCTGCAGGGGCGCCCAGCTAGTTCAGGAACACGAGTTCCTCGTTAGTTACTGTGCAGTAACCAGGGAACTCCACAGCAGTGTTCTGTGGCTCTTGTTCCTGATCATAAGTTAACTGCGCAAGAGTTTTAATTTGCTGGGGGCAGAATCGACAGCTCAGCCCACAGGCACAACTTGCAACCTGGGTCGCTTCCCGTGTCTCGGTCGTTCCAGTCGAGGAGACTCCAGGCGGCACACGGCGGGTGCTCTGCACTGCTCAGGCACACCCCTCGGCTGGCAGGTGGGTCCCCTGGTCACTAAACCCAACCCGAGCAGGCTACCAGTCACAAAAGTGAGGTGACGACTGGGTGTTCTGCTGCAAAAAGGGAACAAACCCCCACAAATTTCTACTAAATTATGTCAAAATTTTAAATCTTCATATAAATACATCAAGCATGTTTTCAGAGATTCTTGGATAAACTTTTATACTGTCAGAATATGAACTGCATGAATTTACAACCTCAATTTTGCAACTTTTACCATTAAATGCTTTTAACTTCAACACTTAAGTCTGACTTGCCTTACACTGAATCTACTATTTTGTTTAAATAACTGTATCAGTAACGACTGGCAGAGCATAATTTAAAGAGCAAAAAGCCTGTCTGTCTAGAGGAACTTCAGGGCAACGCCTTCTGTTTCCCGTGGTTTGCACGACTATGCTCAGCAGGCCAACCTGTCAGGAAGACACTGGCCCTGGCGTCCCACCCATGGGCGCCTGCTGAGCTGCGGGGACGCAGCAGGCGACCGCCAAGTGAGGTGCAGTTTGCTCAAAACAGCCACAGACACAGCGTCATCTTTACAGCTTTGCTTATTTCATGTAACCAGGAACCCTTCTGTGGCTCCAATTCCACACCTTTTGCTCAGGCTTCGGGGAGAGACAGGGCTGTAGGAAGCCGTGACTGGGGATGTGCCTTCCTTCACTGACTGCGAGACCCCCAGCACAGCGAGCTCGTACACCCCAAACCCTCTAAAGGGGGCCACACGCACACTTCAGACAAATTGCTGAAGGGTATGGCACAATTCTGGCCTGTAGGACTTCCCCAAGCAGCAGGATAGTGTTAACACTGCAATTTAAGCCTCTGAATATGAACTTACTAGATACAGTTAAAAAGTAAAAGTTTGTGTTTGCGAAAACAAAACATAACCATTTTAAAACAGACTGCACACACCAGTGAATGAAAAGGCCCATGCCGTGCCTTTAGGTTGATGAGTCATTAACACCGAAGTTAACCATATTATTACACTATTATTACACTATTATCACAGGGAAACTGCGATTCAGTCAGTCCCATATCAAGACAAACTGAACAATCAGACGCTGAAAATGCCCCCACAACCTCCCCAGCTCCCCCGGGACGAAGCCAGGGCGTTCCCATCTGTGTGTCCTGTTCCCGGGGCCCCGGCCTGACTGCAGGTCTGCAGGGGACCAGCCATTGTCTGGGCTCACAGGAACCGGCCAGCTTGGTCCTGCGCTCAGAGGACTGCTCTGGACACGCAGACTCCTCTGAAGCCAGGACACCATTAAGCGCCCTCAACGGGTAATTCTCAGAAATGCACGAGCTTAAAATCCGGCTTCACGTGACGGGACTTTTTAAGTCAATGTTTAAAATGTCTCATACAGAAGTCTAAGAGATGGACAGGTCAGGAGCCGCAGAGACGCGTCAAGGAAGTTCTGTGCACGTGGACTCAGTCGCTCAGTCATGTCCAACTCTTTGTGACCCCAAGGACAGTAGCCCAGCAGGCTTCTCTGTCTGTGGAGGTTTACAGGCAAGAATACTGGAGGGGGTTGCTATTTTCTACCCCAGGAAGTTCTATTCACTTCTAAAACTACTGTCAAAATTCAGGAAATTGTTTCTCTACTGAGAGTTTGTAACTATCTATAATAACTTTATTTATCTGGATTCAAAATGTAATTTCATAATCTGTCAAAGTGTCACCTTTTGAACTTCTAAATATAAATACTTTCATATGAACAAATATGATTTTTTGTAATTTGTAAAGTATATTTCAATTCAGTCGCTCAGTCATGTCCAACTCTGCGACCCCACGGACTGCAGCACACCAGGCCTCCCTGTCCATCACCAACTCCTGGAGCTCGCTCAAACTCATGTCCATCACATTGGTGAGGCCATCCAGCCATGCTTCAGTTAACTTGTTAAAATAACCATGCACAAACATCCTTCTCAAACCCAAACCAGGAGCCAACAGCATCGTCCCTCCTGAGGGCTGTGCTTGGACAGGGGGCCCTCTGCTCAGCGGTCAGCCTCCAGCTGCAGCTCCAGACGGGACAGGACCCATGACCTCCCGCACAGAAGTCTGTTCACAGGGGAACAGCGCGCCTGCTCCAGCGGCCCTGAGAGCGCCTGCCCAGGGTACCAAAGGGCACAAAGAGGGGACGCACAGAGACACAGTCAGCGTCTGTACCTGCCACAGAAACTGTTTACTTGTAACTGTCCTTCCTGAAAGCAACACCAGGGGCTCATCCAACCACCGCCTCCATGGACCCCGATGTCTCCAACTGGACGGAGGGCAGGTGGCCCCTCATGTTCTGTCCAGTGGCCACACCACCCGGAGAGGCCGCCACCGAGCAGACAGACCAAGGTGCCCGGGGTGGTGGGTCTGCCCAGGCGTGGGCGGCACTGCCCCTCACTCAGGCCCTGTCGCCAGGCGGACGGAGCATCTGATAGCTCGCTCCAGGCATGGGGGTCTGTGGACACATGGCCTCGGGAGGGCACTGTGCTGCTGTTTGTCCAGTTTAACTGGAGCGACCAGCGCTGCTCAGGCCCAGTATGAGCCCAGGGCATGGTAGGCTGCGTCTGTCCTCACAGCGTGTTTGTGTGTGTGCGTTCCGGGGACTAAGAAGACGCCTGTGCGGACAACAGGCTGCTTGGAGCCTGAGCGGAGCGGTCACTCCTCCTTGGGCCGCGCCCGCGCCCGTGCCCTCCCGCTGCTCCCCGTAAGCTCCGCAGGTCAGTCATCACCGCCAGGGTCTTGCGCACCCACAGGACCTGGAAAGAACCGTGCGGACGCGGTCAGAACTGAACCTGCATCAGCGGAGGAGGATGACGCGGGGAGCCTGCGAGGCACGTACCACGATGAGCAGGGCGTTGAGCAGCAGCGGGCGGGAGAACACGAGGGAGATGAACATACCCCTCGAGTCGAAATACTGGTGTTTGGAGAACAGCCTGTTTTAAGAAGGATTTACAGGTCACCGGCTGCCACAAACGCATTCCTGCGACTTTCTCTACCTCACAGTGTCTCGGCAAGCCCACTTCTCACTGGGGACAGGATGGGCCCTCTGGGACCGCCAGGACCCCCACTCCCGCACCACCCAGGACCCCGGCAGGAGCCGCTGAGCACAGGAGGACAAGGTGGTCAGAATCGCCGCTGCACTGGGGAAAGCTCAGAGTCCCATGTCTGATGCAACCTTCCTGACCCCGCAGAGGGACGACCCCAGCCCCTCTGGAGAGCAGTGGCCTACACCCAGGCCCTCCGGGGGTGGGCAGTGCCTGCGGGGCCTCCCGGGGTGGGGGGGCGGGGCAGCATGCCCAAACCAGGCTGCCCTCCAGGGTCTCAGGGATGACGGACACTCGGGTCACTGACTCAGTCAGGCAGCGCAGCTCTGGGGGACAGGCCCTGCAGGGCACAGAGCCCTGCAGGGCGGGGCCCATAGGGCACAGAGCCCTGCAGGGCGGGGCCCAGGGGGCACAGAGCCCTGCAGGGCGGGGCCCATAGGGCACAGAGCCCTGCAGGGCGGGGCCCATAGGGCACAGAGCCCTGCAGGGGCGGGGCCCATAGGGGCACAGGCCCTGCAGGGGGGCCCATAGGGCACAGAGCCCTGCAGGGCGGGGCCCATAGGGCACAGAGCCCTGCAGGGCGGGGCCCATAGGGCACAGAGCCCTGCAGGGCGGGGCCCAGGCCACTGAGGGCTGGTCGGGAGGCGTGCATCCTGATCAGAATCAGGAGGCAAAGTGGGGAGGACTGGCCGTGTGGGCAGAGGGCAGGCTCTGTACCCGAGAGCAGGGCCTGGGGCAGCCGGGCTGGGGCCGTGACTGCTCAGGGCCCCGGGTCAGGCCTAGGGCAGAGCCGGAAGCAGGTCGTGACCGGGCGGCATCGCCCCCAGGGAGGGGCAAGGCTGGGGGTGCGGTGCTGCCCTCCCAACCATGTCAGCCTCCCATGCCTGAGAAGGCAGGAGGAGGAGCTGCGACCCCCACAGGGCAGCAGGCTGGGGAGCGGTCTGCAAGGTGTCAGGGCCAGGGTAAGTGTGTTCCCTGGACAGGGACCCAGCCAGGCCACCCCGGGCGTGTGCGCAGGGCAGGACACACAGGTGAGGAGGGAGCGGCTGGCGTCCTGGAGGCCCAGGACCCAGTGTTTTCAGGACCAAGGACACCAAGTAAACCATGGGCAGGTCAGGAGCTCCCCATCACGGCAGAGAGCGCTTCTGGACCGTCTCCCCGCGGAGGGGCCTGGGGTGGGGGCAGGGGGGGGGGCGCCCTACAGCTGACAGGGGTGGTTTCAGACCCAGTCCGCGTGCCCAGGGCCACTCACCTCCAGTTCATCGCCGCCACTTCATTGATGTACTCGGCACAGCAGACCAAGGCCACTGAGGAGAAAGAGCCCCAGGTGAGAAGTCAGAGGGCGGTCGACCACTGCAGCCTACACATCCTTCCAAGAGCACGCTTCAAACGATGCGGCTCGGGAGCCTGTCTGTCCAGTGCGTTCCTCACGAGGGGCCCCTCACAGACAGGAGGGACGTCCTCCCCGGCCTGACGCACCGCTTCTCACTGCGACGCAGGCCCCCGGATAACCTCCTGTCTGGATTTCCCGCCTTGCACACGATCAACTGAAACATCATCTTTAACATGAATTTTTGCATTTTGTTAAACTACAAGCAAAATCTTCAGTGTCTTCCCAACGGCTGCAAGATTAAGAGCCCAGCCTAGCCTCTGAGGCCCTGGCCCACCCTACCTATCTGAACACACGTCTAGCTTGTCAACATCAGACACGTGCTTCTCTGACAACTGACCCAACACCAACTCTGTCACCCTGGTGCTCTCATGGGTGCCTTCGCCCCACATGCCGGCCAGACACCTGTTCCTTGTCTCACCTAAAGAAAAAGAGATTTTACTCTCTTTTTATGCCCCACACCAGGACTTCATTTCCTCTGTGAAATTTTTCTCAATGATTCCACACAACTCTGTCCCTTCTCTGAATCTCGATGGATCTTATATGCACAGATCTTATACTGCGGATCTTATATTTCTTGCCCTGTGTGCACCTCCCAGACCAAGCTGAGCGGCTAAGCCCACAGAGGGGGGCCCATGCACAGAGCTCAGCATCCCAGCACACAGCTCCTGTTTGTGTCACCAGTATTCAGCACCCTCCTGGGAGCACAGTAGGTACTTGAAAGACTCCTCTCAACTCCAATATCCAAAATGAAGTTTATTTTTATAGGAACCAAAAGTGAAATATGGGAGTGGCCTGAAATCAGAGAGAGGAGGATGGGGAGGCCTTACAGATGCTTTTACGTTATCATGAAGCTGCAGAGGGAACCCCCACCCACCCCCAGATCACACACACACACACACACACACACACACACCCTCAATCCCAGCACTCTGAGCCCCGAGCAGCAGGGCTGCTGCTCCTACTCACCCAGGCACAGGAAGTGCCCCACCTGCAGCCTGTACCTCTGGGATGAGAAGCAAGTGAGCAGCAGGCAGAGCACATGGAAGACAGCCAGCCCCAGGAGCCAGGGCTCCGTCCAGTCCGTCTGCTGAAGGACACACAGCAGAAACAAGTCAGGGTCCTCTCGCACCCGGGCCAGGCTTCACACGCCGTCTTCTCTGAGCATGTCCAGAGCACCCACCAGGCTTCACAGGGCACGTGACGGGGAGGGGAAGGGAGGGGGAAACATGCGCCCCCACCCAGGGACTGTCGCTCATGTCCCTGGAGGACCGTCCACGCAGCGCTGAGGGCTTCACTGTTGGTCAAGCGCAGCTTCAAGCTGGGAGAACCTAAGGACTTTCCATTCTGGGTGAGAAGACAGGGAAGACTGGTTCTGGAATGCACCGGGTCCCCGCGGAGGTAAAGCTACAACTCCTATTTCCAGCTCCCTAGACCAGTGATTAAAGCCTCGGAAAATCTGGGCTGCCCTCCAAACAGCGCTAGACCTCAGCTCAGCTAAACTCTAGGGGTGGCTGGCTGGTCCGCACCCTTAAACTAGGACCCCCTCCCGGAGGCCCAGGTCCCCCGTGGGTAAGGGGGCTGGAGTCGAGGCTCGCGCCTGCCACTTGCGCATCCAAGCCTAGATCGGCCCCCTTCCCAGCGCCGCGCAGCAACCCCGCCCATCGGGGGCCCCGTCCCAGGACGCCCCGCCCCTAACCCGGGCCCGGCCCAGCTGGGTCACGACCCCTCCGGGCCCCACCCCTAAGCCGGGCCCCCGCCCCCTCAAGGCCCCGCCCCGGAACGCCCCGTCCGGCGCCGCGGGCGTTCTTGTTGGGAAATTCCGAGCGGCCCTCTGCGTCAGCGGCCGAAGTGGCGGATAAGGCGGCGAGTTACCGTGATCACGGCGGGGATGCTGACGGGGAACCTGCTGACTGAGAATGCGGATGGCATCGTCCCCAGAAACGCCCAGCCTCACCGCCACCTTTTCGTCTTCCCGCCCCGCCTGGATAGGACAAGGAAGTCCTTTAACGTCCTCTCGCGATATTTCCCACTTGTCGCGAGGCTTACTGTGCCTGGCAGTGCGAGGGAGGCCGGCAGGCAGGCATCCCGGCAGGCATCCCGCCATCTCGCGATATCTGCGCCAGGCAGGCAGGCATCCCCTCCCCATCTCGCGACATCTGCAGTGCCGCGTACCGGGTCCAAATCTCGCGGTATTCCGTGGCGTTGCAGGAATGTGAGGGAGAAAGCCCGCGGACGCCGGGGTTTTCTCCACAGCGGTTGGGTGCGGGCTCTGGTTCTGGGGCGTGTGAGCGCACCTAGTCGCGTCAGTGCTCCTACTCTGCCTCTGCGTCCGGGAGTTCTCCAGGCAGGGACACCGGGGCGGTCGCCAGGCCCTCCTCCGTGGGGTCTTCCCCACCCAGGGACCGAAGCTGGGGCGCCTGCACCGCAGGCAGACGGTTTAGCGGCTCCCGGGGGCGGGGGGGCGGGGAGGGCTCCCGGGGTCTGGCCTCTGGGAGACAGGAATGACCCGCACCCTTGAGGACACAGGACGGCGATCCGAGCCCCGGCTCGCAGAGGACACTGACTTGGACCCCGGGGGACAGAGGTCGGGGAGAGTGACCTGCAGGTTGAGTGGTGGGGGCGTGACAGTCGCGCAGTCGTGTTTGACTCTGCCACACCGTTAACCAGCCTGCCAGGCTCCTCTCCATGGGGTTCTCCAGGCGAGGGTACTGGGCAGCCAGACCCTGCTCCAGGGGACCTTCCCTACCCAGGGACCGAACCCAGGTCTCCCGCATTGCAGGCCACGGTCTGAGCCGCGAGGGAAGCAGAAAGTCCTGTGTTGACCTGTTAAGTGCTCCTCAACCACTCGGTGGGGTGGACGTTATGCACTCACTTAACAGTGAGAGAACAGAGACTCAGAAAAGTAAATACCTACCCGGGGAGAGAGTTTGGGTGTGGGTGAGACTTGGCTGGTTCCATGGCACAGACTCTGCCAGTTGCCTGCCCCACCAGCCTCCTCCTGGGCCCCGTCTAATGAGAAGCACTTCTCTAGATCAGTTCAGTCGCTCAGTCGTGTCCAACTTTGTGACTCCATGAACCGCAGCATGCCAGGCCTCCCTGTCCATCACCAACTCCTGGAGTTCACCCAGACTCATGTCCATTGAGTCGGTGATGCCACCTAACCATCGCATCCTCTGTCCCCTTCTGCTGCCCTCAATCTTTCCCAACATCAGGGTCTTTTCAAATGAGTCCACTCTTCGCATCAGGTGGCCAAAGTTTTGGAGTTTCAGCTTCAGCATCAGTCCTTCCAATGAACACCCAGGACTGATCTCCTTTAGGATGGACTGGTTGGATCTCCTTGCAGTCAAAGGGACTCTCGGGAGTCTTCTCCAACACCACAGTTCAAAAGCATCAGTTCCTCGGTGCTCAGCTTTCTTTATAGTTCAATTCTCACATCCATACGTGACTACTGGAGAAACCATAGCCTTGACTAGATAGACCTTTGTTGACAAAGTAATGTCTCTGCTTTTTAATATGCTGTCTAGGTTGGTCATAACTTTCCTTCCAAGGAGCAAGCGTCTTTTAATTTCACGGCTGCAGTCACCCTCCCCAGAGTAGTGCCGTGGAGTCGATGCCTGATTCTCTCCCCAAATATAACCTAGTCCCTGAATTCATTTCTCCAACAAGTTTGCAGGCCAGTGATCTGACTTGAGATGACTGATGTTCAGGTCTGAGGGCAGATCTGGCTCCTCTCTCGGTGGAGCTGGAGCTGAGGGGTGAGGCCCAGCAAGGCTGTGACTGCCCACCCTCACGTGTGTCCATGTGAGGATTCTGTCAGGAGGTGGGCTCTTTGGGAGTAAGAACTTGCTGTCCTGCGGTGGCCGCTCTTTCTCTGAAGCTGGACGTTTCATGCTCAGTGATTACTCCCTGACCTGTCAGGGAGATGGTTTGGAAAAATCAAAGACTTCAAAGGCAGTGTTTCTCCTTTCTAATGATGGCATCTTATGCTGGGGCATAATCAGGCTCTAGGCTTCCTGCCGATGCTGGCTTCAGCAGCCTTGCTCGAGAAAGGCAGAGGCAGCGTGACAGTGTCTGAGGTGGGCCGGCCTCCTGCCTTTAGCAGCTGCTGATCACTCGGATTCCCCAACAACCTGCCCCAGGAAGTGACCGGGTCCCCTCAGGGCGCTAGCTGCCTTCCGAGCAGCCACAGGTGAGAAGGCATGTGCGTGTCAACTGAGAAATAATGCACAGCCCGAAAGCTGAGAATGGTGCTTTATTTGGCAGACAAAACTGAGGACTTAGCACAGAATTCAGCCTCTCGGAGGGCTCTGAGGGACTGCTCCCTAGAGGTGTGGGAGGAGCCAAGATATAGAGGTGTTTTTCCACAAAGGCCAGGTAGTCAGAACATCAAAAGACTGCTATTAAAGAAAACCAGACGTCGCAGTTTAGTGAATTTAGCCCCTTTCTACGAATGGGAAGACGGAAGAGTCTGGGTTCACTGACGTCATCCCTGTGACGTGCACTTCAGCTTCCTGGGCCTGGTGTCCTGGGTTCTCACCCTGAGTCTGCCGGGGCCCCTTCGGGGGTCCTGCGTCACCCCTTTCCTCCTGCTTCAGCTCGTGCAGGGGAGGGGAGGGGAGGGTGGATGGCCAGCAGGGGTCAGGAGCCTGAGGCCCCGCTCAGGGCGTCCTCCTCACACCCAGCTTCCAGGGGCTGTTAGTGGCTTGCAAGTCACCACATTCACGCGTGCTCAGCTTAGCTTCAGTTACTGCTTTAAGACCTTGTCATTGCAAGAAGCATGACGTTTTTGTTATCACAGTGATTAGACTTGCTACATTTCAGTGAATTTTAAGGAATATCATAAGAATTTTCATAACTATCTAATGTCACATGTCCTCTGACACTTGGGCTTCTCTGCAGAATGGACCACCTGGCGTGTCAGCCTGTCCTCTCCTGATAGACATGGGTCTTCCCAAAACCTCAGTTCACTGCATTTTATTCTCCAAACCTCTGTCCATCTGACCACATACGTGCTTGCACGTATTGTTCAATCTCTCTCTGTCTCCTTCAAGGGCTCATTTAGGCAGAATTTCCTTGCTGTTCCCACAGGGAAAGCAAAAGTAGTGTGTTTTCAACCCTACAGTTGTCAGGAGACAACTGTGTCAGCAAACAGATGTCTGGAAATAAACGATATGGGCAAATCCACCGGGTGAGTTGAGACACTGACCTCCTTCAAGAGAAACTGCAGGTGGCGCCCAGAGGCCTCTTCCCTTTAGCTGTCAGTGTGTGACCCTTCCACCTCACAGGCCCACAGGTGACGCCCTGTCCCTCAAAAGACACAGCACTGGCTACTTTCTTGGTCTTTGAATTAAACTCCCCTAGGTCTTTGAGTTAAACCAATTAATGTTTCATTGGTAAAAAGAATTAAAACGGAAATGCCACGTTCCTTTGCTCATGAAGATGCTGCTGCAAGTCTGCTTGGTTCTGAACTGGCAGATACGTTGTCCTCCCTGGAGACTGCTAAAATGACAAGGGTCAAAAAAACAGACACAGCAAAACCCTTATATGAACTGTGACAGCCCATAAATCTACTCCAAATTGTGTATGATAGTTTAAGCAGCGTTTTTGTTAAACAGTCTTTTGTTAATCATCTATTGTTTTCCGTTGGCTGATGTAGAGAGTGTTTTTACTTTTTTATCATGTGATATTTAATTTACAAAACGTTGAACATAAATGAGTGTTAATATTCGCTTTTTCCAAGAGAGTCTGAAACTGAGCAGCTCAGACCTGAGGTTAAGAGTTTGTCTTTCTCTTGATTTTAAAATTACTCTGTCCCATATGACTTATGAGAACATATTTTTATTTTCTTTACTGTCTATAACTTTACACTGAACTCAGTCTCATCACTTTGAGTCCTGCCCATCCTATCTCCTGCACACAGCCACAGAATGTGTTTATAAAAATTGATGCATTAAACTGTTTTATGGAAGCTTTACCTGCAGCAATAGCCTTAAATCATATCTTCCTTTCCTGCCAGAGTGCAACGGCTTTCTCCTTCCGTGCCACAGGGGCCGCACTCTCCACAGCCTCTCTGTTTAAGGGAGGAACCAAGCTGCTTCTCCCTCTCTAGTCTGTCATATCTTAATTTGTAATGGAAATCAAATGATTTCTGCAGCAGTAATGCCTATTTCATGGACTCAGTGGTGTGCGTGGACTGAGGCTCATGCATCTACTTTGCATTCACTCAGGCGAAAAGGAAGGCTGGTTTAAGATTCTGTCAGATCTGCCCTCTTGTCAGGTCCAGTCTTCTAACATGAGTCCCATTTTTCTCTCGGAAATCTGTCACAAAAACTTACCCATCTTATAGATTCTTTCTCTTACCATTTTCTAGCACCATCAGACGGTGGGAAGGTAGAGTCTAGGGGCTCTGGCATCTGAATTGCTTAACATCATTAATCACCAGGGAAATGCAAGTCAAAATCACAATGGGAGACCACCTGTGCCTCCTAGGATGGCGACCGTAGAAAACAAGCCTGAGTGTGAGCAAGGGTGTGGGGAGAGGGGACACGCACACTGTGCGCTCAGCAGGGCTATGACGCCACTGTGGGAAACAGCATGGCGGCTCTTTAAGAAATTAGAGCAGGGCCGCCATGTGAGCCGCCCTCCCACGTGGGGACGGGTGTCCGGAAGAGCCAAAGCTGAGATCCTGAAGAGACGCCTGGACACCTGGCAGCGCTCCCTGTAGCCCCGTTCACAGAAACCAGGACGCAGCAACACTGCCAGCACTCATCCATGGCCGAGCGAGTCAGGAGCACGCAGTGTGTGCACACAGTGGAATACGACTCAGCCTGGAAGAAGGCACGTGTGCACACACAGTGGAGTGTGACTCAGCCTAGAAGAAGGCACGTGTGTGCACACAGTGGAGTGTGACTCAGCCTGGAAGAAGGCACGTGTGTGCACACAGTGGAGTGTGACTCAGCCTGGAAGAAGGCACGTGTGTGCACACAGTGGAGTGTGACTCAGCCTGGAAGAAGGCGCTGCTGCTGTTTGGGCAGCCTGGACGAACTGGAGACACGGTGTTAAGGGCCGTGAGCCAGCACAGCATGAGTCCACTCGTACGAGGAGGCACTCAGAGTCATCAGACGCTGAGAATGGGTGCTGGCGGTCTGGGACTAGGTGCGGGGGCAGAGAGGGAAGGTCAAGGGTTAAATACGAGTGCTGCAGGTAAGCTGTGCAGACCCGCTGTACAGCAGAAATCTGCACCAAGGGTGGGTCTCGTGTACTGTGGTCCTGTGCAATCACACAGCAGCAGGGACGCCACCCCCGTGGACGTGAAACACTAATTCCAGTGTCATTGATTCCATGAGCGCTGGTGACTAGGCAGCTGGACTCCTGGGGCTGGCTGGTGTCAGCTGGTGTAGCCACTGTGGGAAACTGCCGTCTACCTCAGAATCTGGGTGTCCACACACCACAGGGCTCCGCATTCCTACTCGGTTACACAGCCTGCAGAAATGCATGCAGGGGGTGCCCGTGTTTCTGCCAGTTTTATTTATAACTGACTCATGTCGTAAAGAGCTTCCCCTGTGGCTCAGACAGTAAAGCATCTGCCAGCAATGTGGAAGACCCCGGTTCGATCCCTGGGTTGGGAAGCTCTCCCAGAGGAGGAAATGGCAGCCCGCTCCAGGATTCTTGCCTGGAAAACCCCATGGAGACAGGAGCTTGGTGGGCTACAGTCCACGGGGTAGCAAGGAGTTGGACACGACTGAGTGACTTCACTTTCTACTTTCTTTTCTTTCACATTGTAAAAACATCAATGAACAGGACCCCCCAGCTCCACGGGGTGAGGCTCCACGCCCCTCGGCCTTAAGCAGCACCAGGCCGCGGCGCCTCCTGGGTGCATGTCTGCGCCCAGTCTCCTCATGGACAGGACATGATCCTGCTGGATTAGGGCCCAGCTGGCCCAGGGTCACCTCGCCCTGACTGGTCACATCGGCAGGGACCCCAGGCCCAGCAGGCCCTCCCGAGGGCCCGTGCTGTGGCCTCGCACCGACGTGGCCCAGGGTGACTGCGCCCTGACTGGTCACATTGGCAGGGAGCCCAGGCCCGGCAGGCCCTCCCGAGGGCCCGTGTTGTGGCCTCGCACCGACGTGGCCCAGGGTGTCTCAGCAGCGGGGAGGCGGTCAGAGCAGCGCAGGCGCGGGTCCCCACCAGCATGGCAGCAGGAGGTGTGGCTCCCCGACTGAAGAGCTGGACGTGAGGTCTCGGTGTCTGAGGAGCTGCCCCTCTTGTCACCGTGACCGCTGCTCATCTTCCAGGGACAAGCTCTGGGCAGGCAGCCCCCTCCCAGCCTGCCCCCAGCCCGCGGCCTCCTGGTCCGGAGGTGGCGCCCAGCGCTGGTGGGCCTGCCCGGTGGCCCCTGGGGCCTGCAGGGGACCTTGTCCCCTTCTCTGTCTTCACCTTTGGTAAGTAAAGCAGTTTTTTTCACCCCATGCAGAAAATGTGAATTCTTTACAATCTTCTTTTCCATTACTGTTATAGACTAACTCCCTCAAGCCACCAGACTTTCACTTTTCCATACTTACTGAGAAGGCACTTGAGCTGAAGTGACAAGTACCTTCTGAACTCAATCACAGCCGACAGCTTCTCTCTTCACTGTGAAGGGCCTTTGAATGTGTGTGAGTCTTTCACTAGGAAGAAATTTATAAACTGATACTAAACTTCCTTAAAGGCATTCTAGATAAAGAGACAAACACCACGTTTCACGTGCCAGGGATTCAGTCCCTGGAATGCTATTTATGAATCACCAGCTGAATCGTATCACGGGAAAACAGATTTAGTTTTCAAACACTTAGTTTTGAGAAGCATCTGAAATTCAAAATGCACCAAACCTTCAAATGCTTTTGAAGGAGGTTGTCTACTGAAAAGCTAAAGATTGAGCTCTTCAGCTTCAGGCTGCAGGTCAGGCCGCCTGCCATGGGGGAGCCAGTGTGACGGGAGCACCTAGAAGCCTCCCGGGCCTCCCTCCGGGAGGACCTGGGCTGGTCACAGAGGTGATTGACGTGAGCACCCGGAAGACCCCCAGGCCTCCCGCCCTGAGCTCCGTGAGGACCTGGACTGGTCACAGAAGTGACTGTCTTTGGTGTTGCCCAAAGCACTCTAGGGCCTCCCTTGTGGTAAAGAATCTGCCTGCAATGCAGGAGACCTGGGTTCCATCCCTGGGTTGGGAAGATCCCCTGGAGAAGGGAAAGGCTCCCCACTCCAGTATTCTGGCCTGGAGAATTCCATGCACTGTGTAGTCCATGAGATCACAGAGTCCAACACGACTGGGAGACTTTCAGTTCAGTTCAATTCAAAGCACTTTAAAAGGCTAGTCTGACATTTTCATTCCTAACCATAAAAACAATGTAAAATAAACCTTACGAAATTATGATGAAAACATATGACCTAAATCTATTACATACCTGATAACGAAGCAATCAATCAATCACGGTTAAGGGTGTTTGTACACATGCATTTAAATACATGTGATTAATACACACACAGAGGTCCCCTGCAGCAGCCCCTGTCCACTGGCCTCTGTTTACACTCTCTGTCCTCAGGTCACAGGCTCTCAGATTACTGGGAAACAGCAGAGGAGACACCACAGGCTCAGCTCTTGGTTTAGGGTCTTAACACAGGACTTGATCTCCTGACCTGGGTTTGAATCTCATTGCTACCATTTAGGAATGCATATTATCCTGGACAAAAGACGGGGTTCTCTGAGGATGAGTGTCCTTGTCACAGTGATCTCCCACTGGAGTTCCCATGGGTGTTAAATGTGTGCACACATGCACACACACACATGCCCCACAAGTGCACAGAGTAGCCAGTCCAGCTCGCTAGCCACACCGTGCTGACAGCTGCATCAGGCCGTTTAACCTGATGCCATTTCTGGTAATAACCTGTTCTGCTGCTGCTGCTAAGTCGCCTCAGTCGTGTCCGACTCTGTGCGACCCCAGAGACGGCAGCCCACCAGGCTCCCCGGTCCCTGGGAGTCTCCAGGCAAGAACACTGGAGTGGGTTGCCTAATTCCTGGCAATTTCTCAGGTGTTTTGCCCAAGAAACTCCAAATATAATTTAGTTTTGATGCTTGCCCGTTTCATGCTGTGGCCATGCAGACAAGGAGTCTTGTGCTGCCTGCTGTTTGAAGGAGACCCACGCACTTCTTTAATTTCCAGACAAGTGAAGGCTCGCTAAAATGTAACTGTTGTTAAGGCCAGTTTCTGTGCACATCACATGACTCCACTAAGTAGCTGTTGTGGAATGGCCACCGCTTTCGGATGCCACCTTACCTGCAACTGGCCCCTAACCGTTGGCCACGTTCACTTGCTTAACTTTGATGTTTCTTTGTAGACTTTGCTCAGTGTGTGTCTCAGTCTCATCTTTGTGAAACGATAGATGACTGGCTTGGAAACGTTTTATCCCAACAGTATTTTGTATGATTTACTAGCTAATGAGCATCAGGGACGAATGTTGGAGAATCAGACCAGCAGGTGATCTGCAAAGTCACTCCAGCGCCACCAGGGCTTTCCAACCATCCCCTCCCTCCACCGTCCGACAGCCGCTCTGGTTGCCTTCTAGACCGAGACCAGCATCCCTCCTCCAGCTCCTGAAGCTTCCCCTCGTGTGGCTTCACTCTTGCTCCTCCCCTTCCTGCGTCCTTTGCTCCCTGCCTCACTAGTGTCTGACCTCCTGCCCCAAGAGGACAGGAGCCCCCAGCCTGCTTCTCGGTTTGCAGTCACATTAAGCAAAACAGATAAATCCAACTTGCTTTATCTCTTAAAGCAATGGTCCCCAACCCCCAGGCCGCATCAACCAACATCTGTCCCTTGCCTGCTAGGAACTGGATCCCACGACAGGAAATGAGCAGTGGCTGCATGAGCAAGCTTTGTCTGTATTTACGGCCACTCTCCGTCGCGTGCATCACCACCCGAGCCTCACCTCCTGTCAGGCCATTGGTGGCATTAGACATTCATAGGAGCACAGACCCTACGTGGGCTCCGCATGCAAGGGGTCCAGGCTGCGAGCTCGTTATGAGAACCACCCTGAAACCACCCCCCAACCCCCTACCCCCATCCATGGAAAAGCTGTCTTCCACAAAACCAGTCCCTGGTGCGGAAAGGCTGGGTGCGGCCTTCAAGCATCGAATGCCAGAGCTGGACGTGGTCAGGGCCCTGCGAGTGCTCAGGCCCGGCTGTCACCTTTCATCTGATCCCGGGTGAGTTCCATGAGTTCAAGCCTCAGCTTCCTTTGCTTGGGAGAGGGGCCGACAGTTTCCAGTGGCGCGTGTGTAAGAAGGGCTCGCAGAGGAGCTGCCCGATACACCAGGAAGCCCTGGCCCAGCCAGGCTCCCACCGCGCAGCCCCTCACGAGCCCCGAGACCTTGGCGGGACGGCCAGCTATGCCTGGAGGCAGAGAGTGTGAGGGCGGAGAGGCCCTGGACCCCAGGACCTGGGCTTGAGGCGCCCGCTCCTCTCGGCTGGCTCACTCGTAAGCCGATCGCCACACTTTACAGGGCGATCACTCGTGTGACGCACTCAGCAGAAGGCCCTTCCGTCTGGCGTTAATTATTTCAAAGGCAACAACCAAATTATATAAAGAGCATGTAACTCAAAGGAATAAAGGATTTCCCTTCGATTGTCTGCCTCTCTTTTCAACTTGGCCATCTTTTTTTCACTTCAACTATTCCTGTCTTAGTAACAGGAGGAGTGAACCAGCCCTGTTCATTACTCACAGTGATGTCAGGATCTCTGAGTATCACCAGAGATCTTTGCTGAAACCCGGAGAGAGCATGTATTGCCGAGTGTGGCCACCAGGTGGACACCGGCGCACTCTCCTCTTGCTCCGGCAGGTCTGTGTTCAGTTAGTCCAGTTGTCTCTCAGTCCTCTCTGTTCCTGGAAAAGGAATTTTTATAACACTTTCATTATCCATTTAGTCATACTTGAAGCTGTCTGTGCCCTCCTCTAACCCCAAGGCCACATTATTATTCAAATGGGCCCATTCGATAAAGAGATTAGACGTCTGTTAAGGCAGCACAGCTCGGCCCCAGCGCCCGGCCCGCCGCGGAGCTGCACGTGCTGACGCAGTCCCGCCTCCGCCCGAGCGCGCCTGCGCGGAGCGGCTGGAGGAGGAGCCGAGAGGCTGGAGGCGGAGCCGAGCGGCGGGGACGCGCGCCGGGTGCGCGGCGCCGGCGCACCGCCTCCCGGGCCGGTTGGACGCCTTTTATAACCAGCCCTGCTCTGGAAAGGGGATCTGGAAGTCATCACCCCAGACAGTTGCTCCGGGTCAGTGCTGTCTGGAAGCAGCTCAGCGCTGTTTCAGGCAGGGATCCTTCTCTCTCAGTTCAGTTCAGGCGCTCAGTCGTGTCCGACTCTGCGACCCCATGGACCGCAGCAGCCAGGCCTCCCTGTCCATCTCCAGCTCCCGGAGTTCACCCAGACTCAGTCCATCGAGGCGGTGATGCCACGCAGCCATCCCATCCTCTGCCGTCCCCTTCTCCTGCCCCACCCCAGGCCTGAAAAGGGACCGCCCCGCGCAGTCGGCGTCGAGCAGGAGCCGACTGGAGACCAGAGGCCCGCCCGGCCCTCCTGCTGGACCCACCTGAGGACTCGGCCACAGGGGTCCCGCAGCTCCCGGGACGCGGGGAGGGCTCCCCGAGGCTCCCCGGGGTCAAGCCAGGGCCACATGGACGTGGGGGCTCTTCCGGCCTTTCCGGGGTTCCCCCCACCTCCTCCTGGAGCGAAGCCCCAGCGCCGGCGGGTAGCTGCAGCGTTTCCCTGGAGAAGAGTTGTTCTCGGAACTAAACCCGAAAGGAAAGCGGAGCTGGACACAGAGAGGACGGGCCTCGCCGCAGGCCGGGCAGCAAGCTTCTGGGAGCCTGCCCGGTGAGCACATTGCCGCCCTCTGCCATCGTGAGAGCGCGGCCAGCGTTTCCCACGACGCCGGACGGCCCCCGTGAAGAACGCGGGGGGCGCCGGTGGGGGGTCTCAGGCGTTAGAGGGCGGGCCCTTTTCAGAGAGATGAGAGCGGGGGCCGAAGAGAGACGGGTGCGGGGCCGGCGCGCGCAGCAGCTGCGGGCTGCGCAGGGGGCCTGGGCCGCAGGGAAGGTTCCAGAGCTTCCGGCCGTCTCGGGAAGGGCTCCCGCGAAGCAGCAGGAGCTGCCGTCTCCGTGCAGCTCCGCTGGGGCCGCGCGAGCTGAATTCCACGCGGAACCTCGCGCTTCCTGCCTGCTGGGAGAGGCGGCGGCCGTCCTGCTCCCCGCCGGAGGGCAGGCTGGTCTGGAGGCGGCGCCGGGGAGGAGAGAGGGGAGGGGGCGCTGCGGCCCTGGCGACCTGGAGCTGCCCGGGGGTCCGCGCGGGGCCGCCGCCCCTCGCTCCGCACCCAGCGCGGCCTCGTTCCGGGCTCACCTGACCCGGAGGCCTCGTCCCGGTGGAGTAGCCGCACGCGTCTCCCTCGGAACCGGCTCACGGACCTGTGCCCGAAGGCTCCGCTCTGGGCCCGGCCTGGGCGCCTCCGCTGCGCGCGCGGCGGGTCCCGGCTCCTCTCCCGGCGCAGCGCCCGCAGCGAGTGCAGGGGAGCGCGCCCGCTCGCGCCGACGACCCGCCCCTAGAGCCCGCTCCTCCGGCGCCCGCGCCGAGCGCCTCGCCGTCTCCCTCACACCCCTCTTTTCCTTTCTCTTAAATGGGAGAAGCAGCTTCTGGGGGCAGCGGGTCAACTGGTATCGTTCGCCATTAACTTTTGTTAATTTTGAAAATGAGAAGGATGGGCTTGAAGATAATATGTAAGTTTTTATTCTGTTCTGCTGTCTTCTACAAAGCAGTTGAAAACGGGATAATCTTTCCAACTCAGTAGAATATGAGGAAAGCGTTAAGAGAAGTGACTTTTATTTGAAGAAAATGACTGGAAGTCTAACTAAACACAGAAAACACTCGGAGAAAATGGGATGTGATGACAGCGCGACCTAAACGCTGCTTGGAGATGGGGCATGCGCTTTCCAGGGCCCGTGGCTCCTTGGGAGCAGGTGGGATTTGCCGAGAGTGCCTAAGGCCTGAGTTACACCAGAAGAGTTCAACCAGGAAGGGCGCTCCTGTGCCTGCTCCGCGGGCGGGTGCACAGCCCCAGAGCACCGGGGCCCTCGGATGCTTAATGAAAATGCATCCTTTTGCTTTTAAGATTGACATCTAAGTCCTAGCGTGCCCATCTAAAGTCACTGCTGACGTTATTCACGTGTCCAAAGAGCTGCGCTGTGGAGAGAAGCCTGGTGAAAGGAAAGCACCTTATCTTGCTGTTTACTAATTCTTATACATTAATCAGCTGGTTGGAATTCCAGGGCTTGGGGAGGGATTCTGCCATGCCAGAGCCACTCTCCCGGGCTAGTCCAGGCGCCTGTGCAGTTTGCAAACGTTCTCTGAGCCTGGAAACATGCACCTTTCTGTATAATGCCCTCACTTACTGAAACATTCTTGAAAACACTCAGGATACAACACAAAAGGCTTCTCCTGGAAAAGGACGGGACAGTTCTAGCATCAGAAATGATAACTGTTAGCGATGGAAACACCTATTATTACATAAAATTCCATGAATTATTGATGGTTCTCAACAAGTAAAATCAAAGGAATCAGCGATCACTTTGAGGACATACTAGACATACAACTCGTAATTTTGAAAATGGAAAGAAAAAGAATAAAGCATTGATCCGGCCTTTCATATAAAAACTGTACCTCAGAGTAACCAAACAGTTGATAAAGGGAGGTTTCTCTGTGTAGAAATATTTCAGCTAATAAGTAAGAAAAGAATGGTAATGTTCAACTATCATGACTTTGCTACCCTTGATGCATTAATGAGCCTGGGTAGTGACGGTTAACGCCAGTTAGTGAGGGAGACAGAGAGAAAGCAGTGACCAGACCTTAGATACGTCTTGGTCGTGGGGCACAGTGTCACCAGGGGAACAGCCTCACCAGAAACGTGGACCAGCACCATGAAGTTGGTGAAGCATCTTGACCTAAGGACCAATTTATAGAAAATACTGGGAACTGACAAAAATACTTTCAAGGTCCCACGTCAGGGATGCAGTTGTCAGCACCAGCTGCCGGGGCTTCTGGAAGACCAACGCGTTGCTCAGTGTCTCCAACACACAGATTGTAAGAGGGAAAAGAAGTCAGCAGTAGATTTCAAGTTTCAAAGTGTATTGTTAATTTCTTCAAAGACTGTTTCTAAGATTCAGCCACAGACGAGAACTAACTGGGAGCTGATGGCTTATCCATTAGGTGAAGAGAACATTTCGGTGTCCCGTGTCTATACGTGTGGATATAGAGGTGTGCTCAGAAATGTACCTTAGGAATAGCAGAACGGCCGCAGAAAGAAACACGGAGCTTTCATGGCAGTGTTACTGCTTACAGAGAAGCTGGAAACAGACTGAGGTCTCCAAGCGGTGAGAAATGCCCACCTCCTGTCGATGGAGACAGGCCCGGCCCTGGGCCCAGCTGGGTCACAGCCTGGACGTTTGACCTCTTCCCATGAGCACCCTATGGGTTGGGTTTCAGTGTACAATCTTATCCTCTTTGGGTCCCTTTTTCTTCTTTTGCTATATTCTATTTTGGCTTGAACGGATGAATTTTCATGATCCAATCTGTTCCTCTGTTGACTTTTGTCTCTATTATTTATCTTTCAGTGGTTTCCCTCAAAATCACCACTTTTGTCTTTATCTTTTTATGGTTTACTCTGACATCAGTCAGTTCAGTTCAGTCACTCAGTCGTGTCTGACTCTTTGCGACCCCATGAATCACAGCACGCCAGGCCTTTCTGTCCATCACCAACTCCCGGAGTTCACTCAGACTCACGTCCATCAAGTCAGGGATGCCATCCAGCCATCTCATCCTCTGTTGACCCCTTCTCCTCCTGCCCCCAATCCCTCCCAGCATCAGAGTCTTTTCCAATGAGTCAACTCTTCGCATGAGGTGGCCAAAGTACTGGAGTTTCAGCTTTAGCATCATTGCTTCCAAAGAAATCCCAGGGCTGATCGCCTTCAGAATGGACTGGTTGGATCTCCTTGCAGTCCAAGGGACTCTCAAGAATCTTCTCCAACACCATAGTTCAAAAGCATCAATTCTCGGCGGTCAGCCTTTTTCACAGTCCAACTCTCACATCCATACATGACCACAGGAAAAACCATAGCCTTGACTAGACGGACCTTAGTCGGCAAAGTAATGTCTCTGCTTTTAAATATACTATCTAGGTTGGTCATAACTTTTCTTCCAAGGAGTAAGCATCTTTTAATTTCATGGCTGCAGTCACCATCTGCAGTGATTTTGGAGCCCAAAAAATAAAGTCTGACACTGTTTCCACTGTTTCCCCATCAGTTTCCCAAGAAGTGATGGGACCGGACACAGTCTCGTCCATCTCTGTCACGTAAAGACCTTCAGACAGTGAAGCCACCCACATTCTCTCCTGTCGTGTCTGCTCTTCCTTCGGCTTAAATTTCGCGCGGTAATCTCCGCATACTTTGTGTTCTGTTGTCTTGAACAGCCAGCTTGCACAGAATGTAGCAGAAGAAAGAGAAGCACTGCTTTTATCCATCTTCACCTTTACTCTCCCCAGTGCTTGTCATTACTTCTGGACACCACGTTTCTTTCTGATAAAATCTCTCTTCAGCCTGAAGAACTTCCTTCATCATTCCTCAGGGTGCAGATCAGCTGGGAACATATTTATTCAGCTTTAATTCATCTTAAAATGTCTTTATTTATCCTTAATATTTAAAAGATGATTTTGCTGGATGCATTCCTAATTTGACAGACTTTTTATTCAGTGACATTTTCTTCTGTGGCCAATCATTATTGTTGTGACAAAATATCCTCTGTGAGTTTTATCATTGCTCCTGACATGGAATAAATCTCTTTCTGCATCTGGCTGCTTTTTTATCTTTGGTTTTCAGCAACTTGCTCCAGGGCCCTCGGGTGTCTTTTCTTGTGATTCCCCTGTTCAGGGTTTGCTGTGCTTTCTGGATCTGCAAATTGCTGTTTCAGATAACTTAAGTTATATTTTGCCAATAATTGCTTCAGATATATTTTCTGTACATTCCTAGGCAAAGGAGAAAAGGAAAGATATACCCATTTGAATGCAGAGTTCCAAGAGCAAGAAGAGGTAAGAAAGCCTTCCTCAGGGATCAATGTAAAGAAATAGAGGAAAACAATAGAATGGGAAAGACTAGAGATATCTTCAAGAAGATTAGAGATACCAAGGGAACATTTCATGCAAAGATGGGCACAATAAAGGACAGAAATGGTTGGACCTAACAGAAGCAGAAGATACTAAGAAGAGGTGGCAAGAATACAGAGAAGAACTATACAAAAAGATCTTCAGAACCCAGATAACCCCAATGGCGTTATCACTCACCTAGACCAGACATCCAGGAATGTGAAGTCAAGTGGGCCTTAGAAAACATCACTATGAACAAAGCTAGTGGAGGTGATGGAATTCCAGTGGAGCTATTTCAAATCGTGAAAGATGATGCTGTGAAAGTGCTGCACTCAATATGCCAGGAAATTTGGAAAACTCAGCAGTGGCCACAGGACTGGAAAAAGTCAGTGTTCATTCTAATCCGAAAGAAAGGCAATGCCAAAGAATGCTCAAATTACCGCACAATTGCACTCATCTCACACGCTAGCAAAGTGATGCTCAAAATTCTCCAAGCCAGGCTCCAACAGTATGTGAACCATGAACTTAACAGCTGTTCAAACTGGTTTTAGAAAAGGCAGGGGAACCAAAGATCAAATTGCCAACATCTGCTGGATCATGGAAAAAGCAAGAGAGTTCCAGAAAAACATCTACTTTTGCTTTATTGACAATGCCAAAGCCTTTGACTGTGTGGATCACAAAAATCTGTGGAAAATTCTGAAAGAGCTGGGAATACCAGACCACCTGACCTGCCTCTTGAGAAACCTGTATGCAGGTCAGGAAGCAACAGTTAGAACTGGACATGGAACAACAGACTCGTTCCAAATAGGAAAAGGAGTATGTCAAGGCTGTATATTGTCACCCTGCTTATTTAACTTCTATGCAGAGTACATCAGGAGAAACGCATGATGGCGGATGAAACACAAGCTGAAATCAAGATTACCAGCAGAAATATCAATAACCTCAGATATGCAGATGACACCACCCTTATGGCAGAAAGTGAAGAGGAACTTAAGAGCCTCTTGAAAGTGAAAGAGAGTGAAAAAGTTGGCTGAAAACTCAGCGTTCAGAAAACAAAGATCATGGCATCTGGTCTCATCACTTCATGGGAAATAGATGGGGAAACTGTGTATACAGTGACAGACTTTATTTTGGGGCTCCAGAATCACTGCAGGTGGTGACTGTAGCCATGAAATTAAGACACTTGCTCCTTGGAAGAAAAGCTTTGACCAATCTAGACAGCATGTTAAAAAGCAGAGACATTACCAACAAAGGTTCATCTAGTAAAAGCTATGATTTTTCCAATAGTCATGTATGGATGTGAGACTTGGACTATAAAGAAAGTTGAGTGCTGAAGAATTGATGCTTTTGAACTGTGGTGTTGGAGAAGACTCTTAAGAGTCCCTTGGACTGCAAGGAGACCTGGGTGTTCATTGGAAGGACTGATGCTGTACCTGAAACTCCAATATTTTGGCCACCTGATGCAAAGAATCAACTCATTTGAAAAGACCCTGATGCTGTGGAAGATTGAAGGCAGGAGGAGAAGGGGAGGACAGAGGATGAGATGGTGGGATGGCCTCACCAACACAGTGCCCATGAGTTTGAGCAAGCTCTGGGAGTTAGTGATGGACAGGGAGGCCTGGCATGCTGCAGTCCACAGGGTCACAAAGAGTCAGACACCACTGAGTGACTGAACTGACCTGAACTGAACTTTTTCATTGATATTTTTTCTGGGCCTTAAAGTTCATGGTTCACATCCTATTGAAGCCTGGCTTGGAGAATTTTGACCATTACTTTGCTACCGTGTGATGTGAGATAAGTACAATTGTGCTGTAGTTTGAGCATTCTTTGCCATTTTCTTTCTTTGGGATTGGAATGAAAACTGACCTTTTACAGTGTTGTGGCCACTGTTGAGTTTTTCAAATTTGCTGGCATATTGAATGTGGCACTTTCACAGCATCATCTTTTAAGATTTGAAGTAGCTCAACTGGAATTCCATCACCTCCACTAGCTTTGTTCATAGTGATGCTTCCTAAGGCCCACTTGACTTCACATTCCAGAAGGTATGGCTCTAGGTGAGTGATCACACCATCGTGGTTATCTGGGTTGTGAAGATCTTTTTGTATAGTTCTTCTCTGTATTCTTGCCACCTCTTCTTAATATCTTCTGCTTCTGTTAGGTCCAACCATTTCTGTCTTTTATTGTGCCCATCTTTGCATGAAAATTTCCCTTGGTATCTCTAATTTTCTTGAAGAGATCTCTCATCTTTCCCATTCTATTCTTTTCCTCTATTTCTTTGCATTGATCCCTGAGGAAGGCTTTCTTATCTCCTTGCTATTCTTTGGAACTCTGCATTCAGATGGGTATATCTTTCCTTTTCTCCTTTGCCTTTGTGTCACTTCTTTTCATAGCTATTTGTAAAGCCCACACATTTGATTAACAAAATAGAGCCCATGTGTACCCTGGACTACCACTCCATGACCTGGAATAATAAAGATGCTTTATATGCAGCAACAAATTACAGAAAAAATAAGAAACAAAATTATATACTGCACAATAGTAAGTTCAGTTCAGTTCAGTCGTTCAGTCGTGTCCGACTCTTTGCAACTCCATGAATCGCAGCACGCCAGGCCTCCCTGTCCATCACCAACTCCCAGAGTTTACTCACACTCACGTTCGTCAAGTCCGTGATGCCATCCAGCCATCTCATCCTCTGTCGTCCCCTTTTCCTCCTGCCCCCAATACTTCCCAACATCAGAGTCTTTTCCAATGAGTCAACTCTTCGCCTGAGGTGGCCAGAGTACTGGAGCTTCAGCTTTAGCACCATTCCCTCCAGAGAAATCCCAGGGCTGATCTCCTTCACATCCATACATGACCACAGGAAAAACCATAGCCTTGACTAGACGGACCTTAGTCGGCAAAGTAATGTCTCTGCTTTTGAATATGCTATCTAGGTTGGTCATAACTTTTCTTCCAAGGAGTAAGCATCTTTTAATTTCATGGCTGCAGTCACCCTCTGCAGTGATTTTGGAGCCCCCAAAATAAAGTCAGCCACTGTTTCCCCATCTATTTCCCATGAAGTGATGGGTTCGGATGCCATGATCTCCATTTTCTGAATGTTGAGCTTTAAGCCAACTTTTTCGCTTTCCTCTTTCACTTTCATCAAGAGGCTTTTTAGTTCCTCCTCACTTTCTGCCATAAGGGTGGTGCCATCTGGGTATCTGAGGTTATTGATATTTCTCCCGGCAATCTTGATTCCAGCTTTTGCTTCTTCTAGCCCAGCGTGTCTCATGATGTACTCTGCATATAAGTAAAAGCAGGGTGACAATATACAGCCTTGACGTACTGCTTTTCCTATTTGGAACCAGTCTGTTGTTCAAAAGTAAGTATGTAAATTAAAATGCACAAAGAACAATCTCACATATTTTTTCACACAGAAGTTGGACTACAAAAGCATCCATTAATTATAAAAGAGTGAATGCCTACTGGAGGGAGAATAAAGACTGGGAACAGGGAATAAATGGGACAAAATAAAAATATAATTTCATAACAGAGGGACAGCCTGAGCTTCTGGTTATCAGCTTTTGTCAAGTACAAAACACGAGAGCATCAACTCTTTTTTTTTGGTATCTTTATAATTAAATGAGAAAGACTAAAGTCATAATTTAAAACTGGTTTTAGATTATAAAAATAGATGAATTATTATTAACATTTTAAATCAAATATATTAAACAGAGGCTAATGTTTTTGATGCTGCTGATAGATAAAGAAATGTATTGACCAAATAAGTAAGTGTTCTATTAGATGATTAAATGGAATCTAAACAGCCATTGCACAGAGATACTAAATCTGCCATTATTTTATGACAGACTGGAAA
This sequence comes from Nanger dama, assembly GCA_917880005.1. NCBI lineage: Eukaryota > Metazoa > Chordata > Mammalia > Artiodactyla > Bovidae > Nanger > Nanger dama. The sequence goes on from CAKJTW010000025.1 coordinate 569,671, forward strand.
TTATCGAGACTCTTTAATTAAAATATCATCAGCTGTGATGGAAAATCCACTAATAGTTTGTGGGTAAGAACGTGAAGTGAGAAGAGGACAGTTTCCTTGGTGAAATGTCAGTGTGCGCCTGCTCCTTTGCTTTGATGTGTCCGCCTCTTTGCAGCTCCACAGGCTGCAGCCCACCAGAGTCCTCTGTCCTCACAGAGGATTCTCCAGGCAGGAATCCTGGAGTGGGCTGCCACGCCTTCCTCCAAGAGCGCTTCCCCACGTGGGCACTGAACCTGCCTCCAGGTGTGTCTCCTGCATCACGGGCAGAATCTTTCTTGATGAGCCGCCGCGGAAGCCCATAAGATGGCAAGCTTCAGCTGTAATTGTCACTGTTTGCATTAAATGAAGCTGGCTCGATACACCAACAAAGCCAGGGATTGTCAGAATGAATTTTTCAAATGATGATAAAAGATATTTAAAAGAAACTCACTTCAAGTATAATGACATATGTAGGATTGAAATAAAAGGCTGGGAATAGGTGTACTCCACAAATTTTAATTTTAAAATGTAGGGATTGTTATATTTACACAAGATAAACCCTAGAGCAGAAAAACTTTACCAGGGACCAAGATAGACATGGATAAAAGATTGATCTGTGCAGAAGGCATAGCAATCCTCACTCCTGAAAAAGAAAGTAGGAGCGTAAATCCGTTAAACATAAGAGAAGCACGCAGATCACCAGTGAAACACAACTAGGTTCTTAATAAGAGTTTAAAAATGATATGCCTCCAGTGAGACTGAAAGACAGTAAAAAGAGAAAAGGTATAAAATTCCAGTGTGAAGGATGGAGGGCGATATATCACTGTGGATGCCACAGACATTAAAACAAAAACTCAAGCCATTCTGTGCACATGAATCTTACAGCAAAAATGTACCATTTCCAGAGAAAATACTCAGAGTGAAGAGGGTGAGCTGACTATCCCGTGACGCCCAGAACAAGCCATGCTCTGGAGAAAACACGCAGTGTGAAGAGGGTGAGCTGAATATCCCCATGATGCCCAGAATAAGCCATGCTCTGGAGGAGGCCAGCTGACAGCATTCAGTTGCTGAAGCAGGAAGAAAAGTAAATTAGGACTTGTGAGCAGACCCCAAGGGCCAGTGAGACGCCACCACGTGGACCAGCACGCACAGGCACACAGCTTTGCTGTCAAACCAGCCTAGAAAGGGCTTTTCTTTTCATTTATTTTTTACTTTATTTTACTTTACAATGCTGTATTGGTTTTGCCATACACTGACACGAATCCACCACAGGTGTACATGAGTTCCCAATCCTGAACCCCCTCCCATCTCTCCCCATATCCTCTTCTGGATCGTCTCGTGCACCAGCCCCAAGCATCCCGTATCCAACATAGACTAGCGATTCATTTCTTACATTGTAGTATACATGTTTCAATGCCATTCTCCCACATCATCCCACCCCTCTCCCTCTCCCTCAGAGTCCAAAAGTCCGTTCTATACCTCTGTGTCTCTTTTGCTGTCTCGCATAGAGGGTTATCTTTTCTGACAAAATGCGCAGTTCTGTTCACTGCCTCAAGGGAAGGGTTTTCTGTGTAACGAGTGCAGCCCCCACGTAAACTCCTGCAGAGGCGTTGGCGCCCAGGGGCTGGCCTCCACGGTGCCAGGGCCCAGGGGTGCAGTGCAGGGCCTGGCTCGGGTCCCACACGGCTTTAGCCTCAACCTTTGGGGAGTAACCCAGCAGAAGCCAAGTAACCTAGAATTCAGCGCATTCCAAGATGACCATGGAAGCCTTTTCCAGAGACGTTTGCAACTGAAGACAGTAGATATATAGACACAAGCTGGTATTGTTCAGCTTCGCCGCCTCTTTGTCGTCAGCTGCGACCTGAGGCGTCTTCAGGCTCCAGCACCTCCTTTAGAGCCCGTCACACCTGGATGCGCTGATGTCTCCCCCAACTCGGTTTCTTGCCTGAGCATCTGTTATAATTAAAAAAAAATGTTTTAGAATTGTTTGAACACCTGGAATGTGGAATTTTAATTTGCAAACGGAGAATTAGGTGCTTCATCATCTGTCCCACGAAATCACATTGATTCCTCTCTTTGAAAAGATTGTGTTTACTGAACCCTTAGCTGTATTTTTAAGCAGCTGTTGTCAATATTTTTAAAGGGCATTTATAAATATTTATCAAGGAACTTAATTTGCGCAGTCAACCCTCCTCCCCGTGTGAACACTAGGCTTGAAGAATGTTACAGAAAACACTTTCCTTTCATCTAGTCGTGTGATTTCAGCTGGAGCTTGGCTCAGCTGGCCGTGTTGATGTCGGGTGGGGGCAGCCTGAATGCGGGAACTGCTAAGTTTGCACTTCGCCCTCTGCCGTGTTATTCCCCACAAACAACTGAGTCTTGGTCGTTCCCGCAGCGCTGGGTGGGTCCGCCCCGCCGTCCAAGGTCCGGCGCAGCCGAGACGTGGCGAGGCCCCAGCGCTCGGGCTGGTGCTCGACCGCGAGACGGGGCTGGCAGGGCCAGGCAGCAGGGCGCGCGGGCGCAAACATCTTTCAGAGGAACAGACGCCAGAACGTCCTCCCGATGAGCTTGCACCCAATAAAAACTGACTCGGCCAGCGAGCCTGCTGTCAGACTCCGGCCATAACGGGATCCACGGATAGCTCGTGCCGCCGCCCGCCGCCCGCCGCCGCCCGCCGCCGCCCGCCGCCGCCCGCCGCCGCCCGCCGCCGCCCGCCGCCGCCCGCCGCCGCCCGCCGCCGCCCGCCGCCGCCCGCCCGGGGGGGGGGCGACGCGGGGCAGGGCGGGGCTTTCCCGGTTGGGGGTGGGAGCTTTGGGAGGGGGCTTTCCCGGGGTCGGAGGGGGCGGGGCTTTCCCGGAGGGAGGAGGGGCTTTCCCAGTTAGGGGTGGGAGCTTTGGGAGGGGCTTTCCCGGGGTCGGAGGGGGGCGGGGCTTTCCTGGAGGGGGCGGGGCTTTAGGGGCGGGGCTTTCCCGGTGCGGGGGGCGGGGGCTTGGGGGTGGGGCTTCGGGGGCGGGGGCCGGAGGTCTAAGGGTGGGAGCTTTCGGGGGCGAGGGCTTTCTCGGAGTTGGGGGTGGGCGGGGGTGGGGGCTTTCCCAGTGGGGCCGGGGGGCTCTGCGGGAGGGGGCTTTCGGGGGGGGCGGCGGCTTTCCTGGGGTGGAGGGGTCTCTGGCTGCCAGGACGTCAGTGAGGCAGGCTGTGTCCTAAGGCTCCGGGACTCCACAACATTTTAGCTGAATCTTAGCACTCTGGTGTCGTGGTGAGCAGAGGCCTTTAGAGCACGGGCTGCGAACACGCCCGGCCCAGGCCCACGACCATCCCAGGGAGACCCTGCCTTCCCGCCACAGCCCCCACGGCCCCCGTGCCTGCCCACCTCCCAGCCTGCCCTTCCGTTTCCCCCAGGTGCCACCTGCTGGCTCAGGTCTCTGCCCACCACCCACCCAGGGCTGAACCAAGGCGCCTGCAGACACTGGGAGGATTTCAGGGCGCTGAGAAATTCTACTTCATATTGCCTATTTTTTCTCAAAATAACCTTGAAAGAGGAAGAAAATATAATGGATGTACAAACTGAATTGCAGGGAATCACGAAGTTTCTGGAGAGAAAAGTAGAAAGCAGTCTAATTCACCATCGCCTTGTCTCACCGTTGACTACCCAGCCAGAGTTTCGGAAAAGGGGACCTGATGGGAATACAGAGATGTTTGCCAGGGACTTGCTCAGACTGCAGCCCGGAGACGCGGATTCAAGAAGCGCCTGTGCTGTGCTCCGCTGGCTCGAGCAGATTCAAGAAGCGCCTGTGCTGTCCTCTGCTGGCCTGAGCGCTGGAGGGGACTTACGAAGGCAGGGCTGCCAGGCAACCCTTACGGGAGCTCACCAAGCACCTTAGCTGGAGCTGCGGGAGGCGAGGGCGCGGGCTGCTCAGGGCCTGGGGCCTGAGTGGTTGCTCCGAGACCAGAGCAGAGCTGGAGGCCGTACGTGGCCGCTGGCAGATGTGGTTTGGAAAACTGCGGGTGCTCTTGAGTTTTGAACAATCCTTATCTAGAGTTACAGTAATATACACTCTCTGTTTCAAAGCCACAGTCTGGAAATACTTCACTCTCTCTCCTCCCCACAATGTGATGAGCTTACATGTACTTGTGAGAAAGTAATTTTATTTCACTCTTCTATTTTTATTGTGAGGGTTTATGTAGCCCTTATGGTATTTTTCATACTGCAATCATGAAGGTTTGAGTGAATTAATTTTAAAAATTAAACCCCCAAGCATTCAGAAAGTTCAGTTTCAACTCTTTCACCTGTTTGTCCACTAATACAATTTTAGTCTTTTAAATAATGGCATCCTTTTGTGGGGGTTCACCCCGCCAAACATTTGAATTTTCCCAGTAAACCTGCCTCGGGGTGGACAGTGTTTGGCTCCTGACGGCACCCACAGCTGACTCTCATCCTGTGTGGTCTTTCCCATCAGTAATTTTCCCAATATGAAAAATATTCAACTATGGAAAAGTCTCTTAGCTATAAGCTGGAATGTAATTGACAGCAAGATAAAATAGATACAAGCACAAACCCCTCCTCCCTCTAAACCCCCAAGGCAATCTGGTTTTCACTATTTCTGGCTCTTACCAGAGAAAGCAGCATCGCAAAGGTTCCTCGAGGCGACTTTTTCTCCAGGGAGCATCGCTGATGCTCCGTGTGTCGCAGCCTGCGACCCCATCTCCCTCTTTGCATTCAGGAGTGCCTTGGGTTTCTTTCGATAATCGTGCCACCCTAATTCAATTCTTATGTTCCTTAAATGGTAGACAAAGCTTTCAACAGTACTTTATTACATTTTGGCCTGTTCATTCTAAAAATTTATTTCACCAGATGGAATTTGGGGGAAGTGGAGAGTTAGATGTTTGTTGGAGAATTGTCAGTGTCTCATCGTTTTCTGAAGTTCACACTTTCAGAGTTTGTAAGGGGTGTCATTGCCGGGAGGGGTCACAGCACAAGCTGTGCTCGGGTCACGGCCATCTTCCTGGGCCTCTCCTTGGCCTCGACGGTCCAGGGGTCACTGGGTGTCCTCTTCCTTGGGTTCACCCCCCGTCTCAAAGCCACAGGGGCTCCTTGTCCCTGGAGATGGTGGTTACAGCAGAGACGCCAACCTGGGACCAGGTAGCCGTCCCCACAGCTTGGCCAGGTCCTGAGCTGGAGGTGCGAACAGACTCCTGGTGCTGTTTGGTCCCTGGGGAGGGCCTGCCAGGTCCCCATGGGCCCGCAGGCCGGCGGGCAGAGTCCTGCTTCCTGTGAGCGCGGCGCGTCCAGGAGCCCAGGGGGCACTGGTGGCTCCCTCTTCACTGGTCTTTCACCAACATCTAGTGTTTTCTCCCACTGACAGCAGAGGCCACAGGCCACAGAACTCAGCTCTGCCTGTGAATGTGTCACCCAGAGAGACCACGAGTTTTTAAATGTACGGTTTTTGATATTTTGACCCCCCCACCCCAATTAATCATGCTGCAGTCAGACTTGCTCCTCCTAATCTTCCTTTTCTTTGCTGCTCCTGACACGGCTTCCTCTGAGGCCTGCAGGAAGGGCATGGACCCGGCAAGTCTGATGCCTTAAATTACAGCAGCCCTTGCCTGTCCTTGATGGTTTTAATTAGCAGAGGGTTTCCTACAAAATAGCTTATTCCTCACAGAAAAGCTTTGATGCAAAATTTATTTTTAATTGAGTAGGTATAAATTTTAACTTAGGTTTAAAATTTTTACTTTGATTTGTTTTCAAAGTATGTCAAATTTGACACCTTGTTAAGAATCAAGTCTCTTTTCTAAGATTTCAGAAGCTTGTAATAAATTTAAACAAACCAAAGACACTGTAAGAGAATCTAGGGGCCTTTTATGTTCCAAGTGATGCTATAAATAGGTCCCCTCAACCCTCACACTCCCCAGACACACACACCTAAGTATCAATACCTAACTTGGTCCCGGCAAGCCCTGCTTGTTCCACAGACTCAGGAAACTTCAGAGTGAAACTTGCACACTCATGAAGTGGTGACTGCAAGAGCTCTCTGCAGAGCTGAACCGTGCCCAGCTGTAACCAGGTGCCGGGGGGAGCCAGCGTGGGCATCCCGGGGTCGTACACGTTCATGCCCGAAGCCGAAAGAAACGGGACCAGACACCCGGCTGTTCTGGTCCGGGGGCGCCTTCCTCCTGCAGCAGCTGAACCGTGCCTAGCTGTAACCAGGTGCTGGGGGGAGCCAGCTTGGGCATCCCCGGGTCGTACACATTCATGCCCGAAGCCGAAAGGAACGGGGGACCAGACACCCGGCTGTTCTGCTCCGGGGGCGCCTTCCTCCTGCAGCAGAAGTCAGAGTCATCAGTTCGGGTGCAGTCAATGCGTAGTGACACACTTCTGTGTTTGGTGTGATTTTATGAACTTACGCTTGCACCGCCTGGATGAGGCAGTGACACGCGTGTCACACTAAATTAACACCTGTCAGGCTGCCTGCACGTTCACAGTCACACCTTCTCAGGGTGGAAAGCGCGGGTCTCAGGTGCCAGATGGGAGAGAAATACCCGAGGTGATGCTGTTACCATGGCAACACCAGAGCCTGTATAGCTACCAGCAGAGGCAGGCCCCTTACAGGTTCACCTCCTGCAGTTAGCCTTGGGAAGGAAATGGCATCCCACACCAGGGCTCTTGCCTGGAGAATCCCATGGTCAGAGGAGCCTGGTGGGCTACAGCCCATGGGGTCACAAGAGTCGGACACGACTGAGCAACTAAATCACAACCACCAACTTTTCCTCAGGGCTTGTTTGTCAGAAAGGCATCGTTAAAATGCACACACTCCCTCTGTTTCTGCTGAAGGTAGCTGGTTATTCAGGCAGCATGGCCACCGCGCTTACGGTGTGCTTAGTGACAGGCTAGGGGCTTTCCAAAGGAGCAGCTCAGACATGACGCGTTTGTGAAGATCATCAGCCACACACGGTGCCCACTGCAGGGACGAGACTCGGGAAAGGGGCACCATCAACCAGATACGGTGCCCACTGCAGGGACAAGATTCGGGGAAAGGGGCCCAGTCATCAGCCAGACACGGTGCTCACTGCAGGGACGAGATTCGGGAAAGGGGCACCGTCATCAGCCAGACACGGTGCCCACTGCGGGGATGAGACTCGGGGAAAGGGGCACCGTCATCAGCCACACACGGTGCCCACTGTGGGGATGAGACTCGGGAAAGGGGGCACCATCAACCAGACATGGTGCCCACTGCGGGGGATGAGACTCGGGGAAAGGGGCACCGTCATCAGCCAGACACGGTGCCCACTGCAGGGATGAGACTCGGGAAAGGGGCACCGTCATCAGCCACACACGGTGCCCACTGCAGGGACGAGACTCGGGAAAGGGGCACCATCATCAGCCAGACACAGTGCCCACTGCGGGGATGAGACTCGGGAAAGGGGCACCATCATTAGCCACACACGGTGCCCACTGCAGGGACGAGACTCGGGAAAGGGGCACCGTCATCAGCCACACACGGTGCCCACTGCAGGGACGAGACTCGGGAAAGGGGCACCGTCATCAGCCACACACGGTGCCCACTGCGGGGACGAGACTCGGGAAAGGGGCACCGTCATCAGCCAGACACGGTGCCCACTGCGGGGACGAGACTCGGGAAAGGGGCACCGTCATCAGCCAGACACGGTGCCCACTGCGGGGATGAGACTCGGGAAAGGGGCACCGTCATCAGCCAGACACGGTGCCCACTGCGGGGATGAGACTCGGGAAAGGGGCACCATCTACCAGACATGGTGCCCACTGCGGGGATGAGACTCGGGAAAGGGGCACCGTCATCAGCCAGACACAGTGCCCACTGCGGGGATGAGACTCGGGAAAGGGGCACCGTCATCAGCCACACACGGTGCCCACTGCGGGGACAAGACTCGGGAAAGAGGCCCAGCCATCAACCAGACACGGTTCGCCACTACTGTGACAAACACAGGCAAAGGCACCATGCAGAAAGCTGTAAAGCCCCCATTTTCTTTTGAACGAACCTGGCCTCCAGAGTGGCTCAGAAGTTGGGTTACTGTTGGCAGAGTCTCAGTCTGACTTGGTGGCCAGAGTTCTCTGTGGCCTGAGGGACTCTGGGCCCAGTGGCTCTGATGGCGGAGGGGGCTGGGGGCATCTCTAAGGAAGGGGCCACCCTGAAGCATCCTCACCCCCTCTGCCCACCCCTGACACGGGCACCCACCCCCGGGCTCTTACAGCGCCCAGGCTCCTCACCACACCTCACGCAGGCTCTCGGCTCCTTCATTTCCCGCTTTCGTGCCTGAGATGGGATTAAAAGCTACGTTAAAATTACCCTAAAGAAAGAGAAATACCATGAGGTTTGCGTGGCCCGTTGGCGGCGAGGTGATTCCCCCTCGTTTTTGTTTCTGTAGTTAATAGTGGTTTTTAGTTTCAGGTCGGTGAGTCAATGTGTCTAACTCTCAGGAACGTATGGGCGGATGTAAAATATGACACAATGCTTAAGCCGTATTAGCTGGCCTGCAATATTTTTGTGTCCAGAGTGCGTTTTTGCAGTACTTCAGCTGTAATGGAAAGTGTGGCTGTTCATTGTTAAACCCCAGACTGGTGCTTCAGAAACACCGACGGAGCTTGAACTCGCTATGAAGCGCGGTCACTTTCTTCCCAGTTCAGAAATACTTGCAGCTCCTCAAGTTAGCCCAGCTCTCGCTGTGCCCTCTTCTTTCTGGCTGAACGGCTCAGAGATTGTTTTCTAAAGTCAGCCTTTCAATTAGCCGCTTCTCGTGGAGGTGTGCTGGCGGGAAGCTTCACCAGCCTTCTTAGACCAGAGCTCTGGGAAACAACCAGGTCTTTTTTCCAGTTTCTGATAAATTCAATTAGAACAATGATAATAGTCTAACAGCCAGGGGCCCTACAAGAAGCAATTATTTCTAGCCTAGAAAGAGTGATTTTGCCTAAAACTGATGAAAAACAGGGAATCATTTCCATCCCTGAAGTAGTAATAGAACAATTATAGGGTTGTTTTTCTGGGGGGTTACCTAGGTGACCATCAGTAACACATGTTTAAAAAACTGTCACAGAGAACAGCTGAGAAGGAAACGCATCACTGTTAAACTGATCAATATCACATACAGGTTATAGATTAATTAATGCAAAGCTAGTGAAGCAGTCAGCTTTGCTTACTGTACTGGCTAAATCTTTCTATTTAAGTCATCATAACCTTAGAGCACTGCTCTTGGTGTGATTCGGGGAGGTTGTCCACAGAGATGATACGCTGGCTATAGCTCATCAAAATGTGCCCTTAAAACATGTGCCTTTTGTGCGTCAGCTTTTACTGAACTGAGAAACAGAGATCTGGGCAGCCTGGTCAGAGCGAGTTCTGTGAGGCCCTCAGTCCAGGGATGTGTCTCTGCAGGAGGAGGGCTCCCTGGGTCATCCCTCCCCCATCTACTTGCTCCCTCCTTAGCCCAGAAGGTGCCTGTGCATCCAGACTGGTCAGTGACTGAAGTAGGACCCCTGTCTGTATTCCAGATGTGGACTGGAGATGTGTGGGGGTGATCGTGGAAGAGGGTGTTGGGGCAGGTGGCACCTGGGCAGGGCTGAAGGGCAGGAGCTAGTCATTAACAGAAGCATCCAGAGCTGATTTATTTTGGAGCTAAACTCTTAGATTCCATGTCTTCATAAGCTAATGTAGGTGAAATTTCATATTTTAACGTTTTCATTGTTAAAATTTATATTTTAGGAATGGATTGTTATCCTTTATATTCACAGGCAATGTAAGTAGATTGTATGAAGGAGTATAATAGAAAATGCTCACATTTTTATAAATAATGTAAGTGTGTGAGTTATCATCATTAATTTTTGAACTATAATCATCTAAAGTTCAATATTACAGCTCATTAACTTGCAAGATTATTTCTGGGCATATTTTTCTATAATTGCAAAATCATTACTGATTGTATTTTATCTCATAGAATTTTACTTTACATGTTTACTAATAAGAAAATAAGACAGAATAACGGAAAAATCAGTTTCTTATTTTAAAAAGTAGCTAATATTTATTAATGTGTTGGCTTAAGAGTATTTACATTAGTTTTTAAGTTCCTAAGAACTGAGAATGCCAAGCAGATTAAAGATACTAAATGAGCCTTAACTTTTTTTTGGTGACAGCAAGAGGCAGGTGGGATCATAGTTCCCAGACCAGAGCTCAAAGCCGAGCTCCACAGGCTCCCAGGGAAGTCCCTAGAGGAGCTTTAGAAATGACCTTCTCACCCCCTCCCGAGGATGCCCTTGCTGCGGGGCTTTTCCCCCAAACCTGCCCATCCCCTCAGAAAGGGAGACCAGGACGTGCTGCAGCAGCTCCCCAGTCTCAGCCTCCAGGAAGCGGCCAGACTCCCAGCTGGATCTCGTGGTGGGGACGTGTGGGGAGCCCCGAGCTGGTCCCACAACAGAGAGGACTAGGCTCCAGAGCCTCAGGGCGAGGGAGCCGCTCTCGCCAGGAGCTCACAAGGGCACCCCCGCCGCGGGGCCAAGATAGGGCTCCCCTGCCCTCGTGCACCGCCGCCTGTGCTCGCGGTCCTCGCTGACCGCTGTGCGCTCACGCCGCCCCTTCGTGCACACACGCCTCTGCCTTGAGATACTTTGTCGAGAAGGCAACGGACTCAGGTCTGAGCCCCTCTGTTCTGCCCACCACCAGCCCACCTCCCCTGGAATGAGGCCGAGCAGCGATGCTCCGTGTTGAGCGCGTCCCGGCCAAGCGATCTTTCTCCAAGGAGGCGCTCGCGAGTTAGCGACTTACGCGCACTGCCTGTGGGTCTCGGTTAAAACTCCGCCACCGCAACACGCCACGCTGAAGCTACAGGAGCCGCTCCCACGGCACGCGGTGCTGAAGGCGCGAAGCGAGGCTCTGTCCACGGCCTCTGCCGCTTTCTCAGCCATCAGCTTGCACGCCCTCGTTCAGCCGCGAGCCTGGGTGAGAGTGCGGGGAGGAGGGAAGGAGGAGGAGGAGGAGGAGGAGGAGGAGGAGGAGGAGGAGGAGGAGGAGGGGAGGAGGAGGAGGAGGAGGAGGGGAGGAGGAGGAGGAGGAGGGGAGGGGGAGGAGGGGAGGAGGAGGGAGGAGGAGGAGGAGGGGAGGAGGAGGAGGAGGAGGAGGAGGAGGAGGGGGGGAGGAGGAGGAGGAGGAGGGGAGGGGAGGAGGAGGGAGGAGGAGGAGGAGGAGGGGAGGAGGAGGAGGAGGAGGGGGGGAGGAGGAGGAGGGAGGGGGGCTGCCTGATCGCAGGGGCGGTGAGGAGCCGCTCCCGGGAAGGGCCGCCTGCGGGGCACTCCGGGGCCGCGGGGGCACCCGCCGCCGCGCAGGGTCACGTGTCCCGAGTCGAGCTGCTCAGACCCGACCCGGAGGCACCGGCGGGCCACGTGCGCTTCCTGAGTAGAAACGTGGAGAATCTCCACCAAGAACACAGAGCCGCGCGGGGAGCAGGCGCCTAAAATACGAAGAGCGCCACTCAGCGCGAGGGCGGCGCCGGGCAGCAACGCTGGAGGCGGGAGCCTCGCGCACCGATGTGATGCCCGCGCTGCATAAAGACCGGTCAAGAACTGTAATAGGTGCCGTTTTCATTTCCCTTTCCTTTTCTGATGCTAACGAGGCCTGTGACTTGAAGTAAGACAAGCACCTTCCTCAACCTGCTTCCTTATTTATGAAGTCAGAGCCTGGCGGGCGGTTCCCACCGGGTGGCGTCACTTCTGCGGCCACAGTGATGCGGTTCCAGACTCCACTTCGCCCCGTTCTTCCTTTGCCTCCCTACCAGGAGGCTCCGCGTGCACACGCGCGCGTGTGTGTGTGCGTGACAGGGAGAGGTTCCCACGAGGCGGCGGCCACTGAGTGATCACTGGGTGCTGGGTCCCGGCCAAAGCACTCTTCATGCAGCCCCGGAATCCTCAGGAACCCGCAGCCCCTGCCCGAGCCGCGCGGTCTGCACCGTCCGGGAAGCTCTCTGCTCGCTTCTCTGCCATGCAGTCACGGCCATCCAGCCATCGGGGCCTGATTGTAATCCTAACTGCCCCGCTGGCGTGGAGTTTTCTTGGGCCTTTGAGTAAAACTGTCAGCTCCTTAGGAAGTAAATTTCCCATCACACCTGACAAGGGGCTTCACACCGAGCCGGAGCAGAATTAGGAGAAGCTGTGTGTCGAGGACCTTAAAGGCTGGAAAGAAATGCCTCATCCCGCGCTGACGGCAGCCCTGTCTGTGGACTCACGGACGGGGAACAACCTACACACGGTCCCGCGCACACCCACAGCGGCCAGAGGCAGTGCGGCCCAGATGCCCACTGTCTGGCGAGAGGCTGGCACATGTGGCAGGGTGCCGGTCGGCGGTGGGCAAGGGATGACTCCTGTGCCCGCACGCGGCCGCGGCCTCGTTCCCGACCAGCCGGCCGCAGAAGACGGGCGCACCGCGTCATTCTGCCCATGAGGGTGCAGACCAGACCCGTCCAGAGACAGCAGGTCAGACACGCTCAGAATGAACAACGGAGACGATAGAACACAGAACTGAGAGAGACAGAGGCAGAACCTGTGGAACTGGAAGCAAGCAGACTCGGTATCGCAAAGAACCGCCGCACAGGCAAAGCGCTCTGATGAGGCTGGAAGGCGGAGCGGGCGCAGGGCGGCAGGCGGGGCAGGGGCGAGGCGCGGGACACGGAGGGCGTAAAGGGTCCCCGGAGCGGGGAGTGTGGACACGGAGGGGACAGCGGGCTCCAGGCCCACGCGAGCAGCACACTTGCCTGGAGAGTTTGTTAAAACAGATCGCTGGACCCACCCAGCGGTCCTAACCCTAACAGGTTTGGTTCAGCTTGAGAGTCTGTGTTTCTGACTAGTTTGTGGGCGGTGCTGAGTACCCTCCATGAGAACCTTTGTGGTAGCAAGGAAAAAAATCAACAATAGTCACAGCAATTAACACACTCTTAGCAATAGTTTGAATGATTTCATGCAACTAATTTTCAAAATGTGTGTAGTCATATGCATGAGCGCCTGCTCAGCTGCTTGGCCATGTCACTCTGCAACTCCGTGGACTGCGACTCACCAGGCTCCTCTGTCCAGGGACTTTTCAAGGCAGGAATAATAGAGTGGATTGCCATTTCCTCCTCCGGAGATCTTCATGACCCTGGGAACAAATCAGCATCTCCTGCCTTGGGAGGCAAATTCTTTACCACTGCACTACCTGGGAAGCCTGTACAGCTGTATATAATTTCATTAATAAGAAGGAAAAACACTTAAGTCTAAGAGCTGCCTCAAAATAGCTCCTCCAGCTAGCCACCCAAACTTCGCCTCACTTTGAAAAAAATGGATAAGCTTTATTTAGAGTTACAGTGTATAGGACCCACACTTTAAGGAATTAATCTATTTCTAAAAAAAAAAAGTTCCAGAAAACAAGAACACATAAAACTAGCCAAATAATTTTGTAAGTCTAGCAAAACTTTGACATCAAATAAAGCTTTGCTAAAAAGATAATCATCAAATAACTTATTTAAAAATCTAGATTGAAAAATTATTTTAAAGAAGAAAACCAGCATACCCATTTATCTAGCAATGTGTGCAGATAGCATGACCAAGCTGAGTTTATCCCAAAGAAGGCCAGTGTGATTAAATGTCAGAAAATTGCAGAGGAAGGTAAACTTCCAAACTCATTCTATGAGGCCACCATCACCCTAATACCAAAACCTGACAAAGATGCCCCCAAAAAGAAAACTACAGGCCAATATCACTGATGAGCATAGATGAAAAAATCCTTAACAAAATTCTAGCAATCAGAATCCAACAACACATTAAAAGATCATACATCATGACCAACTGGGCTTTATCCCAGGGATGCAAGGATTCTTCAATATCTGCAAATCAATGTAATACACCACATTAACAAATTGAAAAATAAAAGCCATATGATTATCTCAATAGATACAGAGAAGGCCTTTGACAAAATTCAACATCCATTTATGATAAAACCTCTCCAGAAAGCAGAAATAGAAGGAACATACCTCAACATAATAAAAGCTATATATGACAAACCCACAGCAAAAATTATCCTCAATGGTGAAAAATTGAAAGCATTTCCCCTAAAGTCAGGAACAAGACAAAGATGCCCACTCTCACCACTACTATTCAACATAGTTCTAGAAGTTTTGGCCACAGCAATCAGAGCAGAACAAGAAATAAAAGGAATCCAGATTGGAAAAGAAGAAGTAAAACATTCACTGTTTGCAGATGACATGATCCTCTACATAGAAAACCCTAGAGACTCCACCAGAAAATTACTAGAGCTAATCAATGAATATAGTAAAGTTGCAGGATATAAAATCAACACGCAGAAATCCCTTGCATTCCTATACACTAATAATGAGAAAGCAGGAAAAGAAATTAAGAAATTCCATTCACCATTGCAATGAGAATAATAACATACTTAGGAATATATCTGCGTAAAGAAGCAAAAGACCTATATATAGAAAACTATAAAACACTGGTGAAAGAAATCAAAGAGGACACTAATAGATGGAGAAATATACCATGTTCATGGATCAGAAAAATCAATATAGTGAAAATGAGTATACTACTCAAAGCGATCTATAGATTCAATGCAATCCCTATCAAGCTACCAACGGTAATTTTCAGAGCTAGATCAAATAATTTCACAATTTGTGTAGAAATACAAAAACCCTCAAATAGCCAAAGCAATCTTGAGAAAGAAGAATGGAACTGGAGGAATCAACTTGTCTGACTTCAGGCTCTACTACAAAGCCACAGTCATCAAGACAGTATGGTACTGGTACAAAGACAGAAACATAGATCAATGGAACAAAATAGAAAGCCCAGAGATAAACCCACACACCTATGGACACCTTATCTTCCTCAAAGGAGGCAAGAATGTACAATGGATTAAAGACAATCCCTTTAACAAGTGGTGCTGGGAAAACTGGTCAACCACTTGTAAAAGAATGAAACTGGAGAAGGCAATGGCACCCCACTCCAGTACTCTTGCCTGGAAAATCCCATGGACAGAGGAGCCTGGTGGGCTGCAGTCCATGGGGTCACTATTAGTTGGACACGACTGAGCGACTTCACTTTCACTTTTCACTTTCATGCCTTGGAGAAGGAAATGGCAACCCACTCCAGTGTTCTTGCCTGGAGAATCCCAGGGACGGTGGAGCCTGGTGGGCTGCAGTCTATGGGGTTGCACAGAGTTGGACACGACTGAAGCGACTTAGCAGCAGCAGCAGCAGCAGCAGAACACTTTCTAACACCACACACAAAAATAAACTTAAAATGGGTTAAAGATCTAAACATAAGACCAGAAACTATAAAACTCTTAGAGGAGAACATAGGCAAAACACTCTCCAACATAAATCACAGCAGGATCCTTTAAGACCCACCTCCCAATATACTGGAAATAAAAGCAAAAATAAACACATGGCACCTAATTAAAATTAAAGGCTTCTGCACAACAAAGGAAACTGTAAGCCAGGTGAAAAGACAGCCTTCGGAATGGGAGAAAACAATAGCAAATGAAGCAACTGACAAAGAATTAATCTCAAAAAGATACAACAATTCCTGCAGCTCAATTCCAGAAAAATAAACGACCCAATAAAAAAATGAGCCAAAGACCTAAACAGACATTTCTCCAAAGAAGACATACAGATGGCTAAAAACACATGAAGAGATGCTCAACATCACTCGTTATCAGAGAAATGCAAATCAAGACCACAGTGAGGTACCATTTCACGCCAGTCAGAATGGCTGCGATCCAAAAGTCTACAAGCAATAAATGCTGGAGAGGGTGTGAAGAAAAGGGAACCCTCTTACACTGCTGGTGGGAATGCAAACTAATACAGCCACTATGGAGAACAGTGTGGAGATTCCTTAAAAAACTGGAAATAGAACTGCCTTATGACCCAGCAATCCCACTGCTGGGCATACACACTGAGGAAACCAGAATGGAAAGAGACACGTGTACCCCAGTGTTCATCGCAGCACTGTTTATAATTGCCAGGACATGGAAGCTACCTAGATGTCTATCAGTAGATGAATGGATAAGAAAGTAGTGGTACATATACACAATGGAGTATTGCTCAGCCATTAAAAGAATATATTTGAATCAGTTCTAATGAGGTGGATGAAACTGGAGCCTATTATACAGAGTGAAGTAAGCCAGAAAGAAAAACACCAATACAGTATACTAACGTATATATATGGAATTTAGAAAGATGGTAACAATAACCCTGTATGTGAGAAAGCAAAAGAGAGATAGATGCATAGAACAGTCTTTTGGACTCTGTGGAAGAGGACGAAGGTGGGATGATTTGGGAGAATGGCATTGAAACATGTATATTATCATATGTGAAATGAATCTCCAGTCCAGGTTCGATGCAGGATACAGGATGCTCGGGGCTGGTGCACTGAGATGACCCAGAGGGATGGTATGGGGAGGGAGGTGGGGGGGTCAGGATGGGGAACACGTGTACACCCGTGGCGGATTCATGTTGATGTATGGCAAAACCAATACAATATTGTAAAGTAATTAGCCTCCAATTAAAATAAATAAATTTATATTTTAAAAAAAGCTATTACTGTAAATACCTCATGGACAACATAAAAAACTACCTTTGGATTATCTAAAAGTTTCAAAAATGAACTTGTCAATAATGTTTAATTCCTATTCAGGATAACAAAAGAGCTTTTTGCAGAACAGGAAAGGAGAGGGCTGGCATTGACCCGATGAAGGATATTCACAAGGAGAAAATCAAACACAACAACGGCGAAACTTTAAAGTGATTTTCTCTAAAGGTTACCAGTGTTATGCTCAGATTTTTTTAAAGGCAGTTCCTTTGAAGCCAAGAACAAGGCTCAGATAGACTCTCTCACAGCTAATGCTGAGAACTGTATGGTCACCAGGAAACTGAAGGGCAAGAGAGACTCTCTCACGGCTAATGCTGAGAACTGTATGATTGCCAGGAAACTGAAGGGCAAGAGAGACTCTCTCACGGCTAATGCTGAGAACTGTATGATTGCCAGGAAACTGAAGGGCAGGATAAACTCTCACGGCTAATGCTGAGAACTGTATGGTCGCCATGAAACTGAAGGACAGGATTGGAGGCATGAGTATCTTAAGTAAAGGAATGACATTTCCCTCCTAAGAAGCCATAAGATTGAAGAAAAGGGAATTAGTGAGGGAATTCAAGACATTCTACAATGATCCATGAGAGTTAAGCTTAAGAGATGAATGGATTCAAAATAAATTACTTAAGAAAGCATAATTTATTATCATAATCCAGAAAGAACCAATGATTTTAAAAATGCCATATAGCAATAAAATATTATGTCGCACCTCCCAATAAACCTAACATCTTTGTAAGATCTTTTTAGAGAGAATTACATAATTGCTGGATGCATAACACAGACATAGATCATGATGCTGAAGTCTCAATATTCTAAAAATGTCAATCACATCCAAACTGATCTATGCCCTCAGTGAGAAGTTAAAATGTGTAGAACTGGTGAAAGTCAGGCTAACACTTACGTGGAGGTACAAGAGTCCCATTTAAGCAAAGGAAATTTTGAAAAAGCAGAACGAGGACATCAAGTGGGGACCCCATGAACCGCAGGCGCCAGGCCTCCCTGTCCACCACCAACTCCCTGAGTTCACCCAGACTCATGTCCATCAAGTTGGTGATGCCAGTCAGCCATCTCATCCTCTGTCGTCCCCTTCTCCTCCTGCCCCCAATCCCTCCCAGCGTCAGGGTCTTTTCCAATGAGTCAACTCTTCTCATGAGGTGGCCAAAGTACTGGAGCTTCAGCTTTAGAATCATTCCCTCCAAAGAAATCCCAGGGCTGATCTCCTTTAGAATGGACTGGTTGGATCTCCTTGCAATCCAAGGGACTCTCAAGAGTCTTCTCCAAAACCACAGTTCAAAAGCATCAGTTCTTCAGCACTCAGCTTTCTTCACAGTCCAACTCTCACATCCATACATGACCACAGGAAAAACCATAGCCTTGACTAGATGGATCTTTGTTGGCAAAGTAATGTCTCTGCTTTTGAATATACTATCTAGGTTCGTCATAACTTTCCTTCCAAGGAGTAAGCGTCTTTTAATTTAAGATTCGGACACAGCTGAGCGACTGAAATGAACTGAACTGAACCAGACAGTAGACTTACTTCACTTCTACAGTAATTAAGGGAAGATAGACTCACTGCGTTATCATCCTGAAAGATGATGCTGTGAAAGTGTTGCACTCAATATGCCAGCAAATTTGGAAAATTCAGCAGTGGCCACAGGACTAGAAAAGGTCAGTTTTCATTCCAATTCCAAAGAAAGGCAGTGCCAAAGAATGCTCAAACTATCGCACAATTGCACTCATCTCACATACTAGTAAAGTAATGCTCAAAATTCTCCAAGCCAGGCTTCAGCAATATGTGAACCATAAACTCCCTGATGTTCAAGCTGGTTTTAGAAAAGGCAGAGGAACCAGAGATCAAATTGCCAACATCTGCGGGATCATGGAAAAAGCAGGAGAGTTCCAGAAAAACATCTATTTCTGATTTATTGACTACGCCAAAGCCTTTGACTGTGTGGATCACAATAAACTGTGGAAAATTCTGAAAGAGATGGGAATACCAGACCACCTGACCTGCCTCTTGAGAAATCTGTATGCAGGTCAGGAAGCAACAGTTAGAACTGGACATGGAACAACAGACTGGTTCCAAATAGGAAAAGGAGTACGTCAACGCTGTATATTGTTACCCTGCTTATTTAACTTCTATGCAGAGTACATCATGAGAAACGCTGGACTGGAAGAAACACAAGATGGAATCAAAATTGCCAGGAGAAATATCAATAACCTCAGATATGCAGATGACACCACCCTTATGGCAGAAAGTGAAGAGGAGCTAAAGGGCCGCTTGATGAAGGTGAAAGAGGAGAGTGAAAAAGTTGGCTTAAAGCTCAACATTCAGAAAATGAAGATCATGGCATATGGTCCCATCACTTCATGGGAAATAGATGGGGAAACAGTGGAAACAGTGTCAGACTTTATTTTGGGGGGCTCCAAAATCACTGCAGATAGTGACTGCAGCCATGAAATGAGAAGATGCTTACTCCTTGGAAGAAAAGTTATGACCAACCTAGATAGCATATTCAAAAGCAGAGACATTACTTTGCCGACTAAGGTCCATCTAGTCAAGGCTATGGTTTTTCCTGTGGTCATGTATGGATGTGAGAGTTGGACTGTGAAGAAGGCTGAGCGCCGAGAATTGATGCTTTTGAACTGTGGTGGTGGAGAAGACTCTTGAGAGTTCCTTGGACTGCAAGGAGATCCAACCAGTCCATTCTGAAGATCAGCCCTAGGATTTCTTTGGAAGGAATGATGCTAAAGCTGAAGCTTCAGTACTTTGGCCACCTCATGCAAAGAGTTGACTCACTGGAAAAGACTCTGATGCTGGGAAGGATTTGGGGCAAGAGGAGAAGGGAACAACAGAGGATGAGATGGCTGGATGGCATCATGGACTCGATGGACGTGAGTCTGAGTGAACTCTGGGAGATGATGATGAACAGGGAGGCCTGGCATGCTGCGATTCATGGGGTCGCAAAGAGTCAGACACGACTCAGCGACTGAACTGAACTGAGACTCACTGCAAAGAATCAGAAACAGTTGCCCTAAGGGTTTCCTTTGTGGTCCAGGGGTTAAGACTCCACCCTCGCAGTGCAGAAGGCACGTTGTTCATTGTCTATCTCTTATACATTAACCTGAAAGAGCTGCACTGTGTTTATGAGGTATAACAGATTTGTGTCATGTAACTTTTATCTTGTAAAATCCACCTTTCTGTCAAGGAACAATGTTCACATTGCAATCTTCTAAATACCAAGTATAAAAATAAAACCTATTCCACACACACACCCGTTAGTTACTGAGTGCATTTCTTCCCATTCTGGTTTCTCTTCCTTGTCCAGGGATAATTAGTTATTCTTTGAGAGTTGTAGGTGTTGGGGTTTCTTTCTAAATAAAGGAATTCCTTCTGGGGCATTGAGAGTGGTAAGGAAAGGACGTGTCAGCTCTCAGGGAACCAGCAGTTACTTACGAGACTTCCCGGGCCTCAGACCGCCGTCCTAGGAGCGAGTAAGAGGTGAGGCAGGCAGGCTGGCAGCCAAGGGCACACCGGTCTATCCTAGTGGCGCTTTCCTTTTTAAAAACGTTATTGCTTAGAGCTCTCTGAAAGAGGGTCATTTCCAAAGGACCGCAGGGAAAGAAGGTGTGAAAGAGACAACCAGCCACGCAGGCAGCTTCCTCCAGCCCGAGCGTCAGTGTTCCCAGCAAGACTGACCACAGCGAATTAGGAGAAAACCAAGCTGTGCACAAGTTGCAAGTAAAAAGACAACTGGGCAGCAAAGAGGCTTGAATTGCTTCAACACTAGATGATGAGCAGATCGCCTCTGTGTGTCTGTATGCATATGTGCACTTCATAATGTGGGCGTGTGTAGCACAGATACACACGCTCATATGTGTACATGCTGGTAGGGGCATTGAGTTTCAGCATGAAATTCACAATTTGCCAATATTTACTTTATATCTCTGAATGTTTCCCCAGGCTTGGGTTACAGCTGCCAGCGTTTCTGCCTCATCCACCCAGGTGTCTACGCTTAGAAAGGCCTCGACCTTGTATTGTTCCGGCGCTCAGTCGTGTCCTACTCTGCACGGACTGCAGCATGCCAGGCTTTCCTGTCCTTCACCATCTCCCAGAGCTTGCTCAAAGTCATGTCCAAGGAGTCAGTGACGCCGTCCACCCATCTCGTCCCCTGGTGTCCCCTTCTCCTCCCGCCTTCAATCCATCCCAGCATCAGGGTCTTTTCCAGTGAGTCAGCTCTTCACATCAGGTGGCCAAAGCATTGGAGCTTCAGCTTCAGCCTCAGTCGATCTTGCATACTTATTGAAATTGTTTTTAATGCTATCACTGTCTTGAAATTATTCATAATTTTTGAACAACAGGCCCTGCATTTTATTTTGCACTGGGCACCTCAGATTACACAGCTGGCCTGGTTGACGGGGGTGGAGTACACACCTGCCTCTGGCCTGGACAAGGCCCCTCCTTGCTCACCTTCCATGGGCTTCCATCCCGGCAGCAGAAGACAGGCAGGGCTGAGGCCAGGGTGCAGCCCCTGGCAGCCGGGACCTGGTGGCCTGAGGAGGCTGGAGTCCAGGGAGGGGAGGCACGGGTCCTAACCAGGTGAGCAGGGTGACAGGAGCAGGGACACCCCTGGACTCCGTGGTCCATGGACATCACCTCTTCCCTCTGTCTTTCTTCTCCTGACCTGTCTTCCCACAGAAGCTGGGCTACTCAGACCTCAGCACGCCAGGCTGACCTTGGGCACGTAAGAGGCAGGGACACCGAGCCCCCTCCTGGTTGCTGGCACTGAGACTCCTTGTTGAGGTCCCTGAGAGCAGGCTGGCTCCAGTGGGTATATCCACCGGGAGACCAGGGACAAAGCCAGGGCCGGGGGTCAAGACTGCTGCAACCTGGCCCTCAGCTTCTTCTCCAGCAGGAAAATGGAGACGTGATCGAAGCCCTGGGCAGCTCTCTGTGGTCATTTTAGAGCGCGTCCCGCCCCACACCACCACCCCGGGAGAAGCGAGCGAAGAGCTTGGGATGGAAACTTGTGCTGTCGAGGAGGCAGTGAACACGCTCTCCCATCAGGTCCGCGGATGCCGGAGGCCCCGGGGCTGTGCTCTTAGCATCAGGTCCGCAGATGCTGGAGGCCCCGGGGCTGTGCTCTTAGCATCAGGTCCGCAGATGCTGGAGGCCCCGGGGCTGTGCTCTTAGCATCAGGTCCGTGGATACTGGAGGCGCCGGGGCTGTGCTCTCAGGAGTCATGCGTTCTCAGGTCTGTGCGGCCTTCACTCAGAACCACGCCCGAAGTCACCACTTTACCTGCTCCGGGAGGGTCTCCACTCTCTGATTTCCACACGCACGCTCTCCAGGCCCCCGGCAGGTGTACTCACACCTCAGCGTGGGCACGGGGCGAAGCCGAGAGGCAACCTGAGATGCTGGATCCCACCCCTTCCGTCCCCCTCCGGGGACGGCTGGCCAGGGCTCACGGGGGTGTTAGTTAAATGCAGTACCTGAAAGTTTTTGAAAAGTTTTATCTTTAGGTTAAATAATATACTGATGGCCTCAAGCCCTTCTTTTGAAGGTTTTGGGAAGTGCTCTTTGTGAAAAGCATCAGACCAGGATGCTGGACGTCCTTTGTTGTACAAAATACTTTGTCTGCAGATCCTGAAGAAGAGGATCTCCAGGGGAGAAGCCTGGGGCTGGCTCCTCCAGCCTCTGGGTGAACGCCCCTCCCCAGGCTGCCAAGACCTCCCTTAGGGGTCTGACCCCTCTGAGGTCTGCTGTCCCCTGGACATGTCAGCTCGCCTGTCACCTGGCAGGTACCCAGTCTGTCCGTGAGGGGAACAAGCCTGCACGTGACGTCGGCATCAGGTCCTGGGTGACGGGAGTGTATGAAGTGAGCCCGTCCCACTGAGAAACTGCTTCCGAGACGCCCCCCACCCGAAGGCCGGCTGGCCCTCCCGTGGAGGCGGGCGCCCCATCCCATCAGCTTCATCCTGACCGCTGGCGGGTGGACGGGTGGCAGAGGGCTGCTCTGGCAGGGAGGTCAGAACACGGGCAGCCACGGGGCATCTGGCTGGCCCCTCGCCGTCTTTAGGGATGCTCTCAGGCGCGCAGTGCGTTGCCTGCTGGATGCGGTTTCCGTGCGAGCCCCCAAGTGTGTCTACAGAAACTGGCCGGTTGTTAGTCCGAGAGTCTCTCCAGGGAGACCGCGGCGGCAGACTCCTCTCAGCCCCGCCCGACGCGGCTGCTCGTCAGCCTCTGCTCTGCTCTGCCGTGCTGATGGACAGACCAAAGGCGGCTCCTGAAAGGACAGACACACGGCAACTCCCAGGAGCTTCAGGCCAACGCCGTTCCCCAGAGCTTTCGCCTAACGTTCGCAGTGTGCAGAGAAGGGCTTTCGCCTTGGTTTGAGTGCACGTCTTTCCTACTGAGAATTAGCAGCTTGATAGGAATTTCCCGGTTGACTGCTGGTGAGGCCGTATTGAGTCTCGCAGCTGTGTGTATTGTTTTGTGTTTTAAGTGGAATTTTCTAGGAGCAGAAACAGTAAAAACTTGTCCCACCTTTGCTGCTCTTTCATCTACAACAGGGCCGAAAAGAGCTAATCAGTCTGAATAATAGACATTTTATGTTTTCTTTATGGATTGTAAGCTCTTGGCAAAGAGACTGAGGTGGGGATTTTGGTCACTTTGGGGTTTGGGCCTCAGCAGAGGAAGCGGAGGTGGGTGATGGGTACACATCACACTCGTTGCGAAGAGAGACATTCAGAGGAGTGACCGTGCCTGAGTCGGGCCGTCATCCAGAGAGGCTCCCCCGCGAGAGACGGAGGCCGGACCCAGCTCCTTCCCCCAGGAGGCCGGTGGGGGCGATGCTGGGGGCACCTGGCAAGCAGTGTCTTGTCATCTCTGCGTGTTGGGGCTGACTGGCCGACCCCTCTGGTCTCCATGTTTGACCCTGCTGGGCGGGCCCCTCGCCAAGTCTGGAGATCTGAGCCCCCAGCACCTCTGTCCTGGGGTCCCCTCGCACCTGCCCAGGTGCTGCCAGCTCACCTGGAGCCCCTACCTGGGCTCACGGAGGAACAGGCCCAGCTCTACCTACCGTTCCCCAAGCTGACAGGTGTGGACCCTGCACCGTGAGACGTCTGCAGGCCTGTGAACACCGCCAGCTCACAGCTCTCTCACTTCTTACTTACAGACCAGTTTCCTGGGGACAAACATCCGCATGGGCTGGACAGACCTGCATCCCAGTGAGGAGAGCGTGGCGTCTCAGACCTGCTTGCTCCAAACACCACCAGCTTGCCCCTCTGCAGGAGGAGCCCCCTGAAATCAGAGCTCGGGGGCTCTGTGTGGTTTGGAGGAATGGCCGCGTGTCTGAGGCCTGATCTGAACACGGTGTAGGAATGAGCTGTGTTTTCTGCTAAAATTCTATTCTGGAATCATTTCCAACGTTAAAACCAGCTAACAAACAGCACACAATCGAGGACCAGTTTGCTTATTTCCAGAATCATAACCAGCCTCCTGTTCGCGGTGACTCTCCTGTGATCATGGCCGATGTGGTGCTGTCTCTTCACCGTGGCCTCCTCAACCCCAGCACCCTCCTCCGCTGCCCACACCTCCATCCTGTCCCCGCGCTTCTGGGCAACACTGGTTCCCTCGGCACAACCGTGTGCTCCTAACTCTGTTTTCTAATCCATCAGCCATGGTTTCTCGAGTGGTCACCTGTGGATCTGAGAGTTGGACCATAAAGAAAGCTGAGCGCCAAACAATGGATGCTTTTGAACTGTGGTGATGGAGAAGACTCTTGAGAGTCCCTTGGACTGCAAGGAGATCCAACCAGTCCATCCCAGAGGAGATCAGTCCTGAATATTCATTGGAAGGACTGATGCTGAAGCTGAAACTCCAATCCTTTGGCCACCTGGTGGGAGAACTGACTCACTGGCAAAGACCTTGATGCTGGGAAAGACTGAAAGTGGAAGGAGAAGGGGACGACAGAAAATGAGTTGGTTGGATGGCATCACCGACTCAATGGACATGAGTCTGAGTAAACTCCAGGAGCTGGTGATGGACAGGAAGGCCTCGCGTGCCGCAGTCCATGGCATTGCAAAGAGTCGGACACGACTGAGCGACTGAACTGAACTGAACTGAATCCATTAGTTTAGTCACACTGACTGCAAAACAAAAAGCTGCCCTGGATACACTTGGTAAAAAGCATCTAAATGTAACTAGACAGAAGAGAGGGAAGAAAGCGGGCTCACGGCTGCCGCTTCTCCAGCCCCCCACCCTGGCGGGTCTGGAAGCAGCTGGGCCGGCAGCTCTGATCCTCCCGGGCCTCCTGTTGCCCGTCTCTCCTCGGCCTGCTGCCCCTTCCCGCACCCGCGGGGAGGCTGCTGAGACCCTGGGGCCCCTTCTCGGCACCAGCATGGCCGTGTCTGAGAATCCAGACCCTACTCCATGACCCGTGGTGGCCTTGCGATGCCCTTGCTCAGGGTCACGATAACCTCCGGCTGGGTCGTCCCATCTTCAAGCAGATAGGCAGACTTCCCGAGGTCGGGAGCCCTGGCCGTGGTCAGGGAGCTCTTCCTGGTTCACGGACGTGACTGCATCTGACGTGGGCCCCGGTGGAGACGCTCAGAGGTCTGTCCTCTGGGCACAGGGCCCGCTTTCCTGCACAGCTGCCATCAGAGGCACTGTCAAGACAAGAGAGAATTCGCACGGAATCAAGGCCTGGGAGTCCCTCCCCACCCCCAGGAGGAGCCATTTGCTAACATCTCAGAACATGACTCACTTTCTCCATAGCTCCTGTGCGTGCACCTCATTTATTAAAAGTGGTAAAACCGTTAATGCGCAATCACTGCACCACGGCCTGCCTCCTGCGCCCCTGACACCCTTCCACAATGCCCAGTCTGCATCTGACGCTCACAGCACCCAGGAGGCGCCTCTGACCCAGTTTCCACTTTATCTGCGAGGAAACGGAGGCAGGGAATCCAGACTTTCTCAGGCCCCAGCGCGTGGCTCCAAGGCGCTCCTGCCCGAGCCCTGCCCTGAGCCCCCGGAGGAGGTGCAGCAGAGGCAGACGGTGAGCGCAGAACCTCCTCTACCCCTGGGCCTGGGAGGTTTCCCGAGTCCACACCGCTGACCCTTGGGCTCATGTGGGAAGAACGTAGCCGGTGGGCTGATGGTGTGGCCTCGGGGCCTGGAGAAGCTGGGGTGCAGCCACGGACGCTCCGTGAGCAGGCGAGGACCCCCGCCCTCAGCTTCTCAACACCACGCAGGCTTTTCCAGGCTCGGCTGCCGTGAAAAGACCTGAATTGACTAAGGAAACCTTGGATTGATGGAGTTTAACATGAATTAATAAAGGGAACTTTACCAGCAGGCAGAAGGAAGGCTTGAAATAGTAATTATGTTCAGCTTCAGAAAAATAGGGATTGAAGCTTTGCACCTCGAGTTGATGACCTGAAAACTCCACGCCTGCTCTGTCTTGACACACATGCTTTTGTATGCACCTGTCTGACATACACGGAACACTGGGGTGTGTGTGTGTGTGTGTGAGTGTAGGGGCGTGCCCACAGAGCCGCTGTGTGAGTGAGCAAGGAGTGTAACTGCCCCCGTCCCAGGAGCGTGAGCTCAGCAGCCGCACGTGTGACGTCCGTGCCCACCGGCTGGTCCTGAGCACTCTCGTCGCCGACAGTCTCCCGGGAACTCCTCGCAGCTTACCTTCGAGGACCACTGGAGATGGTGGCTTCATCGCTACTTCCCTTTCCATCGGCTGGAGACCCACCTCCGGAGAGGAGGCCATGGCTGCTCCCTGGGCACCCCCTGCCAGCAGGCGAGTCTGCTCTGGCTCACTGCCTCCTGCCCGCGGGGGCCGGTGCTTGGTGACGGGGCTACACTGGGTCGGCCCCGGCCGCGTCCCTCCAGGGCGCCCGTCCGGTCAGTGAGGGAGGAAGCCGAGGGCCGGGTCAGCCCGTCTCCCTTGGGTTGGTTCCGGGTCAGCGCCACTGACCGCCCAGTGTGACTGTCTGACCTTCCTTCCACCTGGGAAAACTTGTTGCCTGTTTTCGGCTTATCGGTGGACGGAATGTTCGTGTGTCCTGGGCAGCATGTTCGTCTGTCCTGGGCAGCAGCGAGACCGGGGCTCTGGAGCCACGGGAGCTGGCGGCGGCGGCCCCGCTCTGCCCTCTCGGGTAAAGCACACGTGCGTGGTCTGCGAGATTAGCACTGGCGCATATTCCGAGCCTGGAGCTGCTCAGTGACTGTTGACCTGCCTTTCTTTAATTATCTGTGGCCCAGAGATAGTAAGTGATGTGGGCAGAACCACAGCCTCTGTGAGCGCCTGCTCCAGCTTCACAGCAGAACATTGCAGCAAAGACTGGCGCGCTCGCCCCAAGAGCCGCCCGGCGCCCGGCTCGCAGCACGCCAGAGCCGGGTCCCTTCGGCGGCCTGACGGGTGTCCAGAGCGAAGGTCTGGCGCAGGCTCTGCCGGCTGCGAGACGAGCTGCTGCTGCTGCTGAGTCTCTTCGGTAGTGTCCCCTCTGTGTGACCCCATGGATTGCAGCCCCCAGGCTCCCCCGTCCCTGGGATTCTCCAGGCAGGAACACTGGAGTGGGTGGCCATTTCCTTCTCCAGTGAGATGAACTAGCCAGCACAGTTCAGCTCAGTCGTTCAGTCGTGTCTGACTCTTTGCGACCCCCTGAACCAGTGTGCCAGACCTCCCCGTCCATCACCAACTCCCAGAGTCCACCCAAAGCCACGTCCATCGAGTCGGTGATGCCGTCCAACCATCTCATCCTCTGTCGTCCCTTCTCCTCCTACCTTCAATCTTTCCCAGCATCAGGGTCTTTTCAAATGGGTCAGCTCTTCGCATCAGGTGGCCAAAGTACTGGAGTTTCAGCTTCAGCATCAGTCCTTCCACTGAACACCTAGGACTGATCTCCTTTAGGATGGACTGGTTGGATCTGTTTGCAGTCCAAGGGACTCTCAAGAGTCTTCTCCAACACCACAGTTCAAAAGCGTCAATTCTTCAGCGCTCAGCCTTCTTCACAGTCCAACTCTCACATCCATACATGACCACTGGAAAAACCATAGCCTTGACTAGATGGACCTTAGTCAGCAAAGTAATGTCTCTGCTTTTGAATATACTATCTAGATTGGTCATAACTTTCCTTCCAAGGAGTAAGCGTCTTTTAATTTCATGGCTGCAGTCACCATCTGCAGTGATTTTGGAGCCCCAAAATAAAGTCAGCCACTGTTTCCACTGTTTCCCCATCTATTTCCCATGAAGTGATGGGACCGGATGCCATGACGTTAGTTTTCTGTATGTTGAGCTTTAAGCCAATTTTTTCACTCTCCTCTTTCACTTTCATCAAGAGGCTCTTTAGTTCTTCTTCACTTTCTGCCATAGCAGTGACGTCATCTGCATATCTGAGGTTATTGGTATTTCTCCTGGCAATCTTGATTCCAGCTTGTGCTTCATCCAGCCCAGCGTTTCTCATGATGTCCTCTGCATATGAGTTACATCAGCAAGGTGACAGTGTGCAGCCTGGACACACTCCTCTTCCTCGCCAGCACGAATGACTAGGAAGCACCAGGGAGATGCACGCACGGGAAGGAATAAAGTTCCTCTGTGGAGGGGCATTTCCGGCAGTGTTAATAGTCATCTGGCCAAAGAAACAGACTCTGCAATTGAAGGTAATGAGCATGATCAGGACTGAGTCTACAAAGCCCTGTCTTTCCCAAAGGACAACATTCTCTGACTCTCAATAAGTGATTCTGCATTTTCACCCAGTGCTGGTGCAACAAAATTTTACCACATGTGCTGACAGCAGTTGCTGTGCTCTGCACATTGTACACCATCTCTTCAAGCTGATTGCATACCAGAAGATCACTTTAGGGAACACAACGTCTAAGCAGGCTGTGGTGACATCCAGCTTGAGCTGAGGCACACAGAGGTTCAGGGAGGAGGGGCGTTCCCCAGGGACCCCGGGTGACGGGGCATCAGGTAGATTTTGTCCTGGAGAGTGTGTCAACAGGGCTGAGCCCATTTTTACAACACTGTTCTGTTTGAGATATTTCAGTTCTAGCTGTTGCCTAAAGACAAATGTCCCCCTAATTAAATACTCTGCAATAATTCCGGTCTATGCAACAGTGGCACATTTATAGAACGAGTGTGTTTGTTGCAGAATGAAGCTGGTCCTTAATTAAAGAAGATGCGATAGAAAAAGAAAGAAGTGAAGTCCATCACCAGTGTCTTCGTGCGCTTCAGGCGAGCTCCAGGGGTCACTGACCTCGGGGGAGACTCTCTCTCTCCCTGCTCCTAAGAGAGTTCTGCTGACACAGAGTCACCAGCCCTCACATCCTCTGACCGTTTACTGGGAGCTCACGAGTCTGTATGTGCTCGTAGGGTCCTGAGGTCTGGCGGTGGGCGCCCTGAGGCCGGGACTTCCAGAGCAGGTGTGGGGGCAGAGCCTCCGGCCGGGCGCTCTGGGGAAATGTTTGCCAATCAGCTCAGTGCTGCTTTGATGAGATGCTCACAATTCTGTCAGCCCTGTTCCCACAGGAAGCATCTTTAAACACATGGGGAAAGCTTCAAGAGAGCCAGGGAGGGGAGAATTGCATATTTGCCAGATACCTGGGTATGCGGAGCATAAACCCTGCCAGGACCAAGTCTCCTCATTTGGATTTCCCACTTTTGATGGGATCCTCATTTGGATTTCTCACTTCCTTCATTTCCTCAGAAATTAAGGAAGCTGGGAAGACGGATCTGGGGGCGCCCACTGCATGGAGTGCTGGGGGCCAGGCGCCTGCAAAGCAGGTCAAGGTGCCCTGCGGCTACCTGGGTGCGGCCTCGAGGGGCAAGCGTGCAGACCACGCGTGGGATCACGGCAGTGCTCACCGGTGTGATGGCGCGGCCTGCCACTGCGGCCGGTCCTCTCGGCGCTATGACACCATCTGGAAGCACTAAACGGGCACAGGCGTGCAAGCATGCCTGCCCTCCACCCCGGCCCCCGGCCTGGAGGCGTGCACACCTGTCACTCCCTACGTGTGATAAGAGCCCCACCGTCTGGTACTTATTAAAGGGAAGGAGCACATGGGGAAATTGAATCTCTCTGTTCTGTGAAAAGAGCAATGTATTTCACTGACTTTTAAGATATATTTTTATTGTCAACTATTTTGAAATACTGAATAACCCCTAAAGCAATAATACTTAAATTGCTTTAAATTGTATAATTTAAAGCTAACACCCAGATTCTCATAGACAACAATGAGGTAGAAATTTAGTACCTTAGTTTCCCTTCACTTAAGAATAAAGACCTGCTCATAGGAAAGTCTAACAGGAGTGAGGAGAGAGGGCCAGGAGCTTCCGAGAGGACACGCCGTGGCTCCTTCTCTTCGGTGTTTGAACCGTGCGCCAGTCCAAAGCGCAAGTGATTAGAGCAGCCGAGGCCATTTCTGAGGCATGATGTAACGCTGACGTCCTCTGCACCCTCTGCTTCCTTCAGTCAGCCGGGGGCTCTCCTAGCTCTTTTGAAGAGTCTCCTGCTTGCAGACAGAGCTGCTTCTACTGCTAACAATCAACGATGACAGTACAATAACGAGTGTCCAGTGGGCGCTGGCGCTGGGTAGGGCTCAGCGGGTAAAGCACCCGCCTGCACTGCAGAAGACACAGGAGACGCGGGTTCGATCCCTGGGTCGGGAAGATCCCCTGGAGGAACAGTCGGCCGCCCACACCAGTGGGAGAATCCCATGGAGCCCGGCGGGCCACAGTCCTCCAGTCCTCCAGTCTAAACTCACGCACAACGTGGCTTTGGTGGACGATGGGCTATGCCACACACTTCCATAATTATCTTTATTTCAGCCGAACTGAGGAGTATAATTTTAGATTCCCAGGTTACAGATCAGAACCTTGAAGTTCAGTAAAGTGAACTCTCTGCCCCGGACACTGAGGTGGAGAAGCTAAGACAGTCTGGGCTTGAAGCAACAGTCTGGGCTCTTGCGATGATCAGGCCTCTCCTTCCGTCACGGACTCGGGGGCTCTGGCTTTCTCCTGGCCTCAGGCTCCTCCCCGGGAGGGCGGGCCCCCATTGAGGGGCGGGGAGCACCGTGGAGGGAGCACCCTTGCATCAGAACCGCTGCCCCGAGGCCAAGCTAGACACTCCTGAGGACCAGGAAAGACTGTCTTCTGTGTTGGCGGGAGAGCAGTCACAGCCAGGAAACCCCAGGAGGCTCCACCTACCGCTAACTCTGTGTCCACGTCTACCATCAAATAAAGCAACGGGGCTCTCCTCTCAGAGTGGAACACAAGTCTCAGTTCTTTGGGGAATTTCGTTTTGAAGGTCAGTTAGGGTTCAAGAGAGTAACTTTTGTATAGTTACCAAAAGGAGCACATCTTTTTCAAAGGTAAGTCCCATTTGCTTTTCTTGCAAAATCTTCCATTTTGGATTATCTTGAAAGCAAAAGTGCTTATGAAGGTAAAAAAAAACAAAAACAAAAACATTCTTCGTATGCTTGCCTAAGACTTATGTTTATCACGTGGATTTTATTTCATGGGGAAAGAAGCCTCAATCCTCATTACAAAGTGCAGGAAAAGAAGAGAATGAAACTCACCGCTCACGAGCCCGCGGGAATCACAGACCACACTGTTCAGGGTCACACAGCATTCTGCTGTGCCGTCACCGATATGAGCAGTTAGGTAAGATTCATCACACTCTCCACAATAACCCGCCAGCTTTATCTCCTTCATCTTCGACCCACCGGCCTCAGTAGCTACTCTGATGTCTGTCAGCCAATAACCACACACACAAATCTCGTGTTTGTACAGCATTTTCCTGTGTTTCCTGATTTTGGTCCCTTTAACAACAGGACTATGAAGAAAAGACTTTTAGCTCTATTTCTATATATTACTGAGGATTACGGTATCGGTGTGTTTGTGTTTGGTGGGAAAAGTACCGAAATTTACCCCCAAATAAGGAACCAGTTTACGGTTCCAGGGAAAACGCCAGAGAACTCCAGCTTCCTTAATCTAAGCCCACGTCTTATCACTGTGTGTGTCTTTCCAATGTTCGTTTGTTCATTGGCAAAACTGTTAGCTTTTAGTTTCAACGTCTCTCACTGCCAGTAGGAGGGAACACTTTCTCCTGTGAATCGGTCTCGGCTTCAGCTTCTGCTGCGTCCTTCCCCAAGAAGGAGCCCTCTGCCCCATCCGTTCACTTCTCTCCGTTTCATTTTCTTGCTCCCAGAGGGCAGAGATCACACGCTCCTGGTAAACCCAGCGTGTCCGTCACAAGTGTGAACCGTAAGTGGTGCGGGGGGTCCTGACTCCCACTCGTCTCGCACAGCGGCACGAGCAGCTCAGGCTGTTAGATGCTGAGACCCTCAGACACCCCCTGCCTTGTCTGAACACTATTCACCAACTACAGTTTCCTAGAAACTGTGAGATATTCTTAAGAGCTCATGATCTCAACCTGTGCACATTTCGTTGGCAGGCTTCAGGGCACGCGTCATTTTAATAGAAAGGCTTTAAACTCCTGCAGCCCCTTCAAATCTTCAAACATTCTCAGCAAGGAGCAGTTGATGTCTCTTCCACATGGCAAGAGGAAATTCAACGTTTGGTCAAGGGGTGTTTCGGATCAGCATTTTTAGGTCAAGAAAATTTCCTTGCATTAACTCGCCAGAAGTGCCGAATCTGCTCTCCAGCCCCTCCAGGGTAAGGCGTGCAGACAGCGTGTGGAGATGGGCAGGCTGTGGATGGAGACCCGCGCTTGCTTTGCGCCATCTGCCCAAAGCCATCCCCGCTGGAGGGAAGTGTCTGTGCCTCCCCTCCACGCATGCCTCACCAGTCATCGAGAAAACACAGAAGCACACACTTTGGTTTCCATGCGAACAGAGCAGCCCTTCTCAGACTGGTTGATTCCTATTCAAAACTGCTGCGCTTCAGATAGTGACAGTGTGACCATGTGCTACTCATGCCTAACAAACCCAGTGTCTCCAGATGCTAAAGTTGCTCGCAGAAATCAAGGGCGCCCTTTCCACTGCAGCTCCTGGATTCTCGGGTGGAAACACCGGGCAGGGGCGCCCAGCGGCTGGAGGCGCCACCCAGCCCCCGCCCACACGGAGCTCACCTTCCACCACTCCCCGCAAGACCTGTCTGCCCCATCAGACTCCAGCACAAACGCTCTCCAGTCTGGCAGTTTGATGGAACGCCAGTACCTAATGTGATTCAAGTAGCTTCAGATTTCAACTTGTGGCTTCCAGGAAGTGGGTGAGAGTCAGTGCCTACCAAGCTGACCAGAGTAGGTCTCTGAAGACAAAGCCTGGCCCCCAGTGGCGCCCACTGGTCTCTTGTGAATATCCCCGAGTGCAGTGAGGGTGTGGTGCCTATATACAGAGGAATGCTACTCAGCCATAAAAAGGAATGAAAAATATCATTTGTGAAGACATGAGCGGACCTAGAGATCATCACGCTACGTGAAGCAAGTCAGACAGAGAGACAAATATCAAGTTATTTCACTTATACATGGAATCTACTAAAAAACAAACTTCTTACAAACCAGAAATGGACTCACAGATTCCAAAAGCAAACTTTAGGTTGCCAAAGGTGAAATACAGGGGCAGTGATAAATTAGGAGATTGGGAATAACAGACGCACACTACGACCTATAAAA
The DNA here is from genome assembly GCA_917880005.1 of Nanger dama. Taxonomy (NCBI): domain Eukaryota; kingdom Metazoa; phylum Chordata; class Mammalia; order Artiodactyla; family Bovidae; genus Nanger; species Nanger dama. The sequence continues at coordinate 602,981 of CAKJTW010000025.1, forward strand.
CAGACGCGCACCAAGGCCTTACTCTACAGCACAGAAAACTGCACACAATACACTGTCAGGGCCTATAAGGGAGAAATCTGGAAGAGCGCACACACGCACGCACACACGCGTGCACACACATGCGCGCGCACGTGCACACACGCACGCACACACACGCACACACACATGCGCGCGCACACACACACACACGTCTGAATCACCTTGCTGCGTGCCTGAGCCTATCACGGCGCTGTTAATCAACTAGCCTTCGGCTGCCCTGTCTGCTGTTTTGTCCCCCTACGTAAACAGCGATGTTTCTGGGCGTGGAGGCTTCCTCCGTACGTGGCGCCCGACATGTTGACTGCACACTCACCACAATTCTCCAGATCCTTATTGCCCACGGCCCGTGAACACCAGAAGCTTGGGGGTGAGAGAAACACAAACTGCCCACACATCCTGGGGACCAGCCCGTCCTCTCTCCGGAAGGCCAGGAGGCCGCTCAGAGGCCAGTGCCCTGCTGATCACAGGATCCCACGCACACACATTTTGGGGACATTTTCACCAGCTTTGGCATGAAGATTTCTGAAATAAGGAGCCATATGCCATCAATTTAATTTGGGCTTAATTTTTAAACAGCCTCCAAGCTTATAAAGATGAGAATGTTGAATAATGTTTTATTTTAAATAGTAATTAGGGCTTTTTATAAAATAATTTTAAAAACTGCTTGAAGGAATTTCAAAGCCTGCTTAACTTTAGGCTGTCTCAGAAGCAGACAATTTCCATAATTTTGTTTTGTAGAGTACAGAGCTGTCATTCTTCCAGGCACTTTGAGAAAGCAATTTTCTTTAAAAGGTTACAGAACCTTTCTTCCTTCTATCACATTCCTCTTCAAAAAGTATCCAGTTTCAAAGAACAGATAAATATTTTATGTGTGCTTTTAAAATTCTCCGTTTTTAATACTAAGAACTGAGACATTTTGGTTTCCTTGAAGATAGCATCTGCTGACTGTATACACACTGAGAGGATGTATGAATGTGTACATTTAATAGATGTAGGTATGTATGTGTGTACATTTGATAGGTGGATGCATGTACGTGTGTACATTTGATCAGTGGGTGTATGTATGCGTGTGCATTTGATAGGTGGATGGATGGACAGACATTTAGTTTAAAAGTCCCCTTTGGAGCTGATTCAAATGGTAACTGCAGTTGCCCCCAGAAATCCACCATGTGTCTAAAAGAACAGAAAGCAACTCATTTTAATCGATTTTATGTTCTCTCAGGACCCCACCAACAAGGTGAGTTAGATGGGCCTTTTAAGCAACTGAGTGTTGGGGGCCAGGGTGAGGAACTCCGTCCTTGGCAAACCTCATGAGGAAGGGGGCTTCGGCATATGCAAAGGTGTGACCAAGTCTCAGGAAATTCCCCTGCTCCCGAGCATCTAACCCCCAAACCAGAGCCTATCTTGTACTCTCACCTACGGGGGCTCTCCCCCATAACCGTTTCTCTTGGAGAAGGAGTTAATGTGCAGCTCCAAGGCAGTAAAAATTCCTGAGCGTGACTAGAGTGTTTCAACTTACAGGACTCCTCTGAAGGTTATCTAGCCTGCCTGCATAGGTTCCTCCGGCCACAACAGCCCTCCAACCATGAGAGGCACGAGATGTTTTTGACTTACTAAAGGCAAATTCTTGTGAGAAGTTAGAAATTATTAGTATAGGGGTTGGTTGGGAATTATATTGATAAAGGGTTTCTTCATTTGTTGTGTCAATAAGTGTTGCTAATTCCCTGCCCTAGGTGGGACAAGGGCGTCTCAGGTTAAACCTCTCTGCGGACACGTGATGGTTTACTACCTCTCAGCCATAAACAGCACAGAGAGTTTTGGAGTATTTTGAGAGTCTTAATTAACATAGGACTTTTTCTTGTTGTTGAGTCAATGGTTGCCGCCAGGCCTCCATATCCTTTAGGTACCTGGGAATATATTAATCAATGTATTTGGAATATAGAAAGGGAAATATAGTAGTTTTTGATGTTAGAGAAATAAGTATTAACCTCAATATTAGACTTTTTGAGTTAATGAATTTTCTCTCTTGTAATAGATCACTGCACTTTGTTATAAATCACTGTGTCCTTGCTATGTAAAAATGTAACTTTGTCACTATCTTAAGACTAAGTAGATCTTAAGAGGAACATTGGTGAAAGGATTTTCATTTGTTGGACTGATGTTTGCTGCTAAAATCTCCATATTCCCTGCCCTTATAATGAATATAACTAGCATATAGGAGAAATAAGTATTAACTCATAGGAGAAATAAGTCCCAGCCTTTAAGCATATAGGAGAAATAAGTATTAACCGATAGGAGAAATAAGTATTAACCTTTAAGATTAATCATGTTAACCTTGGGTTAAATAAATTCCTTTCTTGATTGTAACTCATTACACCCTCACCCTATAGGAATGCAACTTTATTTGGAGGGTGGTGCTTGGTTTAAGGAAAAACACCCTTGGAAAAAATAAGTTTTCTGGTTATCAGAAAGAAAGGGTTGTAAATGTCAGCAGGCAGAAGTGGCTTGAAGATGATGTAAAACCCTAAGACTTTTTTATGTAAAGCACCTGATTTTGATAAGGTCAGGACTGCTGACCCCGCGTGACTCTGTATTCATGCCTATATGTAACAAAGGTATATAAGCAAAGCCCAAAATAAAGAAATCAGATCAGTTCCAGAAAGACAGATTCCTTCATGTCGTTCCTTTCTGCTCCCCAATTTTCTGGCTGAATTCCCATCTGGAGCGTGGGTGCCCGCCATTCAGATGGTGCAAATTCCTTGTCTGGAATTTTACTGGTACCCCACGTAAGCCAAGTTACTCAGCCCCTTTCTCTCTCTCCTACTATTTTCTGGCCGAATTCCCATCTGGTGCATAGGACCCACCAAGCCTACTAACCTTGCCTGGGCTTCTAAGATCGGACTGGGGTAGGGGGGCGGGCCTCAGTGCCTCCTCTCCTTCACGCCTGCGGCCTTCGTAGGTGGTGATTGGTACCCTGTGTTAACCAAGTTATTTGGCCTCTTTTTCTCTGCTAAATTCCTAATCCCTCTCTATCTGTAACTAAATAAGTTTTTCTAGGACGCCTACTCCATCCCCACCTTCGAATCACCCTGGATCCACCGGGGCTGGACCCCGGCAACTGAGCAAGTAAGGCAGAGAAAACTAAATTAAGAGACAGAAGATAAAATTCACAAGACTGCCGGGATCTAAGTTAATTAAGCACATGGTTTATCATTAACCTCCAACGCTAGTTTATGCAAAATACCGCCACTTTGGATGAAAATCAGAGGAAGGTCTGTACCCGAGCAGCCAAGCTGCCTTTGCAGAAGCCGTGACAGCCGCCAGAACGCTTTCCTTCTGTGCGTCCTGCAAGCACCACTGCCTCCTGGAAGGGGAAGCTGCAGACCCCGCCCTGAAGCCAAACGGGAAGCGGGGCAGCGAGCAGGACACAGGTGAGCCGGTCCTCACCCACTCCCCCCCCCGCCGCGCCCACTCCCACCCCTGCTGCTGGCCCAGACGCGGGCCCCCCACCCCCAGCGGCACCCACACGTCCCACCAGTCTTGGCGGTGGCCGCTGCTCCAGTCCCGTGGGGCTGCCTGAGAGAAGGACTGCTCGGATTGTTATTCCGAATATGTCATGGCTGATACAAGCGTACAACACAGCAAAAGAAATGGCTGAAAATCTGAAATTAAAAATGACAGGCTTACAAAATATGAACTCAGATATCTGCTGCATCTTAATACATATGTAACAAACAGCATAGAGACATTTTGTTAAAATGTATATTTTATTCGATTCAAGTTTTCATATAAGTGATTAACACAGAGAACTGAGAAATTTTCCCAGTCCCAAATTTCTGCTTTCACCTTCTGAACTAAAACAGTCCTGAAGTAGAGTTCTCCACTGTGGCCCCTTATAAGCTCGCTCTGAAGGGAACACAGGTATATCAGTATTTAAAGCGCTGGATGACAAGTGGGGGTCTTCTTGCCGATTAATTGATCTCTTCGGGATTGCCTGTGAGTCCTGCAGCCAGCGTGGCACCTTTCTAAAGGACTCCGTGCCTCCTTCCATTGTCTCTCCTGCAGAAGCTGGTCATCGGTTATGCAGGCAGAAAGAGAGAGAGCAGATATCCGTGTCTTCAAAGTCAGGGGACCCGTTCGTAATCTTTATCAAAATCAATCAGGGGTGACTGCGTTTCCAGAATTCCTTTTGAATCTTTTTAAGTGGTCAGTTCCAACAAATTCTCTTGTAACATTTTAATTAATCATCAATGAGACCCACTGATTCTGTACTTTGTTCACGTTTGGGTCAAAGTTGACGAGCCCACCTTAAAATATCGCATATTGTCCCTGGTCTTCCAGGCCCAACCACTGGCGGGTCGCCTCCCAAAGTCGCCTCTGGAAGCGGCCACAGCCTGGTCTCTCGGGAGGACGTGGGTCTGCCCCCGGGTGGAGCTGCAAACACTCCTCCGGCATCCCTCCGCTGCCCGAGGGGGATGGACACGGAGCGGAGTCTAGTGAGCAGGGAGACAGGCCTCCTGCCACAGAAACCCGACCGCTCACGGGGGAGTGCGGGGCTCCAGATGGTGACGGCACGACAGCCAGGGCACGGCGGTCTCACTTTGCACAAGCACGTGTAAAGGCCTTCCCAGGAGGCCGGGACAGGGCTGGGTGCTGCACTGACGGAGAACGGAGGGAGGGAGGGCGGGAGGGCGGCCTACTCACCGTGCGGAGCCCGCCCTGAGCCCCACGCCCCCAAAGAGCGAGGGCCGCCCTCCCGCCCTGAGCCCCACGCCCCCAAAGAGCGAGGGCCGCCCTCCCGCCCTGAGCCCCACGCCCCCAAAGAGCGAGGGCCGCCCTCCCGCCCTGAGCCCCACGCCCCCCAAAGAGCGAGGGCCGCCCTCCCGCCCTGAGCCCCACGCCCCCAAAGAGCCCAAGAGCGGGGCCGCCCTCCCGCCCTGAGCCCCACGCCCCCAAAGAGCGAGGGCCGCCCTCCCGCCCTGAGCCCCACGCCCCCAAAGAGCGAGGTGGCCCGGCTGTGGGGCCCCCTGAGACCCACGCCCCCAAAGGGCGCAGGGCCGCGCCTCCCGGGCCCCGAGCCCCAGGGGGGGCCCCCAAAAGCAGGGCCGCCCCCCGGCACAGGCGGAGACCCCTGCTGGGGGCAGGTGGCCCAAGGCTGGGGGGCGACCCGAGGATGCAGCAGGGCGTCAGGGTGGCCCCCAGGAGAGAAGACCCCAACGAAACGGAGGAGAGGAGACCCCCAAAACAGGGAGAGAAGACCCCAAAGGAACAGGGAGAGAAGACCCCAAATAAACAGGGAGAGACGACCCCCAAAAACAGGGAGAGGAGACCCCAAAGGAACAGGGAGAGAAGACCCCAAATAAACAGGGAGAGACGACCCCCAAAAACAGGGAGAGGAGACCCCAAAGGAACAGGGAGAGAAGATCTCCAAAGAAACAGGGAGAGAAGATCCCCAAAAACAGGGAGATAAGACCTCAAAGGAACGGGGAGAGAAGACCCCAAATAAACAGGGAGAGACGACCCCCAAAAACAGGGAGAGGAGACCCCAAAGGAACAGGGAGAGAAGATCTCCAAAGAAACAGGGAGAGAAGAGACCCCAAAGAAACAGGGAGAGAAGACCCCAAAGAAACAGGGGGAGAGCCCCAATAAACAGGGAGAAGACCCCCAAAAACAGGGAGAGAAGACCTCAAAGGAACAGGGAGAGAAGACCCCAAGGAACAGGGAGAAGACCCCAAAGAAACAGGGAGAGAAGACCCCCCAAAGGAACAGGGGAGAGAAGACCCCAAATAAACAGGGAGAGAAGACCCCCAAAAACAGGGAGAGAAGACCCCAAAGGAACGGGGAGAGAAGACCCCAAATAAACAGGGAGAGACGACCCCCAAAAACAGGGAGAGGAGACCCCAAAGGAACAGGGAGAGAAGATCTCCAAAGAAACAGGGAGAGAAGATCCCCAAAGAAACAGGGAGAGAAGACCCCAAATAAACAGGGAGAGAAGATCCCCAAAAACAGGGAGATAAGACCTCAAAGGAACGGGGAGAGAAGACCCCAAAGAAATGGGGAGCTGCTGCCCCACCCCTGATCGCCCAGCTTGAGGGCAACACCGCCGGGTCCAGAAGCCTGACTGCGGGTCTCGGGGGTCAGCACCCACTCTGGACACTCACTGCGTGTGGAGGACTCAGCAATGAGCCTCCTTCTAAGGGGGCTGAGGGCCGCTTTCTTACCAAAGTAGGTTTCTGAGCTGATGAACCACGTCGAGTGTGGGAACCTTAATTTTCTGCTCAGCACCAGAGAAATGAGAGTTACTGGGAAGGATGAAGACACGCCCGCCCACCCTGAGCCAGCTGCTCTGACCCTGATAGCCGTGGTGTGAATCACCGATTCAGAGAATCCTGCCTGTTGCCGTTTCTATCCCCAAGTCTCGTGTCTGGAAGTTTCTCTCTCTCTCTGACACTAGGCTCCTCGGAATTCTGCTTCCTTTTGATTTCCTACAATGTGAGGCGACTATTTCTCAAATAAGTAAACACAAATTTTAAAAAATAGCTCTGCTCTTAGAAATTCCCTCATTATCTCATTTCCCGAAAGATGAGTAATCTCCCGAATAACTGATTATCTCAGACCTTAAGATCATGTAGTTTGGCTGATTTTTAAAAATATGAATTTGATGATACAGAGATTTTAATTATAGTATTTTGAAAGTGTGATAACTGTTAATGTTTAACAGAAACTATCTGAAAAAGAACAGCTGATTTAAAAATGCATAAAGGTGAGTTTTCCTATAATAAATTCATTATATTCAATAGGATAGAGTTTGGGTTTAGGTTTTAATTAATTTCCTGGTTCCTGTAGGTAATAGCAGCTTGAATAAGAGTCTCTTCACACACTTTCCTGACCTGTGGAAATAAAATACTCCTGACAGGTGGCTTTGTTACCCCCCCGTGGGAAATAGTTACTAAGTTTGGGTACAGATTTTATTTTGCTGCCTCTCAATCATTAAGCAGAATTATTGAGGTGGGAACATGGAAGGGGCTTCAGGCCCCAGTTTCCTCCCAACATGCTGCCATTTGAGCATCGAGCTTGGGGCCTTCAGGCCCCGGGTGTCCTGCTCGGGCGCTGAAGCTGAGGGGAGGGCAAGGGACCTACCTGACCTCAGGAGATGCAGAGACCCTCACCCACCACACCTGCGGGCACCTCCCCTCACGTGACCCCAGTGGAGACCCTCACCCCCCAAACCTGTGGGCACCTCCCCTCACGTTATCTCAGGAGACCATGGAGACCCTCACCCATCACACCTGCGGGCACCTCCCCTCACCAGGCCCCAGTGGAGACCCTCCACCCTCCCAAACCTGTGGGCACCTCCCCTCACGTTATCTCAGGAGACCATGGACCCTGACCCATGCGGGCACCCCCCTCACCAGGCCCCAGTGGAGACCCTCACCCTCCCAAACCTGCGGGCACCTCCCCACGTCACTCAGGGCCCCAGTGGAGACCCTCACCCACCACACCTGCGGGCACCCCCCCTCACCAGGCCCCAGTGGAGCCCCTCACCCCCTGCCGCCCGCCCTCACGGGGGCCCCCCTCCTGGCACTAGTCATGACTTAACTCCCGCACAGCGTTTACCACTTACACTTCTTCAGACACGCCGTCTCCTATAGTCTTTCGGGAAAATTTTGATTTGGTTATTAACATAAAAAAGGGAACGCTGTGAAACCCAAATGCACAGTCTGGAGACTTATCTGAAGGCAGCAACCTTTGGTGAACCCAGAGCGCCTGACTTCCAGCTTCAAGCAAGGCTCCCAGGGCACAGCTGTACCCCCAGGGGGCCTGCCTCAGGGGGGTCCCGGGGCCCCTGGCCCAGCCCTGCTCTCTGCGCCCAGCCGTCAGGCCTGTGCCTCCTGTGGCTTCCGCTCACTCGCCGTGTGAGGCCCAGGCTTAGTCAGCCGGACTGTGGCGGCCCCTCCAGAGGAAGAGGGTCCCCGGGATCGAGTCCAAACCAGAGGAGTTCAGGGGGTGGGGAGGAAGGACTGGGTAGTGGGACTAGCAGAGCCAACCATACGCGCAGGATGGACAGGCAGCACGGCCCGCGGCGCGCTCGGGGGACTGTTCAGTGGCCTGTGACAGACTTCCTGGGAGAGAATGTGGGAGAGGGCGTGTGGTGGACTCACGCGGGGCCTCCCCTGCAGCTCGGTCGGTAAAGCGTCTGCCTGCAACGCAGGAGGCCCGGGTTTGACTCCTGGGTCGGGAAGATCCCTGGAGGAGGAAATGGCAACCCCCTCCAGGATTCTTGCCTGGAGACGCCCATGGACAGAGGAGCCTGGCGGGCTACAGCCCGTGGGATTGCAAGAGTCGGACACGACTGAGTGGCTACACCGCCACCACCGTGTATATGCATGTACATATACGGGTCACTTTCCCATGCAGCAGAAATTAACTGTAAAATATTGTAAATCAACTGCTGAAAAATCTATGTGTTACAGCCAGGAACAGGCTGTATATCTAAAACAGTGATCCCCAAACTATCAGTGAAAAATTCAGCTGAAAAGAAAACGAAAACCAGAGGAGTCTGATGCATCAGAGCTCAAGGCCAAGGCCAGTCCCGCGGAAGACGTGGCTCGTGGTCTCAAGCAGCCACAGACGCTGCGAGAGAGGGGGCGCTCCCCCGGCGAGTGGGTCTCGGGTGAGTCCGCAGAGGCCCAGGGAAACGGAGGCAGCCCGTCGGGGGACAGCGGAGCCTGGGGCTGTTCAGGCGGTCGTCCGTCCCCCCAGGGGCTGCCTCGTCACAGACCCTCACCATCCTGGCTGCGGTGGTTCACAGGCAGAAGGCAGGGATGGAGGTCAACCCCAGCCCTGCCCAGAGAAGGGAGACGTGGTGCAGGCCGGGCCCCTGCCCGCTCCTAACCCAGCAAAGGCAGGCCACCGCCGTTTCCAACCTGAAGGCCGGCTCAGAGTGCCCGCGTCCCCCCGCGCCCAGCCAGGGCTCGTGTCCACCTGGGGCCCCGGCCTCGCTCCGGGAGGACAGGAACGAGTGAGGCGAGGAGCGGCGGGGGCGGCCTGCCCGCCCGGCTCTCAGTGGCTCTCAGTGTCCCGACGGCTGAGGCAGGAGGCGGCGAGTGACCCCGGCCACCCTGAGCCCGAGGCGGGGACGGCGCAGGGCCCACGGCCACGGCGGCTGCCCGTTTCCCGCGCGGGACTCGCCTTACTTCGGAGGAGGTGCTTTAATTCTCCTCACAGGGAGAAAAAGGACCGTTCTGGGACCCCGGAAGCAAGAGGCACCACGTTCGGATGCTCTGAAATAATTTAAGATGTGATAATATACGCATTTTGTTTTCAAAAATATTCCCGGTGCTTATGCCTGCAATCCCCTGCCAGCGTCCTCAAGGTCCCGGTTCATTCATCTCCCCCGGGGATGTGACTGGATGCAGATCACAGTTTAGACAGTGTGTGAACGTGCAAGGGCAATTTTCTGTCCCTTGTCACCCGGCGCCGCTGAGACACACAGCCTCCCTGCTTTCTCGTGGAGTCCGCGGGGCCCCCAGGCCCACCTCCCTGCGCTGCCGGGCCGCAGATGCAAAGGTCCGGGGTCCCCCTGCCCCCAGGCCGCAGGCTCTGGGGCAGGGCGGCTCCTCCTCACCTCCGGGGTCAGACGTCGTGTCTGTCCCCAAGTGGCCGCTCCTCAGCCCTTGTCCTGCCCGGGTTGGGAAGCTTGGCCCCTCTGAGAACCTGCCCCTCGGTTCCGGGTTTCTCCCTATGGGGGCTCCCAGGCTTTGTCCACCAGGTGCTGCTCGCTGCTGAGACCAGGCTGACCCTCCGCTCTGGTCAGCGGCCTCCACGACCCTCGGGGCTCCTGTCCCTGCTGGAATCCCGCAGGGTCTAAGGCCCGGACCTCCCAGGAGGGTGAGCCTTCGGGGTCACGCCTGGCGCCAGCACTCAGCCGCCCACCCCCTCCATCACAGAGGGGGCGGAGAGGCCCGGGGCTGGGGGTCTCGGCAGGGCCTAGGCCAACTCCCCAGGAGGCTTCGGGCGGGGGCGGCGAGGCTGCTCCGAGGCCCGCGGAGCACCGGGCGTTTTCAGCGCCCTCCTCCCGCATCCGCCTCAGGCCTGTGCGGTGTCCGCACCGTCCGGCGCTTCGGCTGAACTTTGCATCCCAGTCCTGCCCAGGGAGCCCTGGGTGTGGGCAGGACGGGGGACCTCACAAGGCTCCGCAGCGAGGAGCTGACCCAGGGCGGCGGGCGCCCACTGCACAGCCTGCCTCAAGAGTCACTGGAGGACCCGTCAGGATGGGGTGAGGGTGGGGAGGACCCTCAGGATGGGGTGAGGGGTGGGGAGGACCCTTCAGGATGGGGTGAGGGGTGGGGGAGGACCCTTCAGGATGGGGTGAGGGTGGGGAGGACCCTTCAGGATGGGGTGAGGGTGGGGAGGACCCTTCAGGACGGGGTGAGGGTGGGGAGGACCCTCAGGATGATGTGAGGGTGGGGAGGACCCTCAGGATGAGGTGAGGGTGGGGAGGACCCTTCAGGATGGGGTGAGGGTGGGGAGGACCCTCAGGATGAGGTGAGGGCAAGGAGGACCCTTCACTATGGGGTGAGGGTGGGGAGGACCCCTTGGGATGGGGTGAGGGCGGGGAGGATCCTCACTTGGGGTGAGGGTCAGGAGGACCCCTGGGATGGGGTGTGGGCGGGAGGACCCTTCAGGATGATGTGAGGGTGGGGAGGACCCTTCAGGATGGGGTGAGGGTGGGGAGGACCCTTCAGGACAGGGTGAGGGCGGGGAAGACGCCTCAGGATGATGTGAGGGTGGGGAGGACCCTCAGGATGATGTGAGGGTGGGGAAGACCCTTCAGGATGGGGTGAGGGTGGGGAGGACCCCTCAGGATGAGGTGAGGGCAAGGAGGATCCTTCACTATGGGGTGAGGGCCGGGAGGACCCCTCTGGGTGGGTGAGGGTAGGGAGGACCCCTTGGGATGGGGTGAGGGCGGGGAGGACCCTTCAGGATGGGATGAGGGTAGGGAGGACCCTTCAGGACAGGGTGAGGGCCGGGAGGACCCCTGGGGACGGGGTGCGGGTGGGCGGGGGTGACCGGAGCAGCCCTCTGGCAAGACCACAACCACTGGGAAATGAGGGGGGGTAGGGCCCCCACCTGCCCCACCCCAGCAGAGGCCCTGGAGGAGGCAGTGTGTTTAGCCTCATGTGTCTTAGACCTGATGTATTTTAACATTCGAGTCAACACAGTAGATATTACTGGATTCTGAGTCTATTATGCAAACTTCCACGGCTGATTATTTAGGCTGCAGTTGGTGTGATTTACAATTCGCCCTCATAAGGCTCAGCCTCTGTGATAATTAGGAGGAGCCCTGCTGCGCCTTATTTCCGCTTTTTTTTTTTTTTTCAGTCAGACCTCAGGGTCTGATAAACAGTGAACGTGAAGGCCCACGCTCCTGTCGAGAATGTCTGCATCGCTCTAAGGCCTGGAGCTTTCCTGCCTCCTTCGTGATTGCTTTCTGATCACCACAGCACTGTGGGGGAGCCAGGCCGCAACCCACACGGGCTGATGTTTAGATAGAACAGTGACTGTGTGTCCAGGGCTCAGGTGACTGGCCACCTCAGCTCCCTGAGAGTTTGGTGAAAAAGCAGGGGGCGTTTGGGAAGGAGGCAGTCGGGAGCATGGATGAGAAAGGCCCTGCTGATAGGGGGTGTCCCCGAGGCTGAAGGAGGCCTGGGAGGGTGGCTGGCATCAGTACCACTGACCGAGCGTGGGTATTGGTGCCTGATGGGCACGGCGCCTTCTGTGATGTCACCTTATCAGACGCCTCTTCCCCACATCCCCACCAGGGTCCCCATCTGGTTGCTGCCCCCAGACCCCCGGGGAAGGGTCGAGCCTTAACAGCTCAGCAGGAAGAAGGCCCCGGGGTTGGAGGACTCTCGGCACTTCAGGCATCAGGAAAGGCTCTGTTTTTGTTATGCAGAGGCTTAAATTTTATTTCAAGGGAGATTTTCACTGATGTGATGTTTTAGCTTGGCTTGGAAGGATTAATAAGGACTTTTCAAAGGCAAAAAAGGTGGAGAAAAATTTTTAAGGATGAGTGAAGGCAGGAAAACGAAAGTGGATGTTTATAAACAGAGCTCCCTTCCGTGTCCCCAGCCAGGGGCTCCCCGCAAGCGGGCTGCCAGCCCCACCTCGTGCGACGCCCACCGCTCCACCCCCGTCCTGTCCCTCCCACCCCACACTCGTCCTCCTGGGGCCTCTGCCCCTGCTGGCCACACTCCTCCTGGTTCCCAGCATCCCCCACGTCCTCACCCGGCATCACAAGGGGCTCACAGCAGGAATGAGGCCTCAGCCCCTAAGAGTTCACCTTCTCACCAGAATTTCTCCAGCTCCAGCCTGGATCTGAGGCTTCCAGACACAGCACATTGGCAGACCTGTGGATGTCAAAGCAAATATGAGGATGATAACCAAACAATCTTATTCCCGTTGCTTTAGGTGAGTGATTTGGTAAAATGAGACCTGAAACTAAGGCCTGCTATTGTTACGTGAGCCTCGACACCTGGGAAACCAGGAGGCGTCCCGTGACCTGAGCCCCCTCCCAGCTCTGCTCCTCGGTGAGGCCCCAGGTTAACCCGTCATCCTGAGATCAGCCGTGGGGCCTGCACGTCGCTGGGTAGCAGCTCGGGCTGCCCGCACATCCTGGGATCACTCCCCATACATCCTGGCATCACTCAAGCCCCCACGTCCTCCTGCAGCAAAGCCTCCCCTCGGCCTGTGCCCAGGGCACCCCACATGGCCCCACACCCGAGACCACGCCCTGCTGCCCATCTCAGCTTCCTGGGGCTGGCTGTGTGCTCAGCGCCCCCGAAACGCTGGGACGGGCCCCCCCACCCCCAGGGCGAAGAGGAGCCAGGACAGAGCCTCCACGACCCGCGAGCGGTTGGGAGCGGCCAGCGCCCGGCCCAGCCCTGCGAAGCCTCCCCACCCACCCAGGGGGAGGGAGAGGGGGCCACACGCCTCCCCACCGTCGCCCTCTGAGTTCAGGGCTCGGCTCTCAGAGCGGTCGCAGCAGCAGCCGCACAGGCTGGGGCGTGGCGCCCAGCCGGCCCTCTCTCCCCACGGCTCAGGCGAAAGTGCAAAGGGCACCCCGCCTGTGTGGCTGCCACTGGGGCTGCAGTCCGAAAGCGAGGGGCCCTCAGTTGACTCATCAGTGTTCCTGGCCTAATACGCGGTCTGGTGCTTTACAAAGTCATAGTTCATAGTGAATACTTGCTTCATAAATAAACATCTGCGAGAAAGGAGCGGATCAGCGAGAAGTTGTGCGGGAGATAGGGCTGGGCTGCAGGGGCCTCACCGCCCCGCCGCGTGTGTGGCCGGTGGCGAGCTGGTCCTGCTCGCTAGGCTCCTGACCTCCTGCTCAGCAGAGGAAGGAGGCAGGCTCATGACCAGGAGCAGACCTGGCTAGACAGCACCAGGAGCCCGAGAAGAGAGGACCAGCTGCCTGCGAGGCCCTGAATTTTTCTCACTTCCTTTTAAAAAATAATCCAAAAACAATAAGAACCCGCGATGCATTTTCAGCTGAGTGGGTCTGTGTCGGATGGACTGGATCATAGCCCTGACCGCATAGACGCTGTTTCTGCACTACAGGATAGAGAAATGTAAAACTGACTTTCTTTAATGTAGAAAGAAACCTTTTTTTTTTTTTCTCAAATGAGTTTAGTTAAACATGAGAAAAAGACAAGCATGCGCATTCAGGATGGCCCTGATGGCTGCCCCAAAAGCACCCCAGCGCCCATGGAACAGGAGCAGGGTGCCTCAGGGGGAGACACGGGAGGACGCCCGCAGGGGAGAACCTGGGGTGATCTCACCTGCGAGTGGTGGACTGAACGGGCTTCCTCGGGGACAGGACAAGGCGGGCGAGGCAGCCCCGAAGCTGGCCACTGCGGCCACTGTGTCCTGGCCCCAGGAGCCACGTCAGAGGACGCGGCGATGCCTGCCCATCACCATGGCAACAGGGAAGGCCTGACCACAGTGGGTAAAGGATGGAGAAATTCAGGTGAGATCTGGAAACATGAAAGGAACCAATTGGATTTCTAGAGGTAAAAAACCAAGTATCAGATATTAAAAATTCCTTCGATGAAATTAGAAGAACACTGAACAACAGAAAAAGAATTTGTAAAAATTGAGACCTATCTGTAATCACTACCCAAGCTGAAACAGAAAAAATGAGAAAAAGGAACAAAGCTTCAATCCCCTGTGAAGTGAGTGTGAACAACTCAAACATGTAGGCAAATTTAAGGTGCAAAAAAAATATCAGTGAAAATCTTCAGTTTAGTTCAGTCGCTCAGTCGTGTCCACCTCATTGTGACCCCGTGGACTGCAGCACGCCAGGCCTCTGTCCATCACCAACTACCAGAGCTCGCTCAAAACTTATGTCCATCAAGTCGGTGATGGCACCCAACCATCTCATCCTCTGTCGTCCCCTTCTCCTCCCGCCTTCAATCTTTCCCGGCAACAGGGTCTTTTCAAATGAGCTCTTCGCATCAGATGGCCAAAGTACTGGAGTTTCAAGTTCAGCATCAGTCTTTCCAATGAATACTCAGGAGTGATTCCCTTTAGGATGGGCTGGTAAAATCTCCTTGCAGTTCAAGGGACTCTCAAGTGTCTTCTCCAACACCATAGTTCAAAAGCATCAATTCTTCAGCACTCAGCTTTCTTTATAGTTCAACTCTCACATCCATACATGACCACTGGAAAAACCATAGCTTTGACTAGACAGACCTATGTTGGCAAAGTAATGTCTCTGCTATTTAATATGCTGTCTAGGTTGCTCATAGTTTTTCTTCCAAGGAGTAAGCATCTTTTAATTTCATGGCTGCAGTCGCCATCTGCAGTGATTTTGGAGCCCCCCAAAATAAAATCTTGTTGGGGGCCAGCGTGAGGAACTCTGCCCTTGGCAAAGGTCATGAGGAAGGGGGCTTTGGCATACGCAAAGGCGTGATCAAGCCTCAGGAAATCCCCTGTTCCCGAGCATCTACCCCCAAACCAGAGTACTTTATAGGGAGCTCTCCCCCATAACCATTTCTCTTGGAGAACGAGTTAACTTGCAGCTCCAGTTAATAAAAATTCCTGGGCGTGACAAGAGTGTTTCAACTTACAAACTCTGAAGGTTCTCTGGCCTGCCTGATCAGGTTGTCCAGCAGCATGTGATTGTTTACAGCCTCCCAGCTGTGAGAGGCATGGGACGCTTTAAAACTTTCTAAATACAGACTCTTTTGAGAAGTTAGAAGATCATTAATATAGTATTAGTGGGTTGATTAGGAATTATATTGGTAAAGGTTTTTTTCATTTGTTGTGCCAATAATTACTGCTAATTCCCTGCCCTGGGTGGGACAAGGGTGTCTCAGGTCAAACCTCTCTGCTGACAGACTAGCTTGTGTGACAACCTCTCAACCATAAACAGCACAGAGAGTTTTGAAGTATTTTGAAAGTCTTAATTAGCATAGGGCCTTTTCTCATTGATGAGTCAATGATTGCCGCCAGGCCTCCATATCCTTAGGCACCTGGGAATATATTAATCAATGTATTTGGAATATAGAAAAGGAAATATAGTAGTTTTTGATGTTAGCAATATTAGACTTTTTGAGTTAATGAATTTTCCTTTTGTTATAGATCACTGTACTTTGTTATAAATCACTGTGTCCTTGCTATGTAAAAATGTAACTTTATCACTATCTTAAGACTAAATAGATCTTAAAGGGAACCTTGGTGAAGGGTTTTCATTTGTTGGGCTGATGTTTGCTGCTAAATCTCCATATTCCCTGCCCTTATAATGAATATAACTAGCATATAGGAGAAATAAGTATTAACCTTTAAGATTAATCATGTTAACCTTGGGTTAAGTAAATTCCTTTCCTAGTTGTAACTCATTACACCCTCACCCTATAGGAATGCAACTTTATTTGGAGGGTGGTGCCAGATTTAAGAAAAACCACCCCTGGAAAAATAAGTTTTCTGGTTAACTGACTGGTATCAGAAAGGGCCATAAAATGTCAGCAGACCTCATGGTCAGAAGATGATGTAAAAACGCATAAGACCTTTATATAATTTTATATGAAGCACCTGATTGTGACAAGGGTCAGGTCTGCTGACCCCCGCATGACTCTGTATTCATCCCTATGTATAAAAAAGGTATAAAAACAAACCTGAAAAATAAAGAAATGGGATCAGTTTCTGGAAAGACTGATTCCCCGTGTCGTTTCTTTCTTGCTCCCTGTTTTCCTGGCTGAATTCCCATCTGGTATGGGGGTACTCACCAAGCCTACTAACTCTGCCTGGGCTTCTAAGATCGGACCGGGGAGGCCTCAGTTCCTCCTCTCCTTTGGGAGAATGGAAAGTCGCCTGTGGCCTGTGTAGGTGGTGATTAGCATTCCACGTAACCCAGTTATTCAGTCTCTTTTTCTCCACTAATTTTCCTACCACACTATCCGCTTCTAATCTCTCTCTATATCTGTAATCAAATAAGTTTTTTTCAGGACGCCTACTCCGTCCCCACCTTTGAATTACCCTGGATCCACCGGGCTGGACCCCAGCAAAGTCTGACACTGTTTCCACTGTTTCCCCATCTATTTCCCATGAAGTGATGGGACCGGATGCCATGATCTTACTTTTCTGAATGTTGAGTTTTACACCAACTTTTCACTCTTCTCTTTCACTTTCATCAAGAGGCTTTTTAGTTCCTCTTCACTTTCTGCCATAAGGGTGGTGTCATCTGCATATCTGAGGTTATTGGTATTTCTCCTGGCAATCTTGACTCCAGCTTGTGCTTCATCCAGACCAGCGTTTCTCATGATGTACTCTGCCTATAAGTTAAATATGCAGGGTGACAATATACAGCCTTGACGTACTCCTTTTCTGATTTGGAACCAGTAGGAAAACTCAGCAGTGGCCACAGGACTGGAAAAGGTCAGTTTTAATTCCAATTCCAAACAAAGGCAATGCCAAAGAATGCTCAAACTACTGCATAGTTGCACTCATCTCACATGCTAGTAAAGTAATGCTCAAAATTCTCCAAGCCAGGCTTCAGCAATACGTGAACCATAAACTCCCTGATGTTCAAGCTGGTTTTAGAAAAGGCAGAGGAACCAGAGGTCAAATTGCCAACATCCGCTGGATCATCAAAAAAGCAAGAGAGTTCCAGAAAAACATCTACTTCTGCTTTATTGACTATGCCAAAGCCTTTGACTGTGTGGATCACAAGAAACTGTGGAAAATTCTGAAAGAGATGAGAATACCAGACCACCTAACCTGCCTCTTGAGAAACCTGTATGCAGGTAAGGAAGCAACAGTTAGAACTGGACATGGAACAACAGACTGGTTCCAAATAGGAAAAGGAGTACATCAAGGCTGTATAATGTCACCCTGCTTACTTAACTTATATGCAGAGTACATCATGAAAAATGCTGGACTGGAAGACACACAAGCTGGAATCAAGATTGCCGGGAGAAATATCAATAACCTCAGATATGCAGATGACACCACCCTTATGGCAGAAAGTGAAGAGGAGCTAAAGGGCCTCTTGATGAAAGTGAAATAGGAGAGTGAAAAGTTGGCTTAAAGCTCAACATTCAGAGAATGAAGATCATGGCATCTGGTCCCATCACTTCATGGGAAATAGATGGGGAAACAGTGGAAACAGTGTCAGACTTTATTTTTTGGGCTCCAGAATCACTGTAGATGGTGACTGCAGCCATGAAATTAAAAGATGCTTACTCCTTGGAAAAAGTTATGACCAACCTAGATAGCATATTCAAAAGCAGAGACATTACTTTGCCGACTAAGGTCCATCTAGTCAAGGCTATGGTTTTTCTTGTGGTCATGTATGGATGTGAGAGTTGGACTATGAAGAAGGCTGAGCACAGAAGAATTGATGCTTTTGAACTGTGGTGTTGCAGAAGACTCCTGAGAGTCCCTTGGACTGCAAGGAGATCCAACCAGTTCATTCTGAAGGAGATCAGCCCTGGGATTTCTTTGGAAGCAATGATGCTAAAGCTGAAACTCTAGTACTTTGGCCACCTCATGCGAAGAGTTGACTTACTGGAAAAGACTCTGATGCTGGGAGGGATTGGGTCAGGAGGAGAAGGGGACGACAGAGGATGAGATGGCTGGATGGCATCACCGACTCAATGGACGTGAGTCTGAGTGAACTCTGGGAGTTGGTGATGGACAGGGAAGCCTGGTGTGCTGTGATTCATGGGGTCGCAAAGAGTCGGACATGACTGAGCAACGGAACTGAACTGAATTGAACTGATGTTGTTCCATGTCCAGTTCTAACTGTTGCTTCCTTACCTGCATACAGACTTCTCAGGAGGCACGTCAGGTGGGCTGGTATTCCCATCTCTTTAAAAATTTTCCACAATTCATTGTCATCCACACACTCAAAGGCTTTGGCATAGTCAATAAAACAGAAGTAGATGTTTTTCTGGAACACTCTTGCTTTTTTGATGATCCAGAGGATGCTGGCAATTTGATCTCTTGTTCTGTCTTCTTGAAGTCCAGCTCGAACATCTGGAAGTTCACAGTTCACATATTGCTGAAGCCTGGCCTGGAGAATTTTGAGCATTACTTTACTAGCATGTGAGAAAAGTGCAATTGTGTGGTAGTTTGGACATTCTTTGGCATTGCCTTTCTTTGGGATTGGAATGAAAACTGACCTTTTCCAGTCCTGTGGCCACTGCTGAGTTTTACAAATTTGCTGGCATATTGAGTGCAACACTTTCACAGCATCATCTTTTAGGATTTGAAACAGCTCAACTGGAATTCCATCACCTCCACTACTTTGTTCATAGTGATGCTTCCTAAGGCCCATTTAACTTTGCATTCCTGGATATCTGGCTCTAGGTGAGTGATCACACCATCGTGGTTATCTGGGTCGTGAAGATCTTCTTTGTACAGTTCTTCTGTGTATTCTTGCCACCTCTTCTTAATATCTTCTGCTTCTGCTAGGTCCATACCATTTTTGTCCTTTATTGAGTTCATCTTTGCATGAAATGTTCCCTTGGTATCTCTAATTTTTTTGAAGAGATCTCTAGTCTTTCCCATTCTATTGTTTTCCCTGTTTCTTTGCACTGATCCCTGAGGAAGGTTTTCTTATCTCTCGTTGCTATTGTTTGGAACTCTGCATTCAAATGTGTATATCTTTCCTTTTCTCCTTTGCTTAGGAATGGACAGAAAATATATCTGAAGCAATTATTGGCACAATATAACCTGAACTATCTGAAACAGTGATCTGCAGATCCAGAAAGCACAGCAAACCCTGAACAGGGGAATCACAAGGAAAGTCACCCGAGGCCCCTGGAGCAAGTTGCTGAAAACCAAAGATAAAAAAGCAGCTAGATGCAGAAAGAGATTTATTCCATGTCAGGAGTGATGATAAAACTCACAGAGGATATTTTGTCACAACAATAATGATTGGCCGTGGAAGAAAATGTCACTGAATAAAAAGTCTGTCAAATTAGGAATGCATCTAGCAAAATCATCTTTTAAATATTAAGGATAAATAAAGACATTTTAAGATGAATTAAAGCTGAATAAATATGTTCCCAGCTGATCTGCACCCTGAGGAATGATGAAGGAAGTTCTTCAGGCTGAAGAGAGATTTTATCAGAAAGAAACGTGGTGTCCAGAAGTAATAACAAGCACTGGGAAGAGAAAAGATGAAGATGGATAAAAGCAGTGCTTCTCTTTCTTCTGCTACATTCTGTGCAAGCTGACTGTTCAAGACAACAGAACACAAAGTATGCGGAGATTACCGCGCGAAATTTAGCGGAAGGAAGAGCAGACACGACAGGAGAGACTGCGGGTGGCTTCACTGTCTGAGGTCTTTAAGTGACAGAGATGGACGAGACTGTGTCAGAGTAAACCGTAAAAAGATAAAGACAAAATGGTGATTCTGAGGGAAACCACTGAAAGGTAAATAATAGAGACAAAGGTCAACAGAGGAACAGACTGGATCATGAAAATTCACCCGTTCAAGCCAAAACAGAATACAGCAAAAGAAGAAAAAGGGACCAAAGAGGATAAATTGAGAAAGACTTGTAAGATGGCACCCTGGGGGCGCTCATGGGAAGAGGTCAAACATCCAGGCTGTGACCCAGCTGGGCCCAGGGCCGGGCCTGTCTCCATCGACAGGAGGTGGGCATTTCTCACCGCTTGGAGACCTCAGTCTGTTTCCAGCTTCTCTGTAAGCAGTAACACTGCCATGAAAGCTCCGTGTTTCTTTCTGCGGCCGTTCTGCTATTCCTAAGGTACATTTCTGAGCACACCTCTATATCCACACGTATAGACACGGGACACCGAAATGTTCTCTTCACCTAATGGATAAGCCATCAGCTCCCAGTTAGTTCTCGTCTGTGGCTGAACCTTAGAAACAGTCTTTGAAGAAATTAACAATACACTTTGAAACTTGAAATCTACTGCTGACTTCTTTTCCCTCTTACAATCTGTGTGTTGGAGACACTGAGCAACGCGTTGGTCTTCCAGAAGCCCCGGCAGCTGGTGCTGACAACTGCATCCCTGACGTGGGACCTTGAAAGTATTTTTGTCAGTTCCCAGTATTTTCTATAAATTGGTCCTTAGGTCAAGATGCTTCACCAAATTCATGGTGCTGGTCCACGTTTCTGGTGAGGCTGTTCCCCTGGTGACACTGTGCCCCACGACCAAGACGTATCTAAGGTCTGGTCACTGCTTTCTCTCTGTCTCCCTCACTAACTGGCGTTAACCGTCACTACCCAGGCTCATTAATGCATCAAGGGTAGCAAAGTCATGATAGTTGAACATTACCATTCTTTTCTTACTTATTAGCTGAAATATGTCTACACAGAGAAACCTCCCTTTATCAACTGTTTGGTTACTCTGAGGTACAGTTTTTATATGAAAGGCCGGATCAATGCTTATTCTTTTTCTTTCCATTTTCAAAATTACGAGTTGTATGTCTAGTATGTCCTCAAAGTGATCGCTGATTCCTTTGATTTTACTTGTTGAGAACCATCAATAATTCATGGAATTTTATGTAATAATAGGTGTTTCCATCGCTAACAGTTATCATTTCTGATGCTAAAACTGTCCCATCCTTTTCCAGGAGAAGCCTTTTGTGTTGTATCCTGAGTGTTTTCAAGAATGTTTCAGTAAGTGAGAGCATTATACAGAAAGGTGCATGTTCCCAGGCTCAGAGAACGTTTGCAAACTGCACAGGCGCCTGGACTAGCCCGGGAGAGTGGCTCTGGCATGGCAGAATCCCCCCCAAACCCCTGGAATTCCCACCAGCTGAATAATGTATAAGAATTAGTAAACAGCAAGATAAGGTGCTTTCCTTTCACCAGGCTTGTCTCCACAGCGCAGCTCTTTGGACACGTGAATAGCGTCAGCAGTGACGTGAGTAACATACCCTTAGCGACGCGGGGAAAGCAGAGTAAACGGTGTCCGGGGTAGGCCCTGGTGGGAGTTTCTAACTTCAGGACAGCAATCGAGAAAGCTTTACACTTTAGAATGACACACCGTGGTCTCCCAGTAAAAATTACATTGAATCCTGATCTCACCACTCACTCAACCATAATGAACTGTTTTTACATTAAAGATTTAAATGTGAAAACTAAAATGTGCCGGAAGAAATCCCAGAGACATTTTTTTATGACATCAAGATGGGAAATGCTCCTATGCGTGACCGAAAGTGGGATAAGATTTAGGATTTACAATCCTGGCAACTTAGATACTACATGTCTCCAGGGAAAGGAACAAACCAGAAAATACACAACTCAGTAATAAAACCACTGCACAGCACAGACGGCTCTGCTCAGTGCTGTGGAACACCCTAAACGGGGAGAGAATAGAGACACAAGCAGCGTGACTTGGTGTGCTGCACACCAGCAATTAACACGATGCTGTTAAGCAACTGTACTCCAATATAAAATAAAATGTTAACAACGATAATAATTATAAAAGCTGAAAAATGGCCCAAAATACATAGAATCATTTCACTTACCAATAAATGAATGGAAATGCCCTGAGGATGCTTAACTTTATTATAAAACAAGGCTAAAATCATGAATTATCATTTTTTCCTCTTCGTATGTGAGCTATTGATTAGGTAGAATTTGGGAAAATATGTCTGATAGAGTCTTGGTGGAACCATGAGTGGGGTTAGCTTTTATGAAAGGCGGTTGCTGGGCACACACAATGTGAAATGCTCACGTTCCTTTGGCCTGAGGAGTCAGGGACACCCGCCTGGCACAGAAGGGGTGTGGCCGGCCAAGGGCGGGCAGGCGGCCGCGCCCCCAGCGCCTGCAGAGCCGGCCCGGCCCAGGAGGAACCCCGGGCAGGCCCCTGTCCTGGGACGGGTAGGACGCAAGCCCCACAGAAGATTTGTCGGTTCTGTTCGCAAAGTCGGGCCCGGCTTCACCCCCAGCACCCGGCCATCCCGCCTCAGGCCGCCGCGGACCCGCTGCTGCAGGGTGGACAGACGGGCGCCTCCTCCTGCCCCGACACCCGGCGGGCCTCTCTGAGCCTTGGCCGGAGGCCTGCAGAGCCTCGAGGGGCCCGGGGACGGCGCTAAGACGCCGGCTCAGGAGCCCTGCGCGCCACCTGGCTGCTCCCGGGATCCGCTCCTAACCGCGGCGGCTGCCCCTTTCCTGTTGGCACAGAGGGGCATGTGGCTGCCTTTCCTCTTCTATTGGAAGCTGCTGTTGGACTACCCAGAAAATAAAGTAGCTGAAGCTGGAACTTTTCATACAGAGTCTGTGAAACGCAGAGTTCCCCCAAGTGAGACGCTTCCTGCCGCTGCCGGCCTGGGCCCTGCTCCGGGCTCCCAGGCCTGCGGGCGGCGAGGGTTCTTTCCACAGAATCCTGCCCAGCAGTCAGTCGTGGGGAAGCTCACTCTTTCTGTCTAAAGGGCTGACTTCTCCGAGCAATAGGCTAAGAGCAAGCTTTCGGATCCCGCGAGCCTGTGAGGACACGGTCACCGGTGGGGATTCAGCGGCTCCACCCTCACCCCGGAGCTGGGGGCAGCTGGCGACCTCCTGTCCTGCCACATCCTTCCCCATCCTTCTGGGGCCGCGGGGCCCAGGTGGGGGTCCTGTGCAGGGAGCTGAGGCCCTCACCTCCCGGACCTGGGGGGTCCGATTCCCAGGGGCTGCTTGCCCCTCCCCGCCTGCTCTGCCCTCCACCCGAGGTCTGCACCTGCAGCGGGCGGAGCCAGGATCGGCCTCGCCTTCACTCGCTTGTTCTCATGAAAATCAAGCCTTGAGCTGAATAACCAACGGGAAGACCCTACATCTCACAGGCTTTGCGAAAATGCTATAGCACTCAGAAACACTTAGGTATTTCCTCTTTCAAAGTTCAAATCCTTGTATTTGTAAAAGAATAATTATTCTAGAAAGTGGACCATCTTGAAAGAAACCCATTCAGACAGTTAATTCCATTAAATATATCTGTGTTATTTGAAATGTCAGAAGTGTTCTTTGTCAAGGTATTTAAAATAGAAGTCAACAAAGCTGTTTTTCTGAAGATGCTGCCTCTTATAAATACCCTCCCCTCCAGGCAGGAGGGCTCGAGGCGGCTCCAAACTCCCTCTGGGATCCTGACATGTCTTCAGCGTCCTTCTCACCTGGGAAGGCTGGCGCTGTGCACTGTGGATTTAAGAAATGGATTTCTTACCCGTCAGACCCGATATTATGATGCTTAAATCTTTGTTTAGAATATGGGAAGTGTGTACTTCATAATGTGATATAATGCAATCCCCGTCAACAAAGGCCGCACAGAAGCAAATTACATCAAAGAAACAGTCTGTTGGGGATAGAGACAGAGATTAAGAAGTGAGCTCACTGCCTGAATTGCTTGATCTGAGTGTGAGCATGCCTCCGTCATTTTTCTAAGTTTTAGAAATGTACATCGTTAGAAATTCTATAACGGTAATGACGCTCATAACGCCATGGCTTTGCTATTTGCTCAAAGTGCCCGGGTTCTTTGGGACTGACGCTTTCCCACAAGGAACATCCCTCAGCTGTGAGGGCCAGTGAGACGCAGCTGGATAAACGCTATTTGGCTGGAAAACACGTGTCCGTTCCTCCCCTCAGACATCCTTCTGGAAGCGGGGTATATACAAGATAAATCAGCTCAGCTCAGCTCAGCTCAGCCGTTCAGTGGTGTCCGGCTCCTTGCGGCCCCGTGGACTGCAGCTCGCCAGGCCTCCCTGTCCATCACCAACTCCTGGAGCTTGCTCAAACTCATGTCATTGAGTCGGAGATGCCATCCAACCACCTCATCCTCTGTCGTCCCCTTCTCCTCCCGCCTTCAATCTTTCCCAGCATCGGGGGCTTTTCCAATGAGTCAGCTCTTCTCATCAGGCAGCCAAAGTACTGAAATTTCAGCTTCAGCATCAGTCCTTCTAGTGAGTATTCAGGACTGATTTCCTTTAGGATGGACTGGTTGGATCTCCTTGCCAAGATAAAATATATATATATATATATACGTATATATGAAATAGTATATGGGACACAGGGAACAAGGTATATATGATATAAGGGTGTATTATAGGATACAGATGTATATGTATATAGGTTATAACTGAAGTGAAGTCGCTCGGTCGTGTCCGACTCTTTGAGACCCCACAGACTGTAGCCCACCAGGCTTCTCAGTCCATGGGATTTTCCAGGCAAGAGTACTGGAGTGGGTTGCCATTTCCTTCTCCAGGGGATCTTCCCAACCCAGGGATCAAACCCAGGTCTCCCGCATTGGAGTTATACACCTTACCCACTGAGCCACACAGAAAACTGTGTGTGGGAGTTCCCTGCTGTATCTGCGGGCAGGGGTGCACGTGGCGCGCGCTCCGCCCGGGAAGGCCCGTGACTGACCCTGCAACGCAGGCCAGGCGATAAAAGAAACCCACAGATGACGCAAACGCTTGGGAAATGCTGGGGTCTGTCTACGGAAAACTTACTTTAAAGTCCCACTGCACTCGTTTTTCGGTTAGGCAGTAAGAGTCAACATCAGCGTAGAGTCAGCCACCAGTTTGGAGAAGGCACGGCAGCCGCTCCAGCGTCCCTGCCTGGAGACGGAGGCGTCTGGCAGGCTGCAGTCCACGGGGCCGCAGAGTGGGACACGGACACACACGCCATCACTTAAATACGCAGGAAGCGCAGTCCTGTTGATACAGGGGCGCCCTCAGACACGGAGGTGCTGAGTCAGGCGACCTTCGTGTTCAGGGTTATCACTGATTTTCCTGATGCCGACTTCACTCCTGCTTCACTTGACGTGACAGTGAGTGGTGAGACTACTCTTGGCGGCCGGGTGTGAACTTGGGCGGCACGACACCCACCGTCTTGTGCTCCGAATCCGTTGTCTAGACACGGAAGCGCTTTTGCACAAGCTCTTTTCCACCAGTTACAGTTAGTGCTGCCTAACGTCTCTGTCGTGTTGAATGGAGACACTACAGCTCGGTTCGCATGTGACCAAAATGGTTTTAAGTGCATTGAGTTTTCTAATTAAAAAGATATCATTGTTGCTTTTAATCTGACTGTGTCAAAATATTTAGAATATTTTCACTTAAAATGTGTACCTGTGGGCTAGGTTGAACAGGAAAAAAATCTAACCAGTGAAATATATGCACCATATTTTAAAACTAAAAGCGAGAGAACCAGAGTTTAGATCTGGAGTGTT
Source organism: Nanger dama (assembly GCA_917880005.1). Lineage (NCBI taxonomy): Eukaryota > Metazoa > Chordata > Mammalia > Artiodactyla > Bovidae > Nanger > Nanger dama. The sequence goes on from CAKJTW010000025.1 coordinate 628,709, forward strand.
TCATGAATAGGGTCCAGCTTTCCCAGGATTACAGACCGTGGTGTTGGGTGAATGCACCCAGATTCCTCTGTGGATTGTTCTTGGACAGCTGGTGAGAAAACAGAACTAAGATGTGGACTGGGGGCGTGGTGTGGGTGCAGACACAGAGCAGGGGCCTCTGAGAGGCAGCTTGGCTGCTCCTCGGCTCATTTCAGAGGGTGCTGGCCTCACTGTGTGGTTTTCATTGTAAAGTTCTGTCTGGTACAGGGTCTGTCTGGAGCTGTCGTGAGACGATGTAAGAAGCAAGGCCTGTGTTAACAGCCACGATGCGAGAGCCACGTGGGAACTGGAGGGTCCTCAGCTCAGGGGTCAGCCTGTTCCTGCAAAGCCATCACAGGCGGAAACCTGCCGGGCTTCAGGGCAAATCCCTCACCACCACCGAGGGGAGGCCTGGGAAACGCGTGTTCACAGCACACTTGCAACGAGCAACTGTGTTGGAACCGAGTAATTTATGGGACGCTAAACTGATCATTTACGTCCCTTTTCTGGTACTTGCAATAAAAATACAAAAATTGGTCTTATCTAGGAGATTGGTTTGAATTGAATTTAAACTATATATGTTAAATATACGTATTTTAGCGATTACAAGACTGGAATTGATTTAAGAAGTATCTTCTCTATGAAATATTTAGTTGAATTTTTGTTACTTCATCCCATCTGACAGATTTAGCCTTTGAATTGGGAGAATTCGAACTATTCAAGTTAATGATGTGAAAAAGGGTGTCTCATTATGTCAGCTCTTTGATTTTCTGTTCTGTACTTCTTTTACTTTTTCTGCTTCCATTGCTAAGTAGATTGAATTTGGTTTGTATTTATCCTCCTTGTGATTCAAATCCTGCTTATTTTTCTTAAATTACATTTCTTTTATGACTGTTGGTACGAATTTTACTTAAACAGCTTACATGATATTTCCCTTGCTATCAAAGCAAAGAAAAAGGTGGGATCATATATTTCCTTTGTGTGTAAAAATGAAGCATTTCATACCACTTTTCTTCTTCTCCCATGATCCATCTCCCAGCTTTTGCTGATAAAATCTGAGGTTTGAATGCTGGTATTTGTTATGAAATGATTTTAGATGACATCTCTTCTATACCATGAAATATTTTTGACACTTTCTGTCAGCCTTATAATTATATTTAGTCTAATATATTAGATTCAAGTCAATTTTTATCTTATAGTTCCCTGTTTTTCATTTTTATAACGTGAATATTCTATTAACATGTTCTTATAAAATCTTCAGCTCCTATGTTACAGAATGTATGTTAAAGCATCTTTCTTAAAACTAGCATATTGACATAGCGTAATTTTGAAACCTTTCTAAAGCCGAGAGTTTTTCTATTATATTTAGACAGGAATGCTGCTCGGAACGTGTGAGTGGGTCTCTCACGCCTCCTATTCAGCAGTTATTTGAGGGTATCGACGGGGCCGCGGGGCTGGGCTCCACTGACGGGCTTGAGGAGCTGGGTGCGGAAGGGACGTGTTTGGAAAATATCACAGGCCGTTTTCCCGAGACGGCCTCCTCCTCGGAAGATGGGGCTCCAGCGAGGTCTCTTCCAGCCAACGGTCCAAACATCGGGGAGCTTCTGACCCAGAGCCTTCAAAGACCACCCAGATGCCATCTGCAGGGGGCGCCCGCGTCCTCTGTGCGGAGGAGCCTGACTCCTGAGGCTGCCTGTCACTGATCAGAATCAGAGACGCTGCTGTCACTGGCCGAGCCTGAGCAGGAAGGGTGATTCCTTCCGCGTGAGGTGTTTTAGGATGGAAAGCAGGTCCTCTACGTGCGAGCTCCGCAGTGTCCTGACTGCAGAAGCTACTTATGGAATCGTGAAAGTTGGGATCCACGTTCTCGTTGTGGAGTGAAGGATGGACAGACCAGCTGTCCTCAAAGAGCAGGAAGAAGCAGGGAAATGGTGGGCCCTGGGGAGGAAGGGCGTAGGGGAGGAGCCTCTGGCGTCTCTCCGTCCAGCTTTGCTAAGGTCCCTCGTCAACCAACTGCTCTTCCCCTCTAACGACCCCCCCAACGCGCCATGAAGTGAAGACTGTCTCCTGCCCTTGGCGCTGGCACAGAACCCACTGGTGACCTCGCCGACCCTCACCTCTTGCTCTCTTTGAGTTAAATCTGAGTATCTGAAAGGCACGTCCATAGCAGGGCCTCCCAAGAAACTAGAAATACTGGCCACCAGCTTATTCATTCTGTTTCAGTTCAAACACTCACTGAAAGACAACGGCTCTCAGTATGCTATTCAGTGAATGAAGAAAATGTTTTGTTTTTTTTTTTAACTAAGCAGGCTATTTTCTCGCAAAATATCTTTCTTCTACTTTGCAGTATACTGCCCTCCAGACTGCCTTCTCTGCCCGTTACTGTCATGATGCCGTGTGATGGTGTGTGATGCTAACCTCTGTACATTTCCTTTCCATTCATCATGGATCCTGGGAGAGGTCCTGGGGATTATCTTCTCCCTTCTGCTCCTCAGGCTCCCACTTCAAAGCGCGACCAAAGTCTCCTGCAGATTTGCCTTTGTGTTTCACCTAGTCATGCCCCACTCTTCAGGACCCCATGGACTGAAGCAAGCCCATGCCAGGCTTCCCTCTCCTTCACTCTCTCCTGGAGTTTGTGCTAACTCATGTCTGCTGAGTCAGTGATGCCATCAAACCATCTCATCCTCTGTCGTCGCCTTCTCTTCCTGCCCCCAGTCTTTCCCAGGACCAGGGTCTTTTCCAGTGACTCAGTTCTTCGCATCAGGTGGCCAAAGGATTGGAGCTTCAGCTTTAGCAACAGTCTGGTGGCTCAGACAGTAAAGCGTCTGCCTGCAATCGGGGAGACCCGGGTTCGATCCCTGGGTTGGGAAGATCCCCTGGAGAAGGAAATGGCAACCCACTCCAGTACTCTTGCCTGGAAAATCCCATGGACTGAGGAGCCTGGTGGGCTACAGTCCGTGAGGTCGCAAAGAGTTGGACACGACTGAGCGACTTCACTTTCACTTTCCAATGAATATTCAGAGTTGATTTCCTTTATGGTTGACTAGTTTGATCTTGCAATCCAAAGGACGCTCAAGGGTCTTCTCCAACACCACAGTTCAAAAGCTATCAGTTCTTCAGTGCTTAGCCTTCTTTGTGGTCCGCCTGTTGCATCTAAATATGACTGCTAGAGAGTCCACAGCTTTGACTATACAGACCTTTGCTTGGCAGAGTGATGTCTTTGCTTCTTAATATGCTAATGTGTCATAGCTTTCCTTCCAAGGAGCACGTGTGTCTTAACTTCACTACTCAGTCTTTTTTTTCTTATAAATATGATACACAACACAGTGAATTTTAGGCCATACTACTTCTGAAGTTTTAATTCTCTTTTTCAAAATATTTGCTACCACATAGGGTCATAAAGTAAACATGTCTGATGAGACTTCAGGGCCACGGACTAGAGGCTGAGATGCTGTCTGGTCCAAGGCCTGTCCGAATCGAGTAGGTGGCCCCGAGTGTTCCAGTGAAGCCTGGGGAGCCACAGTCTCCCCTTTTTCTCTGAATTTCTCTCCTGTCTTCTCCGCTCCTCTCTCTCCTCCTTTGCCCACTCAGATGCTCTGCTGTGGGTCGGGGGCAGGCTCCAGGGGCCACTCAGCTTCCTGCTGCCCGATCCACACCCTCCACACCCTGAGCACAGACCACCTCCTGCCGGAGCTTTCCACAGCAGCTCTCCTCCCAGGCATTCTTCAGTTTTCAGGCAAAACCCACCCTGGTTTTTAGTCCAACTCCACAACTGCCCTAGAAATACAAATTAGTGTGACTTACCATTAAATTAGGTTTTTAAATAGCAGACCCATAATTTTCATGGACCATTTTGGTTTTCCTATAAGGCTATTAAATCATCAATCACATTAATTGCAGTGAAAGCCAGGCCCTGTGTAACCAGTAGCTAAGAGGCAGGTCAGTGAGGTGAGGACTGGGCAGCAGGCATTTCTGAGCCCGGCACTCGCTTGCAAGGTCAGGCCCAGGCCGGCCCCCGGTGTCCAGGTCTCAAGAGTGACCGTCTGGCTGGCGGAGCTGGGCTGAGGGGCACGGGAGGTGTCGCTGGCTTGCCCGAGGAGGCGGGGTGGCCGGGTCTCCGAGCAGAGAAGGCCCCCAGGCAGCAGCTTCGCGAGCCACAGCACGCGGCCTGGACTCAGCGGCCGCGCTCTCGAGGGGAGCCCACGGCAGCCCTTCGCGGGAGTGGAGTCTGCATAGCCCGGGGCCCCAGGTCCTGGGCTCAAAGTTGAGGGGCCCAAGGGAGGGGACAGGTGGGAGCCCGAGGGACGGCAGGTGGAGCGGGAACCCTGAGCCCGGGTCAGCCGCATGCGGCCGCACCCCCGGGCCTCGCTCCAGGCAGGATGAACCGCAGCAGAGAATCCAGGGGTTCAGGCCGGGCGCTGGCCGCTGCCATCCGCTCGCGGGTCCGTGGAGGCTCTGTCCTGGCTCCTCCCCACCCCGGGGTGGGGCTCCCGTCCCGGCGTTCTGGGGGTGCTGAGCACCCAGCCAGCCCCAGGCAGCTGAGACGGGCAGCAGGGCACGGTCTCGGGTGCTCCCAGCTGCGCGGGGGCCATGTGGGGTGCCCTGGGCACAGGCCAAGGGGAGGCTCTGCCGCAGGGAGGACGTCGGGGCTCATCTGAGTGATCCCAGGACGGGCGGGGAGCCTGAGCTGCTGCCCAGCGGCGTGCAGGCCCCTCGGCTGATCCAGGATGAAGGGGTAACCTGGGGCCTCACCGGGAGCAGAGCTGGGAGGGGCTCGGGTCGCGGGTCGCCTCCTGGCTCCCCAGGTGGCTCGCTCGCGGCCCAGTTGCGCGTGCTCAGCCGCTTCAGCCGTGTCCGGCTCTGTGTGAGCCCCTGGACTAGCCCAGGGGTCCTCTGTCGGCGGGGTTCTCCAGGCCAGAGGGCTGCGGCGGTGCGCCATGCCCTCCTGCAGGGGGTCCTCCTGGTGATGCGGGTGGAGCCAGCGGCTCTTAGTCTCCTGCACTGGTAGGGGGCTCTTCACCACCAGCTCCGCCTCGGAGGGCCCACATCGCAGCGTCGGGTGCAGAGAAGGCTGGAGGGCACGCGGAGGACACGCGCCAGCCACGGGAAGAGCGGCCCACGCCGAGACAGAAGCGAAGCGGGAAGGGCGCCTTCTTCCAGGGAAGGTGACGGAGCCGGCGGCGGGGGCCGAGGCGACCAGCAGAGGGCGCCCGCGGCCTCAGTGTGGCAGCGGACCTGCACGCCCCGGGCGTCCCCGGAGGACGGGGCCCCGAGGACCTGCAAGGCCCGGGCACCCCCGGAGGACGGGGGCCCCGAGGACCTGCAAGCCCCGGGCACCCCGGAGGGGCGCCCCGGACCTGCAAGGGGCATCCCCGAGGACGGGGCCCCGAGGGCGGCCCGGGCACCCGGGGGGGGCGGGGCCCTGAGGACCTGCACGCCCCGGGCATCCCGGAGGACTGGACCCTGAGGACCTGCACGCCCGGGCGCCCCGGAGGACCGGGGCCCGAGGACCTGCAAGGCCCGGGCATCCCGGAGGACGGGGCCCCGAGGACCTGCAAGGCCCGGGCGTCCCCGGAGGACGGGGCCCCGAGGACCTGCAAGGCCCGGGCATCCCGGAGGCGGGGCCCCGAGGGCCGGACCCGGGCACCCCGGAGGACGGGGCCCTGAGGACCTGCAAGCCCCGGGCATCCCCCCCCGGGCATCCCCAGAGGAAGGGGGCCCCGAGGACGGGCGAGGCCCGGGCATCCCCGGAGGACGGGGCCCTGAGGACCTGCAAGGCCCGGGCATCCCCAGGAGGACGGGGCCCTGAGGACCTGCAAGGCCCGGGCATCCCCGGAGGACCGGGCCCCGAGGACCTGCAAGGCCCGGGCACCCCCGGAGGACGGGGCCCTGAGGACCTGCAAGCCCGGGCCCCCGGGGGGCCCCGGGCATCCCCAGAGGACGGGGCCCGGAGGACCTGCAAGGCCCCGGGCATCCCGGAGGACTGGGCCCCGAGGACCTGCAAGGCCCGGGCACCCCCGGAGGACGGGGCCCCGAGGACCTGCAAGCCCCGGGCATCCCCGGAGGACGGGGCCCTGAGGGCCGGCCCGCCACCTCGCTCTCATGGAGGCAGGAGCCCCAGCCATCAGAGCGGCCTCCGCGGTTTGTCTTGTTTGGGGGGATGTAGAGAGCATAAACGCTGCTTTTCTGAGGAAATATATTCTAAGATCTGGATAACTGCCTTAGAAATGATCTTTAGAAAACAAGATGATTAACTAACTGCCCATAGACGTGTAGAGTATATAAAACAATGAAAAAATGTGGCTTAAAGGAAGATTCCAAATAATCTATGTCAATCTTCTGCCCTCAAGAAAGGCAGCATCGCCCCACGTTAAATATGGGCCGTGCTCAGCAGCATGACACGCGAGACACGGTGTGGGAAGGGGTGATGGGGTGTATCCTCAGTGAGGAAACCCGACAGACGCCTGAGGCAGGTTAACCCAACAGACCCTGGGTGTGCTGTGGGGAAGACAGTGCTTTTTCCTCTGGGGTCTTCCTTCCAATAGCCCATCACTCGTCTCATCATGAGAAAATATCAGACAGTTTCTACCTGAGGACAATGTATAAAATTCCTAGGAATTACTTCAGAACTGTCAAGGTCACCAAAACAAGGAAAGACTCAGCAACAATCACGGCCCAGAGGATCCCAAGATGTGACAGCCAGTCCATGGGGCCCTGGGTGGGTCCTGGGACTGAACACCGACTCAGGTGAAATGGGAATTTCAGAAAGTATGGACTTTCGCTCATCCTGATTACCAATGCTGTTCACCCATAGTGGCGCGCACTAGACCCTGGAAGATGCTAATAAGAGGAAAAGCGGTTGAGGTATACAGAAACTCACCCAGCTATCTTTGCAACGTTTCTGTAAATCTGAATCTATCCTAACACTTTTGAAAGTTAATTTTCAAAAGCACTTTACGATCTAGAGGGAGGAGACGTATGTATACCATGGCTGAGTCATGTTGATGTTTGACAGAAAACAACAAAATTCTGTAAAGCAATTACGTTTCAATTAAAAAATAAATAATTTTTTGAAAAAAGTCCACAGAAGAATTCAAATAATCAAGTAACCTTGAGAAATGTTTAAGTTTATGAGTAAAAACTGTCAATTAAAACAAAGAAACGTTAAAAAATAAAGACTGCAGATGTGCTCTATTACCCATGATAAATCGATATGGAGTTTGTGATCCTTTTTTTCTTTGCTATAAAACTGCAGATGAATTAGTACAAGCTTTCTTAAAGTTTATCTTTTTAATATACTGGTTAAATTTCATTTTCCTATTACTTTTCCTGTCTCCAGAAGCTGACAAGGAAAAAGATGAATTAAAACTTTTGTAGATTTGCAGTTTTTCATAAATCACCAAGCAATAAAAGCATCAGCAAAAAACTGAAGACAGTAATTTAGTCTAGCTTTATTACTAATGCATGAGAAATGCATTTAAGCAATTTAATCAGATAAGTATTGCAGCAATAAAACTGTTCCCTTTTTTCTAAGTCAAATATGTACATTTTATAAAAGAACTACAGCTTTTAGAGTCCATGGCAGACTGGTTAATCACGATGGAAGTGCACCCAGGTCAGCTACCATTTCTCCAGCCAGGAACACCTCCCTCCAAACCTTCTCAGCCTGGCCATGGACTTGTCTAATGGCCCAGATCTGTTTTTCTCTGATATTGTTGCTCTTATAGTTTATTGATGGGTTAAAGTTTATTATAGTTCTTGAATTAAAGTAATTTCTCTCTCCTATGTAAGCTAATTCGTCAACAAAGACAGGACATTTTTCCAGAAAGTGGAAATTTCCAAGTGGAATACATGTGTGTTTATCCTCACAAATGCTACTGCTCATGATGCTTTACCTTCATTTACGGACGTGCCTTCAGCTCCTCCATGTTTAGAAGGAGCGCCACGTGAGTCAGCGTGTCCGAGAGAGAAGCAAGAACAAGCCTCCCTTTGCAGCTGATGTCCGGGAGCAAAGGCTTCCTGGCTCCCCCCTCCATCCCCACCCCCCTCCCCCGCTGCAGGACCGTCCTTCCAGCTGAACACAGACCCGGCGGCCTGCTTTCGCCTTAGCCGCCGCCTTGAAGGCTGTCTCCAGTGCAGTCTCATCCTGTAGTCAGGACGCCAGTGCACACATTTGGTTCTTGTCATGGTTGTTGTTTAGCTGCTAAGTTGTGCCTGACTCTTCGTGATCCCAAGGACCGCGCATCGCCAGACTCCTCCACCCAGACTCCTCCATCCATGGATTCCCCAGGGAAGGACTCTGGAGTGAGTTGTCATTTCCTTCTGCGGGGGATCTTCCCCAGGCCAGGTCGAGCCCGTCTCTCCTGCGGTTGCTGCACTGCAGGCGGACTCTTTACTGCTGAGCCCCTGGGGAAGCCCTGGAGGGGACACAGTTCAGTCCACGACTCTCTGGCCCTCAAGTTAAGGCCAAGAATCCATTTTTAAAACAATCCTTGCACATCCGTGTTTATTGCTTCAAGAAGACAGATGTTGCTGCTAAGAAACAGTTCCCACTAAATATTTAAAACTAAAACCAAAATGTTGTATGCTTCTGAATACAGCTATTTTACAAGCAAAGTATAATTTCTGGTTCCTTCTAGAGATCAGATCTGTTTGCGTGATGGGCTCATTCCTTCAGTAAATGGGGCTTATTTAGAACAAAATGTCAGAAGGGATTGAAAGAGAAAAACAGCAGGATGGCAGGTATTCTGACCCTAAATCAGATAAAAAGAAAAGCACGGCACACATTCAGCGAAAAGTAACCTTTCATTTTACTTTTTGACATATACACATGAATTCATATTAAACGAAAGTTTAGCATAAAGACAAATGGACTCAAGAGTATCACTTCTCAAAATGCTGATGCTCTCACACTCCCTTCTAACAAAATGCACGTCTCCCTTCCTGAAATAAACAAGCATCTGTGCAGGTTTCCGGCTCGTCATCGCGGCCTGCTGGCCAGCTGGGAAGGCATCTCGGTTGTTCAGAGACCGCTCTGCCCACGGAGAATGTGTGGATCCTACGGTGCCCGCAGCCTGTCGCCACTGCAGTGCTTTCCCATTGAGCCTTTGAGAAGACATCTTTCTCCTTCCACTTTAAGTTGAATTCTGATGCATTTGGGAGGGAAAAAATCTCCATTTCATCAAGGTTTCAAAGTCTAGTGCTCAGAGCACGTGCTCAGGCAAGGCGACTTCTGTAGCCCCGTCACATTCTTTAAGACATACTCGTCTCTGCTGAGTGGCGCCACTCAGCCCTCAGCTTCAACCCGAGCAGAGGCTACTTGCACCCCCTTACCTCATCCCTCTCTGCACACCTCTCTCCGCACACCCCTCTCTGCACCCCTCTCTCCACACACCCCTCTCTCTGCACACTCCCTCTCTGCACCCCTCTCTGCACACCCCTCTCTGCACCCCTCTCTCTGCACACCCCTCTCTCCGCACACCCCTCTCTCCGCACACCCCTCTCTGCACCCCTCTCTCTGCACACCCCTCTCTCTGCACCCCTCCCTCCGCACACCCTCTCTCTGCACACCCCTCTCTCTGCATACCCCCTCTCTCTGCACACCCCTCTCTGCACACCCCTCTCTCCGCACACCCCTTCTCTGCACCCTTCTCTCTGCACCCCCACAGGCAGGTCCTACTGACAACTCCATCCTATCAGCCCCGTTCAGCCCTTCCTCAGCGCGTCCCACGTTCTGTCCTGCAGCCTCTGAGTCACACTGCCTTGCGCTGAGCCTCTCCTCCACTTCCTCCTCCCGCATTTTCAGTGCGGCTTTCTGTGAGGGCACTCCAGCTGTGCTCCATGCTGCTCCACTGAATGAGGTTTTATCCATAAAGAGAATATGTGTATGAATCAGAAACTGGTAGCCTTTTAAAAGCTGCCAAATTTCACCCTAACCAGGAAGAATGCTGCTTGAAATGTCAACGCAGAAGAGAACGGCGCTGATAAGACAACGCAGAAGAGAACGGTGCTGGTGAAGTGATTTCACTCCCCTGAAACCTGCCTCAGTATTTCTCCTGCTGTAGAATTTGTCATAAAATCACTAGGTCCTTCTGCAGTGAACCAGCCTCCATCTGTCTGCACCCCCTCTGCCTTGCAGGTCCACAGCAGAGGAAACCTCTGAGGTTCGGTGCAGAGAAGAGGACCTGCTGGATAGGAGGCCCCTTGGTGCCTGGAAGGGGGGCTTGCCCGCTCTGACCCGACTCTCAGCTCATCAGCCAAGGCTTCCCTGAGTGGCAGGGGTCTGCAGCTGGAGGAACACGGCGCCCCAGCCTGGAGGCACAGGCAGCGAGCCGATTCAGAGGGCAAGTGGGGGCGCGAGGCAACGGAAGGGGCCTGACCTCCCGGGCAGAGTAGTGGCCCCACCTGCGACCACGTGCTGGTCCCAGAACTGAGACTGTGTCACCTCCCACGGAAAGGGGCTTTCAGGCACCATTAAGGTTATGGGTGTGGAGGCAGGAGGTTATTGGAGCTTATGGTGGGCAGGTCTCCAAAAGCAGTCAGCTGTGGCCACAGGGAAGCAAGCACAGAAGGGTCAGAAGTGTGGGCGTGGCTGACTCTGAAGATGAGGCCAGGCCTCCCGGCCGAGGATGCGACCGCCTCTGGGACCCAGGAAAGGCAGGAGCAGACTCAGAGCCTCCATGGGAGACCAGCCCTGCACACACCTCGGCTTTAACCAGTGAGACCAAGTCTGCCTTCTGGCCTCCAGGACTGTAAGATGATGGATTCATGTTGTTTCAAACCACTAAGTTTGTCTTTATCAGTTATGGCGGCAAAAAGCAAACCAACACAATGAGAAAAAGAGCAAAAACCACGCATACCGTCTGAAAGGAGCAAGCACCTCGCCTGATTTTTGTCAGTGCAAAAGCAGGCTACAATGCATCATGAATTCAGATTGTCAGAGAAGTCATAAGCATCAATTTTTTATGAACTACCTCAGTTTTTAAATACTGGAAGAAAGCTTCAGGAAGGACCAACCATGATGGGAATCAAAAATACAGTTGCAGGCAGAGGGTGGATTATCATAACCAGGAAGTTTCTGCTTCATGGTCTTGTAGGAGCAACCCCACTTTGTGTAATTCCTTGATTTTTTTTTCTCTCAGAAGGATCACTGATTTTTATCTAAGTGCATGCAAAATCTCTAAAGGACTCATCTTTGTAAGCTGGCACAATCGTTGTTGTGGATTAAAAGTCCTCTGCTGAAAAAAGTTGTAATACCTTTGAAATCAAAACATTAGGTCAAACCTGTAAGAATCATTGGGAGCTGTCTTCACTCACCGGAGTGTAAGATGGTGTAAATAGCTTGCAGAGGGTGACAGAGCCTCAGGGATTCCTGCAAACTGGGAATGTCAGGGACCCAGACGCCACTCACCCAGCAGAGAAGCTCGTCTCCTCAGAACGTGGTCCACTGGAGAAGGGAATGGCAGCCACTTCAGTATTCTTGCCTTGAGAACCCCATGAACAGCATGAAAAGGCAAAATGATAGGATACCAAAGAGGAACTCCCCAGGTCATTAGGTGCCCAATATGCTACTGGAGATCAGTGGAGAAATAACTCCAGAAAGAATGACGGGATGGAGCCAAAGCAAAAGAATACCCAGCTGGGCATGTGACTGGTGATAGAACCAAGATCCAATGCTGTAAGAGCAATATTTCACAGGAACCTGGAATGTCAGGTCCATGAATCAAGGCAAATTGGAAGTCGTCAAACAAGAGATGGCAAGGGTGAACGTCAACATTCTAGGAATCAGCGAACTAAAATGGACTGGAATGGGTGAATTTAACTCAGATGACCATTATATCTACTACTGTGGGCAGGAATCCTTCAGAAGAAATGGAGTAGCCATCATGGTCAACAGAAGAGTCTAAAATGCAGTACTTGGATGCAATCTCAAAAATGACAGAATGATCTCTGTTCGTCTCCAAGGCAAAACATTCAGTATCACAGTTATCCAAGTCTATGCCCCAACCAGCAACGCTGAAGAAGCTGAAGTTGAACAGTTTTATGAAGACCTACAAGACCTTTTAGAACTAACACCGAAAAAAGATGTCCTTTTCATTATAGGGGACTGGAATGCCAAAGTAGAAAGTCAAGAAACACCTGGAGTAACAGGCAAATTTGGCCTTGGAATACAGAATGAAGCAGGGCAAAGACTAATAGAGTTTTGCCAAGAAAATGCACTGGTCATAGCAAACACCCTCTTCCAACAACACAAGAGAAGACTCTACACATGGACATCACCAGATGGGCAACACCGAAATCAGACTGATTATATTCTTTGCAGCCAAAGATAGAGAAGCTCTATACAGTCAACAAAAACAAGACCAGGAGCTGACTGTGGCTCAGATCATGAACTCCTTATTACCAAATTCAAACTCAAATTGAAGAAAGTAAGGAAAACCGCTAGACCATTCAGGTAGGACCTAAATCAAATCCCTTATGATTATACAGTGGAAGTGAGAAATAGATTTCAGGGCCTAGATCTGATAGATAGAGTGCCTAATGAACTATGGAATGAGGTTTGTAACATTGTACAGGAGACAGGAATCAAGACCATCTCCGTGGAAAAGAAATGCAAAAAAGCTAAATGGCTGTCTGGGGAGGCCTTACAAATAGTTGTGAAAAGAAGAGAGTGAAAAACAAAGGAGAAAAGGAAAGATATAGGCATCTGAATGCAGAGTTCCAAAGACTAGCAAGAAGAGATAAGAAAGCCTTCTTCAGCAATCAATGCAAAGAAATAGAGGAAAACAACAGAATGGGAAAGACTAGAGATCTCTTCAAGAACATTAGAGATACCAAGGGAACATTTCATGCAAAGATGGGCTTGATAAAGGACAGAAATGGTATGGACCTAACAGAAGCAGAAGATATTAAGAAGAGGTGGCAAGAATACACGGAAGAACTGTACAGAAAAGATCTTCACGACCCAGATAATCATGATGATGTGATCACTCATCTAGAGCCAGACATCTTGGAATGTGAAGTCAAGTGGGCCTTAGAAAGCATCACTACGAACAAAGCTAGTGGAGGTGATGGAATTCCAGCTGAACTGTTTCAAACCCTGAAAGATGATGCTGTGAAAGTGCTACATTCAATATGCCAGCAAATTTGGAAAACTCAGCAGTGGCCACAGGACTGGAAAAGGTCAGTTTTCATTCCAATCCCAAAGAAAGGCAATGCCAAAGAATGCTCAAACTACCACACAATTGCACTCATCTCACACGCTAGTAAAGAAATGCTCAAAATTCTTCAAGCCAGACTTCAGCAATACGTGAACCATGAACTTCCTGATGTTCAAGCTGGTTTTAGAAAGGCAGAGGCACCAGAGATCAAATTGCCAACATCCGCTGGATCATGGAAAAAGCAAGAGAGTTCCAGAAAAACATCTCTTTCTGCTTTATTGACTATGCCAAAGCCTTTGACTGTATGGACCACAACAAACTGTGGAAAATTCTAAAAGAAATGGGAATACCAGCCACCTAACCTGCCTCTTGAGAAATCTGTATGCAGGTCAGGAAGTAACAGAACTGGACATGGAACAACAGACTGGTTCCAAATAGGAAAAGGAGGAAGCCAAGGCTGTATATTGTCACCCTGCTTATTTAATTATATGCAGAGTAAATCATGAGAAACGCTGGGCTGGAAGAAACACAAGCTGGAATCAAGATTGCCGGGAGAAATATCCATAACCTCAAATATGCAGATGACACCACACTTATGGCAGAAAGTGAAGAGGAGCTAAAAGCCTCTTGATGAAACTGAAAAGGAGAGTGAAAAAGTTGGCTTAAAGCTCAACATTCAGAAAACGAAGATCATGGCATCTGGTCCCATCACTTCATGGGAAATGGATGGGGAAACAGTGGAAACAGTGTCAGACTTTATTTTGGGGGGGATCCAAAATCACTGCAGATGGGGACTGCAGCCATGAAATTAAAAGACACTTACTCCTTGGAAGAAAAGTTATAACCAACCTAGATAGTATATTCAAAAGCAGAGACATTACTTTGCCAACAAAGGTCTGTCTGGTCAAGGCTATGGTTTTCCTGTGGTCATGTATGGATGTGGGAGTTGGACTGTGATGAAAGCTGGGCACCGAAGAATTGATGCTTTTGAACTGTGGTGTTGGAGAAGACTCTTGAGAGTCCTTGGACTGCGAGGAGATCCAACCAGTCCATTCTGAAGGAGATCAGCTCTGGGATTTCTTTGGGAGGAATGACGCTGAAGCTGAAACTCCAGTACTTTGGCCACCTCATGCGAAGAGTTGACTCATTGGGAAAGACTCTGATGCTTGGAGGGATTGGGAGCAGGAGGAGAAGGGGACAACCGAGGATGAGATGGCTGGATGGCATCACCGACTCAATGGACGTGAGTCTGAGTGAACTCTGAGAGATGGTGATGGACAGGGGAGGCCTGGCGTGCTGCGGTTCATGGGGTTGCAAAGAGTCGGACACGACTAAGCGACTGAACTGAACTGAACTGAACTGTGTATTTGTGTATCCTGGTACATTACAATTCTCGAAGACGATCATTCTAGATGTTGTTTCCTTTCTCGTCTTCTCGGCTCCACGCTCCTGGTGGCCAGTTTTCCCCTCTTAGCCCTCCCTAGTCAGGGTGCTGAGGAAGAGTGCTGGGAGCCCAGCCACCAAAAGCCTGGGCTTTCTGCAGGCCAGGAGCTCAGGCTGGCACCTTTGGAAAGCTGGGCCTCACCACTGCCCAAGGGCACCTGGAGGTCCACCTGCCGTCAGACCCACCCTCTGCCTCTTCTTGCCTTCCTGAGACAACCGGCCAGGCCAGGATAGAACAGCCTTGCCCACTCTTGGCAGCTAGCGGGGGTGGGGGGAGCAAAGGCCAGGGGGCCCTTGCAGCCGCCTCCTCCCGTCTCACCTCGCTTATGTGACTTGAATCAGACAGTTCAGATAACTCTTGGAAGCCAGGTTCACAGCGGCGCCTGAAATCTCACTTTACTTGGCAGCTGCAAGCCTCGAAGAGCTGTGTCCTGTCTTTGTAAGTTCTATTTCATTTGGGTATTTATAAGACAAGATACTTTCATTTCAATTAAAATTGCTTTATGGATTAATTATCACAATGATTATATGAATATTTAATACAATTTTATGGTGTTTACTGACAGTATCTTGAAAATTAGCTGCTGTGTATTAATGGGCCAATGTTAATTTACATTCATAAATGCAGCTTCACTCTCATTAGCAACACCAGCTGGAAAATACATAAGCGCTGGGAGTTCGTCTAAGTAATTGTTTATTTCTACGGAAACTACAAACAGCTTATATGTACAAAAATTTCTGAGATCTTTATCTTTGTCATGTTGATCTTGGAATTTGGGCAGTTTGTTAAGAAAGCATGGTCTCCACGTCTAGTCTGCCCTGCACAGGGTCCTTGACTCGTCTGGACCAGTACTCAACTCATCAGACACAGACGTCAGTGTAATTAGACACCCCCTGTTTGAGTGGCTTAATTTTAGTACTGATTTTCCATTAACATTTCAGCCTTGTAAGAATTTTCAGGGTGGATAAAGTTAACTGGTTTGAGCTCCATCTTGGTGGTACTTTTCCTTTGTAGAGGTGGACATGCTCATAAACTGCAGAATCAGATACAGGTTAGGACAGAAAGTGTCTGCCCACCTTGCCAGCACTCACTCAGGGACACTACCATCCTGTGCCCTCATCCCAACACCACTCCTGTGTCTTTAGTTTTTATTTTATTAACATATTGGAGTAGAGTTGGTTTACCGTGCTGTGCTAACTTCAGGCGTGCAGTGGAGTGATTTAGTTACCCGCTGGATCATCGAAAAAGCAAGAGAGTTCCAGAAAAACATCTATTTCTGCTTTATTGACTATGCCAAAGCCTTTGACTGTGTGGATCACAATAAACTTCGGAAAATTCTGAAAGAGATGGGAATACCAGACCACCTGACCTGCCTCTTGAGAAATCTGTATGCAGGTTAGGAAGCAACAGTTAGAACTGGACATAGAACAACAGACTGGTTCCAAATAGGAAAAGGAGTACGTCAAGGCTGTATACTGTCACCCTGCTTACTTAACTTATATGCAGAGTACATCATGAGAAACGCTGGGCTGGAAAAAACACAAGCTGGAATCAAGATTGCCGGGAGAAATATCAATAACCTCAGAAATGCAGATGACACCACACTTATGGCAGAAAGTGAAAAGGAGCTAAAGGGCCTCTTGATGAAGGTGAAAGAGGAGAGTGAAAAAGTTGGCTTAAAGCTCAACATTCAGAAAACGAAGATTATGGCATCTGGTCCCATCACTTCATGGGAAATGGATGGGGAAACAGTGGAAACAGTGGCAGACTTTATTTTGGGGGCTCCAAAATCACTGCAGATGGTGACTGCAGCCATGAAATTGGAAGACGCCTACTCCTTGGAAGAACAGTTATGACCAACCTAGATAGCATATTCAAAAGCAGAGACATTACTCTGCCAACTAAGGTAAGTCTAGTCAAGGCTATGGTTTTTCCTATGGTCATGTATAGATGTGAGAGTTGGATTGTGAAGAAGGCTGAGTGCCGAAGAATTGATGCTTTTGAGCTGTGGTGTTGGAGAAGACTCTTGAGAGTCCCTTGGACTGCAAGGAGATCCAGCCAGTCCATTCTGAAGGAGACCAGCTCTGGGATTTCTTTGGAAGGAATGATGCTGAGGCTGAAACTCCAGTACTTTGGCCACCTCATGCAAAGAGTTGATTCATTGGAAAAGACTCTGATGCTGGGAGGGATTGGGGGTGGGAGGAGAAGGGGATGACAGAGGATGAGATGGCTGGATGGCATCACCAACCCGATGGACATGAGTCTGAGTGAACTCCGAGAGATGGTGATGGACAGGGAGGCCTGGTGTGCTGCGATTCATGGGGTCGCAAAGAGTCGGACACAACTGAGTGACTGAACTGAACTGAACACGTATATATACACTCTCCATGCGGAACAGCTGGCTTAAAACCCAACATTCAACAAAACTAAGATCATGGTATCGGGTCCCATCATTTCTTGGCAAATAGATGGGGAAACAATGGAAACAGTGAGAAACTTTATTTGGGGGGCTCCAAAATCACTGCAGATGGTGACTGCAGCTATGAAATTAAAAGACGCTTGGTCCTTGGAAGAAAATCTATGACCAACCTAGACAGCATATTAAAAAGCAGAGACATTACTTTGCCAACAAAGGTCCATCTAGTCAAGGCTATGGTTTTTCCTGTGGTCGTGTATGGATGTGAGAGTTGGACTATAAAGAAAGCTGAGCGCCAAAGAATTGATGCTTTTGAACTGTGGTGTTGGAGAAGACTCTTGAGAGTCCCTTGGACTGCAGAGATCCAACCAGTCCATCCTAAAGGAAATCAATCCTGTATGTTCATTGGAAGGACTGATGTTGAAGCTGAAACGCAAATACTTCGGCCACCTGATGTGAAGAGCTGACTCACTGGAAAGGACTCTTATGCTGGCAGGGATTGGGGGCAGGAGGAGAAGGGGACGACAGAGGATGAGATGGCTGGATGGCATCACCAACCCAATGGACATGAGTCTGGGTAAACTCTGGGAATTGGCTTTACCCAGTAAACTCTGAGTAAACTCTGGTAAACTCTGGACAAGGAGGCCTGACGTGCTGCTGTTCATGGGGTCACACAGTCGGACACGACTGAGCGACTGAAAACAATAGCACGTGTCTGCTCCTCTTCAGATCCTTCTTCCATTTAGGTTATCAAGAGTGTTGGGTGGCGTTTCCTATGCTGCACAGCAGGTCCTGCTGCTTATCTGCTATGCTGTATATGAAGAGCAGGGAGGCTTTCCTGGTGGCTCAGATGGTAAAGAATTTGCCCACAATGCCAGAGACCTGGTTTTAATCTCTGGGTCAGGAAGAATCCCTGGAGAAGGAAATGGAAACCCACTCCGCTGTTCTTGCTTGGGAAATCCCATGGACAGAGGAGCCTGGTGGGTTACAGTCCATGGGGTCTCAAAGTGTCAGACACGACTGAGTGACTAACTCTCTCACCACTTTTTCTCAGTGGGCACGTGTCCACCCCAGCCTCCCAAACTGTGTCTCCCCACACTTATTTATCCCCTATGGTAACCACAAGTCTGCTTTCTATGTCTGTGAGTCTGTGTCTGATTTGTAAATAACTTCATTTGTATCATTTAAAGTATTCTGCACATAAGCAATATCAAGATGATATTTGTCTCTGATTCATCACACCGAGTGTGAAAATCTCTAGGTCCATCCATGTTTCTCCAAAGGCATTATTTATTCTCTTTTTCTGACTGAGTAGATTCCTCTGTATATAGGTACCGCATCTTCCTTATCCATCTTTCTGTTGATGGACATCTAGGTTTCTTCCTTGTCTTGGCTACTGTAAATAGCACTGCAATGGAGATGTAAAAGAATTAAGTTAAAACATTCTCTAACACCATATACAGAAGTAAACTCAAAATGGATTGAAAAGTGAAAGTCGCTCAGTTGTGTCCACCTCTTTGAGACCCCGTGGACTAGTCCATGGGATTCTTTCTCCAGGCCAGAATATTGGAGTGGGCAGCCCTTCCCTTCTCCAGGGGATGCTCCCAACCCAGGGATTGAGCACAGGTCTCTTGCATTGCAGGCAGATTCTTTACCAGCTGAGCCACAAGGGAAGCCCAAGAACACTGGAGTGGGGAGCCTGTCTCTCCTCCAGCGGATCTTCCTGACCCAGGAAGTTTTGCCATAAGGACCGTATTAGAGGAAAATATAGGCAGAACACTCTCTGACATAAATAGCAGCAGTATCTTTTTCGCTCTGTCTCCTGGAGTAATGGAAATAAAAACCAAAATAAAAAAATAGGACCTAATTAAACTCAAAAAGCATTTTCATAGCAAAGGAAACCATGGATGAAACAAAAAGATAATCTGCAGAAAATATTTGCAAATGATGCAACTGACTCAGGATTAACCTCCAGAATTTACAAGCAGCTCATAACACTCGGTATCAAAAAGCACCACTTCTGTGTCTGCAAAGCCCGTCTGCCCTGGGCTGGGGAGCTGGCCTGCGTCACCGCTTGAACTTCTGCCGGTCTCCTAAAGCCACGGTGGATAGTGACAAAGCGGCAAAGCCGCAAGGCAGGCCGTCGGCCCAGGCTCCCGTGCCGCCACCGCCAATCACCTGCAGGGTCTGCCCGGGGCACGGCTTCCATTCCCGTCCTCACTCCCCACCCCAACCCCTGACTCCACACCCTGGGAGGGTGGGGCCTCCTGGTGCAGGGGCCCAGCTTCCCAGGGAGACGAAAACAGCCGCTCAGGACATAAGGGTCGCACTGGGTCAGCCCTGGGAAGCAGGCCTCCTGAGGCTGTCCTGGGGGTCCACCTCCCCTGAGCAGCAGTGGGGCTTGGTCCTGCTTCGGGGGCCTCTGGAGGTCACCGTGAGGCAGCAACAATGACACCTGGTCAGCTCCTGGGGTCTCCAAGCCAACACCCCCCTCGCCTGGACTCACGCCTCTGCGTCCAGATTTCAGACCAGTCTGAGAGTAAGAAGCACACGCAGGGGCTTTGCAGCATCCGCGTTTTTTTCTGAAGAAGCGTGGGCAGGAAACAAGGTAACACAGATAAAGTGCCTGCCCACGCTATGTGCTCAAGAGATTTTACTGTCTGAGGTCAGTTTGGAGAATCTCTGCAAACAGAATCCCAGTCAGTCTCTGCTTCATGCTGTCCAGACCCCCAGGTGGCCCTGCTGGAGGTCGCAGGATCAGCAGAGGACTCGAGCTGGGACTTCTCAGGGGACATGTTTCTAGAGAGAAATCAGTGAAGGCCTTGACCCAGGCCTGGGAGAGTGACGACCTTGAGCTCCATTAGACTTCGTCACCGCAGCTCCATCCCAACACTGATGGGATTTTCAGCTTAAAAACGCAAGACGTGTTTTTCCATAATTCCTGTTTTGTGCAAATAGCCACATTTCTTTCATTTCTCCGTACTTTCTTAGTCTTTGCTGTTTTCATTTTATTTTGAGATGAAATGCATTCATGCTCTGTCAAGAAAGCCCTGAGGACTTTAGAAACCTTTTTATGTGCAGGAGAAAGGCAATAGAAAATAAATAAAGAAAAACTTGGGGAACTTTAAAATTCTACTTTTGTGATGAGAGAAGCTAACAGCAGTCATTCAGAGAAGTTTGCACCTCTGCTCACAAGTTATGCCCATGTTCTTCTCCATGTACGTGGTGCGAATAATCCAGCAAAGTAAATTCTCACAAGGAAGACTTGTTTAGCTTCCTCTGAAAATGTACCAGCTCTAACACATTTTAAATGAAACCTCTGGAACTCCCTAATCAAGCAGCCTCCCTTCTCATCACTAGCTCATCACCGACCATTAGACAAGCTTAACCCCCAGCCCTGAAGGTCAAAGGTTGACTGGGCTTTGGTTCAGTGAGGACTGCCATCCGGCGGTGAGGCCTTTACAGAGGCCCGGGTAACTGAGTGAGCTGCAGCTCACACTGTCGATTCACACGTGCTCTCTGTTTGTATGCGATCAGATTCCATTTTGGAAATCAGCTTGTGAGGCTGGGTTCCTGCAGAGGTGTGAGCTCTCAGCTGCAGGCTGGGGTCCTCCTCCTCCACTCCTGGGACGCCAGCCACGCAGGGCAGGAGACCCAGGCCAGCCGAGGATGGGACACCACAGGCCACGGCTCCAGGAGATTCCAGTCGGGTACAAGGAAACGGAATCGTACCCCATGGATGGCACGGACGTCGCCTCCTAAGAGGCACTCTCTGGATTTCCTTCTGTAAAATGGCCAGGAAACTCCAGGACCTCCCACGGGGACACTCGTCTGCAGCCTAGCTCCTGCTGTCCCTGGAGAGGGGGTCATCTCTCTGGAACTCAGTTCTGCTGAGACCCGTTCACTCAGGGTGAGGGCACACATGGCCCCTGGTCAGAATTGCTGGTGACACCCGCTGGGCTGCAGCAGGTCCACTCCACAGACTCTGAGGCTGGGCCGTGGGGGCCTCGGGGAGGCGGTAGTGCTTGGGAGGCGCCGGTGCCCCCTGCTCGGTGCAGCCCCAACAGAGGGCTGCGGGGCCTGGGTCTCGGGCATCCTTCAGGGGGGGTCTGCTGGGGCCACTTTGCCTTTCCTTGAAGATAAATGCCTTTACTGGGCTTCCCTGGTGGCTCAGTGGTACAGAATCCACCTGCCCACACAGGAGACACAGGTTCAGTCCCTGGGCGGGGACGATCCCACGTGCTGCGAAGCAACTGACCCACGCTCCGCAGCTGCTGAGCCTGTGCTCTGCGCTCCGCTGCAAGAGACCCCCTGCAATGGGAGCCCCGGCCCCACTGGAGAAGCTCTGTGCACAGCCAGGAAGGCCCAGCACAACAGCAGCAAACAAGACTGTCTTTACTTCTACAGGAGCCTCAAGGCTCGCATTAAACATTCCCGACTTTCCCTACGACCGTCATAAAGTGTGTCTGTTGATAGGGAAGGTGAAGCGCCACAAGTTCTGTCGCCCCCGACACACACTCAGCCTTAAAGCCCACCCACCCCCCACAGCCCCCTGCCCCCCCCCGCTTCTCCTGGGTCAGAGCCCCAAGCACAGGGGTCGCTGGAGGGCAAGCCGCGGCCTGGTGCCGGAGTCCCATGGGGCGGTCAGACTCCCACCCAAGGAAGGACAGCCCGTGGCAGAGAACATTCCAACGCGACGATGGACACCAGACCGGGGACTCGGGCCAAGCCGGCCCTGCGCCCGCCCCACCACCAGCCCCCCGCGAGCCGGCCCTGCCCCAGGCCCCGGGGCGCCAGGAAACAGCCGGCGCTCTCGCCTGGGGAGGACGGTAAAGGCCAGCTCAGGAAACACTCAAGTGAACTGAGAACTAGAAAATGTTCCTCAGGTCACCATCAGGAGCTCAGCAGATCCACGCAGGAAGACAGGTAGAGTCCGCTTCCCACACGGCATCCTTGTGACTCAGATGAAAAACCCTCGCTTGTCTGTAAGACTGGGATGGCATGAGGGCTCCCCTTACATCCAAACAACCGACGTCTCCTTTATCTTGAGAGCAAAGGACTTCGCGGCACACACACCCTGAGCTGAAGGCGCCGTGAAACCAAGGTCATTTCCAGAGGATCTGAAGGCAGAAATGTGTCAAGTCCTTTAAAAGGAAAGCTTGTCCTTTATATGATAATTAGCTCAGTTCAAAGAACAACTCCGCTGTCTGAAGGGAAGGAAATGTTTGAGAAGACCTTCATGAGACACTCGGGCAGGAAACGCAGGGCCCCGCTTGCGGGGACTCAAGCGTGACCTTTTGGAGGCTGTCTCCACTCATGGGCTGGAAAGAGCAGCCCACAGAATAAAGTGAAATTGGTTTATGTTTCCTCAGTAATCATGTCTGACAGAACAATTTTTCAGTAGCAAGTGGAAATGGTAAACATTTAGACGATACAAACAATTCTGAAGCCTCTGCTCGCAAAGCCACCTGCTTCCTAGGAGTTCGGTATGTGAAGAGCGTTGGTGTGTAATTTAGCACCTGTGAGTAGAGCCAGTTCTCCATAGACATCAGCTTGCAACATCTACTAATTATGGATGGGAACGTTACATCGATGCTTCGTGTTCACCTTCGTACAGGACTGTCTCTACCGTAGGAGAGTTTCTGTGGATGAACAGGGACGCCCTCCAGCTTCTCGGAACGCGCACGCGAGCGTCCGGGCCTGCCCGGCAGAAACTCAGCGCTCGCTCTGACTCCCACAGCCCCTCTTCACCCGGCATGTTTTTAGAACAGCCCGTGTTCTGTCGCACAACAGGATTTTTAGGTTCTAACTAGTTGGATAAATGTCTTGGTCAATCCAGGAGCCTCTGCGCCCAGGTCAGCCCACACTTAGTTAACATTTTATGTACGATTAGAAAGAGGAGGAAAATCTGACCCCCAGGGTCAGCCACCCCCTGGGGTAGGGGCTCCCACACGAGAAACAGGGTCAGGGCAGGTCTGCTGCTTAACGTGAGGACTCTGTGTTGCCAAACGGTGGCAGAACAACAGAAACACGTCCCCTGCAAAGAGGCATCGTTCAAACACGTCCTGTAGCATGGCAGTCAGACACTCTGAAGAGCACCTTCCAACAGACTCAAACAGAGCTTTAAATATGTGGTTTGATGTGGCAAAATACTTTAAAAATGTACTTTAGCTACATAATAACTGTAATAGGTTTTATATTTGATTTTTGTTGAACTTTTTTCATTTGCCTAAAAATTTCTTTTATTGAAACTCAACCTTCACGCTCAGAATCTTCACATAAAACTTTTAAAGTGATAATGATGCATGTTTCTCATTAAAATCTGAAGTAGAAATCTGAGCCAAAACTTCTTTTACATCATCTTCCTGGTGAAACTATATTTAGATACAAATCTGCTATTTTTAATAAAACAAATATGTCCATGATTCAAAGTAGAAATAATTTTGCAATTAAGAATTTTCCTTCTTGAGAAAACTCAGAGTGAAAGAACATTTGCTTTCATCTCTCTCTATTCACAATGACAACCTAGATGTCTCACTTAGAATTTAACACATATATTGTATACAGGTTAATAATCGTGATGTTTTCTTCTTGACCCTTAAGTGCATTTCATGATTCACTAAAAGACGACGACGCAGCTCTGGTTCTCTGGCTTTGCTTTCGGTGATGCATCTTAGTCCAGCAATGAGACTGGAGGGATTCCACCACCTTCTAAGCCTAGGCTCATGTGACTTGAGTCACCGCTGGCTGCAGGAAGCGCTGCTCATCAGTGTGAGAAGCTTGTGTCTGATGAGGATGAAGGGCACCAGATCACTGCCCAGTGATGAATTAGGTGCCATTTACAGACGTTTCTTTCCCATGAGTAAAATTATCAGAATTTTAAGGCTGAAAGCAGTAGTGGATTTTGTTGTAGTTGAGGCAGATACAGCAAAATACCAGAGACTGGGCTTGTAAGCAAGAAACACTGATGTCCCTCTATCCTGGAGGCTGGCACCTGAGGTCAGGATCCAGGGGAGTGGGGCAAGGGCCCTGCTCAGGCCACAATCTTCCCTCCCTGTCCTCACCCGGCAGGGGGCAGGGTCTCCCCTCCCTGTCCTCACCTGGCAGGGGGCAGGGTCTTCCCTCCCTGTCCTCACCTGGCAGGGGGCAGCTCTCTAGGGGAGAGAAGCAGAGAACGTTCTCTGCTTCACCAGGGACCTCATCCCATTAGGAAGATCCCACCCTCATCAGCTCCTGCATCGTCACATTGGGAGTTAAGATGGCAGCATGTGAATCTGCAGAGACGCAGACACCCAGAGCACAGCATGTTGTTACGAGGACTTTGAAGGAAGAGACACAAGCAAAGACAAAGGAAAGCACACTAGGGTCACACGCATCTGGGGGAAGGTGGCCGTGTTAAATTCCATTTAAAATTTAGCTAAGGAATCATTCCCATTCCTCTCTTTCCCTGTTCATCCCTTTATTTGTTCAATTAAACAAGACTTTTCTAAAAATATATTTCATAAGAAGAAACTAAAGCATTGCTTTTTTCCTCTAATTTAAAAAATAATAGACATTGACTCTGTTACCAGCTACAATGAAGTAACTGGGCCAAACTTAGCTCAGGACATAAACAACGGAAAACTGGGCAGAATATGTGAGACAACTGTTCTGGGTGTTATTACTCGTGTGTCAACTCTTCTTGTCTCTCTTCCGTTTCACCATCTTCACTCTGTTCCCTCTTTATTCATCTGATTTTTAATGCAATGGTTTTGGTTGTTTTCTTGTCTTTCTTCAATGCTACAATTTTTCGTTATTTTAATTACTCCTGTCTTTGTCCATTTCTATAAACCTGAATGAAAGTGTTTTTTCTTATGAAAAATGCTTGGTGAGGGTGTTTAACCTACTGTCTAGCACTGGGCTGTTTTCTTCTGCTTCATGGTGTTTTTTTCCACAATGCATCTTCAGAAACTCTCATCTTTCAATTCTCATTTTGTATTTTCTTCTAATAAGAGTCTTTCTGGACTTTCTGCTGCCTTCTCTGGCTTGTTTCAGTCCAGAGGCTGTTATGGTGGCTGATAAGACTGTTGTCACGAGAAGGAGTGTTTTGCACCTCTGTCTTCAGCTTCCTCTTTGATCTTGTGAGATCTGGGCTCTTCCATGCATTCACCCCCTGCCTCTGGAGGACTCCTCTCCTCCCCCAGAAGCATAGCCACCTGCAGCCTGCTCCTGGACCCCCAGGAGCTCAGGTGCCCCCTGAACCCTCAGGTACTGACCCCAGGTCCTCAGGCCCCACTGAATCCTCAGGTACTGACCTCAGGAGCTCAGGTTCCTCCTGAACCCTCAGATACTGACCCCAGGTCCTCAGATCACCCCCAGAACCCTCAGGTACTGGACACCAGCTCCTTAGGTCCCCCTGAACCCTCAGGTACTAGACCGCAGCTCCTCAGGTCCCTCCTGAACCCTCAGGTACTGACCCCAGGACCTCAGATCCATTCTGAACCCTCAAGTACTGGACCGCAGCTCCTCAGGTCCCCCTGAACCCCTCAAGTACTGGACCGCAGCTCCTCAGGTCCCCCTGAACCCTCAGGTACTGACCCCAGGGCTCAAATCCCCCTGAACCCTCAGGTACTGGACCCCCAGGGCTCAGATCCCCTCTGAACCCTCAGGTACTGGACCCCAGCTCCTCAGGTCCCCCCTGAACCCTCAGGTACTAGACCGCAGCTCCTCAGGTCCCTCCTGAACCCTCAGGTACTGACCCCAGGACCTCAGATCCATTCTGAACCCTCAGGTACTAGACCGCAGCTCCTCAGGTCCCCCTGAACCCTCAGGTACTGACCCCAGGAGCTCAAATCCCCCTTGAACCCTCAGGTACTGACCCCAGGAGCTCAAATCCCCCTGAACCCTCAGGTACTGGACCCCCAGGAGCTCAGATCCCCTCTGAACCCTCAGGTACTGGACCCCAGCTCCTCAGGTCCCCCTGAACCCTCAGGTACTAGATCGCAGCTCCTCAGGTCCCTCCTGAACCCTCAGGTACTGACCCCAGGACCTCAGATCCATCCTGAACCCTCAGATACTGGACACCAGCTCCTCAGGGCCCCCCCGAACCGTGGCCCAGCCCCCAGGCTCCTTCCAGTCGCATCGTCTCAGGCCCCTCTCTCCTGCTGTGTCCACCCTGTGCTGCTCGGGACGAGCTCCTCCTGCCCCTCACTCCCCGGCTCCAGGCAAAGGGTCGCCGACGGTGGACACACAGTAGGTATTTACTTATCTTAACCAGTTAGCCACTCATTTATAGCCATTCCCCAATAAGCACTATCCAACTAAACTTTATCGGTATTTTTATAATTCTCTTTATCTAGGAGTAGGTCATGTTGGTGAAGAAAAGAAATGTGACTGTGAATGAATAATATTTCTTTCCTTCAGCATCTAAATGAGCAGACCTTATTCTGATAATCCTTGACAATCAAGGATTTGGACAGCCTGAGCCCTTGGAGACGCAGGGTTTCCTACATACGTTCACTTAGACAAAGAAACAGGAGCCTTCGGGAGCTCATGGAACCAGGGCCGAGACGGCCACCGAGCTGCGCACGCAGGCTTAGCGGGATTCCGTGCGGACTCACGGCCGGTCTCCGCGCCCGCCTCAGCCGCCTGAGTCCCCTTCGTCTGCCGCTGCGGTTCTCACGAGCTGACTCCCTTCTCCTTCACCCACTCAATCATGTCTTTATGACAGTATTTACTGCACCATATCTGCTTCTGCCCTGCTCAAAGAATATTTCCTTTTATCAGCATATTAAAAATTAGCATTTTATTCAAGTGATGAATCTCTAAGAAATGTTTAAGCGGGTGAAATCATTTCCAGGTTCACATCAGAAGTCATCAAGACACGAAGGTGTATTTCCCAAATTGCTTTTTCCTTAAATCGCGTCTAAAGCGAAAAGAAATCTAACTAAAGGAAAAAGGGGGGTTGATTTGCTGCGCATCTGGACGAACTTCTACAGAACCAGGTTGTAAACGAAGGGACCGAGAAAACCGGCTTAGCCAAGTGGGCAGACGAGGAGCGCCCGTCCAGAGAGGCCGTGGGCACCGCGGAGCCCTCGGCCAGACTCCTCTCGAGCTCACGGGACGGAGCCTGGGGCCTCCTCCCCGCGCAGAGGTCTCGGGCCTGGAGCGGGAGTCAGGCTGAGTGCGGCGTTGCTGGTCTCCCTCGAAGACGGAAAAGTGTCTGTCTTCGTGGGGAGAAGAGGGCGCTGCTGCCCGCTGGAATGGGTTAGACCCCAACCCAGTCCCTTCCTCGCAGGGCTCACGGACTCCGCGCTGTCCCAGCACCTCCCGCTGCCTCCAGCACCTCCGTCTCTTCCCAGCACCTCCCGCTGCCCCCAGCACCCTCCTGCTATCCCCAGCACCCTCTGCTGCCCCCAATATCTCCTGCTGCCCCCAGCATCTCCTGCTGTTCCCAGCACCTCCCGCTGCCCCCAGCGCCCTCTACTGCCCCCAGCGCCCTCTACTGCCCCCAGCACCTCCCTCTCTTCCCAGCACCTCCCGCCGCCCCCAGCACCTCCCGCTGCCCCCAGCGCCCTCTACTGCCCCCAGCACCTCCCGCTGCCCCCAGCACCTCCCTCTCTTCCCAGCACCTCCCGCTGCCTCCAGCACCCTCCTGCTATCCCCAGCACCCTCTGCTGCCCCCAATATCTCCTGCTGCCCCCAGCATCTCCTGCTGTTCCCAGCACCTCCCGCCGCCCCCAGCGCCCTCTACTGCCCCCAGCACCTCCCGCTGCCCCCAGCACCTCCCGCTGCCCCCCAGCACCTCCCGCTGCCCCCAGCACCTCCCCTCTCTTCCCAGCACCTCCCGCTGCCCCCAGCACCCTCCTGCTATCCCCAGCACCCTCTGCTGCCCCCAGCGCCCCCGGCTGTTCCCAGCACCCCCCCGCTGCGAAGCCCTGCAACACAGACTCAGGCGTGAAGCACAGCTCCGCCATCCCAAGCCGCTGGAATTAGTGGACTTGTCCATTAGAGTGCTGCCGCTGCTGCTGAGTCGCTTCAGTCGTGTCCGACTCTGTGCGACCCCATAGACGGCAGCCACCAGGCTCCGCCATCCCTGGGATTCTCCAGGCAAGAACACTGGAGTGGGTTGCCATTTCCTTCTTCAAAGCATGAAAGTAAAAGTGAAAGTGAAGTCACTGAGTCGTGTCCAACACTCAGCGACCCCGTGGACTGCAGCCCACCAGGCTCCTCCGTCCATGGGGTTTTCCAGGCAGGAGCACTGGAGTGGGGTGCCACTGCCTTCTCCAGTCCATTAGAGTAGGTAACGTTTTATCATTAACCAGCCAGTTAGCCTTGGAACTTCAGCCCTTGGTCTTCATTTGCGGGCGGGGAGTGCAGCAGTTCCACCCCCTCCTGGGCAGGCAGGCATCCACTCACCGTGAGGCTCAGGACTGCAGTTACTAGAAACATCCAGGCTGTTCCATCAACACATCCGGACGCTATCAGAGACCCAGCCTCAGTCCAGGAAGCCGCACTGGGGGATGGCTGGCGTTCTGTCCTCCTCGTGCGCTGTAAGCCTTTCCACAGCGTTATTCGAATGAGGGACTAGCATCGTTCTCCCTTCCCGAAAAAGCACTCAGCATTTTGTTGTTGTTCAAAAGTGTCCTGTAACAGGATTCTGCGGCATCTTTATGCAGGGGGATGTACCAAGAAACAAGCAGCTATTCTTCTAAGTTGGCACTACCAAGTGGCTCTCTCTTTTAATCTAACTTGCAGCGATTAATTTTGGAAGAAATATAATGATTTGGTATAAATATGTCTTTTACTACTTGACAATGAAAATGCAAGTGGATATTTTAATAACTGCTTTGTTAGTACATACATAAAAGGTTAGAATCCCCCAGTCACAAGGCGGTATCATCCGATTATAACATACAAGCAGGATCTCAAGAGTTTGGGGTTTAAAATCCTGAAACTTCCAGCTCAATGTCTGTTTCTCATACTTTAATAGCCATGCGAGGCTGAAGTGCATAGAGTTTTGACAATTGTAGAATCAATTTTCCCTGAAACTTCTCAGAAGAGTACTTTATTCTGTCAATTCTTCATGAAAAATCGATATGACCTACTTCTGCATTCATTTCTAGCTGTCCACAATGTGTATTTCAAAATAGATGCGTGAGCCTCTTTTGTCCAGTGAAAGCAGTTGTATTTCATGAGAAATATGCAATAAAACCTGTGACTGTCTTTTGGGCCATTATTATATCTACTCTCAGAAAAATATAGTGAATTCAATATGGCTCTTGAAAGCATTTTAAAAGCTCTTTCTCTCTGGGAAAAAGCTCTCATAACTACGAACAGCCTCTTTTCTGTTCGCGTGCCATGACATCTATCTCTGTAGATTAGAGAGGCGGCGGAGCTGGCAGCAGCTTCCTCAGGTGAGACTGCAGGGTCTCACAGGCGCCCTTCGCCAAGTCTGAGCAGCGAGACTGGGCATCAGACTCCCTCCCCACCCAGAGCATCAGGAAGACCCCACTTCTCCGCCTGCTCACCCCTTTCCCCCGTCCAAACAGCAACTGGCACGCGTCCTCTGTGGCCTTCAGGTGAGACTTCTTAGGCTACTTATGCAGGATGAACAAAAAACAGTCCTACTTTTTTTCCAGCTGTAAAGAAAAATACCTTCTGATGTTAAAAACTACTTTCGTAGGAGTGGGATCGTCTGGGGCATAGATCCTTTTCCTGCAAATATTTGCCGGAACTATTTAATGACTTGAAATATGTAATGACTCTTGGACCGGGAAGGGCTACGTGCTCACAGTGTTCCTGCCAGAGGGGTCAGGAGGGTAAAGCCTGACTGTTGACCCTAAAGAGTCAGGACTCTTATGGGGAAGCAAGACGTCTACACGCAGAGAATCGCAGGAAGAGATGAGTAGAGAGGGCGGGTCTGCTCAGCTGGACAGGCAGGACCAGCCACGCTTTTCACTGAAGACGTCACTGTCTGCATGGTGCTGTGAATCCTCTCGAGATGACCAAGAGCATCTGATAGAGATGGGCGGACAGAGCGAGAGTCACATGGGAGGCAGGTAGGCGGGCAATAGATTATGACCCGGAGCATCTGATAGAGACGGGTGGATAGAGCGAGAGTCACATGGGAGGCAGGTAGGCGGGCGATAGATTATAGATAGAAGATGGGCTTCCTGGGTGCTGCAGTGCAAGAGAATCCACCTGCCAGTGCAGGAGGCATGAGAGACGCCGGCTTCACCCCTGAGCTGGAAAGACCCCCTGGAGAAAGAAATGGCAACCCACTCCAGTGTTCTTGTCTAGAGAATCTCATGAAAAGAGGACCCTGGCAGGCTACAGTCCATGGGGTTGCAGAATCGGACACAACTGAGTGACTAAACAACACTGATGTTCATACACTCCCCACACGCACACTCACATACACACATGCATGCCTTCACACACACTCACACATACATGCATGCATTCACACACACTCACACTCACATACACACATGCACACATTCACACACATGCACACTCACATACACACATGCACACATTCACACACATGCACACTCACATACACACATGCACACATTCACACACATGCACACTCACACACATGCATGCATTCACACACACTCACACTCACATACACACATGCACGCATTCACATCACACACACTCACATACACATGCATGCATTCACACACACGCACACTCACATACACATACACACGTACGCATTCTCACACACACACACATGCCCACTCTCACATCCCCCATGCCTAACGCCCTGCTGCAAGCTGCAGAGACTTCACTAAACACCAAAGACATGGCCCTCCCGACGGCGTCTTCAGCCCAGAGGCGTGGGAGGCGCACCTGTGAAGGGCCAGGAGCCCAGGGACAAGCAGAGCTGCTCTGGGTCCTGGAGGAACGGCTGACCCCACTCTGGAGGCTCTGGAAGTTTCTAGGGGAAGTGAAGCCTCAGGACATGAGCCGCTGTGGACGGGATGGACCCGCATCTCCGGTGTTGGCGGGTGGGTTCTCTGCCACTATTACCACCAGGGAAGGCCGTGTGTGAGTGTGAGCGTGTGTGGGTGCCTTAGGGCGTGTGTGAGCGTGAGTGTGTGTGGGGTGTGCCTGTAGACCATGTGTCAGCGTGAGTGTGTGTGGGTGCCTGTAGGGCGTGTATGAGCATGAATGTGGGGGGGTGCCTGTAGGCCGTGTATGAGCATGAGTGTGGAATGTGTGGGGAGTGTGCCTGTAGGCTGTGTGTGAATGTGAGTGTGTGTGTGGGGTGCCTGTAGGCCATGTGTGAATGTGAGTGTGGGGGGGTGCCTATAGGGTGTGTGTGAGCGTGAGTGTGTGGGGGGTGTGCCTGTAGGCCATGTGTGAGTGTGAGTGTGTGTGTGGGGTGTGCCTGTGGGGGCGCGTGTGAGTGTGTGTGGGGGGGTGCCTGTAGGCCGTGTATGAGCGTATGAGTGTGTGGTGGGTGTGCCTGTAGGGTGTGTGTGAGCGTGAGTGTGTGTGGAGTGCCTGTAGGCCGTGTATGAGTGTGTGAGTGTGTGGTGGGTGTGCCTGTAGGACGTGTATGCGTGTGAGTGTGTGAGAGGGTGCCTGTAGGCCGTGTGTGAGCCTATGTCATGCTGGTAATTTTGAAAATTCATCTGGTAGTGAAATGCCCAGGGGTCTTGGACTGAGAATGCCCAGGAAACCAGGCGTTACCAGCTGAGAAGGCTGATGTGGATCCTTGCCACATGCAAAGCAAGCGTCTTCCCAGGGTCACAGTGGCTGTGTTCTTGGGAAAAAACACCATGAAAAGAAGCAACTGAAAGACAATCCCGTTGTGCTGAGTGAACCTTTGCCATCTGAGCTCTGTCGTGAGCAGCGCAGAAGCCACACCCAGGAGACATCGCAGAGACCCTGCCTCCCGCCCCCAGCCGGGCCCAGCCTTGCTGTTTTTTACACAGGCTCCTGGAGAGCCATATTTTCGGTCCACAATTTACTTAAGATGTGGCAGCAAATAAGTCTCAGTTCTGAGAAGGATGAATGTATACAATGAGGCTTAAATAAATCTGTTTCAAAATGT
Source organism: Nanger dama (assembly GCA_917880005.1). NCBI lineage: Eukaryota > Metazoa > Chordata > Mammalia > Artiodactyla > Bovidae > Nanger > Nanger dama. Next base: position 660,799 of record CAKJTW010000025.1, read on the forward strand.
AGTCATACCTCTAGAGAGAGCTTCCAGAAGTGAGTAATTTTCTGATTTACCTGTAGCTGCAAAATAAAGTCACCTCACTTGAATTTTGGAGTTTTCGTTGTTCACACATCCCTTCTGCAGCCGTCTGTGGGCACCTACTGTGTGCAGAGGATTTATGGGGTACCATCCAGGACAGAAGGGCAGGCACTTTTCCTTCAGTTTTTGTGTAGAATGGTAACTATCAAACTAGAAAATATCAAATAGTAACTATCAAACTAGAGACAAAAGGACAAATAAATTCTAAGGAAGTGAGTTCCACTAGAAAGAAATTTTCTTTCTGAAAGAAATGCCCTGAATGAGAAATTTAAAGTACAACCACCTCCTGGATGTGCAGATACTGGGTGAATTTCACTGAAGACTTGCTTGGAATGAGCAAAGGTGCAAAGAAGCATGCGTAGGGATTCTCTCTGTAACCCTCTCCAGAACTGCACAGGGCCGCGTGCATCTGAAGCCTCGGTGTTAGTGAGACTCCTCCCTGACAAACAGAGCCACTTGGTGTCTGGGACACACACAGGTACACACGACCTGTAAAGAACTGGCCCGTGCAATGCTGGAGGCTGAAGCGCCTCCAGATGGGCAGGGTCAGCCGCCAGCTCGAAACTGAGAAGAGACTGGTGCTTCCCTCAGGGAAAAGCCTGTGTCCCAGAGAGCGCGTCCTCAGGCAGAGGGACTCCTCGCTCACTGGGGAGAGCCTCTGCTCATCCCAGGCTGCGGCCTGACTCGATGAGGCCCACCCACACGGGGGAGGCCCGTCTGCTTTCCTCAGTGACCTACAGTGTCTTCAAAAGGCAGCCGCACAGAAGACCCGCAGGGCCACACTGGTCAAGCACCTGCTCCCTGCAGGACCCCATCAGGGGGCGCATAAGAAACACTGGCACAGCATTCACCAGTGCAAACAAGCCAAACATCCGATGCTGCGCCCGGAGCGGCTTCTATAGCAACAGATGCGGCATCAGCCTATAATCACATACGCAAGTGTTCAAACGCATTTTAGGTGAGAAAGCATAATAGAGAGTAGGGGTCCATGTGTGGTAACACATCTGTAGATAGGAACTTATTTTTAATGTAAACCACACTCACAGGAGGAATAGTACCGGAAAACATTTACATCAACGGTCAGAGTAATAGCAGAATTTTGAGTAACGTTTCCCTGGATTTCAAAATATCTGGATTAGCTCATTTCTTTTTCATATACCTTGGGATATGTATAAGAAAGAACAGGGTGTGATTTTGTAAAGGAATGCCACATCCTCTACGAATGCTGAAGGCGTGGAGTTTCCAGAATAACTCATTTGACATCAAGATTTGATGCAAACGGAGGACAAGAGATGTTCCAGGGGTGGGTGGGATACAGAGCCATGAGTGGCCCTCACAGATGCTGGAACAGGCGCAGAGCCCGAACGTGGTCCAGACCACAGCAGGATTAACTGTGTCCTGGAGGAGTCTTTTACCAATTTTCTGTGCTTTGCTCTGTATGCAACCCTCGTAACTAGTCCTGTGTCAAGGACCCATTTTTGAGGAAATATATTTCTGACACCTACTGAGCATCCAAATGTTTTGAAAAGATATCCTCGTGTGAGTTTGCAAGGGTGCAGAATCTTCTGGACGCCGAAATATTGCAGATAATACATTGTTCATTTCTACAAGCTGATCGCACCTCCATCTGGAAAAGATAAATCGCCTTAACATAGTAAAACAGCCCCGTGGCTACCCTGTGTGCTTCCCAAGGGGAAGGATGCAGCAGGCCCATCCTGCTTCCTCTGACCCGTACCACCTAAAAGAGCTCTCAGCACACTCATCACTTTAAAAGTATGTCATAAATTAATACACCTTATTTTTAGTATTGCTGTTTAAGTTCTGATTTTCTAAACATTTAAATTCTCACAGTTCAGATGTAACAACTTGCCTTCTGAAGGCATGAAAGACAGCCCATGTGTTGACTATTTAATAAATATTCACTCTGATTCTACTTCTATGCTAGGTGTATACTAAAGAGCTGTAAAGGTGAATTCATGGGTTAAAATACCCCGAAGCCTTGGCTTCATGAGAAAACGCACATAAACGGGCAATTGCGGCACAGCCACGCCCTGCTATCCAGTTCTCGGCTGCTCCAGGACCGGGTCCAGGGCTCTGGGAAGCAGTGCTGAGACTGCGGTTCTTTCTCACCGCAGGCCTGGCTCTGGCCTCCCAGAGCGGGTGAGTCCATGAGGCGGCCCTGCCCTGCGCCTGTGAGGGCTGATGAACCCCCACCCTCACCTGCCAGTGTGGCCGGGTCTCTACCAGCTTCCAGTCGCCTGATCCTGGCAAAGCATCAGACAGAAGAGGAGATTCGTGGCACTGTTTCAGGCGGAGCCTCAGGAGGTGAAACGCACGTTAAACTTACAGCTAGCTGTTTGCTGGGCCAGCTCTGGTCTCCCGGCTCTGAGGGCTCACGCTCTCAACAGGCTGCGCGTCTTGTCTGCCTTTCCACCTGCGACTGAGAGCTGTTGGAAACAGCGAGATCAGACATACGAAATGGCTGTGTGCTCGTGCCTCTGCGTAAGCTCAACACTTTCCAATAGTACAGATTTTATGTTTCTACTTTCCATTAAGTCAGAGTGGAAAAACTCACATGGATTCTTCTATTAAATGTTGATACTCAAGTCATGTAAAGCATTTGTAGTGAAATTGTATCTAGTACGGAGATCAAACTTCTGTTTCCAGGAGGTTAAGTGAATGGAGAATTGTGGACATTTCAGCTGTTTCAGGGCAGTTGGCTAAAAGCTGCGGAACCCCCTTGGTGTTGGGAGTTACTCCTGACAGCTCAGCTCTGTGTGTTTATAGCAGCAAAACAGCAGCAAATCGATCTTGCTGAAAGAGTCCTCATGCTTCCCTGGAAAGGAAACAGTGAGAAACCGGTTGTTAACAGCTGCTGCCAAAGGCTCAGGAATTTGATGCAAAATGTTTGGTGTTGGAAAACGAAAATGAAAACCTAAAGCCTGTGCTTGTTCAATGGAAAAGGTTCAAAATGCTTGTCACGGTGTAGACAAAAATATTATTAAAGAAGCCTCAAACTGGGAAACTCAGAAACAGGAAAGGCAAGGTTACAACAGACAGTGTGGAAATGCAAGGATCAAGAAAGACTCACGAGCAGCCGTCTGCCAGTAAACGGACAGATTCTTAGAAACGGCAGCCTTCCAAGACGAGGCCAGGAAGAGACAGGAAGTACACGTCAGGAGACCAGGAAACTGAGTCCGTGTTAAGGACATTCCTTGCCCTGAAGCATTATTAGCTCCAGAGAAGTAAACCTCGCAAGGTGTGAGGTGACTGCAGCTGTGTAGTAGTTGGCTCAGAGGTTAAAGCATCTGCCTGGAATGCTGGACACCCGGGTTCAATCCCTGGGTCAAGAAGATCCCCTGGAGAAGGAAATGGTAACCCACTCCTGTACTCTTACCTGGAGAATCCCATGGAGGGAGGAGCCTGGTAGGCTGCAGTCCATGGAGTCCCAAAGAGTTGGACACGACTGAGCGACTTCACTTCATTTTAAAAACTCTTTGGCATTGCCTTTCTTGGGACTGGAATGAAAACTGACTTTTTCCAGTCCTGTGGCCACTGCTGAGTTTCCCAAATATGCTGGCATATTGAGTGTAACGCTTTCATAGCATCGTCTTTCAGGATTTGAAATAAATCAGCTGGAATTCCACCACCTCCACTAGCTTTGTTCACAGTGATGCTTCCTAAGGCCCGCCTGACTCTGGGCTCCAGGATGCCTGGCTCGAGGTGAGTGACCACAGCGTCGTGGTTACTGGGTTTTTAAGATCTTTTGTACAGTTCTTCTGTGTATTCTTGCCACCTCTTCTTAATCGCTTCTGCTTCTGTTAGGTCCAGACCATTTCTGTCCTTCATTGTGCTCATGTTGGCACGAAATGCTCTTGGTATCTCTAATTTTCTTGAAGAGATCTCTAGTCTTTCCCATTCTATCGTTTCCCTCTATTTTTGCATTGATCGCTGAGGAAGGCTTTCTCATCTCTCCTTGCTATCGGTTGGAACTCTGCATTCAGATGGGTATAGCTTCCTTTTCTCCTTTGCCTTTCACTTCTTGTCTTTTCTCCACTGTTTGTAAGGCCTCCCCTGACAGCCATTTTGCCTCTTGCATTTCTTTTTCTTGGAGATGGTTTTGATCACTCTCTCTGCACAATGTCACGAACCCCCACCCGTAGTTCATCAGGCACTCTGTTTATCAGATCTGATCCCTTCAATCTATTTGTCACTTCCACTGTATAATTGTAAGGGATTTGATTTAGGTCATACCTGAATGGTCTAGTGGTTTTCCCTACTTTCTTCAATTTAAGTCTGAATTTTATAATAAGGAGTTCATGATCTGAGTCACAGTCAGCTCCTGGTCTTGTTTTTGCTGACTTTATAGAGCCTTTCTGTCTTCGGCTGCAAAGAATATAATCAGCCTGATTTCGGTGTTGCCCATCTGGTGATGCCCGTGTGCAGAGTCTTCTCTCGTGTTGCTGGAAGAGGGTGTTTGCTGTGACCAGTGTGTTCTCTTGGCAGAGCTCTGTTAGCCTTTGCCCCGCTTCATTCTGTACTCCCAGGCCAAACTTGCCTGTTACTCCAGGTATCTCTTGACTTCCTAGTTTTGCATTCCAGTCCCCTGTTATGTAAAGGACATTTTTTTTTGGTGTTAGTTCTAGAAGGCCTTGTAGGTCTTCACAGAACTGTTGTAGGAAGGGGGAGGCCCCCTACATGGCCCCAAGAGTGGGATCTTGTCTAACACTTGGAAAAGAATTGTCCGAGGAGACACGTGTGCTGACAAAGCAAGAGATTTTGTTGGGAAAGGGTGGCCGGGTGGAGAGCAGCAGGGTGAGGGAACCCAGGAGAGCTGCTCTGCCGCGTGGCTCGCAGTCTCGGGTTTTATGGTGATGGGACTAGTTTCCAGTGGTCTTTGGCCAATCATTTTAATTCAGAGTCTTTCCTGGTGGCCACGCATCGCTCAGCCAAGATGGATGCTAGAGAGAGGGATTCCGGGGAGTGGACGGACACGCGCTGTCTCCTTTCAGCCTTTCCCGGGCTCTTCCGGTTGGTGGTGGCTTATTAGTTCTGTGTTCCTTGTCAGGATCTCCTGTCGTAAAACAGCTCATGCACATGGTTACTATGGTGCTTGGACAGGGTGGGCGGTCGCTTCCCCTAACAGAACCGTTCAACTTCAGCTTCTTCAGAATTACTAGTCGAGGGATGAACTTGGGTTACCGTGATACTGAATGGTTTGCTTTGGAAACGAACAGAGGTCATTCTGTCATTTGTGAGATTGCATCCAAGTACTGCGTTTCAGACTCTTTGGACTATGAGGGCGACTCCATTCTCTTCTGAGGGATTCCTGCCCACAGTAGTAGATCTAATGGTCATCTGAGTTCAATTCACCCATTCCAGTCCATTTTAGTCTGCTGACTCCTAAAATCGACGTTCCTTCTTGCCGTCTCCTGTTTGTCCGCTTCCGATTTGCCTCGATTCCAGGTTCCTGTGCAGCATTGCTCTTCACAGCAGCAGACCTTACTTCTGTCACCGGTCACACCCACAGCTGGGTGTTGTTTTGCTTTGGCTCCATCTCTTCATTCTCTCCTGAGCTGTTTCTCCACTGATCTCCAGTAGCATGGCTGGGCACCTACCGACCTGGGGAGTTCGTCTTTCAGTGTCCTATCTTTTGCATTTTCATACTGCTCGCAGGGTTCTCAAGGCAAGAATACTGAAGTGGTTTGCCTGCTTCTGTCCAAAGCATCAGGTCACATTTCAGAATCAGTAAGACTTTTGAAGGGTAACTCTCAGGTCACCAGTCTCAGGGCGCCAGGCCCACACCTTGATTTTGGACTTGTAGCCTCCAAAACTGTGAGACGTGAAGTGTCTCTTAGGCTGCCCAGATCGCTGTGCTTTGTTACAGTGGCCTGAAGACTTGAGGCAATGCAAAAGGTGAGAATAACCATTTAGAACAGATGCCTAGAGGTGTTTATGAGTGCCTGCAGAACAAAGCGAATGTCTAGAACAGCAGGATCTGGGAGGAGGGGTTCTTGAAACCAGTCTGAATTTATCCCGAATTTCTATTCTCAATTTACAAAGCGAATGGATTGGACATTTTATAGCTCTGCATTTTTTCTGATAAAAGATCTCCTCCGTTTATTTGTGCCCGTAGGACAGGGCTATGTGTCAGAGTGTACAGGGGCCCCCCCCCCCCCCCCCCCCCCCCCCCCCCCCCCCCCCCCCCCCCCCCCCCCCCCCCCCCCCCCCCCCCCCCCCCACGTATCCATGTAAAGGTCTCCTCCGTTCATTTAGGCCTGTAGGACAGAGCTACGTGTCGCAACCTACAACCACGTATCTGTGTATCTGCCCTTTCAGCTGGATGTCGGCAGTTATAGAAAATCAAAACATGAACGAAGCCAACAACAAAAGCCATCCAAGGCGATGAAGCAGCCCTCCTCCCCACTCCCTTAACCCATTCCAACGCAAAGTGCAAGCAGCGTGCTAGGAAATGACTGTGCTTCGCAGGAACCCAACATTTAAAGATCAACCTGATGGTGATTTCTAGCTCAAGAAAACTGCAGTTCAGTCCTTTCTATATTTTCCACCATTTTAACCAAGGAAATTGGGTAAAATGACTTTCAAAAGGTAACACTTAAAATCAGTTCTAAAATCTTACCAGGCAATTAAAGAACAAACAGTAAGTGAACTGAAAACTCCCAGATGTTCAAGCTGGTTTTAGAAAAGACAAAGGAACCAGAGATCAAATTGCTAACATCTGCTGGATCATCAAAAAAGCAAGAGAGTTTTAGAAAAACATCTATTTCTGCTTTATTGACTATGCCAAAGCCTTTGACTGTGTGGATCACAACAAACTGTGGAAAATTCTGAAAGAGATGGGAATACCAGACCACCTGACCTGCCTCTTGAGAAACCTGTATGCAGGTCGGGAAGCAACAGTTAGAACTGGACATGGAACAACAGACTGGTTCCAAATCGGAAAAGGAGTACGTCAAGGCTGTACGTTGTCACTCTGCTTATTTAACTTATATGCAGAGTACATCATGTGAAATGCTGGGCTGGATGAAGTACAAGCTGGAATCAAGATTGCTGGGAGAAATATCAATAACCTCAGATATGCAGATGACACCTCCCTTATGGCAGAAAGTGAAGAAGAACTAAAGAGCCTCTTGGTGAAAGTGAAAGAGGAGAGTGAAAAAGCTGGCTTAAAGCTCAACATTCAGAAAACTAAGATCATGGCATCTGGTCCCATCACTTCATGGGAAATAGATGGGGAAACAGTGGAAACAGTGGCAGACTTTATTTTCTTGGGCTCCAAAATCACTGCAGATGGTGGGTGACTGTGGCCATGAAATTAAAAGATCCTTGCTCCTTGGAAGAAAAGCCATGAAAAACCTAGGCAGCATATTAAAAGCAGAGACATTACTTTGCCAACAAAGGTCCATCTGGTCAAAGCTGTGGTTTTCCCAGTGGTCATGTATGGATGTGAGAGTTGGGCTGTGAAGAAGGCTGAGCACCAAATAATTGATGCTTTTGAACTGTGGTATTGGAGAAGACTCTTGAGAGTCCCTTGGACTGCAAGGAGATTCAACCAGTCAACCCTAAAGGAAATCATTCCTAAATATTCATTGGAAAGACTGATGCTGAAACTGAAGCTCCAGGACTTTGGCCACCTGATCTGAAGAACTGACTCATGTGAAAAGACCCTGATGCTGGGAAAGATTGAAGGCAGGAGGAGGAGGGGATGACAGAGGATGAGATGGTTGGATGGCATCACCGACTCAGTGGACATGGGTGTGAGCAAGCTACGGGAGTTGGTCATGGACAGGGATGCCTGGCCTGCTGCAGCCCATGCAGCCACAAAGAGCTAGACACAGCTGAACGACTGAACTGAACCAAATTGAAAGATCTCCAGATTAATAAAATCTTGTCTCTGTGGGGCGTTGTTCTGTATGTAAGCTTACCAAGTCTTTCAGAACAAGCTGCCTTTGTGAGCTCCAACCGTAATGCAGTAGGCGTTTTGCTCACAGGGAGTAAGAATCAGTTTCGTTAAAGTGGGAGGAGCCCTAATACGTAGTCTGCGCGTTCCTATCATTTGTAAATCTCACACCAAATGGATCTTTTTCTGTGCCTGGTTGTATGCCAGAGACTAATTTTTGCTAAAGCAAATGACACTTCCTTCTACTGAGTCTTCACATTGTAGCTCACTGAAGTACGGATTAGCAGAGGTATTATAACACGCAGGTAACACAGAGCCCACCGAGAGCAGCGGCTCTGCTCCGCTCCAGCGCTTGCCGCAGGGAGGCGAGCGCGCCCGCGTGCAGGCGCTGTGGCCGCCCCGGGTCGGGCTAGCCCTGCGCTGCCCCTGATGGCGCCTCTTCAGTCTGTGAGATGACTGATCATCATAGCAACTGAGGGAATTCGTAGTGACTGTGGTGAGTTTACTGAGTCCTGTTTATGTTTCAGATAATACCAGGCATGTTACAGGTTAGTCATTGTAGCAACTGTCCAAAGTAGGAGTTAGGACTTCATCTTTGACATCGACATGCAAGGAATGAGAGCCGCGCCTCCTTGCCCAGGCACAGGGACAGGGCGCGGGCTCTGGCTGACCACTCGCTGCTCCAGCCCCGGGCCCCGCTCCGCTCACCAGCTCTGGGATACACAGGCCTCCCACCTCCACCGCAGATGGGGTGAGACTGGCGTTGAGCTCAGGAGGATGCTGAGGGCCTGTGGCCCGAGGACACTGGGGTTCCGGCCCGCTGCACAGGAGGGCCAGGGAAACCTTGGTGGCCCCAGCACTGGTCGCTGTCAGCCCAGGCAGCGACAACTCTGTCCTCCCCAGCCCCGCGGCCACGCGCCGCATCAAACCCTGCTGCACAGACGGCGACATGTTCAAGGAGCAGTGCTGCGTTTGGGCTCCGATCCCTCAGTTCACATCATTGGCCACTTAAGAAAAGGAGTTAAGCTTCCATATTCTGAAGCCTGTTCACAAAACAGTCACTAATTCCCCACATTCAAAACGTGTGTCCTTCTTTGGAATAAATTTGCAGAGAGCTTCCCATTGTTCTTTACTTGCTGCACTGACTCATTTTGTAATCAGAGTTCCCTCACGTGAGATGCTGAAGTATAGTAATTTGAAATTGGCAGTAACAGGCACGAAGATCGCTGGGCAAGCAAAACGATGGTTCAGGAGACAGATAGGAAGGCTGAGTGTGGATGTTTTTAATGTGAAAAAAACTGGGAAGGATGAACAACAAGAATAAATTTTGTACAAGAGTTACTGTCTATCAGTAAATTCTGAGTAATTTACAAAGATGCTCTTCAGGCATCCACAGGGAGAAAAGGTGAAAGAGGATTTCAGCACAATGTTGCTATGGCAGCAAAGCATCGTAGACAAACTATAGAAGTATCCTTTATTTATCTGGCAAATAGACAAGTAAACCAGTGGAATTTTATGGAGTACTTGAGATAACCCATTGTTTATATGCCATATTAAAATAGTTCTAAAAGCATTGTAAGCCAGTAAATGTTAGAACGTTAACATAGTAAGTCAGTAAATGTTAAAATTTCTATAGCACACACACATACACACCACTCTATATTTCCAAGGAAATACATAAATAAATAAATATGCATGTAAGATAGGGGGTGGGAGTGACGATCAGAGAAGAGGAATTATTGCAATATAAAGAAAGTCCCTCAACAAAGCCATGATAATTATTTAAGAGGGGCTGCTGTTCCCAGCTCAGTCCTGTCAGCCTAAAATCCTACGCGATAAGAAACAGTGCTGGCCTTCAACAGGCTGATCGCTTGCCCATTTTTTATCCCTTTAGAAGCCCCACTGAATGGAACTGCATGCAGATTAGGAAAAACTGCAACTGTAGAAATAAAATAATAAGAAACAGCAGCGTACATGTCAGTAAAGGAAGATTAGTCGGTCTCTCCAGGTTGGACTCGGAGAAAAGGAACCCTCTATGCCCTGTGTGGAGGTAAATGGTGCCGTCGCCATGGGCAACAGCAGGAGGGCCTCAAAAGCTAAACAGGGCCCGGAATTCCACTGGTGGACGTTTACATGAAAGAAAATGGAAACTGTAATTCTGAGAGGCATCCACACTCCAGTGTTCTTTACAGCATTGCTTACAACAGCAGCCTAAATGCCCATGGGCAGAGGAGCCGGTAGAGAGTACGTCTGTATCTGTCAGAACATCAGCGGTGGACTTCACTCGCCGCAAAGAAGGATGAAGCCTCGCCATTTGCAGCCACGCTGATGGACATACAGGGTGTGTCAGCAGGGAAATGAGTCAAACGGAGGAAGGCAGACATGCTGTCTTTTCACTTTCCTGTGGACTTGCCAGAAGGGCCAGGGAGGGACAGGAATGAGTGACGAAGGTGGAGAGGATTAAGAGGGACAGAGTCCAGTTACAAAGCAGGTCATGGGGACGTGACACCCCGCGCAGGAAAGACAGTCAATGGTGTAATGACTCAGGTGGCGTGTGGTGCCTGGACCTACTGTGACGATCAATTCATGATGTAAATAAATGTCAAAGCTCTGCTGTACATCTGAAATGAATAGAATATTGTATGTTGCCTACATTTCAAGAAACAATGAAGAAAAATGCTAAAAATTTAAATCGGAGCAAAAAACAGCTTGTATTTATGACACATTTTATGACAGTAAATTTTTTGAAAAACTATTTTATTTTCATCCAAAGGACTTCTGAAATAAAAATAAATCTACTCTCACGGTCATTTTGAAAAAGAGAGGAATTGTGTCTTCTAAACCTCGACATGTCCTGCTGAAAATGTGTGTCTTCCGGGCTTGATACTGAGGGGTTTCAGCCGGGACCACTGGGGACAGGGGGCAGGGGACCTGGGCAAGCCGCCGGCCTCCCTCTTCCCTGTCACCGCCCTGTGTCATGCCTTTCGTAGCGCGTGAGATGAGTGCAATTGTGCGGTAGTTTGAGCATTCTTTGGCATTGCCTTTCTTTGGGACTGGAACAAAAACTGACCTTTTCCAGGCCCATGGGCACTGCTGAGTTTTCTGTTGGGGGCCAGTGTGAGGAACTCCGCCCATGGCAACGGTCATGAGGAAAAGAAGCTTGGCATATGCAAAGGCGTGATCAAGCCTCAGGAGATCCCCTGTTCCCGAGCATCTACCCCCAAACCAGAGTACTTTACAGGGAGCTCTCCCCCATAACCATTTCTCTCGGAGAAGGAGTTAACTCGCAGCCCCAGTTAATAAAAATTCCTGGGTGTGACAAGAGTGTTTCAGCTTACAGACTCTGAAGGCTCTCTGGCCTGCCTGATCAGGTTGTCCAGCCGCATGTGATTGTTTACAGCCTCCCAGCTGTGAGAGGCATGGGATGCTTTAAAACTTTCTAAATACAGACTCTTTTGAGATGTTAGAAGATTATTAGTATAGTGTTAGTGGGTTGATTAGGAATTATATTGGTGAAGGGTTTTTCATTTGTCATGCCAATAATTACTGCTAATTCCCTGCCTTGGGTGTGACAAGAGTGGCTCAGGTCAAACCTCTCTGCTGACAGACTAGCTTGTGTGACAAGCTCTCAACCATAAACAGCACAGAGAGTTTGGAGTATTAGCATAGGGCTTTTCTCATTTGATTGCCCACAGGCCTTCATATCCTTAGGCACCTGAGAATATATTAATCAATGTATTTGGAATATAGAAAAGGAAATAGAGTAGTTTTTGATGTTAGCAATACTAGACTTTTTGAGTTAATGAATTTTCTCTTTTGTTATAGACTACTGTACTTTGTTATAAATCACTGTGTCCTTGCTATGCAAAAATGTAACCTTATCACTATCTTAAGACTAAACAGATTGTAAAGGGAACATTGGTGAAGGGTTTTCATTTGTTGGACTGATGTTTGCTGCTAAATCTCCATATTCCCTGCCCTCATAATAAGTATAACTAGCATATAGGATAAGTAAGTATTAACCTTTAAGCATATAAGAGAAATAAGTATTAACCTTTAAGACTAATCATGTTAAACCTTAGGTTAAGTAAATTCCTTTCTTGATTGTAACTCACTACACCCTCACCCTATAGGAATGCAACTTTATTTGGAGGGTGGTGCCTGAAAAAATCACTCCTGGAAAAGTAAGCTTTCTGGTTAACTGACCAGTATCAGAAAGGGCCATAAAATGTCAGCGGACCTCATGGTCAAAAGATGATGTAAAAACTCATAAGACCTTTGTATAATTTTATATGAAACACCTGATTGTGACAAGGGTCAGGTCTGCTGACCCCCACGTGACTCTGTATTTATCCCTATGTGTAACAAAAGGTATATAAACAAACCTGAAAAATAAAGAAATTGGATCAGTTCCGGAAAGACTGATTCCCTCATGTCGTTCCTTTCTGCTCCCCAATTTTCTGGCTGAATTCCCATCTGGAGCGTGGGTGCCCGCCATTCAGATGGTGCAAATTCCTTGTCTGGAATTTTATTGGTACCCCATGTAAGCCAAGTTATTCAGCCCCTTTCTCTCTCTCTTACTATTTTCTGGCCGAATTCCCATCTGGTGCATAGGACCCACCAAGCCTACTAACCTTGCCTGGGCTTCTAAGATCGGACCGGGGTGGGGGGCCTCAGTGCCTCCTCTCCCTTCGGGAGAACGGGAAGACGCCTGTGGCCTACGTAGGTGGTGATTGGTACCCTGTGTTAACCAAGTTATTTGGCCTCTTTTCCTCTGCTAAATTCCTAATCCCTCTCTATCTGTAATTAAATAAGTTTTTCCTAGGCCGCCTACTCCGTCCCCACCTTCAAATTACCCTGGATCCACCGGGGCTAGACCCCGTTAGTTTTCCAAATTTGCTGGCCTATTGAGTTCAGCACTTTCACAGCATCATCTTTAAGGATTTGAAGTAGTTCAACTGGGATTCCATCACCTCCACTAGCTTTGTTCATAGTGATGCTTCCTGAGGCCCACTTGACTTCACATTCCAGGATGTCTGGCTCTAGTCCAGTGATCACACCATCTTGGTCCTGGGACATGAAGATCTTTTTAGCGGCCACTGGGGAGGGGCGCGGGCGGGGGCGGGGAGGGTGAGGCAGGGGCGGAGAGGGGCACAGACCGCGTTTCCTGCGTCCAGCGCTCACTGCCCAGGGACACCCAGGCCCCAGCTTCAGCTCAGGCTCCCTGCACCGAATCCTGCGCACCAGAGCGTGTGGTCTGTGTTACCGCCATGGTTCTCCCGTGTAGCACAGCCTCACACCTGACAAAAGCCCAGTGAATATCTTTGAATAAATAATGAGGGAGATAAATGAATGCTCACCTTATTAAATTAGGAATCAGAAGAATCTCATATACTTGGTTGTAGCTGGATGTTTTACTAAAGCACTTTCTTGTAACAGAAAATCTGTAGCATGCAAGCAATTTTCTGCAAGAAGTAAATACATCAGAAATTCAAACTTTTAAAAATTTATATGCTTTGTACATTTCTAATGTACTTTTTAAGAAAAAATAAAGTATTAAATGAGAAATTAGCCTCATAACTATTTTTATCACAGCACAACTTGCGGAGAATAATGCCATGTTGCTCAAATTTCTATTCATCTTACTTAAGTCTGTGAAAATCAAAGTATCTTTTGTGTTCAGAAACTAGTTCTCTTCTCAGAGCCTCCATACACTTATGTAACTGAAAATAAGGTTTGGTACTTGGTTATGAGTCAAAATTCAATGTATTCATAGTTCATTTCTATTTGGAGACTATTCTAAAAATTCAGGTGCATATTTGGATATTCTAGTACCTATTGTATATTTAAATAGTCTCATTCGGGTGAGGATACGGTGACATAACCAGGTTATAGTTCACTCATTCATTCTCCAAAGTATTTGACATGTGTGTTCATAACCCGACTTGGGAAGGACATTTTTATTATGTGGGCAATAAAATGCCTGTAATCCATCGAGTAAGAGAGGCGGTGGCCTTATTCTGTCAGCCATCTCTAGATGCTGAGCTCCCTGAGGGCCTGGCGGTCTTGCCTGAATCCCAGCCCTGGTGTCTCCTAAGGCAGCAAGACATCATTCAAGAATCAATTCTTGCTCAGCGGGGGAACGATTGAGAAAAATGCTGAGTATTAAAAGTGGTGAAAGATGTAAGCATTTGCATACAGTTATAGGTCCTCACTGATCACCCACCTAAACCCATTCGTGATTTACAAGCCCCCTACTATCTAGCAGCTACACAGGCCTGGCCAGTTGCTGAATCCTCTGAGCATTGCTGATTCTCAAGGGGCCCCAAGAGCCGTGTTCCTGCGGGAGAGCCCTGCAGGGACCAGCCCTCCACTGCTGTGGGACCTTCTCCCCTTTACCTTCTTGATTTCTTTCTGTCTTCCTCCTGCCCTTCCTTCCTTTCCTCTCTTTTCCTTCTCTCTCTCTTTTTCTGCCCCCTATTCTTTCTGTCTTCCTCCTGTCCTTCCTTTCTTTCCTCTCTGTTTCTTTTCTGTCCCTGCTCTCTTTCACTTCAGAGAATGCCCTCAAAGTTCATCCATGTGGTTGCAAACAGCAAGATCCATTCTTTCCTGTGGCTGAATAATATTCGTTATCTGTACATATAATATACATGCATATCCGTATACATAACATATATGCATATGTATCTGATATATGCCTCAGTACACACACACACAAAGGCACTCACACACTCCACAGCTTCTTTATCCATTCATCCACAGCTGGACATTTGAGTTGCTTCCATGTCTTGGCTCTTGAGGATAATGTTGCAGTAGACAGGGGTGTGCAGATACCTTCAACATCCTGTTTTTATTTCCTTCAGTTATCTACCCAGGAGGATTGCTGGGAGTAGTAATAACCCTGTGTATCTCTTGAGGTACACCCATGCTGCTTTCTCCATCTGCCTGTAGAGGAAACTAAGGTGTGTTTTTAAAACTGTATTTGTTACACAAGAAGTGTGTTTGCATGCACCATAATTTCTTGGTTTTCTAAACTAGAAATTCACTAAAGAGTAAAAGAAAAATCTATTAATCATTTAAGAAAAACAGTATCACTTATGATCATTACCATAATTCTGTTTCATTGAACCTGACATTAATATGGGTTATGTCTAAAACTCACAACTACAGAGTGTTAAGACCTAACTGGAGCCAGGACAGGCTCTAAGGGGCAGGCTAGGTCTGAGGTTTAGTCTCTAGGAAAGCTGAGGCACTGGGAACTCCCGCAGACAGTGTAGCTTGACCAATAGGAGAACTCCCTTGAGAAAGCCCGCGCGTGTGGGAATCTAGCCACTTAGTAGATGCCAAGAGACCCTTGCAACCAATCCGCCCTTGCCTACTCTCTGTCTTTGTTCTAAGTCTATAAATACTGCTGTAATTCAGGGCTCAGGGCCCCTTGCCTTACTCCACTGTATTGGATGCGACAGGGTGCCCTAACTCAAGTTAGCAATAAATAAACTCCCTTCTTGCTTTTGCATTGCCTTGGTGGATTTGTTCTCTCAGTTTATTCGGGGACTTGGACACGGAGCATAACATTTGGGGGGCTCGTCCGGGATCCCCCTTGGACTGGGCAGAACAACTCCCCTGGTAGAAGGGGGACCTCACTAGGAGGTAAGATTTCTGAACACCGGTGTTAGTTCTGGAGAAGCTGAGCTTGAGTCCTAGCCCCAGTAGCGTATTGGGGGGGGGGCTGGGCGTGAATACAGGAATAAGTCCAATCTGAATCCGGGGCCCCAGTATTCGCATTGGGGGAGGCAACTGGCTCTGTGGATATCCGGCAGGTAAGAATAAAAGAGCCCAGAAAGACCTAGTGCTGGGCTGCGGGTGGCCATCCTGTGTTTGCGGTCTGTGTCTGGTCGTGGTGTGTGTGAGTGCCGGCACCGGCTCTGTGTTCTTCGTTTGGTCCTAGAAACTCCCAGGGCAAGCGCCTCGCATCTGCAAACATGGGACAAAGGACTTCTGCTCCTCTGACTCTTGCGACTGACCATTTCTCTGATTTTAAGTCTAGGGCACAGAAATTGTCCCTGCTGGTG
The DNA here is from genome assembly GCA_917880005.1 of Nanger dama. Taxonomy (NCBI): domain Eukaryota; kingdom Metazoa; phylum Chordata; class Mammalia; order Artiodactyla; family Bovidae; genus Nanger; species Nanger dama. The sequence continues at coordinate 676,867 of CAKJTW010000025.1, forward strand.
AGGAAAAGTAAGTTGGTAACTCTCTGCTCAGTTGAATGGCCCTCACTTGACACGTCAGCTGGCCACCAGAAGGCACCTTTATCTTGCCTGTTGTTCGAGCGGTCAGAGAGAAAGTGCTTGGTCCCAACCCACTGGGACACCGAGACCAAACTCCATACATCGCGGTGTGGCAGGATCTGGTGGAAGATCCACCAGGCTGGCTTAAACCTTGGCTTAAACCTTTTGCCCTTTCACCTTCTAACACCCCCCCCCGCCCCGCCCGTGTCTCTCCGGGGAGGGAGCGGGGGAAGGGCCGGCCGCCCCTCCCGCGGCGCCGCCGCTGTCTCTCCCACCGCGGGGCGGACTGTCCCCAGTGGGCCCGGGCGCGTCGCGCTGTCGGGCCAGGGGGTCGCGTCTTGGGGCCAAAGCCGCGGGCAGCGGGCGGGCGGAGGGGCGCGGCTGCGCTGCCGAGAGCGCTGGGGCCGGCCAGCGGCGAGCGGGCGGAGGCGGCGGCGGGAGCGGCGACCCCACTGCTCGCCCCGTGATTGGCGCGCGGCGGCGGCGGCGCTCCGCGCCTACCGGGCCCGCCCAGCGGAGGCCGGGTCCTCGCTCCGCGGTGCGGGCGTCTTCGGCGCGCGGGGCCTGCGCGGCCGGGCTGGGCCGCCGAGGATGGCCGGGAGGTGCCCTCCTCCGCTGTCCGGGCGTTTCCAGTCCGGGGGACCTGCCCAAGCAGACGGGGAGCGGCCATCCCAATACTGGCCCTTCTCTACAGTGCCCTATACAACCGGAAAGCCCCGAACACCTCGTTTTCTGAAAAACCTCAGAGTCTTATTAACCTTTTAGATTCTGTCCTCTTCACCCATAACCCCACCTGAGATGACTGTCGACAGTTGTTACAAGTGCTCTTTACCACGGAGAAACGTGACGGGATTATATCAGAATCTCGGAAAAATGTACCCGGGGTGGATGGGAGACCCACTATGCAGCCTAACCTGATCGATGAGGGGTTTCCCTTGGTGCCACCGTCCTGGGACTTCGAGCGCGCTGAAGGTAGGGAGCGTCTCCGAGTGCACCGCCAGGCTCTCATGGCCGCCTTAGAGCGGCTGCCAGGAAGCCAACCACTTTGGCTAAAATCAAACTGGTTACACAAGAGCCAAATGAGAGCCCAGCAGCTTTCCTTGAAAGATTAATGGACGCCTTCAGACAGTACACCCCTCTAGATTCCAAGCTGATGAGTCAAAGACAGCAATAGTGTTATACTTTGTAAACCAGGCGGCCCCTGATATCAGGAGAAAGTTGCAGAAGGTAGAGAGGCTGGGTGAACAGACCTTGCAGGATTTAGTAAGGGTGGTGGAAAGAGTTTTTAATCACAGAGAGACTCCGGAAGAGAGAGAAGAAAGTATTAGACGGGAGGAGAGAAAACTCAGGGCCAAAAACAAAAAGAGTTGGCCCAGATATTGTTTGCAAGGATAGAACAGGAAAGCAATTCTCAGAAGGCAAAGAAAGTTAACTCAAAGGGTGAAGAGAGGCTGGTAAAGTGGGGACTTAGAAAGGATCAGTGTGCATTTTGTAAGGGATTCAGACACTAGAAGGATGAGTGCCCCAAGAAAAATCTAAGAGACCCACCAAACAGGAGAGGTCCTCAGCATCCTCTACGGGGGCCCATATCCTCTATGCAGGAGAGGATAGCGACTAGGGGGTCAGGGCCCGGCACCCCTCCCCGAGTCCTGGGTAACTGTCAATGTGGAGGGGAAACCGGTTGGCTTCATGGTAGACACGGGAGCCCAATACTCAGTTCTAAATCAGAAAGATGGACCAATGTCCAAAAGACCAGCTGGGTACAAGGAGCCACCAGGACTAAACGATATGGATGGACCACAAAACGACACGTGAACTTGGGGGCCCAGCAGGTGACCCATTCCTTTCTTGTGATATCCGAATGCCCAGCACCCCTGATGGGAAGAGACTTGCTATCCAAGGTCAATGCTCAAATTCACTTCAACCACGGACAGATATTGGTTCTAGACGGGACCGGACATCCTATACAAGGTCTGTCTCTAGCACTGAGGGACGAATATAGACTGTACTCACCAGAGCCCCCTACAGCTATAGACCCTGCTGTGCAACCATGGATTCAAAGATATCCCCTGGCCTGGGCAGAAATAACGGGAGTGGGGCTAGCCAAACAAAGACCTCCCATCGTTGTTAAACTAAAGGCCAATGCTCTTCCTGTGAAGATAAGACAGTATCCCATGAGCCAAGAGGCCCGGCAAAAAATTACACCACACATACAGCGCCTCCTGGAGGCAGAGATTCTCAAAAGTGCCGGTCCCCACAGAATACTCCCTTATTGCCAGTAAAAAAGCCCGGGGAACTGACTTCAGACCAGTCCAAGATCTACGAGAAGTCAACAAACGGGTGAGTGACATTCATTCCACCGTTCCTAACCCTTATACTCTACTAAGCAGCCTGTCTCCAGATTATGTTTGGTATACTGTCTAAGACTTAAAAGATGCCTTTTCAGTTTGCCCCTGGCCCCCACGAGCCAAGAGATCTTTGCATTCGAATGGATAAAAGAAGGCAATCAGACCCCCAGACAGCTGACTTGGACTCGACTGCCACAAGGTTTCAAAAATTCACCCACGCTGTTTAATGAGGCTCTAGATGAAGACCTCCATGAGAAACAAGGAGTAGGAAGAAGGGTTTTAACACAGAAGTGGGGGCCGTGGAGGCGACCAGTGGCCTACCTCTCCAAGCGGCTAGACCCAGTGGCACCGGACGGCCGCCTGGCCTTCAAATTAGTGCCACCGCTGCTCTCCTGGTCCACGACGCCGATAGACTGACTATGGACAGCGACTCCTGGTCTACACGCCCCATGCCAGCGAAGGGGTTTTAAGGCGGCTAATAAAGGCCATACCGCCCCCATACTGACAGTAGGATTACCACCCCCGAGGATGGGGACCTTACCCCCGGCCCCTGAGTACTCCTCATCTGATCTTGCCTGGATTCGAGAGAATGCCGACCTCCGAGAGGGCGAAGATAGATGGTACTGAGACCCAGATGACTACTTGGTGCTTCCTGCCAACTTGGGTCGAACATCTACACCTGACCACCCATCTAGGAGAAAAAAAGACTCTAATGCTTCTCCAGACAGCACGTCTGAGGTTTCCTCGACAACAGGGGACTGTGCGAGACACAGTCCAAGCCTGCAAAGCATGCCAGCTGATGAGGCCAGGAAAAGGACAGCATGCAGGAACGAGGTACCGGGGAGAAAGACCAGAGCAGCATCGGAGATAGAGTTTACAGAGGTAAGGCCAGGCAAGTATGGATACCATTATCTGCTAGTCATGGTGGATACTTTCTCAGGGTGGGTAGAGGCCTTCTCTACTAAGGGGGAAACAGCTATGATAGTGGCCAAGAAGAGCCTAGAAGACACAGTACCTAGGTTTGGACTGCCGGTGACCACTGGCTCTGACAATGGGCCTGCTTTTGTGAGCCAGATTGTTCAGGGGCTGGCCCTGGCCCTGGGGACAAAATGGAAGTTACACCGTGAGTACAGCCCCCCAGAGCTCAGGGCAGGCTGAAAGGATGAATTGGACCCTAAAAGAAACTTTGGCAAAGTTGGCAATAGAGACTGGTGGGGACTGGGTGACCCTCCTTCCCTTCTCCCTCTTCCATGCATGTAACACCCCTACAAGCTTAACTTGACCCCTTTTGAAGTTATGTACAGAAGACCCCCTCCCATGTGCCCTATCCTCGAGGGAAATAAAACCTCCCCTGAGTTTAGGGGCGTCTCCGAGAGGCTCTGATGGCATTGAGCAAGGTACATATGTCTGGAAATTGGTCCGGGAAATACACGAGGGCCAAGACAAGGGAGCCATCCCTTCGCATGACATTGGCCCTGGAGATTAGGTGTGGGTGAAGCGGCTCCATTCTAGGACACTAGAGCCTAAATGGGAGGGTCCTTAGGTTGTGCTTCTTACCACCCGCACCGCCCTCGAGGTAGACGGCATTGGACCTTGGGTGCATTGCAATCACGTGCGCGGAGCGACTCCTGAAGAGCAACAACAGGTGCAGGCAGAATGGAAGGTAGCTGTCCATCCATCAAATCCTCTCAAGCTGAAGCTCAGCCGTCAAAATACTTCTGGCGAGTCATCATCACCATCATAGGACTGATGGCCCTATCCACTCGGGCTCACTATGAAAAAAATGTGGGAGTAGTGACTTTGCCTTGGTGCCGTTCCTCTGAAAAAGACCCCCTTGTGTGCCCAAACTGCTAACCTCACCGGACTTAATGCAACAACATGGACTGTGCCTGAGGCAGGGGGCTGGTGGGTTTGTTCCCATACCGGGCTGACACCTTGCTTACACACTTCCGTTTTCAACCAGAATAAGGAATTCTGTGTTCTAGTGGCGGTGATGCCCAAAATCCTGTATCATTCCGAGGAAGTAATGTACAATTTTGGGGATAAAAGCCCTGTCTCCCCGGTACAAGAGAGGACCTGTCACGGCCATCACCTTGGCGACCCTATTCACCCTTGGAGTAGCAGGAGCAGGTACAGGGATCGCCTCTCTGTCTACACAAACTCAGGGCTTTGCCTCCTTGAGAGCAGCTATTGATGAGGATATCAGCCGCATAGAAAAGTCCATGATGGCCCTGGAAGAGTCTTTAACTTCCCTATCGGAGGTGGTGCTGCAAAATAGGAGAGGCCTGGACCTAGTTTTCCTACAGCAGGGAGGATTGTGCGCAGCCCTAAAAGAAGAATGTTGTTTCTATGCTGATCATACTGGGGTGGTGAGAGAGTCCATGGCAAAAGTAAGAGAGGAGCTGGCTCAGAGGAAGAGGGAGCGAGAAGCCCAGCAGGGGTGGTTTGAATCCTGGTTCCATAAATCTCCTTGGCTGACCACCCTACTCTCCTCCCTAATGGGAACGCTCATCATCCTCCTGATACTCCTCGGCTTTGGGCCCTGCATTATTAATAAGCTGGTGACCTTCATTAGAGAGCGGGTTCACTCTGTACAACTATTCGTGTTGAGGCAGCAATACCACCCCTTGCCTAGGGATATAGAGGAGGATTCCTCTGTGTAGCTGAAGACAGGGGGGATGTTAGGACCTAACTGGAGCCAGAACAGGCTCTAAGGGGCAGGCTAGGCCTGAGGTTTAGTCTCTAGGAAAGCTGAGGCACTGGGAACTCCCACAGGCGGTGTAGCCTGACCAATAGGAGAACTCCCTTGAGAAAGCCCGCGCGTGTGGGAATCTAGCCAATTAGTAGATGCCAAGAGACCCTTGCAACCAATCCGCCCTTGCCTACTCCGTGTCTTTGTTCTAAGTTTATAAATACTGCTGTAATTCAGGGCTCGGGGCCCCTTGCCTTACTCCACTGTATTGGATGTGGCAGGGTGCCCTAACTCGAGTTAGCAATAAATAAACTCCCTTCTTGCTTTTGCATTGCCTTGGTGGATTTGTTCTCTCAGTTTATTCGGGGACTTGGACACGGAGCATAACAGAGTAGGGCAGTCTTCGGATAATAAATGTTACTGCTCAATTCATATTGTTTTGGAATTTGTTGATACTTGTGTGCTAAGAAGTTGAACCAGTCCATCCTAAAGGAAATCAGTCCTAAATGTTCATTGGAAGGACTGATGTTGAAGCTGAAACTCCAACACTTTGGCCACCTAATGCAAAGACATACTGTATGTGTTCTAAGTCACTTCAGTCCTGTCTGACTCTTTGCGGCCCCATGGACTACAGCCTGCCAGGCTCCTCTGTCCATAGGGATTCTCCAGGCAAGAATACTGGAGTGAGCTGTCATTTCCTTCTCCACACGTACTGTATGGTCTCACTCAAATACTGACCCTAAAAAAGGCCAAACTCAGAGAAACAGATCGGTAGGTACCAGGGTGCTGCAGTGAAAAGCCAGTTCTGACTCCAAGCTGGAGCGGTTTCTTTGACTTGCCCTCTGGTGCTTTTTATTATAATCATACATAATTGCCTACCTCAGAGAACCCTGTCGCTCTGTCGGACTGTTAAAGTGCCTTTGTTCAGAACCCTGTCCACCTGTGGATGGCAGGAGGGAAGAAATTAAATCGTCTCCTCCCTGAGGCTTGCCATTCTAGGAGATATTTGCAAGGTTACTGGCCTGTTTTCTTTGTTTCCTCACCTCCCCACTCTGATCTAAAGAAGAACCTGGCATCTAGACCCCAGTAAGAGAGTTACTGTGAGATTTTCATCAGCCATCCTTTCCTCCACAACTCATTGGCTTGTCCTGTGGAGAGCAGAGCAAGACTGGACTCTCGACTCGGTAGGTAGCAAGGGGCTTGGGAGTTGGAGGCTTGCAAAGATGTTGATCAGAGGGTACAAACTGTTCAGTTACAAGATGAATAAATTCTGGGGACCTAATGTACAGCATGGAGACTATCGTTACCAAGACTGTATTATATACTTGAAAGTTATTAGAGAGCAGATTATGAACGTTCTTACTGCTAAAAAGAAATGGCAGTTATGTGGCCTTAGCTAGCCTAGGGTGGACTTGTACACCTTAAGCTTGCACAATGTTATCAATCCTCTGGCAAAAGGATAAGGGGCCTGCAGAGGATGAGACTGTTAGATAACATCACCTACTGGATGGACATGAATTTGAGTCACTTCCAGAAGATAGTGGAGGACAGAGGAGTCTGGCTTGCTTCGATCCAGTGAGGTTGCAAGGAGCTGGACGTGACTTAGCCACCGAATAGCAGCTATCAATCACTTCCCAATAAAGCTGGAAAGGCGGCAGTCAGACAGAGTGGGCTCTCTGATTGCCCGATCTCCACTTGTCCACCCTGCCTGGGGCTTTCTCCCTGCAGGGACAGGTTACAGGGTCCCCGTCTGGACTTTCCGCTCTCCCTCCTCCAAGGCCCGTGGGCGGCTTCCCCAGGTGAAAGCCTGCGCGCACCTGTGCCGAGTAAATGTTGTGCCCTGCCCGGCAGACAGGGATTGGAAAGCATGGCAGACACCTGCTTGCTGCTTTTAAAAGGCTGGTTGCCTGCGGGGGGGGCGGGGTGGGGCGGGGGACGGGGAGGGTGTGTTTCCTGGAGATTTTCCCCAACTGTCATTCTGCGTTTGAATGAGGATGACTTGAGTCTGCGTAAGCCAGTACTGCCCTGACGATCTAGGGGACCGCTGACCAGCCGGTGCCTGCCCGAGTCCTCACTGCCCGGCAGTGGGAGGTGGGGATACCCAAGCCCAGTGCCCGGGGCGCCCGGCGTCCCAGGTCCGCGCTGTCTCCGGCAGGAACCGAGTCGATCGTGCGGTTCGGGGCGCGGCGCCGGGTGAGGGTCCCGCGCTCTTTTCTTTTCTGGATAGTCCCCGGGGCCCGACGTAGGCTGCGGACGCTGGGAAGACCGCAGGGGAGGAGTGCCAGGGACGCGGAAGGCTCCGGGCTGCGACCACCCGAGGGCGGGGAAGTCCTGGGCGGGGGGGCGCCCCCGTCAGATCCTCGGGGGAGCAGGGCTGGGGAGGGGGCGCCGCCGGGAGGAGCGCTCGACCCGGGGGCGGGTGTCCGCAGCCGCCAGACAGCAGCACCACCTCCCCCGGCGCGCGCCCCCGCGCCTCGGCCGCCGCGCGCCCCTCCTCCCCGGGGCGGGCCCGGGGCGGGCCGGGGGCGGAGCTCGGCCCCCCGCCCGCTGCCCGCCGAGCCCGAGCCAGGCCCGAGCGCAGCCCGCGCCCACAGCGGCTCGGACGCGGCGCCCCGGCTCTGGGAGGCTGGCGCGGGCCCCGGGGCGCGGGCCCGCCGAGCGGGCGGCGATGAGCGCCGAGGACCCGCGCGCCCGGGCCGCCCGCAGGTGAGTGCGCGGCCCGCCGTGGCTCCGCGGCCCCTTCCTCCCCGCGCCCCTCCTCTCGGCGCTCTTCCCCTCTGCGCCTCCTTCCTCGCGCCCGGGTCCCTGCCCCGTCCCTTCTCTGCCCGCTGTCGCCCTCCTTCCCTGCGCGCCTCTCACCTGGCGCCCCCTCGCCTTCCGGCGCCTCCGTCCCCAAGTCCCCGGCCGGTGACCCTCCGCCCTCCCACCCCAGCACCCCAGACGGAAACTCGTGGGTCCGCCTGTTCCCGAGTTGAGTCTCTGTTCCTGCGAGCTCGGCTGCTGGGCTTGGGGGTTCAGGGGCGCAGAGACCCCTGAACGCGCGAGGCGGGCGCCTCCCCGAGCCCAGCTCGGTCTTGGCGGGCCTGTGTCCGGTGCTGCCCCTACCGCGGCCGGGAGCCCCGCCACTTCGGGGGCAGCCCAGCCCTGGGTACTGGATTCGCGATACCAGCTCGGGGTGCGTGTGTGCGTGACTTTTCTCAGCCCTGCCTCAAACGGTCCCCAGCTCCTACTTTTCAGTCTCCACATTGTTGCAAGGAAGCAGCAGTGTGCCCCAAAAGAGAAACGGTAAGTTCTGGAAGAGCCTTGGAGTTGCACCCAGCCTCGCAGTGTCCGGGAGCCGTCTGAGGACAGGGGCCCAGGAGAAGCCCCCCAGCGGGACCCCCCTTCCAGTAGGGTCCCCCCACAGCCTCCCAAGCCCGGGAGAGGCAGGAGACACCCGCGTTGACTCAGCTGCCTTCTTAGGGTAACTGAGCTGCCTTTCAAGCGATCGTGGTTTGAAGGCTTTTATAATTCCTCGTGTGTCGGCATGTTTCTACACTAGGGCGGTATTATTGACGGCGTGGTTTTCTTTAAATATGTGTGGGAATAGTTGCCTCCTCCAGCAAGTTATCCCGCTCTGGGCTGCTAGGGCAACGTCTTTCAGTGAAGTTTCTGGTGAAGTTCCCTGTTGACTGTTTGAAGTACTCTGTCACCGAGGAGATTTTCAGCTGTTACAGATGGAAATTAAACTGGGAAGAGGCGCTGGAAGTAAGCTGCGTCCCTAAGGAGGGGAGGCTGGGGTCACCCCCGGGTGACAGACGTGCTCTTGGCTGGAGCTGAGGGGCTTTCCCAGGGCCCCATCTGCAGCCGCTGTGATTACCGTTCAGGAACCAAGTGGATCTGTCCTGCTGTGTAATTCACCTCCCAGAGGAGTTGCTGGCAGCCACTTCAGCTTTTAAAAAATAAGTCAGTGGTGAATCCTCAAATAAGCAGTCTGTGGAGTGCTACGTGCTGGCTCCTTAGGCACCATATCTGGGGCTCAAACATGGGCTGCACTAACCCTGTGTGCCAAGCTGTGATGCTTGCTTCCTTCGTAGCCAGAGTCTCGAGGACACGATGCCTGGCGTCCTCGTGCTGCCCAGAGTTCGTCAGCACCCGAGGACGCGGGCTGGAAGAGGAACACGGAGCTGCAAGACCAGGGGTGCTCTCTCTGGTGTGGTGTCACGGGTCCCCAGCTGCGCTGGGTGCTGGGCAAGCCGGCCCACAGCAGGCTCGCTCAGGGCTCATTTATTTATTAATCAAATGAGTCTGTTACGTGTTCTCCCTACAGGAACATTCAGAGCACACAGTCGTGGATGGAGCCTGCCTTGGCACTGCTGGCCTCTAATGGCCACTGGTTTTCACTTGAATCCCTGGCGTCTGGACAGCCGTGCGGATTTGCTGTTATCTCCTACCCTAACTGTGACATCACTGAATGTGCCTAGTTACTTATCATTTCAGTTAAGAAGGAGAACTTAGTGCTTCTAATTAGACAATGATGACATTTAAGAGAGTTGTTTTCAACCCATTATAATTCTAGCTGTAAACATCTTTTTTGTTTTTTTAAATCAGCAAAACAACATATTCTTTCTGATTGCTGCTTTGAATCATAAGAACTTGGCCTCACTTGAGTGTCCCTTGCTCATGATTGGAGCGTCCGCATCTCTTTTGCATTAGACCTGCTCCCTGGTGCACACTTTCCCTGAGTTGAGCCTTGGTTTACCTGCCTCCCCCGACTCCCTGAGGGAGAGATGCACCAGTGCGCCCGCTTTCCCGCTCAGACACTGTGGCTGGTTTGTGCTGAACACACATTTCTGTTTTTAATGCATGCTGCTGCTCCAGTGGAGGCTTCCCCTCAGGGACTGGGGGCACCAGTCGGGTGTGGATCTCACGGTGAGCATGCTGAGTGGAAGCTGAGAGCCTGTCGGGTCCCGTAAAGTGTGTGTCTGGTGACGTCACCACTTCCTCAGCTAGGTAGAGAGGTGGCTCACCTGGGACCCCCGGTAAGGGGGGAATTCTCCTGGGTAACCTAGTAACCTGGGGGATGGCTGTCCTTGTTTCATGCTTGTCATGTGTTTCTCGGGACCCCCCCCCCCCGGTAAGGGGGAATTCTCCCGAGTAACCCGGTAACCTGGGGGACCGCTGTCCTTGGGTTTCATGCTTGTCAAGTGTTTCTCGTCCTAGCTGACTCATCTTTGAGATAGGGATGAAACTTCTGATGGTGTCTGTGATGTCATAAGCAAGATGGACATCTTTAAAAATGGGGAATTACCTGATTTTTTCAGGAGATACGTGAACATTTTAACAAGATCAAGTTTAAAAAGTATGCTTATTTATTGAAACTATCTGATGTAAAAATCACTTCATGGGAAATAGATGGGGAAACAGTGGAAACAGTGTGAGACTTTTTTTTTTTGAGGCTCCAAAATCACTGCAGATGGTGACTGCAGCCATGAAATTAAAAGATGCTTACTCCTTGGGAGGAAAGTTATGACCAACCTAGATAGCATATTCAAAAGCAGAGACATTACTTTGCCAACTAAGGTCCATCTAGGCAAGGCTATGGTTTTTCCAGGGATCATGTATGGATGTGAGAGTTGGACTGTGAAGAAGGCTGAGCACCAAAGAATTGATGCTTTTGGACTGTGGTGTTGGAGAAGACTCTTGAGAGACCCTTGGACTGCAAGGAGATCCAACCAGTCCATCCTAAAGGAGATCAGCCCTGGGTGTTCTTTGGAAGGAATGATGCTAAAGCTGAAACTCCAGTATTTTGGCCACCTCATGTGAAGAGTTGACTCATTGGAAAAGACTCTGATGCTGGGAGGGATTAGGGGCAGGAGGAGAAGGGGATGACAGAGGATAAGATGGCTGGATGGCATCCCTGACTTGATGGACGTGAGTCTGAGTGAACTCCGAGAGATGGTGATGGACAGGGAGGCCTGGCGTGCTGCGATTCATGGGGTGGCAGAGTCAGACACAACTGAGCGACTGAACTGAACTAATGTAAAAATATGCCATGTTTCACCAAGTAAAGTGTGAGGAACGGCGACCTTTTATATCTGCATTTCTCTGTGGCTGCATGAGCATAAATACGGCTTTTAAAGTTTCAGCAGTAGCCCCCATGTCCCATGATGTCCCAGGAGATGTGCAGGAGGCGAGGCTGACGGCAGAGCTCCACAGACTGAATTCCAGGGAAGGGTGGCAGGTGGAGACGCTGAGCTGCTTTATCATCTGAACGGAGGGAGGGGAGCCGGGTCAGTGGGCGCTCAGCCGGTTCCCAGTCTGTGACTGGGCTCCTGGCTGCCGAATCAGGATGGCGGTGCGTGTCCTGGAGGCTCGCCTGTCACCACGGGAAGCACGTGGCGTCAGGCTCGTGGGGTCATCTCTGCACCCAGGGCCCTGTACTGTCCGCACAGAGCAGACACCTCCCTTGAGCTCGTGGACGTGAGCAGTGGGTGGCCCCAGCAGGATGGGAACTGGGGACCATGTGTCCCCCGCCACCTCCACCACCACCCAGAGAACCTGCGATTTGAGTTCTGCCGTGGTCCCGGCGCGGGTTGGAAAATAATTTCCAGACATGAGACAGAATGAGAGGGAAATGAAGTTTATTAGAGTGGGAGCCGCTGTTAGAGCAGCGGGCCAGCTGGAGGGGGAGCCGATGTTGAACAGGGGCCTCAGCGCTTTTTATCCCGGGGGTACAGGGAGTGGGCGGGGTCTTGCGGGTCACGTGCTGATTGGATGAGGCATGGGTAGTGGGAGGGGAAGGGTAGGGCAAGTACCTTCTCCCTACGCGGTAGGAGGGGAGACAGGTTAGACTCCTCCTCTGTTGGTTACAATGTGGGGGCCGGAAGGACAATAAGGGTCTGGTTTTTCTTTCCTGCATTCCAAGACCCTCCTTGGTGTTATCTGCTCTCTGGCCCGTGGGTCACCGCAGGTTCTAAGTCCTCTGAGATCTGATTCCAGCATCCTCAGAAACTCACCAGTTAGAATCTACATGCATTTTTTGAGGTGAACCAAGGCAGGTTAAAGACACACTTCTGGAGGAAGACTGCGAGAGGATTTCACGGGAAAGGGCATTTGCATTTAGACTGCGCTGTGCTGCTGCTTATTTCCCGCTGGCCGCCGCTGTCGCCCAGATCGCCGGCTTGCTGAGGGCTGGGCTTGTTCTCACTGGACACTCGAGGCCACCTTCCCCCGGGCCAGGCCGCGGTGCCTGAGCACCAGCCTCTGCATCACGGAGTCCTGCCTTCCCCACCCCTCGCCCTTCTCTTTGATGCTGGTGAACAGTGTTGTCTTTTTCAGTTGAGATTATTGGTGAGACCGTTTCTGTTTTCTACGGAAGCTTAGCTCTACATCCTGTAAACATTACTAATTAGCTGTGTTTTGATTAAGCAAAGAAGTGGGAAATTTTGAAACTTCTCTTAGTTGCTTAGTGGACCTGTTAGCAGTTGTCGCTAGAAATAGTCAGAAAAGGCCAGTTACGTGGGGGTACCCAGGGGGCCTGCCGGGGAGCCCGGCACCCTCGCTGACCTGCTTCTCCTGAGGGGGTCTCCGGAGCTGTCTCTCTGTACCTCACGCCTGGCGCTGAGTCTGGTGTTACTTACAGTCCTTACTGTGAGTGAATAAATCTGCTTGTCTTTGGACATCAACTCTGTTTTTGATAGGCACCACCATTCCTTGCCTTGCGGCACTGAGTTATCCTTGCGGTTATATAAATGGTAAGGTTCAGTATCGAGACTCAGGCTGACTTCAGCTGAAGGCAGACGCCCTGCCGCTGGGCAGTGAGTGGGAACTGCATTTAAGCGTTGACTTGAGAAGTAACTGTAATTTATATTTTGATGGAAGTAGTTTAAATGACAAATCATCGTAAGAATCAGGGGCTTCCCTGGTGGCTCAGAGGTTAAAGCGTCTGCCTGCAAGGTGGGAGACCTGGGTTCAATCCCTGGGTCAGGAAGATTCCCCGGAGAAGGAAATGGCAACCCACTCCAGTATTCTTGCCCGGAGAATCCCAGGGACGGAGGAGCCTGGTGGGTTACAGTCCACGGGGTCGCAGAGTCGGACACGACTGCTGAGTGACTTCAATTTCACTTTCACATTATAAGGATCAAATTCCATTTCTAGAATGAATGTGAATGCTCTTAATAGGAGTATAATCTGCTGTCTATTTTATGACTCATCTGTGAGAATATGACCGCATGAATGAACCCAGCTTCTACACTGGGACATTTCTGTTCATTGAACTAGTGTTTAGGGGAACAGTCTGTATTTAGAAAGTCTGACATAGCTGTCAGCTATTCCTGTCAGGAGTTACCACGCTTGGTACTGAAAATGAACAGTGGCATCTGTCAATGTTCACACACATTTTGGTGACTCGACCTTCAGAGTCTAAGTGCCGTGGGCCTCGGGGGTCCTCTGCCCAGGAGCCCCGCTCCCCCTCCCTGAGTGAGAGCTGGGAGGTGCGCTGTGAGCTCAGCAGAGCTGGCCCTCTGCTCTGGCTCTGTGAGTGGGGCGTGGGGACCTTCTGCTGTGGGTCCTTTTCTTGTTTCCAGGGAGCCTCACCCTCTGGTTAAACCACCCTTGAAGCCCATGATACCCATCGCGGGGCCCATGGGAGCCCTGCCCGGCTGGTCAGTTAACACTCCTGGGGCCCACCTCATAACCTGCTCCTGAAGCTCAGTCTCTGTTTATGCGTCAGAAGCAGCAGCAGCTCCCCCACTCGCACACCTCTCTGGACACAGCCCCCCAGCGCACACCTTCTCTGGATGCAGCCCCCCCCCAGCGCACACCTTCTCTGGACGCAGCCCCCCACCCCCAGCGCACACCTTCTCTGGACACAGCCCCCCCCAGCGCACACCTTCTCTGGATGCAGCCCCCCAAGCGCACACCTTCTCTGGACGCAGCCCCCCCAGCGCACACCTTCTCTGGATGCAGCCCCCCCAAGCGCACACCTTCTCTGGACGCAGCCCCCCAGCGCACACCTTCTCTGGACACAGCCCCCCACCCGCACACCTTCTCTGGACGCAGCCCCCCCAGCGCACACCTTCTCTGGACGCAGCCCCCCCAGCGCACACCTTCTCTGGACGCAGCCCCCCAGCGCACACCTTCTCTGGACGCAGCCCCCCAGCGCACACCTTCTCTGGACGCAGCCCCCACCCCCAGCGCACACCTTCTCTGGACACAGCCCCCCCCAGCGCACACCTTCTCTGGATGCAGCCCCCCAAGCGCACACCTCCTCTGGACGCAGCCCCCCAGCGCACACCTTCTCTGGATGCAGCCCCCCAGCGCACACCTCTCTGGACGCAGCCCCCCAGCGCACACCTTCTCTGGACACAGCCCCCCAACCCGCACACCTTCTCTGGACGCAGCCCCCCAGCGCACACCTCTCTGGACGCAGCCCCCCCCAGCGCACACCTCTCTGGACGCAGCCCCCCAGCGCACACCTTCTCTGGACGCAGCCCCCCAGCGCACACCTTCTCTGGACGCAGCCCCCCCCACCCGCACACCTTCTCTGGACGCAGCCCCCCGACCCGCACACCTTCTCTGGACACAGCCCCCCACCCGCACACCTCTCTGGACGCAGCCCCCCGACCCGCACACCTTCTCTGGACACAGCCCCCCCACCCGCACACCTTCTCTGGACGCAGCCCCCCCAGTGCACACCTTCTCTGGACGCAGCCCCCCAGCGCACACCTTCTCTGGATGCAGCCCCCCAGCGCCACACCTTCTCTGGACGCAGCCCCCCAGCGCACACCTTCTCTGGATGCAGCCCCCCAGCACACACCTTCTCTGGACGCAGCCCCCCCTCAGCGCACACCTTCTCTGGACGCAGCCCCCCGCCAAGCGCACACCTTCTCTGGATGCAGCCCCCCCAGCGCACACCTTCTCTGGACGCAGCCCCCCTCAGCGCCACACCTTCTCTGGACGCAGCCCCCCGCCAAGCGCACACCTTCTCTGGACGCAGCCCCCCCAGCGCACACCTTCTCTGGACGCAGCCCCCCAGCGCACACCTTCTCTGGACGCAGCCCCCACCCCCCCAGCGCACACCTCTGCTTCTGGTGCCCTGGAGGCTGCCCTGGGCTTTAGTGCGTGCTCCCTCTGCCCGACGCTGACCTCAGCCGGCCCGGTCTGCGCCTCCCTTCGGAACCCCAGCCCGGGCCGAGTGTCCGTCCCCGCCTGCGTCAGCCCTGCTGGCTCCAGCTGTCCTCAGCCCGCTTCTCCTCTGCCGTCGGAACCCGCTTCTGTCCAGGTGTCTGTGCCTGTGTGTTCCATGAGCCTTGTCCTGCTCGTGGGTGTACGGTGGACCAGCCACCGTCAGCGATGGCCTTTGGAAAGGGCAGGGTGGCGGCTTTGCCAGAGAGGCTGCTTGTGAGTCAGCGGGAGAGAACCCTTTCTTCCAGAAGGAGACTCAGGACTGGATGAGTCAGGTAGACCCTGGCACCCAATGGCCGATTGACATGCACCAGCTGAACTGAAGGATTCATCCCGGTTTAGGGTACTGGTGCTGTGACGGAGAGGAGGCCAGTCCTGCTTCTGGCTCTTGTTCTGGGAATTTGTAATTATGATTAGCTGGTTGGGGTTTGAATGAGACCTTGCCCTTATGTTTTTATAGCAGCTGTGTCTTCATATCAGTTGTATAAACTGGCGTCACTATTAGCGGTAAAACGTAGCACATCCTCTTCCCATCTCTGTCCTGTGAACGTCACCCTTAAAGGTTGCTCTCAGATAATCACACTTTACCGAATGACCCCGTCAGCTGACCTTTCCTGTTGCACTTGTGTGCAGTTCCTAGGCTCTGAGAGGTGTGCAATCCCGCCTCGGTGTCGCCGGGGCCGCGGGGCGCTGGGGATGCGCCGGCCCGGCCGGTGGGCTTGCTGACCACCCGGCTGCGTGGACGCCGCCAGCTTCCGCGGCTGTGGCGGGAGCCGGGCGGGAGGTTTCAGGTAGCTGCACACGCGTGTGGGCGGGTGAGCGAGAGACGCGAGCAGCGCTTCGGCCTGGGCAGGTGACCCCAGCGCTCCCCGCGGGTCTCAGCCGCTCCGCCCGCAGCCGCCGCTGCAGCCGCGACTCCAGCCTCGACTCCAGGCTCGGGGTCTGCACCCTCTTCCGTGACCCCGCAGCGCTGGCGGTGCCCGCCTCTCTGTGACTCATCGGTAAGGCCAGGAGGAGAGTGCTGAGAATCCTCCTGTCTCTGGAACAACGACCATGAATTAATTTTTGAAGAGGAAAGTTTAAAGTATTTTCTCTCTCTTCCCTCAGAACTGCATTCTGACTTATCTTTTCTAGTATGTTGGAAACTTCAAACGTAAATATTTTCCAGTTTCTCTTAAAAACTGTAAGATAAATGGTTCAATAAATTTTTAGAACAGAATTGCTTGGAGAGTTTCCTTTATTATTATACACTGAGTAGCTCTTAACATAAGCAAAGTATCTGTGACTAACTTTTACTTTCTATCTCATTGCAGTGTAACTGGTGAAGACTTAATGCAAGATTTGATGTAAAACATGGTGGATTTTTGATTCTGCAAAGACGTGACATTTTAGTGAAGCTGGGATGACGGAAGCTTTGTGAATTTCGTGCAGTTGCTTTGGAGAAAAACTCTGAAGTCACTTGCCAAAGTTACTGTTTCAGTTCAGTTCAGTTCAGTCGCTCAGTCATGTCCGATTCATTGCAACCCCATGAACCAGGGCACGCCAGCCCTCCCTGTCCATCTCCAGCTCCCGGAGTCCACCCAAACCCACATCCATTGAGTCCATGATGCCATCCAACCATCTCATCCTCGGTCGTCCCCTTCTCCTCCTGCCCCCAATCCCTCCCAGAGTCAGAGTCTCTTCCAATGAGTCAACTCTTCACATGAGGTGGCCAGAGTACTGGAGTTTCAGCTTTAGCATCATTCCTTCCAAAGAACACCCAGGGCTGATCTCCTTTAGGATGGACAGGTTGGATCTTGCAGTCCAAGGGTCTCTCAAGAGTCTTCTCCAACACCACAGTTCAAAAGCATCAATTCTTCATCGATCACCTTTCTTTATAGTCCAACTCTCACATCCATACATGACTATTGGTAAAACAATAGCATTGACTAGATGGACCTTTGTCAGCAAAGTAATGTCTCGGCAAACTAATGTCTCTGCTTTTATAATGCTGTCTAGATTGGTCAGAACTTTCCTTCCGACCAGTAAGCGTCTTTTAATTTCAAGGCTGCAGTCACCATCTGCAGTGATTTTGGAGCCCAGAAAAATAAAGTCAGCCACTGTTTCCACTGTTTCCCATCTATTTGCCATGAAGTGATGGGACCAGATGCCATGATCTTAGTTTTCTGAATGTTTTGCTTCAAGCCAACTTTTTCACTCTCCTCTTTCACTTTCATCAAGAGACTCTGGTTCTTCTTCACTTTCTACCATAAGGGTGGTGTCATCTGCGTATTTGAGGTTATTAATATTTTTCCCAGTACTCTTGATTCCAGCTTGTGCTTCATGCAGCCCAGCATTTCTCATGGTGTACTCTGCATATAAGTTAAATAAGCAAGCTGACAATATACAGCCTTGACATACTCCTTTTCCTATTTGGAACCAGTCTGTTGTTCCATGTCCAGTTCTAACTGTTACTTCCTGACCTGCATACAGGTTTCTCAAGAGGCAGGTCAGGTGGCTGGTATTCCCGTGTCTTTTAGAATTTTCCACAGTTTATTGTGATCCACACAGTCAAAGGCTTTGGCATAGTCAATAAAACAGAAACAGATGTTTTTCTGGAACTCTCTTGCTTTTCCATGATCCAGAGGATGTTGGCAATTTGATCTCTGCTTCCTTTGTGTTTTGTAAAACCAGGTTGAACATCAGGGAGTTCACGGTTCACATATTGCTGAAGCCTGGCCTGAAGAATTTTGAGCATGACTTTACTAGTGTGTGAGATGAGTGCAATTGTGCGGTAGTTTGAACATTCTTTGGCATTGCCTTTGTTTGGGATAGGAATGAAAACTGAACTTTTCCAGTCCTGTGGCCACTGCTGAGTTTTCCAAATTTGCTGGCATATGGAGTGCAGCACTTTCACAGCATCATCTTTCAGGATTTGAAACAGCTCCACTGGAATTCCATCACCTTCCCTAGCTTTGTTCGTAGGGATGCTTTCTAAGGCCCACTTGACTTCTCATTCCATGATGTCTGGTTCTAGGTGAGTGGTCACACCATCAAGATTATCTGGGTTATGAAGATCTTTTCTGTACAGTTCTTCTGTGTTTTCTTGCCACCTCTTCTTAATATCTTCTGCTTCTGTTAGGCCCCCTACCATTTCTGTCCTTTTGAGCCCGTCTTTGCATGAGATGTTCCCTGGTGTCTCTAATTTTCTTGAAGAGACCTCTGGTCTTTCCCATTCTGTTGTTGTCCTCTATTTTTGTGTGTGTTGATCGCTGAGGAAGGCTTTCTTGTCTCCTTGCTAGTCTTTGGAACTCTGCATTCAGATGGGTATATCTTTCCTTTTCTCCTTTGCTTTTTGCTTCTCTTCTTTTCACAGCTATTTGTAAGGCCTCCTAAGGCAGTCATTTTGCTTTTTTGCATTTCTTTTTCTTGGGGATGGTCTTGATCCCTGTCTCCTGTACAGTGTCACAAACCTCTGTCCATAGTTCATCAGGCACGCTCTCAGATCTAGTCCCTTAAATCTATTTCTCACTTCCACTGTATAATCATAAGGGATTTGATTTATGTCATACCTGAATGGTCTAGTGGTTTTCTCCACTTTCTTCAATTTCAGTTTGAATTTGGTAATAAGGAGCTCATGATCTGAGCCACAGTCAGCTCCCGGTCTTGTTTTTGCTGACTGTATAGAGCTTCTCCATCTTTGGCTGCAAAGAATATAATCAGTCTGATTTCGATGTCGACCATCTGCTGTTTAGAATTGGAAATGCAATGGGAATCAGGATTTAGTGCTAAAATCTCTTGTGGTTGAGGTCAGTGGTATTTTGAAAAGAAATCGTTTCACTTAAGATCCAGAAAGATATAAGAAATAATTTTAATGTACAGAATTTTTAATTTTAATTTTAGAATGTAATATAAATAATATTTGTGTATTTTTATATTTTAACGTTGCTGTTGTTTGTTCAGCCACTAAGTCGTGTCCGACTCTGTGACTCCGTGGACTGCAGCCTGCCCGGTTCCCGCCCTTTGCCATCCCCAGAGTTTGCTCAGACTCGTGCCCGCTGAGCCAGCAACCCCAGTGTTGGCGCAGTTACAATGCAGGCAGTTCTTAGCGACGTTCAGGATTTGGGAAAAATGTTCACCTTCGTGGCTCAGACAGTAAAGTTTCTGCCTGCAATGCAGGAGACCTGGGTTCTATCCCTGGGTTGGGAAGATCCCCTGGAGAAGGGAAGGGCTCCCCACTCCAGTATCCTGCCTGGAAAATCCCAGGGACAGAGGAGTCTAGTAGGCTGCATGGTCCATGGGGCCACAAATAGTTGGGCATGACTGAGCAACTAACACTTCCACATTTCAAAACCATCGTATTTAAGATTTAAGAACTTAGAATACAGTTCTAAAAGAAGGCTGAGCACAGAAGAATTGACGCTTTTGAACCGTGGTGTTGGAGAAGACTCCTGAGAGTCCCTTGGACTGCAGGGAGATCCAACCAGTCCATTCTGAAGGAGATCAGCCCTGGGATTTCTTTGGAGGGAATGATGCTAAAGCTGAAGCTCCAGTACTTTGGACACCTCATGCAGAGTTGACTCATTGGAAAAGACTCTGATGCTGGGAGGGATTGGGGGCAGGAGGAGAAGGGGACGACAGAGGATGAGATGGCTGGATGGCATCACTGACTCAATGGGTGTGTGTTTGAGTGAACTCCGGGAGTTGGTGATGGACAGGGAGGCCTGGCGTGCTGCGATTCATGGGGTTGCAAAGAGTCGGACACGACTGAGTGGCTGGACTGAACTGAACTGAAAGATGAATAATGACATGCTCGGTCATATACATGTTAACTACCCCTCCTCTTTATATAAAATAGATTTGTTCTAACTACCAAAATGAAATAGGAAAAAATAACTGATAGCATACATAGGAAGTGCAATGCTTAGATCCAACCAGTCCATTCTAAAGGAGGTCAGTCCTGAACATTCATTGGAAGGACTGTTGCTGAAGCTGAAACTCCAATACTTTGGCCACCTGATGTGAAGAGCTGACTCATTAGAAAACGCCCTGATACTGGGAAAGAGTGAAGGCAGGAGGAGAAGGGATGACAGAGGATGAGATGGCTGGATGGCATCGCTGACTCGATGGAATGAGTTTGAGCAAGCTTCGGGAGTTGTTAACAGACAGGGAGGCCTGGCGTGCTCAGTCGTGTGCAAAGAATCGCACACGACTGAGTGACTGAACTGAACTGATGCTTAGATAAGATTTAGTCATGTTAAAACTTAATTTCTAAGTCGGATAATGTAGTTCATTAATTTGATATGAGCATATATAACACGTTATGCTAAATTCAGTTCAGTCACTCAGTCGTGTCCCACTCTTTTGACCCCGTGGACTGCAGCACTCCAGGTCTCCCTTTCCATCACCAACTCCCAGAGTTCACTCAAACTCATGTCCATTGAGTCTGTGATGCCATCCAACCATCTCATTCTCTGTTGTCCCCTTCTCCTCCTGCCCTCAATCTTTCCCAGCATCAGAGTCTTTTCAAATGAGTCAGTTCTTCACATCAGATGGCCAAAGTATTGAAGTTTCAGCTTCAGCATCAGTCCTTCCAATGAATATTCAGGATTGATTTCCTTTAGGATGGACTGGTTGGATCTCCTTGCAGTCCAAGGGACTCTCAAGAGTCTTCTCCATCACCGTAGTTCAAAAGTATCGATAATTCAGCACTCAGCTTTATAGTCCAAGTCTCACATCCATACCTGACTACTGGAAAAACCATAGCTTTGACTAGATGGACCTATATCGGCAAAGTAATGTCTCTGCTTTTAATATGCTGTCTATGTTGGTCATAACTTGACTTCCAAGGAGCAAGCGTTTTTAATTTCATGGCTGCAGTCACCATCTGCAGTGATTTGGGAGCCCAAGAAAATAAAGTCTGTCACTGTTTGGATTGTTTCCCCATCTATTTCCCATGAAGTGATGGGACCAGATGCCATGATCTTAGTTTTCTCAATGTTGAGTTTTAAACCAACTTTTTCACTCTCCTCTTTCACTTTCATCAAGAAGCTCTTTAGTTCTTCTTCACTTTCTGCCATAAGGGTGGTGTCATCTGCATATCTGAGGTTATTGATATTTCTCCCGGCAATCTTGATTCCAGCTTGTGCTTCTTCCAGCCCAGAGTTTCTCATGATGTAGTCTGCATATATGTTAAATAAGCAGGGTGACAATATACAGCCTTGTTGTACTTATTTCCATATTTGGAACCAGTCTGTTCCATGTCCAGTTCTAAGTGTTGCTTTTTGACCTGCATGCAGATTTCTCAGGAGGTAGGTTAGGTGGCCTGGTATTCCCATCTCTTTCAGAATTTTCCACAGTGTATTGTGATCCACACAGTCAAAGGCTTTGGCATAGTTAATAAAGCAGAAATAGATGTTTTTCTGGAACTCTCTTGCTTTTTCCATGATCCAGCGGATGTTGGCAATTTGATCTCTGGTTCTTCTGCCTTTTCTAAATCCAGCTTAAACTTCTAGAAGTTCATGGTTCACATACTGTTGAAGCCTGGCTTGGAGAATTTTGAGCATTACTTTACTAGCGTGTGAGATGAGTGCAATTGTGTGGTAGTTTGAGCATTCTTTGGCATTGCCTTTCTTTGGGATTGGAATGAAAACTGACCTTTTCCAGTCCTGTGGCCATTGCTGAGTTTTCTAAATTTTCTGGCATATTGAGTGCAGCACTTTCACAGCATCATCTTTCAGGATTTGAAACAGCTCAGCTGGAATTTCATCATCTCCACTAGTTTTGTTCATAGTGATGCTTCCTAAGGCCCAGTTGACTTCACATTCCAGGATGTCTGGCTCTAGGTTAGTGGACACACCATTGTGATTATCTTGGTCACGAAGTTCTTTTTTGTACAGTTCTTCTGTGTATTCTTGCCAACTCTTCTTAATGTCTTCTGCTTGTCCTTTATTGTGCCCATCTTTGCATGAAAAGTTCCCTTTGTAGCTAATTTTCTTGAAGAGATCTCTAGTCTTTCCCATTCTATTGTTTTCCTCTATTTCTATTTCTTTGCATTGATCACTGAGGAAGTCTTTCTTATCTCTCCTTGCTACTCTTTGGGACTCTGCATTCAAATGGGTATATCTTTCCTTTTCTTCTTTGCCTTTCACTTCTCTTCATAGCTGTTTGTAAGGCCTCCTAAGACAACCATTTTGCCTTTTTTTTGCATTTATTTTTCTCGAAGATGGTCTTGATCCCTGCCTCCTCTATAATTTATGTCACGAACCTCCGTCCACAGTTCATCAGGCACTCGTCTATCAGATCTAGTTCCTTAAATGTCTTTCTCACTTCCACTGTATAATCATAAGGGATTTGATTTAGGTCATACCTGAATGATTTAGTGGTTTTTCTGAACTTTCTTCAATTTCAGTCTGGATTTGGCAATAAGCAGTTCATGATCTGAGCCACAGTTAGCTCCCAGTCTTGTTTTTGCTGACTGTGTGGAGCTTCTCCATCTTCGGCTGCAAAGAATATAATCAATCTGATTTCAGTGTTGACCATCCAGTGATGTCCATGTTAGAGTCTTTTCTTGTGTTGTTGGAAGAGGGTGTTTGCTATGACCAGTGTGTCTTGGCAAAACTTTGTTAGCCTTTACCCTCCTTAATTCTGTATTCTAAGGCCAAATTTGTCTGTTACCCCAGGTGTTTCTTGATTTCCTGCTTTTGCATTCCAGTCCCCTGTAATGAAGAGGACATCTTTTTGGGTGTTAGTTATTGAAGGTCTTGTTGGTCTTCACAGAACCGTTCAACATCAGCTTCTTCAGCATTACTGGTTGGGGCATTGACTCGAATTACCATGATATTGAATGGTTTGCCTTGGAAATGAACAGAGATCATTCTGTTGTTTTTGAGATTGCATCCAAGTACTGCATTTCAGATTCTTTTGTTGACTATGTTAAATTAAGTAACAGAAAACTTACTACGATGAAGAGGATAAAGCTGGCAGTTAAAGACAGGAGGTAAAATTGAAAAGCTTTCCCATCAGGACAAGACGCAAAACACTGGCTAAGACTGAGGAGTCTTGCGCATTCTCTTTCTGATATGGGTGGAGCCAGCCCCGACCTTTGTGCATGGATGCTCCTTCCTTCACTTTATCAAATTCCACTGTGACCTGTAGGTCCTCTCATTGTTGTCAGGGTGGAGTTGAAGTGCTTTTGGATTTGTGGTCTCCGTGTTCACAGGTGGGCAGGAGGAGGTGGGGGTTGGTTTGGACCCTGCACTGCAGGGTCTGGAATAGGGCGGAGACTGGAGTCCTGGGGAGAAAGAGACGGTGGTTCAGCCAGTGGAGTCCCTGAAGGGTCAGGGCGCTGGGTGTGGCCACGTTTGCTGTGAAAGCCCCCTGCTGCCCTGGGGCTGGGGCGGGACGGGGAGGACTGAGGCGGCAGGGGTGCGGCTGGACCTCAGAAGCAGGTCACAAGGCTGCATCAGCCCTCTCCCCGGTCCTTCCCTGTGGGATCCTGGCTCTTTCTATCACCTCGTTCGGTTTAAATCTCTTTATTTCACATTTCAGAATTTGCGTGAATAGTAACATAATGTTCCTGCCTCAGTGTGGAAAATGTGTAGAATGTTGAACAGTGTGGGAAAGTGTGTGACTTGGACTCGTGAGCGCAGGCAGCACTCTACGCGCTTCTGGCCTGTTTTGCTATGTACCCTGTCAGGCAAAACCATCCATTAGGTGCAGTTTTTGTCTGCATTTTAAATTGTCTCTTTATAAAATGATGATTTTCACACTTTTTAGATATATTCATCAATACTGCCAAATCTCTGCTCAGTAGTCTATTGTATCAGCAGAGAGGCTTTGCAGCTGTTCCCAGAAAGGGTTTAGTGGTGAAGTCTGCTTGTTTGTGGGATATGGCACAGCCCCTCCAGGTTGCTCTTGCCAGCTTGCTCCTCTGTGGCTAAGCTGACTGTGTCCCTTAGGAATCCTTGGTAGCTGATAAGTTTACTCACGGTTCATAATCCCATGGGGAAAAATGCCAGATTTCTAAATCCCACAGGCCTTTCCAGTTCTCAGGCTGGTTGTTTTCATTCATCAGAAATGCACCAGTAAGTCATGTTTGGGGGATGGATTTGTGTGATTCATTTTCTAAATCTAGCCTCTCTCCCCCGACTGTGGAGGGAAGAAGGCAGTGGGGTGGCGCTCTCCAAGGTGCTGAGGGAAAAGAAACACCAGCAGTTCGACATGTTATGCCCAGCAGAGCTGCTCATCAGAGCTGAGGATGCCGGAAAAGCAGGTCCAGGTGGATGAGAGAAGAGTGTGTTCCTGCAACAAGACCCGGGAGCCCCCAGAGACGGCGGCCAGTGGGCACAGACCCCCTGTGCCCTCTGCTGGCGGGGGGTGCTCTCTTGCCTGTTAGCCTCAGGAGTGAGGCTCCATTGCTGGTTTCTCTAGAGGCCCTTCCCACCTCTCGCCCTTTTCCTGTGCTGTGCCTTAGTCACTGCAGGTGTTCCTTCTGGGATCCCCGTTCTTCCTAAAGAACATCCTTAGAGGTGGCAAAGGTCTCTCTAGGACTGAAATTGCTCCTTTTGCCACACCTTGCTTCTGGAAAGACTTACAGAATTCCAGTTTATTTTCTTGTTGCTATTTTGGAAGTATATTTCCTCTGATGCCCATTGTTGCTACTCAGAGCTCTGCCATCAGTGGGCTTGCTGTGGGTCAGCTGACTGTTTGCATCTGTGTCTGAAAGACCTTTTTTCCCTTTGTGTTATTCAGTTTCATGATGGCCTTGGCTCTAAGCAGTCCTCTCGCATTTTCTCTGAGAATTCTGCTCCTCTGCACAGCACCTCTTCTCTTTGTGGGGAATTTCACCTGGACATGGGGGAATGTGAAGTATTACTTATTTTCTTGTATGTTTGATTATTTCTCTTTGTGTTTCTTAGAAAGCTGATGGTCAGCATTCTTTGCAAACTATATTTCTTTAAACTTTGTCTCTCAGTGTTATAAGATTGGGAATGGTGTTTATAATGCAGAAGCCATAAGAAAAAGGCAGATAGACTATTAAGAAATGTTTCTAATCTCAAAAAAATAGACAAATTAGAAAATTAAGTCAAAACAAGATAGAAAATTATTTCTAATATAAATGATAATTGAAGAGCTATATTTTTAGTTAAAAAAGACTTCCAAGATTGCAAAAAGAACCCAAGAGGGAAAAAAATGTACAAAGGATATAAACTTGGCTTTAAATAAAGAGCTGATAGCTAGTCATAACTATATGGAAAAGATTCGTCCTGCCCCAGCCGAAGCGGGGGGGCCTGCAGGTTCCGGGGTCTCCTCTGCTGGTGACGGTGTCTTCAGCAGTGAAGCAGCTGCTGCCTCCTGTGCGGTCTGCACGCCACTGGCCACTGCTGTCTGCCCCGCCCCGGCAGGGTGCTGTGCTCCAGACGCAGAGTGTCAGTCAGACGAGGGCTGCCGCTCTTTCGCCGGCAGGAGGGCACGCCAGGACCCCCTCGGGAGGTTAGAGTCTGGGGAATCTTCCAGACCTACCTGTGTCTCCCGGGGCTCAGCTGTGCGCCCTCAGTCCCACTGTGCCACTCCTCAGCCATGAGCAAGGCCGCATCCATGCTTCTGGAGAGCCTGCCAACAAGGTTCTTGGGGATGCAGCACACGTGCTTTCAGCCACAACGTTTTCTCATTTGCTCTTTAATCCTTGCAGTGACTCATGGTTTACAAGGAAGCACATGGTTCACTTTCCAGATGCTTCAGGGTTTCTAGACACTCATGTTTAATCTGTTGTGAATGGGGACATACTTGGTCCCCCTGGCACGCGATGTGAGTTAGACTGTTGAAGGCTGTGTGTTCATGGGCGCCTGGCTATGCTGCTCAGCACCAAGCCTGAGGACTCAGCGAGGGCTCCTCTTCTCCGCAGGTCTCATAGGAAAGGCCTGAAGTGCCATTCTTGGTCCCACAGAAACTCAGTGATGGGCTGGTCGCACGGAGGGGACAGGCTGGGTCCCGGTGTGGCTGATCCCTGTGGGCTCAGCACTGTGCGGTGGTGACGTCAGGCTGCCAGGGGTCAGTCCCCAGGCCGCATCGTGTCTGCCCTCCTGCTGGCACAGAGGCAGCATCCGTCCCGGACACGGACGGGGCCAGAGGCAGAGCCAGCAGTCCTGGTGTCGGTGGGTCTAGGGGTCTGGGGACAGCTGGGAGCGGCCTCTCCCGCCGTCTCGCTGACCCCTTGACCCCGTGTCTCCTGGGTGGTGGACTGAACTGGCTTCTTCACCTCCTGAGTTGCCTCTGGGGAGCTGGGTAGCATCTGAAACTTTCCTAGGGCTTTGCGCTGAGGGATTTCTTCCTCAAAACGTGTTTTTCGGAGAAGACCTCCTTGCCTGTGATCTTTTCTGTCCTCCTCTCACGAGGCGTTTCTCTTTCGTGAGACTGCAAGAACAGGAACCATCAGTGCCACTTCCTATGCAAACGTGTGCGCTGCTTTCAGCTGCCAGAGCGACTTTCCACTTAAAGATGTTTTAACTCTTAATGTTGTATTTGCAACTTTCTAGCCCCGTGAATGCCCACAGAGTGGTGATACCTTTTAACCAAGTTGTTGCTGAAATTTACAGAAAGAGACTCTCATTTAATGTAAATTATATGCAATGAAATAATTTACGAAAGTACTGTACAACATTTTTGTTAAGGAATATGTAGACATATTGTCATTCAGAATCTCCAGTGAAAGAAATTCCACCGACGTTAGGTGACCTTAAGATCTGATGCTTTGGTTGCAGTCTGTGACCTCGTGGGGAACCACATGTCTCATTACAGCCTGTCTCAAACTTAGCGATCAGATTAGCCTTCTTTTGTCTTGTAGTTAATTCTTTATCACACACTCTACAGTCTAACCAGGTGTCATGTGTAAGGATCCAGTTTTTAACCACAGCTCAGGGTTAGGGCCTCTCTTTGCATGTAAAACAGATGAGAAAGGGTGATTTTCATAGTAAACAGCAAAACGAGAGAAAGTTCAGCAAAACTGAAAGCCTCTGATGATGAGTCATTCATGAAGGCTCTGTTTCCTCCGGATCTGGGGGCAAAGCACCACCTTCAGGGACCGTTGTGTTCTCGAGTCACTGGGACTCCACACAGAGAGAGCAACACTTTTGGATGACAATATCCACATTTTCACCCACTGTTGTATATTTCAATTCAAGATAAAGTGAAATTATGGTTTATCATCTGTTTTACCAAGAATACAGTGGTTTTTGCAGAGCTTGTATTTGCAACCAGATGTTTATCTGAAAGTTTAGCCCCGTGAGCTCTCTGACACAAGTGTAATAAGTGGACTGATCTGGAATGCTCTGCTTTTTAATAAAAATAGAGGCATGTAACGAAAGCTTGTTTTACATGCTTCATGGAGAGAAGATGCTTTTGTTTCTCTTGGACAGCGGTGACAGACATGGTGCCGGAGGGCAGCTGGCTAATTCTCTAGCCCAGGTCTGGACGCAGGACCAGTTCCTTATCCTGGTGGCCTGTCGGGGCCCTGCTCTCTGGACACAGGACCGGTTCCTTATCCTGTGGCCTGTCGGGGCCCTGCTCTCTGGACGCAGGACCGTCTCCTTATCCTGTGGCCTGTCGGGGCCCTGCTCTCTGGACGCAGGACCGGTTCCTTATCCTGTGGCCTGTCGGGGCCCTGCTCTCTGGACGCAGGACCGTCTCCCTTATCCTGTGGCCTGTTGGGGCCCTGCTCTCCCTGGTCTTCCACGTTGTCCCCGGGTGAGAGCTGACGCTCGGAGCTGGCATTCCAGCCCCGAGTGCCACGTCCTCGGCTTCAACACTGCGGCATCTGCACCCACTTGGCTGTGTGCCCGGGGGCAGCGGGCATGAGCAAGTCGGGGACAAACCCCCACCTCCTTCAGAACCTGCGGCGCCATCGGGAGGCACCCGGGCGGGCTGCTCACGGCGCGGAACGCGCCCTGCTGGCCTGCCTCCTGTTGCAGGTGTCCTCTCCCTCTGCCCACTCTTTCTCCCTGTGCCCTGTGCACCTCTGCCTGAGCAGCGCACGGTTTAGAGGAGGTGACCCGGCGTGGCACGTGGTCCCTGATCGGCCAGGGTCTCGTTTCAGCAGGTCAGGGCCCTTCTCTGCTGGGGCCTCCTTTCTGCCTGGTGTGACCCACCCGTTCCCCACGTTCCCCACAGCCCCTGCACCCTGCAGACCCCCTGTGCTGCGCGCCCCTTGGTGATGGTCAGGGTCCGGAGGGCAGAACCCGGCGCAGGATCCAGGGCGGTGCGGGGCGTGTGAGCTTGGAAGCCCAGGGAGGAGGCCGTCGTCGGTGCTGGCTCTGGGGGCGGGACCACCGGACCGCTTTCCGGTCCCGAGCCCAGGTCTGAAGTCTGCAGGTCCGGGACTGGATTTTCAATAGGAGAGAGGGAGTTTTAGCACCAGAGTTTAACCGGGATGGACGTAGACTTTTTCGTTTCTTTTACAGGGTTTTTTCTTTGTAGCAATAGTAAGGAGATGTGCAGAGCTACTCAGTTTGCTGGGAAAGATGCTCTGGACACAAGTGCATTGTACATTGCTTGGTTCCCAGGAAACCTTTGTCCATTTTTCCCTGAGAGCAATCACCTCAATTTGTGAAGATGTAAAATCCAATCATCACGTGTTGCTGAAGAACCAAATGTGTGTGAATCACTCTTTCTTAAACACAATCTGGTTTCCAAGGAAGAAAAACTGCCTCCTGAGGAAAACCGTACCTCCTGTAGATGAATTACCTTTTCCTCAGTGAATAAGTAGCAGATTCTGAAAAAGAAAATCTACCCAAACGTGTGCCTGGTTTCATTAGAGGAAAGCCTAGTTGCTTTTCTTTTTCTTTTGGGCAAATCAGAAACTGGCGAGAAAGGATTTCATGCTACAGCAGAGTGTATGGCTAAGACATTTCCCTCTTCCAAAGCAGCAGGGTTTGTGTCTGCTGATGGGTGTCTGTTTCTCTCAGTTGGCATTTTCTTCTCTAGGAGGTGGGAGAAACCAGATTCTCCACCTGAATTTTGGGGCTTCTGCTGGTGACAGCCCTCTTCTGCGGCTTGCGTGGTGCTGGTCCAGGCAGAGATGTCCCCACAAGGATGAAATCTGGCACCCGGGGACATCTGTGCTTTAGCTCAGAGCGTGTCTACAGAGAGTCCGAGACAGCACTGGCACCCCACTCCAGTGCTCTTGCCTGGAAAATCCCATGGACCGAGGAGCCTGGTGGGCTGCAGTCCATGGGGTAGCTAAGAGTCAGACACGACTGAGCGGCTTCACTTTCACTTTTCATTTTCGTGCATTGGAGGAGGCACTGGCACCCACCCCCGTGTTCTTGCCTGGAGAATTCCAAGGACGGCGGAGCCTGGTGGGCTGCCGTCTGTGGGGTCACACAGAGTCAGACACGACTGAAGCGACTTAGCAGCAGCAGCAGCACAGAGTAACTTTCCTTGAAGAGAGAAACTGACTCTCGGTACACTGGTCCCTCAGGACCCCAGCCAGAGCCTGGCTGGCTGAGCTGACATCCCAGGAAGGCTTGTCCCCACAAGCCCACGAGGACCCCCTCCTCTGCAGGACCGGGGACCTTCCCCCAGGGAGCCCTTCCCAGAATCGACAGGACTGTTGCTGCTTTGGGATGGACCCTCATAACTATTCAGCTTATTCTTACAAGAGTTACTAGTGTTAAGGCAGGGAGGTATTACCACGGCTTCATGGATGGGAGAGAGAATAGAGGAAATGATCATGCTCAAAGACCCAAGCTGTTTATTTATTTTGAGAAGCAAAGTGAGGGAGAGAGGAGAGAAGGGG
Source organism: Nanger dama (assembly GCA_917880005.1). Lineage (NCBI taxonomy): Eukaryota > Metazoa > Chordata > Mammalia > Artiodactyla > Bovidae > Nanger > Nanger dama. The sequence goes on from CAKJTW010000025.1 coordinate 706,904, forward strand.
AGAGGCCTCTTATCTTTGCTCCCATTTTTTCCAATGTGAGTGATTGGATTATATGCTAAAATTATGGATATAAAATGCATGTGTGTGTATTTTCCTGCAAATAGGAAACCTGTAAAATCATATAACCTTTTTTGAGAGAGATCAAACTGAGAGAATTTCATATTTGCCAAACGTCCACTTTCCCCTTACACCACAAGGCTGGAGGGCTGGGGCAAAGGGCGAGGGCACGTGGTGCGGCGGGATGGTGTCTGCTCGCTGCTCCTCAGTTCTGAGCACAGCCAGGGGACCTCCTGGGATCTCATAGCAGGGATCTCCTGGGATCTTCTCTCAGGGGACCTCCTGGGATCTTGTGTTAGGGACCTCCTGAGATGATCTATCAGGGGATCTCCTGGGAGTCTCATGATCTCTGGGACCTCCTAGCCACTCTTCTCTCAGGCTCTAACAGGGTTGTTTTGGAGAGAGGAACAGAAAGTAACTACACCTTCTGAACAAGAGAAAATCTCACATGGGATCGGCTTTCTGTTTTCATTTCCACGTTCTTAAAGATGGTGGCCAACTGGATAATGTGAACTGAAACAATTAGACAGTGCTTTCTGTGAAGGGGCTGGAGTTTGGCAAGTGCTCTGAGTCCACAACGCTGAGTTACAGGAAGCAGAGAAGAACACTTGGAGCAGTGTCCAGAAGCTCAGGCCGAGGCAGGAAGAGACCCATCAGCCAGAGTCATTCCTGAGGCTGCTGTCTTCTTAAAGAGCCCAGAGCTTTGGAGGCTCCCAGCAGTTCTGTGAAAGATCCAGGGAGACCGCTTCCTTAGCGAGTGGGGCAGTTTTTCTTCCTTAAATAGAGGATTTGTTCCTGTAGTAGATAAGACAAAATGTTGTACTGTTCAAATTAAAGAACAGATTGTGTTGTTTAAAGAAAATGTCCTTGGCATTCCTGAAAAATGAAACGTCTTAGAAAAGCCAGTAAAATGCTCAGCATTTTCAGGGTGAATAGCTAAGGGCTAAACTTTACAGAATATTCCTAAAATACAATATATTTTACTCATTAATAGCTTTAAAGTTGAAATATTACTTTGTAGTTAATCTGTCGAGTGACTCATTATACTATACATTTACATATATATATATAAACAAATAATTTTCTGACACAGATTTTTGGAAAGTTGATTATTTACTTAATACTGGGCCAAGTTGTTTGAAAAATGCACAAGTTACAGAAAACATGGGAAGATGGATGCCCGTCTGGCCAGAGGGCGTGTCTGAGTGACAGCGGGTGGTGGCAGGCTCAGCTGCCCGGCCTGGCTGTCCTGGGGACCACGCAGAGGTGACCTTCAGAAGTCAGGAGTGGTCGTGGAAGGCGCTCTAGGGCAGAGCCTGGGGCCAGATGGTGAATTCCAATGGGGGTCCATCCATACCCTGATTCTGGAACCTGCAAACCTTTCAGAGCAGGAGAGCACACACAGCTGTGACGTGATGGCAGTCATTCCAGGTTGCTAAGGTAACTGTGGAAAATTCTGAGAGAGATGGGAATACCAGGCCACCTAACCTGCCTCTTGAGAAATCTGTATGCAGGCCAGGAAGCAACAGTTAGAACTGGACATGGAACAACAGACTGGTTCCAAATAGGAAAAGGAGGATGTCAAGGCTGTATATTGTCACCCTGCTTATTTAACTTATATGCAGAGTACATCATGAGAAACGCTGGGCTGGAAGAAACACAAGCTGGATTCAAGATTTCCGGGAGAAATATCAGTAACCTCAGAAATGCAGATGACACCACACTTATGGCAGAAAGTGAAGAGGAGCTAAAGGGGTTCTTGATGAAAGTGAAAGAGGAGAGTGAAAAAGTTGGCTTAAAGCTCAACATTCAGAAAAGTAAGATCATGGCATCTGGTCCCATCACTTCATTGGAAATAGATGGGGAAACCATGGAAACAGTGGCAGACTTTATTTTGGGGGGCTCCAAAATTACTGCGGATGGTGATTGCAGCCGTGAAATTAGAAGACGCTTACTCCTTGGAAGAAAAGTTATGACCAACTTAGATAGTATATTCAAAAGCAGAGGCATTACTTTGCCGACTAAAGTCTGTCTAGTCAAGGCTATGGTTTTTCCTGTGGTCATGTATGGATGTGAGAGTTGGACTGTGAAGAAGGCTGAGCACCGAAGAGTTGACTCACTGGAAAAGACTCTGATGCTGGGAGGGATTGGGGGCAGGAGGAGAAGGGGACGACTGAGGATGAGATAGTTGGATGGCATCACGACTGAGCGACTGGACTGAACTGAACTGAAAGACACAGTGCAGTGAAGTGGTTCTAAAGCTTGCCATTAAAACTTGAATTTGCGTTAGGGAGAAATTTGTCTTTAAAAAAAACAGTGTTTGAAATATGCTCTACTGAAATGCTACTCAACCACTGTTTTTAGTACCAAGTGATAATAAATAAGGGATAATAAATAAAGTGAAGGCTGTTTTTGTAATTCAAAATTATGATGGCTTGCTGACAAATTAGTAAATTCCTCTGAATTTTGACCACATGCTTTGTTCTTATATACTGAATTGATGCTTTTGAACTGTGGTGTTGGAGAGACTCTTGAGAGTCCCTTGGACTGCAAGGAGATCCCACCAGTCCATTCTGAAGGAGATGAACCCTGGGATTTCTTTGGATGGAATGATGCTAAAGCTGAAACTCCAGGAGTTTGGCCACCTCATGTGAAGAGTTGATTGGAAAAGACTCTGATGCTGGGAGGGATTGGAGGGAGTAGGAGAAGGGGATGACCGAGGATGAGATGGCTGGATGGCATCACGGACTCGATGGATGTGAGTCTGAGTGAACTCCGGGAGATGGTGATAAACAGGGACGCCTGGCGTGCTGCGGTTCATGGGGTCACAAAGAGTCGGACACGACTGAGCGACTGAACTGAACTGAAGGTAAGTGGGGACCTGTGTGGCTCCTCTTGGTCATTCTAGGAGGTTTGTAAAGAACTTCCAGGAAAGCAGCTGGGGCCTTGCACTTCCTTTGTAGAGGTGATAGAGGGCTGTTTGGGCTATCTTATCAAGTGAGCTTTGATCATCTGCCTGTTCTAACACTCTTGTTAATTTCATCCTTGCCATCCACCTTCACGCCGCACAGCTGTCCACAGCATTCCCTCCTCCTCTCTGACCCTTGGAGCTCCAGTTGCATCCTGTCTGTGAGCCTCTACCCTCCTCTTCCTCTCCCCATTTCCCCAGATCCTTTAGCTAACGAGCTCTCTATTTTGTTGATTTCCAAAGAATTCTGTTTATTGTTTCTATTTTCTAAAAAATAAAAAAGCTCATTTCTGTTTTATAACTTCTTATTTACTTCTTGTTGCTGACTTTGGGATGATTCTTTTAGTCTCTTAAGGGGAAAGATCAAGTCACCGATTTTGGGACTTTTCTTTGTTTCTATTTTAAACATTTAATGTCATTCACTTCCTCTAAGTAGCACTGAGGCTGCCTTTCAGAGACTTTTGAGATGTCATTTTGACATTTTTATTTCATCTCAAATGTTTTCTAATCTCTCTTATGATTCTTTCTCTGAGATACAGGTTGAACGTGGTCCTTTTTGGTTAGCATTTCATTTTCACTCAAAGGAGTGTGTGGTATCATTCGGGCATCCAAGCTTCTGATGGGTGTGTGACAGTGTGTGCTTGCTCGTCTGTAATAGTGTGCTCTAGGACCTGCTGAAGGTGTTAGGTGTTGAAGAGGGCTTCCTTCTTCGCTCAGTTGGCAAAGAATCTGCCTGCAGCACCAGAGACTTAACCAGCAAACCACCAGAGATGTAGGGAGCAGACTGTGGGCACAGCAGAAGGAGGAGGACCGGCATGGACTAAGAGAATAGCACTCAGAGATCTACACTGTCTCACGCAGAACAGCCAGCTAGCGGGGCTGCTGAGGAGCAAAGGGAAGCCACCTGGCGCTCTGAGGTAGGAAGGGGAGGGCGGCGAGGTCTGTAACCATGACTGATTGACTCTGTTGTGCAGCAAAGATTGGCGCAACATCGTAAAGCAGTTTTCCTCCAATTGATTGAAAAACACCTCCAGTACCTGGTGGTGATTTAGTCACCAAGTTGCGTCTGACTCTTCCAGCACCATGGACCTGCCCAGCAGGCTCCTCTGTCCATGAGATTCTCCAGGCAAGAGTACAGGGGTGGGTCGGCACTCCCTTCTCCAGGGGAGCCTCCCCGCCCAGGGGTCAAGCCCGGGTCTCCCGCAGTGCAGGCAGACTCTGCCCACTGAGCTCCGCTGTGTCTGCGTCTCCATTCTGCTCCTGCAAATGGGCCCATCACTGCCATTTTCTAGATTCCACACGTGTGGGTCAGTGTGCGACACTGGCTTTCTCTAGCGTCATGCTGGTAGGGGCTCCGGGTCCATCCGCCTCTCTGCAGCTGGCTCAGGCCATTCCTCTCATGACTGCGTGGCAGTCTCTGGCCTGTTGCTGCCGCGGCTCTCTCTACCGCCCATCTGTCGACGGCATCCGGCCGGGCCGGGCCGCTGAGCCGAGCTGCAGGCAGCTCCTGCCGTGCGTGTCTTTCAGGTTGTGGCTTTCTCAGGATATATGCCAGTGGCGGGATTGCTGCTCATATGGTCGGTTTATTCTTAGCTGTTTAAGGAATCACCATACTTCTCTCCATAGTGGCTGTACCCGTTTATATCCCCACAAACGGTGCAGGAGGGTTCCCTTTTCTCCACCTCCTCTCCAACATCTGTTGTCTGTAGATTTTTGATGAGGACCGTTCTGCCTGGTGTGAGCTGATAACTCACTGTGGTTTTGGTTTGCGTTTCTCTAGTAGTGAGTGACGTCGGGCACCTTTCCATGTCTGGCCATCTGCGTGTCTTTGAAGAAATGCTTCTTAGGTCTCTTGCCGTTTTTTGATTGGGTTCTTTGTTTTTGTGATGTTGAGTTACATGAGCTGCTTGTATGTTTTGGAGCTTGATCCTTGATCAGTTGCTTAATTCATAATTATTCCTCCCCTTATGAGAGCTGTCTTTCATCTCGTTTATGGTTTCCTTTGCTGTGCAAAAGCTTTTAAGTTTTATTAGGTCTCGTTTGTTATTTTTATTTCCATTACTCTAGGAGGTGGGTCAGAGAAAATCTTTCTGTGATTTGTCAGAAGTGTACTGCCTGTGTTTTCCTCTAAGAGCTTTATAGTTTCTGGCCTTATATTTAAATTTTTAAGCGCTGAAGGTTTGAAAACAATAGTAGGGAGGCTGGGGAAAGGGCTGGATGCTATTATAAGGTTCCTGTGGTTATATGGGCGGTCATGTATTACCCGAACGCAGACCATGGGGACTGTGGTACGTTAAACATGTGTAGTGTAAATTCCAAATCAGACACATGCACATTTTAAAAAGAATTATAAAGTTAAAAAGAAAAAGAGCAGAAAATGTTAAATAATAAAATTATTGACTTTAAAAGGCAGGGCAACAAGGAAACAGACAGATGAGACTAAAAGCAGTTACTAAGCCATGAGGATTCTAGTGGCTTCAGCCCCGCGTCAGAGGACAGGCCGGCGGGTGGGTGAAGAGGCGGCAGTGCCTGCCCTTGCTGTGGACAGTTGTCTGCTGGGGAGACTGTAATCGGGAGAGTCATGTCTCTTAACGCAGCCTCCCGCCTCCCTGGGGCTGCCTCTAGCCTCACTCGCTGTGTGCGTCTCATCCTCGTCTCTGAGCGAGGCTTCCTGTTTCTCTGGACGCTTCTGAGACTTCCCCTGGGTCTCAGCAGTATGACCGTGGTGTGTCTGGGCGTGTTCTGACCTGCTTTCCACCTTGGTGATCTCCCGTTCAGGGCACAGATTTTTCAGTCTGAAGTGTGTGGGCAGCTCTGTGGAGCTCTTCTATAAAGACAGCTCTTTGATGAAGTCTGTCTACAGGTCCCTCCAGAATCTCCAGTGCAGTTGACTGCTCTTCTGCTGAGACTCTTCTGTCCCTGCTTGTGTCCAGCTTTTCCGACGGGTTGTTCCTGACTAGTCAGTCGTGGCTTCTCCAGCTGCACTTGCTCACGGGCCGGCTTCTGGCTGTAAGGGGAGTGTCGGGAGAGTCAGCCTTTCTCCCCACGTGTGCACAGCCTTCCTTTCCTGTGTCTCGGTCGGGGCTTTGGCAGGTAAGAGGGAGGGCGGCGGCACCCCGGGGCTTCCTGCTTGTGGGGGGCTGTGCCTGGCGCATCGGGGGGCGTCCCGCGGCCTCTTCAGGGTGCCTCTCGGCTCAGCTTGGAAAATTTCATTGTTCGCTGTGTGTAGTTGATGTGACTGCGCTGAAACCCCACCTTCCTTTGCATACAGCCTTGTTATTTCTCAAATGAGTAACTGTGAGTTGTCATGCTTCTTGTCTTGTTTACTCGTTAGTGTACTGTCCTGCAGACTTCTAAATTCCCGCTGCAACCTCAACACTTCATTTCAGTAACCCCAGTGACCCCAATGGTGGTGTCTAGGAAGTGAGTTTTTGCAAAGCAGATGCTGTTAGAAATGAGACTCTGCTGACCAGCTGTGTAAACGAGCCAGAAAGGTGCAACAACCTTAATTTTAAAAATTATACTTTATTTTCTAGTAAGTCGCGTCTGACTCTCCGCGGCCCCGTGAGCTGCAGCGTGGCAGGCTCCCCTGTCTCACTGAGTTTGCTCAAAATCATGTCCACTGAGTCAGTGCAGCCATCTGGCCACCTTATTATCCTCTGCTGCCTCTTCTCGTTTTGCCTTCAGCCTTTCCCAGCATCAGGGTCTTTTCCAGTGAACTGGCTCTTCACGTCAGCTGATTGGATGGGAAGAGTGTTGCAGCTTCAGCATCAGGCTTTCCAGTGAATGTTCAGGGTTGATTTCCTTTAGGATGGACTGGTTGGATCTCCTTACAGTCCAAGGGACTCTGGAGTGTTCTCCACCAACACCACAGTTCAAAGCACCAGTTATTTGGTGCTCAGCCTTCTTTATGGCCCGACACGCACATCCATCTGTACACGACCACTGGAGAAACCATAGCTTGACTAGACGGAACTTTTTCAGCAAAGTGGTGTCTCTGCTTTTCAATGTGCTACAGTCCATGGGATCAGGAAGAGTCAGGCGCAATTGAGCAACTCATACTTCTAGGCTGGTCACGGTTCTCCTTCCAAGGAGCAAGTGCTTTTAATTTCATGGCTGCAGTCACATCTGCAGTGATTTTGGAGCCCAAGAAAAGGAAGTCTGTCATTGTTTCCACTTTTCCCCTTCTACAATATTTCCCATGAAGTAATGGGACCGGATGGCACCATTTTAGTTTTTTGAATATTGAGTTTTCAGCCAGCTTTTTCACTCTCCTCTCTCCCTTCCTCAAGAGGCTTTTTAGTTCCTCTTCCCTTTCTGCCATAAGGGTGGTATCATCTGTATGTCTGGGGTTGTTGATATATCTTCCAGCAATCTTGATTCCAACTTGTGATTCATCCAGCCTGGCATTTCGCATGATGTACTCTGCATGAAAGTGAAAGAGGAGAGTGAAAAAGTTGGCTTAAAGCTCAACATTCAGAAAACGAAAATCATGGTATCCAGTCCCATCAGTTCATGGCAGATAGATGGGGACACAGTGGAAACACTGTCAGACTTTACTTTTTTGAGGGGCTCCAAAATCACTGCAGATGGTGACTGCAGCCATGAAATTAAAAGACACTTACTCCTTGGAAGGAAAGTTATGACCAACCTAGATAGCATATTAAAAAGCATTTGCCAACAAAGGTCCGTCTAGTCAAGGCTATGGTTTCTCCTGTGGTCATGTATGGATGTGAGAGTTGGACTGTGAAGAAGGCTGAGCACCGAAGAATTGATGTTTTTGAACTGTGGTGTTGGAGCAGACTCTTGAGAATCCCTTGGACTGCAAGGAGATCCAACCAGTCCATCCTAAAGGAGATCTGTCCTGGGTGTTCTTTGGAAGAACTGATGTTGAAGCTGAAACTCCAGTACTTTGCCCACCTCATGCGAAGAGTTGACTCATTGGAAAAGCCCCTGATGCTGGGAGGGATTAGGGGCAGGAGGAGAAGGGGATGACCGAGGATGAGATGGTTGGATGGCATCACCGACTCAGTGGAGATGAGTTTGGGTAAGCTCCAGGAGTTGGTGATGGACAGGGAGGCCTGGCGTGCTGCAGTCCATGGGGTCGCAAAGAGTTGGACACGACTGAGTGACTGAACTGAATTCTGCATTAAAGTTAAATAAGCAGGGTGACGATATACAGCCTTGACGGACTCCTTTCTCAAATGTGAACTGGTCTGCTGTCCATGTCTGGTTCTAACTGTTGCTTCCTGTCCTGCATACAGGTTTCTTAGGAGGCAGGTAAAGTGGTCTGGTATTCCCATCTCTTTAAGAATTCTCCACAGTTTGCTGTGATTCACACAATTAAAGGCTTTAGAGTAGTCGATGAAGCAGAAGTAGACTTTTTCTATGAATTCCCTGCTTTTTCTGTGACCCAACAGCTGGTGGCAATTTGGTCTCTGGTTCCTCTGCCTTTTCTAGGCCCAGCTTGTACACGTAGAAGTTCTTGGTTCGTTTACGGTTGGAGCCTGACTTGAAAGATTTTGAACATTACTTTGCTAGAGTGTGAAATGAGTGCAGTCGTACAGTAATTGAATATTCTTTGGCATTCCCTTTCTTTGGGACTGGAATGAAAACTGCCCTTTTCCAGTCCTGTGGCCGCTGCGGAGCTTTCTAACTTTGCTGGTGTGCTGAGCGCAGCACTTCAGTGCAGCATCTTTCAGGAGCTGAACCAGCTCAGCTGGAGTTCCAGTCCTCCACGGGCTTTGTCTCCGTTTCGCTTCCTGAGGCCCCCGTGGCGTCACCCTCCAGGCTGCCTGGCTCTGGGTGAGTGGCCCCACCATGACTATCCGGGTCATGAAGACCTCATTTTGTGCAGTTCTTCTGTGTATTTTTGGTCTCTTCTTAATGTCTTCTGCTTCTGTTAGGTCCTTGCTTTTGTGTAGTGCTTGATATTACTGTCACGACACAGATTACATCCTTAGTCTCTGTTGCAAGAAGGGGGATGCTCCTCTCACTACTGAAGTCTACAGGTTTTTATGACAAACTGAGAATAACCCTGTTCTTGCTGTAAAACAGAGACAATGTTCTCAGTAAACCAGGTTTGTGAGGGAAAAAGGTTACGCTGCACTAACGAGTGAGGTTCTGATCTGCTGGGGTCCAGCCCCGGTGGATCCAGGGCAATTCAAAGGGGAGATGGGGTCGGCGTCCTAGGAAAACACTTATTTAATTACAGATACATAGAGAGATTAGAAGCGGATAGTGTAGTAGGAAAATCAGTGGAGAAAGAGGCTGAATAACTTGGTTTACGTGGGATACCAATAAAATTCCAAGACAAGGAATTTGCACCATCTACGTTGGGCCACCGGCACCCGTTTGAATATCGGAGGGTGCCTCACCTTGGGCTCCCTCTCTCCCGGATCTTAGAAGCCAGGGCAGGTAAGTAGATGTGGTGAGCACTCACGTTCCAGATGGGAATTCAGCCAGAAAAATGGGGAAAGAAAGAGCAACACGGGGAAATCAGTCTTTCCAGAAACTGATCCGATTTCTTTATTTTTAGATTTGCTTGTATACTTTTTCTTACACATAGAGACAAGTGGAAATTTTAAAGTCACTTGGGGGTCAGCAGTCCTGACCTTTATCAAAATCAGGTGCTTCACATAAAAGTATACAAAAAGGTCTTAGAGGTTTTACATCATCTTCTGGCCATGAGGCCTGCTGACATTTTACGGCCCTTTCTTTCTGATAACCAAAAACTTATTTTCCAGGGGTGTTTTGTCTTAAACCAGGCGCCACCTTCTGAAGGTAGCAGATAAAGTTGCGTTCCTATAGGGGTGAGGGGTGTAGTGGGTCACAACCAAGAAAGGAATTTATTTAACCCAAGGTTAACATGATTAATCTTAAAGGTTAATACTCATTTCTCCTATATGCTAGTTATATTCATTATAAGGGCAGGGAATATGGAGATTTAGCAGCAAACATCAGCCCAACAAATGAAAACCCTTCACAAATGTTCCCCTTAAGATCTATTTAGTCTTAAGATAGCGATAGTTACATTTTTACATAACAAGGACACAGTGATTTATAACAAAGAACAGTGATCTATAACAAAAGAGAAAATTCATTAACTCAAAAAGTCTAGTATTGCTAACATCAAAAACTACTATATTTCCTTTTCTATATTCTAAATATATTAATTATTCCCAGGTGCCTAAGGATATGGAGGCCTGGCATGGCAGTTACTGACTCAACAATGAGAAAAGCCCTATGCTAATTAAGACTTTCAAAATACTCCAAACTCTCTGTGCTGTTTATGGCTGAGAGGTTGTCCCACAAGCTAGTCTGTCAGCAGAGAGGTTTGACCTGAGACACCCTTGTCACACCCAAGGCAGGGAATTAGCAGCAATTATTGGCACAACAAATGAAAAACCCTTCACCAATATAATTCCTAACCAACCCACTACACTAATGATTTCTAACTTCCCAAAAGAATCTGCCTTTAGTAAGTCTAAAACATCTCATGCCTCTCACAGTTGGGAGGCTGTAAACAATCACATGTGGCTGGACGAACCTGTACAGGTGGGCTAGAGAACCTTCAGAGGAGTTCGTAACTTGAAATGCTCTTGTCACACCCAGGAATTTTTATTAACTGGAGCTGCAAGTTAACTCCTTCTCCGAAAGAGGTGGTGGGGGTCAGCCCCCCGTAAGGTCAGAGGTGCAGGTGAGAGCATAAAGCAGTAAAGTAGGTGGAGTCTGGTTTGGGGGTAGATGCTCGGGAACAGGTGGTTTCCTGAGGCTCGATCCGCCTCTGAGTATGCCGAGACTCCGTCCTCACGGCCTCTGCCACGGGCGGAGTTCCTCACGCTGGCGCCCGGCACTGGTCGGCTCCTCTGCACAGATCAGCCATACGGTGTTTCGGGCGAACTGTTTCACAATATGCTTGAAATTTCTATTTAAAGAGAACTCCTTTTCTAAAATATCTTAATTACATGAGATCAGTTCTCTGAAGATTTAAGCCTAGTTAAAATTAAATTGATCATACAACGGTTCTTTTGTAAAAGTTTTGCTAGTTGTAGTGAACAGCGATTTATTAAAAACAGACATCACAGTTATTAACTTTCCTGGTATGCTCGTTGGTGGCAGGAATGAAATTTGGTTGTGAGCTCAATTGGGTTTGTTTTTAGGTTGGCGTACTTTGTGTTTTACGTGATTCTAACCAGGTTTGAACTGTTTATTGGTGAGTCTGGCGTGCGGCTGGCCCAACCACTGCACCATGGACCTCCAAACTGTTTATTAAGTCATGACAGATGACAGCTGATAAAAATGGGCATTAAGATTATCTTGCAGTAATTTCCAAGGAGGATTCTTAATTTTAATGAGAAGCTTCCTTGCAGCTTTTAGGAAATATCTATTTGCATATTGTGAATCAAATCCAGTTCAAGATAACATACTGATCTGTGCTTCTGTAAATAAATTTGCATTTGTTATTTGGAATTTAGTATGTTTATCACCTTCACAGGCTAGGAGTGGATTCTGGTAATCTTATCTTTTTATTTTATCTCACGTTGGTATTAGTGTTGAGAATTTATAGCCATTCTTGACTATTTTAAGGGCTTTACAAAAGACTGTAATAGTTTTACCACTTACACAGTGATAAGAAAGGATGTTTAATTTGGAGATTTGGATAGTAATTATGTTTTACTCTTACGTAAAAATAAACACAAGCTTATGAATTACATATATTTGAAGTTTTCTTAAATTTGACTTTTTAAGTTTCCTATGCGATGTAATTTTCAGTTCTGTCTTTTTGACAGACTTGGTGATGTAACAGTGCACGTGACGGAAAGTGCTGTTTCAAAGCATCTCACGTGAGTGTGGCAGGAGGGGTGCACGTGACGGAAAGTGCTGTTTCAAAGCATCTCACGTGAGTGTGGCAGGAGGGGTGCACGTGACGGAAAGTGCTGTTTCAAAGCATCTCACGTGAGTGTGGCAGGAGGGGATAGCACTGTGGCAACAGGAGTCGCACACACGTAATTGTCTTTCAAAGAAACGTCGTGAAGAAGGACACGACACCGTTTAGAAAAGAGAGCTTGGGAACATCTGATTTTGCAGAGAAAGTTCAGCCACGTGCGCAGCCTGCTCTGTGGCCACCACACCTAGTCCTGTGGACCTGAGTCACACCTGGGAGCTCAGGAGACGTGGCTGGCCCGACATCGAGTCGTTAGACACACTTACACACGTGCACACACACACACACTCCACACACAGGTTCATCGTCATTTGTCAAGGTCCACAGTCCGTCTAGTCAAGGCTATGGTTTTTCCAGTGGTCACGTATGGATGTGAGAGTTGAACTGTGAAGAAAGCTGAGTGCCGAAGAATTAATGCGTTTGAACTGTGGTGTTGGAGAAGACTCTTGAGAGTCCCTTGGACTGCAAGGAGATCCAACCAGTCCATCCTAAAGGAGATCAGCCCTGGGTGTTCATTGGAAGGACTGATGCTGAAGCTGAAACTCCAGTACTTTGGCCACCTGATGGGAAGAACTGAGTCACTGGAAAAGACCCTGATGGTGGGAAAGACTGAGTTCAGAAGGAGAAGGGGACGACAGAGGGGGAGATGGCTGGATGGCATCCCTGACACGATGGACGTGAGTCTGAGCAACTTTGGGAGACGGTGAAGGACGGGGAGCCTGGCAGGATGCTGTCCGTGGGGTTGCAAAGTGTTGGGCGTGACTGAGCTCCTGAACAACAGCCACAAAAGTTGCCTCATCTCAGACTCACGGCAGAGAGTGAGGGCCCTCCCCTATTCTCTCTTCGCTCTTTCTGTTTTAAAGAAGATCAGAGGCTCTGCCGGTGGGGAAGCCTCCTGTAAGGCGCCCTCTGCCCACGGCCATAGTGTCTGATGAGGGAGTGGAGCGTCCTGGTTGAAAGGCTGTGGCTTCCGCTGGTGCCTTTTGTGTTTGAGAGAGAAGGGGACGAGCTGTCAGAACGAGCAGTTCACCTCCAGGGGTGGTTGAAGGGCGCTGGCTTGCGATTCAGATTACAGTAGTGGGCACCGTGACGGGCCGGAGAGGGATGATGCAGTGAGCCGGCCAGCCGGACAGTCCACACGTGGCGCGAGGAGTGAGGACGGGGCCAGACACTCAGGCAGCCGCAATGAAGATGGAGGGGGACGCTTAGCAAGTCAGCTTCTGTGTTCATCCTGAAGATTCATTTATTGCTCGTCGTTGAGCTCTACAGTGTAGTCAGTTATGGCTCACAGATCAGTGCACTGGTATTACCTGAAATGCTTATCCTCTCTCTGTAGCTCTTTACGCAGCAGCTTTAATGATTAAGCAGTTTCTATTGTTTGGGTTTTAATGTTTTTCTTTTGACTTAATTAAATTTTGAATTTGTGAAAAATTAAAACTATAGACAAGAAAACTCAGAGAATTCTCAATCCAGTCCCTATTCACTCAATCTGGATATTTCCTACACATGTTGCTAATCATTTTGGTTATTTTCTAGGTTAGGTTATATTTATGATATTTACTTTTAAAAAATTAATATGTATTTTCCTCATTTTCTCATATATCCCTCTCCTTACAACATCATCCTTCAGATGGAAGTTATCAGACATTGTGTGCATGGCGTGGCGCCTCAGCTTGACTTGAGCCCGGCTCCATGCTGGATGCTGGGGTCCCCCTAGGTGCTGGGCTTGCCTCAGCCCAGCTCCATGCTGGATGCTGGTGTTCCTCTTGATGCCTCAGCTTTCCTCAGCCCGGCTCCATGCTGGATGCTGGTGTTCCTCTAATGCTGAGCTTGCCCTGAGCCTGGCTCCCTGCTGGATGCTGGGGTCCCCCTAGGTGCTGGGCTTGCCTCAGCCCGGCTCCATGCTGGATGCTGGTGTTCCTCTTGATGCCTCAGCTTGCCTCAGCCCGACTCCATGCTGGATGCTGGTGTTCCTCTAATGCTGAGCTTGCCCTGAGCCTGGCTCCCTGCTGGATGCTGGGGTCCCCCTAGGTGCTGGGCTTGCCTCAGCCCGGCTCCATGCTGGAGTGATGGTGTTCCTGTAATGGTGGGCCTGCCTTGAGCCTGGCTCCATGTTGGAGTGCCGGTGTGCCCCTAGGTGCCGGGCTTGCCTTGAGCCCGGCTCCCTGCTGGATGCTGGTGTTCCTCTTGATGCCTCAGCTTGCCTCAGCCCGGCTCCACGCTGCTGTCGCCTGTCCCCTTCCGGTTGCTGAGCACTCGCCGCATGAAGGCGCAGTGTGTACTCTCAGCCAGTCCCCTGCTGATGACACTGCGTTCTTTCCTAGCTTTTGGGAATAGGAAGTGTGGTGTTTCTGCGTGTGTTGTTTTCTGTGGGTGAGGGCGTCTTGAAGTTAGCATCTTTTGAGGAGGGTCATGGGGTCGAATAGTAAAGGCACACTTCACTGGGGGATTTGAGTTCCTCTCCCTGGGGTGGGACGTTTTGCACTTAACTGAACACTTTATTTCCTTCGGGGGTTCACCAGTGGAGGCTGCTGCTGCCGGTTTGTGTGTTCATGAGTCAGAACTGTGGTACACGCTTCCCAGCTGGGAGCACAGGGCCTGCGCGTCTGGTTGACCAGGTGTCTCCTCACCTTTACCCGCCTCCTGGTTAAGCCTCCAGTGTGAGCTGTGGGTAATCTTACCTGCTCTGCTTGTCGGCCTCTAAGCTTTCTGCAAGATGTCCGACGTATTTTAAAAGCTACAGTTTCGCAGGGGAATCTCAGAATAGTCCTCTGACTTAATTGTGCAGAGTCTTTCTCCCTTGTCTGTAGAAGTGCTGTGATACCATCACCTAATTAAATGCTGACCCAACACGGCGCTGACGGTAAAGTTGCTAGAGAAAGGCGCCACCTGGGCTTCCAGTGGCTAATCCCGCGGACGGCAGGGCAGTCTGCGGACGGCAGGGAAGTCCGGCTGCAGTGGAGCCGGGCCATGGGTGATGGGCCCGCCCTCCTGGCAGTCTTGGGACGAGCCTCCCAGGGGCTCTGCTGCCGCCCAGTCCCCGCTCAGTGCATCTCAGGTGTGAAGACAAATGTGCGCCGTATCAGCGCACACATTTTGCAGCTGGTAAATGTGTTTAGTGCTCAGTTAAGGAATTAGGAAATTCTGTTGCAGTATTGCCTCTGGACAGTTGATTGAGTGGTGATCTAATTTATTATCATAGCATTATAAGCAGTAAAGACAGCTCAGTGAGGTGGCTCTAAAGCTTGCCATTAAAGCTTGAATTTGCATTAGGGAGCAATTTGTCTTTACTTAAAAAAAAAAAGCAGTGTTTGAAATATGCTCTTACTAAGATGCTACTCAACCACTGTTTTTAGTACCGACTGATAATAAATAAGGGACAATAAATGAAGTGAAGGCTGTCCTGTGATTCAGAATTGCGACGGCTTGCTGGCACCGTTAGTGAGCTCCTCTGAATTCTGACCGCATGCTTTGCTCTTGTATACTGTCTCATCGGAGCTTTATTTAGATCTCATGAAACTAGCTGTTAAGGTGTTGGGAATGACCTGGACAATCATTTCTAGAATGCGGGGGTTACCCAATACCCATCTATACAGGGATGATGTCAGCATAAGAATCTCCCCAGCACAATGGAGTGATTTTAGCATTGATTCTACATTTGTGCTTTGAGTTGCATTTATTTGGAGATTAAAAGCTATCTTCATTTCAAATCTTAATCCAACTTACGTCCATCATTTTTGTAAGAAAGTGTGATTTCTCTGTAAGAAATGTGTTATTACGTGGCAGAAAAGCCCAGGGCTGTTACAGTCAGTGCTCTGGGTGTTGAATTTTATTTTTAAACATAAACTAATGAGATGTGTGTGGTTAGTACCACGTGGGCATGATGGAGTATGTGAACCATTTATTGAAAGTTAGGGAAATAATGTATAACAGGAAATGCTCTAATTCAACCTAATATAACATTAGGGTGGAAAATTAGCTGATTCTTCTCATGTAAATTTTCCCAGATAAAGAAACTGTATAGAATTTAGTGTCAAGTATGTACTTCTAACTACGGCAAAGTTTCTAAACTAGAACAGTGTCTCGGAAAGAGAGAAGCTAATTTTCTTGACACTGCATTAGCTCACATTACCGGCACTTCAACTCAGGAGGTGTAGTGATGTTAACTGGGAAAACGAAATGCCTTTCTTTTAAGTAACACACTTTAGAGTTCCTTCTTTGGTTCTGATTTTACAAATGAACAGACTGAGGTTTGTTCACAGAGCAAACGGGCAGTTTGGTGGAGGAGGTCATTTAAAAGCTTCTGAGTCAGAGCAGGTGGGTCAGGCTGTCCCCCTGGGTTCCAGGTCCTGGCCAGTGAGGAAGGCCTCTGAGCATCCGGGAGGGATGTACCTACGCAAGGACCCGATTTAATCAAGGGCATCCTCCTTCCAGGGTCAAGGGGTCAAGCCAGGCCCCCATGGGAAGTAGGGTGGGCAGTGGCCCTGGGTTGCTCTTGCAGGATGAGACTGCATCGGGGCACGTGCGTTCCGCCACACGCCTGGCACGTGGAGCAGCTCAGGCATGAATTTAGATCAGCGTGGGAAGTGTGTGTGGGGCCCGTGTCCCCATCCTGGGAGGACCAGACACCTCCTCCCTCCCGGCCTCTGCTTCCCACCCTTGGGTCCAGCCCGCCCGCTGGAGTCTGGGGTCAAAAGGCGTGTCTCATCCGGAGGGTGGAAGCACGCCCGCAGATCCCCAGGGTGAGTGAGCAGTCAAGGTTTCCTCCAGGAAGAGAGGAAGCTGGAGCAGGAGGAGGCGCCCCCGGGAGGCTGGGAGCCGCGAGTCCCGGCGGGGCAGCAGGGGGTCTAGTGGGGCAGCAGGCGCCCCGGGGGGCGGGGTGCCCGGTGGGGCAGCAGGGGGTTTAGTGGGGCAGCAGGGGTGCCCGGCGGGGCAGCGGGGGTGCCTGGCGGGGCAGCAGCGGGTCTAGTGGGGCAGCAGGGGCCCCCGGCGGGGTGGCAGAGGCGCCCAGTGGGGCATCAGGGGTGTCCAGCTGGGCAGCAAGGGGGTCTAGCGGGGCAGCAGGGGCACCCAGTGGGGCTGCAGGGGGGTTTAGTGGGGCAGCAGGGGCGCCCGGTGGGGCAGCAGAGGTACCCAGTGGGGCAGCAGGGGTGCCTGGCGGGGCAGCAGCGGGTCTAGTGGGGCAGCAGGGGCCCCCAGCGGGGCAGCAGGGGGTTTAGTGGGGCAGCAGGGGTGCCCAGTGGGGCAGCAGAGGTGCCCAGTGGGGCAGCAGGGGTGCCCAGCGGAGCAGCAAGGGGTCTAGCGGGGCAGCAGGGGTGCCCGGCGGGGCAGCAGGGGGTCTAGTGGGGCAGCAGAGGCGCCCAGTGGGGCAGCAGGGGTGTCCAGCGGGGCAGCAAGGGGTCTAGTGGGGCAGCAGGGGTGCCCAGTGGGGCAGCAGAGGTGCCCAGTGGGGCAGCAGGGGTGTCCAGTTGGGCAGCAAGGGGTCTAGCGGGGCAGCAGGGGCGCCCAGCAGGGCAGCAGGGGTGTCCAGCTGGGCAGCAAGGGGTCTAGCGGGGCAGCAGGGGTGCCCAGTGGGGCAGCAGAGGTGCCCAGCGGGGCAGCAGAGGTGCCCAGCAGGGCAGCAAGGGGTCTAGTGGGGCAGCAGGGG
Organism: Nanger dama; assembly: GCA_917880005.1. NCBI lineage: Eukaryota > Metazoa > Chordata > Mammalia > Artiodactyla > Bovidae > Nanger > Nanger dama. The sequence goes on from CAKJTW010000025.1 coordinate 724,523, forward strand.
GCACCCGGCGGGGCAGCAAGGGGTCTAGTGAGACAGCAGGGGTGCCCAGTGGGGCAGCAGGGGGCGTCCAGCAGGGGCATCCAGCCGGGCTGCCGCCACCAGGGCCTGAGCTCTGACTGCGCGCTGGGCTCACACGTGTCTCTGTACGTTTGTGCCACCTCCAGTGATGACCTGAGTCGTTTTCCTGACCTTGGGGGTCTGGCCTGTTGCTCAGGTGGGCGTTTGGCTCATCCACCTTGCCTACCTGCTTGGACTCAGGAAGGTGAGGTGAAGTTTGGAGGCTGGATGGCCAGAGGGTGTCCTCCTGTGGCCCCCCTCCAGTGGTGGGTGGACCGGCCTTGCCCCTGGAATGTTCTTCTCCATTTAAACAAGGAGAGGTGCTTAAAACCCAATAACTTGCCTGGGCATGTGGGGTGTGCGCCTGGATGATGGTGAATCTATTTTTAAAGCAATTCTCTGCAGTCAGAATTTGCAAATAGATGGTGCTGAGTCTTTGTTTTTGGAACATAGAGATTAAAAGGCTTTAATTTTTTGTTAAGCACGATGTTTTGTTAAAGTGTAAAATATGAATTTATGCCTCAGGTAGGTAGAAAGTTATCATGAGAAGGTTCACAGCATGGGTTATGTCCCCGATCTGATAGCCACGCAAAGGGTTGGTCTATGGTACGTGCCCTGAGGCTGGCTGGCCCGACCCCAGTGACCATCCCTCTTGCTGGGCAACACGGTGACCCACGGTGTCCAGAAGCTTGGGTGACGAAGATGCTCTGGGGCCTGTGGCTCCCCAAGACCCCTCATCACCGTGCCCGCCCAGCTCCAGACGTGGCCATGCCTCTGCTCCACGACCTCTGCTTCTTGACTGGACCCAGCAAGCGCTCTCGGGAGCTGCTGCGTGAGCTGGGAGGCGGTGCAGCGCAGCTCAGATGTGGGAAGGGCAGTGTGTGGTCTGCACCAGGGATGGCTCTTGAGGGCAGGAGTCAGCAGGCTTTTCCAGCGAAGGACCCGATGGTGTTTCCTGCTGTGCAGCCTCTGCGGCCAGGACTCTGTCCAGCTCTTGCGGGGACGAGTAGCTGCCTCATGTGGAGAGTGGAGAACTGGCATCCTGTGTGCTAACAAAAGTACTCGCCAGGAAAGCGTGCCTTCATTTAACCCCTTGTGCAGCAAGATGTGGAGAAGGCGATGGCACCCACTCCAGACGCTCTCGCCTGCAGAACCCCAGGGATGGGGAGCCTGGTGGGCTGCAGTCCATGGGGCCACAAAGAGTTGGACAGGACTGAGCGACTTCCCTTTCACTTTTTGCTTTCATGCATTGGAGAAGGAAATGGCAACCCACTCCAGTGTTCTTGCCTGGAGAATCCCAGGGACGGGGAAGCCTGGTGTGCTGCTGTCTGTGGGGTCGCACAGAGTCGGACACAACTGAAGCAAGTTAACAGCAGCAGCGAGATGAGTTGCCAGAGAAAGTATTTACCATGAGATCTCTCTTACATGTGTGATCAAAAAAATAAATAAAACTGAAGCCACACTCAGAGAACAATCTGTTGCAAGAGGTGGGTGGGGTAGAGCAAGAGGTGGTGAACTTGGTTTTTTTATATATAATTTAAATAAATAGAATTAAAAATAGAACTGATAGATCCTCTCAAAGGTATAAAGCGGGACTGCGGAAAGAAGGATGAAGAGACATTTTAACCTTGAAAATGTGGCTGGTGGTCAGTGTCTTCCCGGAAGTGAACGAGGACAGCGTGCTGGCGAGTCCCTGCTGTGCCAGCGGCCGCCTCGGACCCCGCCGGGCGGTGGCCCCGTCCTGCCCAGGCCGCCCCGTCCTCTCCGCCCCGGCCCCTCCTTTGGCATCTGAGAGCCTGTCGGATCGGTCGCTGGGAGGGTCTTGGGGCCCCTGCTGACGCTCGCTGTCCGGGCGGGACCCGCGGCCGCGGCGTGTCCTCCCGTGTCTGAGGGCCGGTGGTCGTGGTCTGCGCTCGCTTTCCGTCAGCGTTTCGGCCGTATCTTTGGAGCCATGTTACCGTCTTAACAGACGTGCCCAGGCCCTCAGGATGGGTCCAGTGGTCAGAACCTTTACAGAGGGCCTGTTCCCATCTTACTGTGAGGACATTCGTGCATTACTCGTCTCTGCTCAGAGTTTAAGCAAGATTGCTTCATCTCATTGTAACTACATTCTCACAGAGTGAGTCTGTAAGCTTCCACTGCCAGACTGGGGGAGGAAACGACAGATTCTTGTGGCAAAACATGCATTTGTGGCGTGGCTGACTTCAGAGGACGTAGCCGGCGGCCCCGCCCAGCCTCGCCCGGCAGGCCTTCCGGGAGGACGGCGGGCGCTGGCCTGCCCTTGGCCTCAGCGCGGAGCAGCCCCGTCCCTCCTGCGCTCAGCAGCTCCCTTCGGCAGGCTCGCGCTCAGGCTCGCTGCTGCGGCCAAGTCGCTGCATTCGTGCCTGACTCTGCGACCCCACAGACGGCAGCCCACCAGGGCCCCCGTCCCTGGGATTCCCCAGGCAAGAGCACTGGAGTGGGCTGCCATTCCTTCTCCAATGCATGAAAGGGAAGTCGCTCGGTCGTGTCCGACTCTTTGCGACCCCATGCGCTGCAGCGCACCAGGCTCCCCCCGTCCCTGGGATTCCCCAGGCAAGAGCACTGGAGTGGGCTGCATTCCTTCTCCAGCTCATGGAAGCTTAGTAGCGTCCCAGCTAGGCACTTGTGCCATTTCCTTTGTAATATTGTGAGTGAAAATGCAAAGTGCAGTAAAGAAGGGTGTGCGCGATTACACAGGAGAAGCTGTCTTCCGAGGGACTTGGTTACTAAGTGTCCCGGCCGTATGACTGTTTCGACAGTTGCAGCTCACGCTCCGCCCGAGCCCCGCTGCGTTCAGCTAACGACAGCTCGCGGCGTCTGCAGTGAGTGTGTGCTGATTCACTGTCAGAGTCAAAAGTAAAGGCCTCTCCACTGAAACCCGGGCTCACTGGGAACGTTTAGACACGCGGGCGTATTCCGTTTCCACTGACTGTTTGCGCTTTCCAAATGAGCCCATATTTTCTTTCTTCCTTTTTCCAGACTGAAACCCTTTGCAGACTGTTCGCCTAACAGTCAGCTGCTCTCTGCAAGCCTGTAGCTCCCTATAGAGCCTGTGGAGCCTGGTGTAGACCCCTTGCTAGAAGCAGCAACCTCTCAGTGCCAGTGAGAGTCCTCATTCTCACTTTTGGAGTCAGATAAACCCCCACTTACAGTATATAAAGACTTGTCTTGATAACTTCAGCAACAGCGTCTGAGTGACTGACAGCTGAATCTGGTAATAATAAATGGTAATTCATTAATTTTGTTGTGATTGTTTCAGTGTCTTTTATGACTTTTAAATGCGTGTACACATCTCTTTTTCTCAAGATTTTTCTCACAATTGAGTTTCATTTTAAAATGTGGTTTAAGGAAGTAGGTGTCTATTTTAAATAACACTGAAATGCTTTTGTGTGTCAAATCCAAGTTATCCAAATGTTATTCCATTTTGCTGAGTCTTTGATCTTTGGGGCTCATTATAGCAGTCTATTTTTACAGAAATAGAAATCATTCAACAGCATAAGAGTCCTACCTTTTTTCCTTCCAAAAAGTGCATCTTAAGTAGGTCATGATTGACAGATCCTGCTTGTTGCCTTTGACGGCTGTAAAGTCATGGGGGTGGATGGTGGGGTGAATCTGATACCGAGTGGCAGTTACAAGGTCAGTGTCGCTGATTGAAGTCTGACTCAAATTTTAAAGCCAGTGATTAGAGTACTTTATCTGACGTTTTCCTCAGATCCTGAAACATACAAGCCCTGCCTCTCTCCACCACGGGCACCTTTCTCCCTGTGGAAGGACGGGTGTGTGTTTAGACTCCGTGTCCATGTGTGGAGAGCTGGCCGGGCTCTGCCTGCCCACTGCCCAGCCCTGCCGGGCTGTCCTAGGTGGGGCTCTGGACGGATGGGGAGGGTGTCAGTCATGGGGAGCTGAGGTCAGGGGCCTTGGCTCCAGCCCAGAGCTGCTCACCGGCCCCATGCCACCCCGAACCCACGGTCCCCACCCCCACCCCCCGTCTTTCGCCTCCAGCCCCCAGGAAGGCTGATTTTCTCTTCCTCCTGTTTCCAGCTGGGTCGTCCTCAAAGCTCCCTGTCCTAAGAGTCTCCTAGGGAGTGTCCAGACCCCGCTCCCCCTGCCTGTGACGTGTGGGACCCCCCCTGGGCAGTGGTCCCCGAAGCTCGGTGGGGATGCCCATTTGCGGACCCGCACCCTCTCCTGAGATCCTGGCCTCAGCCTTTCTCCTCCTTCCTCCTTTTCTCCTCCACAGCTCGGCCCCAGCCCCGCCAGCCCCAGCCTCTCCCTGCGGCTCCCATGTCCCCAGGCTTGGAGAAGTGCTGGGGCTCCGTGTGGAGTTTCTCTCCACCGTTGCCAGCCTCAGGGTGGATCTGCTTATCCCATGAATCTGTTGATGCCGGGGAAACCTTGTGTCCTCAAAGACGAAGTTCCCTTCTTTGTGTTCCAAACTAAAATAATTTGGATCTTTCCTTTGAAATTGGCATCACACCTGATGGCAGGATCAGTTCACAAGAAGTGCCGAGCCATCGTGTCTGAGGAGGTGCGACTCATGACAGGGCAGGCATCCCGCCCCCGACTCTGTTGCTGCTGATGCCGTGGAGGTGGACGGAGCTCGACCCTCCGGGGTGGACAGAGCCCGGCCCTCTGGGGTGGACAGAGCTCGGCCTCTGGGGTGGACAGAGCTCAGCCTCTGGGGTGGACAGACCTCGGCCTCAGAGGTGGACAGAGCTCGACCCTCCAAGGTGGACAGAGATCAGCCTCCAAGGTGGACAGAGCTCGGCCCTCCAAGGTGGACAGAGCTCGACCCTCCAGGGTGGACAGAGCCTCCCGGGGTGGACGGAGCTTGGCCCTCCAGGGTGGACAGAGCCTCCAGGGTGGACAGAGCCCAGCCTCCGGGGTGGACAGAGCTCGACCTTCTGGTGTGGACAGAGCCCGGGCCTCCAGGATGGACAGAGCTCGGCCGCCCACATGGTCTCTGAGTTTGCTCCGTGTTCATTTTCTTTTTCCGTCAGCTTTCAGTCAACGAGGGTGGATGGATTTCAGCTGATGCCAATGTTCATTTGAACTCAGAGGTTTACGGAAAGCAGGTGGGCGCGCGTTGTCAGGAGCGCCGAGGTGGGGCGAGCTGCCTGGTGGGCCCGCAACGCTGCCCTCGCCCCCGGCCCCCGTCGCTCTGCCGGGGCCACCGCGTCACCCTCCGCGGGTGCCCGGACGGAGAGCGTTCAGCCAGAATGCGCGCGACGGTTTCTCCCGCGTAGCTTTGGTTTTTGTGCCTTGTTAGGCAAGCCTTCCCTAAGCCAAGAATATATTTATTAAAATTCTGAATTAACCTTTAACACACCTGGAATGGAGTGAGGGTCCAATTGACAGTTTCCTTGTGGAGTTCATTGTCCCGATGGTGTTTATTTTCGTTCCTCACCATCAGCAACACCCGCCAGCACCGGGGGACTCTTGCTGGGCTCTCCTGTGGTCTTGTGGTCATTTTTCCAAACCCTGTATCATTTTCCCCCACAATTTCAATTACTGTAAATAGACAGTGCCGTATTCCTTCAATCACAAGTGCAGTGAACAGCAACGCGCCTGCTGTTTCATGCACCACTATGAAGAGCGAGGCTGCCTGCGGAGTGCTGAGAGGCCTCCTGCGATGCTCTCCCTGACTTCACAGATGCTGAGTCACGAGCAGAAATCCGCGGGAGAGCCCGTGGCAAACCTCCCACCACCTCATTTCTACCAGCGCTCCAATCCCTCCTGGCCGTGTTTTCCCTTAATCAGGGTCTCTCTGTCAAGGTCTAGACTGATTCACATTCTGGCTGGAATACAGTGGCTGTGTAGACCAGTTTGGGGACAGTTTCCCACCCACAGGCATTTCTCTATTTAATTAGTATTTCTTTAGTATTTTTCAATGAAGGATTAAATTTTCTCATTTTAAGTACTCATGCTGTTTTGCATATTCTTGAATATCTGATGATTTGGGGGAGAAATATTCTCAGTTTTTTTCCTCCTGGTTCCATTGCATGAAGGCAGAGTCACACTGATATATTTCGCTTTCATCCATCCATATTTGTAGACGTTCACGGTTTCTCAGGTGTCTGTACGTCTCTTTGGCCGTGTCTATGGACATTATTCTCATCTGTGAATGCTGTTAATCTTGTAAATTGTTCATGCCTTTAAGAGTATTTTCCCCACCTCAAGGTGGGCAAAGGTAAACTGGGAAATTTGGATCCCAGCAGGGGACTGAGAATTCTAGCATCTCTAGAATGACATTTACTGGAGAGGTTGTCACCAGCCTCTCTGTTATACACTCACAAAATGAGTGAGCGTCTCTCAGCCTCCAGGAGGAAGTTTTCCATATTCCACACAGAATCACTGATGCTCCAAGTCTCCTTTAGAGGTTTCCCGGAAGGCCGGGGAAGGCACCTTGTATTAGAAGGCTTCGTTGCGAATGACGTCTGTCAGGCGTCTTCCGAGGCTTGTTCATGATCCTGCAAGAGTCTCCCGTGCTCTGAGCTGTGGTGTGGGGGCTCCCAGGAGCCCGGTCCAGCCGCCCCGGGTGGCCCTGCCCCACCTCCATCCCAGGCTGGGCTGTGTGTCCACGGCCTTGGGCAGGAGTGACGATGCTCGGTTACAGAAAAAGCGGCTCCAGTTTGGGGCATTCTTTCGGGGGATGCCTGCCGTGAGTGGCCAGGGAGAGGCAGCCCGGGCCCAGCCCAGGGTCCGCTGCTGGCAGCATGGGAGCAGCTGTGGGCCGACCTGCCACCCGAGCCCACTCCCACTCGACTGCGGTCCCCACGACTGACCTCGGCCGCAGGAGGGCCCCCCAGATCCCAGGAGCCCTGAGGTTTGAGGGGTCTCTCTAGGCCCTGCTGGGTGACTATTACAAGGAGTAAATGACACGGACATTCAGGTGAAAAGCTAGATTTCCTCCCTTGTTCATTACTCAAGACGTATTTTCATTTTTATATTTTTCTGCGTCTGGTTTGGTAATATTTTCTTTAGGATGTTTGCATTTACGTTCAAGAAGGTGATAGATAAGTTAATTTTGTTATAACCTCCTTGCTGGGTTACAAGTTAAATGGTGTTCGTTTTTAGTTTTTCTCAAAGACTTTGTGAATTTTTTTTTCTTGAAATATGTGGAATTCACTGATGAAGCTGTATAGCCCTAGAGTTTTCTTTGTAAAAGAATTTTAATAGCGGATTCAGCTTTTAAAACAAAAACGGCTGAACCAATACAACTTTATTCACAAAAACAGGCCCTTGGCTACCCTGAGATTAGATCGGTTTCAACAGCTTTTTAAAAATAAAAATGCATTGAGAGATGTAAATATTCTTTAAAACACCATTTCAAAGAGCTGTAACTTCATTATCCATTCAAAATGCATTCTTTTCTTCCACTGTGATTTTTAAAAATTTTTTATGGTTTCCTATTCATTTATTTATTTAACTGGAGGCTAATTCTTTACAATATTGTGGTGGTTTGCCATCCATTGACATGAACCAGCCACAGGTGTACGTGTGTCCCCCATCGCGAGCCCCCTCCCACCTCCCTCCCCATCCCACCCCCTCAGGGTCATCCCAGAGCGCCGGTTTTGAGGGCCCTGTTTCATGTGTCAAACTTGGACTGGTGACCTGTTTCACATGTGGTAATATACATGTTTCAATGCTGTTCTCTCAAATCACCCCACCCTCGCCTTCTCCCACAGAATCCAAAAGTCTGTTCTTTATGTCTGTGTCTCTTTTGCTGCCTTGCATACAGGGTGGTCATTACCATCTTTCTAAATTCCATATATATGTGTTAAATACTTGGCGTTTTTCTTCCTGACTTACTTCACTCTGTTTCCTCCACCTCATCAGAACTGGTTCAAATGCATTCTTTTTGATGGCTGAGTGATACTCCATTGTGCTTACGTACCGCACCTTCCACCGTTCGCTGCCGATGGGATCGGCATCCGTGTCAGGGCTGCTGTGAACAGCGCTGCGGTGAACACTGGGGCACACGAGTCTCCTCCAGTTCTGGTTTCCTCGGTGTCCCGGCTGCTGTGAACAGCGCTGCGGTGAACACTGGGGCACACGAGTCTCCTTCAGTCCTGGCTTGCCTCCGTGTCCCGGCTGCGGTGAACAGCGCTGCGGTGAACACTGGGGCCCCAGAGTCTCCTTCAGTCCCGGCCCTCGGCATGTTTCTCCCATTCTGAAAGCTGTCTTTTCGCCTTGCTTATAGTTTGCTTAGTTGTGCAAAAGCTTTTAAGTTTAATTAGGTCCCATTTGTTTATTTTTGCTTTTATTTCCACTACTCTGGGAGGTGAGTCGTAGAGGATCTTGCTGTGATTTATGTCAGAGAGTGTGATTCTTACACCTTTGGTCTGTGGTGCTTTAGACGTTTATTAATCAATTTTGTTGAGAAGGAGGTTTGGTGTTCTCTTTCACTGCTCACTTTCCACTGTAGAGAACGTGAGGACACAGTCCTCAGCAAATCACAATCAGTGAATCTGACCCTGTGAAAGATTTCATACTGGAGTATTTAAAAATTTTTTATTTAGTTGCTAAGTCATTTCTGACTCATTTGTGACCCCATGAACTGTAGTCCACCAGGTTCCTCTGTCCATGGGACTTTCCAGGCATGAATACTAGAGTGGGTTGCCATTTCCCTCCCTGGGGCGCCTTCCTGACCCAGGGGAGGGAGCCCACGTCTCCCGCACTTGCAGGCTGAGGCCCCCAGGCAGCCCCAAGTTGGAGAGTAGTTGACTCACAGTGTTGTGTGTGTTTTAGGTAAACAGCAAAGTGATTCCAGTCTCCCTGTCTAGACTGCTGCGAGACACTAGGTCATAGCTCCCCGAACGGCAGGTCTCCTGCAGTCGGCTGTCTACTGTATATGTAGTAACGTTCGTGATGCGTAGTGTTGTTTTGATCCCAGACATGTATTAAATATTCTCTTTTTACCTGCAGTGAAGGGCTTTTAGCAGGAATCTTGAACCCACTAAGTTACAATAAGAGGAAATCATACCGCGTTACCTTTCTTTGTTCTTGAGTGCGCAGTTCCTCCAGCAGGATAAGCTCTGTGTTGACCACGGATCGATGTCCACTGTCCCGCCCTCGGGCTCCATGTGTCCTGCTGTTTCTGCTCCAGCCTCGCCCCTGCCGACGCTCAGCCCCCGGGGCCCAGCCAGGCTCTGCAGGCCCTGGAACCATCCTCTGGTCCTGGGCGGTGGACCAGACCCCGACGGCCTCGCTGAGCTTCCTACCTGCCCTCTCCCCTCCCCCAGGTGCAGGGCTGTGTCCGAGGCCACGCAGGCCAGAGCTCTGCAGGCACCGGGGGGATGGGGTGGCCGTTCCAGTGGTCTCCCATGACCCGTGCCGCCCACTGACCAGACCCTGCTCAGCCTGGGACACGTCCGTGACTCCACGTGGAGGAGCCAACTTTTCTATCCGGGGTGACTTTCTGACTCATCCATTCTTCACTTGCTAAAAACATGTTTTATACAAATCCTATAAAAACTGATCAGGAAGAAATATTTTAAAAATCTCACAATTTTGTTGAACTGTGGTGTTGGAGGAGACTCTCGACAGTCCCTTGGGCTGCAAGGAGATCCAGCCAGTCCATCCTAAAGGAGGTCAGTCCTGAATATTCATTGGAAGGACTAATGCTGAAGCTGAAACGCCAATACTTTGGCCACCTGATGTGAAGAACTGACTCCTTAGAAAAGACCCTGATGCTGGGAAAGACTGAGGGCAGGAGGAGAAGGGGATGACAGAGGATGAGATGGTTAGATGGCATCACCGACTCGATGGACATGAGTTTGGGTAAACTCCAGGAGTTGACGATGGACAGGAAGGCCTGGTGTGCTGCAGTCAATGGGATCACAAAGAGTCGGACACGACTGAGCGACTGAACTGAACTGAATCTAACCCTTGTTAGATGTGTGGGCGTGTGGGGAACACACAGCTTGTGTGAGACACAGGTGCATTTTGCCAGGGTCCCTGCTCTCTGCCCTCACACCTCCCGCCTCTGCTCTGTTTCAGACTAAAACTGGGGTCGCCTTGTTGCATGACGAAGTGTCTGGCCAGGCCTATGACGTCCGCCTGAAGCTGACGCGAGAAGTACTGACAATCCAGAAACAGGATGTCGTCTGTGTCAGCGGCAGCCGTCCCCGTGCAAACGTAAGTGCCTCCCGCGCCTGCAGCCCGAGGGGGCTTGTCTAGGCCAGGTCACCCGATACCCGGGAGGGGCTCCCCAGACGGAAGCTCCCGGGGGTCCTGCAGGACGCGGCCTGATGGCCCTCAGCCCTGTCCAGACGCCCACGTTGCTGCAAAGCAGAGTATCTTTTCAAGTTCATACTTGCTCTCTCGATGGCTTTCTTAATTTCTTTATTAATATATTTTCCCTGAGGAGCTTTATATTAAAAACATGCCCAGACAGCACACCATGAGACTGAGCATATTCTCATGGGAAACTAGAAAGCCGTGACGAGCAAGGTCGTCTCCTTCCTGAAGGAGTAAGAACCCCGGGGGTTTCTACCCGGAACCACAGGCAGCGAAACGCACAGCAGGTGCTCTTCAGCGTCCACCTGCTCCTTGCCTCCATGGATGTGCAGAGTTTCCACATGAAGCTTGGTCCTTCTCGGCTTCAGTTATAAGTGAAATGTTCTTAAAGGTAAGAAACATGTATTGGATGTTTTAGAATATTGAATAAAGATTAGGAAACAATGGTTTTGCAAGTTTTTTCTCGAATTTAACTTGAGACTACTGCACTTGATGCAGTAAATATGTAACACGTTCTATTTGCAGTTTCCTACTTTCCTCCCAGCGTGCTTAAGTGGCCATGGACACGTTCTGGAAGAATTCAGGAAGTACCCCGAGGCTCTGCCGTCCCCAGGCGGGCTGGCTCTTCTGGGAGCGCGGGAGACCCTTCTCTGTGGGGTTTCTGAGCCCCCCGTAAGCTTTACGCAGAGGTGCCGTGGGCAGGACGCTTCTGCCTGGTCTGTCCACAGGCCTGTGGCCAGCTTGCCGTCATCAGCACGGGTGCCCTGATGTCACCGATGGCGCCACGACCTTGCCTCCATGTCCTCACACGCACGTCTCCCCCTGGATGGCGTCCTCCTCCTTCTGTCCTGGAGCCCAAGGCTGCACGCCCACCCAGGTCTCGCCCCCCGTCCTGGCTCGGTAGAGGGTGTCCCCTGCACATCCTTGGTGGCGGAGCCTCACAAAGAGGGTGGGCAACAGGACACTCCCCCCTGGACCCTCAGGCCCGGGTTCTGCATCCCATCCTCTCAAGGACACCCCCCGCCCCCCACGGATCCTGCAGACCCACCTCTCCAGCTCTTAGAAGAGTCCCTCGGAGCCGAGAGTGCTCCTCTCCACCAGGTGGGCGGCCTCCTGCTCAGCTGCACAAGGCCCATCCCTTTGCTGACTACCTTCCAGGTGCTCTCGGGACCATGAGTGGTGGGTAGAGAGGGGGTCCAGAGGAGGCAGCCGAGGTGTTGTAACCACTTAAAAGTGTCACCTTTCTTAATGGTGAATTTGTGATCAACAGAAAGTTTCAGATAACTTAGAGTAAAAACAGGTAATATTTCTACATTTTATTGTCCAGTTCAGTTCAGTCACTCAGTCGTGTCCAACTCTTTGCAACTCCATGAACTACAGCACACCAGGCCTCCCTGTCTATCATGAAATCCCAGAGTTTACTCAGACTCATGTCCATTGAGTTGGTGATGCCATCCAACCATCTCATCCTCTGTCATCTCCTTCTGCCTTCAATCTTTCCCGGCATCAGGGTCTTTTCACATGAGTCAGTTCTTTGCATCAGGTGGCCAAAGTATTAGAGTTTCAGCTTCAGCATCAGTCCTTCTAATGAACACTCAGGACTGATTTCCTTTAGGATGGACTGGTTGGATCTCCTTGCATTTCAAGAGACTCTCAAGAGTCTTCTCCAACACCACAATTCAAAAGCATCAATTCTTGGGTGCTCAGCTTTCTTTATAGTCCAACTCTCACATCCATACGTGACTACTGGGAAAACCGTAGCTTTGACTAGATGGACCTTTGACTGCAAAATAATGTCTCTGCTTTTTACTATGCTGTCTAGGTTGGTCATAGCTTTTCTGTTTCCAGTGTTTTCCCATCTATTTGCCATAAAGTGATGGGACCAGATGCCACGATCTTCATTTTTTGAATGTTGAGTTTTAAACCAGCTTTTTCACTTTCATCAAGAGGCTCTTTAGTTCCTCTTCACTTTCTGCCATAAGGGTGGTGTTACCTGCATATCTGAGGGTATTGATATTTCTCCCAGCAATCTTGATTCCAGCTTGTGCTTCATCCAGCCCAGCGTTTCTCATGAAGTGCCCTGCACATAAGTTAATAGCAGGTGACAATGTACAGCCTTGACGTCCTCCTTTCCCAGTTTGGAGCCAGGCTGCTGTTTCATGTCTGGTTCTAACTGTTGCTTCCTGACCTGCATTCAGATTCCTGTGTATGGTCCAAGGAAAAAAAATTATACTTTTGGAATTCAGTGTCTGCTTCTCTGCCCAAGATTACCTTCTTGATGAAAATTGTTGGATCCTTCCTAAGAAAAAATGGGTGTACGTTCATAAATATATGTTTACAGTTTCAAGTGATTGATTGGTGCCAAAGCTTGACGTTGAAATTGCCTGCTGCATATCAAAGGGTGGTTCCCGGGGTTACGCTCTCAGCCTCCTGGCTCCATCTTTAATGATCTCTGCTGCTTCCAGAGGAAGCCTCATTTGTAGGAAAGGAGTGAAATATTCTTGAATAGAGGTGTGTATCTGGGCTAGGTAATTGTGAGGGGGACTCAGAGGACATTTTTTGAACCAGGAAGGACATGTTCAGCACCTGAGATCAGAATGCCTTTTCTACACCAGACTCAGAATCCCACTGGATTCAATCCTATTGATTGGAGAAACAGTTGAAACCCGTGTTCTTCAGTTGATTATGAAAATAAAACTAACCTTGACCCGATAATTTATCATGAGTTTGGAGAATGAGAAAGATGACTTCCAACAACAGTCATGGCTATTTCTGCAGATCATATAGCACCTCTGGGGGTGTAGAACACAGTGATTCACTTACGTTCATATTGCTGAGTGTCTCAGTGTTGACCTCCAGCAGAAAACCTGATGGAGAGCGTTTATTTTCCATCATCTAAAATTACTCTGAGTTGTGGGAGAGGGAGGTGTAATGATTATTCCCGAGCTGATCAGCAGAAGAAGTGAGTGTGAATTTCACATCTCACTGAAACCTGAGTCCCTGTGTGGGTCCCAGGAGATGAGAAATGCATCATTGGACTCAACACACATTTACTGTGTCTCACCATCCATGACTGATGCTGAGGCTCCAATACTTTGGTCACTTGATGGGCAGAACCAAGTCATAGGAAAAGACCTGATGTTGGGAAAGACTGAGGGCAGGAGGAGGAGGGGCTGACAGAGGATGAGATGGTTGGAGGGCCTCACCGACTCGATGGACCACGCACTTGAGTAAACTCTGGAAGATGGTGAAGGAAGGGGAGGCCTGGCATGCTGCAGTCCCTGGGGCTGTAAAGAGTCAGACACGACTGAGCAACTGAACAGCAACACCACCCGTGTATCGTCAAGCAGAGGCCGGCTTGTCGCTGGGGCCACAAGGCCTTCAGAGTCTCAGGGCGGACACCCGACTCCTGTGGGGATGGCTCACACTGGTGCTTTGAATCCCAGGGTCAGCTTTCCTAACAGGAATGATGCTGCTGGCCGATCCTTACATTCCGAGCTCTGTTGTCAGCGGGAGGCTGACGCTTGCTCTTCGCGACCAGCAGGCTCTGTGACCCAGCACTTGCACACAAGCTGAGACTGGAGGGAACCTGGTTCTCTCGGAACCTGGCCCAGTCTGCACTGAGCTTCACACCTTGGGTTGCACTTATACTCTTTATTGTCTGTTTGAGAAGACAGGATTAAGGAGTAGACTTGTATTAGTGTTCATGAAACTGCTGAAAAAATGGGCACTGTATCAGTTCTGGGTGGATGTTCTTATCAGGAAAGAGGGAGAGAAAGCTGAGTTTACTCTTTTATAAAACCCATAGATTCTCAAATTTGCTGATTCAACACCAGAGTCTCGAATCAGCAGCTCTGTATTCCACTTGTATTCCTGTCTCTCCTGATCAGCATGGAACTCTGAACAGTTAGAGCTGAATCTCTGGGTTTCCTGTCCTTTATCGAGCCCACAGAAATGGTCTGGACCTAACAGAAGCAGAAGATATTGAGGTGGCAAGAATACACAGAAGAACTGTACAAAAAAGATCTTCATGACCCAGATAATCATGATGGTGTTATCACTCATCTAGAGCCAGACATCCTGCAATGTGAAGTCAAGTGGGCCTTAGAAAGCATCACTATGAACAAAGCTAGTGGAGGGGATGGAATTCCAGTTGAGCTGTTTCAAATCCTGAAAGATGATGCTGTGAAAGTGCTGCACTCAATATGCCAGCAAATTTAGAAAACTCAGCAGTGCCCACAGGACTGGAAAAGGTCAGTTTTAATTCCAATTCCAAAGAAAGGCAATACCAAAGAATGTTCAAACTACCACACAATTACACTCATCTCACATGCTAGTAAAGTAATGCTCAAAATTCTCCAAGCCAGGCTTCAGCAATACGTGAACCATGAACTTCGTGATGTTCAGGCTGGTTTTAGAAAAGGCAGAGGAACCAGAGATCAAATTGCCAACATCCGCTGGATCATGGAAAAAGCAAGAGAGTTCCAGAAAAACATCTCTTTCTGCTTTATTGACTATGCCAAAGCCTTTGACTGTGTGGATCACAATAAACTGTGGAAAATTCTGAGCGAGACTGGAATACCAGGCCACCTGACCTGCCTCTTGAGAAACCCATATGCAGGTCAGGAAGCAACAGTTAGAACTGGACATGGAACAACAGACTGGTTCCAAATAGGAAAAGGAATACGTCAAGGCTGTATATTGTCACCCTGCTTATTTAACTTACATGCAGAGTACATCATGAGAAACGCTGGGCTGGAAGAAGCACAGGCTGGAATCAAGATTGCCAGGAGAAATATCAATAACCTCAGATATGCAGATGACACCACCCTTATGGCAGAAAGTGAAGAGGAACTAAAAAACCTCTTGATGAAAGTGAAATAGGAGAGTGAAAAAGTTGGCTTAAAGCTCAACATTCAGAAAACGAAGATCATGGCATCTGGTCCCATCACTTCATGGGAAATAGATGGGGAAACAGTGTCAGACTTTACTTTGGGGGCTCCAAAATCACTGCAGATGGTGATCGCAGCCATGAAATTAAAAGACGCTTAGTCCTTGGAAGGAAAGTTATGACCAACCTAGACAACATATTAAAAAGCAGAGACATTACTTTGCCAACAAATGTCCATCTAGTCAAGGCTATGGTTTTTCCAGTAGTCATGTATGGATGTGAGAGTTGGACTGTGAAGAAGGCTGAGCACTGAAGAATTGATGCTTTTGAACTGTGGTGTTGAGAAGACCCTTGAGAGTCCCTTGGACTACAAGGAGATCCAACCAGTCCATCCTAAAGGAGATCAGTCCTGGGTGTTCATTGGAAGGACTGATGCTAAAGCTGAAACTCCAGTACTTTGGCCACCTCATGTGAAGAGTTGACTCATTGGAAGAGACTCTGATGCTGGGAGGGACTGGGGGCAGGAGGAGAAGGGGCCGACTGAAGATGAGATGGCTGGATGGCATCACGGACTCCGATGGACGTGAGTCTGAGTGAACTCCGGGAGTTGGTGATGGACAGGGAGGCCTGGCGTGCTGCAATTCATGGGGTCGCAAAGAGTTGGACACGACTAAGTGACCTGAACTGACTAACTGTCTGGGTTTTCTAATTATCTCCTAAAGAGAAATGTGCTTTGCCTTATGAAGAAGCTGGCTTGTTATATTTCAGACTTTCTGTGTAGATTGCTTCATTTTTATATTGTGTCTGTACATTTGACATATTTTATTTTTCTAAATTGTAAGGTTATATTTGTGGCTTGAATGAATGCAGTGATGGAGTAAAAAGTAGTGACAGAAAGAAAGAATTTAAAAGATCTCTGTGTTGTATCTGGCACGTTAAGTCATAGCACATTTATGGCTGAAATGTATTTTAGAGAATTCCATACCCTCAGTTTGGGAAATTAAGAAGCAACGGAAGTTGTTGCTCTGAGCTCACAGGGTTAATTACAGGGTTGGGGCAACACAGAGCTGCTCCTCTGCTGCCTGAGGGCTAACTTCTCAAGGTCGCACCCAGAGCAGCGAGAGGAGGGAAGGGCAGGCGGCGCTAGACCCTGGCGAACCTCGCGCCAGGTCAGTGTGAGCCCAGCCTGGCCCAGCCCCCTGGCCTAGCGTCTGCTGCCCAGCTTGAGCTGGGCAACGCGGGGAGAGCGGACCTCAGGAGGAGGCCCGGGGCTGAGCTGGGGGAACGGCGGACCGTAGTCCTTCCACCCAGAGGTGTGAGGTCCCAATCACAGGGGGAGAGTGTGAGCTTGAAGGCAGTGCCCCTGCAGAAAGAATTCTTGCCTGGCCGGCATTGGCTTCTGAAGGGAAAGGGACGAAGCCAGGCAGACGCCCCTCACCTGGGCTCGTGCTGTGGCTCACGCTTCCCGTGCGGCCTGAAAATCCTCCTGCTGAAAATGCAGTTGGGTGGAGTCAGGTTCAGGGGCCCCTGGTGCACACAGAGGGGAGGTGCAGGCCTTCCGGAGGAACATGCCCAGTCTCCACCGGGGCCAGAGAGGATTCCCAGTCCGGGCTCTCGCAGACTGTGGGGACAAAGCCAGGGAAGAAAGGCACACGAGCAGAGGTGGTCTGCAGAGACGCCGAGCTGTGAGAGCCAAGTGACTCACATGAAAGGCATGTGTTCATTGCGTCTGAAGACTAAACAGAAGGTTCCAACAGTCTGACAAAGGAAGGAGAGATTGTATGAAGTGATCCAGCCTTTGCGAAATCAGTGAAAGAGAATAAAGAAAATAAATGAAACTGGAATCTCAGTGAACCAGTTAAATAACATTTGGAAACGAAAAGTCAGAGCTGCAAATTAGATCTGAAGAAATCTCAGGAATGAAAACCAAGAGTTGGAGAAGACAGGTGAGCGGTTCGGGGCCCCTGGCGGATGAAGTGCTGGAGACGCAGAGAGCGGATGGCACACGGGAGCCGGGACTGGACGCCGGCGAGCCCTGGGTTGGTGGAGGACGGGGGCCTGGGACCCCCAAGGCCCTGGGGGGCGCCTCCTCTCCCTGCCCGTGCCCTGCTCCTCTGGCCCGTGGCGTGGGGCCTCAGCTGGATCCTGGGGCGTCTGCTCCTGGCTCTCTTCTGGAGCCTCTTGTGTCCTGTGTGTGCTTGGCCTTCTCCACAGGTTTTTTCTGGCTCATATCACAGATCCACAGAGTGGTCAGAGAAATTGGAATCGGGCCCAGAACCTTTCTCTCTGCATTCCGGGCACTTCGTACGCTGGCCCCGCGCCAACCTCCAGGCTTGTGACTGGCTGGCTGTGAGTCAGGAGAAAGCCCGCTGTGCCAGGCGCTGGCTGGCCCCGTGCCCGTGCTGTTGAGGAGGCAGTCCTGCTGGAAGTCTGCATGTCTTAGAAGCGCCACCGCCCTTTCCCTTGGGTGGGTCGTTTCCAGAAGAATCGTTCCCACGGGCAAGGACTGGTGGTGGCAGAGGGGGCTGCATGTAAATGGGTCCAGAAGACACAGAAGGGGCTGGAGAGCAGGGGGTGGGTCCCGGGCGCCGTCTCTGGGCGGAGGCGGGAGCTGAGGGTTTAGCCGGGGAGGCCAGTCTCACGCTCTCTGAGGAGGGCGGGCCGCGTTTTCCCACCAGGTGGAGGGTGGAGTGTCAGCGAGTTCTCAGGAGTTTCCCAACTGCCGGGGCGTCGGCGGCTCGGACTGTTGGGGGAATTCGCCCTGGTCCTGGCACCGTGCGTCCGCGCATTAAGCCTGTGTGGGCTCAATCCGTAGTCTTCTTCTCAACAAGGACAGTTCGGCTTTGAGAGTGTGAAAACCTTGAAACACTGAATGTGTGTGCTCAGTCACGTCCGACTCTTCTGCAACCCCATGGACTGCAGCCCGCCAGCCTCCTCTGTCCACGGGACTCTCCAGGCAAGAATCCTGGAGTGGGTTGCCATTTCCTCCTCCAGAAGATCTTCCCGACTCGGACTGAACCCACATCTCCTGTGTTGCAGGCAGATTCTTTGCCACTGAGCCATCTGGGAACCCCACGAAGAGTGAATGGATAGGCCAAATTCACTATAAAAGTTTACAGTGTGATTTAGTTTAAAGATAGAATAAATAATGGTTTCTATGTGTTTCTGTGTGGGCTTCCCTGGTGGCTCAGAGGTTAAAGTGTCTGCCTCCAACGCAGGAGACCCGGGTTCGATCCCTGGGTCGGGAAGATCCCCTGGAGAAGGAAATGGTAACCCATGCCAGTATTCTTGCCTGGAGAAGCCCACGGACGTAGAAGCCTGATAGGCGACATCCATGGGGTTGCAAAGAGCCAGACACAACTGAGCGACTCCACCACCTTCACCTTCATGTGTTTGTGTGAGTGTGCACACAAGCCACTTGGTAAGGAAATAAGACAAAAATTTGTCTTTCAGTGAAACTTTAAGTAACTAAAATCATAATAGCAAAGTATTTTGCATAGTCTACTAAACATTTCATAATTTCTTCCTTTAATTATGTGATTTGCCAACATATGAAAAGTAGCCAGCAGAACCCTATGTAATTATCCTCCATATTGGCCATATGCCAGCATATTTGCTGTGAATCTCTCCAATTTTTACAGAAATTATCAAAGCAATGCGCATCCTTTATTATTCCCATTGTCACTTTTGGAGGCGAACACGCTTCCTACACCACTTGACCAATCCTTGGCCAACCCTGTTCATTGACAAATAGTCAGTTTAGACCAAACACACACCTTACATGTTTGAACACTTGAGAGGTGGCGTGACCGACTTGTCAGCCACGGCAGGGTTAGTCTTGGCTTCTCATCAGCACTGACAGCTTTAAACTGGGTCAGCACGTGAAATGATCGATCGTTCCAAGTTAGCATCGATTACGTGACGATTGATCTAAGGATGATGAGCTGTGCAGAGCAGCACGGTGCACAGGCAGCCTCTTTGGGAGTCAGTGGAGATGGCAGACTTCAGAAGCGGGGAGCTGAGCATGTGGCTTAGCCTCCACATCTGCGGCCTGAGGACGGGGCCTGCATCCCTCAGAGCCAGAACGGGGTGAGATGGCCGGCTTTGCAGGACCTCAGGGCGGATCTTAAACCAGCACAGGGCGGCCGTTTCCCCCAGGCTCTCCGGTTCCCTCGTGGCACTGCCGAGTGCAGGCTTGAAATGGTGCTGTCGCTGTGGTGATTACGCTGCTCCCCTTTGGGAATATAAACGGCTCCTGAAGTTTTTTTAATTTTTTAAATTGAAGGATAATTGCTTTACAGAATTATGTTGGTTTCTGCCAAACATCAGCACGAGTCATCCATAGGTATACATATGTCCCCCATGTGTCTGACGTTTTAATAAGGAAGTTAATGTATACATTTTGCACTCGCTTTCTGATTGTCCATTTTAACCTGACCCGGGTTTGTTTTCTAAATTTTTTAAAGCACAGAACTGTTACGCTTCGCAGACAGCCCGTGGGCGGCCTGGGCCTGAGCATAAAGGTATGAATGCGTCGCTTTTCCCGACACTTCCCGTGAAGGGCCCCGCTCCGTCCTCACTGCATCCTGTGCCTGTCTTCCAGGGCGGCGTGGAACACGGCGTCCCTGTGGTCATATCGAAGATATTCAGAGACCTCGCAGGTAAAAGCAGCCACGTGGCCGCGTGTGCGTGGCCGCAGCTTGGGGCATACTGCACCGTCTTCAGTAGGAAGACAGCCACTGTGTGTCGCCTGGCCATCCGCCTGCTGTCTTATTCCACAGCTGTCTGCACTCTCACCCCCGATCCCACCAGCCCTTAAGACAGATGCTGACCCACAGTGTGGCGTCACGTTGACCCCAGGAGACACGGACACGGCAGTGATTTCTCAGGAAAGACAGACCTCTGGGGAGTGCAGTGGACGGAGGGTCAGTGGACAGAGGGGCCAGGCAGGAAAGCCGCTGGCCGTGGTGCTGAAAAGCTGGTGATGGTTTTGGGAAGAGCTACCTCTCCCGGAGAAGGCAATGGCACCCCACTCAAGTAGTCTTGCCTGGAAAATCCCATGGACGGAGGGAGCCTGGTGGGCTGCCGTCTCTGGGGTCGCACAGAGTCGGACACAACTGAAGCGACTCAGCAGCAGCAGCAGCAGCCTCTCCCGGGAGCTCAGAGTGTGTGGGGCTGAGGGTGAGGGCGAGTGAGAACTGGGCAGGTGGCTTTCCATCAGAGTGCGTGTTTTTCTAATAAACTCTTTGGTGGCACTTTCAAATCCAGCTCTTATGGGCTCCTCCACTCCCTAGGCCACCCGTCTGCCCTGTTCTATCAGGTCCTTCCTGCAGGTCCAGAAGATGGTCCTGCAGGACAGGGGGCCTGCTGGCATAGCCTGGTGGCCTCGGGCCTCATGCTGCCGGAGGCTCACGGTCATGCTTTCCTGCAGTGACTCTTCATGGTGAGGTAAAGCCCCCATTGCGGCTTTGACTTCAGTTGCATGGAAAAGAGATTTTCACAATACCTGTGTTCTGCATAAAGACTCTTTTGTACCAAAAGGACACTCAGGATGCAGCTTGACTGCAGTTTCCCCTCTTTCCAGCAGAGTCACAAAGCCCGCCCTTAAAGTCTGCAGCAGGTGGATCGCACTTTGTGGGGGCTAAGGGTCCTGAGCCCATGAAGCCGCCTGACTTCCGCAGGGGGTGGTTTTCCTGGCGAGCCCCCAGCTGTGGTTAAAACAAGAGCCTGGTCCTCCTGTGCTGGTCTTCTTGGCAACACAAAAGGATTCCAGTCTTATCAGGAAATATGGCTTATCAGAACCCAGGTCTCTGAGCCAAATGGCCGTTCTTTTTCAAGGTTT
This sequence comes from Nanger dama, assembly GCA_917880005.1. Classification (NCBI taxonomy): domain Eukaryota; kingdom Metazoa; phylum Chordata; class Mammalia; order Artiodactyla; family Bovidae; genus Nanger; species Nanger dama. Next base: position 745,576 of record CAKJTW010000025.1, read on the forward strand.
TCAAAGCACTTCAAAGAAGCATATACTTCTGTTGGACTGACATCCTTTTGTTGTATAAGACAAGTGCTGTGATTATGCAGTTGAAGGGCTTGCAAGGCCTCAGCGCCCCTGTGTTTAGATCAAGGGTCTGCAAGGAGAATGAATCAAGTCGTTGCTGAACTCGGAGTGTATAAGCATTTCCGTGTGACCATAACTGTCTGGCTGGCTGATTAATGACTGAGAGAAGGATTGCTCAAATCTGCTTGTGAACATTCTTAGTTCTTTTTTTAAGTAAATTTTTAAATTTGTGGGTATGAATATGTGTCATAAAAGGATGAGAACAGGGCAATGAAATGTTGTTGCTGAGCCGTGAAAGACACTGGGATTCTTGGCCTCTGGAGGACAGGAATTCAGTCTGGGGCCGGTAACAAGGCTTAATCGCTCAGAGCTTTTGTGTAATAAAGTTTTATTAAAGTATAAAAGAGATAGAGAAAGCTTCTGACATAGACATCAGAAGGGGGCAGAAAGAGTGCCCCCCTGCTAGTCTTTAGCTGGATGTTTTATAGCTACTAGCAGGCTGCTAATTAGAAAAAGGAGATGTCTCAAAACTCAGAGCCCTCACGACGTGAAGAAACAGAGTCTAGGGTAAATACACAGTTTATTAACATAGCTTATGGCACACATTTCTGTAAGAAAAATGCATTGGTTAGCTCAAGGTCTGAGAAAAGTTCAGTTCGGGTAGAGCCAGGTGTCGTCGTGGCAGCACAGAATTTTAAGAGAAACCTCCTTTTAGTTTTATATAGCGAAGGAAGAAAATCTGACACTTGCAGTTTGTTCAGTTCAGTTCAGTCGCTCAGTCGTGTCCGACTCTTTGCGACCCCATGAACCGCAGCACGCCAGGCCTCCCTGTCCATGACCAACTCCTGGGGTTCACTCAGACTCACGCCCATCGAGTCAGTGATGCCATCCAGCCATCTCATCCTCTGTCGTCCCCTTCTTCTCCTGCCTCCAGTCCCTCCCAGCATCAGAGTCTTGTTTCCTCCTGCCATTTAAAGAGAGAGAGAACTGTGTCTGCTAGCACGCGGTCTGTTTGCCCCATTTGGAGATCCCTGGCCTTCCTGCCTGTTACCCTCTCAGGAATAAGATTAAAATCAGAAAGACTGCTCAGCTCAGGAAGAGCATCTCCCTTCCCTGTGGAGGTGTGAACAGGCCGAGGCGGCCTGCAGGGTGACAGGATCACCTCCTCCGTGTCTGCGGACCCCCTGGATCCGGTCCCTAAGCAGGGCCCACATGTGCAGACATGACTCTCCTGGAAAGAGAATCCACTCTCCAGCTCCGAGAAGTGTCGCGAGCACCTCAAACCCAGCGAGTCTCCCAACCAGGTCTTCCTCACCTCCCGCACCTCTGGGCCCCACATCCCGCCCGCCCGGGCCCTCCTCTCCACCCCCACAGCTCTGCCCCGCCCCAGGGTGCCCTTCATCTGCTGTGACCGTCCCACCCACGCCCTCCTCTTCACTGTGGGTGCTCTACACCCTGCACTCCCGAGTTAAATGCTCAGTGAGCTGAGATCTTGGACCCAGGATGGTCTCACCAAGTTCCCATGTTCAGGGTTTGGCTCAGGACACATGCGTGTTGCAGGCAGGGGACCCTTGGCCGAGCTGCTGCATGCGCTGGTCTCAGGAGGGTCCTTGGTGGGCAGGAGCCCAGGCTCCGGAAAGTTGTCCACACGGGAGGCAGGCTCACGCGAAGCTGATAACCCAGTAACCTGCACCCCAACCACCAGCCCACCGAGTTAGGGTTTCTCCTGGGGGTGAGACCCTCAGGGGCAGCGCTGGGGACCCTCCCGCAGGGCTGTGCCTTGCCTGGTCCCCTCCCTGAGGAGGCAGGCTCACGGTCACCCCAGGGGGACCTGGAGCTGGAGGGCTTCTCTCCCGCTTCACGTGGGGACCAGAGGGGTCAGCATCCTAATGTCCACCTGGCGTTGCGTCTAGGGATCCGGTGGCTGGAAACCGTTCAGTTCAGTTCAGTTAAGTCGCTCAGTTGTGTCTGACCCTTTGCGACCCCATGAACCGCAGCACGCCAGGCCTCCCTGTCCATCACCAACTCCCGGAGTCTACCCAAACTCATGTCCATTGAGTCGGTGATGCCATCCAGCCATCTCATCTTCCGTCATCCCCATCTCCTCTCACCTTCAATCTTTCAGTCTTTTCAAATGAGTCAGTTCTTTGCATCAGGTGGCCAAATTATTGGAGTTTCAGAGGTCAGAGCAGAGTATAAAACCATTCAGTTATTCATCCACAGACTGACCCACCTCTTCTGGGCATTCTGGGCAGACACTGCCCATGTACACTTGTGTCCAGTGGGAGAAAAGTGGCCGTCATAATACACGTTCAGACAGTGGCCTCTGCCCTGAGGAAAATTGAACAATGCTGGGGTGAGCCGAGCAGTGGGAAGGGTGGCGCTGCTGTTACGAGGTGGTCAGTGGGGATCTCTCCGGGGGTGATGCGCTGGGGCGAGCTGAGCAGTGGGCAGAGCATCTCTGTTGTTACAAGGTGGCCAGTGGGGATCTCTCTGTGGGTGATGCTTAAGCAAATATTTGAATCAAGCAGAGTAAGGTGCGAGCAGGCCCTGCCGGGTGGCATCCCAGACTCAGAAAGGATGCAAGATGAAGGATGCATCCCTCAGCAACAGGGGGAGCCAGTGGGCGAGGGCAGCTGGGGAGGACAGGAGGCTGGGGCAGGTCCTCAGTGTCTCGTCCTGGAGAGGGACTTGGGTCTTGTTTACGAGTAATAGGGTGAGGGGGCCAAGAGGGGTCGTTTGGGGGGTGGTCCAATGCAGGGTCAGAAGGTCTATTATCATTAAAAACCACTCAGGTTGCTGTCCAGAGAATGTTCCAGAACCTGGGAAATGGTGGGGCACCAGCCTTGGAGCTGGGGAAGGCGTGGGGAGGTCATGTGCCCAGTGTGGCTTCGCTGTGCTTGCGCGGAGTCAGGGCGCGGCCGGGTCACGGGGCCCTCGGTGAGCAGGGTCAGGGGTCAGGGCGGGGGCCTATCACAGGCCCCTCGGTGAGGACGGGGCTTCCCACGCTGGCCGGGCGCCGGCCCTGGGTATGTGGTTGTCACGGGCGCTTAGACACTGCCACCACCCTTTGCCTTCTGGAGGCTCGGCCTCGAGATCTGTCAAATGGAGCTTGGGGCTGCGGAGCCTCCTGGGGGTGAGGCCCGAGGCCTCGTGTGCTGTTTCCCCCAGCACGTTTGCCTGTGCTTGGCGTCTCGCTCCCGTGAAATGCTGCTGCAGGACAAGGCTGGTGATGAGCTTCCAGCTGCACCTGTGAGACTTCTTTAATCAATGGATTTGGCTGATCCAGCGGGAAGCGTCATCCTCCCCTTGGTCCTTGCCTCCCCTCGGGATCTGTCTCCTGCATCCACACGGCAGCTCCTGCCTGCCCCCGTCCCCGAGGAGCCCACGTACGTACGCGCCCCAGGCTTCAGGAAGCGGGCAACCTCTTTAGGCAATGCCGCTGTTCACAGCCCATCGCAATGGTGTCTGTGCTCAAACTTTCTCATAAAGTGAAGAAAATGCTTTTAAAAGCATATCATTGCCCTTCCAGGGCTTCCTGGGGGGCTCAGACGGTAAAGCATCCGCCTGCAATGTGGGAGACCTGGGTTCGATCCCTGGGTCGGGAAGGTCCCGTGGAGAAGGAAATGGCACCCACTCCAGTACTCTTGCCTAGAGAATCCCATAGATGGAGGAGCCTGGTGGGCCGCAGTCCACGGGGTCGCAGGGAGTCAGACACGACTGAGTGACTGCACTTTACAGACCTTCCAGCCCTTTGGTCTGCAGCTGCTCCAATGGTGGTCCAACCCCCTCTGTGGGCTCCTTGGGAGGGGACTGCGTCGCCTTGGTGATGACCCCCAGGGCCTGGGCGGGTCCCTGTTCAGGACCCAGCATGGAGCCAGTGCTCCCTGGACTGACTGCTTCACGAGCAGGACCGCGGAGAAGCCCCAAGAGCAGGCGCTGGACAGCAGCGTGCAGGTGGCCAGGCAGAGCCTTGTGGAGCCTGGCAGGACACTGGCAGGGGGTCACGTGGGGGTGCAGAGCCTGTGGGGAGCTGCTACGACGCCAGGACTCAGCGCTTCTGCCCAGCCGCCTACCACCCTCCCCCACCCTGTCCCTGGGGGCTGCTCCCAACGTGAGTCAGCTGTCAAGGAGCCCAGAGCCCTGGTCCTCCGGGCCTGGCACCGAGGCCCCTCCCCACCCCACGGCAGCCATCTGCTGCAGAGACAGTCACAGGCGGGCCCGGGTCTTCCGTGTCCCCCTCCCCCAGGCCAGCCACCGCGGCATTCCCGCCTGCGGCCACAGCGGCTGGGCTGGGCACACGTCGTGCAGACTGTTCACTTAAAACTCTCCGTTGCGTGGATCCAAGCTGGCGTCCCTACCAAGTCTGCTGGCGGGGGGCTACAGGCATCCTGAGTGTCCTCCAAGGATGGAACCTCAGCACAGCTCTTCAGACTGTGTCATCTTTATTTTCAAAGTTGGTGGAGTTTTCCCCGTTTTGAGCCAAGAGTATGTGATACGAGGCTGGACGAGGGCTTCCCCGCCCCTCTCCCCCAGCACCCCATGTCTCAGCACCTCTGGGTCAAAGTCTCCGTCTCCCCACTTACCCTCCTCTTGCAGCACCACTCACCCAGTGAGCTCCGCACTGAAGGGCAGGCTTCCTGGATGAGTTACCTTAGCCCTGGACTACCAGAGGCAAAGCTCGTCTGGGTTGCCTTAGATGCAGGCACTGGCGCTCTTGTCTGCTCACAATGTGTGAACGTCAGGCGGTCTGAAACAGCGAGTCAGCTTAGGTCATTCTTCACCGAGAGCAAGAGGTGACTGACACATCAGGCCTGGTGGCTCATAAACAGCAGACCCCGCCAACCGTGGACCTCACAGCGGAAGGACGCTCTGGGCACTCGGGTCTCTGAAGGGCAGTTTCTCCTTCTCTGACTCTGGGTCATGGAACCACAGGCTGGAGTAACCAGCACCAGCAATTCTGGGCTTTATAGTGAGGACCAAAGAGCTCTTACAGCACAGGAGCTAACGTACCACATGCATTTTTGCAGTAAGTGTAGAGGTATGCTTATATGATGGTCTATTTCCACTTTACGTCCTGATGTAATGACAGGGTTACCATAGAAATAAGCTGGAGCCACTTTCAACTGAAACCCACTAACATCTCTTAATCTGACCAAAAAGTTTATTTTATTTAGGAACATTAATTAAAATTTTAAATTAAAATCAAACTTCCACAATACTGTTTAATCATCCATTTTACCACTTTCCCTGGTGGCTCAGTCAGTAAAGGATCCACCGGCAATGCAGAATATGTGGGTCTGATCCCTGGGTCGGGAAGATCCCCTGGAGGAGGGCATGGCACCCCACTCCAGTGCTCTTGCCTGGAGAATCCCAGGGACAGGGGAGCCTGGCAGGCCAGTCCATGGGGTCACAGAGTCAGACATGACTGAGCGACTTTACTTTCACTTTTCACTTTCACGCGTTGGAGAAGGAAATGGCAACCCACTCCAGTGTTCTTGCCTGGAGAATCCCGGGGACGGGGGAGCCTGGCAGGCCACAGTCCGTGGGGTCACACAGAGTCAGACATGACTGAGCGACTAAACCACCACCACCAATTTGTGTTTTAAGATGAAAAGTGTTCATCAAAGGGGCAACACTACAAAGATTTAATTGGAAAGTTTTTTAAATGATGGAGACAGAGAGAGAGACAGAGGTCTCTATCAGTAGGTCTCACCTAATGAACAACGGAGGTTTTTCTGGGCAGTCTCTGTAAATGTTAACTTCATTAGCTACCTAAAATACCATTGCATTTAGTGGTATAAAGATTGTATTTTATTTTCAACAAAATTTAATATAGTTAATGACTAGAACTAACATTAACAATTGACATTAAATATTTTTCTGGAATTTAAAGAATGCCACTGTTAAAAGAATAGCTTATTACTTGGTTTTCAATATTTAACCAAAGACATAAATCTAGATGAAGGCAAAATATGCCTGCGAAATGGGCTGCGCGGGTCCCGGAGTCGCTCACGCACGCGGGTCTCGGAGTCGCTCACCTGCGCAGGTCTCGGCCATCGCTCACCTGCGCGGTGGCGGCTCCTGCCTTCTTTGTTCTTACTGTGGTTGCAGGACGCCTTCGGCAGTAACCCTGAGGGGACTTTGAAAAACTAGAGGTTCTTTGCTGACAGGACCTGGAAATTACACGGCAGACCTGGCCACACGGCGAGACCAGGGTCGCCGGCAAAGAGAGAGGGGCCTGGGGGCCTGTTTCACTGAGGTGGGAGGGGGCTTGGGTTTCCAGGGATCCCTCTTTGTTGGTGAATTTAAACACAAGAGCGGGAACTGAAAGCCCAGCAAGAGCAAAAGCGAGTGGCCCAGATGGTCAGTCACTGAAATCAGCCCAGATGTCTAAAACATCTGAGCCGGCGAGGGGGCGGGAGGGGGTCCCGGCTCTGTCTGGTGTGTGGACGACAGCGTGTTGCTGCAAGCTGGGCCCCTCAGAGTGGGCTCCTGGGCGAGCAGAGCCGGAGTCAGGCACTTGCATTAAAGAAAAGACAGCCGTCAGGGTCTACACTGGAAATGCTTACACCGGTGCACATTTGTTCAGTCTTGTTAAAAGGAGGTTTCTGTCTTCCCCTATGTCAACAGGAAAATTAAGTGGAAATATGCTGTAGAGATTAGACTCAAACTGTACGATGCAAAGCTTTTCTTTCCTTTTTCCTTTAATATTCTGGGCACATCTCTTTTAATTAAAACAGTCTGTGTAAATGTGTTCCCAAGAAAGAGGGGGAAACCCTAAGGGGCTCCTATAATTCCTATTTTATTGTCTGTGTTGACTTAATGGAAAATGAGGATCAGACTTTCCACATGTGTCATGAAACCCTTCATTTGTGCTTCTCATTAAACAAGGCTCTGTGTTTGGAAAGTAACTCTCTTAATGTGCTTAAAATCAGCTGAGTGTGTAGCTGCATTGGAGGGGCTGGTGCTGTGATGTCGCATTTCCCACACCCCGTGTACACACATGTACACATGCACACAGACACATGTGCTCATGTTCCCACATCACACACCCACACTTGCATGTGTGTGCATGGACACGCACATGTGAACACATAGATACAGTCACCTGTGCACACACATGCACACACTCACCCACACAGGCTCCTGCATGCACACACACCCATATGCATGCATGCATATTCACACATGTGCACACACTCATATTCAATGTGCATGCCTGTACACGTGAACATCCACATGCGTGCACACACAGACGTGCACACACAGAGACACTCACACATGTACCCATATGCACACATGCACACACTCACCCACACAGGCTCCCACATGCACACACATCCATATGTAGGCACGCATATTCACACGTGTGCACACACTCATTCAATGTGCATACCTGTACACATGCACATCCACATGTGTGCACACACACACATGCACACACAGATACCCACACTCACACACATACCCATATGCACACATGCATACATTCACTCACACAGGCTCCCACGCCCATGCGCATGCACACACGTGTGCACACATCACGCACCTGCACACACTGTACCAGTTGCTGCAGACTGTGCTTCAGCCACCACCACAAGGAGTGTGATGTCTGAGTCTCTGCTAACACTGTTGCCCCTTTTACGACCCTGCAGCCGACCAGACAGGGATGCTGTTCGTGGGGGACGCCCTGCTCCAGGTCAGTATCTTGAACTTCAGTTCTTAGCTCTGTTGCATGTTAGTTCCTGTTAGTTCTGAACTGAGACTCATCAATTATTATCCTCAAAATTCTTAATTTGTCATCTTTTCAGGTTAACGGCATTAATGTAGAAAGTGCAACCCACAAAGAAGTGGTAAGTGTGTGACTTTTTACGGATATTGTTCTTTTATTAGACATTCTCTTATTCTAGTCATTTTGTTGCTGTATGTGCATCTCATCTGTGTGTTCATAGCGGCCTCTCTGACGCTGTAAAAGGTAGATTTGGTGGCTCCTATTTTGAGGATGGATGCTGAAATCCAGGGCGTGGAGGGCCCTCCCGGGCGGCCCAGGTGGGTCCTGTGAGGGTCCCCCTGGCTTTGCGTTCTCATCCACCTTGGAGGGCATCTCAGGACACTCACCTGTGGTGCACGTCTGGGGTGCTGGCCCGTGGACATGGGGGCCACAGGCTCTGCCCCAGCCCCTTTCCAGATGTGAGCCTTTACCAAGGCTGGGTCCAGGCTCCACAAGGCAGCATATTAGTGGTTCATTACTAAGAGAAGGATTCCTTTAACTCTCCAAGCACGGAGGGAAGATATATGAGCTGGATGGGACACGTAGTTTAAGGTTTAGGTTCAAATGGATGACTTTTATTTTACTTCCTAAACCTAACATTTGTGTTATTTATCAATTTCTGCAAAAGCTTGCTTTCTTAAGGTGAAAATACGCACAATAACTCAAAACAAGACAATGCATAGCTCGGTAACTCTGACCCAGCCCTAGGGAGGGAAAGCATTCGTCCAAAAGGAAAGCTTCCGGAGTACAGATATGCAAACTTAATACACAGAGCTATTCCAATATCTGACTAATATAAATACACCTTTTGGACCAAATTATCAAAGTATAAGTCCACAGTCTTATGTAACACAAAAGCCATGCCTGAATCAGCGTGGCTGATGGCTCACAATCGCAGCTTTGCAGGTTCAAGCTCATAAAAATGTTAAATTTGTAGAAGGCCTCACAAACCACAGAGCTTCACACCCTCATCTTTCAGAGTAAATTCTAGATTCAATCAATACTAAAGGGGAAAAAGGCAGTTCTGCTCAACAGAAAAGGTCACAGAATGAACTTCGCCCTGCGCGTCGCCTCCTGCCTGGGAAACGCCTCACTCCTTCAGGGTGGCGGGAACTGCCCATGTCCCGCTGTCTATTTACCCCGTGTCCCCATCCACATGGACACAGAAAACTGGAGCAGCCCTGGCAGGGAGTAAATTCTGAAACCTCTCACCATTCAGAGAGGAAGGGAAATAGACGTTTGGGAAACTGCTTGGTCTGACCTGCATGCAGAGGTTAGTGATGGCAGGGAGGCGGGGACTCTGGGGTGACGGGTGCCCCTGCGGGTACCCCAGCCCCACTTGTCTGCCTCGAGCCTCCCACCGCAGACCCCAGCCTGGTGTCCACTGAGGCCAGAATAGGGTCCGTGCTTGATCCTGAAGGATCTCAGAATGAGAGATGGTGCAGAGCTGTGCTTCTATGCAACGTGGTCAGAATTTTTTTCAAAATCTCAAATGTTAAATTAACTTCTGGGCCAGTATGGCAGTCAGGGTCTCTCTATGAGAGCCACTGATTAACAGAATGCCATAATCACCAAAAGCCACTGACTCATTTCGTGAGGCCTCCTTTTCAGGCTGAAATGGGTTGGTTCTTTTTATACGCGTTTTAGTCATGCACAGCTGCTTTGTTATCACTAAGGTCTCAGACCAGATCCTGAGTTCTGCTGGTTTTTAACTCAAGAACCCTTAGAAATAAAGCCTTCCCTTGTGTTTAGAAAATGGCAGAAACAGAATCTTCTAGATTCCAAGCTGCAGCCCAGCCCTCACCCCTGAACCCTCTGGACCCCCTGAACCCCGCTCCCAGCATCTCACGGGTGTGGTCGCACTGCTCACTCAGCAGACCAAAGCTGTGTTTGGTAGAAGGTGTCCTGCGGGAGCTGAGGCTGGTTGCTTGCTTCTGCAGGTGTGCGTGTACGTGTGCATGCACACACACATGCAGACCTGCATGACAGAAGCAGTGGGTGACCTTGACCCTGGAGAGAGTCACAGATCTCAGGCTCTTGCTGTCCAGGTGACGCCCGGGTGTTCAGCATAAAACTCCATAAGCTGAGGACCCTGCAGCTTCTGTGGGGGCCAAGCCCTCCCTGGGTGTGGCCCCCCACCCTGGGACACCCACACCCGCAGGGCATTGCCCGGGGGTCTCTTCACTTCCCTGTGGGAGGAGAGAATGCGGTGACCCAGCACTTTGATCAGAATCACTTTGATCAGAATCCCCTGGGGCCACTTGTCCCAGCAGACAGGTGTCAGCCGGGAGGGGCTGAGGTGGTGCGCTCCTGTCTCTGGTGCCTCGGGTGGGGCGGAGGGTGGTCCCAGACGAGTCCCCAGCCGCCGGGCTGTCCAAGCAGAGCAGCAGAGCATCCGTCTCATGCTCATGGTGCTGTCCTGCTCTCCCCTTCGCTCAGCTGACCCAGGCTTGGGTGTTCAGCAGGGTTCACAGGCCGAGGCATGGGGCGGGGCAGGGGCATCAGGGTCTGGGGGCGTGGGAACTGCCCCGGGTGAGAGGAAAGGTGTTCCTGGGTTCTCCAGGCAGAAGCAGGTGCCTATGCACGTGAGGGCCGCGTGGGGTGCCCAGCCCTGGAGGTCACCTGGAGGTCACGTGGAGGCATCAGGGGCGTGCCCGAGGGGGCCGGCGCGGGAACACTTGCAGCTTCTTACTTCTGGGCTGTCTGCTGTGTCTGGATCGAGTTGGCCTGACTGATGGGAAACACGCCGGGCTTTCACAGCTGTCTCCAGAGCTAGCGTGGGGAGCTGTCTGTAACTGCGCGTGAAAGGCCTGAACCTGGGGGTGGGTGGCTGTGTAACCAAGAAGGGCGACGTGATGCACTCGGTCTCTCCAAACCAAAGGGCCATGTCAACCCTGGAGCTCGTGTTTGCCGTTTGCAGCATCACAGCGGATGCGCGGGCCTGTATGCCAGTGTCTGAGATTGGGCGATTGGCACCCCACGTGGGTTTCTCCCGTGACTTTGGTTTCGGGGGGTGTCGAGTGTGCAGGGATCCTGGCCTTGGGCCCGGGCCGATTTTTGCACCTGTGTGTGGATGAGGCGTGGAGCCGTGTGCCTGGGGACACCACATCCGTTCGTCCCCCAGGGGAGGCTTGCGAAGCTCCCAGAGTCTCAGAGGTAATCGAGAACACTGGCTCCTCGGAGAGACAGGCGAAGCGTGTAGCGGAAGTGGAAGTGCTAGTCGCTCAGTCGTGTCCGACTCTCTGCGACCGGTGGACTGTAGCCCACCAAGCTCCTCTGTCCGTGGGACTCTCCAGGCAGTACTGGAGTGGCTTGCCATTCCCTCCTCCAGGGGTCTTCCCCACCCGGGGACAGAATCCAGGTCTCCTGCGTTGCAGGTGGATTCTTTCCCGTGCGAGCCACTGGGCGAGCCCTGCTGGGGATGCACGCTTTCTCTCCGCAGCCCCTCTGTAGTGGTGAAGTGGCTGTCCTTTGTCACACTGACAGGTGCAACTTCTGAAAAATGCTGGCGATGAGGTGACCATCACTGTCGAGTATCTCAGGGAAGCGCCGTCGTTTCTGAAGCTCCCGTTAGGTAAGTGGGGGTCACGGGGGCCGACAGCTTCCTCCTCACTGTCATTGCTCCCGGAGGGTAAGTGGGGGCTCACGGGGGCCGACAGCTCCTCCTCACCTGTTATTGCTCCTGAGACGTCCTGCCGCGTAACACACCCGCAGCCTCTTCAGAAGCAGGGATTCTCATGGCCAGGATGCTGTGTGCATCCCATTATCCCAGAGGGGTAGACACACAGGCTGCCCGCACGTGTCTTCTGGCCGCACAGCCTAGGGTGGGATGGTGAGAGGGCCGCGAAGATGGCCTCACTCTTGGAGCTGCCCCTCGCGGCCTGGACGCGTCAGTGTGAAGACCTGCGCGTTCATCAGGTTCCCTCGAGCCCACTGAAGCCTTGCCTGTGCAGTCTGGTGTCTGAAGGGGAACCGGGGTGATGGGGCACCTGTCTCACCTGAACTCTGCCAGGGGCTTTGAGGGCGAGCCTGCAAACGGGCTCCTGACTTTTCAGGAAGAAAACCAAGATCTCAGAAGTAACCTGCATGACATCCACTCAACTTCCTTGTCTGTGAACTGGTGATAATGATCCATAACCACCACACCAGGGGCTTGCGTCGCGAAGGGGTAGTTGCAGCATCATGGCCGGGCCGTCAGTTCCGTCCTCCGCAACACAGACGCTGGTGGCTCGGGAGGGACGCGTGTGCACCCTGCTCCCCTGCAGGCGCAAGCCGGTGCTCGCAGCCCCATCTGGGGCGGGGGGTGAGGGCGGGGCGGGGGGTGAGGACGGGGGTGGGCCCCCTGCTGAAGTCCCCTCAGCTCTGGCCAGTGCCTGTCGCTCGGGGACTTTACCCTGTAGAGCCAGGTTTTGTCACCTTCCAGGAAAGTAAGAAATCTGGACTTTAAAGCAGTGTCTGGGTTTTGATTAAACAAACCCGTGTGCTGGTCAGACTTGGCTCCCAGCTGGCCTGGGGCTTCTGCCTCACATCGCTTGACCCCCAGTAGTTGGCTTTTCATGGCTAATGTTGGCCTTGAAACTCTTCAAGCTAAAGGGAAAATAAAGAACCCGTGAGCCAGGCAGGCAGCAGTTTGACCCTCCACAACCCGCGGGGCCCTTCCCGTCGTGTCTGAGAACAGGAGAGGTGGGGCCCTGGCTCTCTCCAGAGATTGCCCACTGGGTGGGGGGTGGGGGCAGGGGCAAGCCTGAGTGTGGTGGCTCCTGGGTCCTGGGACCACTGGCACCCGGTCTGGCATCTGGTGAGGGGTCTGGACACGTGGTCAGGGCTGATGTGGCTGGAGACTCGTGGCCACACCTGTGTCCACGTGCAGTGAGCCCTGGTCTCACTGTGCCCTCTGCTGCCCCCGACCACCCAGAGCCACAGGGGCAGGCAGTGGGGGACGCTTGGGCACAGGCCCGCAGGCTGGGGTACACGGGGACTCCTTTCTGTCCCTGAACTTGCTGAGAGCAGACAGAGCGCTCGATATGGACGCCGACTTGGCCTCCCGAGTCCACCCAGGTCCGCGCTCCGGTCCCAGCTGTGGCTCCCTGCTGACTCCAGAGCTGCTTCCTCTTTTACAAATATCGCTTTCCTCAAACTCACCTTATCTTCCTAGTTTTCACTAAAGCAGCTTGCAGTGAAAGATAATCAAACGTGTCAAAGAAAGAAAGAATATCAAGTTATCATCAGAAAGTCAAGAATAACTTAGGAAATTGGCATCGTTATCCTAGCAACGGGGAGTGCAGGTTCGTGGGGGGCTGGAGATGGGCCGGGAAGGCCGCTGTCTCCCTGGGGGTGGGGAAAGGCTGACCTGCTTGCCCCCGGCCGCGCCTCCCGCGGGCCCCAGATGGGCGGCGGTGCGGTGGGGTGAGGGCCGCGCCGGCTCGCAGCCCAGGGACCAGGCTGTGCTCTTCCAGAGCCGGGGATGGCTCACATGGCTTAGGGCTCCAAGCCCATCCTGTTCCCGTCCGCTTCCCCAGGGATTGTTGGGGACCCGCCAGGTGGACCTGCAGGTAAGCCCCCGGAGCCCCGTCTGCAGCACAGTCTGTTCGTTCACAGGGTCCCCGGGACCAGCCAGCCAGCCGGGCAGCGGGGCCTCCTCTCCCCTCTTTGACAGTGGTCTGCATCTGACCGGCGCCTCCAGCAACACAGTAAGCACGCGTCTCCTCTCTCCTGTTTAACCAGACTGTGTGTGGTTCCCGAGACATTCCTGGTGTCGCCGTGTGTGTGACAGCTTTCCTGTGTTCTCACGTGGAGCCGAATTGTTAACCGCTCTCTGCCCGGGTGCTGCCTCGCCCCTCCCTCGGGAGCAGGAGCCGGCTCAGGGCTTCACGCCCGGCTCCGTGCTCTCCTCCAGGCCCAGGGGCGGCTCACACCGCTTAGGGTTCTAAGTCCATCCTTGTTCACATCCAGACCCCGGCCGAATGTTTAAGCCAAGTGGAGTCTCGGCCACACCAGCGACCTTATCAGGTCCAGACCCCGGCCGAATACTTATAACAAGCGGAGCCTCGGTCACACCAGTGCCGCCCACCCAGACCCGAACCTGAACCTTGTCGGGCCGCCGGCACCCTCGCGCTGCGTCCTGGCCCGCCGGTACTCTCACCCCCGCCCTCTCACCCCCCCGCCAGCACCCTCGAGCTCCGTCCTGGCCCCGCCCCGCCCCGCCCACACCCTCCCGCTGCGTCCTGGCCCCGCCCCTGGCCCCGCCCACACCCCCCTGCCTCGCTCCGTCCTGGCCCCGCCCCTGCCCCGCCCACACCCCCTCGCTGCGTCCTGGCCGCCCCCCCCGACTCGGTACTCTCCCCCCGCCCGCACAGTCGAGCGCTCCGTCCTGGCCCCCTGTTGGTTGTCACTGCTCATGTTCCCTTCACAGACGAAACACAGAGGGTTACTCCTGCACGGCTTGATCGTCCAAAACTGTTTTCCTTTTTCTGGAGAAGTGACTGGTGCTTCCCCCAGCCGTGCTTGGAGCTTGGGTGCTGACCTGGGCCTCTGAGGGCCTCAGGGTGCCAGTGCACCTGTGACAGATGAATAAAGAGCTAAAATTAGAGAACAAAGAATTTTTGATGATAAATGGCTGATTTTCTAAGTTAAGCTTTTCAGAAGATGAATGCAAAAGACTAGGGTCATTGCTAAGAACTGAATGACTCAGGCGTGTACAGGAACAATATTTTGAAGCCCAAAATGGAAACTGAATTTCGCAGAAATTGTAAGGAAACACATAAGCCTATAAACAGTGGCTGCAGATGGGGAGCAGATGCAAAAAGAAAAAGCAATGAAAATGAAATACATTTTATTTTCTTATTTTTTCTTAATTTTACTTTTACTTTATTCTATGTTACAATACTGTATTGGTTTTGCCATACATTGACGTGAATCAGCCACAGGTGTACACGAGCTCCCAATCCTGAAGCCCCCTCCCACCTCCCACCCCATATCATCTCTCTGGATCATCCCTGTGCTCCAGCCCCAAGCATCCTGTATCCTGTATTGAACTTAGATTGGCGCTTGTTTCTTACATGGTAGTAAACATGTTTCAATGCCATTCTCCCAAATCATCCCACCCTCTCCCTCTCCCTCAGAGGCCAAAAGTCCATTCTATACCTCTGAGTCTCTTTTGTTATTTCACATACAGGGTCATCATAACTATCTTTCTAAATTCCATATATATATGTCAGTATACTGTATTGGTGTTTTTTTCTTTCTGGCTTACTTCACCCTGTACAATTGGCTCGTTTCATCCATCTCATTAGAACTGATTCAAATTTATTCTTTTTAAGGGCTGAGTAATACTCCATTGTGTATATGTACCACAGCTTTCTTATCCATTCATCTGCTGATGGACATCTAGGTTGTTTCCATGTCCTGCCTATTGTAAACAATGCTGCAATGAACATTGGGGTACATGTGTCTCTTTCATTTCTGGTTTCCTCGGTGTGTATGCCCAGCAGTGGGATTGCTGGGTCATAAGGCAGTTCTATTTGCAATTTTTTAAGGAATCTCCACACTGTTTTCCATAGTGGCTGTACTAGTTTGCATTCCCACCAACAGTGTAAGAGGGTTCCCTTTTCTCCACATCCTCTCCAGCATTTATTGCTTGTAGACTTTTGGATCACAGCCATTCTGACTGGTGTGAAATGGTACCTCATTGTGGTCTTGATTTGCATTTCTCTGATAATGAGTGATGTTGAGCATCTTTTCATGTGTTTGTTAGCTATCCGTATGTCTTCTTTGGAGAAATGCCTATTTAGTTCTTTGGCCCATTTTTTGATTGGGTCGTTTATTTTTCTGGAGTTGAGCTGCATAAGTTGCTTGTATATCTTTGAGATTAGTCGTTTGTCAGTTGTTTCATTTGCTATTGTTTTCTCCCATTCAGAAGGCTGTCTTTTCACCTGGCTTATAGTTTCCTTTGTTGTGCAGAAGCTTTTAATTTTAATTAGATCCCATTTGTTTATTTTTGCTTTTATTTCCAGTATACTGGGAGGTAGATCATAGAGGATCCTGCTGTGATTTATGTTGGAGAGTGTTTTGCCTATTTCTCCTCTAAGAGTTTTATAGTTTCTGGTCTTACATTTAGATCTTTAATCTATTTTGAGTTTATTTTTGTGTATGGTGTTAGAAAGTGATCTAGTTTCATTCTTTTACAAGTGGTTGACCAGTTTTCCCAGCACCACCTGTTAAAGAGACTGTCTTTACTCCATTGTATATTCTTGCCTCCTTTGTCGAAGATAAGGTGTCCATAGGTGTGTGGATTTATCTCTGGGCTTTCTATTTTGTTCCATTGATCTATATTTCTGTCTTTGTTCCAGTACCATACTGTCTTAATGACTGTGGATTTGTAGTAGAGCCTGAAGTCAGACAAGTTGATTCCTCCAGTTCCATTCTTCTTTCTCAAGATTGCTTTGGCTATTCGAGGTTTTTTGTATTTCCATACAAATCTTGAAATTATTTGTTCTAGTTCTGTGAAAAATACTGCTGGTAGCTTGATAGGGATTGCATTGAATCTGTAGATTGCTTTGGGTAGTATACTCATTTTCACTATATTGATTCTTCTGATCCATGAACATGGTATATTTCTCCATCTATTAGTGTCCTCTTTGATTTCTTTCATCAGTGTTTTATAGTTTTCGATATATAGGTCTTTAGTTTCTTTAGGTAGGTATATTCCTAAGTATTTTATTCTTTTCGTTGCAATGGTGAATGGGATTGTTTCCTTAAATTCTTTTTCTGTTTTCTCATTATTAGTGTATAGGAATGCAAGGGATTTCTGAGTGTTGATTTTATATCCTGCAACTTTACTATATTCATTGATTGGCTCTAGTAGTTTTCTGGTGGAGTCTTTAGGATTTTCTATGTAGAGGATCATGTCATCTGCAAACAGTGAGAGTTTTACTTCTTCTTTTCCAATTTGGATTCCTTTTATTTCTTTTTCTGCTCTGATTGCTGTGGCCAAAACTTCCAGAACTATATTGAATAGTAGTGGTGAAAGTGGGCACCCTTGTCTTGCTCCTGACTTTAGGGGAAATGCTTTCAATTTTTCACCATTAAGGATAATGTTAGCTGTGGGTTTGTCATATAGAGCTTTTATTATGTTGAGGCACGTTCCTTCTATTCCTGCTTTCTGGAGAGTTTTTATCATAAATGGATGTTGAATTTTGTCAAAGGCCTTCTCTGTATCTATTGAGATAATCATATGGCTTTTATTTTTCAATTTGTTAATATGGTGAATTACATTGATTGATTTGCAGATATTGAAGAATCCTTGCATCCCTGGGATAAAGCCCACTTGGTCATGGTGTATGATCTTTTTAATATGTTGTTGGATTCTGATTGCTAGAATTTTGTTAAGGATTTTTGCATCTATGTTCATCAGTGATATTGGCCTGTAGTTTTCTTTTTCTGTGGTGTCTTTGTCAGGTTTTGGTATTAGGGCGATGGTGGCCTCATAGAATGGGTTTGGAAGTTTACCTTCCTCTGCAATTTTCTGGAATGGTTTCAGTAAGATAGATGTTAGCTCTTCTCGAAATTTTTGGTAGAATTCAGCTGTTAAGCCGTCTGGACCTGGGCTTTTGTTTGCTGGAAGATTTCTGATTACAATTTCAATTTCCATGCTTGTGATGGGTCTGTTAAGATTTTCTATTTTTTCCTGGTTCAGTTTTGGAAAGTTGTACTTTTTAAGAATTTGTCCATTTCTTCCAAGTTGTCCATTTTATTGGCATATAATTGCTGATAGTAGTCTCTTATGATCCTTTGTATTTCTGTGTTGCCTGTCGTGATCTCTCCATTTTCATTTCTAATTTTATTGATTTGATTTTTCTCTCTTTGTTTCTTGATGAGTCTGGCTAATGGTTTGTCAATTTTATTTATCCTTTCAAAGAACCAGCTTTTTGCTTTGTTGATTTTTGCTATGGTCTCTTTTGTTTCTTTTGCATTTATTTCTGCCCTAATTTTTAGGATTTCTTTCCTTCTACTAACTCTGGGGTTCTCTATTTCTTCCTTTTCTAGTTAGGTTATTTATTTGACTTTTTTCTTGTTTCTTGAGGTATGCCTGTATTGCTATGAACTTTCCTCTTAGCACTGCTTTTATAGTGTCCCACAGGTTCTGTGTAGTTGTGTTTTCATTTTCATTTGTTTCTATGCATATTTTGATTTCTTTTGTTCTTCTGTGATTTGTTGGTTATTCAGAAGGGTGTTGTTCAGACTCCAAATGTTGGAATTTTTAATAGTTTTTCTCCTGTAATTGAGATCTAACCTAGTGCATTATGGTCAGAAAAGATGCTTGGAATGATTTCGATTTTTTGAATTTATCAAGGTTAGATTTATGGCGCAGGATGTGCTCTCTCCTGGAAAAGATTCCATGTGCACTTGAGAAAAAGGTGAAATTCATTGTTTTGGGGTGAAATGTCCTATAGATATCAATTAGGTCTAACTGGTCTATTGTATCATTTAAAGTTTGCGTTTCTTTGTTAATTTTCTGTTTAGTTGATCTGTCCATAGGTGTGAGTGGGGTGTTAAAGTCTCCCACTATTATTGTGTTATCATTAATTTCCCCTTTCATGCTTGTTAGCATTTGTCTTACATATTGTGGTGCTCCTATGTTGAGTGCATATTTATAATTGTTATATCTTCTTCTTAGATTGATCCTTTAATCATTATGTAGTGGCCTTCTTTGTCTCTTTTCACAGCCTTTGTTTTAAAGTCTATTTTATCGGGATATGAGTATTGCTACTCCTGCTTTCTTTTGGTCTCCATTTGCATGGAATATCTTTTTCCAGCCCTTCACTTTCAGTCTGTATGTGTCCGTTGTTTTGAGGTGGGCCTCTTGTAAGCAGCATATATAGGGATCTTGTTTTTGTATCCATTCAGCCAGTCTTTGCCTTTTGGTTGGGGCATTCAACCCATTTACGTTTAAGGTAATTATTGATAAGTTTGCTCCCGTTGCCATTTACTTTATTGTTTTGGGTTCGGGTTTATATTCCCTTTTGTGTTTCCTTTCTAAAGTCTATCCTTTAGTATTTGTTGGAGAGCTGGTTTGGTGGTGCTGAATTCTCTCAGCTTTTGCTTGTCTGTAAAGCTTTTGATTTCTCCTTCATGTTTGAATGAGATCCTTGCTGGGTACAGTAGTCTGGGCTGTAGGTTGTTTTCTTTCATCACTTTAAGTATGTCTTGCCATTCCCTCCTGGCCTGAAGAGTTTCTATTGAAAGATCTGCAGTTATTCTTATGGGGATCCCCTTGTGTGTTATTTGTTGTTTTTCCCTTGCTGCTTTTAATATTTGTTCTTTGTGTTTGGTCTTTGTTAATTTGATTAACATACATCTTGGGGTGTTTTGCCTTGGGTTTATCCTGTTTGGCACTCTCTGGGTTTCTTGGACTTGGGTGATTATTTCCTTCCCCATTTTAGGGAAGTTTTCAAGTATTATCTCCTCAAGTATTTTCTCATGGTCTTTCTTTTTGTCTTCTTCTTCTGGGACTCCTATAATTCGAATGTTGGAATGTTTCATATTGTCCTGGAGGTCTCTGAGGTTGTCCTCATTTCTTTTAATTCATCTTTCTTTTTCCCTTGCTGATTCATTTATTTCTACCATTCTGTCTTCTATTTCACTAATCCTATCTTCTGCCTCCGATATTCTACTATTTGTTGCCTCCAGAGTGTTTCTGATCTCATTTATTGCATTATTCATTACATGCTGACTCTTTTTATTTCTTCTAGGTCCTTGTTAAACCTTTCTTGCATCTTCTCAATCCTTGTCTCCAGGCTATTTATCTGTGATTCCATTTTGATTTCAAGATTTTGGATCATTTTCACTATCAATATTCGGAATTCTTTCTCAGGTAGATTCCCTATCTCTTCCTCTTTTGTTTGGTTTGGTGGGCATTTCTCCTGTTCCTCTACCTGCTGGGTATTCCTCTGTCTCTTCATCTTGGTCATATTGCTGCGTTTTGGGTGGCCTTTCTATATTCTGGGAATTTGTGGAATTCTCTTTATTACTCAGCTTCCTCACTGTGTGTGGGGTTGTATCAGTGGCTTGTCAAGGTTTCTTGGTTAGGGAGGCTTGTGTTGGAGTTCTGGTGGGTGGAGCTGGATTTCTTCTCTCTGGAGTGCTGTGAAATGTCCAGTGATGGGTTATGAGACGTCAGTGGTTTTGGAGTATTTTTGAGCTGCCTGTGTATTGAAGCTCAGGGGTGTGTTCTTGTGTTGCTGGAGAATTTGTGTGGTATGTCTTGCTCTGGAACTTGTTGGCCCTTGGATGGTGCTTGGTTTCAGTGTAGGTACGGAGGCGTTTGATGAGCTCCTATCGAATAATGTTCCCTGTATTCAGGAATTCTCTGATGATCTCAGGATTTGGACTTAAGCCTCCTGATTCTGGTTTTCAGATTTATTTTTACAATAGCCTCAGGACTTCTCCATCTAAACAGCGCTGATGTTAAAACATCTAGGTTAAAGATGATAGGTTTCTCCACCTTGAGGGTCACCCCTAGAGGCTCCCTGAGTTACATGGAGAAGAGAAGAGGGAGGGAGGTAGTTAGAGGTGACTGGAATGGGATGAGGTGGGATCAAAAGAGGAGACAGCAAGCTAGCCTGTAACCACTTTCTTGTGAGCGCTCCACAGTCTGGACCTCTCAGAGGTGTTCACAGAGTTATACAGGGAAAGGAAAGGGAGGAAGTAGACAGAGGTGGCCAGGGGGTTAAAAGAGGGAGATGAAAAGGAAGGAGACAGATCCAGCCAGTAACCAGTTCCCTGAGTGTTCTCCACCTTCTGGAACACACAGAGATTCACAGAGTTGGGTAGAGAAGAGGAGGGGGAGGGAGGAGACAGAGGCCACCTGGTGGAGAAAAAGAGAGTCCAAAGGAGGATAGAGTGGTCAAGTCAGTAATCTTGCACTCATGTAAAATTGGGTACTGAAGATTAGGTTTTAAAATGTACAAAATTGGCAATAAATACCAAAATGCAAAGATTAAAAATCTGGAGTAGAGATTGGATTTTCAAAAATACAATATTAAAGAAAAGAAGAAGGAGGAGGGGAAAAAAAGCCACAATAATTATTAAAAACAACAACATCAACCACAAAAAGACTATATACAGCATTTGCTTTAAAAATAGGGGTTTTTCTGAAAAGTAATAATAGGTTATAAAAATAATAATTAGCGATATAGAGGACTTAAAATTTTTTTAAGTTAAAAAAAGACGAAAAAGGAAAGAAGAAAAATAAAAATAAAATTAAAAAAATTTTTAAAGAAAGAAAAAAATCACGCATCCCCATCAACTCAAAAAAAAAAAAAGATTGATCATAAAAGTAGTAAAGGTATGTCTGGCCCTTTCTCTGGCGCTGTGGGCTGTGTGGGGGTTGCTACCAAGGCAGTTCCCTCTGTTTGACTTCCTCTGTTTTCTGGTCTCTTCCATGTCTGATTTCCGTCTTGACACAGGGAGGGTGGTGGTGGACTCTACGCTGGGCTTGCCCCTGCTCGCAGGCACACCGCTCAGGCTCTACGTTGCTCCACCAGGTAACCGTCTGGGGCCTGCCCAAGGCATCATGCAGCTCCCTGGTCTAAGCCACTCAGGCTCGGCGCTCAGGAAGCCCTCCGAGGCGCAGATTCGGTTGTGCCTGTGCTTTGTGCCCTTCCCAGGTCCGAGCAGCTCCGGAGTTGGGCGAGCGCAGTTGCTGCGATTTCTGGCCTTTCCGTGCTGCTCAATTTTCTGAGAGTACCGCTGGGACTCCTTCTCAGGCAGATGATGACTGTCCAGAGCCCTCAGAAGTCTTAGTTAGCAAAGAAACCCGCTTGCAATTTGGTAGGTAATGTCTCTGTTGGGCTGCGGTTGCCCCCTTCCAGCCCTTAAGGCTCTGGCTGCCTGTCACCGGAGGGGGGTGGTCTGCAGCCGGCTGTTTCCGATCCATCCTTTGTTCTCTGCGCCGTCCTGGCGGTGTCTTAGGTTCGAGCGGTTCGCGTGGTAGCTATCCCACAGTCTGGTTTGCTAGCCCAAGTTAGTTCGTTCTGGCCACGCGTGGGTGTTATGACCCGATTCTCGAGAAAAGCCCAGCAGCCCGCGGTCTCCCGCGGCCGATTCTTAGAAGCACTGCCGCCTGCGCCTCGCGCTCCTCCCCTGCCCAACCCCCACTTGCTAGAGTCGGATGCAGGCGTCTGCGCTGCTTATCCGCTGGGGAGTTACTGTTGGGCTCGTGATCTGTTGGCTTTAATTATTTATTTATTTTTCCTTCCTGTTATGTTGCCCTCTGTGCTTCCAAGGCTTGCCACAGACTCGGCTGCAAGAATGTTTCCTGGTGTTTGGAAACCTCTCTTTTTAAGGATCTCTTCCTGGGACAGAGCTCCCTCCCTACCTCCTTTGTCTCTTTTTTTCATCTTTTATATTTTTCCTACCTGTTTTTGAAGCCAATGGTCTGCTTTGCTGGATGCCTGATGTCCTCTGCCAGAATTCAGAAGTTGTTTTGTGGAATTTACTCAGCGTTGAAATGTCCTTTTGATGAAGTAGTGAGGGAGAGAGTGGTCTCCCGTCCTATTCCTCCACCATCTTTTTCCGCCTGATGAAGTACATTTTAAAATGTTAAACAAACATATAAGTTAAACAATGACTTGAATCTTCTAGATGGAAGGGAGGCTGGTCTCCCAGGCAGAGATAATGAATGTGTGAACGTTAGAATGACATTTAACAGTTCAACTAAAACAGAAGGCACGGTGCTCAGAAGTAGACAACTTTGATAACAGCTCAGTAAATGTTACGCCCGTGGTCAGAATATAGCCGTCACCAGAATCTCATGCCGCCGCCGCCGCCGCCACTGCCGCCGCCACCGCTGCAGCCACCAAGTTGCTTCAGTCGTGTCCGACTCTGTGTGACCCCACAGAGGGCAGCCCACCAGGCTCCCCGTCCCTGGGATTCTCCAGGCAAGAGCACTGGAGTGGGTTGCCATTTCCTTCTCCAGTGCATGAAAGTGAAAAATGAAAGGGGAGTCACTCAGTCGCGTCCAACTCTTAGCGACCCCGTGGACTGCAGCCCACTAGGCTCCTCCGTCCCTGGGATTTTCCAGGCAAGAGCACTGGAGTGGGGAATCTCACACTACATCCCCCTCAAAAAATTACCGTTGTTTAGGCCTCAGCTGCAGATTCGTTTTACCCGTGTTTGAGCTTCATGTAGAGTCGTAGAGTTCCTGACTTTGTGACTGAAAGTCGATCTTAAAATCCACCAGCAAAAACAGGTCACTTATGAAGAATGACACTTTCATTAACAAACTATTTCTCGACAGTGACAATGGAAGCCGCAAAGCAGCCCAATAAGTAATATTTTCAAAATCGTGGAGACAAGAGCCATCATATTGGCCTATCTTTGCATTCCTCGCAAACACGTATTTCCAGAACAAGTTAAAGACTTGTTCTTAGGAAGAGGATCTGAAAGAGTCTGCCGCTAACAGGCTTTCACTAGGAGAATCTCTAAAGGCCACATTTCAGGAGGGAAGACACGAGTGGCCCCAGCAGCGTATGGAGATTAACGGAGGGCAGCCGTGGAAAGGGACGCAGCCACTTGAGTCGGGCTAAGGAGGGCAGCCGTGGATAGGGACGCAGCCACTTGAGTCAGGCTTTCCTCTGTGCAGCTCGGGAGCCACCTTCCGTTCGCGTGACGTCTCTGTTGCGTTTCCCACCAGCTGCTTTGCTCCCGACAGTCTTGGCCCGGGAAGTGAGGCACCTCTGCTCACGTTAGTTTCTCAGCTTGGCGGGGCATCGGGCCATGCCAGGGCATTGCGTCGTCTCTGAAGCCCCCAGTCCTGTGTAAAGATACTGTGTGTTTCTAAAAACAGTGCTTGCACACTCCTCTCATTTTCATCATACCCTGCAGCAGTTTCTTGATCTTTTTCTTGAGTAGATCCCTGTAGCTGTAAAGACTTCACTTGTCTTCCAGACAACCTCCTGAAGAAGAGTCTGGTTTTACTCCACCATTCACGTTTCATGAGATGTTTTTAATCTTATCATCATAATAATGACTTCTCATTATTATGATAATGCTATACGATGATTCTAATAATGTTTCCATTAGAAGAATATAACATTAATCTGCTATCAGATGTGTTGATCTGCTTTTAAATTATTGTATTACTGTAACGCTTAAAAATGTATATGACTTAGAGACTCAGCTGTCTTCAGGAAATGAATTAATTTTGGTAAAATAACAAAGTAGACATTTCCACTCAAAACATATCAAATTCAAATAGAAAAATTATTTACATGTTCTTGTGGCATGCAGAGACCATACAGCACAGCGCTGCTGTCTCATTCCTGAGGTGTGGGTCTTAATTCAGCTGCAGAAAGGTATTTGACAGCGACCCTTCTCCCTCAATAATAACTAATATTTGATGTCTAACTGAGCCTTTAAGAGATGCTCTTTGGAGGGAAAGCAAAGTATTTTAGTGAGAAACACGCTTGATTAAGGTAAGGCACTGTGTGAACAGATGTGCAAGCCTGCCTGTCTCCACAAGTCACCTTACTGAGATGCACCTGTCCTTGGCCTGTGACCTGCCCTCGGCCCACTCACAGAGGCACACAGAGCCTGCTGCGGTCCCCGTGACCTGTGACCTGCCTTCGGCCGGCTCACAGAGGCACACAGAGCCTGCTGCGGTCCCCGTGACCTGTGACCTGCCCTCGGCCGGCTCACAGAGGCACACCCCCCCCCCACAGAGCCTGCTGCCGCACAAGGTTCCCGTGCCGCCGTGCCCACATGCAATGTCCCCTGCCGGGGCCACACAGGGCAATCCAGCTGTCCAGGGAGGGCCGGGCCCCTGAGAGTCAGATGCGGACGTGTTTAATTAATGCCAGTCCATCTGGACGAGAGTTTCCAAAGAAAATTAGCCCTGGAAATGCAGTGAACACTGAAGCTCTGTTTCAGAAGTATTTTAGTTCTGGGTCTATTTAAAGCAGAATTGGGAAGGGATGGATGCCTCTCAAGCCCCCAGGGCCCGAGGCACTTGCTTCCCATCTGTGAGGGACGTTACCACTGTCAGGAGCAAACACAGAGCAGCTCAGGACCGAAGCCCACCAAGCCTGTGGAGGCCACAGCTGCGGTATCAGGGCCTCCTGGGGACGCAGCGGATCGAGGCTGTTTCTCCCTAAGGAGCTCCCAGAGTGCTTCCTTCCTGTAAGCCCCCACGTGCTGGCCCTGGAGGCACTCACTCTGCCGCCCAGGGCTAGGGCCCTGGGCACCGTCATCCTTAGACTCAGGGTGTAAGTCCACCAGTCTGTTCTGGGCGCCTGGGCACTCAGCCGGGGGACTGTCCAGTGCCCGGGGCCCAGTTGGCAATAGGGCTGCATCCCTCCTATCTCCAAGACCCGCCCTCTCCCACTGCCCCCTGTGGCTTCAGGTGGCTCCTCCAACTCCCAACATGAGCAGGGTACCCCATCGCGCCCAAAGCTGTGCTCTGGCGCCTAACATCTGTTTCTTCTCCCATCCCCCACATCAGTGGGCACCAGCTTCACATCCAGCTCAGACGCTGCAGGCAGCCCAGGCTCCCAGCCCCATCCCTGGGGGACAGTCTGCTGTGATGGCCACTCCTGAGTTTTTCCATAAGATGCCCCATGTCCTAATGCGTGGAAGACTTCTCCCAGCAGCGCGGGTGACTGGCTGGGGAGATGGATTCATAGCCCCCGAGACCGTTACGTTACGAAACATGGCTTACACTGGGCGCTCGTCTGCCATGGACCCCAGGTTCTGGGCAGTCCCGGTGACTCCTCGGGAAAGGCTGGCATGTGTCCTGGGGCTGACGCTCCCAGAACAGCGGTCCAGGGTGGCCTCTGGGTGCAGGGAGGGCCATCTCCTTTCTTACTGACTCCAGAGCCGTTTAGACAAGGAGTAACAAAGAGTGGTGCTAGGGAAGCTCTTCCCAAGGCAGGGGCTCCTTTGCTGCCCGTCTCACGTGCGACCCCATAGCCCCCGAGACTTGAGGAGGCAGGTGGCACTGGGGCCTCCGGGCTGGACGCTGGGCCCATCCCTCTGAGATCACCAGGGTCACGTCTCCACTCACACCTGCCTCCGAGATGGATGTTTCTCTGCTTGAGTGATGGAAACCCAGAAGCCTGCAGGAGGCTGTCAGTGAGTGGTGTGGTGTCTCTGCGTGCGGCATTTGTCTTGAAAAAGCATCTTCCTAACAAACTCACCTCCAGCACCAGGAGTCAGTTGTGAATGCATTGCAGATCTGAGAGTCATCGAGAAAAACTTGAATGTAAGAGGGAGTGCCTTCAGGATTCCAGAAGAAGCAACTGTTTATGTTGATCACTGACCGCACTATACACAGGAAAGGGAGTCTTGTATTCTTCTCAGCTGTCTAGACATTTAGCAAAACCCAGAGGATCACGAGCTTGGACGCCCTGCTATCCTGGCGTCTGTGATGTCATAGAGAACAACATGGAGAGCTTCAAACCTGTGATCAAGCCAAAGGAGAGTAGTGAGTCAGGAGAAGTGAAGTTTACCCGGGCATGCAAACTCAGTTCAGCTCAGTCCAGTCGCTCAGTCATGCCCAGCTCTTTGCGACCGCATGAATCGCAGCACGCCAGGCCTCCCTGTCCATCACCATCTCCCAGAGTTCACTCAGACTCACGTCCATCGAGTCCGTGATGCCATCCAGCCATCTCATCCTCTGTCGTCCCCTTCTCCTCCTGCCTCCAATCCCTCCCACCATCAGAGTCTTTTCCAGTGAGTCAACTCTTCACATGAGGTGGCCAAAGTACTGGAGTTTCAGCTTTAGCATCATTCCCTCCAAAGAAATCCTAGGGCTGACCTCCTTCAGAATGGACTGGTTGGATCTCCTTGCAGTCCAAGGGACTCTCAAGAGTTTTCTCCAACACCACAGTTCAAAAGCATCAATTCTTCGGTGCTCAGCCTTCTTCACAGTCCAACTCTCACATCCATACATGACCACAGGAAAAACCATAGCCTTGACTAGATGGACCTTTGTTGGCAAAGTAATGTCTCTGCTTTTGAATATGCTATCTAGGTTGGTCATAATGATTCTTCCAAGGAGCAAGCATCTTTTAATTTCATGGCTGCAGTCACCATCTGCAGTGATTTTGGAGCCCAAAAAAGAAAGTCTGACACTGTTTCCACTGTTTCTCCATCTATTTCCCATGAAGTGATGGGACCAGATGCCATGATCTTTGTTTTCTGAATGTTGAGCTTTAAGCCAGCTTTTTCACTCTCCTCTTTCATCTTCATCAAGAGGCTTTTAGCTCCTCCTCACTTTCTGCCATAAGGGTGGTGTCATCTGCATATCTGAGGTTGTTGATATTTCTCCTGAGAGTCTTGATTCCAGCTTGTGTTTCTTCCAGTCCAGCATTTCTCATGATGTACTCTGCATATAAGTTAAATAAGCAGGGTGACAATATACAGCCTTGACGTATTCCTTTTCCTATTTGGAACCAGTCTGTTGTTCCATGTCCAGTTCTAACTGTTGCTTCCTGACCTGCATACAGATTTCTCAAGGGGCAGGTCAGGTGGTCTGGTAGTCCCATCTCTTTCAAAATTTTCCACAGTTTATTGTGATCCACATAGTCAAAGGCTTTGGCATAGTCAATAAAGCAGAAATAGATGTTTTTCTGGAACTCTCTTGCTTTTTCCATGATCCAGCGGATGTTGGCAATTTGATCTCTGGTTCCTCTGACTTTTCTAAAACCAGCTTGAACATCAGGGAGTTCACAGTTCACATATTGCTGAAGCTTAGCTTGGAGAATTTTGAGCATCACTTTACTAGCATGTGTGATGAGTGCAACTGTGCAGTAGTTTGAGCATTCTTTGGCATTGCCTTTCTTTGGGATTGGAATTAAAACTGACCTTTTCCAGTCCTGTGGCCACTGCTGAGTTTCCCAAATGTGCTGGCATATTGAGTGCAGCACTTTCACAGCATCATCTTTCAGGATTTGAAACAGCTCCACTGGAATTCCATCACCTCCACTAGCTTTGTTTGTAGTGATGCTTTCTAAGGCCCACTTGACTTCACATTCCAAGATGTCTGGCTCTAGGTGAGTGATCACACCATCATGATTATCTGGGTCATGAAGATCTTTTTTGTACAGTTCTTCCGTGTATTCTTGCCACTTCTTCTTAATATCTTCTGCTTCTGTTGAGTCCATACCATTTCTGTCCTTTATCGAGCCCATCTTTGCATGAACTGTTCCCTTGGTATCTCTAATTTTCTTGAAGAGATCTCCAGTCTTTCCCATTCTGTTGTTTTCCTCTATTTCTTTGCATTGATCGCTAAAGAAGGCTTTCTTATCTCTTCTTGATATTCTTTGGAACTCTGCATTCAGATGCTTATATCTTTCCTTTTCACCTCTCTTCTTTTCACAGCTATTTGTAAAGCCTCCCCAGACAGCCATTTTGCTTTTTGCATTTCTTTTCCATGGGGATGGTCTTGATCCCTGTCTCCTGTACAATGTCATGAACCTCATTCCATAGTTCCTCAGGCACTGGGCACCCAGATTTAGCTGATGGCACAGCACCTTTATTTATCTTGTTACGAAACTGGAAATGACTCAGCTCTCAGCAGGTGGACAAAGGGAGAAGTGCTGGGAGAGAAGCAGGAGTGCACCCCTCAGTGAAGACAGAGGGTAGCCTGCCGCTGTTACTCAGGGGCGCGGTCGTATCCGGGTCTTTGGGACCCCATGGACTGCAGCTCGCCAGGCTTCCCTGTCCTTCACTACCTCCCAGAGTTTGCTCAAACTCACGTCCACTGCGTTAGTGGTGCCTTTCAACCATCTCATCCTCTGTTGCTCCCTTCACCTCCTGTCCTTAACGTTTCCCAGCTTCTGCTGAAATACACAGAAGCGGAGATCCTGTCACTGACTCCCTGCTGAGAGAATGAAGCTACACACCAAGTACCTTCTGTACGATTCTGCATATAGAAGTTCTGGAAGAGCCAGAGAGATCTGTGGTGAGGAAGTCATGGCCAAGACACCCTGTGCTGAGGAGACACAGCCACAGACTCAGGGGGAAGTGCTGTGTGGCAGGGGCGGGACTGTTCTGTGTGATAATTTAGGGCTTGGCTGCACAAGGTGTTTACATTTGTCAGAATTCACCACACTGCACTTAAATCAGTACATGTCGTTCCGTGTAATTTTTACCTCAGTATAGTTCCGTTGAAATAAAAGAGTAAAGTGGAAAGACCCCAGCCATTCAAAGAAGTAAGACAGGAATACCTAAAAATTGTCTTCAAGTCTCCTATTTGAACATCAAGTTTTAAAACACTGAACATTTTTCTTGGAAAATGTGATTTAAAGACATATACTAGCCCCAAGAAATGAGACAGGTGTGGGGCGGGGGTGCACAGGTGGAGCGCTGGGGAGCATGGAGGCCTGTCCACACTCATTCCCAAATTGTATTTGTGATTCAGGGTTGATGTGATCGGGGTGCACAAGTGGAGTGCTGGGAAGCATGGAGGCCTGCCCATGCTCGTTCCCAGCTCGTATTCGTGATTCTGGGTTGGTGTGATCACAGGGTGCACAAATGGAGCACTGGGGAGCACAGAGGCCTGCCCATGCTCGTTTCCAGCTCATATTCGTGATTCAGGGGTGTGTGATTGTGGGGTGCACAGGTGGTGTGATGGGGAACAAGGAGGCCTGCCCACCCTCCTTCCCAGCTCGTATTCATGACTCAGGGCTGGTGTGATTGCGAGGTGCACTGGTGGAGTGCTAGGAGCAGGGAGATCTTTCCATGCTGGTTCCCAGCTCGTATTCATGATTCAGGGAGGGTGTGATTGCGGGGTGCACAGGTGGAGTGCTGGGGAGCAGGGAGATCTTCCCACGCTGGTTCCCAGCTCGTATTCGTGATTCAGGGGTGGTGTGATTGCAGGGTGCACAGGTGGGGCGCTGGGGAGCAGGGAGGCCTTCCCACGCTGGTTCCCAGCTCGTATTCGTGATTCAGGGATAGTGTGATCGCAGGGTGCACAGGTGGAGCACTGGGGAACAGGGAGGCCTGCCCACACTCCTTCCCAGCTCGTATTCGTGATTCAGGGGTGGTGTGATTACGGGGTGCACAGGTGGAGTGCTGGGGAGCATGGAGGCCTGCCCACGCTGGTTCCCAGCTCGTATTGTGACTCAGGGCTGGTGTGATCACGGGGTGCACAGGTGGGCGCTGGGGAGCACGGAGGCCTGCCCACGCTGGTTCCTAGCTCGTATTCGTGACTCAGGGCTGGTGTGGTCGCGGGGTGCACAGGTGGGGCGCTGGGGAGCACGGAGGCCTGCCCACGCTGGTTCCTAGCTCGTATTCGTGACTCAGGGCTGGTGTGGTCGCGGGGTGCACAGGTGGAGTGCTAGGAGCACGGAGGCCTGCCCACGCTGGTTCCCAGCTTGTATTCGTGACTCAGGGCTGGCGAGATCGTGGCTGTAAGGCAGCATCTTGGCTGACACTCACCCCGTGGAGTTCCTCCTCGTTTCCCCCTCTGTGCAGCTGGGGCCTCTCGGGCAGTAAGTTGCCAGGGAGCCTCCTATCGTGCTCGGGATCCTGAGAGACGGGTAAACTGCTGTCCTAGGAGGCCTGGGTTGGAGCGCCACTGCACCTCCAATCAGAGTCTCAGCTCAGAGACACCAAGGTGTCTCAGAGTCGCTGCTCCATGGGCTGGTGGGTCTCGTTCGAATGTCTCAGAGCCTGGATGGCCCTTGGTTCCTTATCCCCTGCACCTGTGACGGCATCATGAATCAGAGGAAGCGTGTCTTTACCCCACCTTCTCTGAAATCGCCTTCTTGGGTGGTGCGTGGCAGGAGGTGATGGCGGGGCACCTGAGTACCCCTGGCTGTGTCAGGGGTCAGGGGAGCTGACAGGGGCAGCCCAGACTGGGGAGCAGCCTCCTTGCTTCTCCACCCTTAAGCTGATGTCCCATTTGGGGCAGAAGTTAGACTCGTGATGCTCTAGGTCCTGCAGGCCATGTGCTGTCCTCTGATGACATGGACTGGCCCACAGAGTTTTAGCCTGACCAGCACTGGAGCGGCCCGATCTGTGACCACAGCTCCTAGCGGTCTGTCCAGGCCCACTTCTCTGGTGTCCATCAGGAGGGGGAGCTCCAGGCTCCTGTATCACAGGTGTGGCCATCGTTTCCTCTAGACCCAGGCTCGGAGCTGCAAGGGGCAGGCAGCTTGTGTCCTGCAGCTGATGCAAGTCCAGGGATGGAGAGAGCTCAGAGCTGACTCCAGATGGGCTCAACCTCTCCCGGGCATCCCTGACTCTCCTCTAGAGGGAGCTCAGAGCTGACCCCAGACGGGCTCTCCCTCCCCTTATCCTGGACCCTCCTCTAGATTGAACTTGGAGCTGACCCCAGACGGGCTCCCCCTTCTTTCCCATAAGAACCTCCGTCTAGGAGGCTGTTGAGCATCACTGAAAACCCACTGATCTGCAGAGACCTGGTGTCTTCCTTTAGCCTCATGGTTCTTGGGATTATACAAAGTATTTTTGTAAAGAAACACCAGTAAAATCTGACATGAAACTCTGGGCTTGTCCGTTGCCTCTAAGTGAGAAGCGGTCCAAGGCAGAGGAGACAAAAAGCCTCCTATATATAGTCTGATGCCAGATGTGCTCGATGAGTTATGAAATGCCACCTGATTTTATAAAGGAAAACGTTGCTTTTCTTAGTGGGAAATTGCTTTTTATTCTACACTTTAAAAGTAGATTGAAAATGATTTTATAAAATAACCATATTCCTATGCTTATTTGAATGTTGGTTACTCTATACTGGACTTCATTATGACATTTTAATTTTTTTTTTTTTTTAGTATGGACCATTTTTAAAGCCTTTGTTGAATTTGTTACAGTATTGCTTCTGTTTTGTGGTTTGGTTTTTTGGCCACGAGGCATATGGGATCCTATCTCCCCGACCAGGGATTGAACCGGCACCCCTGTGGTGGAAGTGAAGTCTTAGCCACTGGCCCTCCAGGAAAGTCCCCATTACAACCTCTTTAAGTGGTGGTTTTGCAGGGTTATTCTAATAATTGAATATTGATGCATGTTTGTGTCACAAGTTTGAATCAGTGAGAAGAGCAAACCGCCCTCAAAGAAAATATGCAAAAACATGGGTCTTAATGAGCTCTCACGCCATAAAGGTAGTGTGTGAGCGCAGCTAGCCGTGATGAAAGTCAGTGAGAGCTGGTGGCTGAAGACACGGCCCGGTGCATGACAAGTCACAACCGTTTCTTACATGGCAGCAGCAGGGCATGCAGGCAGAGGGGCATTCCCGTAAAGCCAGCGTCAAGTCCGTAGCAAAGGGATAAACCTGGCGCTCTCCAGTGCTCTGCTCATGGGGCACTGAAAGCAGGTGGCCACCAGGCTTCAGCGCGTAAAGCACAGGGAGGACCTCAGTGGCGATTCAGGAAGTCAGCCTCACACCTCTGATCTCACAGTGACTTTGCTTTTGAGCTACTGGCTGAGGACTGAATAAATGTAAATGAAGAATGTTCGGAGGACACCCGTGCGCAGCCTCTCGTTGCTGGGGGTCCAGGCTGCTCCCAGAGGCCACAGGCGAGGGTCCTTCCTGCCCCTCCCGGGCCTGGTGGCCCTGCATCCTGGCTGGCGGCCACATGGCTCCCAGTACCTCGATCTTCACAAGACCCCCGCTCCCCTGTCTGGGTTCTGCCTGTGTCCCTCGGGTAAGGACTGAGGCCATCGTGTCAGGGCGCCCGGACAGCCCAGGGTAGACTCGTATCAGAGTGAGCACACGCACGTGTGCTCAGTTGCTCAGCTGTGTCTGACTTTGCGACCCCGTGGACTGTAGCCCGCTAGGCTCCTCTGTCCGTGGGGTTCTCTAGGCAAGAATCCTGGAGCGGGCTGCCATGCCCTCCTCCAGTGGATCTTCCCGACCCAGGAGTGAACCCAGGTCTACTGTGTCTCCAGCACTGCAGGCAGGTTCTCCACCCACTGAGTCACCTGGGGAGAACCCTCATCACAATACCATTAGTCTAATCAAACCTGGAAAGACTTTGTCCAAATAAGGCCCCGGGATGGGACCTGCTGGGTGTTATCCCGGAGTGCCAGCTAGTCGCCCGAGATGGTTGAACGCTCGTGGGGAATCTGGCCTGAAAGGAGTCATCCCTGTATACAGTAGCTTGCTGGTCTTGTTGGAATGTTCCTTTTGTTTTGGAGAATTGATTAGCCATGCTGGGGAGAGTTTCAGGTGCACAGCAAAGTGATTCAGTTACGCCTGTGCCTGTGTCTATTCTTTACCAAATTCTTTTCTGGATCAGATTATTGCAGGGTGTAGAGCCGAGTCCCCTGTGCAGCAAAGCAGGGCCCCAGGGGAGCGGCTCCACCGAGCTCTAGAGTCTCCGTGTGCTGAGCAGGTCGGCCGTTGTGTAAGGGCACCGCCCCAGCCCTGCCCTTGCCGCCCGTAGGCCCCTACACTAGGCTCCCTGTGTGCTGAGCAGGTCACCGTCGTGTAGAAGGGCACCACCACCCCAGCCCTGCCCTTGCCGCCCGTGGGCCCTTCGCTCCTCAGGGAGACCCTCCCCAGCCCTCACGTCGGGCAGCGCAGGTGGGGTCTGGCCACCCTGGGCAGGGCCTCCCTGCCGCTCCGGGTGGGTCTGGGGTCGCCGCCCTGGTCAGTGGCTTTGGTGTGCCCTGGAGATGAGCCGTGTTCTGTCCGCCTGTCCCTGAGCCGGGACTCCTGCCTTTGCCACCGGGGAGCCACAGCTGCCGCAAGGATGCTTCTGGGAGGAAGGCCGACGGGGCTGCAGCTGTCCCCCTGCTGGGGGCGGGGTGCCACTGGCCCTGCCCGCAGGACCCAGGACAGACCGCCTGACCTGTGGCTCTCTGGGCACGTGTGGGAGTCACGTCTCGGAACACGGTTGTTTGTGTGGCTTCATCCAGCCTTTCGAGCATCTTCCTGATAGCTTATGGTGAACGAAGTTGGGATTCATGATCTCTGAAGATTTATTTTCAGGACCAGGGACCAGGCTTGATCACTTGAGAGCTTTCTGCATAGCAGAGTATTATTAAAATGTATCGAGGGACAGAGAAAGCTTCTGACAGAGACACCGGGGAAGGGGATGGAGAGGCCCCTCGCTAGTCTTAGCAAGGGAGCCGTGAACTTTTCCAATTGGATATTACAATAAATCAAAGAGGGTCTCAAGGTTGTAAAGATCTTACCAGACCCACTCCCACAGTTTACATGTTAAGATGACAGGATCAGTCGGTTCTTAAGAAGGAGAAAGGTGTCTTCAAACAGGACACGTGGTTGTTAGATAGCCGGTGCAGAGTTTAAGATAAGCTGTTTTGTTGTGTGATCATCAGCTCTGGGCTTAAAGGAAAAAAATGTTTATGTAGCTAAGGCTTTCCTGGTGGCTCAGACGGTAAAGCATCTGCCCGCAGTGCGGAGACCCAGGTTCAATTCCTGGGCTGGGAAGATGCCCTGGAGAAGGAAATGGCAACGTACTCCATGGACTGAGGAACCTGGTAGGCTACAGTCCATGGGGTTCCAAAGAGTTGGGCACAACTGGGCAGCTTCACTTTACTTTAAGGCTAAGGAATGTAGAAAAGAAAGTTTGTCCTTTCTTCCTCCTCAAGAGCTCCGATCCCTTTCCTCTCTTCAGGGACCCTGAGCTTCTTATCCACCTAAGAATTACTTCTCACTCCCCTTACTCTCAGGCCCACCCCCCCCACCCCCGCTGCTTTTGGACAGACGCTGAGAGCTTTGCTGTTAGCTAATAAGCTGGGCTTGTGACCACCTGTTAGCATCCTGGCAGCGTTAATATGTATGAATCCCGCCAAGATTTGACCTTCCCGGCTGCAGGAGGCAACTCATAGCCTATCTGCCTTCCTCAGGGCCCCAGCTTCCTCCCAGTCCCAGTCTCTGCCCCAGCCTCTTCCCTGTGACTTTTCTCTCTTTGGTGCAGTATTTTGTTTAAAAAATAGATGAAGAATACAGTTAATGTGACCTAGAAGGGCACTTGTTTCTTCCCAGAGCTCTGAGCGCCGGGCTCTCGCCGCGGCCGAGCCGAGTTAGCTGTGAGTTTGCAGACGCGCCGTCGGGGGGCTGTCAGCCCCGCTGTGTTTGGTGCTCTCGACTGATCCTGTGACCCTTGGTTCTCGTCTGTTCTGCACAGGCTCCGTCCTCGCCTTCCTCGCCTGTAGCTAATGAGCCAAAATACGAGAAGCGCTGGCTAGACGCCCTGTCACTCCCTCTGTCCATGGCCCGAGTCTCAAGGTGCAGAGATGGAGCGGACACGTTCAGGTGTGTGACCGTGGTCTGGAGTGGGACACCCCGACAAACCCAGAGGTGCCTGTCCTTGTCGCCAGGCAGATTCAGCATTTGCAGAAACAGTAACCATCGTCGTGATGGTCAGACACTATCTGAGCAGGAGCCGACTTGTCGGGAGTGGGTCTGTCTAGCAGAGATTGCTGCTGTTCCCTTTTCTGAGAGTTCCCTCTTCTGAGACGCAGTCATTAGTAGAAGAAATCATATTTCCAGTTTCAAATGCAAACAGAATTAGGCTGAATATATAGACTGCGCTCTCATCCAAGGTGGATCCCGTTCCAGAAAAGTCCTCTCAGCAGCCCTCTGGGCCTCTTTTCCCTTCGTTAATAAAATGAGAAGGCTAGACCAGACCTCCGCTCAGCGGATGCTCGCCAGCCTGTGAGCCTGGTTAATAAAATGAGAAGGCTAGACCAGACCTCCGCTCAGCGGATGCTCGCCAGCCTGTGAGCCTGGTTGATGAAGTAACTTCAGCGTCATCGTTAGGGGCTGGGTGTCCGTCACTGTTTTGGGAAAAAGCTACATTTTCCCCGCTGAGCTGGTGCTGTGTGTCACGTGTGGCTGACTGCTGTCAGGGAGGCTGAGAGCCCAGTGGCTGGTGCGTTTGCTTTCTTTCTTAAGGTGAGTAGAGGCTGGGTGAGCACGGGAAGAGAGCTTGAGCTTTGGAAGCAGCGCTTTCCTTGATGAAACGCACCTGCCTGCCGTGGCCGCTTTCAGGTAAACACAAGGCTTCTGCAGGAGGAAGGCCCCCCAGAAGGGCCCCACCCCCTGAGTCAGCCACACGCCCCTCCTGTGCCTGCGATGTGCTGTCTCTGCCAACAGCAAACCAGAGGCTTCCCTGTGGTTTTAAGAAAGCTTGTTGTTGTTGTTTTATCACTGTGTCCGACTCTTTGTGACCCCATGGACTGTAGCCCGCCAGGCTCCTCTGTCCATGGGATTCTCCAGGCAAGAACACTGGAGTGGGTTGCCATGCCCTGCTGCAGGGGATCTTCCTGACCCAGGGATGGAACCCACGTCTCCTGCATGAGGGCGGGTTCTTCACCAGCTGAGCCTCCAGGAAGCCCTTGACAAAAGCAAGCACGTCTTACCAGCCCTGCTGACTCTTATGTGGGCAGGAAGGCACACAGAGTAAATCATCTTACCAGCTCTGCTGACTCTTATATGGGCACGACGGCACACAGTAAAATGACGACTAAAGGTCTGCCTCTTGTGGTGTGTTTGTCAGACACACAGCGGTACTAAAGTGGCGTCTGGAAGCTGAGCGGACGCTGGTCCCCCTGCCCTGTGGCCCTCCGGCCCATCTTGAGGGGGGAGAGGACGAGCATGCTGCCCGAAGCAGCCTGAGTTAGTTCTGTGGCTCCCAGGGACCCTGGCTGCAAGACCTGCAAGGAGAGTTTAGAAGTTGCAAACCCTAAACCAGATGCTTTTTAAAATCAGACTCTTGACTACAGCCTGGGAAGAATTTTGAGGAGATCCTTTGAGTGGGTAAAAATAAGTGGGTCAGCGCCCTGGGGGTCCTGTTGTGGGACCACAATGTGTCACCGCCTCCTGCCTGTTTGACTTTTCTGAAAGCTCAGCTCAGTCAGTCCAGTCGCTCAGTCGTGTCCAACTCTGCGACCCCATGGACTGCAGCACGCCAGGCCTCCCCGTCCATCACCAGCTCCTGGAGTCCACCCACACTCATGTCCATTGAGTCGGTGATGCCATCCAACCATCTCATCTTTTGAAAGTTACGTATGTGGCCGATAATGGCTGAGTTTCCTAGGTTTTCTGAAATTTTTTTCCCAAATAGTCTATAAAAAGCAGATGCATATTTAAACCTAACATTTGAAATTTGTTTTGAAATGATGAAAGCCAGTTTTAACAGGTGTGACTTTGCCCCCAGGGCCTGCAAGGGTGTCTCTGGCCAGAGGGCCTCTGACACCGGCTTGCTGTCAGGGGGCGGTTAGAGTCTGAGGTTCTCAGGCCCAGTGGGAGCTAGGCTTTTGCTTAAGCGTCGGGTCACCATTAGCGAAGGTTAAATCATTGACCACACAAGACAGAAAAAGGTGGGAATCTGGGGAGGGGGCATCTAGACTGAAGGGAAGCCAGGCGCAGTAGCAGCTCAGTGTCCGGCAGGAGGGTCGCTGGCACTGAACAGGCAAAGCTGCCCCCCGCGCCTCCCAGACCCACGTGCACAGACGCTGGGGTGCGGCCACGCAGCCGCGCAGGCCACTGGGCAGCAGCTCATGCTTCTGGCTACAAGGCAGTTACTAACACGTTCCTCTGACTCTGCACGTAGAAAAGCATGCTTCTAGCGGGCCTGGTGTCTGTGAGGAAAGCAGGACACTTCTAAGCAGGCTCTCATCCGTTTTCTATTGCTACGGTTAGCGCAAATTTAGCTTCAAAGTGCACGTTTATCTTCTCCACAGTCCCCACGGGCCAGCTGGCGCGGGGTGCTGGGGTCTCTGCAGGCTGGCCTGGGGGTGGGGGCCACGCTGAGCTCTCGCCTGAGACCAGGTTCTCTCGGGTGGAGGGCGGCATTCAGTTCCTCGGGTTTGGGGGCTGGGTCCCCATCTCCGTGTGCATCCCCGCTGTGTGTCCTCTTGCCTCTCAGGCAGCAGCAGGCAACCTCTTGTCCTGGGCTCCTGACTTCCTGTCTCTGACCTCCAAGCCCGATGGGAAGGACTTGAGGCCACCCCACATTGGGCCCAGCTGGATAATTTTCCTAATTTAAGGACAGCTGACTTCAGATCTTAACTACAGTAAGTCCCCTCCGTACAGGCAAGTTCCACTTCAAGAGCAAGTTTGTAAGTCTAATTTGTTCATGTAAGTCCAACAAAGTCAGCCTAGCACCCAGCTAACACAGCCGCCCAGATCGTGCTGTACTCTGATGTATTGATAACACTTTTCACACAAATAACACATAACAAACACACAGAAACGAGGAGAGCGTTTTTGATCTTGCGGTTCAGTGCCTGGAGAAGTACGGCAGTGTGATGCGTCGGCTGGCACACGGGAGCTGAGTCTGCTGAACGGGGAGAGGGCGGCTGGGCGGGGGCGGTGGAGCTGGAGGACCCGCAGCAACAGGGGCCGGGTGGGGGGGGGCGGGGGAGCTGCAGTCCCACCCCGCCCGGCGCTGGCAGGGTGCACGGCCACGGCTCTGAGGTTGGCATCCTGGAGGCTCGCATGGACTGGACTTACTGTGCACTCGCAGAGCCCCACCAGCAGCACAGAGCTCCGCGTCCCGCAGAGTGCCCGGGCTCCGAGTGCCTGCGCTCGGAGGCTGGGAGCCCGGCCCAAGTGCCCGCGTGCTCAGACCGGGAACCTCGGTTCAGGAATCTGTCCAGTGAAGATTCTCCCTAGCCTCGCTCTGCAGGCGTGTGTGCTCTCACGTGGTCCCCGTGACAGGTCCAGCTCAGGTGCCCAGACCCAGGCTCACGAGGCGCCCACTTAGTGTCTGCATTTCAGAAGCTGAGGGGAGGGCCGTCCTTGAGAACAAGGGAAATGTGTGCTTTAGAGACGTCTGTAGTTGGCCCAGCCACGCGCAGGGGACGTTAGACAGCTCTGAAGCCTGGGCCTCTGGACCTGGGTCAGTGGCTTCACCCCTGGGGGCAGGTGGTGTGGAGGAAAGAGCGGGTTTGCAGGGAACCAGCTCTTACCCCGCTTCATCCGTGGACCTCAGGACCAGCACGACTCGGGGAGCCCCGCCTGGCGGCCCAGCGGGCGGGAGATGGGAGTGCTCCTGTATCCCTAAGGTCGTTTTATGGAGAAAACGTGAGACAGCACAGGGTTTATCGGAGCTTTTAAACTCCTTCAGAAGCGTGCTGACAGCTGGGGGTTCGCTGGCGGTTTGTGGGGCGAGGAGTGCCTGATACAGGAGCAGCGAGACCGTCCGAGCGAGTCGTGCGGCGTCTGCGTGCCCGCCCGCTCTGGGGGTTCGGGTGCCCAAGGCGCCGCTCCTGTTGTTCTGCCCAGATGAGCCCTGCCTGGGTCGCCGCTTCACCGTGGCCTCGAGAGGTGCAGGGAGCTCCTTCCTTTGTTCCTCTTTCTAAGGACAGAGGAGGGAGGGAATTAAACAGTATTGGTTCTGTTTGTCCCCCACCTTCCGTGTTTGTGAAAGTCACAGAGATCTGGCATCTTGTCACTGACAGTAAGACCCCGTTTGGCTGTCGGGAGGGTCCTTGTTTCAGAGGAAGGAGCGTGGACGGGACCCAGGGGCTTTATGGCAGCCACACTGGGACAGACTGCAACTGAGCACAGTGTGGCAGTGATGCTGGAAGTCAGAAGGGTCCCTCTGAGACCTAGTTTGCTTTGCAAAGGATGGCTTCACGTTTAAACGTTCGTGCCAGGCTCCCTCCTGTTTACTTGGAAATCCTGAAAGCACAGCTCACTTGGTGGAGCAGAGCCCGGGAAACAGCGCTCGGGGGCTGTAGGCGTCTCCACAGGAGGAGGGGCCTTCTGCAGGGTGGGGTCCTGCTAGGGATCACGGCAGGGTCAGGAACCCAGGGCCCGCTCTGCACTGGGGCTTGGAGAGTGGGGCCCTGTGCTTGTGGCTGAGCTTGCCTGATCCGGCCGGGGGCAGGTAGGGGGCTCCAGGGGCAGGGCCTGGGCAAGGCCGGCCTTGGGACAAGGTCATGATGGGCCGCGGGATCCTCAGCCGGCTTCATCCATCCTGCAGAGGGGGCTCTGGGAGGAGAACCTGCCGGAGCTAAAGAGTTACCTTCTGGTGGAATAAATACGAAAACATGTTTAAAAATCAATTTACTATGCAAATAAAACTGAAGGTTGAAAAGGAACAAAGTATCATGACCTGTAAATCCGTTGCCGGACAACAAACTCGCCTGTTTCACAAACACGTCTATTCGGCTGCTTCAGAGTCTAACAGGCTCTTCGTTTAGATGAAAACCACATGGATTAAGTAGTTAAAAGTCTGGATCTGAATTTAGAGATAAAGTCTAATTAACAGTGGGGAAGGGCAGTGTGGATAAAGTGTGTGTTTTTCACGGAGGGGATTGTTCAGAGCACTCACTCCCCGCTGCAGACCACACTGTTTCAGGAAGCTCGTGTTTTCAGCCCAGTAGTTCAGGGTTTCCTAGTGGATAAATCGAAGGAGAGCGCTGAAGTAGAGCTGGGTGTGGCGTCTGCTTCCCTGCGCCTCCTGGAGAATATTGAACTGGGTCAGCGGGCACTCCTGTTAGAGCGGAAGTGTCCAGAGGTTTGAAAGGTTTGCTTCATAGAACTGAAAGCCCTCAAAGGCTGATAAGTGCCTCCTGGACACAGCAATCCTGATGGAAAGACAAAGAATATAGAGAGAAAGACATGGTGTTTGTGTCTAGTTTCCTTAGCTATAGACTCAAACTACAGGTTCTATTCAAAACAGCTGTAAAAAGAAAGCTTCAGGCTTAGAGGTCCCAGTGAGTTTAGCCACCTATGAATCTTTTAGAATGTGTCCTATTCTATGATACTGAATTATTTCTCTTTTCTTGATTTATGGTATTTTGAATTTTGTTCAAAGTAATTTCAGTCATTGCGCAAAGTGGAATTTTCAAAGGCATGATTAATTTAGGAAGAATTTAGGAGCATACGGACGATGATGAGACAGGTTCTGCACACGCGTTTGCAAGCACAGAGCTGGTTCTCCCCGCCTGCTTGCTGCCGTCTCTGCACTGGATGCAGTTCTGTGGCTAAAATTGCGTGCCCAAGTGTGCCGGGCACAGCCTCTCCCTCAACCCACCTCGCCACCCCGCACCCATGGGCAGCCCTTCAGGCACCTGTGTTCAGAGGCTGCACCCTGGCTTGGGGGACAGAGGTTCTGCGTCCGTGGGCTGTGGGCTTGGGGAGGGGGAGGCTTGCACATCTGGAGTTTCTCTAGCATTAATTCACAAATACTCTCACACACCTGCTCCATGCTGGCTAGCTGGGGGGTGGGAGGGGGGGGACACAGGGTGGGGAGGTGGGAAGGATGAGCAAACCCAGGAGTCCGTGCTCTCTGGACGCTTCCTGTCCATCAGGAATGCAGGGCCTGAGGTCAGAGCAGAGACCTGCGTGAGGTGGCTCTCCTCCCTTTCCTTCAGCGGTACCCTGGGAGGGGGCCCCACCATCTGGCTGGGACCCGCCGCCCCATCGGGTCAGCCCCCTGCTCCCTGACGGGCCGGGGCTCGGAGGACTCAGGCCTGGGCTCAGGACAAGGGTGGCAGGCGGGTAAGTTGGCCTTTGGGGCAGCACGAGGGGGAAGCTATCTATTTTTTTTCTGAACTTGGTGAACTTGGATGGTGTGATGCCGGAATTTTCTGGTAGTAGCGGCTTTTTGATAAACACACTGGTGCAGGGAGAAGGGCGCCTGCGCTGAAACTGAGTCTCTGTTGCTATTCCGCCTGCATCCTTGGAGCTGCCGCTGTGTGGTGGCGAAGCTAGAAAATCTCTCTCTGGCTTCCGTGAAAAACGCCGCCCACGCCACAGAGGCGGGCTTGAAGCGTGACGCGTGAATGACAGCTTGAGATGATTTTCAAACTCTGAGGAATGTGCACACTTTTTCCCCCTCATTTTGGCTAGTGAATATTCATAACTCATTGTGAGTAATAGATGCCAACCTCTGCTTCTAGACATGAGGGCTTCAAGTTCCTCAGAGCAGAGATACTGGTCGGCCGCTCCCCTGGACACCGTCTGGGTGTAACAGGACGGGACTGGCCGGGGCCAGGGGCCTGAGTGGCTGTGGGCCGTGACCCATGGGTCAGCAGTTCTGTGGGTCATTTTGGAATATCAAGTGGATCCGTTCTTTAAACAAAGAACACACAACGTGTTACAAAGAGGATTTGTAACTCTGGGTGCTTTTTCTCCGATGCCGCAGCTTTGATGCCAGTCAAGGTGGGTGCTGCTGGAGTTCCCTGGCACAGCTGAAGGAGCTGTCGGAGGGGGGTTGTTGCTGTGGGACCCACACAGGTGTCCAGGGCCGTGCGATCACCGATCTGTGCCGTGCGGTCATGGAGCCGACCTAGTGGAGGTGTTGGTGCAGAGCTTCTCGGCAGGGACTGAGGGAGAGTCCGCAGGGGCAGGGGGCTGGCAGGACACGGGGGTGCCCCCCGGGAGAGCCTGTGCTGGCGGGGGTCTGTGGAGAAGCGGGGAGGGCTGTGAAGGGGCAGGAGAAGACCCAGACCGCTCGCCCTCCAAGTGCAGAGCTGACGTGACGTCGAACTCGCTATTTCTCAATCTCCTGAAAAGTTAAGCTGCATGAACGTTTAACCTTACTGGAATAGATTTCTTTTCTTAGCCAGGAACTGAATTGTTTCAATCCCTACAGTATGGCACCGCCTTCCTAGGTTTCTCTTTGAAAATCGGACTTTGTCTCCAAGCATGCGGGAAATCCTGGAAAGGGTAGACTTTTCCAAAAGCACGTGGGCACAGCCCATCCTCCCCTTGTCTGGACGCGGCTGCTGCCTGGGAACTCAGGCCCCAAACACGCTGCCTTCTCTGGGTGTAGATTTGACTGCTGATCTTCAGAAGTTGATGTGTGACCTCACAGAGCAGCTGAGTCCTGAGCAGTGCATACTCTGCTATTTCTAGCTCTAACCGTGACCTTGACCAAGTGGTTAAAATGCTGAGAATCCTGGGCAGATGCTATGACCGTAGGAACCATGAGACAGGTCCCACCTGCGGACGGCGGAGGCGGGGGGACTTGCAGGGGAGCCTGGATTCCGCACGAGTTGAACACTGAGAAGACGAAACCTCAGAGCTGATCGGGAGACTTCTCCATCCAAGCGAGCGTGCACACGGTGTGTGACGGACTCTAATCAGCGAGGCTTCTGTAGCAAGAAGCCGGAAAGTGAGAGTCCGTGCCGCCCCTTGCGGGTGTGTTGGGGCCTCCCACCGCCGTGTCTGCTCGTGCAGCTCTGACTGCGCCGCTTTCCCTGGCAGAGCCCCTCCTCAGGCGGCAGTGAGTGCTCGGGACCTGCGGGCTCACTGGCATCATGTCCGTCATCCCGCGTGTTTCTCGCGGAATTTCCGATTCCAGTGCCGTCGGCATTTTGAAGCCTGTCATGTGGACGGGACTCCCAGAGCTTAGGTGTCTGCTTGTCTCATGGAGCTGAAGCGTGGGCGTGCTGGGCTGCCAGACTCACCCCTTTTCCTCAGAGAGCCGACTGTCTACACCCGGTCCCCAGGTGTTTGCTGAAGCCCTTTTTCAAACTAGGAACAACCCCTGTGTTGGGTGTTTTCCAGCACGAGAGGGTTTTGGATTTTGCCAAGTGCTTTTTCTTCACCTGTTGAGATGATTGTGGATTTTTAAAATTCTGTTGCTATGATGTATGACGTTAATTTCCAAGTGTCAAACCAACCTTGAATTCCTGGGGTAAATCCCACTGATTATGGTATATAATTCTTAATAGGTGTTCCTAGACTGACTTTACTAGCTTTTCATGGAGACTTTTTTCATCTATATTCAAAACAGGTATTAGTCTGTAGTTTTCTTGTGATGACTTGTGGTTTTGGCATCAAAGTAATTAAGTGGAAAATGATTTGTTCTGTTTGGGGTCGAGTGTGAATAATCGCTATTAGTTCTTCTCTGAATGTTTGTAGACTCAGTGGTGAAGCCATCTGGGCCTCATCTTTTCGATTTTGTTAGTTTGGGGCTAAAAATTGAGTCTCTGCCCTTGTAGCCTTCTCTCTCCAGGTTTCTTCCTAAGTCAGCGCAAGCAGCTGCATCCTTCACGGGTCTGCCCATTCCACCCAGTTCCTTGCATCTGGTGCCCGTAGCCGCTCATGCTGCTCCTTTAGGAGCCGTTTGTTCCCGTGACACCGATAATGGCAGCTCCATGTTCACTTTGCATTCTCAGATTGTGCGTCTTCTTCTTCCCCTTGGTCCACAGAGCCGAACGTTGATCAGTTTGCTATCCTAACTCCAGCTCCAGTCTTCATCATTTTCTCCCTTCCGCTTTCACTGTATTCAGCTTGATCTTCATCTGTATGTATATACACACATATATTTAAAATGACTAAAGAAATGCAGATGCTTAATTAGAAGATATTCTCTAATATTAAAAAAGCAAAAAAGAGAGGCAGAGGAACAGAAATCATGTGAGACGCAGAGAATGGAAAGCAGGGCGGCAGACATGAGTCTAGCTGAGCCAGTGTCCTAGGCAGACGCACTGAGACTAAGTTCAAAAGCCTAGAAGCCCCCTTTCCTCCTGCTGACGGAGGCTCTCCAGATGCCACTGGGTCTGCTTGGCTTACGGTTG
Source organism: Nanger dama (assembly GCA_917880005.1). Classification (NCBI taxonomy): domain Eukaryota; kingdom Metazoa; phylum Chordata; class Mammalia; order Artiodactyla; family Bovidae; genus Nanger; species Nanger dama. Next base: position 789,881 of record CAKJTW010000025.1, read on the forward strand.
TGTTGGATAAAAAAATATAAAGTATATAAAATATATTTTATATATAATTATATATATATATTACATATTATTATATATATTTATATTCAAATATAAAATTATATTTGAATGATTAAATAACCCAATTAAAAGGTAAATTTTTCAGACTAAATAGAAAAAACAAGATCTATCTTCAAGAGACACATTTTAGATACAAATAGATAAAGAAAAGATGAGACAGATATCATAAACAATGAGCGCAAGAAAGATGCCGTGGTTATAGTTCAGTTCAGTTGTTCAGTGTTATAGTAGCGCCATTCAAAATAGAATTTTAAACTAAAATTGTTGTTAGAAATAAAGAAGAGAGGGGTGTTTTTTAAAGATAAATGTTTAAATCATAGGAAGATATAACAATTTAAACTATATGTGCACTTAAACAGAGCCCCAAAATGCATGAAGCTGGAGCTAGCAGCACTGAAGGAGAAGCAGACAGTCCAGCAGCCGCAGCGGGGAGCCTCGGCCCCCGGGGTCAACAGTGGATGGAAGGCCAGGGAGAACCTCCCGAGAAGAGACTGGGCTTCAACACAAGCATAAGCCAGACAGACCCAGTGGCGTCTGGAGAGCCTCCATCAGCAGGAGGAAAGGGGGCTTCTAGGGTTTTGAACTTAGCTTCAGTACACGTGCCTAGGATACTGAGACAGGGTAGTTTAAGCCCACAGCTTGAGCTGTGCCTGCCGTGGTGGCAGCGTGGCCTTGCCAAGCAAGGCTGGCAGCTGTTGGGGACAGCACCGCCCCCCCAGTCCTGAGGCACTGGGCCCCGGCACCTCCCTCCCAGCATCTCTTCTCTTCCTCCCTTCAGGTCCAGCGCGATCCAGGTGCAGGCCCTGGATGGGGGTGAGCTCGGGGCCCCTCCAGTTTCACACAGCCCAGGAGCGTGCCGACTGGCTGAGGGTGGTGTCGGCCAACATCAGCGATCTGATGCTGCAAAACGTAAGCGTGGAGATGGTCCCCTGTCCCTGGGTTTGCTTTTCAGCTCATGGAAATAGTCACGACTTTTTGTTATTTAAGATTAACCCTAAAACAGTTAGTCATAATATTAAACAGAAGCACGTACTTTTAAAGAAAGCTTTTATTTGGAGGATAATTGCTTTACAGAATTGTGATGGTTTCTGCCGTTCATCAGCATGAATCAGCCATAGGCATCCATGTGTCTCCTCCCTCTTGAACTTCCCTCCCCCTTCTCCAGCCCACCCCACCCCTAGGCTGTCACAGAGCACTGTTCACAGTGGCTAGGACATGGAAGCAACCAGATGTCCATCAACAAGTGGACGGATAAAGAAGTTGGGGTGCATGAGTACAGTGGAATGTCACTCAGCTGTAAAAAAGAGCACATTTGAGTCAGTCCTAGTGACGTGGACGAGCCCTAGAGCCTGTGATACAGAGGGAAGCAAACCAGAAAGAGAAAAACAAACCTTGTTCTCTCTTTTTCAACAAATCGAATCTCTAACTAAGAAAAAGGGAAAGATTAAGTCACGCGAAAGTTTCCGCGCGCGAGAGGAGAGGCTGAGTCAGGGTCTGGACTCTTCACCTTGGCCTTGTCTCTTGTCTCCTCCTTTCCACGCAGCTCCACATCGTTCTCTGTGGGCATGCACTTCCTATGTCCTCTATCCAAACGCACTGATGAAATGTGACATGTGTTTGGGGAACCCAACTCGGTTAGAGATGTAACTTTCCAAAACATAGAGGAAGCTTAGAAAGAGGCACAGCCCCAGACATCCTCAGCGGCTCACAGCAGGTCCCCAGGGGGAGCACGTGCTCTGTCTCGTTGAATGGTCCGTGTACAGACCAAGGTCAGCACTGAAATGGGTCAGTGTGTACTGAAACCACAGGGGTGGGGCAGCACCTGAATCAAGTCCGGAGTTCCCAGAGCAGCCCGGGCCCTGGCGGTAACATCGTGGCCGCAGCCGTGGGGACTCACGGAAGGGGCAGCCCTTGGCCGAAGGTGGCCGTGGGCCAGCCCTGTGGTCCTCAGGGCCCCACCGGGCGGCTTCCCCACTGTCCGCATTCGCACCTGGGCCTGCTCTGGTCCCGGCCAGCTGGGGCAGGCGGGGCCTGTGTGTTTAGACGCCCGCGTTGTGCGGGGAGGCCCCGCAGCCGACCCCGCGGCCCTGTCCCTCACTCCTGACTTGCTCCCAGAAGCTCCCCAGCGCTGGTTGCCTGAGCACTTTGAAATACCAGAGAAGCAGAAACGCGTGAGATTTCTACTCCAAGGACCCCAGGGGCTCTCCGCTGCACAGCAGGCGCCGTGTGTGTGCTCAGTTGCTTTAGTCAAGTCACGCTGTGCCATGCTGTGGACCGTAGCCTGCCAGCCTCCCTGTCCACGGGATTCTCAGGAGAGAATGCTGGACGGGCTGCCGTCTCCCCTCCTCCAGGGGATCTTCCTGACCCAGGGGTCAAACCTGCATCTCTTGAGTCTCCTGCACTGGCAGGCGGATTCTTTACCACAAAGTGCCACCTGGGAGGCACCCCAGACTCTCTCTAAGGCCTCAGTGTTCCAACTTGACATTTGATTTCAAGGGTATCTGGGTGGATAAAAGGCAAAGAGAAAGACCAGGCAGTGGCAGCTTGGTATTCGCAGAAGCGCCCGGGCTCCTCACGAGTCTGGCACACTGGGGTGCTGGGCGGGGCAGAGGGAAGGAGGCATGGCGCCCAGGGCCGGAACTGCGGGTGTGGAGCCTCGTTCCCGCGGCAGTCTGAGCTGTTCTATTATTCTGGACCTTCATGTCCTCGCTGGCTGGGCGCTGCGGGATTGCTGGGAGAATCGGGAAGGAGTGTGAGCTGTGAAACTGCAGTCGCCTGAGATGGTGTGTCCAGAAGTCATCGCCCCCAGTCTTGCAGGTGTTGAAGAGTAAGCTTCTCTTACACAAAGTGCTGGTAACTGAGAAACAGCAGTCGGCCCACTCGTCTTGGGTGTCCTGTTATGAGACTCACTGCCACAGATTCCTCTGTGCTCTGGTTTGGTTTTCAGGAAGGAAAATCAGCATAAAAGAAACTTACTTCTGGGGACAGTTCATGCAGCTGATTAATTTCAGTTGCCAAGTAGACAGGTTGAATAATCATGCCATTAATAAAATCACGCTGACTCTTTGCTTCCCTCTCTCTACAGGTGAAAATGGCAAATAGACGCTGTTCTCCTTGCGATCAGGTAGGATCTGTGGTTTCCATGCTGATTGAACGGTGTCTCCGAAAGTTGCCCCTTTCTGGTTTTGAAACCTGATTTGGAAATTTTGACAGAAAAGCATTAGCACACGTGTGATGAAGTCTCAGTCCTCACCTGCAGAGTCAACTCCATAAAGCTGCTTGTTTATCCTGGAGATTGCGTGGCAGGAACCGCCCTGGCTGAGGGTGCCAGGTTGCCACTGGGTGCAGGGGCGCCAACATTTTACGAAGGAGCCGTGGCCAAGTGACGGCCCAGACGCGACTGTGGAGGCTCCGAGGGGTTCGGTGGCTGAGACCAGCCTGTGTGATTCGGACTCCTCAGCATTGTGCAGTTTTCTTGGCTGACTCCTTCACTGGGAAGTTTCACTCTGGGAGGCCTTTGGCAGGGCAGGTGCTGCTGCAGGCGGCGTGGGAGGGAGCGCTGTCCTGCCCCCAGCGCGCAGGCCTTTGTTCACCGGCCCAGGGTCGCTCGCTGCAGCCCCACGTCTTCAGGAGCCTCAGCTCATTCCCTCCAAGAGCAAAGTGAAGTGAACTGAAAGTCACTCGGTCGTATCCGACTCTTTGCAACCCTATGGACTATACAGTCCTTGGGAGTCTCCAGGCCAGAATGCTGGAGTGGGTGGCCTTTTCCTTCTCCAGGGGATCTTCCCAACCCAGGGAGCGAACCCAGGTCTCCCACACTGCAGGCGGATTCTTCACCAGCTGAGCCCCCAGGGACGCCCAAGCATACTGGAGTGGGTAGCCTATCCCTCCTCCAGCGGATTTTCCTGACCCAGGAATTGAACCGGGGTCTCCTGCATTGCAGGCCGATTCTTTCTGAGCCACAAGAAAGCCCTCCAAAAGCAAAGTCCAGCTTTATAATATACCCAGTTTTCTGACCCAAGGACAGCTCACTTACTAGGCCCCTAAGTACTTAGTTGTGTATCAGATGAATAAACTTTGAAGTCACTACATTCTTTTTCTATTTCCTTTTGATAAAGTCATAGTTTAAGCTGTAAGTGGGAATTTTTAAAATGGAGAGTGCATGAGCTTTCCACAGTTCTCACAGGTTTGAAGAAGTATTCATTGTAGTTTCAAGTCAAGAAAACAAAAGGAATGTATACGGGTTGCTTTAAATAGTGCTGAGGGGTAAAATTTGAATTCAGAGTGGAAGGCATTCAAGAGAGTAAATACCTGCCAATCAAATATCTACTGAAAACTAGGACATTAGAGCCATGTCTTAAACACTCTAAACATTTTTAAATTAGAAAAGAGACACAAAGAAAAGTTCTTCCTTTATTTCTTGTAATGTTTTTCTAAATTTATGAAGAACTATCTTGTTTACGGGGCTTCCCGGTGGCTCAGTGGTAAGGAACCCTCCTGCCAACGCAGGAGATGTGGGTTCGGTCCCTGGGTCGGGAAGACCCCTGGAGGAGGAAATGGCAGCCCATTCCAGTACTCTTACCTGGAGAATCCCGTGGACAGAGGAGCCTGGTGGGCTGCACAGTCCGTGGGGTCACAGAGGGTCGGGCTTGACTTAGTGACTGAACAGCAACAGCCGCAGCTTTGCTCACATAGCTAAACGCAGGTGCTCAGCTGCTTAACCAGTGATAGTCCCATGAGTGTCTGAGCTCATATAGGGCTCGTTTCATCTCTCGTCACACAGAGAGCGGAGTTTTCCTGCTGTACTTTGTGTTTCCAAGACGTTTCTCTCAGACTTCTCCCCCAGGACCCACCGCCCCCTAGTTCACACTTAAAGCCTGTCTTCTTGAGGCTGAAACCAGCCTCTGGATCCCAACACTGAGTTAAATCTCAGAGACAGTTTTGGGTGAAGTAGGAAAGAACAGCTTTATTGCCTTGCCCAGCAAAGGGGGCCACAGCAGGCTCTTGCTCTCAGAACTGTATGCCCCCCTGGGACGAGGGTGGGCAGCGGGGCATCTTCTCATCCAGGGTAGCAGGGTGGGCCGCGGAGCGTCCCCTCCTCCAGGTGGGAGTGCTGATCAGCATCCTGGGGATGGGGGTGGGCTGTGGGGCGTCCCCTCATCTGGGGTGGGGGAGCGGGCCACGGGGTGTCCCCTCATCCAGGGGCAGGGGTGGGCCACAAGGCGTCCCTCGTCCGGGTGGGGTGCTGATCAGCATCCCAGGGTGGGGGGTGCCGTGGGGCATCCCCTAGTCGTCGGGGTGGGAGTGCTGATCAGCGTCCCGTGGGGGGCGGGGGCGAGGGGCAGGCCACAGGCCGTTCCTCGTCCAGGTGGGGGGTGCTGATCAGTGTCCCAGGGTGGGGGCGGGCCGCGGGGGCGTCCCCTCGTCCAAGTGGGGTGCTGATCAGCATCTGGGGTGGGGCAGGCCGCGGGGCGTCCCCTCGTCCGGGTGGAGTGCTGACCAGCGCCCTGGCGCGTGCAGGGCCCGCGTTTGCCTGGCATCAGGGAGTCAGGCGCTGGGCTTCACTGGTTCCCATTGAATGGACACCTTCTCTCTGGAATGAAGAGGGCTTCATCGGGGAGTTAACATCTTCCATCTGTTGGGGTTTTCATTCTGCAGAAGAGCTCAAAACACTGTTCTGCGTGCCCCCAAGGGGAGGCGGGACCCTGCCCCAAGGAGACGCTTCTGGCGCTCCACACCCTCTCCCTTGTCTCTGCATCCTGGCCCATCCCTGATTGGCAACTGCTGAGATCTGCCCTTTGGAACCCAGGGAGTTCCCCGAGGCTGAATGAAACTTATTCCCCACAAGCTAGAGATGGAGGACACGGAAGGGCTTATTTGTCCGGGAGCCCGTGGGGCCTATATGGTTTTAGGGACCGAAGAGAGTGTGCCCTCCAGGAGCCCCTCCCTTCAGCTGCTCTGCGTCCTGTCACAGGGACGTCATCCTCTCCAGGACTGTCCAAACACATCACGCGTGGTCGGGCGGTCTGGAAAGTCGCGCACATGAGTGCCCCCTACGCTGAGGACACGCAGCTTTCTCAGGGCTCCAACCTGACGTATTCGAGGGACACAACGTTCTCATGGCTGTACTCGATTGCCCGGCAGGTTGAAAAGAGCACCCATCTAGAAATAAAAACATGTTTTGTTTTACTTAGAAATTAACTCTTCTTTCTCAGTGAATCACATGAGAGAACCGTGAACCAGTTCAAGGAAAGTTAAAACCATCTGAGGAGCAAAACTCCCAGCACAAGGGACATGAAATGAGTTAGGTTTCAAAGACCTCCTGAGCAGTGGAATAATTTTTGCAATGGTTTTATGTTAGTGACATTTTATCATGTATTAAGCCACGTTTGTATGATGTCAGTTTTGGTGGTCTTATATGAATAAAACCTGGATTCTGATCCCACTAACCCCTTCTCTGGTGGTAGTTGAAACAAATTAACATCTGAGCCCCAGTTTCTTAATCTATGAAGTAAGACAGTGGTAATGGCAGAGGACATCATGAGAAACGCTGGGCTGGAAGGAACACAAGCTGGAATCAAGATTGCCGGGAGAAATATCAATAACCTCAGATATGCAGATGACACCCCCTCGGCAGAAAGTGAAGAGGAGCTAAAAAGCCTCTGGATGAAAGTGAAAGAGGAGAATGAAAAAGTTGGCTTAAAGCTCAGCATTCAGAAAACGAAGATCATGGCATCTGGTCCCATCACTCCCTGGCAAATAGATGGGGAAACAGTGGAAACAGTGTCAGACTTTATTTTGGGGGCTCCAAAATCACTGCAGATGGTGACTGCAGCCATGAAATTAAAAGATGCTTACTCCTTGGAAGGAAAGTTATGACCAACCTAGATAGCATATTCAAAAGCAGAGACATTGCTTTGCCAACAAAGATCCGTCTAGTTAGGGCTATGGTTTTTCCAGTGGTCATGTATGGATGTGAGAGCTGGACTGTGAAGAAGGCTGAGCGCTGAAGAATTGATGCTTTTGAACTGTGGTGTTGGAGAAGACTCTTTAGAGTCTCTTGGACTGCAAGGAGATCCACCCAGTCCGTTCTAAAGGAGATCAGCCCTGGGATTTCTTTGGAAGGAATGATGCTAAAGCTGAAACTCCAGTACTTTGGCCACCTCATGCGAAGAGTTGACTCATTGGAAAAGACTCTGATGCTGGGAGGGGTTGGGGGCAGGAGGAGAAGGAATGACAGAGGATGAGATGGCTGGATGCCATCACCGACTTGATGGATGTGAGTTTGAGTGAACTCCGGGAGTTGGTGATGGACAGGGAGGCCTGGCGTGCTGTAGTCCATGGGGTCGCAAAGAGTTGGACACGACTGAGCAACTGAACTGAACTGAATGGGTAATCTCACATGTTTTTTTAAAAAAACCTTAATATTTCTGTATAACTTTGAATTTACTCAAGGGGTGGATTCAGTTTTCTAGAAAGAAGCATTAGAGATGAGCCTCACTGAGCAGGGCTGTAAGGGAGCTAAGCCCTGCCCTGAAATGCCAAGGTTTTAGTAGAGACTGTTTCACATTTCTCCAAAAGCTAAACATTTTGTATGCACGCTAGAAGTTTAGGTTTATGATGTTGGACCCTATTTTAAAAAAGAAAGATTTTTTTTCTCATTTTTAGCAATTAATCATTGTTTCTGGAAGGTAGTAAAAATAGTATTTGAATAAGCATGAAAAATAAAGGCGTCTGACAACCACTGGAACTGACACAGACCTGGAAGGATAGTAAGAAAGGCACAGAGTGTAGGTTTTTAGACTTTTATGTCTGGCACATAAAATGACTAATTTGTCATCTGACCTAAAAGTAATAGTTAGACGACAGGAGTAAATTTAGAATTGTCCCAGGAAATCCAGGACAAACGGCCACCTTGCCAAAAGAGCAAGAATCTATTTTACAAAATAAATTTCTTCTGAAAAACCTCACTTGAAGTGGATCCCTTAATCAGCAAGACCAAAAGAAGCCTAAAGATCTCAAGGTACTCAGGCTTCTTCAGTGAAGAGGAGGAGACTGGCTGCGTAGGCACCACCCGGTGGGCGCTCCGCTAGTCACCCTCACGCACACCTGTCTCATCTGCCTGCCTACTGACATATTTTCTTGTCTGGGCATTCAGCTCTGTCTTCAGCTGGGCTCCCCTTAGTAGGCTCCAGTGTATCATCCACCTCGCGTGGGACCTACATCACCATCTCTGAGTTTTTCATGAAGAGAAAGATTGTTGGAGACTTGGCAGCATTTGAATATATGATTGAAAAGTAAAGAAAAAAACAACAGAGTGTTTCCTCAGTACAGGCAAAAGAATTACTTATATATGGGTGCCTTATGTATGTGTAGGTCAGTTACGTGTGTGTAGGCCCTTACGTGTGAGTAGGGCCCTTACGTGTGTGTAGGTCAGTTACGTGTGTGTAGGCCCCTTACGCGTGTGTAGGCCCCTTACGCGTGTGTACACGAATCACTTTGTCTCTGCTGCCCCTTTGAGATCTGAGCTGAAGCTTGGTCTGCTAGGGGTCCTCAGCAGAAGAAATGTCTGCCGTTAGGGGCCCTCACTCCATTCTGCTAGAGACCCACCAAGGGCTGTTTTCTTTGTGACTTGGTTTTCCTTCTGAATGGTGTTCATTTTTTGGTCCTACCAGCCTTTCCTAAATTAGTAGTTTGAAAAGAATCTGGGTAAGATTCCTGGTGATAGACACAGTATCACGAGCTTGCTAGTGACTTAGAGATTTGCAATAATTGGAGAAGGGTGACAGAGGATATGATGGGTAGATGGCGTCAGCGACTCAGTGGACATGAGTCTGAGCAACTGCAGCAGATGGCGAAGGACAGGGAGGCCGGTGTGCTGCGGTCTGTGGGGTCAGAGTCGGACACGGCTGAGGCGACAGCATCACACATGCAGCGGCAGGTGGGGTCACTCACTTCCTCTCAAGGAATTTTAAGGAGCAAGCCCTCCTTGCCTCACGGGTGTGGAGCGGATGCACGTGAAGATGTCGGCCTGTCCTCAGAGGGCACGTGGCTTAAGGCAGAAGCAGAGGGGAGTGGGATAAGACGCCCGGGGAAGACACCCGGGTCTTGCCTTAGCTTGTTAAATCCATGCACTCAATTCTTAAGTTGCATGACTGTGCCGATTAGTTTTTTTAGTCATATTCTGACTTGTGACAGTTCTCATTGTGTGCCACTAGAATCTAATATTATTGTGTTATGTTCAGTGTTGAAAGTCGAGCTATAAACAGTCATTTCTCCCACATATCTTAATGAAATGTTTACCACAGAAAGTAAAATATACTAGTTCTTTTTGCAACCTCAGAGACAGATTAGAAATACTAATCTCTAATAGAATGTGATTAAATAACTTGGTTTTAAATATATGTGGTTTTAAATATATGTGGAAGCTGAGGCATCCAACACTGGCCAAAACTAAGGTAACTCAGAAGCCCATGTTCCGAGCCTGGCCCAGGGCATCAGAAGTTCATGTTCCGAGCCTGGCCCGGTGCATCAGAAGCTCGTGTTCCGAGCCTGGCCCGGTGCAGCGGAAGCCGGTGTTCAGAGCCTGGCCTGGTGCATCAGTTCATGTTCGAGCCTGGCCCGGTGCAGCAGAAGCCAGTGTTCTGAGCCTGGCCCCAGTGCAGCGGAAGCTGGTGTTCCGAGCCTGGCCCGGAGCGGCGGTCTGGGCCCAGGTGTCTCTCACATCTGTGCCTTGTGCCCGGATTGCAGGGTCGGTCATGGAAGGTCGGACTGTGGGGTGGGTGGCCTGCTGTCTGCCCTCTCTACCCAGCGGCCCTGTGCTCTGAACGGGGCTGGCAGTTCATTCTGAAGGTTTTGCTCCGCAGGTCGTCCACATGGGCTGGGTCAGCGAGAGACTGGGAGGTGCCGGCTCGTCTCAGACCTTCAGACCCAGGTTCCTGGCGCTGAAGGGCTCCTGCCTCTACGTCTTCATCTCTCCTCCGGTAAGCGGGCCCTCGGGGCTGGGAGGGACACTGGAGGAGGCCGTCGCTGAAGAAGTGTCCGGCCCAGCGTTTGGAAGTGGCCAGGAGGGTGTGCGGCGGGCCCGCGCCTCCAGCCCCACGTCCGCTGATGGAAAGGGCTCTGCTGTGGACCCCGGGCCGTTCTCACTCTGGACGCATTCATCAGCCGGCCGTGGTTTCCTTCTTTTCAAGCAACCACTGAGATGTGAGAGTGTTTTCCCGCTGAAGATCTCAGCCGGCTTGGAGGTGGGGGGTGCAAAGGTGTGGGGGTCTCAGACCACCGTTTATGTGGTCGAAGGAGCCACAGAACAGGGGGAAACCCTTCTCATCAGATGCTTCTAACTCCATGGTCAAGTAATGGCACACAGACATTTCACTCAGGTCCTCCACGCTTTATGAAAATAAACCGCCTGATTTAAATGGCCCCCAGTGGAAATTTAATCCTAAGTGCTACAGTTAGCGATTTAGTTTCTAATTCTCACCAGCACCACTGTCTCAAAACTGACCCCGTGTATGTGCGCCCTGCCTCCAGGCTTATCGGTTAAAGCCGATTCACTTTAGAGTCCAGACATCAGAGCTGCAAACAAACACCAAAACCTGATAGCTTCAGGACCTAAATGTTGAGAGGCAAGTTCCCTACAGTATTGCTGCTTTTCTGCCATTAAAAATAAGCCCAAGGGTGTCCCTCTCTGTGGGGCCGGACGCTCTCTGCTATCTTCCGCCCTCCACCCGTCAGCGGATGCTGTGACCGTGTCTGTGGCCTAGCTGCTGTGAACGGTGAGGGACGTGGGCTGCAGGGCTCTCAAGACTCAGAGCTTGTTTCCTTTGCGTAAATATCCAGGAGTGGGATTGCTGGATCGAGCGTCGTTCTGCTTCTGTTTCTCTGAGGAGCCCCGTGCCGGCCCTGCGGTGGCTGCGCCGTCCAGGCGGCGCTGCCGTCTCCAGCTGGGGTGATGGACATGTTTATGGCAAACGGGCTGCTGGTTTCATGCGTCTCCTCTTCAGACTCATCAGTTGTGTATGGCACATCTGTCAATCACACCTCAGTAAAGCTCTAAAAATAAAGAATAGTAGAGGGCAAATCAAGCTTTACTCTCAGACATCTACACAGCAGTGCATGTCTTCAGTGAAAGCAAGGTTTTCTTTAATAAGCTTCTTCCTGGGGAATAATTTTAGAGGGTGACATGATTCGATAGCATCACTGACTCAATGGACATGAGTCTGAGCAAACTCTGGGAGATGGTGAGAGACAGGTGAGCCTGGCGGGCTGCAGTCCATGGACCCGCAAAGAGTCGGACACGACTTAGCAACTGAACAACAATTTCTGGTAGAGAAACTGTGTCCAGGGAGGAGGATTCCCTCCAGGTTCCTGAGTGCTGACCTTGTACAGGACTGGGGGTCCGTGTGTTGAAACTGAAGGATTATCAGTGGCAGAACACGGGGAACTAAACAGATGCCCCAGGCCCTTCTGCCCACAGAGCTTTTTTCTGTCCCAGGACTCAAGCCAGGATTCCACCAGGGACCTGAGTGTTTCAAAACCAAGGCTGTGAATTACTAATGCTGGAGAGTTATCTACAGATCTGCATAATCACTGAATTTTTTCTCAAATGTGGTAATGTTCTTTACTGTTGCTAGGAAAGTAAACAAAAATAACCACAGATAACCCCGATGGCCTCAGTCCGGCCCCGCGATGTCACGGAAGGCAGCTGGGGTATGGCTGGCAGATCCGGAATCAGTACTCTGGGGGTCTGGGCTGAGGGCCCCCTCCCCCTGCTGACCCGGACAGTTGAGGGAGGAGGGGAGGACAGAGTCAGCCCTCCTGCACCCAGGTTGCCTGAGGGAGGGACCCCCTGCCGCAGAATGGGGGAGAAGCGGCTCATGCTGGGGCCGGAAAGCCCTCCTGATTTTTCGTTTCTTGCTAATTAAGACCCTCAGGGTATGAGTTTTTCCCACACACAACTTTCTAAGTTGTGAGAAGTGCTTTAAATGTTAATCAAATTTCTGTGCTTGCTCTGGGGAAAGATGATTTCATCCGCTTCCCACGGCAGCTTCAGTTTCACGGACAGAAATTCTAACCCGGGGTCACAGGGTCCTCCAGTCCCTCCAGATGGATAGTATCATTTCTGTTAACACCAGGCTTTGCTTGCTTATTTTGAAATCCCATGGCAAATTTTCTTGGCATCGGTCCGTGTCACAAACATCACATCATACGAATCGATCGCTCACCTCAGCCGCTGGGGGTGTGTTTGCCTGGAGCCAGCTGCTACCGCCTGAATACTGTGCTCAGAAGCTTGAGATCTGCCCAGCGTTCTGCTCTGAGCGGGGCCTGGCCGAGGGGCTGAGTTGTCTCTCTGTACCCCAGGGGCGGGGTCCCCCCACCGCCTCCCAGGAACTGGGAGCAGCTTTTACATCTTCTCCCTTTTCTTAGGTGGCTTTTGGACTGAGTCCGACTCTGCGGCCCCATGGACCGCAGCCCGCCAGGCTCTCCTGTCTTTCACCATCTCCCAGAGCTCGCTCAGACTCATGTCCCTTGAGTCGGCATTGTAACCTTATCACCTCATCCTCTAAAATTATTCCCCAAGGAAAAGCTTGTTGAAGAAAACCTTGCTTATCACCGAAGACATTCATTATTGTCTAAATGTCTGAAAGTAAAACTTGATCTGCACTCGAGTATTTTCTTTTTTAAAACTTCTGTATCGCAGGTAGTTTGTGAATAGCGGGTACACTGCGTCTTTCACAGACGCGCCACCCCCCTTCCTGACTCTGGATTCCGGGGGTGCAGATGCTCAGCTGACCCCCGAGGTGGAAAGGGCAGTGCGGCCAGTCTGGTCCTCTCTCCAAACACTGGCTGCCTCTGGACCGAGGTCAGCGTCCTGGCTCTCACCAGTCAGGCAAGGCTTGCGTGAATCCAGTGGGGGCTGGAGGCTGCGTCTGCACGGGCGCTGCCCCTCCCGTGCTGACCCTGCCCACCATCTAGCGAAGCCGCACCACCTCCCGCAGCGGGTGAGCGTCCCGCGTGCGCCAACCCGACTTCATCAGGGCGAGGTGTGTGGTGGGCGGGGCACCGGCTGGTTCCTGGTCCGGGGAGCGCACCCGTGGCCCCCGGGGAGCGCTCCCAGCCCTGCCGAGAGTGTCTGCCTCGCGTGGCCCCGGGGGAGCACTCCCAGCCTGGCCGAGTGTCTGCCTCGCGTGGTCTGAGGCTCTGTTGCTAGGTGTTACGGATGGCTACCTCTGATGTGAAACTGACTGTTAATCCTGATGTAATGACCTTCTTTGTCCCTGATAGCTCCCTATTGTAAGGTGCGCTCTGTGGGACAGTGATATCCCCTCTGCTTTCTTTTGATCAGTAGTCTTTTCTCCATCCCTTGCACTCAGTCCACGTGTGTTTTGGGGCCGGTGTCGGGCCCAGGCCAGTCCGTCTCTTTGGCTCCAGGAAGACTGGTGATGCTCCGTCCGTTCAGGCCTGTGCTGCTGGTCACACAGGAGTGCTCACGCTCAGCCGCTTACCAGTAGAACCAGAAACACAGTAACTTTATGAACAGAAAAAAATTTAAACATTGCTCCTAAACGTGGCATTATGCTGGCTTACAGTGAAATGTTTGAATGATTTTCTCAGACTGTCCGAAATAACGGAAGCATATTTTGAAATGGGGGCTGAAAGATTTAATGAGACAATGGAAACATTCACTCAACGAAAGGTTAGAGAAAAGGGCCTTCGGGGAAAGGAAACGTTGTAAGTTGAGGAGTGGAAGCTTTGGGCTGTAAACGGAATCTCCCCGCTTCCTGGCTGAGGGAACGCAGACGCGGCACACGCCCTCTGCCCAGCTGCTAGCTGAGTGCTTCACAGCATCAAGCGGAACCCGAAGAGGCTTCACTTACGCACTTAAAATGTCTCTGAAACTCCAAAGCACTTGCATTTCACGGATGAGACTTTACACTTAGTACTTGGCAACTTCTCACCGGAAAAGCAGCACACAGAGGATGGCCACTGAGTACTGATGTGCGTGGAGAGTTACGTATGTGCGAGTTCTGTCTGACCGTGGGTGCTTGCATCCTGGAGCTAGAAGGCGGTTGCCAGTAAAGAGTTCTGCTTGCCCAAATCTAAAGCCACCGCATGCGCAGCTCCTCACGCTACGCTTGTTTGCGCCCTGTGCACTGGCACGGAGTGAGGGCCTGCTGGTGGCATGTCTGCTGGCGACTCGTGGTGCCTCACCTGCATCCTGGCCCCGCTGGCGGGCTCTGCGTCCACGCCCAGGCTGGAATGGTGCAGCACGATGCACTCGAGGGTGCAGAGCTGCTGCCTGGAGAAGAAGGCGCCGCAGCACAGGGCCAGGGGCTGCTTCACGCGCAGCGGTCGCATCTCCCGTGTGCACGCGATGAGCAGAGAGTAACTGGAAGCAGCCTGCAGCCTCGGGAGGGGCTCCTCGGGGCTGGGATGCCAGGAGCAGCTCTGTTGCGGGCGTGGTGGGGGTCGGAAGGACAGCAGTTAATTCCTCCGGGAGAGCGGAGCCCCGAAGGCACCGGGTGATGAGCTCTTGGTCTGATCACCCCTCTTCCCTCTCTGTCCACGGGGTGTGAGGCACTGCCAAGAATGCCCGGCACCGAGTGGGGCCTGCTGTCTCCCATTCTGTGTCAGAATGTTGCAGTGAACTTTTAAAAGGCCCAGAGAGTATGTGGCAAGTAATTTAGGAGCAATGAAGGAGAAAGTCCTGTCCTCAAGGCTGGTTTCTGAGCTCCTCCGAGACGAGAGGAGGGAGACACTGAAGGGGTGGGAGAGGGAGAAGGGCTCGGAGGAAGGGGCAGCCTGAGGCGGAGGCGGCCGTGGGTGCCCTGGGCCAGGTGCCCACGAGAGGACGCAGCCGGCCGGGAGGGTGGTGAGCCCAGGCCATGGTCGAGGGCTGGTCCACGCTGGAGAAGCCGGGCTCTCCTGCCCCTCGCGAGCACTTCACTGTCCTCCCTTAAAGTGGGCAGTGATTTCTGTTTGCAAATTGGAATCTGAAAGATAATGTTTCAACTGCTCGTGTTTCCAAACACCATTAAAATGTGTTAAACAGCACTTATGAAGCCAATTTCACAGCATCTGACAGCATTAACATGCACCTTACGTAGCGGTTGCCTATGAATATGCGAGAAATATCAGAAGTAGCTTTAAGGCTGTCAATTAGGGCAATATAGCACTTAAAAATGTCTGCCCGGAGCGAAATAAATTAAGAGAAGATGTGTAAGCTGAAGGCATACCAGACAATTATGTACCTAGCATAGAATGTTACTCTATGCCTCTCTGGGTACGTAAGTGTTCCACAGTAATACTTAAATGTTTTGGGATGTTACATCTGAGCGTCTACAGTTTCAATTCCATTTCAGGTGAGATGTGCTCAGGTAAAATAGAACATTGTCCAGACAGAGGGCAAGGAAGAGACCGCTTTTGAGAACCGATTCATAGACTTTGTGAGGCTTGCAGCCTTGAGGCCCCGCCCCTCTCATCGTCCTGCCTCAGTGGGCATGGGTCCCAGCTGATGGGCAACCACCACCACGGAGTCCCCACACGGCTTCCAGAGGCTCTCAGGGCAGAAGCGCTTCTCTTCAAGTCCAGGGAATAAACGGTTCCACCCAGATGCCCGAGCCTCTTCTCAGCCTCAGGTGCCTCCCTGGTGGGGGCGTGTTCTCCTTGGAAAGGTCACCGTGGCCCAGAGGGTGAGGTGCCCAGCCTGACTCACGTCCAAGGGCGCTGCCACCGGGCCTGAGCCGGCACCTGCCAGGACCACGGTAGCCGGGCGTGGAGAGGGGTCTTTCCCAGGTGCGGGGGAGAGGAGGCTGACTGTCAGCAGGAAAAACCGGACAGAAGAGACAGCTCCGGCCACAGGTGGGCACTGCAGACCCACAGCGAGCAGGGCCTTGGCAGACGGGGCCGGCCCGCGGTAGCGCGAGGGGGAGGTGTGCACTCAGGAAGCCCAGAGCCGCCTAGATCCTCTAAATGTGGCCCAGAGCTGGCCCTTTCCTTAAGGTGAGAGCATCCGAAACGAGTTCCTAAAGTGACACCCAACTGTGTGTAAAGGTAAGTTCCTCCATCACCAGGTTCTTGAATCAATAACGTGTGTAGACATCAAACCTCATGCGAGACTCCAGGGCGGGAGCACGCAGCTACTCGTCGGAGTCCCCGACGGCGTGTAGCCCAGTTTTCCAGCTGTCCTGCTCCTGTTTAGGGCTTAATTAAGGAAAAGACACATTGACTCCCCTTATTGTTGTAAATGTTTAAATTCTCATACTGAAAACATCATTTATCTAATTACACGTATACTGTAAGCCCTTTTCCCAGTTTTATTGAGGTGCAATTGGGAAAAGTGTAACGGTGTAGAGTGTACAGTGTGGCCGTCTGACGTCCGAGTGCCTTATCCAGCGAGCCCCACAGCGGGGTAATGAACAGCTCCCTCACCTCGCGTAGCTCCCCTTATTTTGGGTGAAAACGCCGAAGATTCACCTGTCTCATGTTTCTTTCAGGTGGGCACATTGGATTGGGTCCGAGCAGAGAAAACCTATCACCTCTGTGAGGTTCTGTTTAAAGTTCACAAGGTAAGTTTGAGCATCCTTTGCACACCAGATGTGTCCATGTTAAGAGCTGGCCCTTTGTGGTTGAAAAGGGAGGGAGATTTACCGCTGTCGAAACAGTCAAATGACACGCACATACAGGTTCGTCCCACCACCGTTCATCAGAACTCCGCAAAAGGAAGTCATGGAGGTGCGTTCAAATCTATTTTATGTCGGCTCTGCACTATTTCATTCTGGCCTTTTTAGATTCACAACTTGTTTGCATGGCTTTCCGTACACTTAAGAGTGGAGAAGGCAGGGCAGCCCACTCCAGGAGCCTGGCCTGGAGCGCCGCACGGACAGAGGAGCCTGGCCTGGAGCGCCGCACGGACAGAGGAGCCTGGCGGGCTGCAGCCCCGGGGTCGCACAGAGTCAGACACCACTGAGTGACTAACCCACCACCGCTGTACACTTACGAGAGTTCCCCGGAGGCGCACGTGGCAAAGGACCCGCCTGCCAGAGTCGGGGGAAGTGCCCCTGGGGGAGGTCAGGGCAGCCCACTCCAGCATTCTTGCCTGGAGCGCCCCGTGGACGAGCCTGGCGGGCTACCGTCCATGGGATCGCAAAGGCTTAGACGTGACTGAAGCAACTTAGCACAGCGTACATCTAAGACACGTGTTTGGAATGACTTAAAAAACCATCATATTTTATATGTGAGCTTCATTAATAAACTATAGCACCTCTTCTATTTTATCCAGCATATTTTTCAGAAAGATTGAGAAAATGTTTAATCAGTAAATATGCTATGAAGTAGCTGAAATCATGCAGTTAGCCCAAAGAATGATCACAGCAAAGTGTTAAACTCGATTCAGGGCAAGTGATAGCAAAACAGTAATAAATGCACAGCATTTGACATTTTTAAAAGGCTGAAAATTGCGGATATCCTATTAGACGTCTTTAAATAGTGACCTTACAAAATCTCCCCCTTTCTCACATGACTGTAATCCTTGATGTTGAACATATGAATTTAAAATTATAATATTTAATTCATCTTTCAACAATTGAGACAAATGATTAAGAACTAAAAATCATTTAACAATCGTTTTTTAATGATTTATTTTCATAATCATTCAAAGTATAGTCGTTAATATGTCGTCCGGAAATCAGATTTTGTGGCTGTGGTGGTGTGTTTCTGCAGTCATGCTAACTGCTTGATTTCAGCTACTTCAGTTTCTTCTCTCCATGAGTTCCTTTTCCTGGTTCTTAAAGTTCTGTGTCTGCATTTCACACTCACTATGAAAGAGATGAGAAAATGGAATCAATCAGACTTGATCGCAGTTGAGACTGAAATTATAAGCAGCCCCACATGCTGGATAATAAAAGTACTGCTCAGCAGTGAGGCGTCCCCTGCGTGAATATCCCCTCCCCACATGGAGCGTCCCATCTGCATTTCTCAGTGGAACTAGAGTTACGCACCTGTTTGGCAGAGGGGCTTGGTAACAGTGCCTTCCCTTTGCTGGGCGCCAGTCCTGAGCTCTGCTCGGCGCCCCGTCTCCCTCCTGAGTTAGTCCTGCCCCCAACACCCCCGGGAGGGAATCCTCATAGTGTCTTCCAGCTGAGGCTCTGAAGCACAGACTCGAAGTAACTTCCAGAAGCCTCGCCAGAGGCAGAGGGGCCCAGGTTCCCTTGGCCCTAAGCGTAGCTGAACCCTATTTACTTTATATACACGATTCTTTCTTCCCTCGGCAAATGGAAGCGTATGCACTGACCCTCACATCACTTTTTGCTCTGCAGTTTAACTTGCAGATCTTTAATATACACAAAGAGGTGACCCCTCTTTAACACCACTGACTAGTATTTAATTTAATGAATATATCATATTTTATTTTACCAAGCCCTTATCAAGGAATATTTAATTTGTTCCCTTTTTTGAAATTACAAACAGTGTAATAAATCATTTTACATGAGGGCAAGTATATAGCCAAGAAAAATGTCTAGAGGTGGGATTTCTGGGGCAAAGAATGCGGACTGTTTGCATTCTGATAACCAACAAGGGCGTGTTGTGTAGCACAGGGAACTCTCCTTCATATTCTGTAACAACCTAAATGGGAAGATCTGAAAAGTAATAAGTACATGTATAAATCAACCCTGAATGTTCATTGCGCGTTGAACAGTCCTCGTGTGTGTGCCTGCTCATTGGAAGGACTGGTGCTGAAGCTGAAGCTCCAGTACTTTGGCCATCTGATGCGAAGAGCTGACTCATCGAGAAAGACCCTGATGCTGGGAAAGACTGAAGCTAAAAGGAGAAAGGAGAGGCAAAGGATGAGATGGTTAGGTGGCATGAATTTGAGCAAACTCCGGGAAACAGTGAAGGACAGGGAAGCCTGGAGTGCTGCAGTCCATGAGGTCACAAAGAGTCGGACACGACTTTGCAATGGAGCAGACACGCATCTGAGTAGCTGTGCCATGTCGCTGTGCACCTGAAACTGACCCAGCACTCTGAATCAGCCTCGCGTGCGCGCCTGCCCAGTGTGCCCGACTGTGTCGACCCCATGGACTGTGGCCCCCAGGCTCCTCTGTCCATGGGACTTCCAGGCAAAACTGCTGGGGCGGGCTGCAATTCCTCAGCCAGGCTGTCTTCGCAACCCAAGGATCGAACCCACATCTCTTACATTGGCAGATGAATTCTTCACCACCGAGCCCTAAGTCAACCTTACTCCAATAAGAAAAATTTTTAAACAGAAATGAAAAAGAAATCCAAGTGAAAATCATGAAGTGATATGTTTGCCGCGTAGAGTGTCAAAGAAGGAAAGGTTGGTACCAGTGGGAGGGAGGCTCTGTCAGAATGTGAGCAGCCCTCCGGCTTGGGAGCCCCGCCTGTGGGTGTGGCTTTGTCTCGCTGTCGGCAGCGCTGGCCTTGCAGGAAGGTCTAGCTTCCCTTCTGGGACCTGTTCTCCGACTGCCGCTGCCGGGACCTGTGTGAATGATGGCAGCATGACCCTCCTCAGGCCCCGCTGGAAGGAACCGTACCCATCCAAGTTGGACAAGGACGATGTTCAGTGCGGGCGGAGACTGGCCTCAGCTCCCCTAGAACAAGGGGCAGGGGCCCCTGAGCTGCCCGAGGAGGCAAGCGTGGGCCAGGTGGGCCCAATTCCAGCCCCTGACCCGCCCCCAAAAGGGAAAGGGCCTCTGCGGTGTCTCCGTGGGTGGAGATAGTTTTGCAGTTCGGTTGGACTCAGAGGGAGAGTCCCACGTGCAGAGCTCAGAGGAAGGGTGACTTGCTGGGCCTTCACCCTCCAGGGGCGTGGAGGGCACCACAGAGCTGGCGGCGGCTTTAACGAGATCTCCATCTCCAGGGGCAGAGAGAGGACTCGGCAGGCTGCTCCGAGGGGGCAGGCCTGGGGAGGTGGCAGGCCGTGGACACGGGGCGGGGCAGCGGTTGAGGCCGTGGGAAAGCATGGGGGCCCACCTACTCGGTCTCCACAGCAGCTCCAGGGCCTTGGTTTGGTCGTTGCTCCCAGTCTTCAGTCATAATGAGACGTTGCAGTTTGTAAGAACTGAGCTTGTCTCCAAAGGGGCTGCGGGAGGTACCTGGGGCTGAGCTGTGCCTGGTCAGTAACCTCACCCATTTCTCAGCGTCACTGTCACACCATTTTTTGTGGGGCTCAACAGATTTAGTTGCAAGGAGTAGTCACATCTGTGAAACCCTTCAGTGTCCTTCCTGGGGATTTCTTGAATTGGGCAAAGCCTGTTTTAATTCTTCGCTTTGTTCTTGCACATAGAGCGGAGGTTTGTCCATTCAGATGAAGACTTGCACGCATTTGACTGCTGCATCAGACGAACTCAGTCTTAGGAACCGATTCTACACGAGAAGGTCACGAGAGTCAGATAGCTGTGCACACAGAAATATTCAATGATGTTTTATTTATTTATTTTTTATTTTATTTATTATTTTTTTCAATGATGTTTTAAATTAGTGAACGTTCAACGAATTGTTCAAAAACCATTGAAAAATAGTTTCAGTGTGGCCGTGTGTTTTAAAGTACTCCATTAAAATCACATTTATAGGATTATATATACAAAGAGGCATGAAAGAAAGAAATGAAGTCGCTCAGTTGCATCCAACTCTTTGCGACCCCATGGACTGTACGTAGTCTAGCAGGCTCCTCTGCCCATGGAATTTTTCAGGCAAGAATACTGGAGTGGGTTACCATTTTCTCCTCCAGGGGATCTTCCCGACTCAGGGACTGAACCTGGGTCTCCCCACGTTGTAGGCAGACACTTCACCATCTGAGCCACCGGTGATCTGGAATCTGGAGACATTGCCAGGAGGGACAATGAAAACAAATTAGATGGCAAAAAGGCAGCCATAATGGAATTGTCTGTCTTTTAAATTTCCTATATTGCTGCTGTAATATTTTCAAATAAATAAAAGCAGGAAAAATCCAGTTAACTCTTTTTAAGGCGGTCAGACATGATGAATGTACTGATTTTCCAGATAATCTTCAGCTTGGGATAGCAGATTAACTTTTCTTTTCACAATTGTTTTGGTTTTTTCACATTTACACAGTCCAAACAAGGGTTTTGCACAAATGCAGCACCCAGCTCACACGGTTAAAGGCCTCAGCACAGATGACCGTGCTGCAGAGACAGCGGGCGACGCTGCGCGGCGCCGGCGCCACGGCCTCGCGGAGCTTTCTCTGCGTCGCTATCGCCGACGTTTAGTCACTAGGAGCCTGGGGGGCTGCAGTCCGTGGGGTCGCGACGAGTCGGACCCGACTGAGCGGCTTCCTTTCGCTTTTCCCTTTCACACGCTGGAGAAGGAAATGGCCACCCACCCCAGGGTTCTCGCCTGGAGAACCCCGGGGCGGGGAGCCTGGCGGGCCGCCGTCTCTGGGGCCGCAGTCGGCGCGACCGAAGCAGCAGCAGCAGCTCTCTGAGCGCCCGGCTGAGGCCGCGGCCGGGCGCAGCTGCGGGCTCTCACTGAATTCAGCACAGACAGTCCATGGCTTTTATCTGTGTCCTGGAAGCTAGGCGTGGAAACACTGGTCGCTGAGAATGCGGGTGAAGCGCTTGCGGCGCGTCGGGAGGGCACGGCTGACGCAGGGATGTTACCACAGGCTTGTCCCCACCGCGGCGGTGTCGTGGCCTTCTGCCGCGGGGGGCCCCTGCTGCGGGGGTCCCCTGTGGAGCGCGGCCCAGGCGGGTCCCAGGGACCATCCCCTCTCACTAGCGTCACCCCCATCCGTTTCAGCTCTGGCTCCCAGACGACTGCTGGGCGCAAGCCAGCCTCTCCCTGGGCCTCCAGGATCCCGACGGCGGGGACCACGGGCCCTTCTGCTTCAGCGTCCTCGTGGGCCACGGCGGGAGCCACGTGTTCCGTGTGGAGCTGGGCAGCGACCTGGCCGCCTGGGAGCTGTCCTTCCAGAGAGCCACCTTCCGGGCCGTGCAGAGGACGGGGGGTAAGCGGCCTGCTTGTCTCTGAGCAACCTGAATCAGAGCCGCGTGGCAGTCGTTCCGGGAATCACGCGTCTGCAGAAGCGGGGGAACCCTGCCCAGGTCCCCAGGTCCACCGCGTCGGGGGCCACCGTGGGAGGTCATAGACGGAAGCGAGGTGGGGCATTTTCATCTCGTCCACCCCAGTGTTTGGCGTGAGGAAGGGGCCTGGATGCCAGCTAAGGGAAGCCCCTCGCTGAGGGCACGGCTGGGTCCCTGGACCCTGCTCATGCACCATGATTCCTGAGCAGTCACGACGCCCGGCATTTCTTCAGGCACTTGATGGCCCTTCCTCACACTCACTGACCCAACGAGGAGCACAGCACAGCTCGAGCGTTTGGGTCGTTTCTCCCTCCTTGGGACAGGAGGTAAATCCCACAGCTGGAGGTGTGTGTGGATGGAGCCGTCCCCGCCTGAGACCTTATGTGAAAAATAATCACCTTGAAGTTGCCCCAGAGCTCTCTTAAACTGCCCTCACTTAGCATTCGCTTTTCTGTCCAGCGTGGACGATTTCCACTGCTGCCTTCCGGCGTCCTGCTCTGCTCCTGAGTCGTCTAACCCGCTGTGGATTCCTCCTGGCATGTTTGTAACCCCTCAGCCCTCTTTGCTCCTTCTTTGCATTTCCTGACTCTTTGTTAAACGTCTCCCTGCGTTCATTCTCCTCCCCAGGTTCCCTCAGCATCTTTCCAGTCGTCACCTTGAGCTCTGTTGGGCGGATTTCTTATCTCCACTTTGCTTAGTTCTTCTCGGGATCATCTCACTCGGTCACTGGAGGAAACATTGCTTTGTTCCCCTCAACTCGCCTAGTTCTCTGTGTCTGCGTCTTAGGAGGGCCGGTTACTTTTCCCAGCCTTGGAGGTGTCCCGAGGCTCCAGCGGAACACAGCCCCCTGGACACCAAGCTGTGTGCTCCAGCGGGGCCCTGTGTGCGAGGATGGACACCTTCGTGCAGACAGGGCTGACTGCAGGGGGCACACTGCTGGAGGGCTGGTCCCTGGCCCCACCCGTGTGCAGGTCGCTAGATGCTGGCGGTGGTGAGGCCGCGTCCTGATGCAGCTAGCCGTGGAGTGTGAGGGTCCCAGGGCTGGCCTTCTGGTGGCTGGGCCCGAGTCGCCTTGTGATCGACTGCTCAACCTGGGGTCCCAGGGCTGGTGGGGGACTGAGCCCGTGCTCACAGACTCCGGGGAGAACCCTACAATGGCCCTCGTCAGCCCCTGTGTCCATGCACCAGAATCCGCTCCACACGGGCGCTGCAGCACCCACACCCCAGGTGACCTCCAGCTGCCCCCTGCCTCCCCGGAGACGCTCCAGGGTCAGCAGGTGGGTTTGACCCCGGCTTCCTCCCAGTTATCGGCCCCTCCTCAGAGGGAGAAGCATGTCCCCAGCCGGCACAGCGCCCCCGCACAGGGGGGTCCCGCCCCCGACAGCATCGTCTTCCAGGAGCCGCTTCCACACGGGCAGAAGCTTGCCTGAGGAAACTTACCTTATCCTTTCATGGGGAGTGTCCTCCTCAGCAAGTTGGCTCAAGTTTCTCTCAGTGTTGACCCGATTCCCCAGAGGTGTTATGTAAGGACACAGGAAATGTAGCCCAGAAATGTCATTACGGGAGGAACTGTCTCCTGAAACAGAGCTGGAAGGCGTGCCGTCCCCGGGGCCTGGAGGGCTCACCCTTAGCTCCTGCCTTGTGGGTCTGGCGTGCCTGGCGTCACCCCCGCTGTGCCAGGATCCCTGCGCTTAGCTGAGAATTGGACAGAATAGCGGCCGCCGGAGCACTGGCCATGGCTCTGCTGCTCACTCAGCCGGCACTGCTAGGAGCTGTGGGCCCCGATCTCCGGATCCTCGCAAACCCCGAGCCTGTGGGGTTGCCCCGCCCGCCCCACCCGCCCCCACAGCAGCCTCCCTCCGCGGCCCCGGGCGCGGAGCTCAGTGGAGTCTCTGCTGCGTCTGTCCTCTGCTCTGGTTCTGGGTCAGACCCCTCGGAACGTCTCCCGAGCGCAGCCGGGCCTCGTGTCTCGGGACACACTTGCAGGCTGGCCTGTAGGAGCAAAGCGTGCGTGCTCAGTCACGTGATGGGGACAGGTGGCATCACAGGGAGTTGTGATCTGGGGTTGGGGTGTCTCCGGAGGATGCATCGGGCTCCACTTTGCTAAGACTGGCACCTCTGCTGAGGTGCAGCTTCTGCACCTGCCAGCGGACCAGCACGGGAGGCGGCGCAAGAGCCGTGTCCCCGGGACCTCCGTGCTCTTCGGTTTTTTTTTTTTTTTTAATTTTATTTTTACTTTATTCTACGTTACAATACTGTATTGGTTTTGCCATACATTGACATGAATCAGCCACAGGTGTACACAAGCTCCCAATCCTGAATCCCCCTCCCACCTCCCACCCCATATCATCTCCCTGAATCATCCCCGTGCACCAGCCCCAAGCATCCTGTATCCTATATCAAACATAGACTGGCGCTTTGTTTCTTACATGATAGTATACATGTTTCAATGCCATTCTCCCAAATCATCCCACCCTCTCCCTCTCCCTCAGAGGCCAAAAGTCCATTCTATACCTCTGTGTCTCTTTTGCTGTCTCACATACAGGGTCATCGTTACTATCTTTCTAAATTCCATATATATGTGTCAGAATACTGCATCGGTGTTTCTCTTCCTGGCTTACTTCACTCTGTATATCCTCCGCCATCTTTTTCCGCCTCCGTGCTTCAGTTTTCTAAAAGCAGGTTTTGATGGCGGCGAATAGTGTGAGTGTAAGTGCCCGACTCTTGGCGACCCCACGGACTGCAGCCCACCAGGCTCCTCTTTCCCTGAGATTTTCCAGGCAAGGATGCTGGGGTGGGCTGCCATTTCCTTCTGCAGAGGATGTTGTAGCCACCCAATCAGTGCTAAGCATCATTTTAGAAAGATGTTTTCTCACAGTTGGTCCTTTTTCTAGTCCAGAACGTACGCGTGCAGCGGGCGAGGGGCACTCTGCTTCACGGTGGACTTCACTCTCGGATTCACCTGTTTCGACAGCAAGACCGAGGTATGTGCCAGGCAGCCAGGGGCAGTGCCGGCGGGCGGAGCGCGTGTTGCATGTCAGGGCTGTGACGCCCGCCCACGGCTGCGGCACCACCAGCCCTAACAGCCGTCTCCTCTGCACGGGCTCCTTCGTGGTGACCCGCTCTCTGCGAGCCCAGGGTCCCAGCACCTTACAGGTCCAGAGCTGGGCGGGGCTGCCACCACATCCAGCATACAGGAGCGAGCCAGTGTGACCGTAAGGTCCGTACCCAGTAAATAACAAGGACTTCTTTTTAAGGACCGTTGTGGATCCTTTAAATGATAAGTGGGGAGTTTTGCACTTTCTTGTCTGTACTGTTTTAGCAGTCATTTATGATTCTATGCAGATAATAATTCTGCATGTGGTTCCTAGCAAGTTACCACCGCTGAGCTTCTCCTTTTCATAGTCAAATCTGACCCAGCACCGAGTGATGTTCTCAGAGCAGTTCGCTCAGTGACACAGATAACCCAACAGGCGTCTGTGCACACAGGCAGCCCAGCAGGCTGTGTGTGTACACAGATAACTGAGCAGGTATGTGTGTACACAGATAACCCAACAGGCGTCTGTGCACACAGGCAGCCCAGCAGGCGTGTGGAGCAGGCGTGTGTGACCCAGATAACCGAGCAGGTATGTGTGTACACAGATAACCCAACAGGCATCTGTGCACACAGGCAGCCCAGCAGGTGTGTGTGTACACAGATAACTGAGCAGGCGTGTGTGTACACAGATAACCCAACAGGCATCTGTGCACACAGGTAGCCCAGCAGGCGTGTGTGTACACAGATAACCGAGCAGGTATGTGTGTACACAGATAACCCAACAGGCATCTGTGCACACAGGTAACCCAGCAGGCGTGTGGAGCAGGCGTGTGTGACACAGGAAACTGAGCGGGCGTCTGTGCACACAGGTAACCCAGCAGGCATCTGGAGCAGGCGTGTGTGCACACAGATGACCGAGCAGGCATGTGTAACACAGGAAACCGAGCTGGCTGTACACACAGGTAACCCAGCGGGCCTCTGTGCACACAGGTAACCCAGCGGGCGTCTGTGCACACAGGTAACCCAGCAGGCGTGTGTGACACAGGTAACCCAGCGGGCGTCTGTGCACACGGGTAACCCAGCAGGCGTGTGTGACACAGGTAACCGAGCGGGCGTCTGTGCACACAGGTAACCCAGCAGGCGTGTGTGACACAGGTAACTGAGCAGGCGTCTGTGCACACAGGTAACCCAGCAGGCGTGTGGAGCAGGCGTGTGTAACACAGGTAACCGAGCGGGCGTCGGTGCACACAGGAAACCGAGCTGGCTGTGCACACAGGTAACCCCGCGGGCGTCTGTGCACACGGGTAACCCAGCGGGCGTCTGCGTTCACGTAGGCCATGCAGCAGCGCCGGCTGATGCTAGCTGAATGAGCGTGCCCTGTGTCTGAAGCACTGAGGACTGCCTTCCTCTACAGAGTGTGCTCTGGAGGTTCAAGTTCTCCCAGCTGAAGGGGTCTTCCGACGACGGGAAAGCTCGGGTGAAGCTGCTGTTTCAGAGTCTGGATACCAAGCAGATCGAGATGAAGGTAGGGACTCGTCCACGGGGCAGCCTCGCCTGAGGGAACCGGGTGTCCGGGGGCTGGGCGTGCCATTCCCCTGGCCTGTGGAAGCACCAGAATGCACGTGTAAACCCTCCTCGGAGTCAGCCACGGTGTCATGGGAACCCAGGGTGTGTCTCCTGTTAGAGGCCTTAATATCCTAAAACTGTAGTCATTGAAACCCATTACTTAATTCCGCCGAAAAGCACAAGTTTCTTAGTAAATATTAGCAGGAAATCAGTGGTTAAACACTCAGAATTTTGAAGGGAAGAGTTGTACAAAGTGCGTTATGTGATGACTTGTCTGTGATATTAAGGACACACTGCTCTGTAAGTTCAAAGGATCTGGACATAAATTACAAGTTACATGGAGAGACGGGACATGCACCCCCCGCCCACATCCCGGTCAGAGCCCAGCATCACCCGGCCTGGGGACGCAGCCCTGGCCACCCCGAGGCTGCTCTGTCAGCCTCTGGGTGGAAGAGGCCCGGGCGCTGCCCGGGCGCTGTCCTTCCCCCACTGCCCCTGGTGCTGGACGCAGGCTGCCGAGGGTGTGCAGGGAACCCCTGCTGCCTCCCCCGGCTGCGCAGGCCTAGCCCACGTTGCCACACCTCCCCACACAGGGAGCCGCCTGGGGGTCTTCTGAGCTCTGCCAGCCCGTCATCAGTGCCTTGGGAGTGCTTACACCATAGCCTCCTCAGCGCTGTGGCTCGGAGCACAGCTGGGTCACAAAGCCCCCAGTGGAAGACCCACACCTGACCCCGGTGGGCCTGTCTCCACCCGAGACGTGCGAGCCTTCATATTATGAGAACCAGAAAGCGGATGTGCCCTGATCTGAGTCCCGGAGAACAAGACTCAGGAAACTGTCCTGGGCACGGTTATCCCTGGTGAGTGGCACTGTTGGTTGTATTTGTTTGGGACATTTTCAGAGGAAGATTACACAGGATATTCATTCACCTTAGGTATTCATCCATTCACTTAACAGTCATCTCTTTCAAGTATAGCTTTGCTCAATCTCCACGTTGAATTCTTTGGGAAAGACAGTGGTTAAAGCTTCCTTTGACATACAGTTTGTATTCACTGTGGACAGTGACTGTAGCCATGAAATTAAAAGACACTTGCTCCTTGGAAGAAAAGCTGTGACCAACCTAGACAGTACATTAAAAAGCAGAGACGTCACTTTGTCAACAAAGGTCTGTCTAGTCAAAGCTATGGTTTTTCCAATAGTCATGTACAGATATGAGATTTAAACCATAAAGAAGGTTAAATGCTGAAGAATTCATGCTTATAAACTGTGGTGCTGGAGAAGACTCTTGGGAGTCCCTAGGACTGCAAGGAGATCAAACCAGTCAATCTTAAAGGAAATCAGTCCTGAATATTCATTGAAAAGCCTGTGTTGGGGAGTACTGAAACTCCAGTACTTTGGCCACCTGATGCGAAGAGCTGACTGATTAGAAAAGACCCTGATGCTGGGAGAGATTGAAGGCGGGAGGAGAAGGGGACGACAGAGGATGAGATGGCTGCATGGCATCACCAGCTCAATGGACGTGAGTTTGAGCAAGCTCTGGGAGTTGGTGAAAGACAGGGACGCCTGATGTGCTTCAGTCCATGGGGTCACAAGGAATTGGATGCAGCTGAGTGACTGAACAATGGCAAAATGTGAATTCCCACAGCTGAGCGGAAGCTCTTCTCTTAAGTTACAGGAGACTTTAGAATCCCCCCAGGCTTCCCTGGTGGCTCAGACAGCAAAGCGTCTGCCTGCAGTGCGAGAGACCTGGGCTCGATCCCTGAGTGGGGAAGATCTCCTGGAGAGAGGAAAGGGCAACCGACTCCAGAATTCTTGCCTGGAAAATCCCATGGACAGAGGAGCCTTGTAGGCTACAGTCCATGGGGTCTCAAGGAGTCGGACACGACTGAGCGACTTCACTTCTTCACTTCTTCAGGCATCGGTTCCTTAGATTACACTCGGGAAGAGCTAAGAGCCCAGGACAGCCGCAGCTCGTCAGAAGGCCCTCTGTCGTCTCATGACATTTTCTGACGAACGCCTGCTGTGTGCCGGGAGAGGGTGACGTGGGCGGCTCCATGAAGAAGTGTGATTTCCAGAGGAGACTTACGGAGGCTGCGCAGGCGACGTTCACACTCATACGCTGATTGAAAGTGTCACCCTTGTGAGAGACGCGGCGTTCCCCAGAGTGAGGCTCGTGCGAGAAGGAGAGTTTCCTCAAGTTCAGGGACCTGGTTCTTCGTAGTATGCCAGCTCAGTGCAGACCTGCTCGGCCTCCTGAGAGTTTTACCTAATTAAGGAAAAGATCAAGGTATCAAAACATTCAGAAGCTGGTAATTAGACCAAGCTGCAGATCATATTTAAACTCAGTATTTCAGCCATGATGAAATGTTAAAGGAGTTTAATAAAAATCTAGGTCCTTAGGATAAATGAATTGCAGAGGAGACTACCTGGGCGGCAGGGTCAGAGCAGGGCTGAGCCCGGCCGCCGGCTCCCTGCTGGAGCTGCCTAACCGCAGAAGCAGCACACGCACACGCACGCGCGTGCGTGCATGTACACACACGTGCACGCATGTGCACGGATGCCTGCAGCACAGTGTGTGCGTGCACACAGGCACGCATATACGCAGAAATGTGCACACATATATGCAGACACGTGCACACATATACGCAGACAGTGCACACATATACGACACGTGCACACATATATGCAGAAACATGCACACATATATGCAGACACGTGCACACATATACGCAGACACGTGCACACACATATGCAGACACGTGCACACCTGTAGAGGGGGCGCATTTGTGCACGTATGTTCACACGTGTGCAGGCGAAGCCAGAGTCCGTCTCCTGAATTGTGACACGGTGAGCCTGGCTGTGTGACATCCAGGCAGGGACCTCTGTGAGCTCCAGGCTTTGTGGAGGCTGAGGACCAGCACAGATGGACTCAGGGTTCCGCCCGGAGGACCCAAGTGCCGTCCCACCTTAGTTACCAGACATCGGGAGCTCCACCCGTCAGTCAGGATGCCGTGCACAGCCCCAAGCCCCGCACGTCCGTGTGGGCGGCGCTTCCTGCTCTGTGAGTGTTTGCTCTTGAGCCCACGGCTCGTGGCCCTGAGAGCGCAGCGCCTGTAAGAGTTCTCACTGTGCGGCTGTAAGCTCTGTGTAAGCACGTTGCGCTTTCCTGGCAGGAGCTGGAGTTCCAGGACCTGACGGCCGTCCTGCACTGCGTCCACTCCTTCATGGCTGCAAAGGTGGCATCCGTGGACCCCACGTTCATGGACACTCAGAGCATCGCCGGAAGATGCACGCACAGCAGCTGAGCGGAGCTTCTGTGGAGTGCTGAAAGTTAAATTAGTTTCTTAAGAGATGACTGTTTCCTGTACAATGTTGCCACTTTGTGTGATTTTATAATGATCCTATAGTTGTGATACCAATAAAATATGTCACTAGTTTCCAGAGACGAGTCAGCCTTGTTCACTCTGACAGGGGAGGCAGCCTCCTCTCAGGCAGAGCTGTGGTTGAGAAAACTCAACTCCCGATGAAACCCTCCCTCCCGCACGTTTCTCAGACCACATGGAGGCACCAGCAGCTCACGCTGCACCCCACACGGCTGAAACCCACACTTTATTTTCAGAAAGCCTACGTGAGGAAATGCCAAGAGCTCACCACATTTATTTCCCCTGAGAATGAAAAGTTTTCCTTTGAATTTCATTAATTTACCCCAGGACGTCCCATACAGCCCCTGTCCTCTACATCAACAGCAGGTGGTCATACTGAGCACAAAGTTGGAGAAAGACAAAGAGCAGGTGAGATCACTCACAGGTGGAATCTTAAAGGAACTCAGTCCCAGGACAGAAGCTGATTCACGGACGCAGAAAGCAGACTCACAGTCACCCAAGGGGAAAGGCTGGCAGGGAGGGACACACTGGGACTTCGGATTCACATATACACACCAACCTGTGTGTGTGCCGTCAAGTCAGACTATTGGCAACCCCATGGGCTGCAGCCCGCCAGGCTCCTCTGTCCCTGGCATTCTCCAGGCTAGAACTCTGGAGTGGGTTGTCCTTTCCTCCTCCAGGGGATCTTCCTGACCAAAGGTCAAACCCAGTTTCTTGCCCTGCAGGCAGATTCTTTACCACTGAGCCACCTGGGAGGCCCACATACACACTGATATTCCAAAACAAAATGATACAAAGATGCAGTGGTCGCTGACAGCCAGCCTGATTTCACTTGGAAAAGCCTTCTTCTCTCTGTAGCTGTGTCCCTGCTGACACAGGGCCATGCACACAGGGCGCCCATCTCAGGAGGCCTTCCCGCCACCGTGGCCGCCTCGGACAAGCGGACACCGGGCCGTTTGGCTGCCCTGCAGACTCGCCGTGGGGCAGAGGGGACACCGGCCACCCACTGGAAGCCCAGGGAGGCCAACCAGAAAGAGAGGATTGGTGGAAGCACACAGTGGACACTGTGCAAATCTCCTAACAGGCCAGACCCCGGGACAGAAGCAGCCCAGCGTCATTTAAAGGGAAGACTAATTTCTTGTCCACCTGGGCTGATAAAATTCACTTTTATCATAGAGAATACATCACAAAATACATAAAAATTGTGAGTTTATTTTATGTACAAATATTTTAGCACACAAAGTATTGGGTATTTGTCATTTAATTGAATTAAATGGAATACACATTTTTTAACTCACTATTCATTATGAAATAGTCCATGTGCATTACAATGGGTTAAACAGTCAGATACAAGTAAGGACTGCATCTTACTCCACCTCTGACCTGGTGATGCGAGGAACCATGGCCTTGTTACTCCACCATGAGACAGAAAAGGGGCCAGCGCTCACGGATGAGATGGTGATAATCACTCGGAGAATAACGTGACGTAAGCATGTCTCACAGAGGCGGGAGCAGCCCCGTTATGCCACGTGGTCAGGCCAGGCCTTGCGGTGCGGGGTCCCTGGGGCTGGAAGGACCACAGGGATGCAGGATGAGGATGCCTGGGAAGCCGGATGGGGTGCCCAGGAGGATGAGCCTGTGAGGGGGCTGGGCCCACAGATGATGGGGATACCCACTTTGGCTCGGGGGTGAGCAGGGGCCAGCTGGACGGGGCGGGTCCGGGGGAGAGGACGGCCGTCCTGTGACAGTCTCATCGAGACCAGCACCAGTGGGGCACCCGGCTGTTGGCAGGAGCGTCGGCATCGCTGAGCCTCAGCTTCCTCGTGTGAAAGTAGAAAAGGAAGGCAGGGGCCTCACAGGACGTTCCGGGGGAGCACGAGGTCACGCGTGTGCAACGTCCCATCCTTCCTCCAGGCACCTAGCCTGGGAAACACGTGTCCACATTTGCTCAGCCAGTGGGTTCTGTAGATTCTCTCACCCAGGAGACTATTACTGCTTCCCAGGGAAGCTGCCCCATTTTTGCCACAAGGAAACACAAGCCTGGAGCGCGGGCTTTTCGCCACAGAGCCCTTTCAGCGTGGACTCCTGGATTCTGATTTGTGTCCTTTCTACAGCATTCAGTCTTCATCCTTGTTGTCAGGCTTCTACATTCAGAAAACTCATTTTGCAAAGTTATTAAAGATCAGTGGGTGGGGGGGGACTCGGCTTACAGAAAACACAGGCACTTGTACGTAAAATCTAGAAATGCTTGTGGTCTGGCTTTGCAGGGACTGAGAAGGATCGCGCAGTTACGGTGCGCGGTCTCCTGCAGCAGCCCGGGTGAGAGTGAACCCCCTTCGCGTTGCAGTGAGTAAGGATGCTTCATGGCAGGTTCGAGTTTATTCAGGATTTCCACTGGCGAGAACTGAATATGCCTCCATGCCAACTCTCTTCAGGGCCCAGCAAGTCAGTCACTCATGACTAAGCCTAAGGGAAAACTTTTGAATTCCTTTCATCGTTGACAGAGTTTTAAACAGCGGGTTGCTTCCTAATCTCATGTCCTTGTGGCATAAATTGTGAGCAATAGAGGTGATGTGAACGCTGCCCTTACGGGAGCCTTTCTGGGCCTTTGTCCTCAGCCTGACAGAGCGTCCTCCTCTGCGTCTGAAAGGGCGAGGGCATTGCTCCAGGCACCCTTGTGGGCACCTGGGCGCTGAGGTCTCAGAGGATGTGTGATCCTGGGAGCTGGGCCCAGGTCCATCCAGCAGCACTGCTGTGGATGATACACTCGGCTCTCCCCAGAGAATCCGACGTTACAGCTGAACCCCGCCCCGCTCCATCCTCCCAAGGTCCCCTCCCGCTGGCCCCCAGGAGCGCCCACTCCAGCCTGGCCTCATAGGACACGGCTGACCCCTGCCCCCACCCCACCCCTCCCCAGGCTCACCCCCTGCTGGCCCCCAGGAGCGCCCACTCCCGCCCGGCCACGGAGGACACAGCTGACCCCTGCCCCCACCCCACCCTCCCCAGGCTCACCCCCCAGCCGCCAGGCTCCACTGGGGACCCATCTCTGCAGAAACCGGGCTCCGGGCACCCGTCAGTCAGGGTGAATTCCAGACTCCTCGGGGGCGGGAGCAGGGGTGAGGTTGCCGAAAGACTAGACACAGCAGGAGAAAAGGGGCCTGGAGCCCACACGGCAGAGTGGGCGTCAGGGTGAGCCCTGCCAGCCCCGCAACCTCGGGCCAAGTCCATACCTGGGGTCCCACCAGTGGATTGGGCACGAGGGCTTTCCCAGCCAGAGCCCAGGCGTGGACCACCAGCCTCACCCCCAGACGAGACCACTGATGTGTCCGGGCTGGTCCTGCCACGTGGCCTGGTGGTGGCATCAGGGAGAGCCCCCCAGTGGCCCAGGCCGAACCACGCCTGCGGGCGGCCACCTCACTGTGGACGGGAGGGGCCCACGTGTGGCAGGGGGCGGAGCAGGTCCACGGCACAGACTGCGTCCAAGGGTTGCGTGTGAACTGGCGGTGGAGGGCCCGAGGCCGTGGACACACGTTTCCTCACCAAGATACCTCGTGAACCTCCCAAATGGGCCCCTTTCCTAGACTGTCTGTCAGCAGTGACAGGATGTCAGGAGAGCCGCACAGGTTTTGTTTATAACTCATCAAACATCAGTGCTCTTGATGCACAACATAAAACAGGGCATCAGAGTGTTTAATAAACCAGAAAAGCTGGAGGCCCTCTCCGCGTCCACCACCACCTCCAGCATCCCTTAAAGTGACTCAGATGCACAAAAGCAAGAATAAAGCTGCCCCTTCTTCCCTCTCTTTCCTGGAGGACGGTGACCTCGGTCTGCCCCCGCCCCCTCGGGGCAGGGCTGTGGGGCTGAGCTTCCGTCAAACCCTCAGAGCCGCGGGCAGGCGTGAAGGCTCGAGGCCCCAGGCTCCGCCGCTGCCCGGTCCCGTTTGCTCAGCCCGAGCTCTTCTGAGCCGCCGGTGAGGACGCAGGGGGGGCACCACTGAGCCGGAAACCCTTGAGGGAT
Source organism: Nanger dama (assembly GCA_917880005.1). NCBI lineage: Eukaryota > Metazoa > Chordata > Mammalia > Artiodactyla > Bovidae > Nanger > Nanger dama. The sequence continues at coordinate 824,007 of CAKJTW010000025.1, forward strand.
CCGTGGAGGGACGCTTCACCCTCCAGCGGGCACCACACGGACTCCAGGCTCTGCAAAGGCCATGAGAGCGCAAGGACCTGCGGCCCTGGACGCGGCCGCCACGGCGAGGACACAGCCACGTCGGGGCCGGCCTCCGAGGCTGTGTCACGCTGGCCCCCTCTGAGCGTCCACGCGGCGTCCGCTGAGGACTCGGGATCCCAGGTCTCCTCCGGGATCACCCTCACCCCAGGTCCTGACAGCCGTTACCAGTGGGGTCCAGGAGGAGGCCCCGGCCCGTATCTCCCTGAGCCCTCGCGCGCAGCAGCCCCGCTGCGCCCCCCGCGCTCCTCAGGCAACCCCCCCGCAGCTCTGGCCTGCGCGCAGCTCCGGTGCTCAGAGCCCGAGTCCAAGCTTGAACCGCTCCCCTTGCTCCTCGCTCCCTTCTTCGACTGTTTCCCGAGTCAGAACGGGTCCCCAAGACTTCAGGTGGCAAACTCAGCCTGCTGGGGGTCCCGGTTTTCAGGAAAGCGAGTCTCCGAGTCCCTGTCTCGCTGACGGCCGGGTCTGGCCCCTCCTCTCGCCATCCCAGCCTGTCCCTGCTGCTTCAGGGAGAAATCACCGAAACTGTTGAGGGATGCCCCACCTGCCTGTCTGACTGTGGTCCCTAAAGACGTAGCCTCCCAACACTGATGATGGCATTCTGATGCTTCAGGGACCTCCCGATGCTCAGAGGCCTTGCGCGTGTGTGAGCCGTCTATAGCCTCAGCTGTCCTGCAGGAAGTGTCCTCCAGGCGCAGGTAAGTCCCAGAGGAGACAGGGCTTCCCCGATGCTTCAGCTGGCAAAGAACCCACATGCAGAGCAGGAGCACACGAGATGCAGGGTCGATCCCAGGGTCGGGAAGGCCCCCTGGAGGAGGAGACGGACGCCCACTGCAGGATTCCTGCTGGAGAGTCCCGTGGACAGAGGAGCCTGGTGGGCTGCGTCCACAGTGCACCTCAGGCTTGACTAAGTCCCAGGAGCGGGGGGGAGGGAGGAGAAAGACGATCTTCATGCGTCGAAGAGAAAACCCCGGGACTCAGATGGCACCTGCAGAGGCTCAGAAGCTGCCCTGCAAACCGGGAGACATGCTCCATCCCCCCAGAAATGGGGCTGCTGGGTGGGTCGTGGAGGGCCACGGCAGGGCCTCTCGGCGAGTCCAGCGCCTCTGAAGACCACGGTGCTCTTCACACGGAATTTCACGCAGAAAAGCCAGAGGGGGCAGCGCCAGGCTTACCAGGGGCCTTGGTTCCTTCTTTACCAACACTTACGCTCTCTTTCCCTTTCTTTCTTATTCCACGGCCAGAGCCTCAACATCAGCTGGCCCAGGTGAGGTCGCACCTGCTCCCTGAGCCGCCAGCAGGTGGCACTCTGTGGCGACACAGAGGCCAGTGTTCAGCCACCCGGGTCGGGAGCTGGTCCAGCTCAGTGACGTGGTGGGAGGCAGGACCTAGAGCTGCTTTATAGACGGGAGGCCAGGCCCCGGGGCAGCTGGCCGTGTCCAGGGGTCGCCTGCCCTGCACACCTGCCTCCAGGCTGAGCAGAGAAGGTCAGGCCTTGTATCTTGCTTTTTTTCTGGGAGCAATCTGTCACTGAGACCTGCAAAGTGGCCTGGGGAGGTGGCGGTTTGGGCTCGGGCTGTCTGGAGCTGGCAGGAGGAGGGACTCTGGGCGGACGATGCCAGGCTTCCTGTGATCTCAGCGCAGAGGAGCTGCTGGCTGGTGCAGCCGGGAGGGTCTGCAGTCAGTGGCTCCCAGCGCACTCTGGGCTCCAGCCGGTTTCACAAAGTCTGTGGCCCAAAAATATCAACAGAAAGCCGGAGGTTAGGAAAAGAGAGACATTTGATGAGGAATCTTCTGCTTTGTCTTAACAGCTGTGCAGTTCTGAAATCGGTCTATAAGCAGGAAAAAGAAAGTCGTAGGAAACCCTAGATCCATTTAGGGATTTTTATTACCTCTTTTCTAAAGGCTAAATTCCCTGTATCCAAGATGCGTTATAGGAAATAGATTTATCTTATTCCTAGTAGTGACTCCAGGAAATTTTACGCCATTCAACATCCCCATGAGTTAAAATAGGTTGTCACTGAGCTGTTCTATGGACCACGGTCGCCCAAGAGGAAACATCTGTTTTCAGACAGTCGAGCAGGCAAGGCCGGTCGCTGCCACAGGCAGTCAGCCCCCCAGAGTCAGACCCAGGCCGAGGGCGGCCGACAGGACGCAGGCGCCACTGCGCAGGGGAGCGGAGGCAGGGCTCCCGAGGGGCCGCCTGACGTGCGCCTCCTCGCAGATGCAGGCACGGGCCGTGCTGGGCGCAGTGCTGGCCATCACCTGCGCCGGAGCCATCTTCTCGTTCCTCCTGAGACCCGGGGGCCTCCTTTGGGGTGAGTAGCGATAAATTACGGTCTTCCAAAATAATAAAGGAACGGCTTGGAGCTACCAGATCAGAAGCATCTTGAGTTCTCCAGAGTCAGGTAAGGCTGCCTCAGTGTTTCTCTGGCTTTCAAGAAAAGAACGATAATTCTTAAGTTTAGAATAATTAAAACACAATTCTTTCCGAAAAATAACTGACTTTCTTATGATTACGCAACAGAAAACTTCCATGTTACCTGCTCATATATTTAAAAAACATTTCTGTGGGAGTCATCCTGTGTTCCTTGACCACACAATCATTTCTCATTAAAACACTTCTGTGTCGTATTTTTCTGGAATCAGGGGGCCGCAATGCCAGATTCAGTTGAGAAAGGTACAGCTGTGCTGTGGTTGAAATCATCACAGCTCAAACGCTGCTTTTGTTTCGGAAAAAAAGAAAAGAAAAAATCTCAAACACAGAGAAGGATGTTCCTGGAGGGAACGATGCGGGAGGACGTCTCCGGGAGGCTCTCTGGCTGCCGGAGTCTGCACCAGGGGACTTGCCAGGCAGGCTCGCCCTGCTGGGGTCGCCAGGGGTCTTGCCAGGCAGGCTCGCCCCCGCTGGGGTCATCAGGGGTGGCACTCTGCTCCCCGAGCCCCTCCTTGGAGACCCTGGGCACCGCAGGCCTGGTGAGCTGCCGAGTCCCCACAGTCACCTTCAGCCCCAGGGAGCCCCCTGCTGGGAGCCCCCACATCTCCAGCGCCCTGAGGATGGCTTCGTGCCCACGTCGACAGTTGCTCCAAAGCCCTCCGTGGACGTAGATGCTCCCTGAGAAACCAGCCTGGCCTTTGAGCCCGAGAGGAGGCCAGGGTGCAGCTCTGTCCCTGCGCGCTGCTGACGGGGCCGCTTTCCTGTCTGAAAACGGAAGAGACGGGAAAGCTCTCCACTGCGGTCCCTATTTGTGAGTGCCCCTGGCCCGCTCCGTTTCAAGTATTGAGTGCATGCTGTCTGGACAATACGAACTAGAAAACATGAGGGCCAGCCCCATCTTAAATGCCCCCGTCCGCCAAGCCCAGTAAGCCCACCACCCCAGCCTGGCACAGGGTGAGTTGCAGTAAATGCTTGTGAACTAATCGGTCATTTCATTTCACACTCATCAAAGACCTCGTCCTACAAACCGCAGCAGCAAAGTCCTCATGAGGAAGATCTATTCGATGAAATACAGAAGTGCCTGCACACAAGAGTTCCAAGTGCGAGAAATCACGCATTTTTTAAAAACTGGGAAAGTTACAGCTTTGCTAGGGCAATTTTGCTATTTCTTAAACTTTCAGTAAATATATAAATAATGCGCAGCACAGAATCTGAGTTTAAAAAGTGCGGTACTTTTTACTAATGTATTGTTCATTACAGTCTTTCAAAGCTGACTAGTTTACTTACTTACTTTTGAAAATTACTTATTTAGAAATTATCATTAGTCATAGTGTTTAAAGTTTATAATCTTTAATACAATGACGCTTTTGCCAGTTGATAAGCCATCAGTCATTTTAAACAAAATGACAACATGCTAAGTTCCTGTTCACTTATTTTTATGGGAGTGTACTTGGCTCAGGGCTCCCTGGGTGGTGCTAGCAGAGGAGAACCCGCCTTCTGCCGCAGGAGGCGCCAGAGACGCGGGTCAGTCCCTGGGTCGGGAAGATCCCCTGGAGGAGGAAGAGGCAACCCACTCCAGTATTCCTGCCTGGACAATCCCACGGACAGAGGAGCCTGGTGGGCTCCAGTCCTTGGGCCACAGAGAGTCAGGCAGGGCTGAGCGACAGAGCACGTAGCTGATTTAGTGCTGGGCCAGTTTTAGGTGTTCAGCAAGGGAATCAGCTGCAGGAGCCATGCTAAGTCGCTCGGCCCTGCCTGACTCTCTGTGACCCTGTGGGCTGTAGCCCGTCAGGCTCCTCTGTCCGTGGGGTTTCCCAGGCAGGAGCACTGCAGTGCCTTGCCATTTCCTCTCCAGGGAATCCTCCGGACCCAGCGATGGAACCTGGGTCTCATGTCTCCTGCATGGCAGGAAGGCTCTTTACCCCTAGCGCCAACTTAGAAGCCCACACTCACATGTGCATGTGTGTGTGCACACGCATTCTTTTTCTGATTCTTTCCCCTGGAGGCTATTACAGCACCCTGAGCACATGGTTCCCTGTGCTATGCAGCAGGCCCTGGTTGCTTAGCTATCTTTCACACCGAAGGGTTGAACTTTCTTTGACATGTTGCCTGTATCAGTTACATCTCTCCACAGCCACAACCTCCATGACAAGCCAGCAGACTTCTTGTCTGAGCTGGGTTATGTCACTCAGGCTCACAGACACGAGCCGTCGCTGGCTCCCCGTCACGTGTCCAGAGCCCGCAGAGGGCGCAGGGCAGGAGGACCAGGCCTGGACCACGGGTGCCCGTCGGGTGTCCGGAGGCGCCCCTCAGGCTGGGGTCTCTGCTGGGTGGGCTGCTCCTCCCCATGGGGCCTTAGAGATGGCAGGGCTGTGGCCAGGCTCGTGCCCACCTCCCAGGGCCGCTCGTGGGCACAACACGCATGTGGGATCTGGCTGATAAGCAGATCAGCCCGACAGCGGGCCTGTGAACTGTAGGACTGTTTGTGCATCAAGTCTTCAAGTCCTTTCTCAAAAACTCCGCACAGAGTGTTTATCGTGGAAATCACGTGCCTGTATCACCACACGGATCGTGGCTCATTTCTAGGGGTTTGTGCAAAGTTGAGACCGAAGTGCAAGGACGTTTGTGGCAAATGTTCCGACGCCTTATAGCTGTTAGGAGAGAATCAGATGCGAATGAACCAGGGGCAGTGGGGGCCCTGATGGGGGAGGGGCGCAGGGTTAGAGGGCGGGGGCAGGGGAGGGAGATCAGGGGAGGGGAGGGGGAGGGAAAGGAAGGGAGGAAGTGGAGTCATAACCGGGTGGAGGCCCAGAGCCACCTGGCCGTCACCACATCAAGCTGGACACGGAAGAGAAACCTAAAGGGGCAGAGACTGTGTGGATTTTGTGTTTGATCCTGTGATGCCTCATTCATAGGAGAGACCGAGGAGTCTCAGGTCAGGGGCATCGTGGAGGCCAGCAGGCTCCTGGTGGACAAGTCCATGTACGCTGCGATGAGAAGGTACGGTCCTGGGGAGGGGGCGGTGGGGCATCTGCTGCTATCTTCATCTTCACAATGTCCCCCATTTTACAAATTAGGAGCTGAAACTCACATGGTTGATTCATGTTTCTAGGATCATGTGCAAGTAACTGAGAACCTCATTCAGCCTGAAAGTTCCTCTCTTAGCAAAACAGAGCAAAGAGCAGTGACGCAGTGGGAATTCAGTATTTCCCGGTTCGAGAGGCCTGGCTCCTGGAAAACTGCCCGCAGACTGAGGGAGGGGGGTCCAGACACACAGGTGTAACTTTACCCAGGAATTAAATCTGCGCACCAGTCTTTTTGAATTGTTAGGAAACACCTTAATTTTAAACAGAATCAACATGGAGGACATTGCAGTCTCTACTTTGTTGCTCAGTTGCTGAGTCGCGTCTGGCTCTCCTGCAGCCCCATGGGCTGCAGCCCGACAGGCTTCTCTGTCTGTGGGGTTCCTCAGGCAGGAGTCCTGGAGCGGGCTGCCACTTCCTCTCCAAGCACAGCAAACGGAAATCCAGAACGCAGGTTTTGTCCTCACAAGAGTGCTATTTTGTTGGAACCTAAGCAATAATTATATAAGCTCTCAAGACGCAAAATATCGCAAGGCAGGGGCTGGTTTATTTCCGAAATTTCTATTATTCCCACCAGAAAAAGTCCCTATCGTCCATATTGGCTGCAACCAAGTTTTATTTATTTCATAAAAATTTGAATCAAAGGGGAAAAATAGAGAAGAAATATTTCCCATGAAGTCAGACTGTTAGTGTGAACACGGCCGTGGTGTCCGCTGTCCATCAAGGGGGCAAGGGCGGCTCCACGGGGCTGTGAAGGGCGCCCCTCCTGCCCCCAGGCGACCTGCTTTCTCAGAGGGGGAGCTCACTCCTGACACACAGAGCTGACAAAATTTGTGGCCTGGGGGCTTCGTCTTAAATGCAAATGTTAAAACAAAGGCTACTTGCTTACTGTGCTAACAGTGGATTTTAGTAACAGCAGAAGAAAAGCCCCTGAAACCTTGAAAACAGGCCGCCCCACTGAAACCAGAGCCCCAGACAGCTGAGTCCCAGGCCCGTTGCCGCTCAGGCGTGAGGAGCTGCTCCGCTGAGCGCGTGCACCCGAGGGGTCACAGCCTCAGGGCCTTGGGGTCTGGGACCAAGACGGCTGCTGGCTCCCAGAGCCCCGCCCAGTAGGGGGACCCACATGTCCAGCCGGGATTTTTTTCACGTTACATAATTTATTTATTCACAGTGATAGCCTCAGAAAGATTAATTAGTACTTAAAACAGCCTTGTGTGCATCTGTGTGAAGTCGGGGCAGTGGTGTCTGGCTCTGTGACCCTGTGGGCTGTGGCCTGCCAGGCTCCTCTGCCCACAAAATTTCCCAGGCATGGATACTGGAGTGGGCTGCCATACCCTGCTGCAGGGGCCCTTCCTGACGCAGAGATTGAACCCATGCCTCTTGCATCTCCTGGACTGGCAGGCAGGTTCTTTACCAGAAGCCCTTAAAATATCCTTAAATAGCACGGCGGCGGCTGCTGCTGCTGCTGCTAAGTCGCTTCAGTCGTGTCTGACTCTGTGCGACCCCATAGACGGCAGCCCACCTGGCTCCCCCCCGTCCCTGGGATTCTCCAGGCAAGAACACTGGAGTGGGTTGCCGTAAAACCCGCCGTAAAAACAGTAGGCTAGAAAAAATATCCATATAAAATGTGAGACCACCTTATCTAAACAAAAATGAAAGTCTATTACAAAGAATAACGTGAATCAATGGCAGACACACCCACGTGAGACGCTGTCAAAAGTGCCCTAAAAGCATCAGGGTCTCTGCTTCCCATGCTGACAGCGAACGGGCAGGCGATGAGCAAGCCGTTCACTGCCTGGGTTTCGACCCGCAGGCTGGCCGCACACAGCTGTGGCCGGGAGCAAGCAAGCGTGCTTGCGCCAGCCCGCAGCCTCTCCGCCTTCCAGCAGGCCGTCCCGCACGCGGGTCCTGTGCCTTCGCTGCGTCCCTGGCCTCGCTTGTGATTCAGGCTCACATGGCTGATGATGACGTGGCCGCCACACACCGTAAAAGAACAGCTGACTTCACAGCTGCTCTGTGTGGGCTCCCTCAGGCGGCGCCAGCGGTCAAGACCCCTCCTGCCACTGCAGGAGCCATAACGGGATGTGGGCCCAACCCCTGGGTCGGGAAGACCCCTGGAGGCGCCCCACTCCAGCGTGCTTGCCTGGGGAGGCCCCCGGACAGCGGAGCCTGGCGGGCTGCCGGCCCTGCGGTCGCAGAGGCGGGTGTGACTGCAGCGACTCGGCCACACGCGCCCCGTCCTCTCTGTGCCTAGAAACCTCCGCAGAAGGGAAGCCATCTCCCCATCGCAGCTTCTCTCTTTCCAAACTCCCGGAGCCCGGCGAGCCGCGCCAGCCCGGGCGGCGGCAGTCATGGGAGGCCTCGGTGCAGGAGGCGGCGAGACGGGGCCACCTGCGGCCGGGACCCGCCGGGCCGCCCACAGGTGAGCGCCCAGGGGCAGGGCCGAGCGCGGGCAGCTGGGGAGGGTCCTAGCAGGGCACCAGGCCGGTGCCGCCCGACGGCTCACGGGACGAGCGAGCAGCTCTTGAGACTCTGGTCAAGAGCCACGATGGCCTGGCTTTGCTCTGCTGCTGAGACTGAGTTTGGAGAGCCGGCTCAACAGTCTCAGCGTCCTGCTCTATGGTGTGAAATAACTGGGAAGGTTCTTCCAAGGCCGCCACCGACGCGGTTAAAACTCGAGGAAACAAGTTTCTAGGGGAGGCAGCGTGGTCCAGGGAGACTAGGACGGCCGCCTCGCTGCGGAGCACACTCCTCTGAGGACCTGCCGGGGCCTCTGGGGTCGAATGTGCTCCCCGAAGGAGCAGTGCCCCCACATGTCCACTGGGCTGGGCACAGGCAGACCAGGAAGCCGGGGGCTGTGTCCCACCAAGGACTCCGCTGACTTAAGAATCTGAGCGGCGTTTAGGTGGAATTCCATTCCACTTGAGAGCAGAAGTGCTTCCGAACGCGAGGGCCGGCGGTGAGTGCTAGGACGAGGAGCTGGAACAGCAGGATCCGTTTCAGTGAACTTCTGCAGACTTTTTCCATGTGGTGCCACGAGCTACCTGTCTCTGAGTTTTTCCTCCCAACTAGCTGTAGGTCAGTTTAATGCTGATTTACTTTAGAATGAGACAGACTCAGCTAAATTGAGGTTAACCAGAATTCGCAGACACTAAGCTTAGCATTTCAGTTTAACCAACTTTATAGCAACCAAGGACCCGTTTGAAAAGGTTTTCGTTGAAGCAGTTGAAAGCTGTGTCTAAGGACTGCCGGCCTGCGGTCCTGTCCTGCGGGGCGATGACTGTGGCCAGAAGTCCTCGGCCTTGGTTTCTCGCTGTCGAGTCCCAGAGGGGTACGGGTGGAGCTTCAGTGGAGGGGTTCAGTCCAGGCAAAGGTGCAGAACTGAAGACCTCTGTAATCTAGGTGTGTTTTTGTTATTCCCGTCACCAGCATAGCCAGTCTAGAAAATTCAGAATGTAACACCAGTGACAGGATCCGGACGCCCCCTACCAGCCCATCACCAGTTGGCATCTACAATCTGACGCTGGCACCCTCCCTCCCAGACGCGCCTTAATGTTGGTTTTGTATTAATGCAGCTCCAGTCACGGTCCTTCTCGTGGACTTCGTTTGTTAAACTCTCGTGTATGCTTGAGCATCTCCTGGTATGAAGAATTTTTGCCTGTTTTGTTCAGGAATGCCCATTTCTCCATCCGCTGGACAAAACTGTGGCCTAAGCTTTATTCAGCTGTCCACAGAGTCACTCCATAGAGGCTGTACAGTGAGCAGTAATGATTAAGAAGCTGTTTTGTCTCTCCCCCCTTTGAAACTGGGAATGACTTTGCTAGTGAATGTCTCATTTCATCGGTATCTGCTCAGTTTTATGTCATTGTCTTTGAAGATTTATACAAGCCATCTTGGAGAAACAATGATTTCTTCAACTCAGAGTCCTTGCTTGTATTTGTCACAAATAGCAACAGAACTGGCAAAAAAAAAAAAAGACTGTTTTCTGGAGCCCTAAAACTAGAAAGATTTGTAAGAAGGACCCAATACCTCGTCAACACAAAGGAGAAAAGGAGGGTTTTGTAGAGGGACGCCTGGACGTCATTAGGAAGCGTCTGGGGCAGGGCCAGGGGCTGGCTGAGCCTGTGCACTCACTGTCCTCTGGGGCTGGGGTGGGAAGCGTCTGGGGCAGGGCCGGGGGCTGATTTCACTGTCCTCTGGGGCAGGGTCGGGGGCTGACCGAGGCCGTGCACTCACTGTCCTCTGGGGCTGGGGTAAAAAGGAGGGTTTTGTGGAGGGATGCCTGGACGTTATTAGGAAGCGTCTGGGGCAGGGCGGGGGCCTGGCCGAGGCCGTGCACTCACCGTCCTCTGGGGCTGGGGGTGGCGGGAAACCCGGGGCTCTACATCCAGACTCTCAGTGCTCATCTCTGGGGCCAGAACGTTCAGAATCGCTTTTCTGAAAGATCACAAAGCAAAGAAAAAATGTTAACTCTCCCATTCTTAGCAATGAATACACTGAAGAAGGGTAAATGAGAAAGGGCTGGTTTCAAGGAGAAGGGAGGGGCCTCCGGCCAAGAGGGGCAAAGCCTTCGCGTGAGCCCTGTGGCAGGGGTGGGGCGAGGCTAGGGCGGGCGCGGGCAGGCGGGTCCCGGGGCTGACGCCGGGGCCTTCCCTCAGATGCTCTCTCGGGAGGGGCTGCTGAGCGCCATCGCAAACCTGTCCGGATGCCTGCCTCACATGCTGCCGCCCAGATGCCCGGCCACCTGCCTGGCCAGCAAGTACAGGCTCATCACGGGCGCCTGCAACAACAGGTACTTCCCGGGGCCGTCTCACCCGCAAATGGGGTTTGAGCGTGACAGTCACCCTCAGGAGGGACGGTCCCTGGATCACCTGAGATTTTGTTAAAGAAAGCGCATAATAGTGACTCTGCACAGTGATAGGAAGCGGTCCAGCCTCTCCCTCACACCCACGTCCCCAGTACTCCTGAGTGACTTTAATAAGACCCAGGTCTCAAAGGTCTTCAGCTCCCAGGCAGACAGGAACCACTTTCACAGGATGCTCGCTGTAAAACTCCCGGCTTCCCTGGGGTCACCCCAGTCTTCTTCCGTCTCTCTCTCTGCGTGTCTGCCGTCCACTCTCAGCTCGCTCCGTCCGCAGGTCAGTCCATTTGGGCAGCGTCCGGCGCCCCAGGTCACCCCTCTGCCTCCAGACCCCTGCATAGTGAGCCCCAGGGCCCGCTTCCAGGGAGACTGCGCCCGCAGACGGGTGTGGAGGACGGCAGGACCAGGCCCTGACCTCCCCTGCCCAGGGCTGCCCTCTCTGCTGTTACCCCGGCCCTGATGAGGGGGCAGCCCAGCCTCCCTGCTGGCGGGCTGGAGTGGACGTGCTGTCCAGGGAAATGTGGGTGAAGGCAAGTCTCTCTCCTTCCGTGGTGACGATTGTATCTTGCGTCCCAGTATTTACCGTAACCAGATCCAAATGACCAACAGGAATGTTTCACTTCTTTTTCTGCCCAAATCATGAAACACCGGCCCAGGGTCCTGGAGTGAAAGCACCTTGAAGCCGGGCTCGCTGTCTCATCAGTGAGCTGCCGGGGCCGCTGTGCTGAGGCTCAGCCCCAGGGTCGCTGATTCTCTGCAGGCTCAGACCTGCCCGCTCCAAACGCCAGTGTTCTCACATCCAGTTCTTATCAGAAGAGGCCCAGAGACTGGCAGGCTCCTGGAGCCTGGGAGAGAGGGGGCTGGTGCTCAGACAGATCCTGATGGGGGATGCCTGTCTCCCTGTGAAACTCCCCTCCAGAGACGACTGCCGCCGCTGCTTGTCAGCTCTGTGCCCATTCCCAGTGAGGTCACTAATGCAGAGGAACCATGAGCTGGGGACTGGGTTATCCCACCCCAGCCAAGCAGCTTCCTAGAGCCAGGCCAGGAGCCGGGGGGCCTGACCCAGGGGCCACGAGGCCCCCCACGGTGCCCCAGGTCCTGCCCAGGAGGCTGGTCTCTGACCCAGTGAGACGGTCACGGAGACCATGTGCCCTCCCAGGAGCTGCTGAAACCCAACAGTCAGCAAAAACCCTGTCACCTCAGCAGTCAGGTTAACACTCGCGTGATTCTTGAGTCAAAGAGCTACATTCTGTGGGATTTCGATAAACAGCGGCTGCTGTAACCGATCAGAACACCGCGTGAATGCTGACTCACCGCAGCTGATGAAACGCGGTCCTAAAGCCAGCCCCCTTCAGCGGTGCTAGAGAGCAGCGGAGGGCCGATGCTGGAGCTCATGCCCATTCCCTGTCCTTCAGACAGAAGGCGGCATCGCTCCTGAGAGCTGGGCTGGGCGGGAGTCACCGGAGAAAGGACGCGCCTTTTCCCCAGGGTCAGGAGCCACGGGCGGCCCCGCCTCAAACAGGCGCTTAGAAACGGTCAGACAGTCCTCAGCGCACGGCTCCTCTCCCTCTCAGGCAGGACACGAACAAGTCACATTCGCATAGGAACGATGGGTGGGTCCATTGGTAATAATTAAGTCCATTGGTAATAATAAGTTAGTGTCAAAACCACTATTTAAAAAAAAATTCATTTATTTATTTTAATTGGAGGCTAATTACTTTACAATATTGTATTGGTTTTGCCATACATTGACATTAATCTGCCATGGGTGCACACGTGTCCCCATCCTGAATCCCCCTCCCACCTCCTTCCCCAGCCCATCCCTCAGGGTTGTCCCAGTGCACCAGCCCCGAGCACCCTGTCTCATCCATCAGACCTAGACTGGCGATCTGTCTCACAAATGATAATATGCATGTTTCAGCGCCATTCTCCCAAATCATCCCACCCTCGCCCTCTCCCACAGAGTCCAAAAGACTGTTATTTCCATCTGTGTCTCTTTTGCTGTCTTGCATACAGGGTCCTCGTTACCATCTTTCTAAATTCCACATATATGCATTAATATTCTGTCTTGGTGCTTTTCTTTCTGACTTGCTTCACTCTGTATAGTAGGCTCCAGTTTCATCCACCTCATTAGAACTGACTCAAATACATTCTTTTTAATAGCTGAGTAATATTCCATTGTGTATATGTCCCACAGCTTTCTTATCCATTTGTCTGCCGATGGGCATCTAGGTTGCTTCCATGTCCTGGCTGTTGTAAACAGTGCTGCGATGAACATTGGGGTACACGAGTCTCCTTCAGTTCTGAAAGCCATTGATTTTTCAGTATTTATATTTATAAATACTTTACAAGCTTTAAAACCCTTAGCAGCTTGCCCCAGTTCTTGCAGCCTTCACTGCCTAGATGTTCTAATGCCTACACATCAGATGCAGGAAAGAAGCTGGGAAGCCTAGACCCCGGTCTCTCTGACTCAACTGACTGCGCGTGACCTCAGAGCGCCTAGCACAGTGCCACTCCGGCTCACCTGCAAACTCCAGCCTCGCTCCTGTCTCTTTGGAAGACTCTAACCACCAACCACCCCAGTGGCTATTACTGCCGTAGGGCTGTGTTGATAAAGACCGAGGGACCCTGGATGCCACAACTTTGAACAAAGGAATCCATTTTTATAGAACAGAGCAGATATTTCTCTAACAGAAAACTCCCAGATTCTTCTTTTCTCTTGAACAAACATTTCCATTCTAATTTGTCTGATTTTTTTTCCTACATGTAGGAAACTTTATAATTAAAAGTATTTTACTTTCTCCTTTTACACAGTCCTTTACTTTCACGTATGTTCTGTAGGCATTTTATCCTTATATTTTGTAAATGTTCATATTCATGTGTTTGTTTTATATGTTCACATATTTGATCACCTAGGTATAGATCTACTATTCATATCTGATTTGCTCAGTGACTAGTTACCAGTGATTAGTCTCTCATTTTCTCGTTGTGAGAAACATTTCTGGGACATATTGATTCTTCAGTTCAGTTCAGTCACTCAGTCGTGTCCGACTCTTTGCGACCCCACAGACTGCAGCACGCCAGGCCTCCCTGTTCATCACCATCTCCCAGAGCGTGCTCACACTCATGTCCATTGAGTTGGTGATGCCATCCAACCATCTCATCCTCTGTCGTCCCCTTCTCCTGCCTTTAATCTTTCCCAGCACCAGGGTCTTTTCAGATGAGTCAGTTCTTCCCATCAGGTGGCCAAAGTATTGGAGTTTCAGCTGCAGCATCAGTCCTTCCAATGAACACCAGGACTGATCTCCTTTAGGATGGACTGGTTGGATCTCCTTGCAGTCCAAGGGACTCTCAAAAGTCTTCTCCAACACCACAGTTCAAAAGCATCAATTCTTCGGTGCTCAGCTCTTTATAGTCCAACTCACATCCGTACATGACTACTGGAAAAACCATAGCCTTGACTAGATGGACCTTTTGGCAAAGTAATATCTCTGCTTTTTAAAAAGCTGTCTAGGTTGGCCATAGCTTTCCTTCCAAGGAGCAAGTGTCTTTTATTTCATGGCTGCAGTCACCATCTGCAGTGATTTTTGGAGCCCAAGAAAATAAAATCTCTCACTGTTTCCGTTGTTTCCTCATCTATTTGCCATGAAGTGATGGGATTGGATGCCATGATCTTTGTTTTCTGAACGTTGAACTTTAAGCCAACTTTTCGCTCTCCTCTTTCACTTTTATCAAGAGGCTCTTTAGTTCTTCTTCACTTTCTGCCATAAGGGTGGTGTCATCTGTGTATCTGAGGTTATTGATATTTCTCCCGGCATCTTGATTCCATCTTGTGCTTCCTCCAGCCCAGTGTTTCGCATGATGTACTCTGCATATAAGTTAAATAAGCAGGGTGACAATATATAGCCTTGACATACTCCTTGCTCTGATTTGGAACCAGTCTGTTGTTCCATGTTCAGTTCTAATTGCTGCTTCTTGACCGGCAAACAGATCTCTTAGGAGGCAGGTCAGGTGGTCTAGTATTCCCAGGCTCTTTTAAGAATTTTCCAGTTGTTTGTGATCCACACAGTCAAAGGGTAGTCAATAAAGCAGAAATAGATGTTTTTCTGGAACTCTCTTGCTCTTTGATGATCCAGCGGATGTTGGCAATTTGGTTCCTCTGCCTTTTCTAAATCCAGCTTGAACATCTGGAAGTTCACGGTTCACGTACTGTAGAAGCCTGTCTTGGAGAATTCTGAGCATCACTTTGCTAGCCTGTAAGATGAGTGCAATTGTGCAGTAGTTTGAATACTCTTTGGCATTGCCTTTCTTTGGGATTAGAATGAAAAGTGACCTTTTCCAGTTTGATTGATTCTTATCAATTGATTCTTATTAATACCTTAATATTAACATTGATTCTTATTAATACCTTTCTCCTTGAGGCACCTTCATGACACCAAAGTCAGGCTCAAAAGTCATTTGTAAAATCAGAATGACATTAGGCAGAACTCTGCCTCATCAGGAACTTTATGTTTTTGTCAAAATATATCTTGACCAGTAGAAGGAAACTGCAGATCTATCTGTTTAGAGAAAATATCCCCATTTTCCCCTTTGACTGAGTCCATCTCATTGTCTGATCCGCCAACCAAGTGACAGTTACTCTCTCCCAGAAAAAGCCTGACTTATTTTTGATTCAAATAAAAGTATGAATACAGCCATCCCGCTTCTGAATCAAGAACATTTCAGGAAGTTCCAGCGATCTCACTTTCTAGCAGAAACTTTGTCCTCCAGGTAAAGACGGGCGACAGGAAAGGGCAGCTCCTGGGCGGCTGCATGGTGCCCCAGGGAGGGTGCTGGGGGAATCGGGCGCGCCTTTGTGAGGAGCCCCCGGGGTGCCTGTGGCACGCCCGAGTTCCAGATGAGAGGCAGCCTCAGAGGATAAGCGGAAGCTGGGCAGGGCGGGGGCACCAGCTTGTGGACGCACAGCATGCATTGGTTCAGGCGCTGGGCAAGAGCACGTGCGGCTGCCGTGCAAGCCAGTTCCCTGAGACCACGGGCGCCCGCGCATCCCCCCGAGCACCTCCGCACTGTGGGGCGTGCAGGCCCCCGCTGCACCATAGGGCTCCACCCCTCCATTCACCCCCAGGAGCAGCTGCACCACGTGGCTTCACCCAGAGACCGTGACGCCAGGTCCCAGCACTGGCCCCTCGCTGCCTCCCTCCTCCTCCTGGACTCCAACACAGCCCGTGCCCTCTGTCTCCACAGAGACCACCCCCGCTGGGGGAGCCTCCAACACAGCGCTGGCCAGATGGCTGCCCCCCGCCTACGAGGACGGCATCAGTGAGCCCCGAGGCTGGAACCCCCAGTTCCTGTACAAAGGCTTCCCCCTGCCGCCGGTCAGTGCTGCTGGAGCAGGGCTGCACGGAGTCTCAGAGCTCTGCCCACCTCCCCTCCCTGGGGCACCCAGCTCTGCTGAGACCCTGCTCCACAGGTCAGGCCCCTGCGGGTGCCCCCGCTGCGGGGGGGCTACTTACCGTGGAGCCCGGGAACTGTGGCTCTGACTAGCCAGTGAACGGATGGACCAGCACAGCATTGAGTTACAAGTAGAGAGCGAACTGGCCGGGTTCAAAGACACTTAAAATTGATGAGTTCACTCATTTAGGCAGAGATGGCAGTTTCTACCTACTCCCAGAAGCAAATCACATGTTAAATAAGCTCAAACCTAATCTGCTGGTCCCTTGGGTCCAAAACGGGAGGCCAGCCCCCCAGGCTGACTGACGGCCTCAGTGAGTAAGGCAGCGGGGGGGCTTCCATGGGCCTTGGCTCACGGGCCCCCACGCCGGCAAGGCTGCGTCTCTGAGCCTTTGCTCCAAAGTCGCATCTCCTGTGAGTTGGGGAAGGGTCTCAGGTCTTAAGGAGCCATGCGGTTAGCTCAGATGCCCCTGGAATCGAGGCTCACCCCCATCTCCAGGTCCTGTCGGTCACCAAACCTCCTAGGTCCCTGCAGCCGTGTGATGTTGCCGCGGGCTCCAGGGTGCAGGCGTGGACATCTCTGGGGCCATCACCCTGGTAGCAGGCCACCCTCTTACCCCAGAAATGTCAGACCCAATCCATGTGCAAAACCCACCTACCCCATTCCAGGGCCCCCATTGCCTCAGCCATCACAGCATCAACTAGAATCCCAAGTCTAATCTAACTCTCATCGTTTTCAGAGTCCCAAATCTCACCCTCTGAGTAATCTGAACCAGGGCTGGGAAGCTATGGGTGCGACCCCTCGTGGGGCACAGCCTCCCTCCTTTGGGGGCCAGTGAGGCCAGAAAGCAAGTCTGCCCCCAAGTGCAGTAGTGGGACAAGCAGAGGACGGCGGGTGTGCACGCTCAGGGGCACAGGCAGAGAAGAGCAGAAAAGAAGACCTGACACCAAACAGGTCTGCGCTCGGGTCAGGCAAACTCCACGGGCTTCAGAGCTGGGGGCAGCCCTCTCCTCAGACCGGCACCAGGCACCCCCACTCAGCCGCGGACTACCTGGAGCTAATCCCTGGAGGACTCAGTTTAATCTCCACACCACTCCCAGAAGATGGACATTTTGTATTTATTTACAAATGAAGAAACCAGTTCAGTTCAGTTGCTCAGTCGTGTCCGACTCTTTGCGACCCCGTGGACTGCAGCACGCCAGACCTCCCTGTCCATCACCAACTCCCAGAGCTCACTCTCACGTCCATCGAGTGGGTGATGCCATCCAACCGTCTCATTCTCTGTTGTCCCCTTCTCCTCCTGCCCCTCTGGGCACAGAGCAATGAATCTCAAGGAGGACAGTCAGGGGTCTCCAGGGATCCCATCTTCCCCCAGGAGCTCCCGGGCCCTAAGTGTGGCACGGAGCCCCTGAAACGCAGGCTCTCCCCTGGCCCCTCACTGCCAGGTGCAGGCTTCCCCCCCACGCCCGCAGGCAGGTGGCTCCCACGCGTGACTGCTGGTCTGCCCCTCCAGGTCCGGGAGGTAACCAGACGCATCATACATGCCTCCAATGAGGCTGTGACAGGAGACGACCAGTACTCTGACCTCCTGACGGCGTGGGGCCAGTACATAGACCACGACGTCGCCTTCACGCCACAGAGCACGGGTCCCGCTGCCCCCGGGCGGGGGCCGACTGCCAGCTGACCTGCGAGCCCCGAAGCCCATGCTTTCCCATACAGGTAGGATTTCTGAACGTCCCTCACTTTATTATGAAACTAACAGATACCACTGTGAAGTGTCAAACACGGGCCACTCTTTGTCCCGGTCCCGGGGCGGGGGGTGGGGGAGTGTTACAGCTGTGAGGAATTTCCTGTATTTTCTGCCAGAAGCTATCTGCACATGTATGGGTACGAAATTATCTGCATGGGCATTTCCTGGGGGTCCAGGGGCTAGAGTGCCAGTTCAGTCCCTGGTGGGGGAACTGAGACCCCACTGGGCCAAAAAAAAAAAGAAATTAAAATTATCTGTGTTTATAATTTATTTGGTGGTTCCGTGGTAAAGGATCTGCCTCCAACGCAGGAGACACAGGAGACGCAGCTTTGACCCCAGGAAGATCCCCTGGAGGAGGAAACGGCAACCCACTCCAGTGTTGTTGCCTGAGAACCCCATGGACAGAGGAGCCTGGCGGGGGGCCGTCCATGGGGGTCACAGAGAGTCGGGCACGACTGAGCGTGCACACACACTTACGCACACCTGTTGTGCCCTACTGCGTGCATGATGTGAGCCCAGCGTGAGCCGCTTACCAGTAAACCTCACCCACAGCTCCACGTCATCAGTGGACAGAAGGTGGGCTGCTAAACGGCCCCTCCTCACCCACCTGTGCTCACATCACAGCCGCTTTCCCCAGCTGCTAGCCGGTGGGCGCTGGGGTCGGTCGTGTCCAGCTTTGTTGCTGCTGTCAGCTGTCACCGCAGCGAGGCAGAGAACAGCCCTGCCCTGAATCCTGGGCAGGATTCCTAACAGACCCCTGGGGTTCAGCCACTAGCCTCGGGCAGGAGCCTGGCGCTTTAGACAGAGCCCGCAGAACCGTTCTCTGATAGTGTTCTGGTTTCCGGCGCCTGCAAGGAAGGAGACGTACCGGTAGGCTTCTTAATGCGCTTCTCCCGTAGTGACCTCTCCTAAGAAACCGGCTCGGAGGCTGGCAAGGGACGTTCCGTATCCACGAGCAAAGCCTGCGTGGGCTGGGAGCCCTCATTCGCATTTACTGCACAACCCTTAGCTGAGCAGCGCCCCCCCACGCCCTGAGCTAGGAAGGGGGCTGGAGAGATGCGGGCCCCAGGAGGAGCTTGCTGGTCGGGGAGAGGCAAGGAGAGCCAGCAGACGGCGGCCCCAAGCCTCACACCCACCCTGCCGGAATCCCCTGGGGTGGCCCCCCAGGCAGGGCAAAACCCGAGGGAAATTTGGGGAGCGGGCACCTGCGCAGCTGCGTGTCCTGTCAGTCCGATCCCTCTGCCCTGGAGGAGGGCTGCGCGCAGAAGAGTGCCCCCGCAGGCGGACAACGGAGCTGCCGTCGGGGCTGGGCAGCCCGGGCGCCTAGCGCCTCTGGGGACGGGTCGGCCGCGCGCTAACCCGACTCCCGCTCCCCCAGCTCCCCGCGAACGCCGCGGGCCCCGCCTGTCTGCCCTTTTACCGCTCCACGGCCGCCTGCGGCACCGGGACGCAAGGCGCCTTGTTCGGCAACCTGTCTTCCGCCAACCCGCGCCAGCAGATGAACGGGCTGACCTCGTTCCTGGACGCGTCCACCGTGTACGGCAGCTCCGCGGCCTCGGAGCGGCGGCTGCGGAACTGGACCAGCGCCGAGGGGCTCCTGCGCGTCAACGTGCGCTACCGGGACGCGGGCCGCGCCTTCCTGCCCTTCGCGCCGCCGTCCGCGCCGCCCGCTTGCGCTCCCCAGCCCGGCGCGCCCGGGGCCCGCGCGCCCTGCTTCCTGGCCGGCGACAGCCGCGCCAGCGAGGTCCCCGCCCTGGCGGCCCTTCACACGCTGTGGCTGCGGGAGCACAACCGCCTGGCCGCCGCGCTCAAGGCCCTCAACGCGCACTGGAGCGCGGATACCGCCTACCAGGAGGCGCGCAAGGTGGTGGGCGCGCTGCACCAGGTGCGCCGGGGGTGGAGGGGGCGGGGGCGCCACGCCTGGGTGCGCGCAGGGCTGCGTGGGAGCCTGGGGTGAGATTTATACACCCCTCCCGACTTCTGAAACTCTGGGGGCCCTGGCGCCCCCGTGGAGGCCCCGCGTCCCTCGGGAGGACGATTATCGCTCTGGCGGTGATTGTTCCGCAGGAGACCACGGCCCCGCAGCCGTAGGAACGCACGGCCCACCGGTGCTCCCCCGATGCCAAGACCATTCATTATAACTGCTGCGGCGGGGGGGGCTTAACTCATTTAATCCTTATGGCAACCCTTTGAGAGGTAGCCACTGATTCTTGTGATTTATTTCGGAGACAATGGAGAAGATCAAAAGGGCAAGCAATCTGTATGAATTTGCAAATCAGCAAAAAGATTGATTTTAAACCTCAAATCAGAGGATACTGGGTGGAGTGCCAAGTTGGCCATTCTCAGTTGAGTGATGCTGGAGGAATTGCCGGCACCCGTCAGACAGTTTCCTGAGGCCGCAGGTCTCACAGGTGGTGGGGGGGCGGGCTTCTTCTAAGTCGGTGGCGTCTGCTTGCTGGTCTCTGACGTGGGCGCTCCTGCAGCAGACCCTGGAGAGCAGCCCTTTAACCCCTCCGCGACTCTGTATATCCTGTGTTACAAAGGAGGAAGGTGGGTCTTGTCCAGATCCACACAGCGACCTCAAGATGGGATGGCTGCTCCTTGTCGGCCTTTGGTGCCCGGTAGCCCAGGCACTGAGGGGTCAGAGCAGAGGCCGCCGCGCCTGCTGGGCCAGGCCTGGCCCGGAGGGCGTCTGGGGGCTGTCTCCGACCCAAGTCCACAAAGGCCGAGAACGCAGAACTTATTTGGAACAGATGGTGTTCCCTGCCTCCTGCTCCCCCGCCAGATGGCATGACCCCCCAGAGACGGCCCTGGAGGTGCGGCGGGCCCCAGGCTTGTGCAGGAGCAGGCCTCCCCGCGGCCCGGGCTGGGACGCAGTGTCCGGCCGGGCTCCCACCAGCTCCCCTTTGTCCGCAGATCATCACGCTGCGCGATTACGTCCCCAGAATCCTGGGCCCCGAGGCCTTCGGGCGGCACGTGGGCCCCTACAGGGGCTACGACCCTAGCGTGGACCCCACCGTGTCCAACGTGTTCTCCACAGCCGCCTTCCGCTTTGGCCATGCCACCATCCACCCACTGGTGCGGAGGCTGGACGCCCGCTTCCAGGAGCGCCCGGGGCCCCGCCTGCCGCTGAGGGACGCCTTCTTCCGGCCCTGGCGGCTCCTGGAGGAAGGTGGGCACCCCCGGCCCACCCTCGAGAAGAGGAGCCAGTGCGCCCTGCCTGCTGGCTGGACGCACTTGAGGGAAGCAGCACAGCCCAAGCGCTCTCTAGACGGCGAGCCCGGGGCATCAGGCACTCTCCTGGGCCCAGCCTCCAGGACCCCCAGGAGGGAAGGCGCCCTCCGCCGCCTGCGCCCGCGCTCACCCGTCTGCGTTAGACTCAGCGAGCGCGCGCTTCTGCCATAAGCCGCTGTGGCTCAGAAACAAACACTGGCGCCCGCCCCTGGGCCGCCACCGGCCCCTTCCGCCGCACGTGGCTGAGGGAGGCCACCACCAGGTGGAGGGCCGGGAGACTTGGGGATCCCGGGGGTGGGGGGGCGGGGGAGTTCTGAGCTCGTGAGACACGTTTGTTCAGAAGCAGCCTAATTTGCCATCGAGGCCTGGTTCTGTTTCCCAGACTCAGCTGAGGGCGCGCCTTTCTTTTCTGCCTCCTCCAGGCGGCGTGGACCCCGTCATGCGGGGTCTGCTGGCGAGACCCGCCAAGCTGCAGGTGCAGGACCAGCTGCTGAATGAGGAGCTGACGGAGAGGCTTTTCGTGCTGTCGGACGCGGGGACCCCTGGACCTGGCGTCCATCAACCTGCAGCGGGGCCGGGACCATGGCCTGCCAGGTGGGCCCTCCATGTGCAGAGAGCCGAACCTGTGGCCTTGCCCACATCCAGAAAGCAGCTTGTAAGGCACATTAGCTGTGAGACTGAAGGCCGTTCAGCTTTTCTCAGACCCTGCAGCAGCTGATGTCCTGAGCCCCGGCCCGGGAGGGGGCCCAGGTGTCCAGCAGGAGTGAGTCGGGGAAGCGAGGCTGTTTCCCGGACACACAGCGGCATGCTGGGCCCCAGGATGCAGTGTCCACCTCCCCTGATCCTCTCTGGCCGTCCTTGGGGCCAGTGGGTGCTGCCCCACGGCCTCCAGGCTGTCACTGGTCCAGTCTCCTGGTCGCTGGGGAGAGTAAGGACCCTCTCATCGGGCCTAGACCGTGTGATAAAGACACAACAGAGCTGAGTGCCCGGGGAGGGAGACAGGTGGGGGAGACAGGAGTCTGCCAGACATCCGTGACGGACAGCAGGGATGCCCGCTGCCCAAAATGCGTGTCCCAGGGCCCGTCCCAGCTGTGGCGCCAGCCCGAGGCTGAGCCCTCCTGGGGAACCAACCAGGCCAGCAGCAAGCAGCAGGGCAGGACTCCCCGCTGGTCTGTGGACAAGCTCCGAGAGCCCCCACCATCCGGGCTAGAACCACCTGGCACGAGGTTTGCTGGGCATGGGGCCTCCAGGCCCCGCTGTGACCGGGACCCTTTGGCCACAGCCCAGGCGGGCGGGCCCCAGGGACAGGCAGCCTTGGCCCTCTCCCCCAGGGTACAACGAGTGGCGGCAGTTCTGCGGCTTGTCCAGGCTGGAGACCCAGGCCGACCTGGGCGCGGCGACCACCAACGGGAGCTTGGCCGACAGAATCCTGGACCTGTACGGGCACCCAGACAATGTCGATGTGTGGCTGGGCGGCCTGGCGGAGAGCTTCCTCCCAGGGGCGCGGACTGGTCCGCTGTTCGCCTGCCTCGTGGGAAAGCAGATGAAGGCCCTGAGGGATGGCGACCGGTAGGGGCCCCAGCCAGCTCCCTCTGAGGGGCCAGGGTGGGCAGTGCAGAGGGCTCCTCTCCCAGGGCGGGGTTTCATGCGACAGGGAGAGGGGAGCGCTCTGGAGCCTAGGCCCACTCCGGGCTCTGATGGCAATGCAGCCTCTGGCAAGGAAGGGAGCCTGTCTGCAGCACTGGAATTTCCCTGTGATTCGTCCATCGGGCTGGAGGAGGGCCCCGTGGAAGGTCCTGCAGGGTAGGCCCTCCTGAGGCTTTGGGCCCTCCTGAGGCTGCGGGCCCTCCTGAGGCTGCAGGCCCTCCTGAGGCTGGAGCCCCTCCTGAGGCTTTGGGCCCTCCTGAGGCTGCGGGCCCTCCTGAGGCTGCGGGCCCTCCTGAGGCTGGAGCCCCTCCTGAGGCTTTGGGCCCTCCTGAGGCTGCGGCCCCTCCTGAGGCTGCAGGCCCTCCTGAAGCTGCAGGCCCTCCTGAGGCTGCAGGCCCTCCTGAGGCTGCAGGCCCTCCTGAAGCTGGAGCCCTCTGCATCACTGTTGCCACCTGGTCGGGGCAGCCCTGCCCCTGAGACCCCGGGTGCCCAGTGCGGTGCCCTGCGGCGGGGGCAGTGTGGCGCCAGGGTGGGCAGGTGTGGTCACAGGCCCCGCCTGGGCTCTCACAATAGTGTCCTCACGCCTGTCCCCGTAGGTTCTGGTGGGAGCACCACGCGGTGTTCACAGAGGCCCAGCGGCGCGAGCTGGGTCGGCACTCGCTGTCCCGCGTCATCTGCGACAACACGGGCCTCGCCCACGTGCCCCGTGACGCCTTCCGGGTGGGGCAGTGGCCCCAGGACTTTGAGCCATGTGACCGCATCCCCGGGATGGACCTGCTCGCCTGGCGGGAGGCGCCTCCTCCAGGTAACAGAATTGTGAGCTTCTCTTCAAAGGTCAAGGTCGGGGTCTGGGAGGGGAGGGGGGGGGGAGGGGAGGGGAGGGGAGGGGAGGGGAGGGGACGGGACGGGGAGGCTTGTCTCGGGGCGCCCCCTACTCAGCTGCTCCCTTGGCTACACCTGTGCCTGACCAGGGGCCACGGCAACTCCCAGGCTCAGGAGGGTGGTCAGATGGCTGAGACCATCCCCGCCATCTGCGGCGTGGACTGTGATCACCTTTGATTAATGGGGCTCCGGGGGATGGGCGGGAAGCCTGGGCAAGGCTGGTACGAGGGGGAGGAGTTAGGAGGCCTGACCGGGGCAGGGGGCGGCGGGAAGGCCAGAGCTGGGCAGGGCCCAGAGCTGCATCCTGCCTGGAGGGAGGAGCCTGGGAACCTGACCCTCCTGGGAGGCTGGGGGTACAGCCCCAGTGGAGGGACCAGAAGGCGTGCTACGCTCACTATGGTCCCCGGCCGACCTCACGCAGACGACGCCTGTGGCTTCCCAGACAAAGTGGAGAACGGGGCTTCCTGCTCTGCAACGAGTCTGGGCGGCGGGTGCTGGTGTTCTCCTGTCGTCACGGATTCCAGCTCCAAGGGCCCGAGCAGGTCACCTGCACCCGACGCGGCTGGGACTCCCAGCCCCCGGTCTGTCGAGGTCAGTGGCTCAATGGGTATGTCTCTGCCAAGACTTGACCCCTGAGTCTGCATTTTTCAAATTAAGGATAACTTGTATTAATATTATAATGTAACTTAATATACTGTTCATACTGTTCATGGGGTTCTCAAAGCAGAAAGACTGAAGTGGTTTGCTGTTCCCTTCTCCAGTGGACCACGTTTTGTCAGAACTCTCCACCAAGACCTGTCTGTCTTGGGTGGCCCTACACGGCATGGCTCACAGTTTCATTGACTTAGACAAGGCTGTGGTCCATGTGATCAGATTGGTTAGTTTTCTGTGATTGTGGTTTTCAGTCTGTCCTCTGATGGAGACGGATAAGAGGCTTATGGAAACTTCCTAATTTGAGAGACAGGTCAGTAGGTGCCCAATATGCTACTGGAGATCAGTGGAGAAATAACTCCAGAAAGAATGAAGAGATGGAGCCAAAGCAAAAACAACACTCAGTTGTGGATGTGACTGATGATGGAAGCAAGGTCTGATGCTGTAACGAGCAATATTGCATAGGAACCTGGTCCATGAATCAAGGCAAATTGGAAGTGGTCAAATGAGATGGCAAGAGTGAATGTTGACATTCTAGGAATCAGCAAACTAAAATGGACTGGAATGGGTGAATTGAACTCAGATGACCATTATATCTACTACTGGAGTAACCATCATGGTCAACAAAAAGAGTCTGAAATGCAGTACTTGGATGCAACCTCAAAAACGACAGAATGATCTCTGTTCATTTCCAAGGCAAACCATTCAACATCATGGTAATCCAAGCCTATGCCCCAACCAGTAATGCTGAAGAAGCTGAAGTAGAATGGTTCTATGAAGACCAATAAGACCTTCTAGAACTAACACCCAAAAAAAGATGTCCTTTTCATTATAGGGGCCTGGAATTCCAAAAATAGGAAGTCAAAAGATACCTGGAGTAACAGGCAAATTTGTCCTTGGAGTACAGAATGAAGCAGGGCAAAGGCTAACAGAGTTTTGCCAAGAGAACGCACCGGTCATAGCAAACACCCTCTTCCAACAACATAAGAGAAGACTCTACACATGGACATCACCAGATGGCCAACACCGAAATCAGATTGATTATATTCTTTGCAGCCAAGGATGGAGAAGCTCTATACAGTCAGCAAAAACAAGACCAGGAGCTGACTGTGGCTCAGATCATGAGCTCCTTATTGCCAAATTCAGACTTAAATTGAAGAAAGTAGGGAAAACCGCTAGACCATTCAGGTATGACATAAATCAAATCCCTTATGATTATACAGTGGAAGTGAGAAATAGATTTAAGGGCCTAGATCTGATAGATAGAGTGCCTGATGAACTATGGACGGAGGTTCAAACATTGTATGGGAGATAGGGATCAAGACCAACCCCAAGAAAAAGAAATGCAAAAAAGCAAAATGACTGTCTGAGGAGGCCTTATAAATAGCTGTGAAAGGAAGAGAAGCCAAAGCAAAGGAAAAAAGGAAAGATATAAGCATCTGAATGCAGAGTTCCAAAGAATAGCAAGAAGAGATAAGAAAGCCTTCTTCAGTGATCAGTGCAAAGAAATACAGGAAAACAATAGAATGGGAAAGACTAGAGATCTCTTCAAGAAAATTAGAGATACCAAGGGAACATTTCATGCAAAGATGGGCTCAATAAAGGACAGAAATGGTCTGGACCTAACAGAAGCAGAAGATATTAAGAAGAGGTGGCAGGAATACACAGAAGAATTGTACAAAAAGATCTTCACAACCCAGATAATCACGATGGTGTGATCACTCACCTAGAGCCAGACATCCTGGAATGTGAAGTCAAGTGGGCCTTAGAAAGCATCACTACGAACAAAGCTAGTGGAGGTGATGGAATTCCAGTGGAGCTGTTTCAAATCCTGAAAGATGATGCTGTGAAAGTGCTGCACTCAGTATGCCAGCAAATTTGGGGAACTTAGCAGTGGCCACTGGACTGGAAAAGGTCAGTTTTAATTCCAATTCCAAAGAAAGGCAATGCCAAAGAATGCTTAAACTACCGCACAATTGCACTCATCTCACATGCTAGTAAAGTAATGCTCAAAATTCTCCAAGCCAGGCTTTAGCAATACGTGACCCGTGAACTTCCAGATGTTCAAGCTGGTTTTAGAAAAGGCAGAGGAACCAGAGATCAAATTGCCAATATCCGCTGGATTATCGGAAAAGCAAGAGAGTTCCAGAAAAACATCTGTTTCTGCTTTATTGATTATGCCAAAGCCTTGACTGTGTGGATCACAATAAACTATGGAAAATTCTGAGAGAGATGGGAATACCAGACCACCTGACCTGCCTCTTGAGAATCAGGAAGCAACAGTTAGAACTGGACATGGAACAACAGACTGGTTCCAAATAGGAAAAGGAGTACGTCAAGGCTGTATATTGTCACCCTGCTTATTTAACTTATATGCAGAGTACATCATGAGAAACGCTGGACTGGAAGAAATACAAGCTGGAATCAAGATTGCTGGGAGAAATATCAATAACCTCAGATATGCAGATGATACCACCCTTATGACAGAAAATGAAGAACTAAAGAGACTCTTGATGAAAGTGAAAGAGGAGAGAGAAAAAGTTGGCTTAAAGCTCAACATTCAGAAAACGAAGATCATGGCATCTGGTCCCATCACTTCATGGGAAATAGACGGGGAAACTGTGGAAACAGTGGTTGAGTTTCTTTGGGGAGCTCCAAAATCACTGCAGATGGTGACTGCAGCCATAAAATTAAAAGACACTTACTCCTTGGAAGGAAAGTTATGACCAACCTAGATAGCATATTCAAAAGCAGAGACATTACTTTGCCAACAAAGGTCCATCTAGTCAAGGCTATGGTTTTTCCAGTAGTCATGAATGGATGTGAGAGTTGGACTCTAAATAAAGTTGAGTGTCGAAGAACTGATGTTTTTGAACTGTGGTGTTGGAGAAGACTTTTAAGTGTCCCTTGGACTGCAAGGAGATCCAACCAGTCCATCCTAAAGGAAATCAGTCTTGAATATTCATTGGAAGGACTGATGTTGAAGCTGAAACTCCAATACTTTGGCCACCTCATGTGAAGAGCTGACTCATTTGAAAAGACCCTGATGCTGGGAAAGGTTGAAGGCAGGAGGAGAAGGGGATGACAGAGGGTGAGATGGTTGGATGGCATCACTGACTCAATGGACGAGCTGAGTTTGAATAAATTCTGGCAGTTTGTGATGGACAGGGAAGCCTGGTGTGGTGCAGTCTATGGGGTCACAGAGAGTCTTACACGACTGAGCAACTGAACTGAACTGAACATAATATAAATTATTTAATATAATTTGTGTGCATGCGTGCATGCTAAGCCACTTCAGTTGTGTCTGACCCTTCGTGACCCCAGGGACTGTAGCCCTCCATGCTCCTCTGTCCGTGGGATTCTCCTGGCAAGAGCACTGGAGTGGGTTGCCACAGCCTCCTCCAGGGGATCTTCCCAACCCAGGGATGGAACCTGTGTCTCTTGTGCATCTTGCACTGGCAGGCGGGTTCTTTACCACTAGCACTAACCCATTATAACTTGTATAATATAACGTACAATATTATAATGTGAATTAACTTACATAATATTGTACAGCAGCTATACTTCAACTTAAGAAAAGAACCAAGAGGGAACCCCCAGTGCATGCACACATAGCTGCCCTCACGCAGAAGTGCCTGTGGGCGTCACTGCCTTCCGGGGACCGTTTGCCTGGATAAAGGATGCCCTCCCAGGGGCCCCCGTCCCTAAGTCGTCTTTCTAGAAAGGAAGCCGCAGGAGCCCCCTCACAGTTGCCGACAGGTGAATGACCAGGGGAAGGACAGAGCTGGCAGCAGAGGCTGGAACCCCAGGGAGGCTCGTGGGGACGGAGCTGGCGGAGCCAGTCCTGCAGTGAAGCAGAAGCGTTTTCACCGGAGGCATCAAGGGAGCAGAGTCCCCACTGGAGGTCGCCGCTTCCCGGCGAGGCCTGTCTCCTCCCTGCGGGGGCCCAGCATTCCTGCTCCTGGAGGGACCCAGAGCAGAGACCACGGAGCAGAAGCAGGATGCCTCCCGGGCCGGGAGAAGTGCCCCCAAGTCAGCCGCGTTAGCAGGACCTCAGAGCGTGGGAGGTGGACTCAGGCAAGAATCAGGCCGGTTCACAGAGAATGAAATGAAAGCAAGACCCAGTGTGCTCAGTTCTTCAGTTTTGATCTGGGAAGAGGAAACCATCCAGAGATGGAGCATGGTCCTAGTTGACGGCCTGTGAAGGTACCAAATTCGACCAGAATGTGCCCTGAGAAACAGGGAAGATGGCAACTTTCCTGTTGTGTCTGCTGCTGCTGCTGCTAAATCGCTTCAGTCGTGTCCGACTCTGTGCCACCCCAGAGACGGCAGCCTACCGGGCTCCCCCGTCCCTGGGATTCTCCAGGCAGGAACACTGGAGTGGGTTGCCATTTCCTTCTCCAATGCATGAAAGTGAAAAGTGAAAGTAAAGTCGCTCAGTCGTGTCCGACTCTCTGCGACCCATGGACTGCAGTCTACCAGGCTTCTCCCGTCCCTGGGACTCTCCAGGCAAGAACACTGGAGTGGGTTCCCATTTCCTTCTCTACCTGTTGTGTATAGGTCATCACAATACAAGATTTTCATTCCAATTCTGGGGACTCTAAAAATGTTATCTCAGAAGGGCCCCGGCCTCTAGACTTTGAGTCATGAAGGGGGTCCTGGGGGAGGCGGGGGCTGCCACAGGGAAGGTGCAGATGCTTCCTCCAGGTGCGAGAAGGACGACCAGGCAGCAAGATAGGGGCTCTGGGCGACGTCCAGGTTCAAGCTGTAGATGAGCCGACGGCAGAGGGAGCTGCCTGGAAACTGAGGGGATGAGGGCATTTCTGCCTCGTCACGCGTCCAGATCTGCCCCAGAGGATGTGGGCATGGCCGGGGCGGGCACCCCGTCAGGTGAGGGCTGGGCCATGAGCGCGGGGATGCCAGGCAGGGCCTCCCTCCCGGCTGCCATCAGAGTGTGGCTCCCCAGGAACCTGGCTAGGCCTAACATGGTGACGTCTGGACGCGTCTGATGCCACGCTAACCAGCTCTATGTTAACCAACTCTCTATCATTCCTGGGGTGGTGTGTGGTCATGCAATGCGTGTATAGGGCACGTCGAATTTCTGGACGCCTGCCCAGCCCAAGTCTCCTGGAATCGGCCCAAACAGAGGGCTTGTTACTTAGACGCGGGAGCCTGGGGACTTGGCATAGTCATGGGTTCAGGAGGGAGACAGCGGTGGCTGCACACGTTCCTCGTTTTGGGAGCTCAGCTCAAGCCCGGGAGCAGGTCTCAGCTCCCGCAGCATGCCCGGCATTCCCTTGGCGGTGGAGGCCCAGTGTGCACTGTCGAGCTGGAGGCTGTAGCTCAGGGCGGGCTGACTCAGACGACGCCAGTGTCTCCTAGGAAGGCTGAGTCTCCACGTCTGAGCAAGGCCCAGCAGCCCACATGACCTGTGCCTCCAGGCCGTGTCCCAGGGGCCTTTCCCAGGCCAACTGGGGGTCACAGGCCTGGTGGCTGCCGTAGACGGGGCGGGGAGAAGGCGGCCACAGGCCGAGCTGAGTCCTGAGGGGCTGAGGGGCACACGGCCTGGGGGCGGGGTGAGGGGGAGCTCAGGGGTGTTCTTCAAAGGGCAGGAGCCGGGAGGTGTGGCCCTGGCCTGGGGGTGACGTCCCCCTGCTCCCGCCTAGAGACAGGACTGGGGAGGGGCTGACCTCCCGGGGAAGGGCCCAGAGGCTGAGCACTGACCTCCCGTTGTGTGTGCAGACATCAACGAGTGTGAGGATGAAGTGGACCCACCCTGCCATGCGTCCGCGCGGTGCAAGAACACCAAGGGCGGCTTCCAGTGTGAGTGCAGCGACCCCCACGTGCCCGGCGAGGACGGCAGGACCTGTGTGGGTGAGGCCACGGCCTCTGTGCCCGTCGGGGGGTGAGACCAGGGCCTCTGTGCCTGCCAGGGGTGTCTCTGCTACACTTGGGGTGACCGTGGACCCCATGTGCCTGCCGAGGGGTGAGACCACGGTCTCTGTGCCAGGCAGGGGGTGAGACTATGACCTCTTTGCCAGCCAGGGGGTGTCTGTGTCACACTCGGGGTGACCGTGGACCCCGTGTGCCAGCCGGGGGTGTCTGTGCCAGCTGGGGGTTTCTGTTCTACACTCAGGGTGAGACCATGGCCTCTGTGTGATCCAGGGGGTGTGTTGCTACACTGAGGGTGACCGTGGACCCTGTGTGCCCGCCAGGGTGTGTCTATGCCAGCTGGGGGTGTGTGTGCCCGCCAGGGGGTGTCTGTGCCTGCTGGGGGTGTCTGTGCCCACTGGGTGTGTCTGTGCCCACACTCGGGGTGACTGCAGGTCATCGTCTGGCCTTGCTTTCCCCACTGCCACGTCTTCTGACACTGGGTGGGAGCAGGGCCCGCGGGTTTGTGCCTGAGACACAGAAGGCTGTGAACCCTGGGGCGGGGGGTGGCTGTGCGGACCCTGTTGCAGATGCTCAGTTTCAGCCCCCTGAACTGTCTCTGAGGGAGAAGCACAGTGTTTGAGACCTGTGTGCAAAACAGAGAGGGTAAGCAACCTGCTTGTGGTCACACAGCCTCACAGCTGCAGGTCTGGAATCTTAACTTGGCTTCCAGCTCCTGTACCAGCACCTGTTACCGGGGCAAGACATCTCAGTAAACTCCCGCGGGAGGAGCAGAGGTCAGCTCCAAGCGCAGCAGAGGCCAGCCAGGAACGGACGGCCAGCGGGACAGAGCTTGCTGGGCTCCCAGGGTTGGGGCACCTGGGCCGGGGCTGGGGTCGGGCGGGCAGGCTCACCGACCAGCTCTGCCCTTGTTCCAGACTCCGGGAGGCTCCCGCGGGCGTCTGTGGTCTCCCTGGTGCTGGGCGCCGTGCTCCTCTGCGGTCTGGCTGGCCTCACCTGGACGGTGGTTTGCAGATGGTAAGTCCCCGCTTGGCATCAGCTCCCCACCTTGGGCCCGACTGATCTGAAGCTGGTGGCGATTGCCAGCTGTTTCCACTAGCGCCCGTCTGTGTCTAGAGCCATTTGCTTCCTGACTTGCCTTCAGTCCCAAATGATGAGGGGGAGCGACCCTACACGGCAGAGGGTGCCCGCCGTCTGGATGGAGACTCGGTGATACCGGATCGCTGGTCCGATTAAGCCATTGTGCTGGGTGACGAAGGTTCTTGTTCTTACGAAGGTTTCTCAAAGAAGAGAGGTCTTTCCTGAGTAAAACCTTATTCTTCATTCCTCTCCCTTCCCACAAGAGCAGACCTTCAGGTCAGCCTGGGGCCAGCTCTCCCCTGCTTGCCGCAGGAGTCCTGCTCCTAAGACTTGGGTGCAGCCCCAGCCTGTGTCCACACGTCCCGTGACCCTCAGCTCCCGGGGGGCCTGTGCTGGCGCCCGTCTTCCTGGGAGCTCAGCGCCTCCCGCACACCGGTAGCCGACTCACCCTGACTGCAGGCCAGGACTCTTAGAGGGGTGTGGTGTCAAGGAATGGCCCCTGTGTTTTCACAATCCCCTGGTCCTGAAAGCTTAGTTATTACCAGTTCTTAAAACCCTTGGATACCGAGAAATCAGTTAAGCAATGAAGATGAGATGGGCTTAGGCAAGCAGCCCCGATCAGCTGGCTCCATAGCCACCTGCTAAACGCTCCCGCTGTGAAGCTGGTCTTACCTTAGCGTAGCACTCGGCGCGGTTTTGCATTTGCAGAGCTTGCAGTCAAACATCAGCCCCCTTATTGTCATGAAGAATGCTGTGCCTCCCCCAATACTCGGGAGAAATAGCTGTTTTCTTCAGTATAAATGAGTACCTTCCTGAGGGACTCTGGGAGGGAAGCACCTGCCATGCTTGACTGCAGACTCTGGAGCCTGGAGAGGTCCCCACAGACACGCCTCTGGTTTGCAAAGTGTCTCTTAGCTGAGCCACCCGTCAGCCCATGGGGGAGGGAGAGTGCTGGCGGAGATGGGAGGGGGCGGGAGCTCTTCACGGACCGTGCGGGCCTCTGCACGAGCCCCGAGTCCCCGCGGGTGCTGGACTCTCTGCACCCTCAGAGCCCCAGGGAAGGGGCCGAAACCACAGCCCCCTCCTCCCAGACGCGCCTCTGAGCCCCTGCGGATCTGCACTCTGAGGCCCCGACGAGTCCAGCCCGTCGGAAGGGGAGGGGGCTGATGGGAGAGACAGGGAGACAGAGCCAGAGAGAGCCAGAGAGACAGTGGAGAGAGACAGAGACAGAGAGAGACAGAGAGACAGTGGAGAGAGACAGAGCCAGAGAGAGCAGAGAGGCAGTGGAGAGAGACAGAGACAGAGAGAGACAGAGAGGCAGTGGAGAGAGACAGAGCCAGAGAGAGCCAGAGAGGCAGTGGAGAGAGACAGAGACAGAGAGAGACAGAGAGACAGTGGAGAGAGACAGAGACAGAGAGAGACAGAGAGACAGTGGAGAGAGACAGAGAGAGACAGAGAGACAGTGGAGAGAGACAGAGACAGAGAGAGCCAGAGAGGCAGTGGAGAGAGACAGAGACAGAGAGAGACAGAGAGACAGTGGAGAGAGACAGAGACAGAGAGAGACAGAGAGACGGGGGAGACAGCCAGAGAGAGACAGAGAGGCAGTGGAGAGAGACAGAGAGAGACAGAGAGACAGTGGGGAGACAGACATAGACAGAGACAGAGAGACAATGGGGAGAGACATAGAGACATAAAGACAGAGACAGACAGTGGAGAGAGACAGAGACACAATGAAGACAGAGAGAAACAGAGACAGAGAGACACAGAGAGCAGGAGAGACGCCTCTCAGGACACCTCTCAGGCGCTCTGGGGGCCTTGACCTTCATTCCATATTGATTCTCCCACCCCACCCCCATTTATTCCTCCCCTACCATTTCAGAGCTAAGCCTGTGCATTTTGGGGTGATGACTGTTAACATAATCTCAGCCAGGAATATGCCAGCATTGACACGTTCCCACTGAAAGACGGACCCACAATGAACGCTGTCAAACCACCTGTCCAAGCAGCTTTCTTCACGCAGCCGAACCACTGTTGGCGTGTCCATCTCGCTGCACCGTGTTCACCAGGATAAATGCTTTCTCTGCAACTTTTGCACCGAAGGCTTGGTTTGTGGTCAGTTGTCTGGGCACATCCTTCTTGCTGATCAGTCTCCAGTCCTGAGAGCTTCTCTGCCTACTTACTCCTGCGGTGGGAAGGTCTCAGGTCAACCCTTTCAGGGTGCATTTCATCCGGATGGCGTTTCCCAGCCAGTCGTCCGTCCACCGGCGGGACCAGGGGAGCGCACACCTCAGCTCCTGCCACGTGTGCTTGTTTCGTCGTCTGCCCCGAGTTTAATTTCCCCACCCTGCGTCTCAGGGCCTGAGGTGGACGTCCTCACAGTCTCTGTGTTTAGGACAAGCCTCATGCTGTGCCTAGGCAGCCGGCAGCTACATTTTGCACTGTTTCTACTGGAGCGCAATTGTAGCGGGAAAGAAGTGTTAATTCGCATGCTTCCCACTTACCCTGGAGAAGCTGGGATGGGGACCCAGGCGGGCAGCCTCTCCTGGGCGCAAGGGCTAACCTTCCGTGCACACCCCTCGAGTCAGCACACCTGCTTCCCCGTCCCACCTCCTCTTTACGGGGAGGTGACGCGCTGGGAGGCTGGCCTTGCCCACTCTGCCGGCCAGAGCCCCAAGCTGGCCTGGCGGACACACCCCTCGCTGTCACCGCCATGAGCACGGCTGCAGACGCCTGGGCTGTCCTGCAGAGCATAGCTGCTTTGCTGCTGTCGATTTTTTGCTATTTATCAGTTTCTCTTTGAGAAAAGCATAGAGATGTGTTCTTGTGTGAAGAGGCTGAGTGGAGGCAGTTTCAGCCCAGTTTTCCTGCCCTGGTGTCCAGAGAGGGGACCCAGACTCTGGTGTCCTGTCCTGACGTCCAGGGAGGCTGGTGTCCCATGTGGCCCCTGACCCGGCAGAGCCCGTGAAGCCATGTTCCGAGGGTCCCGTCTCAGCCCCCTGTTCCTCCCCTCGTACCCCCACAGGTCCCTGGGACCCCCTACTTGGGACCCAGCCCCTTCAACAGCCGTCCCTCCTGCCCGTGCCCTCCCCCCAGGGCCGCTGCGAGCTGAGGGCTGGTGCGCGCCTGAGCCAGGCGGCCTCAGCTCTTTGGCCGCGTTTCTGAAAGTCCCCCAGCTCAGCGTGAGATCCTGTCTGAGAAGCGGTCCAGTGACCCCACTTCCACACCGTGACCTCTGCTGTCCTTCCCGCCCTCCACTCGGGGTGGCGCTGGGCTCCCGAGGCAGTCTCCTGGACGCTCCAGTGGGGCCCAGGCCTCTGCCTCCAGCCGCGCTCCACGGAATTTCCAGTTTTGTTCTCTAAACCAAGATGTCAGCTTGAGTCTAAAGCACGTCTCCGTGTTTGAGGAGCGAGCTGGTGCCGCTGGGAGCGGCCCCTGGAGGCTGCCCGGCGCGGGCCCTCTAGGGGACGACCGCTGAGAGGGCACACTTACCCACAGGATGCTCGCCGACCCCAAGTCCTCGCTGCTGCCCGTGGAGGGAGAGGGAGAAAGGCCTTCCTGGCTGGGCCGTGGGAAGCCCCAGGACGTGCGCGCGCCGCCGCAGGACGCCCGCGGGGCTTGCAGAGCAGGTGGGTGCACAGCCGGCCTTCCTGAGGTTTGCAGCCTCGTGGGTGTCTGTCAAGACCCAGGAAGTCATCGGAAGCACTGGGGCTGCGGGCGCATCAGCCTGGCCCTCCTGTGTTTCTGTCTGACGCCAGCTCCACCCCCAGGCACCTTCCCTCTGCCCGGTTCCTTCTCCTACGACGTGCACTCATTGGAGATGCTGATTTATCAAAGTGTTAACCTACTTTTTAAAATGTAGAGGCACATTGGAATCAAGGACACAGAGGGAAAGGACTGGAGGTGCCTTTCATTTGTACGAAAGGCTTCCAGCCCAAGGGTCCCACTGTCTCAAGTGCCTGCTCAAGTGCCTGGAGAGGAGCCAGAAGCCAAAAGCAAGCGGCGACTTTTACAGTGCGCCCTAAGAAAAAGAAACAGTTAAAATCAGCGTGAAAAAATCAGTCGAATCTTGCTTTTCACTACTTTTACCTTGTAAGCATGAAAGACCCCAATGGTGTTATATTTAAAAAGTCACTGCTGTTCCCCGGGGCCTGCCTGGAACTCAGAGCTAGGTGGTGTTTAGAGCTAAAACCATCCCGTCCTTGGAGACAGGGTGGAATCAGCCTCGGCAGCTGCCTGCAAGCCTGGAACCGAGAATGCTGACCCCCTCCCCGCGAGCGAGGAGGGGCCACCAGGGGCCCAAACAGGCCGTTGGAGCGGCCTCGGAGCGGCAGGCAGGCAGGCGCTTCACCAGCCTCCGGGGGCGGCATGCGGCTTCCCGTTGGTCTCGGGCTCACCAAGCCTTCTCTCCCTAGGGCCCGGCCTGTGGACCCCAAGTCCTCCTCGGCCAGTAGGAGGCCCCCCAGCCCTGTGCGGGGCGCGTGTGCTGCTCAGGGGCCGTCCAGCGCCACGTCCACCTGGACACTCGTGGGGCGGAGTGACCGGACCCTCGCATGCCGCCCACTACCTGATCCGGGCAAGCTGGCCGGGCTGGTGAATAAAACCCACCACCTTCCGGCGTCTGGCTCTTTGTAAACACCCCGGATGGGCCCCTCCTGGGGTGGGGCATGAGAATGTATTTACACAGGCAGACTTATGTTTAGTAAACACCCCGGACGGGGCCCCTCCTGGGGGCGGGGCACGAGAAGGTGTTTACAGTTTTACATGCTTATGAACCTGCCCCTCCGCCCCACACGGGCCTCACCGTCTCACTGCATTCGGCTCCCTCTGGCACCCAGCCCTGCCCCTCCTCCGCTGATTCTCTGGGTGCACTGCGAGCCCAGGGCACCTGGACCTGCGTCCCTCCTCCCTCCTGTCCTCCACGGCTGAGGATGGGACAGGGTCAGGGAGTCGTCCAGTCCTCGGAACCTGCCGACGGACTTGGAGTCCAGGCCCCACTTCCCAGCCCCGTCCCCACAGCTCCGGGCGTTCTCTGCCCCTCCGTGTCCCTCCCTCAGCTCGATCATCCTCCAAGGGACCTCCGTGGGCCTGTCGGGGGAGCATCACCCCTGCTCACACAGGGGGCTGGGTGATTCGGCGAGACTGGGCAGGGGTGACAGCTGGGAGGTGGCGCTGGGCTCGGCCCCAGACAGCACCCCCACCCCCCCGCGGGTCCTTCCTTCCCCAGGACACAGGGAGCCTCCCTCCTGGTTAGAACCGGGTGCAGACAAGTGCCTGTGGCCTGCGCCTGTCGGGCTCTGAGACCACGGGACGGTGGGGACGGACAAGACCCTGCAGCTCAGCTCTGCCAGCAAGGAGGCAGCTGGCCGAGAGCGGGGGGTTTGCTCTGCGTGTTAAGGAGCTGCGCTGAGAAGCAGCTGTTACTCTTTGTGACCTGAAAATACCGGCCTCTCGAGGGTCCTAGGTCAGCCTGTCCCGTGTTCCTAAGTCCTTATTGTCGATACAAGAATGACAGCAATTAGACCACCACAGGAGGCCCCCGACCACCCTCCCTTGAGAGGAAGCTGGTCCCTGAGCCACCCGCTCTGTGGGAGGATGGCGCCACCTGCTGGGGGACGGGGGCATCTCTGCCCCTGGCTCTCTGCCCGAGCGCCCCCAGGTGTCCACTGAGAGGACTGCCTCTTTGGGGTCAGTTCAGTCCAGTCGCTCAGTCTGTCTGGCTCTTTGTGACCCCATGGACTGCAGCACGCCAGGAATCCCTCCCTGTCCATCACCAACCCCCGGAGTTTACCCAGACTCATGTCCATTGAGTCGGTGATGCCATCCAGCCACCTCATCCTCTGCCGTCCCCTTCTCCTCCTGCCCCCAGTCCCTCCCAGCATCGGGGTCTTTTCCTATCTGTGCCTCGTTCGCGGGCAGCCTCTGCCTCTCCTGCATCCTCTCCTGGGACTCCAGTGTCCTCACCGTCCCTGTCGGCTGTCACCCTGAGGGGCCAGGTCCCGCTGGGGTCACAGCACAGCGGGCCAGCAAGTCGAGAGGTGAGGTGATGGGGAAGAATAGCAGCTTTACTCAGAAGCCAGCAGACTGAGAGGAAGGTGGGCTGACGTCCTGAAGAACCATCTGAACTTGGGGTGGAATTCAGGCTCGTCTGTACAAGCGATGGGGACGTGGAGGGTTCAGGACTGGGGGCTGAATGTGTGGGGCAGACTCGTAGCGCCCCAGCCTTTGAGGACGCACAGCACGTCCGCGTCCCTCGGCTTCTCCTGAGAGCTGGTCCAAGGTCTCGCAAGCCCTTGAGCTGTAAGCACTTTCCCACGCTTACCTCTGCTTATTCACAAGGCTTCTAGGCTGAAAGCGAACCTCTCCACAATGCGTTCCAGCCATGAAGCGCGTCCCTGAACACAGCAGCGTTCTCTGACTTGGCTCTTGAAGAGCAGGGCTCAAGTGCCGGGAAACAGGCCCAGGGGAACGAGGCGGGCGCCAACCCCTCCATCCCGCCCAGGCCCCTGGGGCCCCACAGGCATGTGCCCACCGTGAGGGCCACCCTGCCAGGTGCCCCAGCCTCGGGACAAAACGCACTTCCCATGCAGGGAATGTTCTCAGAAAGATTCCTGCAGGAGTCAGAGAGTTTATTTCACTGTGAACATTCTCAGAGTTGTCTTTAATCAGTGATGAACTTCAGGAGGCGTCTTACCTGGAGGTCTGAAGACAAGATGAAATACTCGCCAGTGCCCCCTACTGCACGAAGCCTGCCTGCCCCGGCCTCCCCTGCGGGCGAAGGGGACTCTGTGTCCAGGGACCCTCTGCAGTGAGATATACTCAGCTTGGCTGGAACTGAGCTCGAGATGAAAAAAAAAAAAAAAACACAGTAAATACCTAGCAGAATCGAGACTGGGTAGACAGTTGCGTCAAAATCTCCAAGAATGAAAGTGGGGGCTCCCCCAGGGTGGATCCCCGAGTCCATCCACGCACCTCCAAGCCCCACAGGCCCCACCCCCTGCAGCGCCCTCTTCAGAGCCCGTGTCCTGCGTCACGTGGATGCGGCCGAGCCCCGGCTCGTGTCCGTGCTGCTTTGGGAGGATGGAGGCGAGAAAGCGTCCTCAAAGGCAGGGCCGTGGGGCCTGGAAAACCGCAGGGCCACGCATGTTTCAGCCCAGGGTCGGGAGACTTCTGCTACCTACGACTTCTGTTAGAGTTTCGCGTTACTACTTTCGTTGCCAAAGAAATGGGTAGCACTTTCCCTGGTCCCTCAGCTGGTAGAATCCACCTGCAGTGTCGGAGACCTTGGTTTGATTCCTGGGTCGGGAGGTTGCGCTGGAGAAGGGCAACTCTGTCCCAGCTCCCCCAAGGCTGCGCCTCTGGCCCCACGTGGGGGTGGGGAGGCGAGTAGCTTTCTCTAGGGTGGTCGCTCGCCCCCCAAACCCGGCAAGGACTGGGTGGGGGCCGCTGCACGGTGTGGACGGTGCCGGCTCCCCGGTCAGCCCACAGACCCCCAGGCAGGCCTGCTGGGAAGCCGGAGACGGTCCCTCAACACCGGCCCTGCTGCTGCAGCGGAAACCTCAGCTGGGAAACCTATTTTCTTAGCGGGCGGAGGCTCTCCTGGAGACGCTTCCCGCAGACGAAGGAGGCGGGTTCCAGTTTCCGGAACTTGTTTTGGGGCCAGGCCGCGGGGCTTTGATCCAGAGCGCGGAGGGCCCGCCGTGGCGCCGGCAGGCCGCCAGGTGGACCGCGTGCGGCTGCGGCCTCTCCCGGCCCGGCCCGGGTGCGCAGCGATAGGGACCCAGCCCCACGTCGGAGGTGAGCGAGCAGGGTGCGCTAAATGCCACCAGAGAGACGGCGAGCGTGCCCTCCCGGCGCCAGCGGGCAGCCCTGTGGGCATGGCCCTCGTGGGCCGCTGTGCCCTCCGGCCACGGGGGGCACTCTGCCCGCTGGCGGCACCCAGGCGGTCTCCCCACTGGGCCTGTGCTCGGGGGCCCTGCCCTCCCGGCCCGCGTCCACGGCCCGGCCTCCCTGACCGTCGCCATCTGCACTCCCGGGGCGGACGGCAACCTGCGGCCGCTGTCCAGCCGAGGCCTAGGTTTTCAGCAACCTGCATCGGCGCAGCTCACCGTCGGGGGACATGGTACTCTTTGTAAGAAATGCTTCCTTCAGAAGCTTCCATTGCCAGGGCAGACCACAGAAATTCAGAGGAAGGGGAGGAGGCTGAGGCCTCGATGATCTACCGCCAGAAAAGGAAGGCTTGAGGGAAATAGGAGGGTGGGGTGCTGAGCTTGGCAACAGCTCCCATCTTTGCCAGAGAGAACACGAGGCGATTTCTGCAGAGCTTTGCAATGCGTGCCAGCCGGAATCCGTCTTTGCAGATTCATAAATGACTTTCCTCTCATGTTACAGACCCAACCGGGGGCTGAGAGGGTCACTTACATTTGCGGTTGTGTTACTGGACTTTATGAGGAAAATTACCCAGTCTGGTGTCTCAGAGCCGCCCCCCTGCCCCCTACCCCTACGAGCGGGAGTCTGGGGTCCCCGGTCGCCCTCCAGGCTCCACATCGGCCTCCCCTCGGGCCCCAGGCCTCATCAGTGGGGGCAGGGTGAACACCACCGAGGCCTCCGTGCGGTCAGCAGCCCGGCCACCTCACCAGCTGCTTGTGTCCGTCTGTTGCTGCACAGGCTCAGTACAGACAGACAGACGTGATCCACTGGTGCCCGCGGGAACTGGGAAACACAGAACCCCCCGATCGGCCAGGTGTGCAGAGAGGCCCTGGCCGGTGAAGCTTGGGGGTGTCACAGGAAATGAAGTCGAGGGGCCGCTTAAGCGCCACCAAGCGGAGAGCCTGCTTTGGGAGAACAAGCAGAGGGGTTGGATGGGGTGGGGAGAGGAAACTTTTGCAAAAAAGAAAGACTGAAAAATAGAAACAGGGAGCGCCTGGGGTGCCCGTCGGCCCTGTTTGGGGTGAGGAGCCCAGTGCCGGCCTGGCGCGTGGGGTGTGCCAACCACGGCGCTGGGCCTGGGGGCAGCAGAGCCTTTATATGGACGCTCCTGAGGGTCCTGGGAGGAGCGACTCCATCTGGGGCCTGGGAGGTCATTTCAGGGCAGAGAACTTGCTGTTTTATCCCCCGAACTCCAAACTGCAGATCCTCTGGGGAGGGGAACAGGGGGTGCCGGGCTTCACAGGAGCTTCCAGCTGCTCCTGGGAGCTCGGTGCTGAAGGCAGAGAGCAGGTGGGTGGTTGTGGGTCCGGGGCAGACAGCAGCTGGTCCCAGAGCCCTACTCCCCTGCCCGCCGCCGAAGGGACGCTCAGAGCAGCCTGCCTGAGCACCGCCCCCACCTCTGAGCCTGGGTGTCCTGCGTGGGGCCCAGACGCTGCCCCCCCAGTCGCCTCACTCTCAGGCCCAGTGGGACCGCAGTGGGGACGGCGATAATGAACTTGACAAGATGCACTCAG
This sequence comes from Nanger dama, assembly GCA_917880005.1. Classification (NCBI taxonomy): domain Eukaryota; kingdom Metazoa; phylum Chordata; class Mammalia; order Artiodactyla; family Bovidae; genus Nanger; species Nanger dama. The sequence goes on from CAKJTW010000025.1 coordinate 864,494, forward strand.
CCCAGGGCTCCCTGCAGCCAGGACACGGGAGCAGCCCGCGCCCATCCCCAGAGGGACGGGGCGGGGGGGCCGCGCCGGGCACAGGCAGTGGCGCCCATCCCCAGAGGGACGGGGGCGGGGGCCGCGCCGGGCACAGGCAGTGGGGCGTTACTCAGCCATAAAGAAGAGCGGAATGATGCGTTTGCATGGCTGGACCTAGAGATTATCATACCAAGGGAAGGAAGCCAAACAGAGAAGGACAAATATCACATGCCGTCACTTGCATGTAAAATATATTAGGGAAAAAAGGTACAAATGAGTTTATTTGCAAAGTGGAAACAGACTCAGACCAGAGAACACAAGTGTATAGTTAACAGCGGGGAACAGTTGAGGGAGGAATAAGCTTGGAGTTTGGGGTTAAGGCATACACACTATAAACTGGATAAACAAGGCCGTGCTGCGTAGCACGGGGAACTATAGTCCACACCTTGTAAGAACTTACCATGGAAAATAATCAAAAAGGAACATAAACAAATGCACACATAGATATCATATATGAAACCAGATCACTTTGCTGTACTTAGGAAAGCAATACAGTATGGTAAATCAACTACACACCAATATGAAATTGTGAATTACCTGGTGGCAGTGGCAACCTGGGCGTCCTGGCATGAGTCCCTGTGCAGGGGGACCCGGCTCACTGGTGGGCTGGCGGTGGTTTCTCATCTCTTTTCTACAAACATCCAGGACACTGAGCACAAGCTCATTCAAATCTCTCTAAAGTTAGGCTCTGGGCTGTACAAATCCTTCTTGAGAAAATAGAGTTGTCTCCAACTGCCATGCGAACTACTTTTTGTTGGCAGTGTTTAAATCCCCTTTTCTCCAACCCCCAAACTGGAAAAACAATTTTCGTTTGGAAACGCCTGGGCTGACATGGTTGTCGAGACCGATCCTTCCCAGCGCTTGTGGTTTCGCCCAGGGCAGTGCTTCCCGTGGGTGTGGAACGCTGACTGGTTTTGCAGGTTTCCAGCCAAAATGTGTGTGTTTTGAGGCGCTGGGAGGCAGGCGGTCCACCCGGGGGCCTGGAGGCCGCCCGCCCTGCGGCGGCTCCACGGGGAACAGGGAAGCTTCTGGCTCAGCCCAGGGAGCCCAGACCCGCTTCCGCGGCCGTGCCAGGCCCCCGGCCCCTCGGACGCTGGGGAGCGCATGGTCCCTCCGCTCCAGGCGAAATGTCCTCCCGTGGAGCTGGCCAGGCACGGGGTCGGGGGGGCTGTGAACAGAGCCCCAGGCCCAGCAGAGCCGCTCCTTCCGAGGACGCGGGAACCCGGAGACATACAGCCTGACTCAGCTCCTGCATGGAGGGGAGGGGCTGGCAGAGCACACCAGACTCGCAGGACCACCGCCCACTGCCTGGACCACCGCCCCCTGACGGGGCCAGTGGGGTGGGGGTCTGTCAGACTCTGCTGGACCACCGCCCCCTGCCCCCACGTGGCCAGCCGCCTCCCTGCTAGGTCTCCTCCAGGTCCGCAAATCACCTATTTTCTGAGCCTCATTCGTGACCCCAAATCGAGACTCAAGGCCACCGACGGGCATCACAGAGAGTGGTCCGTGCCCATCCTCTGCCCCAGCTGGCTTGGGCACAGGGGCTCCCTCGCCCCTGCTGGGTGCTGTGGTAGTTCTGTGCTCGGGGTGATGTCTCTATTTAAAGTGGCCCAAGCACCGCGTGGCAGGGCGGCCTAGGGGTCCGCAGTCCAGGAGGCAGTGGCGTGCCTCAGGAGCAAACACGCGTCAGCTGAGCGTCCTGCAGGTGCCGGGCTGCTGGCCGAGAGTGCGGCCCCTCGGCCGTCTGCATTAATACAGGGGCCCCTATGCAGAAGCACGGAGGAGGCTGCGCTCCTCTGCCGGCCACGGTGACCTCAGGCTGGCCCTGGGTCAGCTGGAGCAGAGCCATCAGCCTCGGTTTCATCACCTCCCAGCCGGGTCCTGGCCTGAAGGCAGGAGCAGGCCCGTCAGCCCGGAGGGTCTGGGGACACCTGGCCAGCCCCGGGCGGCCAGCCCGCCCTCAGCGGCTCGGAGGGCCTCCGCTTTGTCCTCACCGCCTCCAGCCCTGCGGGCTATCCCCGGGCGTGGCCAGGGCTGGTCCTGCCGCCCTGACGGTCATTCTCAGCTGCGTCTGCAGGGCCAAGGAGAACAAGGGAGGCATGACTGAGCGCTCCAGGCTCAAGGAATCGCACCCCCAGGGGCAGAGCCGGCCGCCAGCCGCTGGGGCCCGTGCACAGCCCTGCAGGCCTCCTGCTGGGTCAGCGTGCTCTGGAGCCGGCCCCGAGCACCCGGCCTTCCTGGCAGTGGTGCCCGCCACAGGGCCCGCCCCCTCGTCTTTGCTTTGGAGGCTCCCATGTGACTCAAACGCCCTCTGTCTTGGTGAGGCTAAGAAGCAGAAACAGCAGCAAAGCACATCCTGGGGACCCGGCCAGCACCCCGCCCAGGGGACTCGGAGACTCTGCCCCTCACACCACGACCCACCCTCCACACCAGGAAGGGGAAGCTGAATGCTTCCAGACAGAGGCCACTTGCCAAGTCAGGGCTGGGCTTGCTTGGCTGGACGAGAACCAGGGAGACAAGGAGCTGAGCCTATGTATCACCTGCGCCAGGTCAGAGGCTCACCCTCAAACAGGTGCCACCCGAACTCTGACCCCCCACCCCCGTCCTGCGGGCTACAGGAAGCAGGCTGCACGCTCCCAGACAGAGGCCTGATGACTCAGTGCAGGTGACCCTACCGACCCGTTCAGGCCCTGAAGGCAACTGGGGCCCTCAGACTGAGCCATACTGTTGCCAAGACAGCTACTGTCAGCACAGAGGAAGCCGTCTGTGTGGCCCAGGCTCACCCGTTCAGCAATACACACAAAAACTATCATTTGTGAACTTTCGACATTTTGAAGTTGCTCAGTTAGCTAATCTGGTGCGGTTACACGTTACAAAAGTAGTATCTTCAAAATGGCATAAAGAAGGCAGAAAAATGGTCTAATAATCAGATTCGAAAATTCTCAAACAACGAACCATTTCTGAGTACCAACTCTATTTATGCAAAAAAAAAGAACAGAGGCTGACCACCTACAAATCACCATCCGGGCCAAGAAGAAGCAGGGTGCCCAGTGCCGTGGGAGATAGGGCGGACACAAACAGAACTGTCCTTATTTAAAAAAAAAAAAAAAGATTGGATGTGTAGAAAATCTAAAACCTAAGAAAAATGTGTAAAACCTTTGGAAAAGACCATAAATCCTTGCCAAAGCCTATTAAAGGAGCCTTTAAAAAATGTAGGAATATGTCATGTTTATGAATGGGAGGATTCAGTGTTTATAAAGTCAACTGAACTGAGACTGAATTCTAGATTCAATGCGATACCAACCCTAACCCCTGCAGGGAGTCAACAGGCTGAAACCAGAATACGCTGGGAAAGGCCAGGGCCCCGTGGACATGGAGGGTCCTGCAGAAGAGACTCAGTTGGGTCACTTCCGCCCAGGCGTCGAGAAGATGCTCACACCCCTGCACCAGCTCCGACAGCAGGCACGGGCGCAGGCTGCAGCGGAGACGCGGCACAGACCCGAAACACTCCCGCAGGGGCAGCCCCCCATCGGCGCGGCCGCTGTGTGGTGGGGAAGGAGGGTCCTCTCCATGGGACACGGGCCCTGCCACCAGGACGGCACAGCAGAGAGGGGGACTCGCTGCCCCGCTGCAGAGGCTCCAGTCTGTGAGACAGCATGACTCTAGCTTAGCTTCCTGCTGCCCGGATGCGCGCGTGGCCTTCCCTGGTGGCTCAGCTGGCAAAGAGTCCGCCTGCAGTGAGGGAGGCCTGGGTTCGATCCCTGGGTTGGGAAGACCCCCTGGAGAAGGGAAAGGCTACCCGCTCTAGTATTCTGGCCTGGAGAATTCCATGGACTGTACAGTCCATGGGGTCACAGAAGTCACACACGCCTGAGTGGCTTTGACTTTGCTGATGCGCTCTTACTAGGAACCCGGCGGGCAGGCCCAGTCACCAGCGTACAGGCATGAACCAGGGAGACATGCTGGCGGATGTGAGTGTGAAGGGCACTGATGGAGCCGAGCTGGGGCCAGAAGAAGGCCCTCTGGATCCGAAGGTCGGGGGCAGGTCGAGCTGAGGTGCGTGAGATGCCCGGGACCCACTACGCTGGCCCATCGTCCAGGCGCAGGCAGAGGCCACGGCCAGCTCAACTTTCCGTCGCAGAAGCAGGCAGACGCCCCGAGTGCAGGGCAGGCTGCTGAAAGGAGACGCCCTTGGGCAGGGCTTCCAGGCCACCGAGAAGGTCGCCGAGCTGAGCGCCGGGCAAGCAGAGGTCCCGGAAGGTGTTCAGGGGAGACTGGAGATCCAACCGGGCCTCTGCCCAGCACAGGGGCTGCTGCCTGGGATGCTGGGGGCCGCTCTGAGCCGGGTGGGACGGCGGGCACCTCCCCCACAAGATGTCCTTGTCGTCTGAGGCATCGACCAGTTTCCAAGTTCAGAACCGCTGCGCTGCCATCTTGGACGGAGCGGACAGGGGCGAGAGAGGGGCGGGGGTGGAGGCGGGGCCAGCAGGGCAGCGGGCCTGAAATCCACGGACTGATGCTAGGCGTGTGGAACAAGGACTCTGCCGGCCTGCCCCAAGTGGACATGCATCCGTCCGGCAGTCAGTTCTCCCACTGCAGAGAGTTCAGGATGCGGGGTGAGGACCCAGCAAACACAGCCCTGGGACGCCGGCCGCTGTGGCTGGATCAGCATCTCTCGTGGCTCTGTGTCCTGGGAATGGGAATCCCTGCAGGATGAAGCCTCGGGCTGGGGCGGCAGGTGGACCAGAAGGCTGGAGAGGGGTTGGTTAGGAGCTTCCGTCTGCTGAGATGAAAGCCCCAGGCAAGGTCATGCCCAGGTAGCTAGTGCCAGCGGCGCTGGGACTACTCTTCAGCGCCAACAGCTCCAACTCCAGCCAAACCCCAGCGACGCCCCCAGAGCCCCGGCACGCAGCCTCCTGATGGAACTGCACTGCAGGTCCAGTGGCCCCGGCTGGGAGATGCCAGAAGCCTGCGTGGGCCTGAAGCCATTGCTCCCGGTTTATGGACAATCCAGGTTGCTAATGGTTTCCTGTGCACCAGTGATCACAAGAATGCCAGGAAGCCAGTTTCCCATGAGGGCACCACGGGCAAATCTGCAGGAAACACATTGAGTTTCGTAAGATCCACTGACCGCTGCCCTGAGATGAGAAACCCCAGTGGAGCGCGAGGTGACCGATGGCTGCCAGCTGTCCCGAGAGCACATGCCTGATCACGCTGGGTTTCCTGCCAAGGACCTCGGCTCCCTTATAGTTAAAGGTGCGGTTTGCCCGTGCAGCACTCCCGAACACGGCCGTGATGACAGCTAGCACCCCGGCTCTGACTGTGGCCCGCATGCCCACCCCTTCCCAAAGACCCCCTATTGCTGGAGGGTGGCTTGCTCCCCAGGAGGGGTTTTGCACGTGAGGGACCGTGTCCTTAGCCCACAGGGGCAGCCCGGTGGAGGGCACTGCCCCAGGCCACCCGATCACAGCCGTTTCCCAGGCAGTGAAACAGGGCCTGGTGAAGGGGACGGAGCTCATCTTTCTGGGGGAGCTGATGATGGGACCTTGGAGGCCACCGAGATCCACGTCTTCTGCTGAGCGTCAGGGCAGCTGTGAGAGGACGCAGAGAGGAGCTCGCCCACGGCCAGCCTCCCTGAGGGCACTCGCTTTCCCATGGGCATCCCAGGGAAGCTCATGTCCCCTCCGTGGGCCGAGCTACACGTTCATCATTGGCAATGAGATCCTGACGGCTCTAGGGTGTAATGGTGGGACTCCACGTACTCCTGCATTTCAGCCAGAGAGTGTCAGCTCAGCCTCTGAAACATCTCCTGGCGTCAACAAGACTCTGTGTCTGTCTCCAGGGGTGGAAGCGAAGAGGAAACCCACACCCAGTGACGTCTCACTGCACAAGGAAGGCACTCTTTGTCTTGTTTCACATGAAGAGAAAGGGAACCTGGAGAGGTCAGGCCAGGCCAAAGGAGGCAGGTGGAATGGAGGCATCAGGAGGATGACGCAGAGCAGGCTGGCTTCCGCCCAGCACACTGACTCTCGTAATGAACAGGAAGGAAATCAAAGAAGCTCTCAGAGCCCAGAGATGCAAGGGTGATGTTTGAGACCCCCTTGAGGAGTTGTTTAGTCGCTCAGCCGTGTCTGTCTCTCTGTGACCCCATGGGCTGTAGCCCCGCAGGCCTCCTCTGTCGATGGGATTCCCCAGGCAAGACTCCTGGAGTGGGTCACCACTTCCTTCTCCAGGGGCTCTTCCTGACCCAGGAACTGAGGCCATGTTTCCTGCACTGAGCCATCAGGGAAGTCCTTGAAATACCCGAACCACAGGTGACGCTTAGCTCGCCCCCCAAGAGCCGGCCTCCTTCCTGTTCTCTGACCCCACGAGGCTGCAGCGGTGCTGGCCTCGTGAGTCACAGGGCGGAGAAGGGCCCAGAGGCCGAGAGCACCTGGGCTCCCGGGCCCCGCAGGGTCTCACCAGGGGTCGGGAAGCGGTCGGACCGCTTCTGGGTGGTCCGCAGAGCTGGACCAGACCGAGACCCGGACGGACACGCTCCCCATGGTCCCCACGTGCTGACCCGGTCCGGCTGCCTCCCCAGCTCCCACGGATCTGCAGCTCTGGAGCCCTTGTGCTCCAGAGAGCCAGCCGAGGGCCTGACTCCAGGGGTTGCGCCTGGTCGTCCAGTGGGTAGACTGGAGTTTAGAGTGGACACGTTGTAAGATTTAGAGAAGAAAATGAAGTTTCTAGGGCTTTTCCTGGACCTGAAAACAGAATGTTTAAGGAGAACGGATAGTGGGGCTGATTCAACTCATTCTTAGGAAAATCAGAGGAGGCCCTGCAAGACCTCCCTGGGGCCTCTCTCCTCTGGGGCTCCGTCTCTGTAGCCAGCAGGAAGCACATTTCTCGTCTGCTTAGCAAGGGGCAGCAGTCTGCCCCTCTCAAGGAGGGCTGCTGGCACCACGGCACAAGGCGGAAGGGAACCATCCCCCAGGGGCCAGGATGGCAGCGCCGTGACCAGAGGGGGTGCCACGGCCACGCGGTGGCTGGCAGCGGGACCCCTGCTCCCCGCACCCAGGCCCGTGGCTTCTAAGCCTGTCCAGCAGCCTCGCCCTCTCATATCTCATCTTCAGATGCGTTATTTGCAAAAATAAGATCGTTGTGCTCAGCCTCCCGGTGAAGATCTTCACCCTGAAGAGCACCGGAGCTGCTGCTGCTGAAACATGAAGATCAGAGTCAGCAGTGGCCCCGTAAGTTCAGTTTTTATTTTATGGAGAGGTAGGTCAGGAAGGTCCCCTGGAGGAGGGCATAGCAACCGCCTGCAGTGTCCTTGCCTAGAGGATCCCATGGACAGAGGAGCCTGGCGGGCTCGAGTCCACGGGGTTGCAGAGTTGGACACGACGGAAGCAGCTCAGCGTGCAGCGCGTGTAGCTGATTTGCGTACTTGTGTGTGGCAAAGTGATCCAATTATGCACAGTGTTTAGGCCTCCTAACCCAGTCAGCAGCCTCATCGTCTCGCACACAGGGCATCTCGGCCGTTTTCCGATGTTGCAGCGTACTGAGTAGGGCTCCCTGTGTTACCCTGCAGGTCGTTAGTGGTCTGCTCCACATACAGCAGTGCGTGCGTGCTAATCCCGGGCTTCCCCTCCCCACAGCCGCTCTCTGCAACCGTGAGCTTATTCTCTGTGTCGTTGGTGAGTCTGTTTTCTCTTTTTGTAAGTCAGTCCACTTGCACCATTGCCAGATTCCACATCTAAAGGACATCGTAGGATATTTGTCTTTGTCTGACTCGCTTCTCTGAGGACGATCACCTCTAGGCCCATCTTTGTTGTGGCCAATGGCACGGTCTCTCTCTTTCTTACCGCTGGGGAGCGGTCCACAGTGTATCCGGGGGAGTGGTCCACAGTGTATCTGTGCCAAGTAGGAATCCGTGGAGACAGAGGGAGGGGTCCCTAAGGAGTCTGTGACTGGCCGGGACGTAAGAGCTCGGGAAAGACACGTGGCGGGTGGAGGGCAGCCGCGCGGAGCACTTTTCCGGAGGGGCCAGTTGCCAGGGTCTCAGGTGGGGGCAGAGGAGGGTGCAGGGTCACGGGAAGAGCTCAGGGAATGAGGATGTGGACAAGGGCAGACGCAAGCGCAGGGCGACGGTGTGGCGGGGGAGGGCCCGGGACTCCGTCCCACGGGGGAGGAGCCTGGGGCGGACGCTGCGGCCAGGAGTGCCCCCCCCGCCCGGCGAGAGCTGGGGTCCGCTGTCGGCCTCCCGTTTCCAGTTACTCTGGGTCAGACGAGGCGATTTCTTCATTAAAACTCTGTTGCCTTTCAGTTCAAGCAGCCTCTGAAATATTTCAGCATCCTCTCCCTTTCCTGTTTGCAGGAAAACACGAGTCAGCGCTGACTGCTATTTTAAGAATGGGGGTACAAGGGTAAGTCTCTAAGCCCAGAGGCTCCAGGAGCATGGCTGGGCATACTCGGTGAGAGAGGAGCCACACTCACGCGCGTCAGAGCCACACACTCGGTGAGAGAGGGCCACACTCATGCGCGTATCAGAGCCACACACTTGGTGAGAGAGGAGCCACACTCAGGCGTGTGTCAGAGCCACACACTCGGTGAGAGAGGAGCCACACTCACGCGCGTGTCAGAGCCACACACACACGTGTCAGAGTCACACTCACGCTCATGTCAGAGCCACACACTCGGTGAGAGAGGAGCCACACTCACACGCGTGTCAGAGCCACACTCACACGCATGTCAGAGCCATACACTCGGTGAGAGAGGAGCCACACTCACACGTGTGTCAGAGCCATACACTCGGTGAGAGAGGAGCCACGCTGACGCGCGCGTGTCAGAGCCACGCTCACACGTGTGTCAGAGCCTGGGCCGTGCCAGGCACTCGGCCTGAACCCCCGCTGTCTGCACAGCAGGAGCAGGTGGTGTGGAACTGAACCATGTATATAAACGGCCTGGGCACAGAGTCCTGGTGAGCTAATAGAAACGTAGCTACAACTACAGTCGAGCACAAGTCAGAAGGCACATCTCAAGCATCCAGCCTCCCGAAATTAGAGAACTGCGGTGTCTGCGGAGCACGCAGGGGACCTGGGGCCTCTGGCGGAGCCTGGCAGGAAGTCGATTAGCGTGCGTGCTCAGAGTCCCCAGGGCTGCAGGAATGCAGAGCTCTGGCCTCAGCGTCACAAGAAGCGGGTCTGAGTCTCGGGTCCCCAGTTCCCAGCATCTGTGTGTCAGGGGTCTCGGGCACAGAGGGCGACCCAGCCTGGCGGAGACGCTCCGTGGACAAGAGGCCAGGGTGGTGCCACATCCCGGGCCCTCTGACTCCACTGACACTGGAGCACGTTCACAAGGAATGATGGCCCTGGCTGTCCTCTGAGCTAATTTCTGGTGCCGTAATTTCTAAAGAGCACAAACAGCAGCGTTTTCCAGGAACTTCCCGTGAGAACAGCTGCAAACTACGCCACCCAGAAGAGGCTCCGCCCGTGACTCCCGCTCTGTTCTGCTCAAGGGGCAGGACGGACGTGGGCCAGACACGGGACAGGACAGACACGGGACAGAGGACGCAGCGACAGGAGGGTGGCTCTGTGCTGGGGGCGAGGGTGCCGGGAAAGCGGGGGGTGCGGCTGTCTCACGGTTCCGAAACGTGGGGCTTCCATCCAAACCCATGACTGAGCGATTCGGCTTCGGTAAAACATATCCAGCAGGACCTTATCTATGAAGCCTGAAGTGATGCTCGGTGTGCAAAAGGGAGCGTACAGTGGAGATCACACGACCCCACACCCTCTCCTTCCCCAAACCTCCAGGACCGGGAAGCCACCCGGGGCTCACGCTTCCACCCTCGGACTGTCCGTGCCAGCAGCAAAGGACGCTCTACCCCCAGCGACGCCGCAGGCCCACAGAGCAGCTGTTTCTGCCAGACAGGCTTCCTGGCAGCGGTGGCTGGGCCAGCACTGGGCTGACGGTCAGACTCACAAAGGGGCAAACCTCGACTCCAAGGCCATTCTTAAGTTAGAGCGCCAAGCAGAGCTATTTGGGGAACGGCCCTGAGACCCAGCTGGGCTTCCTGTCTCTGAACAAAAAACTTGAGACGCTGAAGGAGAAAGTAAGACTGAGTCATTTTTAACAAATTTCACAGACATTTAACTAGGCACCTCTGGAGTTTCTGGAACCTTCCAAACTCAAACATGTGACCTCATCGTCAATGTTCAACGTTTGGGTTTGAGAGTATGTTACCATAAGGTGGAGAATCCACAAGATTTTGAGCGGAAGGCTTAACACTCCACACCTGCAGAAGCAAGAGCATGTCTGCCCAAGGCCGTCACAGGAGCTGCGTACAAGAATCAGGATGGTCCCCAAAGGGGCGCCCGCAAAAAGAGGGAACATTTTCTGAGAGGAGCTGATGGGGCAGGACGGACACAGGGCAGGACAGGACAGACATGGGACAGACACGGGACAGGATGGACACAGGGCAGGACAGACACGGGACAGGATGGACACGGGACAGGACGGACATGAGATAGACACTGGACAGCACAGACATGGGACAGGACACGACAGACATGGGACAGGACGGACACGGGGCAGGACAGACATGGGACAGGACGGACACGGGGCAGGATGGACATGGGACAGGACAGGACAGACATGGGACAGGATGGACACGGGCCAGGACAGGACGGACATGAGACAGACACAGGACAGCACAGACATGGGACAGGACAGGACAGACATGGGACAGGACGGACATGAGACAGACATGGGACAGCACAGACATGGGACAGGGCAGGACGGACACGGGGCAGACACGGGACAGGACAGAGGGCAGGCTCGGGATGGGCTGCAGGGACCCAGGTGGGCTCAGATCTGGGTCCCCGGGCTCTTTCCCAGAGAGGTGGGCCTGGTGCCCACGCTCCCGCCTCCTGACTGGGCAGGAGGTCCTCTGCAATTACAGGTCGACCTGTGCCACTGTTGAAGCCAGGGCTCCCACTGTCCATGGTGGGGATTCCAGGAGTCCAGGGCTCTGGCAACTTTGGGGAGACCCACCCCAATCACTGTCCTGCTCCCTCATTTCCTGTCTCAAAGGTCCTGGGGTCCCGTGGCTACAGCTGCGGGAGGTGATGAGGGGGTAAAACCAGAAAAACCTCAGGTGCCTTCCTGAAACTTTGTCAGAAAATACTTTTTTGCCCCTAATTACATTAAAAATGCATGTGATTCACTAAGCACATGAAAGAATCTTCTGGCAAACAGAGCGCAGACATTCATGCCACTGCCGCGTGCTCACTCCAGTCACGGTCGACTCCGTGTGACCCCGTGGCCTGCTGCCCGCCAGCCTCCTCTGCCCAAGGGATTCTCCAGGCAAGAACACGGAGTGGGTTGCCACGCCCTCCTCAGGGGATCTTCCTGACCCAGGATCAGACCTGTGTCTCCTGCACTGGCCGGCAGGTTCTTTACCACTGAGACACCTGGGAAGCCCCGTTTATGGCCCTGAGCACACGTTTTTCCCCACGGGAAACAGTTGCAAATATTTAAAGAAGGCACTAGGAATGTTTCCTGGAGAAGGTAAGGGCACCCCACTCCAGTACTCTTGCCTGGCAAATCCCATGGACAGAGGAGCCTGGTGGGCTGCAGTCCATGGGGTCACTAAGAGTCAGACATGACGGAGCGACTTTACTTTCACTTTTCACTTTCATGCATTGGAGAAGGAAATGGCAGCCCACTCCAGTGTTCTTGCCTGGAGAATCCCAGGGACGGGGAAGCCTGGTGGGCTGCTGCCTCTGGGGTCGCACACAGTCGGACACGACTGGAGTGACTTAGCAGCAGCAGCCCCAGGAGTGTTTCCATACATCCTCCTTTCTCTTTAAATGAAGACCTTATATTTTAAAAGAGATGTTAGGCTTACAAGAAAATTGAAAGTACAGAGATGTCCCTGCTCCCCAGTTGTTGAAATTGCTTAAATCTGAAAAATCTTTCTAATGACTTCAGATTTTTATTATGAAATAAAATATGCAAAAAATACCTATAAGCCAATTAACAGCTTAATACATTATTATAAAGAACTCATGAAAACCACCAAGATCAGGAACTTAGATGTCATAATCATCTCAAAGATGAAAAAAAGGGCTTTCCTAGTGGCTCAGATGGTAAAGAAGCTGCCTGCAATGCAGGAGACACAGACTCGATTCCTGGGTTGGGACGATCTCCTGGAGAAGGGAATGGCAACCCACTCCAGTATTCTGGCCTGGAGACTCCCACGGACGGAGGAGCCTGGCGGGCCGCAGTCCACGGGGTCCAAAGAGCCGAGCAGGACTGAATGACCAACACTTTCACTTTTGCACTCTGTCATCTCAAGAGCCCTCCATGTGCCTCTTTTCAATTTCCGCCTAATTTAATCTCCCTGTTGGCGTTTTTACATCAGTCTCTCGCCTTACTTTCTAAAGCGAGATGCGAATGACTCTTGCCGGTTTTACAGCATCCGTATTCTTTTCATTAAAATGGCATATGGCGCTCAGCTCCGTGTCGACCGCTGGCCAGGCAGGGGCTGACCTGCCTCCTGGTGACTGCTGGGCTGCGGCGGCAGAGCTCAGGTGGGCCAGTGAGCTGACCCCTCCCCCCTCGGGCACCATCCTCGGGCTGAGGCAGCTTCCAGGCGAGCAGCATTGACCATGAAACCCAGGTGCCCGGGGGCCGGGCCGTGCCCACCGCTGGGGTTGCTCAGAACCTGCCGGAAGGTGGCTCTTCCCCTCACCCCCAGCTCAGGTGGCTGCCCTTCCATGGCCAGCCCCCCGTCCAGGGCTGGTCAGCGTGACAGCACGTGACCAGCACGGGGCTGGTCTCAGCGAAGTGGGGGTACGTCCGGCCAGCCAGGCTCCAGGCCCACAGCCTAGCCCCCACGTTCCCCTCAGCCAGCGTCTCTGTCGACCTTTGCCCACACACCCTTCTGCAGCCGCCCCCCACCCGGGTCTCGGGGCTCCGGCTCCCTGCGATCCTGAAACACCCAAGCGCACGTGCGGGAAGTGTCTTCACCTCACACAGAAATGTCACGTGACATCTGTCACTGGAACAAAGAGCTGAGTCCTCCTCTCTACCCCCCTCCAGGACCCACAAGACCCCCAGGAGACCATCAGTGACGTGGACTCAGCCGACCGTGAAAGCTCGAGGGTCTTGTTACAAGCTCTGAAAGGTTTGGCAACTTTAAAAAATTCAATCCTTAATCTTCCCCTGATCTATTTTTTTTCTGATAGTATTTCCATGAACAGTCATGGTGCTCCTGCAAAGACCCCTCATATGACTTCCAGGTCCCTTCAGGACCCCATCCCGTATCCTGCCTGGGCCCAGGGCCCCACAGGCGGCACAGCTGTGCACAGCATTTCTGGCCACAGAGCCAGAAACGTCGGGGGGGTGGGGCGGGGGCTGCAGCCTTCTCCTGGGAGCTCACCCGACCCGCCCGAGACTCTCAACAAGGTGGCCAGCTCGGTCCCCAGGACAGCACCCAGCCACGGGGAAGAGGGACGAGTCCTCTTCGAGTGTCCCCGAGTTGCCCTTCCCCTTTCCTGTCTCTCTGAAGGGCCCAGCCCCTCGGGGACCCGCCTCCCGATCGGCTCATGAAAGGAAGACCCGTGCTCTATTTGGGAACGTGGCCCGTTTATTGGAACTGAAAGGCATTGTCACATAGTGCAAACGTCTCCTTGGTGACGGGCTGATTACAGTGATCAGGGGAAAGGCACTTGCAAACATCTGGCTGGAAGGGCCAGGGGTATATACACACGGGTCCTCTGCGGGGCCGCTGCAGGGCGCAGCACCCCCCACCCCCCACAGCGGCAGAGCTTTCCGGTGACTCAGACGGCCGCCCGGCGGGCAGGACAAAGCCAGCCCAGTCCCCACGCCCTCTGCACGAGGGCGCCTTCACACTCCACGCGCTCCAGAATGTGGGATCTCATACCTGAGCAACTTACATAATCATCTACCTCAGACAAAGTGAACCATTTCCTGTCTGCAGAGATGGGTGCCAAGGTCTGATTATTTACCTAGTCTGTCCTGCTATGTGGAGAGAAGCCCTGTGCCCGGGAATCCTGGAGCTTGTACTGATCCGATCACCAGTGATGTGCGCTCAGAAGTCCAGCCGACCGTGTGCAGAGCCACCGCTCGCCTCCCGGCTGGAATGTGACCCAGCAGGCACTGGGGTCTCCTGCTGCGGAGAGGAGGAGGGCTGGGCTGGAACCAGGCTTTTCAGCGCCTGGCACCTGCTGGACGCCTCCTGGACACCTGCCTCCTCTCCCCCGTGCCTGTAACGGGCTGCACACGGTGCCACCAGCTCCAGACTCGCCCACATGGACCAAGGCGGCCGGGTCCCAGAGGGTCTCCCGTGTGGCTGGCGCTGGACACTCAGGTCTGAGAACCGAGAGGGAGACCCAGGGACCTGTTTCTCAGAACACAGACCACTTTGCATTTGGAACCAAACAGGAGGTTCTGGTCGGGTAAAAAGACAGAGGCCATGAGGTATGAAAGTTGTTTCTCACTGAATCCTACGAGAACTTGAGCGGGGCGGACGTGCTGTTTTTGCTGTATCTAAAGCTAAAACATGGGTGAGATTTCATCCGACATCACACGCGGCGGGCATACGAATGAGGTATAGGGACCGGCTGCTTTCCTTGAACGCACTCTCACAACCTGAAGTCAGAAAGTCCCCGACACTCGCGTTCCTCCAGTCGTCGGAACAGTGATGGAGAGGGTGGTGGCTTGTCCGTGGACGCTGGCGGGCGAAGCTGGGCGGCCGTGGGCGATGCTGGTGGAGACGGGCATCGTCCCGCCTGGTCCACACCCAGCGCCGTGTGTGCCGGTCACGGGGAGCTCAGCGGCTTCTCCCGGCGGGGGCTGCGGAGCTGCAGCGGCCGGGGCGGGGCGCGGGGGGCTTGCGCTGCCGCCACACGTCCGTGCAGACTGTTTGCCAGGGACGGATTTTCTTTCCAAATCCTGCATCCCTCCTCTGCCGGCTCCGCTCTGCACGCTCCTGGCGCCAGGACCAGTGGCACTAACTTTCAGTTGAGAAGAAACGGTGATACTCGGTGAAATCAATCAGGAGCCTAAATGATTGAACTGTGCAATTTAATAGTAGCACCAATTTTTCATTTAAAAAAATTAAATAGGAACCTGAGAAAGCTCAACATGGAGTCAGGACACGTGTCTGCCCCGTGGTCTGCTGGCGGCGCTCAGGCTGGGGTTTCCCCAGCCGTGGCCCCCCGCACCCCAGCCTCGCCGCCTGCGCGTCCTCGCTCAGGGGGCCGGGACAAGCTGCGGGCTCGCGCCTGGGGGCTGGGACAAGCTGCGGGCTCGCGCCGGGGGGCCAGGACAAGCTCCGAGCTCACAGGCGCTCAGGGCTGCGTCCCGTGGAGTCTCCCGGGCACACGGGACAGCAGGCCCCGCCCGACCCTGGCAGGTGCTGGGCAGTCAGCCGGCTGGCAAGTCTCCACGAAGCAGGTGACCTGCCCATCCTGGAGGGAGAGCACGGGCGGTCAGCCTGGGGAGCCGCCCGGGTGTGCCCGGCCCGCTGGGCTGGCCTCCTGGGGGGATTCTGGGGTTAAAGGGAGGCTGACTCCCCTCCACAGCGGACACCCCGCTCCTTCCAGAGGCTCCCTGCTGCCCCCAGCTGTCAGCCTTGCCCTGGGGGCCCTGGGATCACATCCCTGCATGCTGAGCAGGCTGGGTACAGAGGAGCTGGGCGGCAGGTCTGTGTCCAGACCAGACAACAGCAGGGACCCCAGACTGCTGCTCTGCCCGCCCAGGGGACAGACCCGTTCCAGCTGGCTCCCAACTCTACCCCAAAGTCTCTTGTGGGCTGGGCTGCTGCCAGGCCTGCCTCCGAGGCCCCCGCTGCCTGCTCTGTCCACTCACTCTGAGACAGTCAGCTGCCCCTCCCTCGCCTGTGTGGACACTCCTATGCTGACTAGGCTCAGCGGGGGGCCCCTACGGTTCTGGGGGAGAGCTTGCCAACCTTCACATACGGTTCTATAGGGAAAGCCCATTAACCTTCATGTACAGTTCTGGGGGGAGAGCCCAACCTTTACGTATGGTTTTGGGGGAAAGCCCATCAACCTTCACGTATGGTTCTGGGGGAGAGCCCCAGATCCCTAGGGAAGAAAGAGGGGACCCCGCAGCTGAGAGCTCCGACCCCGGGGCCTGCCCGGGCGCACACTCACGCGGCATTCACAAGCGGTGCAGGGATCCCGCGTCCACTCCAGCCCCGTCCGCATGCGAGCTGCCGTCTGCGTCCACGCAGTCTGTGCTGAGCCGAGACTCGAGTTTCTTTATCTGCAGCAAAGCAGACGCGCAGGTGCTCGGACACAGTTCAGCGGCCCCTCCCCGCTCCACCACTCAAGATAACGTCTCAGGACAGAGAGAGATCCCAAACCCGAGAGAGACAACAGGGCTGAGAAAGACCCCAAACCCGAGAGAGGCGATGGGGCTGAGAGAGATGACGGGGCTGAGAGAGGCGAGCGGGGCTGAGAGAGCCCCCAAAGCCCCCTTCCCGGAGCTTCAAGCACATCCCAAACCTGCATGACAACTGCCTGACGACCCCCACCACCCCAGTGTCTGAGGCCAGAAGTGCCTGGGCTAGAAATGCGTCCAGTGGTGCGTAAAGAGGAGGAGAGGACCCTCGGACAGGAGCAAAGAGGAGGCTGATGCCGGACTGGGCAACAGAAACGTTCTCAGCGGCTTCTCAAAGCCGTGCTGGGCTGGGCCCACTCCAGAGCCCGACGGCACACGCCCTGCTGGGGGCGGTGCTGAGGCTGGTGGAGGCTGGAGGCCCTTGGGCCCTGGTCGTGACAATCCGAGAGCCCTGGCCCGGCTCCGCCGGGCACCTGAGAAGGAGAACCCCCACCCCGCCCCGACCACTGAGTCTACGTCCAGGAGTGGCGCTGGGGGGCTCTCGCTGCCCTGCCTGTCTCCTTCCTTCCTCGGGCAGCCTGACCCATCTGAGCAGAGTGGTCTGACCCCCCACCCTGCCCTCCGCCCCTTCTCAGGGGTTGGGAGTCCAGCCACCTGGACGCAGGCACCAACCCACGGTGGGTGCACCCCCACGGCTGGGCCCTCGGGATGCTCCGTGCCATTGGCTCAGGGCCTGCGAGGGTTTGTGTCTCCGGCTCCAGGAGCTGGGGAGCTTCCCGCCCAGGCCCCGACCCTGCAGGGTGCTGAGCTGGGCTGCGCCCGCCCTGACCCCCCCTCCAGACTGTGGCCAGCTCAGCCCAGCACCCAGGGCTCCCTGGGCAGAGGAAACGCTGCAGGGCAGACACACAGCGGGTGCGGAGGGGCCAGCAGGCCTCTACTAGGGGCTGAACAGAAGATGCCGTGTCCCCCGAGCTGAGGACCGAGGCTCCCAGAGGCGGGAGGGGCCTCCAGCATCCAAAACCTCCTCAGCACGACCTGAGATGTGCAGACTCCTCAGCCTGACGCCTCACCTCCCCCACTCCCACTACAGGAACACAGGCAGAGACCCTCGTGTATGCCCGGGGTGGGGTGGGGCATCACTCTCTGCAGACCTCGGGATGGGCCCAAGACCCGCCTGGGGATGTGTAGCTGCCCCCTAACCCGCCATCCAAGGGGACCTGACCTCCCTCCGTCAAACCCCGCACTTCTGGGAGCAGGGGGCCTAGCCGCCATCCCTGGAGGGGCAGGTCTGGGCAGGACTTGAGGCTCAAATTCTGCGTGGCCCTGCCCTTGAGCTGCTCATGGTGTGTGGGCTCTGTGGCCACTCTTCCCAGCATCCTAGGGGACCCTGTGCCCCTTCTCATGCTGAGGACCCCCAGTATTGTAAGCCCAAGCGCAGCTCCGTGAGGCCTGGCTGGAGCTAGGCCGAAAGCAGAGAGAGAAACGCGGCCTCGCCGAGGCTCCAGGCCGGGGACGAAGGGCTGCCCGAACACTCTCTCCTCACAGCCAGAGAGGGAGACATGCAGGCCGGGGGGCCGGGGGAGCCGCCCACCTGCTTCCTGAGGTCCGAGATGGTCTTCTGCATCTCCAGGACAAACTCCCGGAAGTCGCTGGTCCCTGGCCCTTGCGGCTGCTCCAAGGAGGGGTCTGTGGTGTTACTGGGAGGTGCCGGGGCTTCCCGGCTCTGCTCAGAGAGGCAAGGGGCGCTCAGGGATGGAGCCGCTGGCGTGGGCTCCCAGGCTGCAGCACAAGGCACGTGGACGGGCAGACGCACGGGGCACCCTGCACGCCCGAGGGCCAGCCGGGCTCAGGTGTACCTTGGCACAGTTGTCCCGGGCCCCGTCTCCCTGGCTGGCTCATCCTCCTGGTAGCTGAACTCAAGAGACCGCCTGCCTCGGAAGTGGTAGGAGAAGGCGTTGAACTGGCCCCGGGTTCTGCAGTCTGTGAGCAAAATGCACACACGTCAGGGTCGGCGACTCTCACCTAGGACTCGAGGAAGTCTGGGCAAGAACCGTCCCTCCTTGAAGGACACAAGAGGCGCTCACGCCACAGGGGCGGAGGCACCCTGCATTCAGCTCCAGGCTGCCCTGAGTGAGGGCATGGAGCCTTGGCCCCTATGCTCCCCGGGACAGCCCAGCCCCCGAGTGGGGCACACACCTGCCGTCCTGCCCGACTCAGGAGACTTTATTTCAGTAATTTCTATGATTATTTCAAAACAGCACACAGGAGTGGATTCCTCTCTATGACTCATCAGCCCACAGAGAAGCTGAAATTCATCACTTTGATCCAAAGAAAAACATGTTCCCAGATGGAGCTTCTTGGGCTTCCCACATGTGCTACTTCCACACTTGGATTAAACAAAAACACGACTGAGACGCAGCTCAAGGCTGTGTCCAGCAGCCCTCTCGTCTTCGGGGAAGAGAAGCGCCAACGGCAGTCGACATTTGGCCTTGGAAACTGAACTCTTTCTTTCCTGCCACTTTTAGTATGACTTTTGGGCTAAAAGAAAAACCGATAAAGCTCCTGAAGCACCTCTTTTAAGCTGTGTCACCACAGGGCTGTGGCTTCGATAGCTAAGAGGAGAGGAATCCAGAAGAGAGGAGGTCAGAGCTACGCCAAGTACCTACATCTCTGCCGTCCGCTGAAGAGGCTTGGGGATGGACAGAGGACAAGTCTGGATCAGGGTTCAGGCTCTCGGAGGACTTGGGTTTGGGGAAAAAAACAGCAACCTGAATTTGTCCCTTCCTCGATAGCTACAAAGAACTGGCTGTATCTAAAAGAACTGGCTTTTCCCTATGATTTTCAAATAGAACTGCTTTCTGCAAACACAAAAATGAAATTCTTTGCCATATATGTGGAAAACTGTTGCAACCTTAATAAATGAAAAGTATTTTATTTTTAGGAGAGAAAAACAAGATCTCAAGTTCCCAAGAGCTATAAAAATAAGAATTAAATGCTTTGCAAACTTGGGCATATACAGAGTAAAACTTTAAATTTTAAGTGAATTCTACAACATTGTAAATCACATTCATCAATACATATATATTTAGCATATTATACATTATACATACGTCATATATGTGCAGAGAGAGGCCACAAACACTCACATCACACCCACAGACACAGAACGTGTATCAACCCAGATTTCAATACTTGCTAATGAAAAGAACAGCGAATTAAGCCCAGCTACTAATGGGAACGACCTATGCTGGACTTCTTCAGGAAGAAGACATGGGAGAGAAAACTGGGTTCTGCACTTGTGTCCACCAGCACGGTGGGACAAGGGCTGGGGCTCAGGGCCACCTCGTCCACGGCTGTGTGGCCCAAGGGGCTCACCCAGGCTCGCGGCCCCAAGATCTCGCCACAGGAATGGGCCCTCGGTATTTCCCCGCTGCAACACTCCCTGGGTCTCTGATCACAGTCTGAATAAAGCCAAAGCTATGTTCAAATGAGAACACGCAGTCAAGGTCAACAGCGACCCAG
Organism: Nanger dama; assembly: GCA_917880005.1. NCBI lineage: Eukaryota > Metazoa > Chordata > Mammalia > Artiodactyla > Bovidae > Nanger > Nanger dama. The sequence goes on from CAKJTW010000025.1 coordinate 884,468, forward strand.
AATGCGGAGCAGGAGCCTCCCGGGGGACAGTGGGCCCCACGCAGCCTGGATGGCACACCCAGAAGCGGGCTTCTCGGGCTCCCAGAGGCCTGCGGTGCCTGCCACGGCCCCTCGCTTCCTCAGAAGTGTCCACAGCATGCCCCTCTGCTTACAGAAGTTATTCTAGGCATTTAGGACACACAGCACACACTTAAAAAGACCAGCTTTATGTCTGACACACTTTTCATATGGTTCTTACTCATCTTTTACCTGCAGGTTCAATCCATCCTTGTTTAGTCGCTAAGTTGTGGCCGACTCTTTTGCAACCCCATGGACGGTAGGCACCGGATCAGGCTCCCCTGTCCATGGGACTCTCCAGGCAAGAATACTGGAGTGGGTAGCCTATCCCTTCTCCAGGGGCTCTCCCCCAACCCAGGGATCCACCCGGACTCTCCTGCACTGCAGGCAGACTGCCACTGAGCCACCAGGGATCCACGGGTACAAAGAAGCAGGCCATCAGAGGTAGACGCGGGAGGTGCTCAGGAAGCACCAGGCACTGCCTGCGTTAGCGTCCTGCCCTCTGCTTCTTTCACTGAGTACCAGCTCTTGTACTCCTCCTCTTGGCTTTACAGACTCGTCACAGTCACTCACCACGTCCAGGTTCCACAGTGCTGCCCGGTGGGGACACTCAGGGTGGGCCGCCCCCGGCCCCATCTCCGCCTGCTCCCCTGCTGTGCTGACCCCAGCCCGCGCTCCGCCTGGCGGCCAGCGCAGGATGCAACCCAAGCCCACCTTCACAGCAGTCCTGCCACACTCGGAGGTCACGCGGGGGGATCTCGTCGCAGCTGCTGTAGCCGTGCGGGGAACTCGGCCACGCGGAACACGTCCCTCGGCACACGCGTGATGTTGTCCGCGTTGTCGCACACGATGCGGGCCAGTGAGCTCTGCTTGATCTGGGTGAGCTGGGCAGGGGTGAAGACCCCGGGTTCTCGTACCACAGCCTGCGTCCCCAGAGCGAGAGTCAGGTCAGAGAGAGCCTAGCAAGGCTGCAGCCCCAGGAGCTGGTTAAGACCATCCTCACGCTCAGCTCTGCTCATGACACAGACCTGAGAGTCACGTGCTTAGGTGACAGAGCTCTGAGCAACCCGTAAAGCAGACATGAAAAGTCCACACCAAGATCAGCAGCGGTCGCTGTGGAACCAGCACCGGCCACTTTCCGGGAACACCCCTGCACGGGCGCCTGCTGAGCTCCGGGGCTTACCTGTCCCCGTCCCGAAGGCGCCTGAACTGCGTGCTGAGCAGACACATCAAGGTGGGTCCCAGGCGGCTGCCGGGCACCAGGTCCTCCACCATGAGGGCCGGGAACAGGTCGATGTTGAGCGGGGAGCCGTACAGCCTGCAAGACAGAGCGGAGCCTCAGACTCAGCGCCAGGGCCTGGGGAGCGCCAGGCGCACGGTCGTGTCCGACCCTTTGCAACCCCGTGGACTGCAGCCCACCAGGCTCCTCTGTCCCTGGGAATCTCCAGGCAAGGATACTGGAGTGGGTTGCCATTTCCTCCTCCAGAGGATCTTCCCGACCCAGGGATTGAATCTGGGACTGACTCCCACATGGCAGAGATTCGTTACCATAAGGCACCAGGGAAGCCCAAGACGGGTATTGTCAGAAGTGGGCTCAAACCCACGCCTCCAGGGAAGGCTGCGGCCTGAACCAGCGCCCTGGACTGCTCGGCCATCCTGACGTGGTGGAGGGCACGGCAAGAACAGGAAAAGACTCATGGTGTTCTCCATCACCAGTTGACGTGATTCAGACTTTCATTTAACAATGATAATCCACTCCTTTAAAGCATCTATCAGTCGTATTTTAAGAAACATTCCTGCTTCCTGTTTATACATGATAAAACACACACACCGAGATATTTATTATACAAAGTTTAAGGAAGCCCAGAAACCGCAGGGAAGGAAATTAAAACCAAACCTTCCTGGCCGCTCAGAGACAACCTGAGGTCTTAGTGTAAACCTTCCACAGCCCGTCGCAGGCGCACGCAGAGCACGAAGCTACGAACAGCTGAAGACACTCCAAAGACGCTGGCCTTCTACCCAGCACAGAAAAGGTATTTCCTGCGAGGAAGCCACTCACGAACGGGCACTGTGCCGAAGACTAAGTCAGCACGGCTCAAACATTCAGGAAAAGCTCTTTTGTCAAATTCCTCCAAGTCCTACGCATCCTGTAATTGAGAAGCCTCTTCCACCTCCTCAGACCTGGGATGCTGACCTTGGGCAAGGGCGGGCAGGGCCTTCTGCAGAGCTGCTCATCTCGGGAGTAGGGTCAGCATGAGGCCGCCCTCCACCGCCCCGAGTTCAAGGACCTTCACGCTGAACTTCGGTTCAGATGGAAATCGTCAGGAAGAGCCAGTCGAGTTTGGTTCTCTGCCTGAGAGGACTTTTCCCAGAGGAGACACCTCCCCCCTTTGTCTGCCCCCACCTGAACGATCGGCCTGCATGGGAGGCCCCCACGCTGGGCGCAGACCCAGACAGAGAGGGCCCCTGGCTGATCACAGCCCAGCCCAGCTCTCTCCACCCACACCAGGCTGCTGGGAACGGGTCTGGCCAGACGCCCCCGACACAGCAGAGGCCACTTGCTCCTGTACCTCTGTCCAGAGGCCTCCCTTCCCCTGGCGGGCTCACGGGCCGAGGCTGGGACCCGCTGTCCTGCCTCGCCTCTCCTCTGGGATACCCCTCTCCCTCCCACTCTCAGTCGGGCCTGACGCAGGGGGGGGAGATGTGGACCCCCGTGTGGGCGGGTCATGCACTCGGCCCAGGGCCCCCGACCCCTAACAGGGCTGGGCTGGAGAGCAGGTCCTCCGCATGGTGATGTAAGTTGCTGCTGCTGCTGCTGCTAAGTCGCTTCAGTCATGTCCGACTCAGTGCAACCCCATAGATGGCAGCCCACCAGGCTCCCCTGTCCCTGGGATTCTCCAGGCAAGAACACTGGAGTGGGTTGCCATTTCCTTCTCCAATGCGTGAAAGTGAAAAGTGAAGGGGAAGTTGCTCAGGAAGGGAAGTCTTACACTTCAAGACCCCATGGACTGCAGCATACTAGGCTCCTCCATCCATGGGGTTTTCCAGGCAAGAGCACTGGAGTGGGGTGCCATCGCCTTCTCCAATGTAAGTCGGGCAAGGGACAAACCCTGGGGAAGTGACCTTGTCCCTGTGGACGAGAACAGCAGAGGATATTCAAGCGTGAAAGACACAGACCATCCATATCCCCGAGCTGAGCAGCCCTGGGACGCAAGGTCTTGGACAGGAGGGTGTTCATCTGTGAACCTGGCCACCTGACACTGATTCAAACCAAGACTGGAGCATGTTAAACTGAGTGGACGACAATGCTCGCTTCCCCACAACCTGCAGTGGATCACGAGTAGGCGCCCCTCTCCCCAGAAGGCAGGGCCCGGCCCCCGGGGAGCACAGCTGAGCCTCAAGGTTAAGCCTGTAACTTAGGAGCCAGCGGCCCACCTTCTGCAGAACAGGAGGGTCCAGAGCACACCCAGAGTGAGCCCTTACAATAAAGCATCGTTTCTCTTTCTAAAACAACTCTTTCAAACACGGGGAGCCTACTGCACGGGCGCGGGACCAGCTGACCAGCGGCTGCGAAGGTCCCCGTGGTGGTCACCTCCACTAAAGACCAGCTCAGAAACACCAGGATAAAGGACGTGAAACAGGACTGGAGGAGCCAGAGTCGACTGGACACAAGGAGAGAGGTGGTGGGTCTTGAGAGCTCAGTCAGTCCCGGTCTGGATACACAGGGCCTGGGGAGCAGGCTGGCGTGGCGGGAAGCCCCCTCTCAGCAGGCCTGATGAGCCCAAGCTTGGCCGCTGCTTTGCCCCCGGGAGGACGGGCTGCCCAGGACTTCCTGGGGCCCCTGCCCCTGTGCGGCGGGTCTCCTCATACCTCTGTCCCCCAGCCCAGGGACGTCTCTCGGGGAAGGGTTGAAGCTGCCGCCTGCGGGGGCAGGGACCCGGGGGACGCGGACAAACCTCAGGGCTCAGGACTCACCGTCCTGCCGGCACTGGGGCCTCTGCTTGGGCTGCGGGACCACAGCAGGTGCACTCCAGCAGCCTCCCCTCTTTAAGCTCCAGACTCCACCCACCGTCCCGGGCTGCACGGGCGGAACCTCGGCTCCCGGCTCCGAGGCTCGCCCCGCCCCGCGGCCCGCACACCCACCGCTGCAGCTTCTCCCGGATCTCGGGGCTCTTGATCTCGTTCCTCAGGTCCTCGAAGGTGTGGGCGGCCGACAGGTTGCAGTAGCCGCGGTACTCGTGGTAGGGGCGGGATGCCGTGGTCGCGGCCACGCTGGATGTTGATGGCGGCCAGGTCCAGCGCCACGGTGTGCGCCATGGAGAAGAGCCGCTCGGTGAGCTCCGTGTTCAGCACCTGGGATGGCACGCGCATTTTGCCGGGCACGCCCGAACAGGCCGCGGAGCAGCGGGTCGATGCCGCCCTCGTTGGCGATGCGGAAGGGGAGAAGAAGGCCTTGTGCAGCGGCACATGGCCCAGCGCCAGCGGCTGGAAGTCCTCGTCCAGCCGCTGCAGCACAAGGTTGGCGAGCGTGTGGCCGAGCGGAAGGCGGCCGTGGCGGCGTTGGCGATGCCGGCGTTGACGCCCGGGTCGTAGCCGCGGTACTCGCCCAGCATCTTCATGCCCGCCTCACCCAGCACCTTGGGCAGCCAGTGCTGGAAGGTGATGTGCTGCATCTGGGCGCCCACCAGCTTGCGGGCCTCGTGGTAGACCGTGTCGCCGTCCCAGTGCGGGTTCAGTGCCAGCAGCTCGGCGGCCACGCGGTTGTGCTCCCGGAACCAGAGCGTGTGCATGCTGGTGAGGCCCAGCTGCTCGTTGGCGCGGTGGTCGCCCGGCCAGGAAGCAGGGGATGGGGCTCTCGTTCTCGTCCCGCATGCACTCGGTGGGCGGCCCGGCGAAGGGCAGCAGCGGCTTGCCGGGCGCTGCACGATGCCCTGCCGCAGCAGCCCGCGCTGGCTGGCCAGGTCGCGGACCGCGCGGGCCTCGTGCTCGGAGCTGCCGTACACGTTGGAAGCGTCGATGTAGGATGTGAGCTGGTTGATCTGCTCGCGGGGGTACACGGAGTTCATGAGCAGCGGCGTCATGCCGCTGCCACACACGGGGCTGGAGCGCACGAAGAACATGCACCGTGCCCCGCTGCGTGCCCGCGGGTCGTCGGGCGGCAGCGCCACCGAGAAGCAGGGCGGGTCATTGCTGCAGGCCGAGCTGCAGTGCTGCCCGTCGGAGAAGCGGGCCTGGCTCAGGGCCACCACCGTGGAGTCCAGGTCGTGGTCCAGGAACTGGCCCCACTGCATGAGCATGTGCGTGAACTGCTCGTCCGGGGGTGGCGGCCTCCCGAGCCGATGAGCGCCGTGGATACCAGGCGGGGCATGGGCAGCGGGTGCCCGTGGTAGCGCCCGGCCCGGGTCGATGCCGCGCGGCGTGTTGAAGCCGTTCTCGTGAGACGGCCTTGAGCAGGCGCTCGAAGGCGGTGAGCGAGGCGCCCCCATGGGGTGCTGGAGGTTGTTGCACGTGCCGTCGTGCGTGCGGTACTTCTGGTGGAAGCACATGTCCGAGCAGTTGTTGACGCGCCGGTGGGCCGTGCAGCCCGACAGGTTGGCGATCAGGCTCAGGTACTGCGGGGACACGAGGTCGTTGTAGTGGTAACCTGGCCGGGGGGCAAGAGACGCGGCTTAAGCGACCCGGAGGCTGGGCCTGCGGGACCCGACTCGTGCAGGGACCTGGGAGGGCAAGGGCAGGGAGGTGAGCAGGTTCCACCAGGAGCGGACCTGACGCGCCAGTGCCTGCTCCCTCCGCCGCAGGCCCTCCCGGGCCAGGCGCCCAGGGCTCCACACTCATCCACGCTCTGGCTGGACACATCCAGAGCATCTCAGAGCCCAGCAGGACCGACCAGACCTGGGCTTACAGGAAACAGGAGCCAGAGCCCCTCTGCAGAGGGCAGGGTCCTCAGCACCCACACAAAGGGCAATGAAGACCCGGGGCTGAGTCTGCCGGGCTGGGGAGAGGCGATCGGACACATGGGGAGGTGGGCTGTGCCAGAGGAGCTTTGAAGGGACAGGACGCCAGGCTCCCAGTGCCAGCTGGCATCCAGTCTCAGACGGGACGCTGGGCTCCCAGTGCCAGCTGGCATCCAGCATCAGGCTTAGACCTGAAGCCCCGGCAGCTCCCGCCTCCCAGAGAGAAAGCAGGGGTGGCCGTCTGCTCAGTCACAGCCGCCCGAGGAAGCCCAGTCCTGGGCCCAAGAGCCGGCGCGGCCCAGGAAGCGCTGCCTCCCACACGCTGCCTGGGCGCTCACCCCCTGGGTCCCACAGAGCCTCACGGTGGGGGGGCCAGCCAAGCGCAGGGGAGGGTGGCGTGACCCCTGCATCCACACAGCACCCGCTGGGGCTCCACCAGCGCCCTTCCTAGCACCCCCTGACCTGGACCCAGGGCCTCCCAGAGCTCCCCTCTCCCCAGAGGACCTGAGGATCTGGGCCCAGGGCCGGGCCAGCACAGCCCCTGAGCTGAGCACACTTCTCGTCCCCACCCGCTCTCCCACCAGGCCCGTGAGAACCACAGCACAGTCCCCACGCAGGCCCACCGCAGTGATGATGCTCGCCACAGAGGCGGGGCCAGGTGGGCTGGGCCCACCCGGGAAGGGGCTGTGGGGTGGCACCGCGGGGTACTGACTGGTTCCGTTGAGGTCCACCATCAGGCCGTGCCGCACGTGCTCCTGGATCAGCTGCAGTGTCCGCTCGAAAATCTCCCGGCCCGGGCCTGCTCCACCGTGTAGGGGTCCCGTGGGTACCGGAACAGAGCCAGCAGGTCGTTCGGGGAGCGAGGGCGGCTGGCGGGCATGTGGGACGAGGGGGCAAGAGTGGAAGAGATGACGAGAACACGAGTCACTCAAGAATCACTGCGGTTAACTGTCTCTACAGCTACGTTTCCATGGACACGAAGCACCGTACCTCACTCATCCCATGGAAGGCAACAAAGCAAAGGGACAAAGTCAAAGACACTAAAAATAAACGATTCATTGCGTCAATAGGAGGAAAAAAACACAGATAGTCTATTTTAATTCAAACAGCGAAAACACTTGAGGGTTGCCAAGATGAGCAAACGCATGAATGGCTTAAGAAATACTTTGTTTTTGCCAACTCACTGAGAAACAAGCCCAAGGAATGAGTCAAAAGTTTTCTGAAATGTTCTATTTGTGAATCACAGGTCAGCTTCTGCTTGGAAAGGACACACCTTTCTGTTATCTTAGCCCCCAGAAACGCTAACACAACGCTGTTCATGATTTGCAGATTAAAACTCTGCTTTACACACAAGAAACAGGTGAGGACTTGGGGCAGGAGACCCACAGGCCCTCGTAAACCCAGCCCGCGGGCAGGTCAGAGCTCTGGCTGCTTCTGCACGCACCTGTCAAACAGGTGTGTCCGCGTGGAGTTGATGGCTCTGTCCACGGTTGCGATGGCTTCGACAATGGATGTCGCCACAAGCGGGTCCCCGTTCCGACTGACATCAGGAACTAGGAGGCAGGAGGCCGTGGGTTACCAGCAGACACACATACACGGGTCCCAGAACAAAGACCCGACGCCACAACACAGGCTCCGCTCCAGTGCCGTTTCCTCTTTTCCCTCCAAACCTTACGTTTCTTTATCACAGATTCTACCAGGAGCTGTTTCCAAACTGTGTGAAAGATGTAGACGCTTTAAAATCACGGGATTCCCCACAAAGGGTCAAAGAAGCTGTAACTGAAAACTCGAAGCTCTTCCAGCAAAGTATCAGCTGACGGGAAGGCCGATGCAGGCGCACTGAGCGGCCGCCCTGCCCTGCCGGGCTTTAACCGCCAGTGGACGCTGGGACGCCTCCCGCCGAGGGACAGACAGCCCTCCCGCTGCTGGACCTCACTGTGCATGGCACTGTGTGCATGCACGCACACACACGCACACGCACACATACACACACACACACGCACACACACACACACACGGCTGCGGAATCAGCTGCCTCTGAAGTTACCACGTCCTTTCCACTGTTCTCTCTTCATTCCTTTTTCACTTAATAGCATTTCACTTTTCTAGCATTTACAGTTTGCTAAACAAAACACCTTCTCTAGGGCTGGAGTTAACAGTACCAGGATTAGTCCTCAGAGCTGAGAAGTGAATTGGACTTGGTTTTCAGCGCACTTGCGAGCTATACACAGCCCTGCGGGTGGCGCGTGCCACAGCATTGCTCATCTGAGAAATACACTCTGTGCGTGCAAGTCAGAGTGGGCTCGAGCCGCTGGCTGAGGAGGGGCCTGCCTGACAGGTCCTGTGCACACTGGGCACCAGAGAGGGACAGAGGCCCAGCGACCCTCAGAGGTCACAAGTACACATGGAAACACGCCTTTTGGGGCATCCTTGGGGGCTCAGCTGGTAAGAATCTGCCTGCAGTGCGGGGAGACCTGGGTTCGATCTCTGGGTTGGGAAGATCCCCTAGAGAAGGGAAAGGTTACCCATGCCAGGATTCTGGCCTGGAGAATTCCATGGGGTGTACAGTCCATGGGGTCGCAAAGAGCTGGACAAAACGGAGCGGCTTCCACTTCCAGAAGTTTTCCTATCAAATGGCAATTTCAATGATACAGAATCTATTATTTTCTGTTGACCAGTCGTGATATAATTGTAATCAGCCAAAAATATAATGCTAACAGATGTGTGTCAGTTTTCAGAACCAATAGCCGGACAAACACAGAACATCATCACACTTGCAAGCCCTAGAGGAAACACGATCAACCTCACAATATAGAGACTGCAGCTTAGGGCTAGGCAGCGTGACCGGAAGTGCACCCGTGCACTCACCCTCAGCCGCCCAGCTGGTCTGGTGCCTGTAATCTGCTTACGGGGAGTATGATGCGTACGCGGACGACATTACCGTTTTCTTAACTGTTTGGGGTTTCTTCCGTGTGGGTCTTTTTCCTCCTCTTGTGTTTTCTGCCTCCAGAAATCCCTTTAGCATTCGTCGTACAGCTGGTTTGGCACAGATGTCTTCTCGTTAACTTTCGCTTGTCTGGAAAGCTTTTGATTTCTCCATCAAATCTGGCGGAGCGTCTTTCTGGGTAGAGTGCTCTTGGCTGCCGGCTCTTCTCTCTCATCACGTTAAATCCGGCATGCCGTTCCTCTGGCTTGCAGAGTTTCTGTGAGAACCTGCTGATGGCCTGGCGGGAGTTCCCCGTGTGTTGTCTGTCCCTTTCCCTGCTGCTTCTCATGTTTTATCTTTGCCTTTGGTTTTTGTCAGTTTGACTGCTATGTCTCGGTGCGTTCCTCCTCGGGTTTATCCTGCCTGGGACGCCGTGCTTCCTGGACTTGGTGGACTATCTCCTTTCCCACGTTGAGGAATTTTTCAGCTATTTCCTCAAATGTCTTTGAGTCCTTTCTCTCTCCCTTCTCCTTCTGGGACCCCCATAATGCAAACGTTGGTGCGCTGACGTCCCAGACGTCTCAGGCTGTCTTCCTTCTCGTTCTTCTCTCTGCATTCCGCCCTGTGGCGGTGGTTTCCACTGTCCGTCCTCCAGGCCACTCACGTGCTCCGCCTCAGTTCATCTGCCACCGATTCCTGCCAGCGCACTCTTCGTCTCTGTTGTTCTTTAATTCCTCCAGGTCTTTGGGAAACATTCCCTGCTTTTTTTCCACTATGTTTCAGAGATCCTGGATCATCCTCACTATCCGTATTCTAATTTTTTTTCTGGAAGGTTGCCTATCTCCAATTCACCTGGTTGCTTTTCTGGGGTTTTATCCTATCCCTTCATCTGGGACGAAAGCTCTTCCTCATGGCTAACTTTCTGAGATGTGGTTTTGGTCCTGGCTGCTGTGGGATCGTGGTCCTCCTCACTTCTTCTGTCTGCCCTCTGGTGGGTGAGGCCACGAAGCACCTATAAGCTTCCTGATGGGAGGGACTGGGCGGTGGGAAAACTGGGTCTTGCTCAGTAAAAATTCAACCCAGTTACCCACTCATCCCACCTTGTGAGTGGTGCAGCCTGGGGTCTACAGGCTCTGTGGGAGGTTAGTGGTGACCTCCACGGGAACTTAGGCCAAGGGGGCCCTTCCAGGACCGTTGCTGCCAGGACCCCCGTCCTGCGGGGAGCCACTGCTGGCCCGCGCCTCCACAGGAGACCCTGCCACACAGGCCAGCAGGCCTGGCTCCGCCTCCTGTGGGGTCACTGCTCCTTTCGCCCGGATCCTGGCACATATGAGATTCTGCATGTGCCTTCCAGGACTAGACACTGCTTCCCCCAGTCCTGTGGGAGTCCTGCGACCAAACCGCGCTGGCCTTCAGGGTCAGGCTCCCGGGGGTGCCCGGTCCCTGTGTCAGACCCCCAGGCTGGGGGCCCTGCCGTGAGGCTCAGGGCCTCCCGCGGGCCGCACGGGCGCCCCTCCGTCCACGGCTCTCCGTGCCACGGGCCGCCCACCCTCGGGGCGTGAGCTCTGGCTTTCCTGTGCTTGCCCCCCACCCACCACTGCGCTGTGGCCGGTTTTTGTCCCCCCGCGGTGCGCCTGTCTTTCCGGTGGGCTCCGTGTTCTCCCATCAGTGGCTGCTCAGCCTCCACCACACACCCTCTCCCCTGCCATCTTGAACCAGAAGCCCCCACATTAGGTGATGCTTAGAACCTAATATTTCTATAGGTTTTATGCATCTAATGCCACAAGTCAGACAAACGGACAGGACAATCTTACATAATTTTATCACCTAACACTTCGTCATTACCAGTGACTTAAGTTGAATTTCTTTTTAAATCAGGAAATTCACTGATTTAAATGAAATTCACTGGGAAAATAAGGTCTTTAGCATTAGAAAAAAAGAAAAAAAGACATGCAAACGTGCCTCTACTGGTGTCTGCAGGTGGCCACAGGCTCAAGGAACCACCCGGGGCATCCATATGTACAACAGTGTTTTTTCCATTTCTCTTATTCTTGAAAAATAATGTTGCTTTAACATGGATTAGTTACACAAGAAATATAAAAATAACCTCCCTCCCACAATCTCCAAACTAATCACATTTTAGTGAATTTTCTTTACCCTTTTTTTTAAGGTAGGGAAATATGTTTTGAATCACTTTTCTATGACTATTGCTTGGGAAAAAACAGATTCAGCTCACGAAGGCGCAGGTCTGGGTGGAACTGTGAGGCTTACAAAGAGCTGCAGGCTCGCAGTTTACCCCTGTTTGCTCGGAACCAAGGAGCACGGCCAAGGTGTGCAGCTCTGGGATGGTGGAGAGGCACTGCCAGTCAGCACAGAGTGGGCCCGCAGGCCCAGACCCAGGGAAGAGGGTGGTCGCTGCCCTCGCGTGGGTTTCAGATGAAGGCTGGGTACACCCCAGGGCCCCATGAGGCCGCACACGCTCAGAACAGACAGAAAGCAGAGCGAAGGGGCCCAGACTCCACAGCAGGAGCTGCGTCTGTGCTTCTGCCAAATGGCGGCTGCAAAATTACATGCTGCAGAACTCGGGAGGGTTTGGGTGACCGCGAAACCAACCACAAAACCCAAAGCGAGGAGGCCCTCAAGCGGGCCACCACAGCGCTCTCAGAGCCTGGGGCAGTGGAGGGCGCAGCTGTGCCTCCCGGGCCGCGCCGATCTTTCTGCAAAGCGGACGTGCCTTGCCCTCTAACGGCCTCCGCACCCGCGGGGCGTCCACTCCGCAGCCTCACCGTTCACGCTGAGCACCATGCTGACTGACGCCTGCCCGATCGTGTTCCGGGCCACGCACTCGTAGCGGCCAGCATCTGCGGTCCCAACGTCACGGATGGTCAGGAACCCCTCGGGGCTGATGTGAAATTTCCCGCTTTCTGTCACCTGAACACCATCCTGGAGCAAAATAAGCAGAGAGGATGGTGGGAATCAGACTAAGGACCAGAGGGTTCTCTCCTGGGGGAAAGGCACCACATGCTGGGGCCTCGCGAATGGAGCCCTCCTGATGGCTGTTTTCAGATCCACCAGACACGGGGATGACCCTGCCCACTGCAGATTTGAGGGCAGGAATCCCTCTTGCCTGCTGGCGAAAAACCCAGAAAGCTTGAGACACAAGCCTCGCTGTGGGGACCTTGCAGAGTCCCCGGGCACAAGAGGTGACCTTCGTGGGACGTGTGCTGGGCTGGGGATGCAGAGCGGGGGGCCCAGCGTGTGCGAGAAGCCAGGGCAGGTGTGTGTCACCAAGGAAGGCAGGTGACCTCCCAGGACGAGGGGAAGCAAGGCAGGAGGAGGCGTCAAGGCCCTGAGGACCCCACTGCCCTCCCAGGGAATCACTTCACGACCTCCAAGAACATGGCTTATGTTAAACAATTTGTTCATAGTTGAACACAGACTAGCGTTTCTGTGCTGGGCTCAGTAAGAACAACACAGTCAAACGGGACACCAGAAAATCTCTCCAGTGATTGCTGGACCAAGGACCTAGCAAGAGGGACTTCGTTTTCGCTTTTGTCACCAAGAAGGACACGTGTGGGCAAAGGTCCCGAGAGTGTCTTGTTCAGGCTGGCTGTCTCCCCCATGAAGGCAGGCCTGCATGCCTCAGCCCTTACCTTGTTCCAGGTGACGGCGGGCTCCGGCTCGCCCTGGGGACGGCAGGGCAGCTGTACGTTGCTGCCCGCCTCCACCGTCATGTCCCTGGGGACGCTGGTGAACACCGGGGTGACTGCAAGGCAAGGACAGGGGCTGCCGCGCACAGAACCCAGGCAGTTCAAGGTTTGCAGCAGAGGCCCCGCCCCGGTCGGGCAGGCCCGGGGCACCGAGCGCCCTCGCTGCGGCCAGGCCGCGACCCCATTTCCTGCCGAGAAGAAGCCGGACAGGACCTCTGGGGCTGCCGCTCACGGGGAGCGCCTGTCCCTGTGGCTCCTGCCTTGCATGCGAGTCCAAGGCCTCGACCCCCAGGAGCTGGTGATGAGGCAGGGCACCAGCTGATGGCCCCACTCACGGGCCATCCACCGTCCTGCCTGCTCAGGACTGGAAGGAAACCCAGAGCCCATCGGCCGGATCAGACCCAGGCCCAACCCCTATCGACACTCTGCAGGCAGAGCCTCCAGCCCTCCCTCAGGCAAGGCCACCCACGACAGAGGGTCACAAATCAGCAGTGGGAGCTCAGCCCACCGAGCTGCAGGAGCCCACCAGGCCCACGCCCCCCACAAGCAGGGCCCCCACAGCTAACATGGACGATTCCAGCTATGACTACGGCCTCAGGATGCAAGTCCAGGGTGGTCCCCTGGGGGAGAGTGAGGACCCCCGCCCACCTCGGGGCTGGACGGTCAGGTGTGCGGCGACCCTCTGGGAGCCGATGATGTTCACAGCCTGGCACTCGTACTGGCCCTGGTCATGCAGGGCGACGGCCAAGATCCTCAGCGTCCCTGATGAGAGCACCAGGTGGCGCCTGTCCACCGACAGCTGGCTCCCTGCAAGGTGGAGACGCGCTCTCAGTGACGCAGGCGCAGGGGCAGGAGCCTGGGCTTCCTCGGGGCCAGGCACAGGCCTGACTGAGGGACGGGAGGATCGAGGAGCTTCCGCCCCCAGGTCCATGTTCCCAGAGACAGGCCTGCCGCCCGGTCCTTGGTGAGGACAGGTCCGGCCGGACGGTGCCGCGGCGCTGGGTCACATCTGATTCCGCTGCTGCGGCCTGCCCAGGGCACCATGCCCCGGGAGGCGGGGGAGGGGGGTGCAGAGCAGGTTGCTGTCCTACAGGCCACTCACCTCCTTTGGTCCAGGCGATGACAGGCTGTGGGTAGCCCTTTGCCTCGCAGTGGAACTCAACCGTCTGGCCCTCTATGACAGCTCTGTCCTGGGGCGTCACAGTGAACTGAGGAAGCGCTTACGGGGGAAAGACGCAGAAACGAGGCATTCAGGGGACAGCTCTGGAGTGCAAAGCCAGTGTCCTCCCGAGAGCGGGGCCGCCCAAGGGCCCACCGGGACCGCTCTGCTGGCGCGGCATCCCAGGGAGGGAGGAAGAGGCCAGAGAAAAGGATGCGGAGCAAGAAGACCACACCCCGGGTGCTTCTCAGCATCACATGGTCACGTGTGGGGGAGACTATTAACCCAGCAGCACAGAACCCGCTAACGACCAACCTCGGTTCCGGCAAAGGGCCCAGATTCACCCTCTCAGCCTAAACCAGTGTATCTGCAAATGGACAGAATGTCATCGAGCGCAACCGTGTGCAGCGGCAGGAGCCATGGCAAAGGGCCCAGATTCACCCCTCTCAGCCTAAACCAGTGTATCTGCAAATGGACAGAATGTCATCGAGTGCAACCGTGTGCAGCGGCAGGAGCCATGCCATTACTGCTGGGTGAAAGAGACAGAAGAAACCACAGAATAAATGTGCCCAACATAACTCCAGTTTATAAAAGCAGCAAGCCAACTTCCCAGGTGGCCCTAGTGGTAAAGAGACGGCCTGCAGAGGCAGGAGACTCAGGAGCCGGGGCGCAACCCCTGGGTCAGCAAGGTCCCCTGGAGGAGAGTATGGCAACCCCCTCCAGGATTCTGGCCTGGAGAATCCCAGGGACAGAGGACCTGGTGAGCTAGAGTCCATGGGGTCACAAAGAGTCGCACCCGATTGAAACAACGTAGCACACACACAACAGCCACAATCAAAACCAAACAACATGACTGTACGGTCACACGTGCAAAGAAAGAGCCAGAGGAGAAGTCACCCAACTTCCAGTGAGTGCTTCTGCCGGAGGCTGGGAAAGCTGGTGAGGAGGCAGGAGGAGGGAAAACTCGTTTTCCGCGTTCGCACTCCTGTGCCTAGCACTTGTCAACCAAAGTCCCACTTTGCAACTGAATGTGAAGACTATTCATGAACTCATTCTAGCCAGTTAAGGACTCTGGAAACACACAATGTTAATTAAGTCTTAGAACTATGTATACCCTCAGACTCTGAGTTCAGAAATCGGCCCTAAGGCAATTCCAAGACGTGTGCCAGACTTCTAGACAACAGTGAACTGGCATGCACACCCACATTCACACGGAGAACACAGCAGAAAAACAGAGCCCTGACCACCTGATGCCTCCGGGCGGAAAATCAATGTGTCAGCAGTTCCACGCAGGGTCTGCAGGGGACGGGAGGAGGTGCGCAGGCTCTGGGACCGCTCCAGGGCAGGTCGGGGGATGCCAGGGAGGCGGGACTCCACGCAGACGGGCCTCACCTTGGACGATGATGAACGCCGTGGGCGTGGATGCTGTCCACGGTGTTGGAGGCGAAGCAGGTGTACTCCCCGCTGTCCTCCTGCTCCACGTTCTGGATGTACAGGCCGCCGGACGGGGTGATGCTCACCCGAGGTCCGTGGGCACAGGGCTGCGGTCGCTCCTGGTCCAGGTGATCTGCGGGCGGGGGGTGGCCCGTGGCACTGCACTCCAGGGTCACACTCTCCCCAACCAGCACCTCTGTGTTCTGGGGCTGGATTACAAACGCCGGGCGAGCTGCCGTGTGGGACAGATTCGGAATCCAACACCCTCCAGCTTAGCAGACGCTTCCGCTTGGGCTTCCCACTCACTCTATCTACTGGCGTCTAAAATGAGTGGGAGCAGTTCAGCCCAGCGGCAGGCTTTACTGGCGTCTAAAATGAGTGGGAGCAATTCAGCCCAGCGGCAGGCTTTACTGGCGTCTAAAACGAGTGGGAGCAATTCAGCCCAGCGGCAGGCTCTGTTCCCTTTCCTTTCAAAGACATGTGCAGACCTTAAGGACGGGGCACGGTGTCAGGTCACGCCAGCATGAGCAGGGCCGGCCAGCTAGAGCTGGTTGCTTTCTCAAACATGGCGTGAATTCCGGTGCAGTCTCACTTTCGATGATTCTAAAAGCATTCTGTCAGTCTGGTTAGTAAGTAAACCTTGCTAGCAGTTCTTACTGGTTATAAAACACTGTTTTTAAAGGGTATTTTGAACATAGAGAAATAAAAAATTTCCCTCACAAGAAGGAAAATACAAATGAATAGTATGATAATAGTTTTCAACTCTAAATCCAGAAAAAAACCCCACATATTTATTATTGAGCTCTTGAGATGAGTACGTAGAAACAAAACATGTTTCTAACACGTCAGGAGCACAGACTGCCTCATCCACCAGGACAGGAACGTGGCCACATACATCAGATCTGGAAACTCACTCACCGTCCGCCCAGAAATCACTCTGCTAGGACTTCACCCCATAGGTATTTTAATAAGCTTATAGAACAATACGTGTTTTAAAAGGACTTATTACTGTGCCGTTTCTTTGGGCTGACATCCTTATCCACAATTTTCTAACCCAAAAACTCCAAAAGTAAGTAATCTTTTTGTAACTTCGTTTACAAACCTTGATCTAGCCCAAAGCTACTTACAGTCTTTACCTATTCCACTTACTGAACACTCATAGGATTGAAGAGGATTTTATATATTGATTATGATGTTATTTGAGATTCTGTGACAGTTTAGAGCAGAGCAAAATGGTGGGAAAGGTACAGGTGATAAACACTAATTAAAGGAAGAATAGTTGCCTCTATATAAAATCAGATCAATCTTGAGGCGGAAGACACTGACAGAGGCGGTGCGCAGGGCTGATGCAGAGAGACGGCATGGGGAGGGAGGCGGGCGCACGGCTGATGCAGAGACGGCACGGGGGAGAGAGGCGGGGGCGCAGGGCTGATGCAGAGAGACGGCACGGGAGAGAGGCGGGGGGCGCAGGGCTGATGCAGAGAGACGGCACGGGGAGAGAGGCGGGGGGGGCGCAGGGCTGATGCAGAGAGACGGCATGGGGAGGGAGGTGGGGGCGCAGGGCTGGGAGCTTGCACACACCCGTGGCGGATTCGTGTCAACGGATGGCTAAACCAATACGGTACTGTAAAGTACAATAAAGTAAAAATAAAATTAAAAATAATAATCAAAGTTTAATTCATGGGGAGATAAACTCTGTGGACTAACATGCCCCTAATAACAGAGCTTCAAAATAGATAAAGAACATTTACTCCTTTGTGACCCATGGGTCCGTCATCATCTGCACCCCAGGACTGGCGGACTCCCATAAAGGGGCGCAGCGCACGTATTTTGGGCTTTTCAGGCCGTAAATCTTTGAGTGTGGTTATGTTCCAAAAAGATTTAATCAGTAGACACTGAAGTCTGAACTTCCTTTCATTAGCATGTATTCTAAAATGCTATTCTTAAGTTTTTCAATCACATAAAAAGGTAAAACACATTCTTAGTGTAAAGATCTCGTAAAACCAGACAGTGGTCCAGGCTGGGCAGCCCCTGGTCCAGGCCGGCTGGCTGCCACTGGCTGACCCCTTGGCCTGCAGCGACCTTCCCATCCCCTGTAGGAGACCCTTCACGTGCTTGGCCTGCAGTGACCTTCCCATCCCCTGTGGGAGACCCTTCACGTGCATTTCTGGGAGCAAGGCCAACAAGCTCAGACTGGTGTACTAAGGAAGGCTCTTGTTCCTGAGAAACAAACAAAAATTCAGATCAAAAGAGGTTAGATTTGGAACTCTTGGGCTAGAGAGAGACTCTGCTACTCCCACCCAGGGGTCAGGAGGCCCTGGAACACAGCAACTGTGCTAAGCACTCGCGCTGCTCACGACCTGCTGTCCCCTCTGTTCCGACGCGTACCTCCAGCCCGGCTCCGCTCCGATCAGCATTACGGGGGCCTCCCTGGTCCTTACAAAGCACAAGCTCCTTCGTGACTAGGAGCCCTGTCTTGTCTGGCAGACTCACAGCCGTGTGGCTCTGCAGAGACCCTGGCCGCCTTGTTCCACTCGGGGAACCTGGGATTAAAGGGATTCGACTTGGCTGCAGTTATCTGTCCTGCACATTCCTCTGAACTGGTGTTTGAGAGCTGGGGATTCTCATTCATCAGTAAATCTGGACTATGTCTCTGCTGGGATATACGGAGGCATACAAAGTTCTCATAGTAAGACTCTAAACAAGGAAACACAGAAATTACTCATCCTGCCGCCGAGGGTGTTGCAAGGCCCTGAACCCCGCAGCACAAGAGAAGCACAGGCCAGGCGCCCTCACGCGAGGATGGCCCAGAACCGTGGGGCACCACGGCCGCCTGCGCTGTGTCCCACGGCCACCTGCACTGTGCCCCACGGCCCTGGGGCCAGGCTCATCCCCAGGCTCCTCAGCAAGGGCCAGCTCCTCTTCCGGCCACAGTCCCAAGGGTCAACACTTGGACAAGAGTGGGCTCTGTGGCCTGGCGTGGCCCAGGCCAATCCAAGGACACAGCTGTGCCTCCTTTGGCTCCCACAGTCTTTTCAAATCAGGCACCAGTGTTCTAGACATGGGGATTCTGCACCAAGACTCAGATTGGGGGCTTCTTTTAAAGTAGCCAAGGCCCGTAGCACAAGAGCAAGCCCCCTGCCAGCGGGCAGCCAGTGCGATGCCCTTGGGGTCGCTCACGGCCCCAAGGTATCAGGCGGGGACACTTGTCTCCCAGGAGCCCACAGCCCTCTGGACAGTGATCCCGGCAGCAGCTACCCATGGCCAGTCTGAGTGACCACCTGGGTTAAGGGTTGGCGGTGGGCCAAGCAACGGTCGGGGGTCACCTGTGACCTTGAGCCGCTCCTGCTGCTGGCGCTCCAGCTGGGACGCTGGGGCCTGTCCCTCGCCACCAGGTGCAAGGAGAGAGGGGGCGGACGGGAGGAAGGGGATTCGGGGGGTGCCCAGTGTCCGAGGAGCTCTGTGCCTACCTGGAGACCGGAAGTACCTGGAGGGTCACCTCCTGCGTCTTCACCTCCCGGCCACGTTCTTCGCCATGCACTGGTAGATGCCCTGGTCCGTCTCCCGCGTGTTCTGGATCATGAGGGTCCCATCATCCAGCAAGTTCAAGCGGGAATCTGTCTTCATGCTCAGCTCATTGCTGTAATGACAGACCCGGTTGGCGCAGGACCCCAGAGCACAGGAAACACCCGGTCCTCCACGGGGGTCTGGTCCCGGCCCAGGGACCCTGGCCTCGAGGCACAGGGCACTTGAGGCGCCAGAGAAACGTCTCCTCCTCTTTGCGTTCCCTCCAGGGAGGAGCAGGAAGGGTCAGGGGTGGGCAGGCACCCCGGAGCTTCTGGGGTGCTGGGATGGCTGGAACCCAGTGCCCAGCACCCCTGACGGCTGGGACCCGGTGCCCAGCACCGTGTCCAACGTCTAGGACCCAGCGCCCAGCACCCTGTCCGGAAGCACTCACTTGTTCCGCAGCCAGATGATCTCGGGCTTGGGGTTGCCCTCAGCCCTGCAGGTGAAGAAGACGGTGTTGCCCAGGGTGACGTCGGCATCCTGCGGCTCTGACGTGATCCGTGGCCTTTCTGCACCCAAAGAAAAGCAGACCCTCTTGTCTTGGTCCTAAACCACCATGCGAACAAGAACCCAGAGCAAGTCCCTTTGGTTCGAGAGAAAATCGCACACGTTCAAACCAAAAACACTCCCGTGAGAACAGCCAATGGGCTTCTCTACGGAGAAGACGGTGAGCCGAACCGCACAGCGATTCCAGGACCTGAGGCCCCCGGGAGCCCTGCCACTGGACTAGCCCTCACTGATGAGGGCAGGACGCGCAGAGGCCACAGGGCAGCCCCAGGGCTGAAATCAGTCACCTGCACATGCCAAGGGCCAGGAGCCCGACTGCAAAGGGATCGTCTATAAAAGCTCACAAATGGTGGAAAGTGAAGTGACGTCACTGCTGCGTCACCAGGAAATGGAGTGACTTTGGACTGCAGTCGATTCTGTCTTTAATATACGAATATAAAGATGATGCTCTGGAGAAGCCGACCTGCCCACTCCAACGGCGTGGTGCACTGAGGAGCTGAGTTCCTCGGCATTGACTTATGTGGGAGATTCTGTCCTGCGGGGTCTGACTGCTTCTTTTCTTGTGTTGGTGGTGGGGGTCATGGAACCGCAGGCAGCATACAGGGGAATCGGCTGGATGAGCTCAGCCCCGTCCACCTCGAGTGGCCACCACGCAGATCCAGACACAGGGGGTGGCCAGCTCCCAGCTGGCAGCCCCAAGCCCTCCCCCAGGAACCACCCTCTCCCACCACGGGCACCGCCGCCCGGCAGCTGCAGCCTCTAAAGGCAGCCGGTCGGAAGGAGCAACAGAGGGTCTGATGCATTTCATGTTGCCTTTTTTTTTTTTGGAAACCTAACAATAAAGCCCACAATTATTACCAACAGTCTCCTACAGGTACTGCAGAGAGACTCTGCAGCAGGGACGAGTGAGGCCCACCCAGACTTGCTTCGTGGGGTCCCCAGAGCCAGACGGACACAGGGCTGCAGGCGCCCCGCCCTCAGAGGCACTCACCACAGTCCAGCTCCTCCCGGGGTGATGGTGGCCACCGACCGGCCCTGGATGCGCCTGGGATACTCACAGGTGGCCGCGGCCTGCGCGTTTCCTGATCGCGCGTAGCCCTTCAGCAGGTCTGCCAGCCACAGGATCTCACAGTCACAGCGAAGCGCGTTGGAGTCCAGGCGCCTGCACGGAGGAGGCCACGCGTGAGACATGGGGATGTGGACCCGCAGGGCTGACCCAGCCCAGACGGACCCGCGGCGCAGGGGCTGCGGACGGCGGAATCTGAGCGGGTCCTACCCGACCAGGATCCGACCCAGCAGGACCCACACTCGGCAGAACCGGAGCTGGGGAGCAGGGAGCCCAAGCGGCACAGTGAGGGCGGTGCCGAGAGCGGTCAAAGGCGTGAGATGCAGGCTGGACGCAGGAGCGACGTGGGCCGGCGGAGTCGGGGCAGGACGGGAGCCTGTGTGAGACGGGCGACGCGGGGCCCACACCCCGCACCCCGCCTTCCGGGATTACCTCCCGCGACTGACACCCCCGGGCGCACCGCTGAGCGGTGAATGACCCTGCAGGCCCGCGGGGAGGGGCCCGTGAGGCGGACGCAACCCCTCCCGGCGAGTGGGGCAGGCAGGGTGCCGCCTCCGCCCTCGGCGCGATGGCCGTTCACCTGGCGGAGCCCCAGTGAGGGGTGTACAGGGGACCAGAAGCCACGGCTGCCTGACCCAACAGGCGCCGGCGAGAGGCCGGAACCGGCCCTGCCCAGGCCCCGCTGCAGGCGGCCGCGCTGGGCAGGGGCCGCGGGACCAGAGCCGGGGGCTGCCCGCAGGCATCCACTCAGCGCGCCCACGGGCCGCGGCGCCCGGGAGCCCAGCCGACGCCACCCCCCGCCAGCGTCTCTCCGAGGCCGGCGCGGGGCGCGGGGGCAGCTGAGGCCGGCCCGCTCCAGACGGTGGGCTCTGATGAGCGCGGCCAGCGGGGTCGAAGGGGCTCCACGCAGGCCCGCCAGCGCTCCCCCCGCCACAGGGGCCTGCCCGGTGCCCGCTGGCCCCTCGGCCCGCGCGGCAAACCCCAGGACCTCTGTGCTGAGGAGGGCCCGGGCACAGTGGGCGGGCAGGCGGGCCCGGTGGGCGACACTGGCCGGAAGCCCCCGGCTGCACGCTCCCCTCGGCCACCCGGGGGTCGGGGGAACCGATGGAGCCCAGAAGTCTGAGGTGTGCCGCAGACGGGCAGAGGCCAGGGCCCAGAGCGCGGAGCCGAGGGGGCAGAAAGCAGGCGGGGGCAGAGCCCTGCCGGCCTGGGCCGGGCTCAGGGAGGCGCCGTCTGCCCTGACCCGTCCAGGTAACGCCCGGCAACCTGCTTGCTCGCTCTCTGTCAGAGAGGCAGCAGCTATCTTATCTGCCGCCCTAGAATGCAGCTGGACATTTGGCTAGAGATGTCTTTATCTTCTTTATCCTGAAGAAACAGACTGTAAATTGTGAGGAAAGCTGTGCCTTACGTCACTGAGGAGAGAAACAGAAGCCACTCCGGGTCCAGGCTCGTCGGCCTGACTTTTCTGTCTCTTTCTTAAGCCTAGCTCACTGTCCACACTCAGTAATGCCTAACTGAGAAACAACGGCCGCCAAGACCTCAGAGAGAAGCACACTCAAGGCGCAGGTCAGCGTCTCCCACCAGCACCGGAACCCCTCGGCCTGGCATCGGTCCAGTCAGAACCCCTCGGCCTGGCACCGGTCCAGTCAGAACCCCTCAGTCTGGCATCGGTCCAGTCAGAACCCCTTGGTTCTGGCATCGGTCCAGTCAGAACACCTCGGTTCTGTCATCGGTCTGGTCAGAACACCTCGGTCCTGTCAGAACCCCTCAGTTCTGGCATCGGTTCTGTTAGAATTCCTCAGTTCTGTCAGAACACCTCGGTTCTATCAGAACACCTTGGTTCTGTCCTCGGTCCAGTCAGAACACCTCGGTCCTGTCAGAACACTTGGTCTGTCATCGGTTCTGTGAGAACATCTCAGTTCTATCAGAACACCTCGGTTCTATCAGAACACCTCGGTTCTGTCCTTGGTCCAGTCAGAACACCTCGGTTCTGTCAGAACACCTTGGTCTGTCATCGGTTCTGTCAGAAGTGATTAGTGTGAAGATAGCTTCTTTTCAGAGATCTGAAAATGGACGGAATTCAGTTGTGTGCACGCCTAAAGAAAAGGAATGGCACATAGCTTAGAGATTCTCTCTAAGCAGATTTTATTTCCATCACTAAAATATGTTAACATGGAATTAAAAACTAGTTTGAAGCATTTAAAGTTGATTTTTAAGACAGTCTTACTTGCCTAATGTGTTAACCTGAGGCCACATTTCCTGAGTCAGCTAAGTCTGGGTTGTGGCTCTGATGGTTTAATCCACCCTCCCTTCCTGAGTCACATCCAGAATGTCATGGAATCCTCGAGATGCCCAGTGAAAAGGCAGGTAAATGCATGGCATGGAGAAACCGTCTTTGCTGGAAAGACAGCATAAAGGTCAGTATACTTACAGTCTTTTCATAGATTCCAAGTGATTAAACGTCCCCGGAGCCAAATGTGTAATTCGGTTGTTATGTAAAAACCTGTTGAAAGAGACAATAAACCAAAGAGAGTCTTTAAAATACTGCTTAGAGAGTACACACAGTCAAATAAGTCAGCTTTTAAAGAATATGTGAGACAACAAAGAGACACAGAGGTATAGAGTGGACTTTTGGACTCTGGGGGAGAGGGAAAGGGTGGATGGTTTGGGAGAATGGCAATGAAACATGTATATTTTCCTGTAAGAAACGAAGCGCCAATCTATGTTCAATGTAGGATGCAGGATGCATGGGGCTGATGCACAGGATGATTCAAGTAGAGGATGTGGGGTGGGAGGTGGGAGGGGGCTTCGGCATTGGGAGATTGTGTTCACCTATGGCTGATTCGTGTCAATGTATGGCAAAACAAATACAGTATTATAATTAAAAATAAATAAATAAATAAATAAATATAAAAATAAATTTAAAAAAAGAAAAATAAAGAACATCTCGGTGACTGCCTTTGTTTAATCCACAGGAACTCGGGAGCAATGCTACTGAGTAGAGAAAATAACTACATCCCCCCCCCCCCCGCCGCCCCATCTTATCGCTATTCCACGCCTGGGCTGTCAGGGGAGAAGCAGAGATTCCCTGCTGAGATGGCCCAGAGTCTGGACAGGGGAGGTGCTCTCTCTACCGCAGGGGAAGGGCTGAGCCAGGAGCTCCAGAACCGCAGGAGGCAGACAGGACTTACAGCCTCTCCAGCTTTGGCAGATGCTGAAATGACTCTGGGTCCAAAGTCTCTATCTGATTGAAGTGCAGGTACCTGGAGAAGATTCAGAAAAGGGGACACGAGCCAAGCGGTGAGCAATTCTGCGCATCAACAGAGCTACAGAGCTTCACTGAACGTGTGTTTTCTCTAAGTCGTCTGGATCCACACATCGATAGATAACTCTCTAGAGCTGCTTCACTGTATGCAGACTGAATGAAGTCCCCAGCATGAAGGTTAAAGACCAGAAAACTGGGCACAGACTACACGGCAGACGGAGCGGCGAGAGGAGGGGTCTAGCTTGCCCACTGGGCCTCTTCCCCACCCATGGGGGGCGGGGCCAGGGATGCCCAGCTCCACAGACACGGACCTTTCTAGAAAACCCAACAGAATCTTCACCTCACCCCACACGCAGGTATGTGAACGCCTTCGTTCCAACCGTCCTAACTCACAAACGGATTTAGGAGCCTAACTCACGCTGCAAGTGGGCGCTGGGAACGTTTTTTCTCAGCTGCAGAAACAGACCTCACACAGATAAGAGAAAAAGCTGCCCGAGCGGACGCTGAGCCTCCTCAAGCGCCCCTGGGCTGCACAGAGCCTCCGCACCCAGACACTGTCCACACGAGACGAGCCCTCGCTTTCTACAACGGACACGGCTTCCGCAAAACGAAGCTCTTCTGGTTTCCCTGAACACTGCTCTTCTCACTGTGAAAGCTGGGAGGTTTTCCCTCAGAAGAATGGCTAAGTCACCTTCTAGCAGGTGTCTCCGCAGCAGCCCTCCTGACACGCTGGCCCACTGGGGTCCACTCTCCCCACCAGACGCGGGGACCCACAGCGGCTGCACGGGTGCCAGGCTGCGGGGCCGCCTCCCGGCAGCCAGTGGGGCTGGGCTGTGCCCAGCGCCCTCCCGCCCGCGTGGGGCCTCAGGGCGGGGGGGGCTCCGTCCTAACGGCCGAGGACGCGCCCCCAGCAGCCAGTGTGGCAGGCCCAGCCGGGCTGACCGGGGGAGCCCGCCGTCCAGGCCCCGGGTGAGTCCTGGGCGAGGACAACAGGGAGAGAAGGAGCCGCGTGGAAGCTGGGCTCAGAAACCCAGGAGGCGGCCCCGCAGGCGGCCAGCCACGGGTGCTGCCTCAAGGCCACCCCGACAGAGAGGAGGCGGGCCCAGGGCAGGGAAGGGGGCCCCACGCGGCACAGCGCCTGACACCGGCCTGCGGCCTCCAGCGAGCCTGGGTGGCTCCAGTGGGGGGGCAGAGGCCAGCACGGAGGACACCAGGCAGCTGGCGACCAAGGCCGCAGCCCCTCCCGAGGGTCCCTGCTCTGCGTGTGCACCAGCTCCACAGCCTCGCCCAGCCCGGGAGCCGGGCAGGGGGCATGTGCACACGGCCCATTAGTGAGACCCCCACACCAATCGATTCACTCAAATAAAGTCTAAACACCGGCCTGCCTTCCTCCTTTAAGGCCTGAGAGTAGAGCTGCTGGGCAGACAGGGCCTCGGCCTCCCCCCGCCCACCAGCCCCACCTCCAGCCGAGGGGCGTGGAGGCCCGGGGCTGGACACACACGGGGGACAGACCTGAGCCTGCTCTCCTCGGGGGACACACCCCTTCTCCTGGGGGCCTCTGCAAGGGTGGGCCTGGGTCCGAGCCGCCTGCCTCTTCACCCTCAAGTCTCAGCAGCAGAGACCCCTGCCCAGCGCCTCCCGGGGTCTGCAGGACACGCCCCAAGTCCCCAAGGCCTTAGTTGCGGGTTGTCCATGCAGATTTCACCTCACCTCTCACTTCGGGGGTGCCACACCCTTCCTCCTCGCTCCACCTAGACTCTGTTTTCCTCCCAAAACAACCCGGCTCACTCCCCCAACCCCAAGGCTGGAGCCTCATCTGGCTCCTAAGAGCGTGTCCTGCCCAGCCCGAGCCCTTCACACCAACAGGGACGCGGGGACATGCTCCCGAGGAGCCTCCCTCCCCAGCGCCTCTCCAGACGCCCACGGGTCCCTGCGATGGCCTGACCTCTCTGCACGCAGCAGGCCAACCTCCCCCAGTCCAGTCCACGCCAAGCACAGCAGGCTGGGAAAGCAGCTTTCAGCCGAATAAATAAACAGGTATTTAAGCACGAGCCCAGCGTGTGCTTCGGAAGCTCCTGCTTCGGGTGGGGCCTCCCCAGTTCCACCTCGAGGTCTCCGGGGAAGCTTCCGTGTCCTGCCAACCGACAAAACACCAAAGACACCCTCCTCCACTGTGGCACCGCGGGACTGAATTGCCTTGCACATGGTGACTCCAGCCCAGCGCTGGACAGCCCAGGACTGGCCAAGTGATCAGCAGGTCAGAGAAACGCCTCTGACCGGGAACTCTGCTTAAAATGGGCAGGCTGACTTCACAGCAGAGCAGGACTTCACATGAGGCCCCAGAAACGGCATCCGGTGTTCCCTAACTGGAAACACATGGAGGAAAGTTTATTTTCTCCAAAATAATGACATCATGAGCGAGGGAAGCAGCCTCAACGTGCAGATTCACAAACAGGAAATGCTGTGCAAGGACGACCTCGTCCCTACTTCTCCCCAGAAGACCTCCAGCTGCTCAGAGCTGTTTGCGAGGCTGTCTCCAACACGGAGGGGCAGAGGTCAGCTGGTGTTGCTGGCCCTCGTCTGGGAGCGCAGGGCCCAGGGCGTACGTGGGGGCCCGGATGGGCGGGGACGGGTGGAGGGGGCACCGCGGCTCTGAGGTCTGCATGCAGCCCCGTGTCCCCCCGCACAGACATGCATCCTGCAGGCAGCAGACAGGGGCCGCGCTCCGGGCGAGAGGCGAGGGGCAGGTGGGGTCCAAGACACCCAGCGCAGGGGGCACTTACAGTTGCTCAAGAGAGGCAAGCCCCTTGAAGGCCTGCCGGTCAATCGCCTGGATCTCATTCTTGTACAGATAGCTGCAACAAGAAACACGGGGTCAGCACGTGCCAGGCTGCAACAAGAAACACGGGGTTAACAGGGGCCAGGCTGGCACTCGGAGGGTGACGAGACCTCCGCTGGGGCCTGGAGACAGTGTCCCTGCTCACGATCGCGGGGAGGACACAGACAGAGCGCTTGCACAGAAAGGAGAGCCCCTCCACGGGGCTCCCTCCTCCTCTGGGGAAAGCCTCCTCCTGGAGACGCCAGGCCGCCACAGTCCAGACTCATGGGTTGGTGGTGGCCAGTTAATGAACGCCTGAGAGAGCATACGCTTCAGAGCCTGAAGAAAATAAAACTTCCTGACAAACAGGTAAAACGCGCTGAAGGTAAGGTTCTGCGGCTGGCACCGATAGTTTCAAACGTGTGCGCCCCCTGCTCGGTCGCGCCCGACTCTCCACGACCCCGCGGGCTGCAGCCCGCCAGGCTCCTCTGTCCACGGGATTCTCCAGGCAAGAATACTGGGGTGGGTGCCATGCCCTCCTCCAGGGGACCTTCCCGACCCAGGGATCGAACCTGCGTCTCCTGCATCAGCAGGCGGGTTCTTTACCACTGGGCCACCTGGAAAGCCCACTTTCAAATGCCCAGAAATAATCTAGGGAATAGAAATTGTCAAGACTGAATTCGTCTGGACCCAGCCATCCACTCAAATCCCATTCTTCTAAAGCAGAAGCAACCAAGGCGAATCGAAGAATCATGCAACGGGTGGTGCCTATTTCCATGTGGCCTGCAGGCTAAGAACGGTTCTTATGTCTATTTGGCGACACATGAATATCATCTGAAATTCAAATCTCAGGGTCGGAAAATGCAGCTATGTTAGCAGCCTGTGGCTGACACCGTGCTCCCTGGACACCAACCCCGTGATCCTCAAGGCCTCAAGTGTGTGCTGCCCAGTGCTTCCAGGAGGAGTCTGCCAGCTCCGGAAGGGGCCCATTGAGGATGAAAACGTTCACATGGAAGCGTCCGATTCCCCAACCCTGAAAGCCATGTGCGCCGGAGTCTACCTGTCTGCCCAGGACCTCAGAACACGTTTCTACCGCAGCCACCTACATGGAGGCGTGGAGACACCTGCCCAGGGCGCCCCTCCATCGCTGCTGCGGGTAGAATAAGCAACGTCCTCTTACTGGGCACCAACCTGCAGACGCCACGTCACAGGAGCTGCAAGCCTGAACCTAGGCCAGCCAGAAGGCCCCCAGTGGGAGGGCTGGTGCCAGCCTTTCAGGACGTTGCTTCTCCAGGTTGGGGATTTGAATCTCTGGGCTGCCACTGAACGCTGACTCTTAAATAAGAACACATGCTTCTCTGCCTCCATTTCTTCCTGTGTAAAATGGAGGGAACAGCAGTGCCTTGCAGCAGGGGGCCCCAAGCTCTGGGATCAAATGTCTGATGATCTGGGGTGGAGCTGACGTAATATAACAGAAATAAACCGCACAATAAACGTGACGCACTTGAATCATTCCTGAAACCATCCCCACCCGCATCCGGGGAAAAACTGTCTTCTACAAAACTGGTCCCTAGCGCCAAAAGGCTGGGGACTGCGGTCTTTCCGGATCAGTCGCTGAAATGCCACAAACACACAGAGGCTCTGGAACATGGCCCCCATGTGGTGACTCCTGCCTGGGTCTGCGTTAGCTCTCCTGGTGCTTCTCCTCCAGGAGGCGAGTCTGAAGGGAGGCTTCTGTGCCCACTTCTCAAGAACAAATCAAAAGCAAAGCAAAATGCCAACACTGGCATCACCTTGCATGACCTTCAAACAGATGAGAGTACAGAATCGTTTCAAAGAACGTGAGCAACAGCTGAACCACTGCATGTCGGTAATGACATCAGGGATAACCCATTTTTCTTAAGGATAACTGGGTATTGGTCATGAGCTAATAAGAAAGCATAAGCAAGTCTTTTCTTCATCACAGAGTTTACCCTTTGATTATGAATTCTGTCTCAAGGGTTCATCTCATCATGAGGAAATCTTAGTGCAGCGGAAGGTTTATTCCTTACCAGAAGTCACTGGGGTTCCAGCAGGTAAGGAACACTCACCAAGTAAATAAACACCAACGATGAAATATGTGCTCATATGCAGAGCACATCATGAGAAACGCTGGGCTGGAGGAAGCACAAGCTGGGAGCAAGATCACCGGGAGAAATATCAATAACCTCAGATATGCAGATGACACCACCCTCATGGCAGAAAGTGAAGAGGCACTAAAGAGCCTCTTGATGAAAGTGAAAGGAGAGTGAAGAAGTTGGCTTAAAGCTCAACATTCAGAAAACTAAGATCATGGCATCCGGTCCAATCACTTCATGGGAAATAGATGGGGGGGAAACAGTAGAAACAGCGTCAGACTTTATTTTTGGGGCTCCAAAATCACTGAAGATGGTGACTGCAGCCATGAAATTAAAGACGCTTACTCTTTGGAAGGAAAGTTATGACCAACCTAGACAGTAATTACTTTGCCAACAAAGGTCCGTCTAGTCAAGGCTATGGTTTTTCCTGTGGTCATGTCTGGATGTGAGAGTTGGACTATAAAGAAAGCTGAGTGCCATAGAATTGATGCTTTTGAACTGTGGTGTTGGAGAAGACTCTTGAGAGTCCCTTGGACTGCAAGAAGATCCAACCAGTTCATCCTAAAGGAGATCAGTCCTGGGTGTTCATTGGAAGGACTAATGTTGAAGCTGAAACTCCAATACTCTGGCCACCTGACGCAAAGAGCTGACTCATTTGAAAAGACCCTGATGCTGGGAAAGATTGAGGGCAGGAGGAGAAGGGGTTGACAGAGGATGACATGGTTGGATGGCATCACTGACTCAATGGACATGAGTCTGAGTAAACTGTGAGAGTTGGTGATGGACAGGGAGGCCTGGTGTGCTGTGGTTCATGGGGTCACAAAGAGTCGGACATGATTGAGTGACTGAACTGAACTAAGGATGAAATAATCAATTCCAGAAGCTTCTTAAACATTCACACTGCATGTTGCCCAGTTTCCTAGGTCAGTACCTGTCAAGATGGACCCTAGTGATGAGGTCTAGAGAGTTGGGGGAGGAGGCAGGAACCCCAGGAGCCGGACAGTGGGGTCACAGGGCCCCTTCCCAACACAGCTGCAGCCCTGCCCTGGCCCACCTCCTCCTGTTACCGCCAAACACCGCTCAGCCCAGTCCCGGTGAGCCCGGGACGGGCTGCTGCGGGCGTCTCAAATGCCCTCGGGTTGGAGGCAGGGAAAGGCTGGCACGTGGACACCCGAGGAGGAGGGATCCTGCTAACAGACGAGGATTAAACATCTTGTTTCTAAAAGTTATCTTAAGTGAAAAACGGAGTATCCCAAACTGCTTAACAGGAAATGTAATCACAAAGTAAATAATAAGTTGCTCTTGGGTAATTCAAACCCCCAAAAGTTAAAAAATTGAAGAATAAAAAGACTGAACTTGCACACACACGACAGATGCTGGCGGTCAGCTGACAGATTCTGCTCCTGCTTTCTGCTGGGGCTTGTGCTGTGCTGCGCTGAGGCGCTCAGGCGCATCTGACTCTTGGTGACCCCACGGACTGTAGCCCACCAGGCTCCTCTGTCCATGGAGATTCTCCAGGAAGAATACTGGAGTGGGTAGCCATGCCCTTCTCCAGCGGGTCTTCCCCACCCAGGGATCGAACCTCAGTCTCCCGCATTGCAGGAGGATTCTTTAGCATCTGAGTCACCAGGTAAGCCCAAGAATACTGGAGTAGGGAGCCTAATCCTTCTCCAGGGGATCTTCCCGACTCAGGAATCAAACCAGTGTCTCCTGCATTGCAGGCAGATTCTTTACCAGCTGAGCTACCAGGGAAGCCCCTTCAGGAGATTACACTGCTTTAAAATAAAAAACCAGAACATAAGTAAACAGACAAAAACTCAAGAATAAATAGGGAGGGCTCTCCCTCATTTTAAAAATGAGCAACAAGGCTTAGTGTGAACCCTGCTAATGAAAAATTAACATACTGCCCCTAAAGTGATAGTGGCTGCCCTGGGGGGCTCAGACGGTAAAGCGTCTGCCCGCAGCGTGGGAGACCCCTGGGGTGGGAAGATTCCCCTGGAGAAGGAAATGGCAACCCACTCCAGTACTCCTGCCTGGAAAATTCCATGGGCTGAGAGGCTCCTCAGAGCCTGGTAGGCTACAGTCCATGGGGTCGCAAAGAGTCGGACACGGCTGAGCGACTTCACTTTACTTTTAGTAAAGTGATAGAGAAAACTGTGTAAACACACACTTTAAGAAGCTTTGTGGAGGAAAATGCATGTAATGAAGAGTTAATGTCAGCTCTTGATCAGCAGCGCCCCCTCATCTAAACGTGACAGGCCCGAAGACACCCAAGTTCACACGAATTACACATCTTCCCAAAATCACTGACACAGACCCCTCATTAAAAGGGCTCTAGCCGAACGGTTTTCTAAAGTCCTAAAACTGAGAGTAATTTCCTCAAAGCACAAGACACTCACTTCTGATCTGTTAGAACCAGCAATGTGCCCAGGGTTTTGTTAAAAGTTTTCAACTTCAGAAAAAGTGCCCGTGAAGGCACTGGAGCGAGTGGGTCGTTTTCTAACTGCAAAGCTCACTTCAACAAGCAAACGCTCTCAGTGCTAATAAACTCATTAAGCCAAATACATTCTTAAAAGGGAAATAAAGTTTACATAAAAATAAGAAATGAAATCACTCGGGGAAGATGGGAAAGTTGTTCACGAATTAGTGGCATTCCAAAGGGATTCGTCATTTCCAGCTTCCATCAGCCCACAGCTGAGGACAACCCAAAACTGCCCTGGAAGCACAGACCCACAGAACACGCGTCAGCTGCTCCCAGCCGCAGCTGCGCGGCTCAACAGGGGTCACCGTTACCAGACAGCGACTTTCAGAACTGCAGTTTTTAACTGTATCCAACAGATTCACTTAAGGCTTAGCAGATGAACCCTAGGAATCACACAGAGCAGCACTCACTGTAAAAATTCCAGCCAAAATTTCACTCACCTTCTGAAAACAAAACCTCTTTTTCACTTGAATGTATTTGCAATAATTCATAACAATATGGAATTTAGCTCAAAGATTAAACAGTCCAAACACAGACAACAGACTCTGGTGTAGAAAACTGGTCACAACTTACAGGTATTTCAGATTCTCCAAGTCTTCAAACGACCCGCCAGGTATGCTCTTGATCTGATTATTGTTGAGAAGCCTGTGAAAAAATGTTTCAGTAAGAATTTTACAAACAAGGACACTTCTGAATTGTGTTATGGAGGTCATTTCCACTGCCCTGGAGAAGGTCCCGCGAGGATTAAGCCGCAGGCCTTAATACTGACACTCAATGAATGCAAATCAACACGACCAAGAGCAGTGTGGGTGTGGATAGGACGGAGTCCACGCCCGCACGCGGGGTCCACGCCCGCACGGGGTGGGGGGGTGTCCACGCCCGCACGCAGGAGCGGCTCCGCGGGCCCTGGAGACGCGATCCCCTTGCTCCTGCGCAGAGGGCTCACCCTCTGCTGCGCCTCCCTGTCCTCCTCTCCGGCCAGCTGGGGGCCCCGGTGGAGGTGCAGGGGATCCTCAAGGGGGTCTCTCCAGGGAGCCTTTTCACAGCGAGGGCGGAGCCACACATGCCCCTCCAGGCTCCCAGCCCCCAGGCCCAGCACAGGCGCTGCAGGGACCAGTCACCTCCTGGGGAGAGCCAGAGCCCGCGCCCACGGCGCTCAGCACAGCCCGCGGCAGCCTGGAGTCGGGCCCCTTCCCTCTGCCCACCCGGGATCTAAACACCGGGACACAGGTGGATGGCACCCCACCCCGCCGGGGGCCACAGGGCTCGGGGCCCGGGAGGAGGGCGGTCCCTGTGAGCTGCCAGGGAGGCGCGGCCAGCGCAGGCCTGCTCCACGCCCGGAGGATGGACAGGCGCACAGCTCCCAGTCCAGACGCGCAGGGCCCAAGGCCACCCCCAGGCGCCTCCAGGGCAGACCCCTTCAGCAGGCTCTGCCTCTCCCGCTCGGCCACGCCCACCCCTCGCGGGGGACCCCAGGCACTTGGGATCTGCCCACAGGGGAAAGCGGTGCCGGTCTGTGCACCTTTTTCCCACCAGCTCCCAGGGAGCTGTTTGGACTTACAGTGTGTTCAGGTTTCTCAGCCCCCTGAAGGCCCCTGGCTGGATCTCTCTGATTCGGTTAAGCGAAGATCCCTGTGAAGAAACGAGCAGTGGATTATTTACAGAGAAATCTGGCAGCGTCACCTTCTGCGTCATTTTTAAACATTCAGTTTCCAAACAGCGATAAGGCATTTAAGAAATTAAATTTCCCAGTTCCATCCTTGGCTGAACCAGCTCCGGGAAAAGACTGATAAAGACACAAATATTTGTCTGAATAACAGGCGAACCTGTTCACATTACAGTTTGTTTAAAAGGTAACTACGGGGAGATGCTGGCGTGCAGTCGTCAAGCCGTGTCCGACTCTGCGACCCCTGTGGACTGAGGCACATCAGGCTTCCCTTCCTTCACCATCTCTTGGAGTTCACTCAAATTCATGTCCATCGAGTCAGTGATGCTGTTCTCTTCTCCTCCTGCTCTCAGTTTTTCCCAGCATCAGGGTCTTTTCCAGTGAGTGGGCTCTTCACAAGTGGCCAAAGTATTGGAGCTTCAACTTCAGCAACAGTCCTGCCAATGAACACCCAGGACTGATCTCCTTTCGATGGACTGGTTGGATCCTTCCAGTCCAAGGGACTCTCAAGAGTCTTCTCCAGCACCACAGTTCAGAAGCATCAATTCTTTGGCGCTCAGCCTCCTTCACAGTCCACCTCTCACACCCACACACGACCACTGGGAAACCATAGCCTTGACTGCATGGGCTTTTGTCGGCAAAGTGATGTCTCTGCTTCCTAATATGCTGTCGAGGTTTGTCATAGCTCTTCTTCCGAGGAGCAAGCGTCTTAATTTCATGCAATCTTGATTCAGTGTGTGAGCTTGTGAGCCTGGTATTTCGCAACATGTACTCTGCATACAAGGTAAATAAATAGGGTGGCAATATACAGCCTTATTGTACTCCTCTCCCAATTTTGAACCAGTCTGTTGCCTCATGGAAGGTTCTAACTGCTGCTTCTTGACCTGCATACAGGTTTCTCATGAGGCAGGTAATGTGGTTAGGTATTCCCACCTCTTTAAGAATCTTCCACAGTGTGCTGTGATCTACACAGTCAAAGGCTTTCACGCAGTCAATGAAGCAGATGTTTTTTGGAATTACCTTGAATTCTCTATGATCCAGTGAATGTTGGCAATTTGATCTCTGATCCTTCTGCCTTTTCTTAACCCAGCCAAACATCTGGAAGTTCTCACTTCATGTACTGCTGAAGCCTGGCTTGAAGGATTTTATTTATTTTTAATTTAAGGATAATTGCTTTAAAACATTGTGTTGGTTCTTGCCATACATAACATGAATCAGCCATAGGTAGCCTGAAGGACACTGAGCGTACTCTTGCCAGCATGTGAAATGAGTGCAACTGTACGGCAATTTGAACATTCTTTGGCGTCGCCTTTCCTTGGGACTGGAATGAAGATCGACCTTTTCAGTTCTTTTGCAGTCCCGTGGGCACTGCTGAGTTTTCCAAATTTGCTGACATATTCAGCATTATCTTGTAGGATCTTAAACAGCTCAGCTGGAGAGATAAGAGGTCCCTTTAGACTCATCCACCTGCCCCCCACCAGCCCACGGAAATGCTCAGGTCTGTGTTAAGACAACCGACAGGACAGATTTGCAGGGACTGGAGAAGGGGGTCGCCTTCGGGCAGGCGTGGAGACGCGGTTCCTCCTGTAACTTCCGAGCTGGAACTCGCTGCTCCAGGAAGGAGTCTGGCACACTCAGGGGTCTGCTGCTCCAGGAAGGGGTCTGTAACACTCAGAGTCACAGAGCTCACTCAGCAAGCGAACTGGGAAACGAGGCTATTTCACATGTACCTCTCAGCACGTGAAATAAACGCATGAGTCGAAAAGAGGCTACACCGAGGACCCGAGAGACCAGGGCCCCAGCTGGGAGCCAGCGGGGGGCACCAGATGCGAACGCAGAGTGGCCGGGGTCAGGCCCGGGGCCGCGTGAGGGACAGCAGGTCTGCTAAGCTGCCTGTTCCCACCCTTCTCCAGCCTGAATTAAAAATCTATCAATTGAACAAGCAAGAGAGTCCCTGGAAATGAGACACAAAGACCACTTTCTTTACCAAAGAGTCTTAGAAACATGAAAAGTCCTTACTCACTGGTTTTACCTCTTCCATCACAGTCCAACAGGGATGATTACGGCTTGGACTGTGTCCCCCAAATTCACAGGCTGATGCCAGACTCCTGGGGCCTGAGGCTCGACCTTATTTGGAGAAGGCGTCCTTACAGGGGTGACCGAGTTAAAGTGAGGTCACTGAGGTGGCCCTGCTCCAAGGCAGCTGGTGTCCTTGCAGACCGGCTCAGGGGAAGGCCAAGGACTGCTGCGGATCTCCAGCACTGGGGCCTGGCTCAGGGCCCCGCCACAGCCGCAGAAGGGGCCAGCCTTGACCTTGGGAGCGCGCCTCTGGGAGTGAGCTCCAGTCTAAGCCCTGTACCTCCCCGTCACGGATGCTTGTTAGGACGGCCACAGGGACCCACGGGGGCTCTGGGGCAGCTCTCCTAGGATACTGGCTGAGCTCGTGCAGTGCTCAACCTTGGCAGGAATCTCATCGGTTCTATAGCTATAACTGATGAGAGAACAGGTTCTAGTTCACGGGGGATAAGAGCCTTTTGGGAAAGTGTTTGAATCCCCAAAACCGCCTGTGTCCAGGCTGGGCAGCAAGTGAAGCACGCGGCCTGTGGGTTTTGGGTCAAGTTCTCAGGACCTGGGCAACCACGGCCAGCACGGACCCGCTCCCAAGCTCAGGCTCCGTGATGACCCTGTCACCACCGACATGCTCCCCAGGAGCCCCCTACCCCCTGCACAGACAGTCTTGCGCTTTAATAAACAGTAATTCACACTCATGTTCAGGCCAGCACGGGCGGCTCCCTGGGGAGGAGCTGGGAGCAGACAGGAGCAGCTCTCCGAGACCCCAGCCTTCCCCGAGGTCCCAGTGTTTCTCTCGATGTCAGCGAGCCAAAGAGGCACCACCGTCACCGGGTTCTGTCCGCCAGAAGCTCAGTGTGGCCCGTGGTGGCCCTGCCCCAGGCCCCGACCCCCGGGCAACCTCAGGAGGCCCCAGCGTCCTCCCAGAAGCTCAGTGCGGCCCGTGGCGGCCCTGCCCCAGGCCCTGACCCCTGGGTTGCCTCAGGAGGCCCCAGCGTCCTCCAGACAAGTCACAGCGCCAATTCCACCTCCTCTGCCGGGTACACTTGGCCAGGCCCGACTCTTCCAAGCTGATCCCGAGGGCCCGGTTGAGCCTGCAAACGGAACCTGGGATCCGACTCGTCCGTGACTGCCCAGCCCACCAGGCCCATGCTGCCAGCAGCCCTCCTGAGGCCTCAGAATCAGCCCAATGTCTCGGGAGATGGCCCTCGGGGTCCAGACCTGGCCTCTGCCCCCGACCAGGCCTGCAGCCCGCAGCCCCGTGAGTGGGCCGTGCAGGCTGGCTGCTCTGCTGTGGCATAGCCAGCTTCATCGCTTCTGATTGATCTCACTGTTCAGTTCTGGCCTCGACGGGGCGGGCCTTCTCCAGCTGCAGGGAGTGGGGCTCTGTGGTTTGGAGCTCAGGCTTCCATGCGAGGGCGTCTCCTGCTGAGGGGCTCGGCTTCAGCAGGGGGCCGAGGCTCTGCAGTCCTGCAGGAGAGCCCTGGGCTTCAGCAGCTGAGCCACAGTGGCCGTGGCTGTCCACAGCATGTGGAATCACCCCAAACCAGGGACCAGCCCCGCGTGCCCCGCCCCTGGCAGCAGGATTCTGACCCGCTGGGCCACCAGGGCAGTCCCACAGCCACCAGTTACGCCTGTTTCCGTTTTCTCCATCATAGAAAGGGTGGAAGTGTTTGTCGCTCATGATCAGAGGCAGCACATCCCGAGACCCTGCTCTGTCCCTCACAGCTCACCTCCTCTCTTTTTGAGACTGTGCTTCCTCAATCTTCCACTGAACTTCTTTGAAGATACAAGCAAGAACGTGTCTACTTCCTCCCTTTCTTGCAGAGAAGGCTGCTCGCTGAGAACACGCTTTTCTTCAAAGGACAAACCTCAGAGCTCTGGACACGCCCCCACGTCCTTTCAGGGAATGATCCTGACCTGTGCCCAGCACCCCCTCCTCCCTCCCTCAACTCTGAGCCGTCCTCAGCACTGCACCAACCCACCCGTCCCCACCGGCCCACCGGTCCCCACCGGCCCACCAGTCCCCACCGGCCCATCGGTCTCCACTGACCCACCAGTCCCCGCAGATCCAGCAGTCCCCACTGACCCACCCGTCCCCACTGGCCCATTGGTCCCCATCGACCCATTGGTCCCACTGGCCCATTGCTTCCCACTGACCCACCGGTCCCCACTGGCCCATCCTTTCATGACTGGCCCATCGCTTCCCAACAGGCTCAGAGACTCTCATCGTCACTGATGTCGTCATGGGGTTGACTCTTAGAGGAGTAGCTGCTAGGCTGAGGGAGAAACATGCGTCCTGGCTGCTGACATCCATGCGCTTGCTAAGCGCCCATCAATCCACAAACACTCATGGGCCACACACCCTGTGTGCCATGGGAGCCCGGCCTCAGAATCGGCCCAATGTCTCGGGAGATGGCCCTCGGGGTCCAGACCTGGGCTCTGCCCCCAGCCAGGGCCCCAGGAGCCTGAGGCGGTATACGCGAAAGCCTGGGGACCGGGCGGCTGAGGGTGGCCGCACCATCTGGGTGGGGGGCAGGGACCCCCAGAGCCGGGGGAGGGCAGCACATGGGAGGGGAAGGTCAGGGCGGCCTGTGGACTGTGGCGGCAGGCACACTCTCGGAGCACAGGTCCCTAGCCCTTGCACGGGTGTGCCCCCCCGCCCTGGACACGGCAGCAGGATTCTATGCGTGGCCCGGGGAAGCAGTTCCAAAGCTCCACCCTGTGTAGCTAAGTGTGTCCTCCTGGCCTTAGAAGTCTCCCTGGACCAGATCTGTGTCAAGGACTTGCTAATCGCCCCAGAAGCGTGTCACTGATGGGTGCAGTAGGCACCCACTCCCCTTCTGCACCCAAATTACTCAAACTTAAAAACACAAAGGGGAGTCCCTGGTGGTCCAAGAGTTAGGACTCTGGCTTTTACTGTTGAGAAAACAGGTTTCATCCCTGGTCTGGGAGCTAAGCTCCCACAAGCCTTGCAGCACAGCCAAAAAAATTCAAGTAAAATAAACAAACCAACAAAAACAACAGTGAGGTCAGCAAAGCAAAGGCAGCGTCTGCTGGTGAAGCGCACGCGGGTTTGGGGCAGAGCTGGGGCAGAGGCTGCAGGCAGACAGGCAATGAGAAAGGCGGGCAGGGGCGGAAGGACGTGCGCCCGTCACGGGGGACAGGCCTGCTGGGGGGCTGGACACGCCACCTCTGTGGGGACAGGGCCCACGCGGACATGGGGCGTTCCAGTGTCCCCTGCACCTCGAGAAGGGCAGCCCCTCCCACGCGCCCAGGCGCACCTCTCAGCCCCACACCTGTTAAAGACCGCTTCACTTTCAGAGACAGAGCCGTCCCAGCCCGGGGAGTCCTGGCTACCCAGGCTACGACCCTTGTCCCTCTTGCTGTGGCACGAGGTGACCCACGGCCAGCCCTGAAGCAGACGGGCTCAGAGCCACAGAGCTCGGGGGTGTCCAGCCAGCAGGGCAAAAGGCCAGGCTCCAGGGTCTGCTTTTTCTTCTCCCCACCGTGTGGACTTCTGCGAAACACAGAGAGCCTTGTCTGACACGGGGAGCAGTGTCTGTCTGCAGGGAGAGCGCTGGTGTTTCTGGGGGACAAGGAGGCCTCGGGGGGTCAGCTGTGCAGACGGCAGGGCAAGTCCAGGGCACCAGAGGACACGCAGGCCCTTTTCAGGGGAACCCACAGGGCCAGGGGCACGGCCCCAGTGGAATCCTGCTCCTGGGGGCTGGTGGTTCCCACCAGGAGGGCAGGTGTCGGGGTCTCCGCTGACCGTCACCCAGAGGACGGCCCCTAGAGCCCTCCCAGGGGTGGGCAACGTGCAGGCCCCTGGGGGTGACCAGGGTGGGTCCCTCCATCCCCAGGAAGAGCTCCAAGTTTCCCGCCGCGTCCGCCCTCCATCCGGAACCTCAGCTCCGAGGAAAAGGCAGTGTGGGCGGGGGCAGGACACGCATGCTGGACGTGGCATGCTGAGCCCCATTTCTGTCATCTCCCCATCCAGAATTTAAAGCTCAGGAAACAAGGGGCTCTCTCTCAGCTCAAAGGCACAGAACTCGCTCGGGAGCGGTGGCGTGGTGGGCTCCCTCAGCTCTGCGGATGGGTGCACAGCCTCCTGGAAGGACCCAGGACGGCTCCTGAGCCGCCACCATCTCCTGGCCGACAGGTCCTCCTGCGAGGCCCCCACCGGAGGACTCCAGGCTCACATGGGGCTCAGAGTTCCGACGAGACGGCAGCCCCTTCAACATGGAGAGGAACGTCCGGCTTGGGGCAGGGTCCCCACCCTGCTGGGCCCGCCGCCCCAGCTCAGGGTCCTGAAGGAGAAAACCGATCCAATTCGGCCAAGTTTGGTTCACCGGGTAATATCTATGAATAGAGAGCAAGGCAAAAAGCCACGGTTTTCTTCTGACAGAGACTTTTTAAAAACACTGAAGAAATGATTCAAAGCACAGGACTGAAGACTACTTCAAAAGAAAACTGACTTTGGGAAAGAAACCGAGGCCCTGACTCATTCACAGGAAGGACGCGCATAAACGCGCTTCTGCGGGTTGGCCTTAGCGTCCCAGCAGCTAGAAAGAGCAGCCAGGAGGAGCAGAGAGCGCTTCAGAAAAAGGGGGAGAGGAGAGCTCACAGCGTGGGAGGGCCCCGGTCTCCGCCTGCCAGCCTGCGAGGACCACGGCGCAGCAGTCGCGCCCGTCACCCTGAAAACATCGCCGATCCTGACGACCTCGGGGGTTCTAGAGATGGGGGCTCTGGGAACAGCCCTCGGCAACTAACAAAAATAGTCCAGGAGAGTGGACACTCCAGCTTTGCAACCTCTGCGGCCGCCCCGGAGCCAGCAGCGAGTTCACTGTTCTGGACCAGCTCCATCAGCAGACTTGCCTCTGCACTCAGCTGGCTGTGTCATTTGTTACAAATCTCCGTGGTTCACCGTCACCAGGCCCCCAGTGAGCACGCGCAGGGACCGACCCCCTCCCCCAGACCAAGCTCCTCCCACCCTGGGACGCGGGGAGGCCCCGGAGGAAGGCACCTGCCGGGCTGAAGAACCCACCTACTTCTGGCAAAGCAGGGTCCCCTGCTGCCCCCTGCAGAGCCCGCACTGGTCACTTCCATGGCCAGGCCCCACAGGACGGGCGTGCCTGACTGTCCCCGAGGGGCAAGCAGAAAGATGCTCGGGTGTAGGCCCACGTGGCCTCCGTGGCGCCCCCCTCCACCCCGCCGTCTAGCCGCGGAGCCCAGGGCGGAGCCGAAGCAAGGGCCTGGCGTGATCGCACACACCTGCGTTCACGCGCCGGGGTCTGCAACGACGACGTCGGGAAACATCATCCTTCTGTTTTCCACCATTTAAGAAGATGCAAGAGGCCTCCCTGGTGGCTCAGTCAGTGGTGAAGAGTCCACCTGCCAAGGCTGGAGACACGAGTTCAGTCCCTGGTCGGGAGACTCCTGCACCTGCTCCAGACTCTGGGAGACGCAAACACTGAAGCGCAGACGCCCTGGACACCGCCGTCCACGGGGGGAGCCACCATCGCAGCGGGAGGTCC
Organism: Nanger dama; assembly: GCA_917880005.1. NCBI lineage: Eukaryota > Metazoa > Chordata > Mammalia > Artiodactyla > Bovidae > Nanger > Nanger dama. The sequence goes on from CAKJTW010000025.1 coordinate 924,803, forward strand.
GCGCACCGCAACTAAAGACCCAGCACAGCCAAAAACAAATCAATTTATTTTTTAAAAACGTGCAATGAAGGCTCACAGGACGGTGAAAGGGCCGGCCACGGGCGCGCGGTCTGGAGCGGTGTGGTGGCGGCCCAGGAGACGAACCATCCGGGGGCCTCACCGTCTGGGGGCCTCACTGTCGGGACCTGTTCGCAGGCCTCCTGCAAACGCGAGTCCTGACGACTCCCCCGCCCCACCTCACAGAGCGTGTCTGCTGGTTCCACGCAGGCCAGTCCTCTGGGTTTCGCCCAAGCTTCTCCCACGGCTGTTTAAAAATGAAATCAGCATTTCTCTTGTTTTCCAGACCCAAACTGGCCAGCACCGTCTACCAGAGACTTTCCCAGGGCCGAGTCTTCGCGTCCCAGGAAGCCCCCCGAGCAGGGTGAAGCCGAGGACAGCGTGTGATCAGGGGAAGGGCCCCCCGCCCACCTCCCCGGCACATGGCGCGCCAGAGCAGCGGCCTGGACGACCGTGAAATCCGGGCTGCCCAGCTCAGCGAGTCAGAGCAAACACGGCGGCCCGACGTCCTCCTGATTAGCGACAGCTCAGGGAGCAGCGCGCACGGCTGGTTCCCAGCAGAGCTGCGCCAGCTCCGCCCAGGCGTGGGAAGCGGCTCCGCTCTGCGGGGCAGAGTGTCCTCCTGCTGTGAAAACAGGGGCGCGCGAGGTGTCTCCCCGCGGGAGGAGCTCACCGTGGCGCCCTGCAGGGTCTCGGGGAAGCCCGAGTCTGCGAGGCTGAAGACGAGGGGGCTAGGTGCGGGCCTCGGGGCCCTCCTGGGCTGCTGGCGGGGCTGTGTGGCTTCAGCGCCCGAGGAGCCCCGTCCAGGGGCTCATCCAGGCCTCCTGTAGGAGGCGGGAGGAGTCTGTGAGCGGGTGTGCACACGTGTGTCCACGGACACGCCTCCGACAGCCTCGGGGCCCCCGACAGCCAGGCTGGGGGGGTCCCCCGGTGTCCCAGTCCGGCAGCAGGAGGGGTCACTGCCCAGGGGAAGCACGGCGTCCAGGTCCAAACCTCCGCCCTGCTCTCTGCTGGACCAAGCCTTGACCTGTCCCATCCGCAGTTTGCCCATCACTGAGTAAGGGGACGGGGGCCACACCGCTCCCGTGAGAGTGGGACCAGCAAAGCGAGAGACTGGCTGCTGACGTGTTGGGGAGGAGGGGGGCCAGGGGGAGGGGCACAGGTCACAGAGGGATGCCAGGGACAGGCCACGCCTGCCCCAAGTGGGGGAGCCTACATCTCACACCCAGAGGAGAGGCGCAGAGAAGGAAGTTCACCGGCCTGAAACCACACAGCCCAACCAGGCAGCCCAGGAGGGCCTCAGGCCTCATCCTCCACGCTCACCATGTGTCCCTAAGACCCTCCTTCCTGGCCCAGCCTGCCATCCCCCAGCAATGAAACCTGAAGCCATCAGAGTGTGTGTGTGCATGTGTGTGGAGAGAGGCTGAGGCTGATCTTGCTAAGGGCAGACTTATTGTGGAGTGAGGCCGGCAGGTCCACAATCTGCAGGCAGGCTGGGGGGCTGGGCGCTCGGGGAAGGGCCACTGTCTGCCCCCAGGCCCGGCCTGCATCTCTTCCCGAAGTCCTTCAGCTCTCGTGAGGAGGGCCCCTGCGCTGTGGAGGGCACTCCAGATCTCCCAAAGGTCCTGACGTACATATCCGTCTCCTCAAAGCATTTTCACAGAAGCCTCTGGGATAACACTTGACCCAGCATCTGGGAACTGTGTCCCAGGGAGGATGACCCAGAACACTAACCAGCACAGGCACCCGGGCGTGAGACGCAGCCTGCTGGCTACGACAGGCGTGATCACTCATACACGTGAATGGGTGAGGTTGTTCCTACAGAGACAGCCAGATGCACCTTTGAGCTCAGCAAAGTAAACAGATCCATCATGTCATCGCGCCGGATGCTCACCCGACGCTTGGCTGACGGGCAGGCGGACTGGTGGGCCCCAGCGTGGACCAGGCCAGGAAAGGGGGCCTCTGGTTCCACCACACAGTGAGCTTCGCCTGCTGCTGCAGTTAACACCATGGAGGAAACGGACCAAACACGGAATCAGCAAATCCTGGCACCAAGCAGCTGTCCTCCACCCAGAGCCTTCGGGGGCATCTCACCCAGGCGGCTTCCTGCACACACAGAGCTTAAGTCTGCAGGAAAACAGGACACGCAGCCCCAGACAATTACTGAATGAGAGTACACTTTAGGGAGCAGAGGTCATCTCATCAATCAGAAAACAGCCCAGGACCACAGAAGCCTGGGCCTAAATGAGCCCAAGAGGACTCGGAAGGGCTGGGTCTGCCGTGAGTCGACGGGAAGGGCTCTGAGGGAGGGGGCACGCAAAGGACACAGAGGTCAGCCCTAGGCAAGGTGGCCCCCTGGCTCCAGTCTCAGTCGGGGGCCCCCAGACTCAGCCGGGGGCCCTCCAGACTCAATCAGGGGACCTCCAGTCTCAGTGGGGACCCTCTAGTCTCGCTCCAGGGACTACGATGCCAGCCTGACCCGCCGTGCTGGCCTCTCCTTGGCAGGAATGCTGGCCTAGTCCCCCAGTGCACTGATGTTCAGACTTCTCACGGTCTCACAGTCCTTCTTAGTGAAAATCGAGAAGCTTTCATGCAGCGCCAACTGTATACAAAGAACTGGGTTATCTCAGCTCTAGGATCCTGAAAAGAACTGGGAAAATAATCACTCTGACCATTTCCTGTTGGGTTTCCTTCTCCCCCAGACCTAGTTGGGCAAGGCCACCAGACACAGAGCTCTGAGAAATTGCAGAAAATGAGAACAGGGCTTCTCTTGGGCTAAGGAAAATAACGAGGAAGCCGGACTTAAAGTCAGTGCATCTGAGCTTAGGAGGAAGGAGACCTGGGCCTAGGTCTTCCCTGGCTGTCTCCTTTCTATAGCGTTCCGCTGGGCTTCCAATCCCACCCGTGAACCAGGGGAGTAGGGGTGGAGAGGGAAGGACCGGGGACAGATCTGCATTGAGGCAGAGGAGCTGACTACAGCATGGAGCGTGCCTCACAGCAGTGGGGTCTACTCAGCTCAGCACACGCGCCTGACTCTCACCAAGGACACCAAAACGCTGGGGGTGGTGGAGGGACAGACGGGCAGATGGACAGATGGATGGAGGGGTAGATGAGTGCACGGCTGGGTAAGGAAGGATGCATGAACGGATGGACGGATAGATGGGCAGATGGACAGATGGATGGAGGGGTAGATGAGTGTACGGCTTGGTAAGGAAGGGTGCATGAACGGATGGACGGATAGATGGGCAGATGGACAGATGGATGGAGGGGTAGATGAGTGCACGGCTGGGTAAGGGAAGGGTGCATGAACGGATGGGCGGATGGGCGGATGGGCGGATGGACGGGCAGATGGGGCGACACAGGCACTGGGCTGGAAAGTGGCACAGCTCAGTGACGCGCGAGAGAACAAGCACTCGGGACCAGCAACGGGCCCCTTGGCGCCAGGCCAGGGCAGACATCCCGCCTGTCGGAATAAGCAGCAATGGTGACCAACTGCACCCACTTCAACTGCTATTTTTAAAGTTAAAGAGCTGCTCAGCTGGAATTTTAGAAACACCGTCCACTGCAGGAAGCGACAAGTCTAATCCGGGCTGTTCCCCAAGGAAGCTGCAGCCAGGAAGAGAAGCGCCAATCCACGGGTGTGTAAGGAAGGCCACCCGCGCCCGGGGACAATCCACGGGTGTGTAAGGAACGCCGCCCGTGCCCCCAGGGACAATCCACGGGTGTGTAAGGAAGGCCGCCCGCTCCCAGGGGAAGGCCCACTCTCCCGCGCCACTGCTGTCTCTTTCTGCATAAAGGTTACTCCCGCCCAAGCGCTGTGCCTGGTCTCCCTTTTTCCTGCGAAAAGGGAAAATAGCAATCCAAATAGTGCAGAGGCAAAATCTCTACCAACCACAGGCTTTCGTTTGTTTAAAGCAACTCTGAACTTTCATTCACATCCTTACTTCTCAACAAACACATCAGAGCTGTGCAGAAGGCGTTTTAGGAAAGTGGGGAAGCGCAGGGACTCACACTCACAGAGGGCTTCCCGGTCCCAGGGCCAGGAGGCGCCCTCCACCTGCTGCCTCACGAGCGGGCTGGAGGTGTCTCTTAAGCACTGGGGTCTGGTCCCTCGGAAAAAGCTGCCTGTGTAAACTAGCCTAGTGGCATCCTCTGTCTGCAGCACAGGCGTCTGCTCCAGTTAAAGGCAGGGCCCACGGCATCAGGCCAGCCCCGCGGGCAGCAGTATCCCAGCTCCCTCCCCAGAACTCCCCGGGCACAGTCACCTTCCCGTCTGTAGGGAAATGAACCCAGATGTGACCAGAACAATGGCTCTCACGGCAGATCACCCACCGTGCGGGCCCTGTCAGGAGAGGCAGCTGCATCCCCTCCTCCACGCCCAGGACGCCCGGGCTGGTGTGGACCTGCCTTCTGGAGAGTGCGAGTGCGGAAAGCTCAGATAAGAGCCTGCAGGGTTGGGCCACGCCCACAGGCCACGCCCCTGAATACCACGCCCCAGCAGGCCACACCCGCAGGCCACGCCCCTGCAGGCCGCGCCCCTGCAGGCCACACCCACAGGCCACGCCCTGAAGGCCGCGCCCCTGCAGGCCACACCCACAGGCCACGCCCCTGAAGACCAAACCCTGTGGGCCACGCCCCACAGGCCACATCCTGCAAGGCCACAGGGCTAGCTGAGCTGTCCCTGGCCCCCGCCTGGGTCTGTCCCCCAAGCTCGGCCTCCGTCATTAAAACCGTGGCTCTTCTAGCTCCCGCCTCCCCGCCCAGGAGACCAACCGAAGGCAGCCGTGTCCACGTCCCCGCCCGGCACCTGGCCTGCAATACCTCCACCCTGACGGGTCCTCCTGGCATGCCTCAGAGAAGAATTAAATTCAGCGACTCTGAGCTTGATGCAACCTCAAAGGCAAGATGCTTTCTCCCCTGAGGGTCAGGCGGAGACTGCAGGCGTCCTGCTGTACTGCCTGCTCCTAACCCACCACGTAAGCCCTGACGCCCTGACCCCTAGGAGGGCCTGGAGGCGCGAGGGGGACTTTGACGGGGCAGCAGGTCCCCAGGCCTTGAGGTCACAGTGCCTCCGCCTGGAGCATGGAGGACACCGTGTGCCCGTCGTCCCGACTCCCGCCTTGAGAAGGCCCCCCTTGCTGAAGCCCACCTGTGCGCCCACCTGTCCTCGAGCAACTGTCGTCAGGGATCCCAGAGATGAGACGTGAGCGAGTGTGCTCTCCAGGGTCTATCTGGTGCCGCACTGCTGGCATTTTTGTGCCCTCTGTTGGTGACTCTGCTGTCTAAAGCCTCCCTCATCACAGTGCTGCAGGACGTCTGCTCACGGGGAAATGCCACGTAGGGGACGCGCCTCCTCCAGGCACGCACCGAGTGCTCTGTCCTGAGCCCCATCCACGCCGATGCATCAACAACAGATGCTCAACAGGCGTCTGGAAAAGGAAGTTCAGGAAACCACGGATCCAGTAGTGGCCGTGCTGTGGCTGGGGCCCGGCTGGACCCTGGCCCTGCGTCTGCTGCTGACCCTGCGTCTGCTGGGGCAAGGCTTCCTGGTGCCGAACGCTCACAATTCCAAGAATGACGAGAAACAACCTGAAACTCGCCCAGCTCCTCCCTCCCCACAGCTCAGGACCCTAGGGTGACCAACAGCCCAGCAGGAAGGCCCATCCTCGGGCCAGAGACCTCAGACCCCGCAGGGAGACGGGCCGCAGCCGGGGCAGCTGAGGCCCAGCGTGAGGCAGGGAGCCCAGGGAAGGGCACGGCTCTCGGGATATGCTGAGACCAAAGCCTCCAGACAGAGAGCCAGTTGACGGTCGTCAAAGCAGGGATACAAGCGAGGGAGACACGCGTGTGCACACCGTGTCTCCAAGATCAGTGTGAGAGGCCCCCTGACGATCCCCGCCAGGTGCCACAGGAACCTCCCCCCTCCACAGACACATGCTTGGCCTGGCCTAAGCTTGTTGGTTCAGTGGGAGGTGAGCCGTGGTGCAAACAGGGGACATCTGTCCTAGCGGAAAGATGTACTGTGTCCAGGGAGGAGCCGGAGCAGGGAGAAGCCCATGACACGCAGACCCTTCGCTGACGCAGACCAGGCAGTTTACACACGTGCCCCGAAGTCAGCAGATGATTACACACGTGCCCTGGAGTCAGCAGGTTACACACGTGCCCCAGAGTCAGCCGATGATTACACACATGCCCGGAGTCAGCAGGGAGAGAACCCATGAGGCGCATGGAGGCCTTCTGAGGCAGGTGTGCAGCAGCGGAAGAGTGGAAACAGAGAAATGATCCACAGAAAGAATTTTATCCAATGAAGTTGGCAATTCCAAAAATAAATACTGAGCGCCGCTAACGAGGACAGTGCAGACCTGCGACTGCTGCAGGCACAGGGCCGCCGCATGCAGTGGGCGGGAGAGCTGGACACAGAGCCCCATCTGATGTCGGCGGGCAGATGGCTGGTAGGTGGGGAGCAGATACAGAGACTGACACGTAGCCGGAGGAGACGACAGCATGCAGACAGAGAGGCCCACAGACGACAAGACGACCCAAGAGCAGAGCTGGCAGACAGACGGACAGAGCTGCCGGTGTGGACAGATGCACAGACAGCCCCACGGCTTCCTGCCCGTGCGCACTCGCACGACTGCTTGTGTGTCTGAAGGGAGCCCAACAGGCTGACACTGTTCTCAAATGAGAGAAGGGTGAGTCGCTTATTTTGGTGTTTCTGTCTGTACGTTCACATTTTTCTACCACGAACACGTATAGCTCACATAAAAATATTTAAAAGCGCCTAGTAAAGGAAAGCCCGTGGGGTCGCGAAGAGTCGGACACGACTGAGCAGCTTCCTTTCACTTTTCACTTTCATGCATTGGAGAAGGAAATGGCACCCCCACTCCAGTGCTCTTGCCTGGAGAATCCCATGGATGGAGGAGCCTGGTAGGCTGCAGTCCATGGGGTTGCTAAGAGTCAGACACGACTGAGCGGCTTCCCTTTCACTTTTCACTTTCATGCATTGGAGAAGGAAATGGCAACCCACTCCAGTGCTCTTGCCTGGAGAATCCCAGGGACGGGGGAGCCTGGTGGGCTGCCGTCTATGGGGTCACACAGAGTCGGGCACGACTGAAGCGACTTCACTTTCCCTTTTCACTTTCATGCACTGGAGAAGGAAATAGTAGCCCACTCCAGTGCTCTGGCCTGGAGAATCCCAGGGACCAGGGACCCCGGTGGGCTGCCGTCTATGGGGTCGCACAGAGTCGGGCGTGACGGCAGCGACTCAGCAGCAGCAGCAGCGGCAGAGAAGGAAAAGCAAACAGGAGGGTGAGGGCACATTCACAGCTCTTGTTGTCACCTCCTGGGGAGACAGGATACCCCCAACCCGGCCGGTAACTGCTGTGCCTCCGGCCAACCTCCACCCACAAGGACAGCAGGCCCTGAGAGGAGGCGCCCAGCAAGCTTCCAAGGACCCCGACCGCTCGCACACGGCTGTGGAGCAGGAGGGGCACCTCTGGGCAGAGGGCAGGGGCGCACCCACGGGCACTGCCAGACTGGCGCCCGGTGGCGGGAGATGCCGCTGGCATCCTGGGCAAGAACCTCAGAAACGCAGCTGATTCCTGGAGCCCAGACATGGAGGATCCACCCTGAGGATGGGGGATCCCCATTTCCACTGGTCAGCCCTTTTACCGCCTCTCCCGTCGCCCCTGGAACTACCCAGGACCCGCACCAACCCACTGCCTCATCCTGGGAGGAAACCCTGGGTCCAGCACTTGGCTTCCAAGCAATCCAGCCATGATCTACAGGTCACAGCGCTGAGGCTGTTCCCCATCTACCATGATGATTACACGGGGCAACTCAGAGATGTACAGAACCCTGTCAGAAGAAGGAGATTCAAGCTTTTAACCACCTGATGCGAAGATCTGACTCACGGAAAAGACCCCGATGCTGGAAAAGTCTGAGGGCAGGAGGAGAAGGGGGTGATGGAGGATGGGATGGTTGGAAGGCTTCACCGACTCAGTGGACAGGAATTTAAGCAGACTCTGGGAGATGGTGAAGGACAGGGAAGCCAGGCGTGCTGTGACCCGTGGGGTCGCAAAGTCGGACAGGACTGAACACCTCGACTAACCGGTGATGCTGTCCGCAGCAGCCCACAGTGGGGTCTAAGCCAAGGGGGACAGGGCAGGAAGCATCGGATGACCGAGGGCACGGACAGCAGCCTCTCTGTTCCCCAAGTGAGGGAGCCAGGGCACCCCGTGAGGCGCGGCGCCCGGAGAGGAGAATGCGGCGAGGGCAGCGTCCAGAAGCCGCCGTCCAGCCCAGGCTCCAGGAAAGAGGGAGGTGCCCAGAGGCCCGAGCAGCAGCCCCAGAGGGTGTGCACCAGGCGCGGAGGGCACCCAGCGCCAGCCAGGCAGCCATGATGAGTCCCAAGGGCAGCCGAAGCCCTGGCCCCTCACCGTCACCACCAGCTTGCCCCGGCCCTCCCCGTCCCCTGGCTCAGCCTAGAGCCACAGATTCAGGGTGGACAGGCCTGGGTCCTAGGTCGCTGGTAGAGTGCTGCTGCCTTAAAGGGCCAGACGGGCAAGGCATTGCTGTGCCTCAACCATGCAAGTCTGCCTTTCTAGCCAGAGGGGTGGTGGGCACCCCAGGCCACTGTCCACGGGCGGCTTCCGCAGAGCTGGGCTGGAGCTGAGTCCCCAGCGAGAGGCCTCGTGAGGGAGGCAGGACCTGTGCTGGTTTAATCCCCCAAGATCCTGCACCAGCTCATCGCCCCCGGGCTGCAGGCCCCGCCCAGCCCGACAGCACCCACAGGCAGATGGGGACAGCGGGGCTGAGTGAGTCTCAGCTTTACATTACTCGCTTTGTAAGACGCGGGTATGGAAAAACTTAACGAAGGGTTTTATAAAATTACAAAAACAATGGGGACTTCTGATGAAGGTGGGCAAACAGGGCCCAGACTTAGTCTCCACAGCCAAAAGCTGATAAAATACAGGAAACAGCCATTTTCAAGATTCTGCATGTCGGTTAGCAACGGACAGGAGCCCACCGGAGTGAACTCAGCAGGCGAGCCCAGAACTGCCCCCACACTGCTGCCCCGGAGAGGAGGCGTGCTCTGCCTAGGGAGAGCTGGACTCCAGGACAGTGAGGCCCAGGGACAGACACCAGGAACCCAGGGCTTCGAGCGTGCAGACGATGAAACCAGAGCAGAGGGCAGCAAAAGGAGAACAGAAAATCCAAAGAGAAAAATCAGAGAATCCGGAAGCTGGGTTTTGGCAAAGATAATGAAACTGAAAAGCCTCCAGGCAGACCGATCAGGAAAAAACACATTTCTGACTTTGGGAACGAGAGACCTGATCCCCACAGACCCTGGGTGTGGAGGGGATGACGATGGCCAACCTTCCCGTGTGACATGGCCAAACTCCCCGCTCCCCGGGCTCAATGGGGAAGGAACAGCCCTGACAGGCCCGTGTTTACTGAAGAATCTGAAGTCACGGTTTAAAGCTCCCCCAAAGCCACGGCGCGCGCAGCCGGGGGCTTCCTGGGAAGCAGGACCAGATGTTTCAGCACCGCGAAGCCCCTCCACTCACCCGAGCTCTCCCCAGAGCCGGACAGGAGGCCATGCCCTGCACTCCCTCTGGGATATGCAAACCAGACAAAGACATTCCAGGAAAGGAAAACAAAGCCCGAGTTCCTGGTGAACAGATGCAGCAGGCCTGTCCAGCTGCCGGGGGGACGCGGGGGGCGCTGAGGCTCGTTGTCCCGATTGTGGCGATGGCTGCAGAGCGCCGATCGCAGGCTCCTGGGTGCGCACCCCCAGCACAAGCGGCTGCTTTCCTGCGGCCGGATCTCCAGGAGGCTTTTCCTTTCCAAGTGAAAATTCACCCAGACAGTGGTCAGAAAGGGGGCCATCGTCGCCAGCTAAGCTTCCACCTCCGGCCTGACCAGTGAGCCAGAGGGCTGCCTGCGCGCCTCCGAGCTCCGGAGGCTCCCATCCCCCACCCCCCAACCTGGTCCCGGCTGCCCCAGGGCTGAGCATCCAGAAGCCACCCCCTCTCCTAACAGAGCTGCTCACCCAGCAGCCACTGGACCGGGACAAGCCCCCCATCAACACAGGCGTCTGAAGGACACCGGGCAAGGGCAAGGAGGGCCTGGGGACAGTGTCCACCCAGGGTCTATGGGGAAAGTTCTTCAGGTCGGCATCTTCTCCCTCCCTACCCCTGAGGGAGCTGGAAACCAAATGGGAAAAAGGCGGCAGTGTCCAGAAGAGAGGAACTAATCATCTGCAGGGTTAACTGACCCTGTGTCCGAGCCAGGAAGGGGAGCGAGAATTAAGTCCTGAAACAACTGACACATTCTTACCTAAACTTTTTGCCGGTTTTGATTCAGTCATGTAATTGTTGGACTGAGCCATCTCCGGGCTTCCCTGTATTGTCTGCAGACAGGTGGCATCTGACCAAGAGAGGGACAAGTGTGATTTCTGTCTTTCCACATTAACTCCAAATAAAGAAAAGGTTAAATTAAATAAAATTAAATATCAAAAGGCAGAGACACCACTTTGCCAACAAAGGTTATCTAGTCAAGGCTACGGTTTTTCCAGTAGTCATGTATGGATATGAGAGTTGGACTATAAAGAAAGCTGAGCGCTGAACAACTGTTTTCGAACTGTGGCATTGGAAAAGACTTGAGAGTCCCTTGGACTGCAAGGAGATCCAACCAGTCCATCCTAAAGGAGATCAGTCCTGGGTGTTCATTGGAAGGACTGATGCTGAAGCTGAAACCCAATACTTTGGCCACCTGATGCGAAAATCCGTCTCCCTGGAAAAGACCCTGATGCTGGGAAAGACTGAAGGCAGGAGAAGGGGGTGATTAGAGGATGAGATGGCTGGATGGCATCACCGACTCAATGGACTTGAGTCTGAGTGAACTCCGGGAGCTGGTGATGGACAGGGGAAGCCTGGCGTGCTGCAGTCCACGGAGTTGCAAAGACTTAGACATGACTGAGCCACTGAGCAACAGCAAAAGAAAACATGAATCCCTGGACTCATGAACTTGGAAAGGTCATAAGTTGGTGACGATGCTGTTTTGAACACCAAAGCATTCTCTCACCCACTGACAGGCGACTCGTGGTATGCAGTTACCAGTTCAAGTCCAAGGAGGAATCCCAGGGAGCAGTCAGCCCGCAGAGACACACTAAATGCATGAGGAGCCCAGAGCGCCTACCTAAGCCTCAGATTCAGGGCTGTCCCAGTGCTTCCAGCTGGAATCCACCCCAAACTGCACTGTCTTGTGTACTCCAAAGTATATGTCACTGTCAGGATTAAGATGCTCGTTAAGCCTGGACGCTGAGTTGGGAGACCTGACACGCCGGGCGCTGGAGGCCCCAGCGCCTCCCGGGAGCACGGGGGGCAGCACCAGGCCCGACTGGAGCTGGGGGTGACCCGCCAGCTGTGCCCAGGGCCGTGGCCCCCAGGCCTTCAGCACGGCATCCACCGCAGCGTCCTCCTGTGGCCAGCGCCCGGAAGAGCCCGTCTGGCCTCTGGGAATTAGCACACAGGCGAGGGCCTTCCAACTCACCCCATTTCTCAACCTGATGAGAAGCAGCTCCAGAGCCGGGGGTCCCGTGCTTGCTGTCACCTGGAGCGTGTGCACAGAGGCTCTGTGCAGCTGGCCGCCTCCTGGACGAGAGGCCCGCGCTCCCCAGGCAGGGGCTCGCCCCTCCAGCCCTGGCATTGCTGGGTGGAGCAGAGCCTTCCTGGGCCCCGCCTGCCGCCGCAGGGGTCCGGGGGGGCACACACGCGTCTGTTGGCACAGTCCCCAGGGCCCTGCTTGTGAGCGAGGCTCATGCCCTTCACTGAGACCTTCAGGGAGGAGGCCAGGGTGTCGCCAGGCAGAGAGGCTGAGTCACAGGACGGAGCGGGGGGCCCGAGAGGGCAGGGGTCAGCAGGAGCCCCGAGTCCTGGCGCCTGGCACCTGGACGAGGCCAGAGCTGCCTCTGGTTCCAGGGTCAGCCACCTGTGTGGTGTCTTTTACAACTATTTCCTGACTCATTAATGACACAAAGGAGGGGGCTTCCTACAGCCTGCCCGCTGCAGCTTCCCAGGGCGCATCTGCCAAAGTCAAGCTGTGTTCCAACCGAGCAGGGACCCAGGTCCTGCTCCCGACCAGCGGTGTCTTGGGCCCCCTGGAAGCTTCCTCAGTGCCCGAGGTCTCCCCTCTGCCCACAGTGGGCTGGGCATCCGCAGAGCTGAGGGCTCGACATACCGCAGGGCTGTTAGTGGTGGGAGGAGGTGCTTGGTCCGCCACCATTTTGGAAAAATAAACCACCAGCATGTACGTACTTAAAAATGTTCCTGTGGTGCTTTTGAAATGCATTTGAGCTGTATTAATAAAAGCTTTGACTTCATCCCAGCAGGCCGTCTAAAGCAGAAATCCGTGTCAGGTGGGCCTCAGGTCCCAGCTGACATGGGTGTCCCGCAGAGACCACGGCCCCAGTCACAGCTGGCTGGGTCCATCACCCACCCCTCTCGGGAGGAGAGGCCAGCCCGGCCCAGGGCCAAGTGCATCCCCAGGTCAGCAGAGAGAGAGGGAGCTCCCAAGCCCCAGGAAGACAGGAGATGGGGCAGGCGAGCAGTTCCCTGCTGGAGACCCCAGGCCCCTGCTGACCTGACGGGATCCCTCCCCCCCTCCTGCCACCTGTTGGCAGAGGCAGAGACCTCAGCACCCCGCACAGAGGAGCTCCTGAGAAGCTGGGTTCTCCCGTCAGCCAGGTCCAACTGGGAAGCAGGGGCCCGACCCATACCGAGGCCCTCCAGCAGCACCTTCTCCGAGTGTGGAGAAGGCGCAGACCATGGGTGCCCCCGGCCTCCCGCAGTCTCCCTGGTCAGGCGCACCTGAGTGGTCACCCTCATCACAGGGCCGCGGGCCCTCCCTCCCTGGTGCCCTCGTGGACCAGGGGCCCCGCGAGGTGGGGGCTGGAACGCGGCTCGGGCCCAGACAGAGAGGCCATCAGAAGCGGGTGGACGTGGGGCCGGCTGCTTGGCTGGTAGCCTGAGCCCGGGAGGCGCTCGCCAGCCTCCCGCCTGCTGTGGGCCAGGCTGAGCTCCCTCGGCCGCCCAGCCCACGCCCCAGGCCCCTCCAACACCAGGGCTTCCTGTCACGTGGACGGTGGCTTCGGAGTGGCCTGGACTATGGGATGGGGCGATTCCCATGACCTCGCAGAGGCGGCGAGAAGAACAGATCAGAAGCGGGTTGAGGGACAGAGGCTGACTCGTGGGGCAGCAGGTGTAGGAGACGCCCCAGGCCCGGCCCAGGGGAGGCGGGGTGGGCAGAGTGAGGACGCCCCCGCGAGCGTGTTACCGCCAGCTCTTTAATCCCCGCCTCGATGAGCTTCTGCTGCCGTGCTGAGCAGAGTGAATACTCAGAGTTAAACACTTAATTCTACAACAGTTGAGCTAAGCGTATGCCACCTGATGCCGGAGGGCTCCGGAACGCCGCAGCGCCAGAGCGCAGGGAGCCCAGGGGCTGGGTGGCCAGGACCCTGCTTCTGCGGTTCCGGGTCAAACTGGAATCACAGCTCTGGACCAGGGCCTGCTCTCAGACCAGGATTCTAAGCCCCAGCCACGAAGCAGAGCGATCCTCTCTCGGGCCCCATGTGGGCACCCCCTGAGACACCCTGAAGGGAGGACAAGTCTGATGCTCCTGGTGATTCCCAGTCAGTCTTTCCCGGGGGCGAGGGGACGGGGGAGAGGGGAGAGTCCTGAAAGCTAGGGGATAAGTGATGGCTGGACCGGCCAATGGACCCCGGGGCCAAAGTCTTCCCCTCACCCTCACATCCTGTCAGTCCCCAATTGCTCCCAGATCATAGTTTGGATGGAGGAGAACAGCAGCTGCAGGAGAGCAAAGTCCCGGGAGAGGAGCTCAGAGCGAGTGCGGACCACCTCTGCACAGGCGGAGCCGGTGATGTCACCGCGTCCCAACGAGCAGCCCGGGAAGGCTCCAGGCTGGACCCCAGACCACAGACCAACACCCCTCCCCAGCGGGCCTTCCCGCTGGGCCGGGCCTCCTCCGTGAGGCCCCACCCACCACCACTGTCTCCCTCTGGGCTCCCAGTCCCTGGCCCCCAGAGGAACCCTTCACGGAGGACTCAGTTCTCCCCGCGTCCCAGGTCTACTGGCACTGATGGGAGCCTCCTCCCCAGGTGCCTGTGTCTACACAGCTGTAAGACAAGTGTGTGTTCACACCACAATTCTCCAGGCTGGAATACTGGAGTGGGTAGCCTATCCCTTCGCCAGGGTATCCAACCAACCCGGGGATAAAACCTGGGTCTCCCACGTTGCGGGTAAATTCTTTACCAGCTGAGCCACAAGGGAAGCCCGATTTAGGATTTCCTGGTGGCTCAGACAGTAGAGTCTGCCTGCAATGCGAGAGACCAGGGTTCAATCCCTGGGTCAGGAAGATGGAAAGAATTGACAGCCCTCTCCAGTACTCACTCCTGGAAAACCGCATGGACGGAGGAGCCTGGTGGGCTACGGTCCCTGGGGTGGCAGAGAGCCGGACACGACTGAGCGACTTCACTTTCACGCCACCGGCAACCCTGGCAGCTCTCAGGGCCGGGTGAGCTCAGCAGCCCCACCTGCTCACAGAACCCGCCAGGCCAGGAGAGGTGGTTTCTCGGCATCTCTGAGGGCACAGGAACAAGCCGGGCTTCTGAATCCTCGCCAGCGTCGCCCACTGCTGCCCAACCTGCCCACCCTCGGCTGTTTGGTGAAACTCTGGGAGGTTCTGTGGAGAATCTCACCGCCCGCAGGACGCTGGTGGGCCCATTCTGGCTCTACCACAGTCATCTTTTAAAATACGGTCTCTTTTAAAAAGCAATTAAGGCGTGAGGGCAAGGCCATGTATTTGACTCATACATGTAGTCCATGTATTTGACTCTGGCGAGACGTGAAAACGGCTTCAGGGTCCGCGTTTTTCCCACTGACTCACCGAAGAGTTAAATCACGGCCTCCAGAAACCCCGCAGTCGGCCTGTGGCGACGCCGCCTGCGCGCCGGCCCATCGCGGAGGGCGGCGGGGAAGGGGGAAGCGGCCGGGGAGAGGGCTTCCAGGCCGGGGGGTGAGAACCACCGCGGACCCCGAGGCAGGGCCGGCAGGCGGGCGACCACGGGGAGAGTCCGCCTGCGTGGTTTCAAGAGAACACTGACCGCCCACTTCCTGAATAGTTCACCCCAAACTTCACAACTTTTGCAGGCGCCTCGGCGGTGCCAGGAGCACTCGGGCTCGGAGAAGAGTGGAAACTATTTTTGGCATCCAGAAGGGCGGCTGCGGGCCGCCGAGCGCAGTCGGCGCCTGGGTCGCGGACTGCCTTTTCGGAGTTGGAAACTAATCAGGGGCGCATCCGACCAGGCCTCGGGCGACTCGGCGGCAGCGCGGGCGGGATCCCCAGGGAGGCGCGGGAGTGGGCGCGCGGTGCCAACCGGAGCGCCGGGTCCCGGCGGCCCCGCCGCGGCGCCCCGGCTGGAGACGAGGGCGGGGACGGGCCCCGCGCGCACACCCGCTCGGAGCCCGGCTCCGCCCGCGCCTCCCCGCACTCGGAGCGCGGCCCCTCCCGGCACGCGGAGCAGGGGCGCCCGAGAGAGCCGCGCGCCCACCGGGGCCCGGGCCGGAGGCTTTCCGCGCCCCGCCGGACGCGGGGTCAGAGAGGGGGCGCCAGGAGGGGCCCCCGGAGCCGGGACGGGGGTTCGGCGGCCCGGGCAGGAGGGGGAAGCGCCGAGTCGGAGGAGAGGGGGAGGGGAAAGGAACGCGGGAGAGGGGGCGCCGGGCCCCGGGAGCAGGGGGCCCGAGCGGGGCGGGGGAGGAGCGGGCGAGCATCAGGGCCGGCGGGGCGGGGTCTCTCCCCGGCGGCCCTGACGACTCCCCGGCCCGCAGGGACTCCGAGCTCCAAACAAAGGCGGCTCCGGAGGCGGCGCGCTGCGCTCAGGTCCGCCCCCCCGTCCGGCCACGGAGGACAAAGGCCCCGCCGCACGATCCCCGGCCGCCCGGCGCGCCCAGATTCCCGGAGCCCTGCCTCCGGCGCCCCGCGCCCCGCCGCTCGACCCGGTTCCCGGCCGCCCGGCGCGCCCAGGTTCCCAGGGCCCTGCCCCCGGCGCCCCGCCGCACTCACAGGATAGAGGTCTGCGGCGCCACGGCGGGCACGGCCTCCAGCAGCAGATGCATGCAGCGCACCGTGGTGCGGAAGCACAGGCAGCGGCTCGGACACCCGTTGCTCGGCCTGGGGGCGACCTCGGCCAGCGCTCCCCAGCACGAGCACAGAACGAGTGCCAGCAGGAAGGGGCGCGCGGCGCGCACGGCCATGACCCACGGCGCGCGGGGCGCTTGGGCGCGCGGACCGACAGCGAGGGCCCGGCGCGTCCACCGCCGGCTCCGGACTGCGCCCGCCCGCCGCCCAGGCGCGGCCCACGTCCCAGCTGTGCGCCGCGGGCGGGGGCGCCAGCTGTGCACATGCGCGCGGCTCCGCCCTTCCCGCCCCCACCTCCCCGAGGGCCGGGGCGGGGCGAGGACCTCCTGCCCGGAGCGCGGCGGGCCGGCCGGCCCCGGCTGCGGAGGACAGGTTGGGCTCCCGGGGTCCAGTCCCAGGTCCGCGCTCACGGTCTGGGGCCTCGCGTAAAGGCCGTTGCTACACGTGTGCAATAGAAGCTTTTGTTGTTTCAGAAAACACTCTTAGAGGACTTCGCAAGTTCCAGGCAGGATTCCAAGCGCTTTCTCTCTCTCTCCGCTCTCTGCCTTTCTCTCGCCCCTGCCTCCACCGCGTCTCTCTCCGTCTCTCTGTTTTTGTCTGGCTGTCTCTCGGAGACCTGCCTCCAGACAAGCCGCTGGGGATCAGAGCCAGGGGCCGGCCTCCTGCCTGGGCCCACGAGGCCTGTTAAGCGCCCGCACCTCCTTGCATGTCCGCCCCCGCGCCAGCCCCAGCCCTGTCCTGCGGACCCCAGGGCACAGTGAGAAGCCTAGAAGACGTTTGGGTAGAGGTCTGTGTGCAGGGTTGGCCCAGGTGGACGCTCAGTGTCCTTTAGCTTCCTCCCGTGTGGCCACGGGTGGAGGAACCCACTGGGCCTCCCCAGGGGGCCTTGCTGGAGCCCCCAGAAGACACAGCGGGGGCCCTGGGCCAAGCCGCTGTTTTCTAACACTTGACTCCTGAGGGTCCAGTTATAGCTGAAGAGGTCCAGTCCAAAGCCCCACAGTCACCACGTCCCAGCGTCGGAGAGGAGCCTGGATCTGTTCCGACCCCCACTGTCTTGTGGCTGGTCCGACCACTGGCGGAGAGGTGGTCTCCCCAGGCTGCTGTGGGGATGGGGTGGCAGACGCTTGCCTGTGCCAGCAGACTGCCGCCCCTCCGTGGTCCCCAGGGCCTGGCTCTGGGGGAGCTGAACTGGGGGCTGGCCCGGTCCCCCGAAGCTGGCGCTCTGGAACCTCTTGGAGCAGCCTTCCCAGTCTCCAGGGGCTCGGACACGTCAGCCAGGCAGCCTGCGTGCTCACAGTCACGAGTCCCCCGGGGCTCCACACTCCTTCCCAAGCGCTGTCTGATTGCCCTGCACAAATTTCAAACTTAGGTCAGAAACCCCAAACCTCACTGTCCCTGTTTTCTTCTGAATCTCTGATGAGATTCTCTAAAATGTTTCATCAGACCCTCCAGCCTAGCAGTCGCCCGAGGGCCTCACCCACCCGTCTGAGTTGAAAATCCCTGTGGATTCCAGTTGTTCCTTGTGTCTGGGTCAATTTCTGCTCTTCCTCCTCCCTGCCAATAACCACCAGCAGTCCCGGCCCTGCCCCTCGCCCTGGACCCCCGTGAGGACCCCACCTGGGGCTGCCGGCGCCCCTCCCAGCAGTGGGCAGAGAACGTGCTCCCCAAGCCGAAAGCCTCCAGGCCTCTTAGGTTTCAGTGGGTAAAGGCCGCTTTCCAACCATCCGGGAAGCAGGCGTCCGCAGCAGCACACATCCTCCGCCTCTCCATCCGGTTCAGCACCGCTGTGGCTCATACATGCCTATCAGGGTGGGCTGTTGCCCCTAGTGGTTTGATCAAACATGAGTCCAAGTGTTGTGCTGGAGGTGTTTTGTAGATGAGATTGACAGTGGTGAGCCTAGGCAAAGAGGAGCTCCCTCCGTAATGTGGGGGAGCCTCATCCACTCAGCTGAAGGTCTTTAGAGTAGAAACCACTGAGGTTTCCTGGAGAAGAGATGCTGCCTCACAGCCTCAGCATCCGCTGCCCCCTGAGTTCCCAGCCTCCTGGCTTGCCCCTGGCTTGCCCCTTAAACGTGCTGCAGCAGTGCCCACTGAAACGTGCTGCAGGCATGGTTCTGTGAACTCTGCCCTCCCCTGTCCTCCCCTCCAGTCTTCCCTCCCAGCCTCCCCTCCTCCCAGTTCAGCAGGGACACTCTTACCTCCTGGTTCTGCACCTCCTGGGCCGGGTGTCCCACGTCCGCCCTCTAGAGGCCCAGGGAGGCCTCACACCTCGGGGATCTTGCCCTTCTCCCAGTTCACTGTGGCCATCATTAAAGCCTCCTGGGTTTTCTGTTGCCCAAGCCCACTTGACTGTTTGCATTTCTCTCTGCTGACCATTTCCCAAGCCTCGTTATCTGCCTGCTATCCTGTTATCTGTCCTGCAGTAAACACTCCCTCCTGGTGTGACTGTGCTGCCTGCTTAGACGTGCATTCAGAGAGACCAGGATCCCCGTGGAATTGTCTGTGCTCTGTGAGTGGAACCCGAGCTCTGCAGCGTCACGCGGCTATGCCTACCCGGCCGCTGTCTGAGCACCTGCTCAGGGCCGGGCCTGCACGTGACTGCTGCCCGCATACTTGAGTATCTAAGCTCGGTGACATCTCGAAGAGATGTGAGTATCCCCAGTTTGCAAATGCAAAACCCAACGCTCAGTGAAGAGCGTAGCTTGTCCAGGCCCCATTACTCATGCTGGGCAGGGGAAGGGATGGGATGCTGACTCGGCATCACCCTTGCCAGGCCCTGACCTGGATCCTCACTTACTGAGCTGGCTGGTGGTGGGGTCCCCCTCCTGCAGGTCCCTGGGCCCAGCCTGTGCCCCGCTGGTCCCCCCGCTGGCCTTCTCTGGAGACTCACGGGGGCCACCCTCCTGGGGACACCAGGCACCCCCGCAGCCACCGCCCCAAGCCAGCAGAGGTGACTGGTGGCCAGTTTCCTCCCCTGCTCAGGGGCCACCCCCCCACCCCCAGGGGCCCAGGCTGTGTTGAGGAGACACCCAAGTGCCCGAGGGTCCCCCAGGGACAGTCCACACGTCCTGCTACTTCCCAGGGGAACCTGCCTTCTCTCTGCCCATCACTCCTCAGGAGTCTGTGAGGAAGGGAGCATGGGGTTTGGAACAAGAGAGACTGGCCAGCGGCCTCCCAGGCTCCCTGACTCTGGTGACTGTCTTGCCCTCTCAGAGCCCTGGGCTCCCGTCTGTCACGGGGGAGGCCGTCTCACACTCACAGGCAGTGCTGAGGGCCCGGCGAGAGGCGTGGGGCCGCGCCGCCACCCCCGGGACGAGTGTCCTCCTGGTGGGGAGGCTTCCCGGGTCTGGAGACCGGGGGCCATTCCCAGACGGTGAGTCAGCCCTGGAGAACCTGGCTGTGCCTGAGACCGCCCCCCTCCCCAGGGCCTCGCCGGCATCTTCCTGCCTGGCGCCAGCCCACTTGCTGGCAGCGTGTGGGGAGGGCATGGAGGTGCTCCAGGGCGTCATGGGTGGCTCAGTGGCCAGCAGAAGCTGACCCCACAGTCCTGGAGGCCAGAGGTCAAGGTTCGCTCCTCCCCGCCCTCTGCAGCCCCTGGCGCTGCTAGTGGGCCGCACACGCCCGGCTGGCCACGGCCCGTCTCCAGGGGGCTTCCCCGGTCTGTCCTCATCCCCGCCCCCTGTCCTTGCAGGGACACGCCCGGCTTAGGGCCCAGAACGCCCTCCCAACGCTGGCCATGTCTGCAGCAGGCCCGTTTCCAGAGCAGGTCAGGCCCCGAGCTCCGGGCAGGACTGGGTGCTGGACAGCCAGCCAGGCAGGGTGGTGATGAGCTCAGGGCCCTGGCCCCCCGCCCTGCCCCACGCTGCCCCCGCTGGAAGGAAGAGAAGCACTGGGACCGGTCGCTCACAGCCAGCGCCCTGCGGGATGAAGGGGGCGGGGGTGGTGCCAGGTTAGATGTGGCTCCGTCTCAGGCGCAGGCAGGGCTCTGCGCTCCAGAAACATCTGCAGATAAGCCTGAGCCTCCAGAGTACAGGGCTGTCTGTGGAGGACCCGCCGACCTGCACGCTTGTGTCTCACCCCAGACAAGGATGTTGGCCACACTGGGCCCCGTCCTGCCTCAGGGGCACTGGAAACTCCCACCCAGGGAGCGCGGGCTCAGCCCTGTGCGTGTGGCGTCCCTTTCCTGTCCTGAACTAGAAGACTGCTTCTCAGCAAAATGGGCCTGCGGTCAGCTTGCCGCCGGTTGCAGCCCTCCCGCCTGACACATGGCCATGTGTACTGTCACGCACTCGGCTGCCTGTCCTGTACCCACTTGCCGAGAAGCCGCTGTCCTTACGTCAGGCAGAGCCTCTTTTCTTACATTTAAAAGAAAAGTTGTGTTCAGTCACTAAGTCGTGTCCGACCCCGTGGACTGCAGCACGCCAGGCTTCCTTCCTCCACGTCTCCTGGAGTTTGCTCAAACTCACGTTGGTTGAGTCAAAACAGATGACTAAATACACCTGCTTAGAGTCGTTTTAGCCTGAGATGGACGCAGCCCAGTGGGCTCAGCCCTGGGGCTCTGGCCGCCCCTTCGGGAGCTGGGCCCACATGGCTACCGGGGTGGTGGTCGGCCGGCCGCGGGCCTGGCCCTGGAGCCCAGGTTCCCTGGAGCTGTGTCTGCAGGGCTCCTGTGTTCTCCTGGAATCCTCGCCCCCCGCAGCCCCGCTGGCACTGGGTGCAGACCGCCAGCAGGAGCTCTACTGTTCGGGAGCCCCTCCCCAAGGGTTTCAACGCCCAGACGGCTGCTGTCACAGGACCGCACCCAGGCGGACTGTCACAAGCTGCCCCCCTCCCACCCTGCCTCTAAGACCAGCTCTCTTGCAAAGGCCCCTTGAGGCCTGCATCCTACCCTCCCTGTGAAGCTGCTCACGCTCTGTCTCTCAGGGTGGGGCCCGTGTGTTTCTCCCGGACCCCCATGCAGACTCTCCCAACCCCCGCCTGACTTCTGCGCTTCCTCTCCTGCCTCCCCACCTGGAGTCAGCCCATTTCACAGGCTGCCCTTCGGAGCCACCAGGGTCAAGGACCCCTCTTCCTGCCCTCCATGGCTTTGAGCCCCGAGGCGATGGCTCATAGGCAACCCTCCCGGAGACCACGAAGGCGGGGACCCTCCACTTAGAGTGTCTGAGCGCAGGCTGCCCACTCTAGCTCACGGTGTGCTGACTGCAGGCCCATCCCCTGCCTGGGGGCTGGACCGCAGGCCCGGGTCCAGAGGGTCATGATCAGAGAGGGGCTTTCAGGTCCTGGGCTCCCTGCCACCATGAAGAAGGTGCGCGCACGTGTGCAAAGGCCTGAGACAGACGTCCGAAAAGAAACGGGAAACAGGATGTCGTCGTCTTCCGCAGACGAGCTCAGCCTGTGGTTCCACCACGCTCCCCAACCCTGGGCTCTCCCAGCACAGACTCCAGAGGGCCGTGTCCGCAGTCACTGACCACCCCAGTGGCAGGTGGGCCTCCGCCCCCTCCCCCTGCACTGACTGGCGCTCCGGGCTGCTGAGGAATGTTCCAGAAGGAATGTCACGTGTGGGCGAAGGGAGGGGAGGTGGGAGAGCTCTTGCTGGGCCATTGGTGCCTGAGGGGCCCAGACCGGACGCCCTTGGAGCCCTGAGCAGGATGTCCACCCGCATTCCCCGAGTCAGCTGGCCTTCAGGTCTCCTTTAGGAAATCTTAGCGGAGCCCAGCAGGGTCAATGTTGCTGTGAGCAGCCGGGCTGAGAGTAGAACTTCCTTCGGTCAGTTCAGTTCAGTTCAGTTGCTCAGTTGTGTCCGACTCTTTGTGACCCGATGAACCGCAGCACAACAGGCCTCCCTGTCCATCAGCAACTCCCGGAGTTTACCCAGACTCGTGTCCATTGAGTCAGTGATGCCATCCAATCATCTCATTCTCTGTCAACCCCTTCTGCCTTTCCCAGCATCAGGGTCTTTTCCAAGGAATCAGAGCTCCCCTGGTGTCCCTTCAACACTGCTTTCCTGGGCTCCCGAGCCGGGCCTGCTCCTGCCCTCCTGCTGAAGGCCCTGCACCCGACGTGAGGCCAGGCCAACTGGAATGACAGAGCCTGGAGCAGAGGAAGTTTCACCGCGGGGCTAAGCCAGAGGGGGTGGGCGGCTCTTCTCAGGAGACCCAGACTCCCCAGTGGGTTTGAGGGGTCAGTTTTAGGGGCAGGATGTGGAGCAGGGCTGCAGGGTGTGTGCCTTCCTTCGAGGAGGGGGTGGGGGCTCAGGGCAGTGCCTGGGACCCTGGGCTCAGCCTCCAGTCTGTCCTCCGCGGCGGGGCCTCCATCCCGGGAGCAGCGCCGAGTGTCCGGGTGTGAGTCCTGGGGGACAGGACTCTGCTCCCCGAAAGGCTGC
This sequence comes from Nanger dama, assembly GCA_917880005.1. Lineage (NCBI taxonomy): Eukaryota > Metazoa > Chordata > Mammalia > Artiodactyla > Bovidae > Nanger > Nanger dama. The sequence continues at coordinate 947,460 of CAKJTW010000025.1, forward strand.
ACCTTTGTTTCCTGGCAGCCCCTCCCTTCCCTGATTGGCTACTGCTGAAATCTGCGCTTGGGAGTAAAGAGAAGGTCTAGGAGGCTGAATCCTTTTTCCAGGAAAAAATGAGGGAATGCAGAAAGGTTTTGTACCCGAGAGGGCCCCACAGGGTCCTGACCATTTTCACTCCTGGGTTGTCAGCTAGGAGCCTTGCAATATGACTGGTTAGCAAGAGGAAATCGAAGGTTTGCCCACGGGGGGCACCTCCTGTCCACAGCAGAGGCGCCCAGCCGGGGAGCACCTCCAAGAGGAGCCTTGGAGTTCAGGTCTAAGTACCGTCTTCTACTGGGCTTCCCTGGGGCTCGGAGGATCTGCCTGGAATGCCAGAGATTCTGAGTTCGATCTCTGGGTCAGGAAGATCCCTTGGAGGAGGGCATGGCTACCCACCCCAGTATCCTCGCCTGGAGACTCCCATGGACAGAGGAGCCTGGCGGGCTACAGTCCACGGGGTCGCAGAGTCAGACAGGACTGAGTGACTAGCACTTTCACCATCTTCAGTCAAGGCTGAGAAAGGGAGGCCAGTTGCAGGGAGGGGACTCAGAATGATTAACAGATGCAGATACAGTTGTCATGCAGACTTCAGTCTCCGGTGATTTGGTATCAGCCTTCTCTCCTGACTCAGACAGGAGACTCCCTTACAAACAGCTTTCCCTTGTGGATGAAAAAGCGTTTCTGCCATGTCAGTAAACAATGTTGCAGACAGCCGGCCTCTGAAACTGCCCTTGTACCCAGTGGTGAGCCCCCAGGAAGCCTAGAATGAGGACACTCCCAGGGTGGGGTGAGGGTGTTGCTTTGCTGGGCTAGCTTGCTGAGGACTTGCGGGGAGTAAGTCTCTCGGATGGCTCTCAGGGAGAGCTGTGAAGAGGTGAGGGAGGAGCTGGGAATCCATGGGAACTTTTGCAACAAAGACCAGGTGGTTGGAGCATCAAAAGATACTATTACAGAAAACCAAGCATCTCAGGTTGGTGAATTTCGCCCTTTGTATGAGTGGGAAGAGACAAGAGTCGGCTCACTGACGCCACGCCCACGGTGTGCCGCTCAGGCCCCCTCCGGGCCAGCATCCCGCGCCCTCTCACCCTGAGCCCCCTGCCCCGCGGTGGCCGCGCGCCCCTTTGTCTCCACCCAAGTCCCCCGGGACGCCCTCTCCAGGGCAGCTGTGGTGGCTGGGTGGCTGCAGCCTTGCTGCTCTACTCGTCAGCGCTAGTCGCTCAGGCGTGTCTGACTGCGGCCCGGTGGGCTGTAGCCCGCCAGGCTCCCCTGTCCACGGGATTCTCCGCAGGAGCGCTGGAGCGGGTGGTCCTGGCTCCTCCAGGGGGTCTTCCTGCTTCGGCAGGGGGTGCGTTACCACTGGCGCCGCCTGCAGGGGCTGATACGCAGCAGCGTGTTTCACTCACGTTGCCGGAGCGACTGCAGGTCTTTGCTCAGAACCTGGAAACCCTCACCTTCGGCAGGGGTGGACGTAAAACTCTGAGTTAAAGTGTCCAGAGATGAGCGTGGAAGCCACAAACCGACGAAACAAACCCAGCTGGAACCAGCGGGGACTGCGATGGTGACGAGTCTGACCTCCAGCAGAGCCCGAGCCTCATTTGAAGCTGGTTTCACTGCTTCAGGTACCAGATGGCGGACCTAGCAGCGGCCGTGGGAGGGTGCAGCCTGGAAGAGGACGGGCGGGCTGGCAGCCCCCCCCGAGAAGCCCCGGTGCCTCCCCCATGAGCGCCGCTCCTCCTCTCCCCACTCCTGGGAGTTGAACCGCCCTCTCCAGGCTGGGCGAGAACCGCTCCATGAACGTGGTTCCTGCTTTTCCGTTCTTTGGCCACTGAATAAAGCCTGTGCTGTGTTGATCTCGACTTTGGTTTTGGCTGCTTCAGCCTGAATGGGAAAGGAATGTCTCCTGCCAAGGCAGGGAGCCGCGGCCTGGCCGGGCCTGAGCAGGGTCCCCACAAATCAATTCGGTAGCACGTGGAGGACCCCGGCCCGAGGCAGGATCAGACTCTGGGGGAGATGCAGCCTCAGGTGGGTGGGGAGGAGCTAAGACACTGAGCCCATCCGTGGATCAAGGATGAGACAGGCCGAGCGAGATTCAGATCCAGACTCAGGAGACATGCTCTCATTCTGGAAAGAGAAAGGGATTCTCCCCCTTGTTCTGCAGGAAAGAAAAAATTCAAAAATGTGCCCATGAGCTAATCTTTCGAGCTTTAATCAGATAAGCCGAAAGTATTTAAGAACATTTTCTAATCAACACTTCACTGGATTCCCAGAAATACTTTTGTATTTTGGCAGTAGAGCAAATGATAAGATGTGATTCCCAGCACAAGTGAACTGCAGAACTCCAGCTCCACTAGCCCTGGAGATGCAAGGCGGGGGCAGGGAGCCTGGTTGCTTCTGGTTAACCAGTCTGTCTGGCCCCGTCAGCGCGGCAGCAGGTAGATCGCAAGGCCGGCGAGGAAGGGAGATTTCAGGGAGACACGTGGGGGTCTGCGCCGGCAGGGTGGGAGCAGTGCCTGCGAATGTGGGTGTGAAATAAAGCTCACGTCTTAGGACGAGGCAAGGGAGAAGTTCAGCACGAAAAGTCTTCTCTGCCCTCTGGCCTCCTCTCCTGCATTGGGTATCGCCTGGACCGCCACGTTTGCAGGGAATACCCACTCAGCTAAAGAGCAGCCTTCTGCCAGCATCAGCAAGACGACCCTTTATCGACAGCACTTGCTGGTAATCTCAGCAGAGGTCACATGAGCCGCTGCAGTGATGACGTTTGCATCTGACTCTGTACTGTTGCTTTGATGTACAGTCCTCTGTCTCAAAAACCGTGCGTAACTGTGCCTTGATTTCTGGTGGGTGGACCAGTTCTCAGGGCTTTCCGAGATGCTCCTCAGGTCATAATGCTTGACTCTGACTCAAATAAAGCTTTCCTGTTTTTTCTTAGATCAACTGATTAATTGTTCATCAACTTTAACTTCTTATTTTCTAGAGCCTCCTGTTGATAATCTATTACCTTCTCAGATAATCTATTACCTTCTTGCTTCTTTATAGTTAAGAACCTACTTCTCTTACACTGAAAAGAAAAATCAACTGGATTGTCATTTATCCCAAATCTTTTCCCATGTCCAAGCTCAACTCAAAATTTTTCCTTACTCAAAAATCATTTTGAGGCAACTTGAGGAGTATTTATATTGAGGCTTCCTGGTAGCCCAGACAGTAAAGGGTCTGCCTGGAATGCGAGAGACCCAGGTTCAATTCCTGGGTCGGGAAGATCCCCTGGAGGAGGAAATGGCAGTCCACTCCAGCACTCTTGCCTGGGAAAATCCCATGGACGGAGGAGCCTGATAGGCTACAGTCCATGGGGAGTCTTTATATTACACGGGAAGAAGAAGCGAATGTAGATGAGGGAAAGGGAAAGACGTCAGAGGAAAATGAAGAGCTGAGGCGGAGACCAGAGTCTGGAGATGCCTCTAGCAATGGAGAGGAGACCGCAGCGCTTGGCTGGACGTGAGCCACGGCTCCTCGGGACCAGCTGAGAGGCCTGGCACAGGGCGCTGCGCTGGACACGAAAAAGGAGCCCCCAGGAGCTGGGGTGTGCTGGCTTCACCACATCAGGCAGGCTTGCCTTATCTGCATTGATTCTGGAGGGAGCTGATCTTCATGTTTTCACACTCCGTTCAGCTTGTACAGTGACCAGTAACTGCTGGGGCGTTTTGGTGAAAGTAAAAGTCGCTCGGTGTTGTCTGACTCTGCAACCCCAGGGACTGTGCGGTCCCTGAAGTTCTCCAGGCCAGAGCACTGGAGTGGGGAGCCTGTCCCCTCTCCAGGGGACCTTCCCAACCCAGGAATCTGACTCGGGTCTCCCGCATTGCAGGCAGATTCTTTACCAGCTGAGCCGCAAGGGAAGCCCAAGGATACTGAGGTGGGTAGCCTGTCCCTTCTCCAGCAGATCTTCCCAAGCCAGGATTGAACCGGGATCTCCTGCATTGCAGGCGGATTCTTTACCAGCTGAACCACTGGGAAGCCTGAGAATACTGGAGTGGGGAGCCTGTCCCTTCTCCAGCAGATCTTCCTGACCCAGGTAATGGGAGGAAGGTGCAAGCTCCCAGGTACAGGGTGAGTGGCTGCTGGGACGACCACGGAGCCGGGGGCAGAGCTCGAGCTGCTTGGGGCCTGAGGACCATGGGCTCCTGAGCCCTCATCCCAGAGGAAAGAAAGGGCTGTTGCTTCTCACGGGCCCTTTCTCTGTGTGGCGTCTGTGACGGGGCCGGCTCACAGCGCAGGTGCCCCTCCGTCTCACTGCACGCCTTGCGCGGGCACAGCGGTGCATGTCGATCACGTCCCGGCAGAGCTGGGGTGGAAGGGGCAACCACACAGAAGGAGACCAGGCTGCTAATCTGGTCACTCGGAGAGAGCGTGTGCGGCGGTTTTTGTGAAGAAATGTCCAGATCTGAAGTTGTGCACACGTGGAAGGAGAAAGGACAGAGAGCCACACTTGTTTCCCTTGACGCACCTTTAACTGGCTTCGGGCCGGGGGCTCCCCCGTGTTGCTCTGCTGCGCTGAGAGGTCCACAGCGCCAGAGCTGAGTATGGGGACCGTCCCAGGACCCTGACAGCGCCCGGGCCTCCTGCCGCGAGGGACAGGACCAGGGGCCAGGCCCCAGGGAGCCGAGAGGCTCCTGCTCACTCAGGCCTTCTGCTCTGGTGACAGGGCTCCCGGGAGGAGGCAGGAGGCTGCTCTGGGCTCCAGAGGGGAGCTGCTGATGGAGTCATGGGCGCACAGAGCGTCCGTTTCATCCAGGCCGCCTCGCTGCCCAGGGCAGGGGGCACGTGGTGAGGGTGGGGTGACCCCAGGGGGCACATGGTGAGGGTGGGGTGACCCCCAGGGGGCACGTGGTGAGGGTGGGGTGACCCGGGGGGCACGTGGTGAAGAGTGTGGGGTGACCCCTTGAGGGATGTGGTGAGTGTGGGGTGACCCCCGGGGGCACGTGGTGAGGGTGGGGTGACCTGGAAGGTACATGGTGAGGAGGGTGGGGTGCCCCCCGGGGGACGTGGTGAATGTGGGGTGACCCCGGGGGGCACGTGGTGAGGGTGGGGTGACCTGGAAGGTACATGGTGAGGAGGGTGGGGTGCCCCGTGGAGGGATGTGGTGAGTGTGGGGTGACCCCGGGGGGCACATGGTGAGGAGGGTGGGGTGCTCCCCAGGGGCACGTGGTGAAGAGTGTGAGGTGCCCCGGAGCCTCTTCTCCCAAACACCCTGGAATCCTCACTCTGGTGGTTTACTTTCTGAAAAACCGCTCCGTGGTCCGGTGTGAGAAAAGTGTGGTCGCAGCCAGGCCTGCTGGTGCGTGCCTGGCAAGATCCATGGGGAGAGTGGTTTCAGACCAGAGGCCCGGGGCCTGTGTGGGCTGCTGCCCCGCCACCCCATTCCCACTGGAGGGGCCCTGGCTTCTGCCCTGCCTCCCCGCCCCCAACTTTAGCTTCCCAGGGGCCAGCGGCTCCCCAGCTTTGGTTTGCTACTCGGGGCTGAGGGGAGAGCAGGACTGGACAGACCCCCACCTCCCCCAGGCACGGGGGGCTGGCGGGACCACCGGAACCACTAACACACACCGATGTGACCCAGCCTTGTTGCCACTCGGCTGCTTCTTGACCTCTTTGTCGTTTGCTTTCTGTGCTGTTTACTTCATCACCAGCATCATATTAGCGCGGATTGTTTACTTTATCACCAGCATCGTATCAGCGCGGGTTTGTGACCGCCATTTCTGGTGACACCATCATGTCCCATAAAGCGCCTTTATCTCGCCTGCTCCAGCCTCCCTCTGTGCCAGGGCTTTGGGGGTTGGTTTCACTTTTTCAGTGCATTCTCAACTGTTTTGGCATTTTAGGAGGGACATCTGGAATTACTGGGTCAAGAATTTTGTAAGATTTCTGACCTTGCTAATCTGCTTTCCGCCATGTTTACACTGACTCTCAGGGCAAGGTGCTCTCGACCACCAAGCTGAAAGATTTCAGTTACGACAGCAGCTCCTCGATGTCCGTCCATCTGCTGAGCGTCGATGATCCTGAAGACGTGCCGTTTCACAGGTGCGTCCATGGTCTGAAGAGACGGGATGGCGGGACCCTAAATTCCTCCTCCAGGACCCCACACTCCATCCACCCTGGTGCAGCTGACCCAGTGCCAGGTGTAAAATACGGGCAACACCTGCCGGAAGACGGGCTCAGAGGCTGTGGAATCTCGGAGCAAGAGGAAGGCCGAGGAGCTGCTCGCGAGGGGCGAGGGTGGCCCTGTGGCAGCTGGGAGAGCTGGGAGCCTCTGGGCCCCAGGCCTGGGGAGGTCTGTGACAGGTGCGAACCTTGGGACGTGGATGCATGCTGCGTGATGGCCGTGTCCACCGGGAGGGGCGTCTGCATCTGTGAGGATGTCCCTGCTCTGGGGGATGCCTGCATCGGACGTGAGCTCAGGGGAGACAGTAGGGGTCACGGCAAGAGGTGTCGGGTGGTTCCCTGGCAAGCTCAGGGGCAGCGCCTCCAGGGACAGCCTCATCTGCGCTCATGGGCCTTGGGGTAGATGGGCCAGCCCGCAGCAATGTCGTCGCCGGAGTGGTGCGGCTAGGAGACACGCCCCCCGCCCAGGCCCCACGAGCTGCCAGACTCAGTGAGGACGCACACGCAGCTAGAGGCCCTTCGTGCTACAAATGTGGCAACACCTTTTTTATTTAGAGTAAGATGTGTTAACATCCAGCATGACAAAATTTGTACAAAGTTCACAATTTAAAAATGAATATCACTGCAACTTGTGATTCCACACATTTATAGCAAAATTAAAGTGTCAACAAACCCATGCCGTGTAGTACAAAAATAAATCAAACTTCAGTTCCACAGAGAGCACGATAAATATTTATACAAAATTCTGTCTTAATAAATGATTACTTAAATTAACTTAGAAATGAATATGAACAATAAGTTATAATAAATAAACTCTGATGACTCACAATAATTCCATATGAAAGGTCAGCATTCTAATATGTGACACTTTTGTGATCCCTATATAATAGTCACAGATAATTTTGATTTGATATTATGTACCAACGTTAGATGAGCAGCAGATTTGTGCTTAAAACCCCTTTCCATTGTACATAGGTGAGAACAATTAGAATCCCAAACTGATACTACCTATTACGCTACGAAAAGCATCACTATAATTGGCAAAGAAGCTGCAGACGACGACGGGCGGGGAGATGCATGTGCCGACATGAACAACGGGGGCCCGCGAGGAGGCTGGGGCCCCGGACGGGATCTGCGGCCGCAGGTGGCGAGGCGCACCTGGCTTCAGCTCTCAAAAAGGCAATTCTGAGCAGGGCAGCTACAGCGAGTCACGCAACAGAAAGAGGGCCCCGAAGGGGAAGGCGCCGCGGCGCCCGAGCCATCCACACAGTCTTCTCCCAGCTAATTATTAAAGTCCTCCTGGAAAGCCGTAAGCTTTTGTACAGTGAGCAGTATAAAGTGCTGCTGGGATGTACGTGTATTTATGCATATATATACACCGAGGCTGAGTGTTGTGTCAGAGTGTTTGCGGTGAGGTCCCTGTAATGTCGTAGCATCCGCAGGCCAGCGGGGAGGCCTCCTCAGATTCCTCCAGGGTCAGCGTCACGAGGCCACTGACACGGGGATTGCACACCTCCGTACGGATATATAGACAAGGTGAGTGCAAATAGTCGACTGGCACATTGTGGGGCAATGACCCTGTAAGTCCTGTTCTGCTAAAAATATTTTTTTTTAATTTTTACAAAACCCATCTTTTTTTTCATAACAAAATTTTAAAGTACTTTTGTACTTCCTGCATAACATCAAGACATGGAAGGAAGAATGCCATCACACGTAAATCAGGTCAACAGCAATCGAAAACACGACAGGCCGTCGGGGGACGCAGGAGGAGAGGGGAGCGCGGCGGTGGAAAGCGGTCTCAGGCATCGCGGAGTGCGGTCGTCGGGGGAACAGTCAGTCTCCAGGGTGGAAACGGTCCAGATGATCTAGCGTAAAGCAAGAAAGTGCTGAAGGGCATGGAGTTACTCCCACCGTCTGATGGCATTCGTTCCCAGAGCAGGTCACGACCAGCGGTCTGCGGGGCCTCCCGGGCGCACGGGGAGCGCACGGCCCGCCTCTGAACAGGCGCGGGCTTCCCCGAAGCCGGCGCGGGCAGGGGCGCTTGTCTGAGCCGCTTTCCCACCCAGGCCAGCCCGCAGCTCAGCCCGGTCACGCGAGGACTGGCGCGCCGTCTGCCTCTGTCCCCCACGGGAAGCTCAGGACAGCGACGCGACAGGAATGGTAACTGGATAAGGTGGAAGGGGAAAGAAAGAGTCTCAAAGGATCTTTGAGCGCAAAGGAAAACACACGGATTCTGTTGGGAACAGACGGTTCAGAGGGCGAGGAGCCCTCGGGGAGGGAGGAGAAGGTTGCTCCAAAGCGCCCGAGAGAGAGGAGGAGGAGTCTTCGGGTCGTCCACCTCTACTCTGCCCCTGTCTTAGCTGAAGGTCCCACCGTCACACCATGTAACGCTCAGGAGTTAATTTAAAAGTGCTGTTTAAGCTGCTTTGAATCTTCTGCCAAGTTTCCATGGCTTGATGTTGTCTTACAATAAATTACTTATCTCATTTCTTACAGTTAATCCATATGCCATTTCCTTGGAATGCAAAAACCTCATTTATTGCCCCCACCATACACCATCCTCCTAAAACAAACAAACAAAAAAATCACATAATATTTCCAAGCATTGTTCAAAAATAAAGCATTTTTTGCAACCAATTCTTGCTATGAAACAATCTGCACATAAAATGTATTTCTTAAATTCCGTAAGATCCTCCAACATGAGGCAAAACGATGACATCTAAAAAGTGGCTGCAGGGCCACCAAGCGATCACTCAGAGCTGCTTGTGTGTGTGTGTCCATTTCAGTTCAAAGTACTAAACATTTAATCACTAAAGCATTAAAAAGAATGTACACTCTATTTATTTTGATCGGCTTACCTCTTCAGAAATATATATACCCCCAAATGTGCATACATTAGCAGCTATAAACATTACATGGTATGTCACACTATGTCGGCTTTATATGAAAACGTACAAAAATGTGAATGTATTCCAAAACTATTCTGCAGGTACTATCTTTAAAGCAAGACATAAAATCATTATGAAGTCTTGTAAGCATAACACTGTTTCAAACAGAAATAAATATATAACACTTTCTGGTAAATTACAGCAGCAAAGAACAAGAGGCATCGTTTTTAAGCAAGATTCCACCACTACAGCAGCTGTTCAGACCTGAATTCCTCTCACAGCCTGCTTTATATTTTCCAGTAGAGCTTTATTTTCTGGGCTCTGATAACGGTCTTGATTTGTATACATGTCCGTCAAAGTAGTCACGTATGCATCAAAATTTTGTTCATTGATTGGATCCTACGAAATATTAAATAGTAGTTCATATGCAACTTTTATTTTCTTAATAGGATATTCACATCAGCATAAAATAGTATCCCAGCCTAACGCCACTGTCCTTATCTTACTTAAAACGCCTTTCAGAGCAACTTAACCTTAGGGGATTTACTGATCAGCCCCCACCAGAGCGGTTCACGTTACGGTTTGGGGGAGGTAACCGCAAGCATCCGAGGTCTGAGAACCACGAGGACACACAGACAGACAGCTACGCTAGGAGGGGCACTGCGCGCGGCCCTGGGGGCCTCCGCCCGCGCCCGGCCACTTACCATGTGCGGCAGCTGGATGTTGGCGAGGCTGTGGATCAGGGACTGGCTGAGACTGGCGAGCTCGTGCAGGAGCGACTCGTTCTGCTGCTCGATCACCTTGTTCTCCTCCTCGATGGTCTTGAGGCTGGATTCCATGGTGGTGATCTGAAACACACAGACCGCGCGGCATGTAACAGGAGCCGCCCCCAGCGAGAGGCCTCGGGGCCACGCGGGCGCAGCCTCTTCGATCCGGAGGTCTCCGTGTGAAGGGCTGGACGCTGAAGGGGTCACTTTATGTGCTCTGAGTCCTCACACTCGAGCACTTGGCAACTGGACCCGAGCAGCTGGTCTCTCTGGAAGGGAACCGGTGCATGAAGGCGGGCTAGGCTCCCAGGCTGTCTCAGCTTTCATGCAGTTTTTAAAAGGTCTTCTTGCCACTGTGCACAGATGATCGTGTGAGGACTGGCCTTGTGCCACCCAGGCCTTTCTGCTGGTGTGACAGGACGATCTATCTGGATTAGTATCTTAGGATGTGGGACTAACACATCCTCTTCTTCAGTTCAATTCAGTTCAGTCATTCAGTTGTGTCCGACTCTTTGCGACCCCATGAATTGCAGCACGCCAGGCCTCCCCGTCCATCACCATCTCCCGGAGTTCACTCAGACTCAACGTCCATCAAGTCGGTGATGCCATCCAGCCATCTCATCCTCTGTCATCCCCTTCTCCTCCTGCCCCCAATCCCTCCCAGCATCAGAGTCTTTTCCAGTGAGTCAACTCTTCACATCAGGTGGCCAAAATACTGGAGTTTCAGCTTTAGCATCATTCCTTCCAAAGAACACCCATGGCTGATCTCCTTCAGAATGGACTGGTTAGATTTCTTTGCAGTGCAAGGCTGAAGCTAATACTTCACAGAGAAATCTTGAAATATTGGTTTGTGAGTCACTATCCTCTCCAGAAAAAAATCTACTTTATTGACTACGCCAAAGATTTTTACTGTGTGGATCACAACAAACTGGAAAATTCCTCAAGAGAAAGGAATATCAGACCACCTGACCTGCCTCCTGAGAAATCTGTACTCAGGTCAGAAGCAATAGTTAGAACCGGACAAGGAACGACAGACTAGTTCCAAATTGGGAAAGGAGGACGTCAAGGCTGTTTATCGTCACCCTGCTTATTTAACTGATATGCAGAGCACATCATGAGAAATGCTGGGCTGGATGAAGCACAAGCTGGAATCAAGACTGCTGGGAGAAATATCAATACCCTCAGATATGCAGATGACACCACCTTTATGGCAGAAAGTGAAGAGGAGCTAAAGAGCCTCTTGATGAAAGTGAAAGAGGAGAGTGAAAAAGCTGGCTTAAAACTCAGCATTCAAAAAACTAAGATCATGGCATCTGATTCCATCACTTCACGGCAAACAGATAAGGAAACAGTGGAAACAGTGTCAGACTTTATTTTGGGGGCTCCAAAATCACTACAGATGGTGACTGTAGCCATGAAATTAAAAGATGCTTGCTTCTTGGAAGAAAAGCTGTGACCAACCTAGATAGAATATTAAAAAGCAGAGACATTACTTTGCCAACAAAAGTTCGTCTAGTCAAGGCTATGGTTTTTCCAGTGGTCATGTATGGATGTGAAAATTGGATTATAAAGAAAGCTGAGTGCAGAAAAATTGATGCTTTTGAACTGTGGTATTGGAGAAGACTCTTGAGAGTCCCTTGGACTGCAAGGAGATCCAACCAGTCCATCCTAAAGGAGATCAGTCCTGAATATTCATTTGAAGGACTGCTGCTGAAGCTGAAACTCCAATCCTTTGGCCACCTGATGTGAAGAGCTGACTCATTAGAAAAGACCCTGATGCTGGGAAAGACTGAAGGCAGAAGGAAAAGGGGAGGACAGAGGATGAGATGGTTGGATGGCATCACTGACTCAATGGACATGAGTTTGAGCAGCTCCGGGAGTGGGCGATGGAGAGGGGGGCCTGGCGTGCTGCTGTCCGTGGGGTCCCCAAGGAGCCGGACACGACTGAGACGGGACTGGCCCTCTTCGCAGTCGCGAGGCAGGGGTCCCTAGCAGCCTGTGTGGTGCTGCTGCCTCCTTACCTCAGAGAAGGGTCTGGCATAGCCTCCTGACCACTCTCCCTTCCTCTAGCCTCCCAGAGAGAATGGAGCCACTGCTGTGGAGCCTGCTGGCCTCCGCCTGCCGCCAGACAACCAGTCCTCACTTACTGCACAGCAGGCTGGAGAGGTGCCCCACTCTGCGAAGGGAGCTGAGGGACCCTCGCGATACAACCAAGCAGGGAGCTCCTGGAGGCCGCAGCGTGTGTGCTGGGCTCTGTGGGTCCCCAGGCTGGCCTCAGAGGGGATGCATGGAAACAGGACTGTCTGCCATACGCCGGGCTCAAAGCCTGGCGCCTCCAAATGGCAACCATTGATTGCCCTGAATTACCCGAATCTCTGCTCATCAGCTCTAAACTCTCATTTCTCAGGTAGGGTGTCCCTGCTTACATCCAAGGATCCCAAGCAGTTGGGGTCTGAGGGAGTCCCCTGGCTTCAGCTTTCCCAGGTTTGCCAGGCAAGATCTGGCTCTCTGTGGATTCAGGAGCAATAGCACTTGTCAGTAGGCACGTCTCTAGGTGAGAGTGTTCCCCGTGGAAGGACACTCATTGTCCTGGGCTTCTGACCCAGCAGGATTCAGAGGAAAACCCAGTACCCCAGGAACTGCTCGGAGTTGGGACACAGGTGGAAAGGGGGCCAGGCAGAGTGCTGCCAGGGGGTCAACATGCCCCGTGGCTGGCCCCTCGGAGTGGAGGGGCTGATGCGCTCCCACGGGGCTCCCAGCAGGAGGGCGGAGCCAGCACCTTCCTCTCAAACCCACCCCGAGGCAGCCGTGGGTACTGGGCACCTGGTATCATATAGCCCAGGAGAGGCCAAGGCTGGCTCTGCCCCATCCGGGGCACCAGGGGTCAGGGGAGGGGCTGGAGGCAGCCTGTTCTGCGGGTCAGGAGCTCCGTGCTGTCAGCTCAAGGTCCTCAGCCTGGGGAGGGTTGGGGGGAGTTGAGGACAGGCCCCCCCCGCCGCTGGGAGCATCCTCATCTCCATGTGTGACGAGCAGCAGGCTTCTTGCAGCGGAGGGACAGGACCGGGAGGACAGCGTGTGTGTGTGTGCACGACCTCACGCCCGGGCTCAGGACAGAGCTAAGTCGTATAACAGACGTACACAGAGCTGATTAATCACTGATTTGATAAAACAAAATGCATGCATAACTCTGCATTTGAATTTTTTTTTTTTTTTTTGCCAAGCCACAAAGCTTCAGGGCTCTTAGCTCCCTGACCAGGGACTGAACCTGTGCCCCTTGCTTGGAAATGCCAAGTCCTGGCACTGAGCCACCGGGGAAGAAGCTGTCCTGAGCACTTCCAATGGAGAGACCACTGAGCTCGTCTGAGCTCAGGACCCAGGACCCTGCAGGCACCCTGGTCTTCCACAGCCTCTGCAGGAGGAAAATGCAGGTCAGACTGATGCCTTTGAAGCAGCAGAAGCAGAGCCTGCTTTTGCACTGAAAGCTCACATGGAGCCCGCAGGTAACACAGCCAAGGGTGAGGCTCGGGTGGTCTGGGTCCCAGGTTGGGGGTTGGGTGGCAGGTGCCATGACCTTTGCCTTGTAATCATCACTGGGTGTCCAGTGTGGTCAGGGGGCCCCGCTGAGCTCTGCCTTCACTTCTGGTCACAGCACAGCAGCGAGGCTTTCTCCCTCTCTGGGTGTCCCTGGCGGTGGAGCAGGGGGCACCAGAAAGCCAGGTGGTGGGTCTCCAGCCTTCCTACCCTGGAGAGGCTGTGCCCCTGGGGGGCAAGGACCAGCAGCGGCCTGTCCCTGGATGCCTGAGCCCGTAGGGAGGGTCCCAGAAAGGCTGTGAGTGTCCCGGAGGGGACGGCTGGGGAGGGGGATCTGACCGCGGGGAGGGGGCTCCAAGCAGGACGGGGACCCCCCAGTGTCACCTCTGACCACACCGGGAGGGGACGGCTGGGGAGGGGGATCTGACCACGGGGAGGGGGTTCAAGCAGGACGGGGGTCCCCAGTGTCGCCTGTGACCGCACCAGGAGGGGACGGCTGGGGAGGGGGATCTGACTGTGGGGAGGGGGTTCAAGCAGGACGGGGGTCCCCAGTGTCGCCTGTGACCGCACCAGGAGGGGATGGCTGGGGAGGGGGCATCCATGCAGGACGGGGACCCCAGTGTCACCTCTGACCACACTGGGAGGGGACGGCTGGGGAGGGGGGATCTGACCACAGGGAGGGGGCTCAAGCAGGAGGGGGGGGCCCCAGTGTCGCCTGTGACCGCACCAGGAGGGGATGGCTGGGGAGGGGGCATCCATGCAGGACGGGGACCCCAGTGTCACCTCTGACCACACTGGGAGGGGACAGCTGGGGAGGGGGATCTGACCACAGGGAGGGGGCTCCAAGCAGGACGGGGGGTCCCCAGTGTCGCCTCTGACCACAACGGGAGGGGATGGCTGGGGAGGGGGCATCCATGCAGGACGGGGACCCCAGTGTCACCTCTGACCACACTGGGAGGGGACGGCTGGGGAGGGCGGATCTGACCCTGGGGAGGGGCTCCAAGAAGGACGGGACCCCCAGCGTCACCTCTGACCACACCGGGGGTGTCCTACCCCGGAGCCTCGTGAGGCACAGCCCTGTGGACGGATGAGCTGGGCGCCCTGGACCTGCAGCTCTGCAGCCTCAGCTCAGCTGTTGCAGGCCACATGCGCGGCCTGATGTGCGCACATCCTGTGTGGCCGCTGCAGGCACGTGGGGTCAGGACGAGGCACTTGGGCTCAGGCCTCCGGCAGGGGCTCGGTGGAGACCGGACCTGGCCCACCCAGCAGCTTTGCCAGGAGTCTGCATGGACACAGGCGGGCCCAGAACCCAGGGATGGGCGGCCCAGCTTTGGCCTCCGGGGGATGAGCTCTCCCCCTGCAGGGACAGGAGACCCTCAGGACCCACTGCTGGGAACCGTGCTTCACTGAAACTCCAACACGAGTGAACACTCGTCCACCAGGGGCCCTGCAGTGACAGCAAATTTTGCCACTGAAATCACCTCAATAGAAGACCCAGAAAGGGTGAAAGAGTGAGGAAGACCGGGCTAAGACCAGGGGACACACGCCCTCTGGGGGCCTGGGGGCCTGGGGCCTCCAGGGCTGCTCGATTGGGGGCCTCAGAAACTGTTACCTGAGTTCTGAGCTTGATCATATCAGCCTCCATCTGTGAGTTGGACTCGTTCAGCTCCTTGATCTCCCTCGTCCAGCTGCTTGATTTCCTCGTCATTCTCTATGCCTGCAGAGACGGGGAGGTCAGAAACATGGGCCCGGGGCCGCCGCAGGGAGGACGGGGGGTCAGAGACATGGGCCCCGGGCCGCCTCGGGGAGGACTGGGGCACCCTCACTCCTCCAGACAGGGAGCCTGGTTTGCTGGGAAAACAGACTCTTGAATGAAAATGAAACCGTCGTGGGTTGTGGGTCTTCTCATCCCTACTGCCATCCTCACAACGATGGCACCTACAAACAGGGGAATCAGCTGGGGGTCACGGATCCTCACAAACAGAAAGTTTTCATCTTCAGCGAAAACTGAGGCGGTTCACCAGAGCCTGCGAGTGTGCCCCTCTGAAACCGGCGGTCACCCCGTGTCCTGGGCATGGGTGTCCCCGGCTCTGGCCGTGACCTGTCTGCTCTGCGAGTGGTCTGCCTCTCTGTCCCCCCACTCCCCATCTCCCCCACTCTCAGAAGGAGCCAGGTGGCTGCTGTATCTGAAAAGACGACAGCAGGGCGAACCCCTCCCAAGCTGGGCTTCTGCAGATGAGACTCACACACACACACCACACACGACCGAAGCCCTGACTTGCCGGGTGCTGAGCGGGCGCTCTTGTGGGAGGCACAGGGACCGGCTCCAGGTGGTGGTCCCAGAAGCTCCCAGAATACCGACCCTGACTGGTGGGCACACCCCTCATCTGAAGGGCCAGCTTGTGGGGCTTTGTGGGGCAGAGTTTGGGGGGCCAGGAGGGCACTTGGGCACCAGCTCCTGAGGGGGCCCGGGTAGACTGCAGGGAGGAACTTCCAGAGTGCCTAGGGGCGCGTTAGAGGCCAGGCCTCCCAGCCGGCTGCTACTGCGAGGCTTCACCGGCGTCAGAAAGGCCCTGGCCCTCGTGGTGCATGCCCTGGCCTCCTGTGGTTGAGAGTTCCCAGGGGAAGAGCAGAAATCCTGCAGGTACAGGTGCAGGACGGCCACGCCCATCACTTGCCCGGCAACTGGGGAGACTGGGGGCCCGCTGTCCAAGTTTGCAGAGAGAAGGGTCCAGGCTGCCCCAGACGGAGGGCCTCTGAAACCCAGAAACCCTGTGCATGCTGCACCCAGCACCAGCGCCCGGGAATCGAGAAGAGAGCAAGTAGGGGTTCGAGTCTTCGCTGCTGCTTGTAGTGAAATGAAGGAAAAAAAGACTCAAGAGAGTACAACATCCTCCTGTAGAAAAGCCCATTTCTTCTAGGACATCACGTTTCCTTGTGAATGTGATCGGGCGGGAAGTGTCGTTGCGTTCAGCTTGATTTCCCTTTAATTATCCTTCCTTCCGAATTCTTTCTCCCATGGATCTGTCTCAGGTGGGAAAGTCAGCCTCACAGATGAGGTGGTCTCAAGCGCCCCCCTCCCTCGGCCACACTCCCCGCCGTCACCCGGGGGACCCCGTGTCCATGACCCTCATCAGCCCCTTAGGTCTGCAAGGCGCTTCTCTGCAGCCTCTTACAGGGTCCAGAGGATCAGCAACGGAATCTGCCTTTTTACCAAATGCTCCCAAAAAGCAGCCCAAGGATGCAACAGACGATACTGCCAGTACTGAAACGAGGTCAGTACTGGCTACCCCACTTCAGTATTCCTGCCTGGAGAATTCCATGGACAGAGGGAGCCTGGTGGGCTACAGCCCATGGGGTTGAAAAGGGCTGGACATGAGTAAGCAACTAGCAGTTTCGCTTCCTCTAAGTCCCCACCCACCCAGGCACAGCGAGTACATCTCTGTGAAACCTGCGGAAACGTCACAACCCCTCCTGGATCTTTGGGCTGTGAGGGTCAGAATTTCTCAGTGAGTTTCTGTTCGGACTTGTGGACAAGCTCTCCAGGCTGGACTTCTGCTCTGAGGTCCAGACAATGTAGCCTTCTCTTCTCCGGGTGTGCTTTGCAGCTTCGGCTGAAGACCAGCCACGTGAAGAGCGGGCTATCACATTTTCCTAAGACTCAGAGAATCCGCCTCCATTCCCGAGCCCTGAGGGCCAGCTGCCTTGCAGACTTCCCATCTTCGTTCGGATTCACGCCGGCTGAAGGCACTGTGGCAGGCTCTGATGCTTGCTGGGGGCACGTCTCCCAGAGGCCCCGTAGCTAGCAGCTCTGACCCTCTCGGTGGCCTAAGAACACATGTGCAAAGGATGCATGGGTAAAGACGAAGCAGTCTTCTCTCACAGGGTAAATAAAATGTCTGATTTTACTTGCATGTAACACGCGAGGGTCAGTGAGCAGACGTGACTGCGTGTCAGGAAGGTCCCTGATGCTGGGGTCTGTACGTGAGGCCGGTGGAGCTCGTCCCAGAGAACCACCCTCTGTGATGCTCAGAGCCACTTGATCAAGAGACTGGGTTTTGGATAATTCATGATAAGAAGGGTGAAAAATGCTCTGTGCCTCTGCCAGGATCCGATCCGAAATCCATGTTTCCCCTGAGTCGTGAGTGTGTGGCTGTGATTGTCAGTGGAACAGTCCACTCCGGGGCTGGCAGTCTGAAGATCACAACACTGTTGCAAGACCCAGGGAACGGCGGGAAGACTAGCACACCTCAGATTTCCATTGAACTTGCCTTGACTGGCTTGTCAGGATGCTCTATCAACGGTACTTCATACATAGCGAAGCCTGTGAGATGCTCCAGCATGTCAGCATTCTTGTCTTGGGGCTCAATTTAGTCGCTCAGTCGTGTCCGACTCTTTGAGACCCCATGGACTGCAGCACATCAGGCTTCCCTGTCCATCACCACTCCCGGAGTTTACTCAAACTCATGTCCATTGAGTCAGTGATGCCATCCAACCATCTCATCCTCTGTCGGCCCCTTCTCCTCCTGCCTTCAGTCTTTCCCAGCATCAGGGTCTTTTCCAGTGAGTCAGTTCTTCACATCAGGTGGCCAAAGGATTGGAGTTTCAGCTTCAGCAGCAGTTCTTCCAATGAGTATTCAGGACTGATTTCCTTTAGGATGGACTGGCTGGATCTCCTTGCAGTCCAAGGGACTCTCAAGAGTCTTCTCCAACACCACAGTTCAAAAGCATCAATTCTTCTGCGCTCAGATTTCTTAATAGTCCAACTCACATCCATACATGACTACTGGAAAAACCATAGCCTTGACTAGACGGACCTTTGATGGCAAAATAATGTAATGTCTCTGCTGTCTAGGTTGGTCATAGCTTTTCTTCCAAGAAGCAAGTGTCTCTTAATTTCATGGCTGCAGTCACCATCTGCAGTGATTTTGGAGCCCAAGGAAAGAGTCTTGGGGCCAGATTCTGGCAAAAGGGAACTAGAAGAATTTTGATTAAGTTATGAGATGAGAATGTGGTCTCTCTGGAATATAGGTGGAATCTTAGGAGCCCGTTTCACTGTTTTGAACTTTCATCAAAGAGCGTCCATCAGTTATCACGTTTTGTTTGACTTTCATGTAAAACCAGCGTCTACGCACGCAGGGGACAGAGATCACATGACCCGTAGACGTCCTGAGGTCTGGAGGCGTTTCTGAGCTGCCCTGATGATGAGAGGGTTAGCAGTCTGGGGTTTAAGGCCGGCTTTCCAAACACGACAGACAGACCTGGAATCCGAATCCATATCTGCTACTTACCAGTCCAGCGATGACTACTCTCCTTAATCCCTCAAAACCCCAAATGCTTGCATCACAAACGGTCCCTGTCAGACACAGTGGCTCTAAGAAATCAACTGTATGTCAGAGGCCTGACCTTCAGTGAGACTTGCCAAACACGGGCCAAAGCAAAGCGCCAGATGCCACGTCCGGGCAGCCCACCAGCACCAGGCCTCTGCAGGCGCGTCTCTGCTCTGACTGCAAAGTAGAGCAAACTGATTTTGTCCTGCTGACCCGGTCATGGGAGCTAAAAAAATAGCTAAAAGAAAAAATATTGCATCTGCTCTAGTGCAGTGGGCTTCAATACTTTGAATTTAAAAATTAACAAAAGACACACCTCTTCCTCACAAGTCTTAAAATTGTCACCTAAAACTTTCTCTTGTGACGTTAGTTATCAAAAATGCATATATTTCTAGAAAATTGTATGTTGTAGAGTATCTTCAATATATGTCCATCAAAGCCTTGAGTCAAGTGTTTAATTTATGAAAACAATCTGCTGTGTAAATTAAGTGGCATCAGGCTTCATTATCAAAACAATTTGCAGATCAGATCAGCCTTCCAGTGGAGGTCATCATCACTTTAAATCCAATAAAAACGCTAGCCTGGGCCCCCATGGAGACGACCATCGTGCCTCTAGTTTCTGGTCTAGGAGGTTAGTAGGCGAATGGATGGTGGATGGTGGATGGAAGAGAGGGTGGGCGGATGTGTGGACGCACTGCGGAGCACAGGCCGCCTCCCTCTCTCCTCCTGAGCTCAACCCTGCTCCCCCTCCCCTGCTCTCTCCCTCCCGGACACAGGAGCCCAGCATTCAGGAGCGCTTCCATTCTGGTGAGTCCTCTCTTAGCTGACCGTGGGGACTGCGGTGGGGGAAGGGCAGGCCCATGACCGGTTGGTTCTCAGTCTGTCAGATTCTGGAGAGTCAGAGGGAGTTTGAGGGTCTGGTAGCGAAGTTCCCAAAGCCCTCTATGGGGGGGCTGTGCCCCCAGGTCACCCCTCAGAGCCCAGGTTGCCCCTCAGAGCCCCAGGTTACCTCAGAGCCCCAGGTCACTCTTGAGAGGCCCAGGTCACACCTCAGAGCCCAGGCTACCCTCAGAGCCCAGGTCACCCCTGAGAGCCCCAGGTCGCCCCTCAGAGCCCAGGTTACCTTCAGAGCCCCAGGTAACCCCTGAGAGGCCCAGGTCACCCCTAAGAGCCCAGGTCGCCCCTCAGAGCCCAGGTCGCCCCTCAGAGCCCAGGTCGCCCCTCAGAGCCCCAGGTCGCCCCTCAGAGCCCAGGTTACCCTCAGAGCCCCAGGTCACCCCTGAGAGCCCCAGGTCGCCCCTCAGAGCCCAGGTTACCCTCAGAGCCCCAGGTCACCCCTGAGGGCCCCAGGTCACCCCTCAGAGCCCAGGTCACACCTCAGAGCCCAGGTCACCCCCTCAGAGCCCAGGTTGCCCCTCAGAGCTCAGGTCGCCCCTCAGAGCCCAGGTCACCCCTCAGAGCCCCAGGTCACCCCCTCAGAGCCCAGGTTACCCTCAGAGCCCAGGTCACCCCTGAGAGCCCCAGGTCGCCCCTCAGAGCCCCAGGTCGCCCGGGCCGCCCCCTTGGGCCCAGGTCACCCCTCAGAGCCCCAGGTCACCCCTCAGAGCCCCAGGTCGCCCCTCAGAGCCCCAGGTCACCCCTCAGATCCCAGGTCGCCCCTCAGAGCCCCAGGTCACCCTTGCAGAGGCCCAGGTCACCCTGAGAGGCCCAGGTCCCCCCCCGGTCCCCCTCAGAGCCCGGTCACCCCTCAGAGCCCAGGTCGCCCCTCAGAGCCCAGGTCACCCCTGAGAGCCCCAGGTCACCCTCAGAGCCCCAGGTCACCTTCAGAGCCCCAGGTCACCCTTGAGGGGCCCAGGTCACCCCACAGAGCCCAGGTCGTCCCTCAGAGCCAAGGTTGCCCCTCAGAGCCCCAGGTCACCCTCAGAGCCCAGGTCGACCCTCAGAGCCCCAGGTCACCTCTGAGAGACCCAGGTCGCCCCTCAGAGCCCAGGTCACCTCTCAGAGCCCAGGTCGCCCCTCAGAGCCCCAGGTCACCCCTCAGAGCCCAGGTCGCCCCTCAGAGCCCCAGGTCGCCCCTCAGAGCCCAGGTCGCCCCTCAGAGCCCAGGTCGCCCCTCAGAGCCCAGGTCACCCCTGAGAGCCCCAGGTCACCCTCAGAGCCCCAGGTCACCTTCAGAGCCCCAGGTCACCCTTGAGGGGCCCAGGTCACCCCTCAGGGGCCCAGGTCGTCCCTCAGAGCCAAGGTCGCCCCTCAGAGCCCCAGGTCGCCCCTCAGAGCCCCAGGTCGCCCCTCAGAGCCCAGGTCGCCCCTCAGAGCCCAGGTCGCCCCTCAGAGCCCAGGTCACCTCTCAGACCCCAGGTCGCCCCTCAGAGCCCAGGTCGCCCCTCAGAGCCCAGGTCGCCCCTCAGAGCCCCAGGTCGCCCCTCAGAGCCCAGGTCGCCCCTCAGAGCCCCAAGTTGCCCCTCAGAGCCCAGGTCGCCCCTCAGAGCCCAGGTTACCCTCAGAGCCCCAGGTCACCCTCAGAGCCCCAGGTCGCCCCTCAGAGCCCAGCTCGCCCCTGAGAACCCCAGGGCATGAGAGCCCAGCCTTCGAAGCCCCCTCCTGGGGGACAGGGGGCCAGGTCCCCTCAGCCCTCCTGGGTAGAGCGGGGCCCTGGCCGGCGGGGAGCCGGCTCTGGTTCCCTCACAGGTTGCCTGCCTTAGCTTCCGCCTTCACCTCTCTGAGTTTCTGTTTCCTTGGGCTTCCTTGGTGGCTCAGAGGTTAAAGCGTCTGCCTGCAATGCGGGAGACCTGGGTTCGATCCCTGGGTCGGGAAGATCCCCTGGAGAAGGAAATGGCAACCCACTCCAGGATTCTTGCCTGGGAAAATCCCATGGACAGAGGAGCCTGGTGGGCTGCAGTCCATGGGGTTGAGAAGAGTCGGACACGACTTAACTAACTCACTCTAGGTAATGGAGACCGTCAGGACGCAGGCTCGGGCTGTTGATGGTATGAATGAATCGGTGCACAAAACCCTGGACAGAGCTGCAGGAGGGGAGGGGCCCTTCTCCCAGCTCAGCACCCCACAGCAGACACGAGGGGAGGGGTTCCTTCCTTTCCTTCCCTCCTGACAGCGTGTGTTCGTCACTCAGTCGTGTCCGACGCTGCGCCCCCATGGACTGTAGCCCACGAGGCTCCTCTGCCCATGGGGTTCTCCAGGCAGGGATGCTGGACTGCGCTGCCAGGCCCTCCTCCACATTCCCTCCTGAACGCTTGACCAAAACCGCACACAAGCAACAGGAAAACCAAAGCCCCAAGGCCCCTGCAGCGCGGTTCTGGGGAGGGAGGCTCACAGGCCCGCAGCGAGTGTGTGCGGGGTCCCAGAGGAGACCCCGATAACTATGCAGGGCCCCAGCTACTCAGAGACAACAGGGGTCACTCGAGGAACACTCAGAACAATGAGGGTCTTTGGGGGACGAGGCTGGAGCAGGCTCTTCTCTAAACTTCAGAAAGAAAGAGAGAACACTGGATTTTAGAACCAGAAAGAGGCTTCCGGACCTTCAGACGTGCTCCTTCCCGTTCAGATGAACGCCTGAGGGGGAACGCCCAGACTGAGGACAGAGCTGCTGGCCCGAGTCAGCCCGGGGCTTTGGGCGGGCCTGGCCGCGGAGTGACCGTGGACAAGGCGTGCCCTCCGGATGCTCCAGAGAAGAGAGTGAGAGGTCGTCTCTTCCTCACACACCGCGGGGGCCATGCCTTCAGCTGCGGAGGGCAGGTATGGCTGATGTGGGCATTGACCACGGACCCCTAGCCTCCCAAAGGGAAGGGCGAATCTCCCGAGTCCTGCCCTTGGGTCAGACACACAGGGATGAGGCCATTTATCCGCAGAGTGACGTGTTTAGCTCTGGGTTCAGTAAGAAATGCCTCTACTCCTGGCAGAAAAGGTGCCCCAATAGGTGTGGAGCGAGGGGACTGTCAGGCCGGGCTCCGCACAGACTGGGTTTGGGGAGACCCGGGTTTGACCTGACTCTGGAGCTTCATCTCCAGGTGACCTGGGCTCCCAAGGTCCTTGTCTGTGGACAAGTGTGTGACAGAAGCTACCGCAGGAAGACATGTTCTGAAATCTGGAGTCACGGAGCTGAGCTCGGATGCAGAGATGAGCCGATGGCGACCCCTGAGGGTGACCCCGCTGACCTGGGCTGGGCCTGGAGTCTGGTGTCCAGACAGATGAAGCCTGGGGTCTTCGTCCACATGGCACCCGCCGTTTCTGGTTCCCAGCTGCACTTGGCCGACACAGAAGGAGGATTCCGAGGGTCAGACTTCCCACAGGAGACACGGAAGGAGGGTTCCGAGGGTCAGATGTCCCACAGGAGAGACACGGAAGGAGGGTTCCGAGGGTCAGATGTCCCACAGGAGAGACACGGAAGGAGGGCTCCGAGGGTCAGATGTCCCAAGGGAGAGACGCCAGCGGGGCCTCCCCAGGCTCCGGCCGCCCTCCCGGTGAAAGCTCCTCCTGCAATGGGCAGACCTGCCCGCCCCGCTCCTCGCTGTGTCCACCCTGCCCCATCTACCCGGGGCCAGAAGTGGGTGCGGGCTCATGTCAGTTTGCAGAAGAATTTTTGCTTTAGCTCCAGGGCTGTCTGCAGGTGAGGCGGCGGGCTAAACATTTCGGAAAGAGCCCAGTGGATATGGCTTTCCTTGGGGCAATGAGCCCCTCGATGGCGGAATGAGACGGGATGTTGGTGATCTTGGAGTCTCTAGACCGGCTCCGTCAGGCTGGTGGGCTGGTCTGAAGGCTCCTGTCCAACGGGTCCGGCGTCTCGAGCCCGCCGCCGCCTTGAACAGACGTGGGCCTCATGGGACCAAGACTTCAGGTGAGGCTCGTGGCCCTGGCTGCTTCCTGGTGGGGGATGGGGTCCATGTTGAGGACCGCTGTCTCTGCGCCCCTTGAGCCATCCTCAGAACCGAAAATGAATGTCCAGTGAGCAACAGCAGCTTCCAGACGGGCGGCTAGGGCTCCCAGCCCATCAGGCCAGCATGCAGCAGGGCCTGATCCCGCTCTGCCTGGACCCCAGCCCAGGAGGTGAGGGAGGAGGGGCCGGGCTCCACTGCCGCCCCGTCCTGGGGGCCAGGCTCCTGTGATGCGCCCGGGCCTCTAGCCCGGGGTGACCGCGCCTCTGGGGACACAGAGTCAAGGAGGCGCCTTGCCCAGAGCCTGGATCCATAACTTTCACAGAAAACCTGCTCTGCCCGAGCCCCGCTCCCCAGAGTCCCCGAGGGGGTCTGGAAGGGGAGGCTCTTACAGGCCACTTTGCTGACTCTCGATCACAGTTGCGCTGAGCTCTGTTCACCAATGAGCACAGAACCTCAGTGCTGGGATCACACACAAACACTGCCCGGTGGCCGAGGACTGTCCCTCCCGGGACACACGTGTTCAGCCCCCTTGAGCCTTGGCGACCGGGCTATGGTCTGCACATCTGTTCCTGTGTTTGTTGCAGAGACGTCCTTGTTTAATGCATGTGCTGGTCCATTAACACCGGACTCTTGGCCAGCAGCCCTAAGGTGGGCTTAAGACGGAGGCCCGTTGCGGCCTCCCTCACGCCCAGGGCCCCAGGCGGCACCACCGCCCTGCCTGGTGCCTCTTAAACCGTGATGTCTCCAAGAGGACAACACACAAGCTGGAAAAACACAGCACCCAGGGACCACGCGGGGAGAGGGCCCTGATCAGGGACTCCCTGTAGGAGGAGGCCGAGACGGGGCCCCGCGGAAACTGACCGGGGCCTCCCCCACCCCCGCCCGAGCCCACGGGGCCTGGAAGCGCCCGGAGGGCTGACTGGGGGTCAGAACACAGCCCTGAGCGTTCTGCAGGCGAGTCCACTGCTGTGGAATCTGGGGGCCACAAGGACAGGCTGGGACTGGGCTGGGGCCCTGGCGTGCGTCCGGGGCTCCCTGCCTGCACCTCTGTGCCCCTGCAGGAGAGCGTCTGGTGGAGGGCTGTGTGGATGGACAGACAGGTGCAAGGTCAGGCCCCTGAGGACAGTGGGGTGGGGGCGAGCTGCACGTGGCCGGGGGACCCCTGACTTGGCTCCCTGGGAGGCCGCCCCCCGTGGACTGGCTCTGGACAGGCGGGAGTGACCAGAGCCCCCTCCTGCGCGAGGGGCCAGGGTAGGAGGATGGGGGAGGCCGGGCAGGGGGTCGCCATTACCATTGCTGGCCCGCTGCCGGATGGTCAGCATCTGCTCTCCCGACAGTTTCGCCTTCTTCATGGCGGACGTGGCCCGCGGGCATCCCGACAAGCTGGGGACAAGACAGGAGACGGCGTGAGTCACGTGCTGGGGACCCCAACAGCAGGACGAGCGGCCCAGGGCCCTGCCTGGCACAGGGGACACCAGCTGGGACGTGCGCAGGTGCGGTGGGGACCAGGGAGCTTGGGCTGGCTCGGAGACCAGGGCCACTGCGGGGCTGGGCCGAGGTCTGGCCGCTGGGCTCCGGGGAGGCAGACCAGCCCCTTCAGGCCACGTCCACCTTTGAGGGTTTCCAGAACTCTTATGGAGGAACCCCCTTCTTTAAAAACTTCCTTACGGAAAGACTCAAACCTGCACAAGGGTTGGTTGCAAAACGTCCTGAAGTGAAAGGGGGAGTGAGGAGCCCCCAGACTCATGCTGACTCAGCAGGTTAGGGAGAAATTCAGGGTCGGCCTCCCAGCCGTGGGGTGTGAACACCTGTGGACTCCCTGACCGTCAGGGTCTGGCACCTGGCTGTCTCCTCAAGCGTGTGCCCAGGTCCCCTGTGTGCTGTGCATCCTGGGCTGGGCCCCGGGTCTGAGCTGTGTCTCTGCGGGACGCCTCTCCCCATTTCTTACTCTCTCGGTCCATGCTGAAGGCCACCCCACCCAGGGGCAGAGCACAGGACCCCTAGGCCACACGTCTGCCTCGGCTCAGTGAGCTTCCGGAAGGCCTCCGCTGGCATCTTCTCTAACACTTTCCCGATGTGCTTTCGGCGTGTGTTTGGTGGAGGGGACAGGTCTTCATACAGCAAGGAAGATCCCAGCTGTGGGTTCGGGTGGACACTTGTCTCTGGCGACTGTACAGGGTTCTCCCCACCCGCCGCTTCTCCCAGAACCTCGCTGGGCCCCCGACTCACTCAGGAAGCTTCTAGATCCACAGGGGAAGGGGCAGCGGGATAAACAGGTTGCTTCCTGTTTGCACCCTTGGGAGCGTCAGCCCCAGGCCCATTGATTGGAGGCCAGCGTGTCCCGGGCGGGGGGCTCCAGGACGTTTATGGATTGAAAGCTGTGCGCTGAGGGTGACCGTCCGCTGCGACCCTCCCTCCCGAACACCGACTGGTCAGAGGGAGTGATGGACAGAGCGAGGGTGGACAGGAAGGAGGCGGCCCAGCCACACGGAAGCCAGGGAGGGCCGCAGTGTCTCCAGGCGTCCGCCAGCAGGCAGATGGTGCCCAGCATCTGTCTCACACTCTCTGGCCTGCACACCATCTCACACAGGGCCTCCGGGACCCACGCAGAGCCTCAGAATGGGATTTCAGCCTGCAGCGGCTTCTCCCAGTCTCCAGTTAACTGGAGTGCCGGCCGGAAGTGACTAACAGCCGGAGCCGGGAACTAAGTTAGGAGACAGAGGCCCAGAGGTGGACGTGTTCTGCGCACACAAGCCCGCTCTGTGCCGCTCCCATTCCGATCCTGTGACTGCATCCCAGCGCGGCTCAAATTTGGAAGTGCCCTGGGTAGGCAGCCTCAGCTTGGGTGCTGGTGGCTGGGTCCCCAGCGAGGGCGCAGTGCCATCTAGCGGCCACTCACGCCAACCTCACCGGGTGCCAGGGTCCCAGCTGGTCCAGGGATCTCAGGGCCAAGTCCACGCAGTGGGTCCTGCTGGGGAGACTCTGGGGGTCTCAGTGAGATGGGGGTGGAGTCCTGGTGGGGGAGACCCAGCAGCCCTTAAGGAGACGTCGCTGCTGAAAGCCACACTTCTCATGGAGGGGCCCAGAAAGGTCCAGGATCCAGATTCCCAGCAGCAAGGGGTTAACTGGTCTCTGCCCCAGGGCCTGCACTTGGGCCCCAGACTGGCTGGCGGTTCCACCAAGAACTCCAGGGAGGGCTCTGGGCAAACACTGCCAGGGCTTCAGAGAGGACGGAGGGGATGGGGGCCCGGCATTTTATCAGGACTCACTCCGCTGTGCTGCAGTCCACAGGGTCGCAAAGAACCAGACACAGCTGAGCAACGGAACAACCACCCCCAGCCCGCCCCACCCCCCGCCCACCAGAGGAACTGCCTTCAGGAGGGTGCCACCATGAAAACAGCTCAGTGCATAGCATTCCCAGGGTGGGGCGGTGGCTAGAGAGAGCAGGGCGGTGGGGTGGCATTGCTCCGAGGTTTGCTCATGGCCCAGGCGGCTGGGAACTGGGAACCGTGGGCCCTGGCCTGGGGCGAGGCCCTGACTCAGTGCCCAGAGCGGCTGGGAACTGGGAACCGTGGGCCCTGGCCTGGGGCAGGGCCCCGACTCCGTCTCCGTCCCAGGAAAGGCGGGTTTGCAGTTCTGGCACCTTGTCCGTGCCACTGTTTGTGGCGCCACCATTGGGGCTAAAGTCCTTGTAAGGACACCGCACACAGTTCCCACGCTACCTTTACGAGGTAACTCTGGGGCCGCCCCACCTGCGCCCTTGGGGGATGGGAGTGCGGCTCGGCAGGCAGGCATGAGGCGCCAGCGTTGGCAAGGGCGCGTGTCATGCCCGCTGAGCAGCTGGCTTTGAATCGGCTTCCTGGGGCCTCAGGGCAGGTGTCGGGGCACAGGCTGCCCTCTGACCCCCAGAGAATCTCTGCCCCCCCTCACTTGTCTGGTCTGCTTTCAGTGTGAAGGGCTGGCCTTGTGGTCCTCTCTCAGTCCATGACGCAGATCTGGAGTTTTTTCCCCAAAATATTCTTGAGTTTCTCCCAAACCATTTGGTGCCAAATGTGTGCCCCGAGCCTTGGAGAGAGGGCAGTGTTGGAACAGCAGGTTCTGCACCCAGACACCTGGGCCTCGGGGCAGCTGGGGTGTCCCAGTCACGAGTGTTAATTAGCAGGGGGCTGTGGGCAAGACGGGAGAGTGGCAGGCTCTGCAATCACAGCGCTTCCCCGGCTCGGTGCCCCTCCCCCTCTGTGCGTTTGATGGCGTCACGGGGGAATCAGCTGTTTGTGAGGGTCTGAGGGCCTGGGCAGCAGCTATCGCAGGATTGCTGTGGTCTTCTCTCCAAGGACGGCAAATTGAGGGGCTTGCACATGCTCCTGGAGAGGACTGCTGTTATCATGCCGTTCTGACCCACTGTTTGCCCGGAGTTGCTGTGGAGCCTGAGGGCAGGTGTGAAGTCAGACCGCCCACAGGGATGGCCTTCGGAGGATCAGGTGAGCTTTCCCTGGCAGCGTGGGGACCGCACTGCTCACGAAGGGGGCTCCAGCGCTCTTCTCTTGGGCAAGTGTCCCGCTGGCGTGGGCGAGAGCGATGTTTGTTTATGAAGGCGTGGCTGGTCCCCCTGCGGGAGGCCTGCATGCTCATCTCCCAGAAGCTCAGGGATCAGTCCAGTATAAATCACTGCTGTGGGCGGTCATGTTCCCAGAGGACGCTGATGCCCTGAGTCCCGAACCGACAGGGCCCAGTGGGAAGCTGGCCTGTGAGGCACCCTTGAGTCAAGGTGACCTGATGCTGGAGGGCTGGGGGGCTTGTCCTGTGGCCTCATGAGGGAAAAGAGGGGTGTTTGGATCCGGACACAGGGGAATGATGCATGACAGAAGGCATGCCCTCCTCCCCCGAAGCCCGCCCGGGTCGCGACCTCTGACCTCTGACACTGAGAGGACAAACTGTTGCTTTAACACCGTAACACAGTAGGTCGTGGTGTGTGTCAGGCAGCGTAGGAAACTGACACCATCATATCTGTTCATCGGTGCTGGGCTCCTCATCCACATTTCCCATTTTCCTAGAGTATTTCTGTTTTCAGATATGAAAACTGCTCACTGTTCTGTGAGTGTGGTTTTTCCTTGCCATGAGTTCAGGGGCACTGGCACACCTGGGGAGCAGGTGAGAGTGCAGGGAGCCCCGACCCTGAGGACGCAGGGCAGAGGTGCTGCAGCAGTGGGGGCACGGGGCCTGGGCTCCTGGCAGGGGTGGCAAGTGTGGCTGGGCGTGTCCTCACCCAGCTGGGCCCCTGGCTGCCCCACCAGGGCTGCTCAGGGTGCCCTCCCAGAGTGGGGGCCCAGCAGGCAGGCGCTGAGGGTGAGCCCGAGGGACTCAGGGCCACGAAGCTCCAGCAAGGGAACTGGGGCTCGGATGGGGCCTGCAGGGCATCCTGGGTGCTGCTCAGCCCTGCGCCGCCCCAGGTGGGAGCCCCCACCCGTGCGCTTCGCACATGTGGGCCTGCACTGACTCAGTCAAGCACTGGGGAGCCTCGGCTCTTGCGTCATGCTGACCGAGCATCAGCCATGGGCCCAGCAGCCTCGCACGTCCGGGGACCCCGGAACTGCAAACAGAGCGGTGGTGGATGGATAGACGTGCACACGCTTCAGCAGGAGAAAGTCTGAAAACACCAAGCATGCTGGCATCTCCCCAGGAGCTGCTCCCAGCCCATGTGGTCTCGGGCCCAGGAGGCTGGCGCTGTGACCCAGCTGCTAACTTTCACGGGCCCTGTGGGATTTGCGCTTTGGAACAGATGTTGGATCTGAGTTTTCCCTTCTTAGTGCTTTCTCACAAGTGCTGAAATGTGGAGGCTGGAGTGAAAGAGTTCCTGCATCTGTGGAGCTGGCAGGGGCGGCGGTCAGCGCAAGGTGGGTGGACAGGGGATGGGCCGAGGTGCCCAGGGTGAGGCCTGCCCCAGTGAACAGGGCCTACTGGCTTCCTTCTCTCCTCCCAAGGTGGCAGACTCTGATTACAGCGTGAGATGGGGGCCTGGCTGGTTCCCCCAGAGGAGCACCGCAATCGCGGTGAGTCAGCACACGGTCTGCTCCAGGGAGACATCTCTACGCCCGCAGCATCTTCTCCTCCGGAGGCTTGGGACCCTCTGCCCTCCTCACCTCCTGCAGATCTCAGAGAATCCAGAATGGAGGCGTCTCCTCTCGTAAGTGAGCTGCCATGATTCCAACATCCTTTCCTCAAATAGAAAGCTACCAGCAGGGCTGGAGGCCCTGCCACGCCTTCTGTTCCCTCCACCCCGCCGCCAGGAGGCAGTGGGAGCCGAGGTTTGGAGAAGACGAGAAGGGGTGCGTGATGGCCCTGGGGGAGAGGCAAGTGTCCAGGGGCTGGACAAGAGCCCAGTAGGAGCGGGTGCAGGGCTGGACTGCGGCCAGACCAGCACGATGCTGTGAAGTCTGGGTTTACCTCCAGCCAGTCTCGACCCAGGAACCCTGGGGCTGCTTCAGTGTCCCCTGTCCACACGTGGGGTTTGGGCGAGTGTGGCCCTGGTCTCAACCTGAGCGGGAGCCCACCTCCACGCTCCTGGGCAGATAGCGACCCATCCGCCGAGGCCAAGAGCAGTGGGCACTCCTCCCGTGGGATAGCTGGGCGGGAAAAGGTCTGCCCTCTTCACCCCCTCTCCCTGGGGTCCACCTCATGGCACCAGGCTTCTTTTGTACCTGCCCCGCGGCAGCCTTGGCCTTGATCTTGCAGATATACAGACAGACAGACTGAGATGCCGGTGGTCCACGGACAAAGCGCCCAGACAGTCCTTGGTTGTCCAGCTTTCTCCTTACTGGCATCTCTGAAATGGAACTATGCAGACCTCAGGGAGCTATGGCTGCTTGTTGACATAAATTTTAGTTAAAAAAAAACAAACAACAGAAAACGAAAGCTACGGCTTTTCCACATCACAGAAAGGCAGGTGCATAAAGGCTCTCTTCTTGGACTCACAAGCATCCCAAGTGGACTGCATTTCCCAGCATCCCATGCAGACTACACTTCCCAGCATCCCTTGCACTAGGTGATGCTATGGCCCAGGTTCCACCCTTGGGTAAGAAGGAAGTGATCCGTGTTCCCCTGACTCCCAGGGGCATCCTCCGCATTCTCATCTTCTTGGGCTGTGGAATGAAGACCACCTTTGAAGAAGGTGCTGAAGCTGACTGAGACCTTCTCTGCTGTCCCCTCATCTTGTTCTGTCCTGTGAGCAAGAGAGGAACCTCCAGTCTTCGGAGTGGTTGTTAAGGCTGCGTATGCAGCTCGCATTTACGTTAAAGGAGAAGGCTGATTACGAAAATAACTCATAGAAGTCACTCACCATGGTGTCATTTTTACAGTTCTCTTGGGAAACATCAAGCACAACAAATATCCTAAAAAAAGGCGACCTCTCCATTTATAAAGGACTGCAGAGGAACTGAAAAGAAATAAAGTAGGTCACGTGGTCCAGGTGGGAAGAGGTTTAAGAGGGTCAGGGAGGTAATTTTTCAAAAACTCATTTAGATGAAGCCCAGTGAGAGACGACTTACTTCTAAGATCACTTACGTATTTATTTGTTAGGATTAGAGCTTTAATTTTGGAGAATCTTCCTACTCCATGTAAAGTGGAATGAGACTGAAGTGAGGGCGCAGTGTGGCCAGCACACTCACACAGAGAGCAGGTCCACAGTCACAGAAAGCCCCTCCCCAGCCCCTCCCCTCACGGCCTCGGTCTCTCCTGCATAGTTTGCATAGTCCTGACACCCCCACTCAGGCTGGGGGGCTTTCCAGTCAGCTGAGCCATCACCCCCACCCCCTGGAGGCAGGTGAGACCCTGCCAGAGTGTCCTCTCTCCGGCGCTGCCCCTGACACCTCTGACCCTGATCCTGGAAGCTGACGGCACCTCGTCATGTGTCTGGTGAGATCCTGGTGCCTCGGTCAGTCCGCATCTCAAGATCCGGCGCTTCAAGCCCCTGTGACTGCCCCATGCCTTTAATTCTTTCCATTGACCAGTTTCTTTCCTCCGAAGCTCCCATCCAGCTGCCCCTTCCAGGAAGGCCCTCCCTGCTCCTGAGCGGATACGCTTGCTCCCAGGTCTTGCTGCTCGTCTCAGCTGCAGCTCTTGACTCAGCCAGTCCTAACGATGGAGCGAGCACTCCTAGAGCTACACAGAGGCTCTGCTGGGGAGAAAGCGGGGAGGAGGAGGCCCCCTGCGTCCTTACATGGAAGAGATGAACGCGGCACCCGGGGGCATGGCACCCGGGGGCGTGTCGGTGTGGCCACTCCCTGAAGAGGAGACCGGGGCGAGGGGGAGTCCTGGGACCCGGAAGCCAGGGCAGGCGCCCCCCGTTCGTCTACGGCACCCGAGAAAGAGGCCCTGCTTCGTCTCACTGGGTGGTCACGGCTTGGGGGAAGAAAGCACCAGACAGGGATTTCTGTCTTTGCCTGCTCTTCTGACTCTGAAAGCTGCTTTGCTATTGTGGCATGTGGGCTGTATAAACAGCCTGAATCCCGAGCCACTCCCTGCGTCTTTCTGGGATGCTTGTCCACACCCAGGCCTGAAAAGTCTGAGGAGCCATCGGTGGCTTCCAGACAGTCGGCCGGGCCCAAGGGCTTCACAGGGGGGAGGCGTCAGGACCCTCCGCTAAGCCCGTGTTTGTGCCTCAGCTGTGCGCCAGCCAGCGGTTCTCACACCACCAGGGAACAACATTCCATCTATACAATGAAACAGATGAAAACTTGGTCAACAGCTGAAGGCCAGCATGCGACAGGACACGATGCAGCCTTCAAAACGAAGGCGGCGGGTGCAGGCTGCAGTGCGGAGGGGCCTGGCAGCTGTGCTGGTGGAGGTGAAGGGTCGCGGGGCAGACAGCCTGCGGCTCCCTAGGTGAGGCCAGAGCGCCCGACCCGCCTCGGACGGCAGCGCCAGGGGCCACAGGGCCGGGAGAGCGCACCCAGCGGGCGCAGGGTTTCCCTCTGGAGGTGAGGGCTCTGGGGTGAACGTGCCTGCACTACAGCGAGACTCTACTTATCGCTCGCGGACGGGACACTTAAGAGTGGGGAGGACGGTGAATGTCACGTGCTTTTACTACAATTTTAAAAGTGGAGGTCCCCTCTCCCAGGGTCCTGTTCACCCCCTAACCCCCCGCACCCTGTCCCCCAAGACACATTTATACCCAGGAGGGCGCCCGCCACCTGCCACCTGGGGGTTCCCGTCACTCTCCACGCAGCATGCACGTCCCTTCCCTCCTCAGAGCGGGTGGAGGTAGCAGCGGCACAGAGAAACGAAGCATATGAATCTCCGCGCGGCCCCGCCCCCCACAACCAGGGCCCCGCCCACCGTGGAGCAGCTTCTGGGACACTGAGGCTCCGCCCCCTGCGGCCCCGCCCACCACAACCAGGGCCCCGCCCACCGTGGAGCAGCCTCCAATACTGAGGCTCTGCCCCCACAGGCTCCGCCCACAGTGGCTACGCCTCCCGGCTCTGTCTTACTGTGGAGCCGCCCGGACCACAGCTCTGCCCCCCCGTGCTAGACGGGGTGGGCTGATCATTTCTGCCCTGGACTCAAGGTCTCCTCCTGGCACCCCCTCAGCATCCTGGGTGAGCTGTCTGCAGACCCGAGGGTGCATCACGGGGATTCTGGATGGAGAGATTCTGCGGAAGCGCGGTCATGGGTCTGTGTTCACTAGATCAGCCCCAAGATTCCCTCCCGCTCCAAGACAGGGGTGCCTTTGAATCAAAGCCCCCTGCTGGGCAGAAACCATGCGGAGGAGTGTCGATTAGAGGAAAAGAGACGGGGAAGGCTAGAAACCAGGAGAGCCTGGGTGTCTTTATGGGATTGCTGGGTCCGGGCACCTGAGTGTCAAGCTGGAGGGTAAGCAGGTGTCGGGGCGCGTGGAGGGGCCCAGGGCCCCGCCTGGTGGGAGTGCCTCAGAGTCAGGGGCCCGGGTCCCCCACAGGCCCCAAGGGGGCACTGAGTGACCCGATTGTGGGGGGTGCACGCTGCTGGGTGGCTCCCCACGAAGGTCACTCTTCCGATTCTCGGGCAACAGTCCAGTCAGCAGCTTGGAATCAGCACGAGGAGCAGTCACACTCATGTCTGTCCTCTGGTGGTGTTTCTGGTGCTCGAGAGTGTGTGCTTGAGCTAAGTCGCTCAGTCGTGGCCAACTCTTTGCCACCCAC
This sequence comes from Nanger dama, assembly GCA_917880005.1. Taxonomy (NCBI): domain Eukaryota; kingdom Metazoa; phylum Chordata; class Mammalia; order Artiodactyla; family Bovidae; genus Nanger; species Nanger dama. Next base: position 981,226 of record CAKJTW010000025.1, read on the forward strand.
CCCATGGACTATAGCCCGCTAGGCTCCTCTGTCCACGGGATTCTCCAGGCAGGAACACTGAAGTGGGTTGCCATGCCCTTCTCCAGGTGCCCCAGTGTCATCAGAGAAGTGGAGCTTGCTCTCATCTGTGTCTGATTATGGCCTGTGACCCTTACCCATAGATCACGTAGGCAGGATTAAATTTTCTTAATGTTTTTCATTGCCAGATGCTGAAGGAAGCACGCACTTTTTGCAGGGCATTTTGGCACTCCTATCAACATGTGAAAACTAGCATCTCTGCCTCTGGGACTGTGTCCTGAAGACGCCCTGGTGCAAGGATGCACAGATGTCAGCAGAGGGAGTTCTCTTGAGTAACACCCTCTCTAGAGTGGAGTTTGGGGGCACAGGCCAAGCCCTCCCGCTGGGAAGGGGGTGGCTCTGAGCGGACTGAGATGTTTGTCTCGCCAACTGCATGCTGTGGCCAGCCTGGCCCAGGTGTCCCGGTGCAGGGCTGGCCCCACCCCACGCACACAGCCATGGGGCACTGTGATCTGTTTCTACTCAAAGGAAGAAGCCAGTGTGTGCTGTGGGCTGGGGGGCCTCTGCGTCTTTGGATGCAAGCCTCCCTCGTCACAGCCGCTTTCTGAAGGGAGATGTGGGGACCCCCCACCCTGCCCTGGGGAGGGTCAGGGAAAGACACTCATCTCTCTCTTTTGGGCCCTAAGTTTCTACCTGAGCAGGAACTTCTTTACAATAAAAACCAAGCTTCCTAAAGAACGTTAAGTTTCTTTGCCACATGTCGCTCCTTTTGGCTTATTCTGTGTTTGATGTGGTTTTGCAGATGGAGGCGAGGTGCCAGGGTTTGAGGTTAGAGGGCTCATGAGACCCCGTGGGTTTATGTCATACGTGAGGTGCTGTGTCTCCCGCGTGGCTCCCAGAAAGCTGGGGGTGGCTGAGATGTGTCTGCATCAGTCATTCATCCTGATGCCCATGGGGGCCACTTGCCTCTTCTTCTGAGTCGGTGTAATTGTATATACAGATGTTTTAAAATTAAGCAAATAATAATCCGTGTGTGTGTGTGGGGGGGACGTGATTGGTTTTTTTGGAGGTTTTCTGAAGTATCTGATGAGGCTCCTGTAACCACATGGCACCTTGTCCTTGAGTGAGACCTGTTTGCCATATTCAGCCAAAACGAATAATTAAACCCACAGATACTCTTGTGAGTGTGTGTGCGTGTGTAAAATGGCAGCCTGTCTCTATGGATCCCAAGCAAATGCACTGGGAAGCCTCTCCATAAACCCTGATGTGGGGAATGAGTGTGTGCTCTGCAAAATACGTCTGAGGCACGCTGGTGTGGGTTCTCAGTCCTCTCTCCCCTGGGCTGGCACGCAGGGGGCAGGTGCACTCACCTGCGGTGGGTGAGGAAGCTGCCGCTGACGTGCCCCGAGCCGTCGCAGCCGGGCGTGGGGCAGGACATGCCCTCCGTCTTGACCGACTTCCAGGAGAACTGGGAGCCGTTGAGGTAGCCGTCCTTCTGCCTCTTGGCCGCCAGCGGACACCCGGACGCGCTGCGGTGCGAGGCGTACTTGCCGGTGATGTGGCCCTGGCCATCACACCCGGGCACCGGGCACCTGGGGGCAGAGGGGGCACGTGACTGTCTCGCCCCCGGGTGCCCGGTGGCCCCGCAGCCAAGTCAGCGTAACCTGACACAAGGAAAACCCAGCATCTTCTCCGGTTCCAGTGGGATTAAAACAAAACAAGACGACTCAAAGGCACCACCTAGTGGATCCGTGAGGTAGTTCACGCTCGGGAAACTGGTCCAGGGAAGGCGCAAGAAGCTTCCCTGGAGCAGAGCGTCCGGCTTGGGGAAGGATGCCCGCACCGCGCGAGGAAGTTTGTTGGAGCAGCTGGGGTGCGAGTGTCTGTCTGAGAGGCATCGCTTTGAGACAGAGTCTCAGCCTTCAGTAGGAGATGTGCAACAATGGGAAACTGACTTTGGGATTATTTTTTCAAGATTATATCATAAACCCGTGTTCTCAGGAGCTGGAGAACACCTATTTGTTTGGCAGTGTTTTCTAGACCACAGGATTCCACTTCAGCCAGACAGGGGTGTGAGGAGCAGAGGTGGTTTAGTTGCCAGGTACTCCAGGGGCACTTTTTTATTTTTGTAATAAATGGGAAGCTCATCAACTGGAGCTAAAGTTCAGGAACATGCTAATCAAGCAGTGCTTCTGAAACCTCTCTGTCTCAGGTTATGGCAAAGCGCCGAGGACTTACAGCCAAACCACAGGCACGTCCTTATTTTAATTTTTTTTGTTTGTTTTCATCAAAACTTTTCTCCAAAGACATTGAGATTAAAATTTCAGGAAAGTGGCATTGGATTTGTATCACAGGTTTTTAAGGCTCACTGGGAAGAGCTTCAGGGCCATTGCCTGCAGGGAGAGGGTGGGGGTCTGGCCTTCTACCCCCGATGGTCTCCATCCTCCTTAGCAAGAAGCAGAGGACCGGCAGAGGAATGACTTGCCTAAGCGGGAGACTCAGCCGTATGCTGGGCGTTGTGGTTAATAGCTTCATACACTCTCATGAATCTGACAGTGTATGTAAATACGCTCAGTATGTATGCCAATACACCCAGTAAATTAACTCTTTCTCCCAGGGAGGGTAGAGGGACGTTCCTTGTAACTGGCTGTACACCCCAGATGGATGGACATTCGGCTGTCACCTCGTCTGTCACTCGGAGGGTGCTTCTGGCCGAGTGCGGGTCTGTGTGGTTCTGCTCTCAAAAGGGGGACCTCGCCTTCGTCCAGCCGCGCGGAGCCTGACCTGCCCCAGTCCCCCTCCCCCGCCCCCGCCCCGCCCCGCCCCGCGCCCCCGCCCCACCCCGCCCCGTGCCCCGCCCTCGCACCTGATGGGCTCCTGATCCTCCTTGTCCTCTTTGCTCTGCGCTATCCTGATGCCGCTCTTCTTGGCTCTCGGGCAACCTGAAAGGCTAAGGAGACAGGTGACTTCAGAAGCTGTCCTGCACCTTTACCCTCGAGCTCCTTTCACCGTTGATGGTGCTTTGACCCAATTTCCTCCAGAAACTGGTGCTTCTTGGCATGAAGACAAAGTCCGGGGGGTGCCCATTCGGGCGCAGGAGCCCCTTGGGGTCTTCAGACACTGCAGGTCCCCCAGAAGGGCACCCAGAGCCTGGTGGGGGAACTGGCCCCTGTGCAGTCCGGAGTCCCAGGAGTGGTGGGACTGGCTTGTGGTGGTGGGGTGTTCTTGCACAGAGGGGCTACAGTGTGGAGACACACAGGCCCCTCTTCCTTCCTGCAGCAGTGCCTGCAGACGCACCACAGAGCCCCCCAACCTGGGAGGGGTGTGCACCTGCCTTCGGCCCCATTTACCTGACGTACGACTTCCCGTGGCACCTTCAGAAGATGCAGTGCAAACTGACCAAGCTGATTTTATTTAATTTTGCAATTTGGAGAGCTAACAGCTCCCATTATCTGAAGGGAATTTTCCAGATGGAATGTGTATGTGACTTTCTTTCCTGTTCAGCGGTAGCTAATGCCAGGATGTTCGGTGTGAAATTATACAGGATGACAGGGAATCTTTGCAAGGAACCAGAGAGCCGGCCCCGGGGGTCTCTGGAGCTGCCCAGGGGGCCAGCGGTGGGGCCCGGCGGGGTCTGGGAGGGTGTGCTGCTCTGACCCTCGTCCTGACTTTGGTGGGGCGGCTTCCCGAGCACGCTTGCCCCCAGGCCCTCGCCCCATCACTTCCGTCTCCCTTGCAGTGTCCCACACTCGCACAGCTGCCTGGCTCCTCTCCGGGAAGCCGCATCTCCCCACAGAGGTTGGTCTGGAGCCCAGACCTGCACCCTGGGGCTGAGCAGTGTCGGCCCATCTTGCCTGCCTCCCTCTTGTTCCTGCCTTCCCTCCTCCACCCTGAACTTCAGGGGGAGGTGTGGCTCTGGGCCCCCACCCGCCGAGACAGGCTGGGAGTGAAGAGAGGCTGGAACAGAGCCAAAGGTGAGCAAGTGGTACCTCAGGGAGCTCAGTCTGGACCTGACTGACTCCGAGGAAAACTTGGCTCTGACACAGGGGCTGGTCTGGAATCCTGGCATCATGTCCAAGGTGGGAGAGTCCACAGCCAGCTCTCGCAGGCTCTCCCAGGCTTGGCAAGTCTCTCCCAGGCTCTGCCAGGCTCAGTGAGGCCTCTGGGCAGGAAGGGGGCGCTGCTGTGTCCGAGTGATGGTCCTGCACGCCGGCTCTGGCCCTTGAGAAGCTGAGCATGTGGCCGTTGGCGTGTGGAGCTTTGTGGCCTATTGAGAGCCTCTGGGTGGGGCCAGTGCCCCCCGAAGGCTGCCAGTCCTGCTCTGTGCTGGTACTGGGGAGCCTGGCCAGGGGCTCTCCTCCCTGCTGGCGCCTGCGCTTCCTCAGGCTGGTTCCCTCGCCTCCCGGGACCTGGGGGCACGTCCACCTCAGGGCAGGGAGGATGTGGGGTCCACCTCAGGGCAGGGAGGGCGTGGGGCTCTAGCTTGGTCTCCCGGAGCTCAGGGGACCAAGTGACGCATCTCGGCCCCATGCTGCCCCCCGTCCCCAGGGAGGGCTGGCTGTGTCCTTATTGTGAAAGAGCGGAGCGAAGGTGCCTGGGAACCAGGGCCAGGCCTCGCGGGGTGCAGGGTCCCTGTGCCCTGTGTTCACGCCCGACGGTCAAAGTAGTCCTGGAGGAGAGCGCAGCGATTCACGGAAATGCTCTCAGCACAGACGGGAGGGTCCGGGGACGGGCTCCTGCAGCGCCATCCTGGTGGAGAGCCGGGAGCCCGCGGGGTGCCGCTGCCCAGGAGGGAGGGTCCTGGGGACTCCGGCTCCTGCTGCGCGCTCCCGGCCACAGGACTGCCGTCCTGGGGGGGGTGTGGCGTCGGGGAGGCCTGGGGAGCCCGCTGGGGAGGACTTCCCAGAGACGTTGCTGTGCTGGCACAGCTGGAGACGGCCGAAAGGAGCCAGCCTGGAGCAGGGCCAGGGAAAGAAGGCGGTGACTGGAAACAGCACCTTTGCGGGAGAGCTGAAGAAAGGGCTGTCGTGGCTGTGGCTTGGAGACCAGACGCTTGGGACACAGCCTGAGCTCCTCTGTCCGCGGAGCAAGGTCTCTCTGCCAATGTCAAGGGGACAGAGCTTCTGACTATGGGTTGTGTTTCTTTGATAGGATATCAGAGATGGTCGGAGAAGGCGATGGCACCCCGCTCCAGTACTCTCCCCTGGAAAATCCCATGGACGGAGGAGCCTGGTAGGCTGCAGCCCATGGGGTTGTGAAGAGTCGGACATGACTGAGCGACTTCACTTTCACTTTTCACTCTCATGCATTGGAGAAGGAAATGGCAACCCACTCCAGTGTTCTTGCCTGGAGAATCCCAGGGATGGGGGAGCCTGGTGGGCTGCCGTCTGGGGGGTCACACAGAGTCGGACACGACTGAAGTGACTTAGCAGCAACAGCAGCAGCAGAGATGGTCAATACTATTGATTATAGTGAGCTTAAGAACGCTTCAGGAGTGCTGAAGAAACAGCAAATCACACCACCATCCCGACTGCAACAGGAGCACAATCAAGCCACAGCCTCTGTTGGGCGGGAGGGGCGGGCCTGCCTTTCCCCCGAGGGAGCGTCTCGGGCCTTCCCGGGGCAGTCCGTCCACGACAAGCTGGGACATTGGCGGTGGCCTCTCGGCCAGGTCCTGCTTCCGACAACTAAGTACTCAGAGTTTGTTTCCTCCAGCAGAGACAGAAACGAACCTCCCTCTGCTCAGGGTGCTCTGAGGATGCGGGGGGGGAGGTCACCTTTCCCGGGACACAGCCCCGGGAGAGGTGATGTCCGAAAGCCCATGGACCTGCCTCTGGTGGGGGCGTCGGGGGGTCTTCTCCTCCCTGGAGCCCAGGGAGGGGCACACACTCCTCTTTGTGGCATGCTTTGTGGACCTTGCATGTTTCACAGTTTGAAGGCTGCAGTCACCCTAACAAGTCTATAGGCTCCGTTTTGCCAATAGCATCTCTCACTTCATGTCTCTGTGTCATATTTTAAAAACTCTTGCAATATTGTTACATCTGTTGTGCTGACCTGTGACCTTTGATATTGCGATTACAAAATAACTACAGCTCGCTGAAGGCTCAGATGATGGTCAGTGTGTTCACAGCGTTCGAGTCAGTGGCCCGGATCCTCCGAATCCGCCGTATCTCTGAGGTGCCTGTGACAGGCTGGAATCTTGGCAGGATTTAGAATAAGGCTGAGTGAGGGTCTGCTCCCTGGGAGGAATTTCCCTGAGGTGTGCAAGTAGGGAACCACCTCACATTCCCGGGACATGGCAGTCACTCAGGCGTGTCTGACTCTGTGACCCCATGGACTACACAGTCCATAGAAGTCTCCAGGCCAGAATACTGGAGTGGGGAGCCTTTCCCTTCTCCAGGGGATCTTCCCAACCCAGGGATCAAACCCTGGTCTCCCGCACTGCAGGCAGATTCTTACCAGCTGAGCCCCCCAGGGACACCCTGAAAGGCGTGTTTCCATGTGTACTTGTGACCTCTGAGGGTCGCTGGGCCTCTGTCCCTCTCTGGTGCCCATTGTTCACAGGACCCGTCAGGCAGGCCCCTCCTCAGCCAGCGGCTCGAGCCCACTCTGACTTGCACACATGGAGCGTATTTCTCAGAAGAGCAATGCTGTGGCACGCGCCACCCCTTAGGGCTGTGTATAGCTCACAAGCGCGCTGAAAACCAAGTCCAATTCACTTCTCAGCTCTGAGGACTAATCCTGGTACTGTTAACTCCAGCCCTAGAGAAGGGCTTCAAGTCAAGCTTAAACTACATTTTACTCACAAGTTTACACTATAACTATACTCACATACACATTCTAAAATGTGAGTGAATGCACACACGTTTAAAATTGAATTGAATAAATTTACATCACGCCAAACCAAAAGGAAAAAGAGTAGGAAAACAGACAGGTGGACATGAGATGGCCAGGAAAGGTTTGCATTCAGCTTGCAGGCGTTGCTCGGCACTGGGAGGCGTGGCCTCGTGAGGACTGAGATACGGTCCAACATGAAATCAAGAGCAGCGCAGAATGCGCCTGGCTTAGACTCTTAACGAGCTTGAGCTCGTTTAATTTCAGTTTCCCTAAAGCAGTGATGCTACTGCAAAGAGCCCTTCTGGAGGTGTTCACTCTGCTCTGCAACCACGGTACAGCAGGTGGCTCTGGGCGGCCTGGTAAGACTGGCAAGATGGCCTGGTGAGACACCTCTGGACCCTGCGGTGCTTCGCAGTGGCCCCGGGAACATCGGGTGTGTTTGCAGAGGCCCGGTTTTCGGGAATGGGGAGGGGGTGCTACGGGAAGCAGTGGGTGGGCTGCCGCTGCCCCCCCACCACACCCGACAATGCACGGGGAGGTCCCAGGGCAAAGGAGGGTCAGACCCCAGACGTCCACAGTGCCAGGCAGACAGCCTCAGACAGAGACTCAGGTGTTTCCGTCAAGCGAGTGTGAAGAGTCTGGCCACCATCCGGTTCTCTTAACCTGGTTCCTAAGAGGAAGTGGGGCTTCCTAACCCCTGCGTCCCCAGACCCGCGCTGTTTAAAGGATGCTCCCGAACGGATGGGAAGTGGACACAGAAGCACGCGACTTGTAGCAGGACCTTAACGAGGAGAGAGCCTCCCCGGCGGGCTGCGTCCCTGAGCCCAGCCCAGCCAGCCAGCCGGGGGCGGCCCTGACTGGAGCCCTGGGACCTGGTCAGTTTGCAGCCACACAGCGTGGCCCAGCTGCTGGATGGCGGCCGATGGGCCTCGGGGTGACCCCCAGCTTGCCTGACTCCTCCCTCCCCGTCTCTCCTTTGTGCTTTCCCTTCAGTGTCTTGTGGGGAAACTGAGGGGCTCGTCGGCTGCCCAGCCTATGATCTGATCTTAGAGAAAGGCAGGCTGACAGCTGTGTCGTTGCCTGTTTATCTGTCAGAGGCAGCTCTGCACCCCTCATGGGAGACTCTGTGTTACAAGGGTCCCCGTTCAGACCGGCTCTTGTCCTGCCCCGGCTTGCTGATCCTGACTGCACTTGATGAGGCATTCTTGCTCTGCGCCTCAGGGTCTACACCCTTCTTTGCGCAGACCTTGGATTAAAGGCTCCGTCCCTGCGTTCCTAACTCAGGGCCTGCTGTAGCGCTGCTGAGGTCATGGCTTAGCTGCCAGGTCATATCTGACTCTTTGGGACCCCACGAACTGCAGCCCTCCAGGCTCCTCCTTCCATGGGATTCTCCAGGCAAGAATACTGGAGTGGGGGCCATTTCCTTCTCCAGGTAATCTTCCTGACCCAGGGATCCAACCTGTGTCTCCTGCATCGCAGGCAGACTCTTTACCCGGCCACCTAGGAGGCTCCTGGTGTAGAACGGAGGTTCATAAACTGTTTAGGGGGTGCGAGCTGGCCTGGAGCCCTCCTCATCTCGGACGACAGAATCTCCACGCTGCCCTTAGAAGTTCCTGCCCTTGGGGACCAGCGGGCCCGGATTTGTGAGGTCAAGTGTTTCTGTGTTCTCAGCTCTGCTGATCCCTGCTTATAATAAGCAAACAGCTTTGTGGCTCTAATCTCAATATTTAGGAGATCAGCTCTCAGTGGGATTAGCAAGCTTGCCTCTCAGTGGCTGTTCTCAGGGAGCTTATAATATCCTGGCTCTTCTTCTCATCCCTTGTCAATTTAGAAGCGCGTGATCCTGCATGACTTGAGAAACGATCCCTGCAGACGGAGCTGGCAGCGCCGCTGCCGGGGGACGGGGGCGTCCGAGGGGCCTGTGGGCCCGAGAGCTGGTGTTCTGAGTGAGGGCGCCTTGGCTGGGCCAGCCTGCTTTGTGGTCGAGGGTCTCTAGACCCTCAGTTCCCCGGTGGAGCCACCTGAACACGTGTGAAGCCTGAGTTGAGAGGGTGTGGGGGAGGGTCTCGGGCCCAAGGCACGTACCTTCGGTGGGAAGCATAGTTGCCGGTGATGTGCCCAGAGCCGTCACAGCCAGGCGTGGGGCACCTGCAACCAGACAGACACGGAGGTTCACTGGAAAGGCATCAGTCTCCTGAACAAGCAGCTTCCTCATTCATCTACTTTCCAAGGCTCTTGGATGCTGAGCCTCCCTCAGTGAAGGAGGCACGGCAGAGCTGAAGGGTCCCCCGGGCGCATGGAGCAGCCCTATCCCCGTCTCCTCCGGGCTCGGCCGGACCTCCCCCCACCTGCCCCCGCGCACGGCAGCACCCTCAGGGGCCGGGGGGTCTCGGGGCAGCACTTGGTCCCCAGATATTCAGCCTGCAGCCTCCCCCCCTCCACACGCCCCACGAGCCCGCCCCCATCTCTTATTGAAGCTCGGTGGGCCAGGCACAGCTGGTGAGTTGCTGCGCCTCCCGCGCGCCACATGCGGATTTTTACGTGGACAGGCACTCACACTGCCCCGAGAGTGGTCTGTGTCTAAACTCAAAACAACATGTTACGAGGGCCCGGCCACGCTGACCTGATTGACTGTGGGGCCTGGTGCAGGCACCCCTGTGCTAGGCCAGGGAGTAGGACCAGGGGTCTTTCAGACCCTCCGTGGGCACTCGGGGAGCTCTGCTTTGACACCAAGGTCTCTTGGTCCACAGGTCAAGTCAACTGAGATGATGAGAGGGGTCCGGACGCCTAGGGGCCCGTGTTTAAACCTTCCCGGGAGCTCCCTGCAGTCTCTCCGCCACATCAGAGCTGCGCTCGTGGCAGACGCTGTGTTTGAAGACAGCTCCGAGCCCTGCCTCCGTGGACCGCCCTGAGCCCGCCGTCCGGGAGCCAGCAGTCCTGCAAAGACGCTTTGGCTCCAGCTGCTTCAGCTGCGCTTGTGCCCGCCAGGAGGGTGGGAATGAAGGACAAAAGAGGAAAACGTGTCTTTTCTTTTTACGAAATGTCAGCTCTCAAGAAGCAAGGACGAAATGAGAACAGTGCTACTGCCCAGGAGGGACTCTTGGAGGGGGCCCTGTGCCAACATCCATACTCAGTGAGCCTCTGAATTCCTGGCAGGGACACAGATCACAAATATAAAACAGTCAATAAGTGTAAATGCTTTCTAGGTGATTTCAGCTTGCTCTCCGCTCTGAAAGCCACCTGGGTATTGGCTGCTGGGCCAAGGCCAGCAAATTACTTGTTCACAGACACTCTCTCAAGGTCAGAGAGCGTGTCAGGGAGTGTGTGCCGGGTCCACACAGACCCGGGCCTAGTCCAGGGGTGCGAATGTCATATCTTGACACTTAGACGTCCAGTCTGTTGTTGATGTTAGGAACTGCCTGATTCTCATCTAGTCCTGAGGAAAGGCCCACAGTCACCGACCTCGAGCATAGGGCTGGTGTGTCCTCTGAAGGACGAAAGTTTAATTTACCACCTGCACTGTGGGGGAAGGCGAACATCGAGGAGAAGTCGTCAACGTGTGTAAGTGGAGTCAGGGTGCAAAAACTGGAGTCGGAGGCCGAAGGGCGCTGTCCTTCCATCAAAAACAACACCCGGATCAGACTGTAGACCTGACCATTGCCAAAGTAACAGCTGTCCACGAACTTCAAGTCTGATCACAAGACTATTCGGCCAATAACGTGAGTGACTGGATGTAACTAGCTGATTTCCCAAATGGCTCCTCATGTGAAGCGACCCCCCAACCCCAGAGGGAGGAAATTTTGAAGCAATAAAAATCATTCTAAGAAAAGCAACTCTCCATGCACATCTCTGTTTTGAAAATGTATCAAGAAACAGAAACGTTTTCCACCAGCCAGTCATGCACTCGTGGCTTTGCTTTGTGGGTAAAGAAACCCTTCAACTCTTCCTAATTTCAGCACCCAGTGCAAATTTATTCAAAATATATTCAGTTAAACACGAGTAGAAATTTTTAATGACTTTTTTGGTAGAGGCAAGAGGAGGTTGACACACCCTGTTCCAGTTAATTGAGGCGTCACAACCGAGACTGTGCAAATGAAAACAAGATCTTTACTAATTATAAAAAGATAAGAGGATTTTGGAGTAGTTTTTGTGCGTTTAAACCATTTATGAAAGTGTCATTTGAAGAAAAAGATGTCTTTAAAACACCCTTTGTCACCATGAAAACAAAGAAAATGTTGACTTGGGTCGTTTTCAGAGCTTTCACAGTGTCAAGAAAGAAAAAAACATTTCCGGAAAGCAGCCTGGCTTTCTGGAAAGGTTTGTTGTTTTATTTTCAGGGTTTCAAGTTAGGTAGATGAGATCCAGTACCTGGGTGCGGGCTGCGAATTCACACTCACGGTCACCCATCCCAGAAACAGCCCGCCCGGGTTCTCCGCAGGGCCGTGGTTTGGCGTTTTCTTCTTTAGGGAGTGGTTCTGAACCGCAGGAGGCAGTCCGGGATGGGGACTCATGATTCTTTCTCTAACAGCGCTGTGGAGCTCATTTTCGTGTTTCTGCTCAAGACTTTAAGGCTTTTACAAACTCTGAGATTTGCATACAGATTTCCTTGCTTTAATGCATTCATTCCAGCATTTAAAAATACGCTGTTTTCTGAAGTTGGTGAGCGGGGAAGTGACCGTCCAGGTAACAAAAGCGGTTTCTGCTTCTCAGCGGATCAGCTCTGGCTGCTGCATAAAATCAACGCACGGAAGCTCGATGGGCTTCTGCCGGGAGGGGCGCGCCTCCTCTTTGAGAGGAGGCCGCTTGGGGCCACCCACACCCCCGAGGATGGAGTCGGCAGGCCGCACGCCGCACAGCTTGGCTTTGGAAACGGCAGCAGAGCACGGCTGGGTTTCCATGGAAACTCCCCACAAGGCTGCTGCTCCGGCGCCTGGTGAGGCCACCCCAGCCCCGCCATCCTGCCTGCGTCCGGCCAGTTGTCACTGACGCTCCCCCAGGTCTGTTTTACAGGCCCGTGGTTAGAGCTGTATCTTTCTCATAAATAAAATACTAGCTTCTTCATTTCTTTTTCTCTCCAGTCCAAAGGTACCATGGGTAAAAACACTCTGAGACAGGAACTAGTGAACACGTAATCTTAGAAAATCTCTGTCTATTCCCAAAGAAAATATTCATGATCCTTTGCCTTATCTGTGATATTGAATTGCCTTGGGATTTAATCCATATCAAGAGAAAGTAATTCGGGGTAGTTCATGTTATTATCTGGCTGAATAAATTGGTCCTGTGTAGACATTTAAGAAGGTAGATGGAAAAATCATAATAAAATCTTTAAACCACGTTTATGTTTTGCAAAATTCAGGCAAGAGTCTAAAAAAAATTCAGGACCACTCACAAACTCCTGGGTTTCCTAGAACTAGCCTCTCTCAGTAGGGACAGAAAAGGTTTCTGTGGCTTTTGTGAGTCTAGGGCGTAAGGCCCACGTGCTGACTTCCTCTGGAGCATCTGCCCCCAGGGGGCCCGCAGCTCCCAGTCCCGGCTCGGAGCCCCACCCGCGCAGCAGAGCGCCTCTCCGCGCGCCGCGGCCCCCTGTCGGCAGCCGCCTCTGATCCGCTCGCCGCAAACGGGGCAGAGGCCGCCTCCGCCCCTCGCCTCGGACTCATGCCCTGCAGGGACGCGTCGGCCCTCGCCCGGCACCCTCCTCCTGCTTGCAGAACCGGCCCCGCGGCAGGGCGCGGCGGAGCGGGAGCGGTGCAGTCTCCGGCCGTCGCGCAGCCTCCCGCCGCACGTCTTCAGCGCCTCCGCCTGTCCCGCCATCCTCTTCCTTTCGCGTGTGCTGCTTATCCGCTCGCTCGTAAAGAGACTCGAGGGCTCGGGGCGTGGTTCTGGAGGGAGGCCTTTCAAGCCGGGCGTCTTCGCGACAGGAGGGCCTCGGTGGCGGCCGAGTCTGCGCAGCCGCCCACCCTGCGCTCAGGCAGGGCTCCCGCGGCGGACGGCCCGGCAGGCGCCCGCGGCCGCAGACGCCTGCTCCGGGCCGGGCCGCGCCCCAGGGCTGGGCTGCAGGGACAGCGTGCTCAGGGTGCTCAGGCTCTCGTCTTGATGAAACCGGCTACTTATTTCTAAAAATCTGACAAGTGAAGGCTGAAGCCCTGCCTGCAGGTCTGGCCCGTCCCTGGGCCTCCACCTCGCCTGGGAGCCGCCCTTTGAGGTCCAACTGTAGACGGGCCCCGGCCCGCCGGCAGCCGCAAAGCCGGCAGAGGCGCGCTCCCGGGGCCCAGGGGACGGCCGTGCCCGGGTCGGACTCAGGCTCCGGGAGATTCCCGAAGAATTTCGTGGCGTGCTTCTGTAACGGCCCTTTTCATTAAAAAAAAATTATCTATCTATTTTAATTGGAGGCTAATTACTTCACACTGTCGTGGTGGCTTTTGCCATACTTTGACATGAGTCAGCCATGGGTGTACATGTGTCCCCCGTTGTGAAAGCCTGTTTTTGTCCCTTTCTTTCACACGCATCCTACCAGGGGCATTTGTTAAGTAAAACACAAAATACTCTCAGTTTTAAACACTCTCAATTTTAAATGAAATCACGAAAATGCAAAAATTAGGCCTCATCTATAATAGTAACCTGTAATTGGAATGATTGACGTCAACTCTGTAAAGATCTGTCCCATTTATATGAAAAGTTCAACTCAAAAACATTTTTTTGACTTAAAGAGATATGGTTCTAAAAATGTATCTCTTTATTTTGAAATTTTTGGCATATAAACGGGAAACTACAGAGGAGTGCAAAATAAAGGTGTTTCAAAACAGAAAGCTGACACAGACTGACTGAAATCTCCCCAAACAGAAAGAAACCAGGTCACTTAGAAGCAATAGGCATCTCTTCCACCCAGTTTCCTGGGTTTGTTTCCTGAAACTGGGGGAAAGCAAGGGTCTTATGAATTGATGTTTAGTTTGCATGACAGCCAGTCGTTTTCTCTTTTTTGAATTTGGTGTGGAGGAGACAAGTTTCGACCTTTCTCTGCCCAGGCCTCCCCCCCCCCCCCGCCTGGGTTCTCACTGGGAACCTTCCCATCCTCCCACCCGACCTGGCCCCGCCTCGAGGCCCCTGTCTCACCTCGTCCTTTTTCTTGCCTCCTGTTAAAAGACACAGGAGCACTGCAGACACACACCTCGGGCGTGAGGACAAAGCCCTGATGCCAAGGCTACTTCCTGGGCAGGGGACTCGGCGAGGTTGGGGGTCTCGGCCCCTGTAATGCCATCTGCACGGCCCCTGCTGGCCTGCAGAGGGGGCGGGCGGGCGCCCTTTCCTCCCAGGCCCGGGGAGGCGTTTGCAGACTGGCCTTCCGCCTGTGCCTGTCCACAGGACGCACCCCAGTGTTCCCCATCCCCGGTTCTCCGCCCTTCCTGAGTCACGTGAGGACCTTTATCCTGCACACTTGGCCTTCCGGCGTCCTGAATGTCCGCACATTTACATTTCAAGCCCTGATATTAGCCTTGCTTTCATACATGACTTGTGAACCAAAATCACCTTTTTCTTTTGCTTCCAAGCACTTTTCTTTTTAGATTACACTCAGACACAAACAAATCAATGAAAAAGAATCATAAAATGTACTACCCTTCACACAATTTTTCAAAAACATTCATTTTGATGATTCAGATAGCATTTTGGAATGGGTTAGACCTCAGGTTACTAAGAGCGAAGTGTGGTCCTGCAGACCAAATTTAACGCTGCAGCTACAGGGGCCCCCAGCCTGCTGACTGCCCACAGCCCAGCGTGGTCGGGGGCAGTGGGTGGGCGTGGGTGGCGGCCTGTGGGGCAGGTTTCCCCAGAGCTGTCATGCCTGGTGACTCACTGACCACGGCAGAGCTACAGTCTGCAAAGCCCAGCTGGGTGGCACACGCACCATGCCATCCGCTGGTAAACGGTGTGTCCTCGCAGGTTTAAATTCTGACTTAGAGGCCCACACACCTGCGTCAGCCTGGGGTCACCTTTAACGAGTGTTGTGAGACCCACCTGCTGCTCAACCCCCACTCAGGCCTCTGGATGTCCTTGGAGTGCGGGCGCTGCCCAGGTCCCCTGGCTGCCAACACTGGGAGTAAGGGCTCTAGGGCTGGCCCCAGATGGAGCTGGGCTGGGCCTGGCCCTCTCCTGGGCCCATCTCTGGGGATACTTGGGGTGCACTCTGGTGGTTTGGGGAGCGGGGGGGGCAGGGCCTGCGACGGCAGCCCCACGGTTCATGCTGCATGCTCTCCGGCATCCTCCGATCATGCATCTCTGCTCTCAGGCCTCCCCGTCGGGCCGGGTGCGGGCTCGGACCCCAGGCGCCACTCTGAGCCACTGCCCGCTGCCCGGGCGCCCCAGGTCATCTCGGACAGGCTCCTGCCCAGGGCGGCCGACCTACCTAGCAGTGCTGGCGTCCCTCTCAATAACGGGGCGTGTCCTTGGGGCACTGCTGCAGGAGCACATGCACGTCCAGCAGCAGGGGAGCGGCTAGGCCGGAGCTGCGGCAGCCGCAGTCAGAATTGGAATTGGACGCGGAGGACCCATGCAAAAAGAACATACAGAAAGGTGACTGTTGGAGAAACCGCCGCGGACCCCAGCCAGCCGTCCCCGTGTCCTGGGGCTGCCACGCTCGCTGTGCCTGTGACGGGCATGCTGGGCCTGGGGGGCTGGACGTGGGCAGGGCCACCCGGGGGTACTCACCTTCCAAGGTTGCACGGGGTGCTAGGGCGGCCACGCCACTCACACGGGGTGGAAGACGGGCATCAGGGACTCGAGAGTCCACTGGGAGGGGCCCTCTCTGGCTACGGAGCAGGAGGGGGGATGGAGGGGGCACCCTTTCCTGCCCTCAGAGCGTCCCACCCACGTCCCTGCCTCTCAGGTGAGGCAGCATTTGGTGGCACCTCTCAGGTGATCACATCCAGCTGGCCTTTAGCGGTAAGAAGTAGACCCTGGGCTGGGGAATGGATGGTGGGCAAAGGTCACCGACTAGGAGGGGGCAGGGGAGGGGCTGCCGGCTCGTCCAGGCCCATCTTCTCAACGCCAAGAGTCAGTGGGGTTGCACTCAGGGAGGAGGCTGAGGTTCACCATGCCAGGGACACTTCAGGCAGGCATGCATGGGCCATGCCCACCCCCGAGCCCATGGGCACCCGAGGCACAGTGCTGCCTACTTGGTGGACACAGGCTTTGTGCGGGCATGCCGTGGGGCCAGCTGGCTGTGACGGCTACGGGCGCATGTGCGCGTCCAGCAGCAGGGGGCGGCTGGCTCCCTGCTGGGATGGTGGGGACCAGCAGTGCCAGCCCCAGTGCTCGGTCCACGGGCGCCACAGAGCCCCTCTCGCGGGAGCAGAGGACAGCGGTCACATGATTTAAGAGCACGTCCACGCCCTAACTGCTGACCACAGCGCGCCTGGGGAGGAAGTTTGTCTAGGGCAGAGGAAATGACAGTCTAGGACCAGGAGCAGGGGCACTGGAACCAGTCACATCGTCCCTTTCAGCTGGAATCCTGTGCCTACTTTTTATGTTCTTGTCACTGCCGTTTCTCTTATTTTTTTCTACTTGTCATGCTTGTGGATCTTTCGTTTTTGAAGCCCCCATCTTTTCTCAGAGAAAGTGTCTTTTATTCTAAACAGTAGAAAATTAAAAAGATTTCTTGGTCCATCTTCTACCTGAGAGATCCTGGGGCTTTCTGCAAACTCTCATGCTGTGTGCCTTCTTTCTTCCTGTCCACCCCACCCCCCGGCCCGCGTCCAGCCTCCGGCCCAAGCCTCTTGTTCACAGCTGTCTGCATTTTGAACACTTTTCAGGTTAGTTCCTCATCTCAGTCTCTGGCGTGTCCTCCCTTCCTGTCTGGAATCTGCCTTTTCCCTGTCTCATGTCTTTTTGTCAAGTTTTAAATGGTTTCATAGATGCTGAGTTTCACAGAAGTTCTTAGAAATAGATTCATCAGATACCCTTATCTAAAGCCAAGAAAGTGAGTCCAAACAGGTGAGCTGCGTGTTTAGGGCCACATAGGAGACGCACCCCTGAGAGCAGAGCAGACACCTCTCCTCCTCTGGTACCGTTTTCACTCCACTGGACTCTCTGTAAATGTCCTCTTCTTACAAACAATTCTGAGCCCGCAAGCCCATTGTGTGGTCTAGCCCTCATCTGGGGGAAGTTCAAAGACACAGAAGGTCGTTTGCCCCTCTGTCTGCAATTCTCCGACCCCCGTGGCCCTCTGGGTGTTTCACAAGTGGGAGGGAACAGAAACCCATTCCTGTGATTCCTGCATGGAGGGCGTGGCCCTGAGAAGGGTCCCAGAGTCACTGATGGTCCTGATTTCCCTCCGATTATGGGAGGGGCAAGGGCACAGAGGGGCGTCAGATCATGACCCAAGCAAGCAAGACCTGATGCCCCACAGTCACCCCCCGAGACCCAGCGGGGATGCCAGGCAGGGAAGAGGCAGGGAGAGGGTAGAGAAGGGAGGAGACGCGAGAGCAGGTGCCGAGGGCCTGGCTCCTGGACATGCCTGCAGCAGCCTGGGGCCGGTGCAGGGCCGGGTGGGGCGCTGGGCACACCTGGCCCCCTCTGACTGTGGCAGGCCTCCAGCTGTGCTGAAGGGGAGGCTGCCTGCCGTGGGCCCCTCGGAGCCTCAGCTGGAGGCCACTGCCCCTGGGACGTGAGCCTGGGATGCACTGTTTGCAGGGAGAGCACAGGGGCAGCCTTCCCCTCTCCAGGGCCACGGATCCCACGAGCAGGCGTCCTCGCTGGGAAGCTTGCAGAGAAGCAAGGCCTCCCCAAGGTGGACATGTCTGAAGGGCAAACTGGGAGAAGCACTCGGGTGAAGCAAGAGAGAGGGGCTGAGGAAGAAAGAGAAGCGGGATGAGATGAGCACGGGTGAGGAGGCCAGGAGTGAATGGTCACCATGAGGAGTGATGCCCCACATTTACCCCCAAGACCCGATGCCCCCACAGTGACCCCCAAGACCTGTGCCCCACAGCCACCCCCAAGACCCTGATGCCCCCACATACCCCCCAAGCCTGATGTCCCCACAGTCACCCCCAAGACCCGATGCCCCACAGTCACCCCCAACCCCGTCCCCCCCCCCAAGACCCTATGCCCCCACATTGACCCCCAAGACCCAATGCCCCCACAGTGACCCCCAAGACCTGATGTCCCCACAGTGACCCCCAAGACCTGATGCCCCACAGTCACCCCCAAGACCTGATGCCCCCACAGTCACCCCCAAGACCCTATGCCCCCACATTGACCCCTGAGACCTATGCCCCCACAGTGACCCCCAAGAACTGATGCTCCCACAGTGACCTCTGAGACCTATGCCCCCACAATGACCCCCAAGACCTGATGCCCCACAGTGACCCCCAAGACCTGATGCCCCCCAGTCACTCCAAGACCTGATGCCCCCACAGTCACCCCAAGACCCGATGCCCCCACAGTGACCCCCAAGACCTGATGTCCCCACAGTGACCCCCAAGACCTGATGCCCCAGTCACCCCCGAGACCTATCCCCCCCAGTGACCCCAAGACCTGATGCCCCCCACAGTCACCCCAAGACCCGATGCCCCCACAGTCACCCCCAAGACCTGATGCCCCCACAGTGACCTCTGAGACCTATGCCCCCACAGTGACCCCCAAGACCTGATGGCCCACAGTCACCCCCGAGACCTGATGTCCCCAGTCACCCCTGAGACCTGATGCCCCCACAGTCCCCCGAGACCTATGCCCCCATGGTCACCCCCGAGACCTATGTCCCCACAGTGACCCCCGAGACCTATGCCCCCACAGTCACCCCCGAGACCTGATACCCACAGTCACCCCCTGAGACCTGATGCCCCCAAAGTCATCCCCAAGACCTGATGCCCACAGTCACCCCTGAGACCCGATGCCCCCACAGTCATCCCCAAGACCTATGCCCCCACAGTGACCCCGAGACCTATGCCTCCACAGTCATCCCCGAGATCCAATGCCCCCACGGTGACCCCCGAGATCCCCTTGTGGCAGAGCAGGGCCCATCCTCTGTGCCCATTCTTACTGGTCTCAGGGCCCAGCAGCGGCCCCTGTCTGCCTGGCTCCCTGTCCCAGGGTGCATGGAGGAGGGCCTCTCCCTCCGAGCTTGGGCTCGCAGAGGCTGTGGTGCTTCTCTGTGTTCTGCTCAGCAAGCTAGGTGTCAGGTGACCTAGAGCCAGTGAGGACGCCTTGGCGGGTGGTGTGTGCTCACGAGGGGCCTGTTCTTGGGGCCCTTCCTGGTCTCAGGGGGTCTCAGTGGCCGGGGGATGGCCCAGCTGTGTCCCGGGAAGTGATCTGGTCTTCCACCCAAGTGCTGGCTTTCCTCCCAGCTGGAGCTGGCGAACTGCCGTATCCTGTCCTTGGTCAGTCGGCCAGCATTGCCCCTCTGCCCCGGGGAACTCCTGTGGGCAGCGGTGCTGAGGATGCTTTCTGGGTGGGTGTCAGCCTGTTGACCAGTGGGGGCTGCACACGGACTGTAGTAGGTCCTGAGCATCTGCGTGTGAAGCTGGCTGTGGTCACAGGGACTCTGTGATTGTAGGGATGAAGTGAGCCTGGCAACTGGGCCTCCCAAACCCTCCCCACCCCAAGGCCCAACTCTGAGACAGAGCACACCAGGCCTCCCTGTCCGTCACCATTTTCTAGAGCTTGCTCAAACTCATGATCATTGAGTCAATGACACCATCCAACCATCTGATCCTCTGCCGTCCCCTTCTCCCCGCTGCCTCCAATCTTTCCCAGCATCAGGGTCTTTTCCAGTGAGTTGGCACTTTGCATCAGGTGGCCAGAGTATTGGAGTTTCAGCTTCAGCCTTAGTCCTTCCAATGGACATTCAGGGTTGCCTTCCTTTAGGCTGAGCTGGTTTGTTTTCCTTGCCGTCCAAGGGACTCTCAAGAGTCCAAGCATTGGCGAACCACTTCAGTATTCTTGCCTCGAGAATCCCATGAACAGTATGAAAATGCAGAATACGACTTACTAATTATTTTTCTTTCCAGATGGGCCGGTTCACGGAGATCCTGAATCTCAAGGAGTCTGTTGACTTTCCCCTAGCACTGAGGATGGGCTTGGAGCCCAGTTAGGCTTCCGTGCAGGGTGCATCCTAAGAACTGCCACTGTCCCTGACCACCCAGCATCCCAGAGTGAGCGCCAGCGACCATGAGGGCCTCTGTGGAGCAGTAGGCTGTCTAACTGCTCACCCACACTCTCCAGCAGCCTGGGTGCTGGCTAACCGCTCACCCACACTCTCCAGCAGCCTGGGTGCTGGCTAACCGCTCACCCACACTCTCCAGCGGCCTGGGTGCTGGCTAACCGCTCACCCACACTCTCCAGCGGCCTGGGTGCTGGGTTCTACTCTCTTTGGCTGTTCTCGCAGACAAAGCAGGCAGAGAGGTGCCCAAGATGTGCCCTCAGCTGCCTCTGAGGCCACTGCCCGCTGGGGGGCCAGTGGGTTTAATCTGGGCAGGCTGATGGACAATGGGCAGTGGCCCTGGAGAGGCACCACGACAGCCAGCGACAGGCACTGGCTCTGGGTGCTCCTCTGCCTGGCTCACGGCAATCCCAGTTCTGCAGAGCACCCTGGGTCCTCCTGTCATGAAGTCTGGCTCAGATGCATCCGGTCCTCCGTGGGGACAGCGGTCCTTGTCCTGGGCTGTGACATTCTGCCCACGGAGGGCCCTAGGTGGTGTCTGGGTGTCCTGGGAGTGGACCTCAGGTGGCAGGGGCTCTGTGGATGGTTCAGCTCTGCCCAGGACGCCACATGGGGCTGTGGGCAGGGCAGTGGGCTTGTTAGGGAGATGAACAGACCTGGGGTCCTGCTCACCGTGGACACACTGCCACTGAGGGCTCTCTATTCCAATGTGTGCAGGAAACTCTTACAAATAAAACCACGTTGTGGAGTCTGCTAAATGTCAACACTATGTGTTTAATGGAAACCAACCTGGATCTGATTTTTAAGGAAATCATTTTAAAACATGGCTATCCCAGAGCATATTCTATAAAAACTTCATTTATTGCAAACCACAAATGAGTTTATAGGAAATGAATCACATTTTAAAATGATTTTTGCTATGTTAGCCGTAAAGGAGAATCATTTGCTGGAAAAACAAGAAGGAAGGAAGGAAAAAGAGAAAGAAGGAAAGGAAATAACACGTTTAACTAGGGGTTCTTATAGGAGGAGAGGAATGTGGTGATCTGTAACTCTCATGTTTCAGCAGCAGCAGCCTGGGGAGATCTCTGGGGTGGGGGCCCATTCTCTGGCCCAGAAGACAGGGCGAGTTTTGCCCCGGGAGGAAGGCCCTCTGGCAGTCCATGCCAGGTGGGAGGATGTTCTCCTCCTGTGCCACGGCACTGCAGGGCCTGCCCGACGCTGGGAGGTACCACAGGATGAGCGAGCCGGTTGCTATGGAAACCTCCTCCCTCAGACACCCCCTGGTGCTGCTGATTCTGTGATGTGTGGGAGAATTGGGGAAGCCTGTTTCTGAGCAGGGTAGCTGGCAGGGAGGGGTGGGCATCCCGGGGAGGCAGGGAAGGCCTTTCACGGGGAGCAGGGCTCAGTCAAACCAATCTCTTGCCTGGACAGTGGTGCACAACCAGAGTCAGGAACTGTTGGGACAGACACACCACTGGGCCCCCAGAGCTTCAGGAACCACGGGTCTGAGAGCCTGGGGGACCCGAGGCCACCCTGCAGCCAGGCTCCCCGGGGCCTCCCGGACAGTCTGAGTTACAGCGCCTGGAAGCTCTGCTGATGCAGCTGTGTCCCGAGACACAGATCAGAGACTCGCCTGCAGACACGTGCTCCCTGCGCGCTACCGGGGACAGAGCACGCTCGCATGGCCTGGGGACTCCCACTGGGTCACCCTTAGGGAAGGACTCTCCGCTGGGCGCTGGGGCCCTGGGGCTGTAGCCCCACCCTCTCCACGCCGGGCAGGGTGTGCACGTGTGAGTGCAGCACGTCCACAGCCTCCAGGCGCAGGGGCTTGCTCTGCAGAGGTGAGGACCTCGGGGCCCCTGGGCTTTGATGGTGCTCTGTCGAGGGGAATGGCAGACCCCAGGCCCTGACACGCGCCTCCCGTCAGCCTTCCCCAGACTTGCTCCCCAGCTGCCACGTCTCCAGGCTCAGAGACGGGAGAGAAGGAGGCCGATGAGTCCAGGCGCCTGGCTAGCATGTGGCCATACCGGGCTGGATGCTAATTCGTGAGGACCCGGGGCCTGCATTTGCCTCATGGCAAGGATGCTCACTTCTCATGTGAGGGAAAGAGCAATCACCCTAACAAGCTGTTGAAACTCAAAGGACATCAAACGTAAAACAACCGCGTCTTTGCTTGTCAGGAGGGGCTGGGGCGCCAGTGCGCCCTCGAGGCTGGGGAGTCAAGCATGCGGCTGTCCTCTGCACGCGTACGATGTCAGCTCTCAGAGAGGCTCCTGGGGTACTGACGCCCGATCATTAGACTTTCTTTGCTGAGGCTGTTCATAAAGTTATTTCCTGGTCCAGAGGAGATACGCTTCAGCCAGGAGGGTGCCACGGACTCCTGACAGCCCGCACTGCGGGCCGCCTGGGGACTGGCCTTTTGTGGCTGCTCTCACCTCCGTGTTTGATGGGGGCCGCAGAGAGGTCACAGCCTCCCTGCCTCTGAGGGCCCCTAGACAAGCTGCCCCCACCTTCTGGGGACCCCTCCCCAGTCTGGCCGCTCCGCTGCTGGCGGGCAGGGTCTGCCTTTCAGAAGCCTCCCCAGATCGCGCCTCTGTGCCCTGCGTCTTCCCAGCTGTCTTTGGACCAGACCGACCTGGAGCAGAAGATGATGAACACAAGTTTCTTCTCTGGGACCGGGACACCAGCCTTCATCAGAGGCAAGGTCACTGTCGGCCCTGGATCATGCGCTCTGGGTGGGCTCTGAAGGAGGCGTTTTCTGTGATTTTCATGTTCGCTTACACAACTCATCAGTGCCTGCCACATAGCAGAAACGCCTGTTGGGCCATTTTCTCCTCTGGTCTGTGGACGACGGGGCTGCAGTCTGGTCTGTGTGAAGAGCAGCTTGGAAGTTCAGCTGAAGCTCATACTTGTTCTGAGAGGCCGTACAGAGCTGGGACAGTCTCCTGTTGACAGAACGCTTTCCAGAGTGCGGAGGCCCGAAAGCTTGACAAGGCCTGCCGGCCGGCTATCCAGGCTTCAAGGGTCGTTTCTTCTCCGCTGGCCTTGCCACCCGACTCGCCCTGCCCTCTGCTACAGCTGTTTGCTGCCACAAGGGAGCTGCCTGCCTTGTCTGCCTTCAGCATCTCAGGGCCTGGGGCCACGCGAGGCTGAGGCCGGTGGCCAGAGTCACGTGGGTGGCACGGCAACAGAGTTTTCTGAAGGGACTCAAGGGCCACAGGCCTCAGATAACTATGAAATGTAAGATTTAAAGTAAGATCATCATTTCTGATACCAGGAAGTTAGCATCAGAGGCTCCTGGAAGGTCACTCCCAAGACAGAAACTCGGGAATCCAAATTCAGAAACTCGAGGAATCAAAAGGGGCTTTGCAGGAGACGCGATATTTGTGGGGAAATGACAGCACGGCCCCCAGCACACTGGCTGATAACGCGACCCGGCAACATGGCACAGCCTCATGAAGGTGGCGCGGCACGTGTCCAGGAACATCACCATGCGATCTGTTGCAGACGAGACTGCCTAGGATGTGAGGGTCTGGTCTGTTTGGGCTACGAGACGGGCAGAGAATAAAGAGAGGGTTTCTCAACACCTGCAGTGCTGTTCTGACCCTCAGA
Organism: Nanger dama; assembly: GCA_917880005.1. Classification (NCBI taxonomy): domain Eukaryota; kingdom Metazoa; phylum Chordata; class Mammalia; order Artiodactyla; family Bovidae; genus Nanger; species Nanger dama. The sequence continues at coordinate 1,004,843 of CAKJTW010000025.1, forward strand.
CAAGGCACGGGGAATGAAAATGCCTCTGTTTCCACCTGAAAAGCACACGTCACCCAAAAGGCAGGGGAACTGAAGCAAGTATTCAAGGCAGACTGAAAGCTAAGAAATGACAGAGCAAAAGCTGATCAAAATATGCCAGTTGGGAGAATGTTTTAGAATTCAGAAAGTGGGGAGAAGAGAGTGAAATTAGTAGCGAGGATGAGATCTGATGAGGGTTTGATGGGCTGATGGACATTTTTATTTGATGATCTTAAACCTGATTTGCAAGTCTGATATGAGCATTTTAAAATAATACCATATTAGACAAGAGGCAGAAAAAGATATATTAGGAAAATGGAGTCCTTTTATCTCTGAAATATTTTGATCTCGGGTGTTGGGGTTTTGAGTGTAAGAAGTTGCGTTTCATTCACGTGGTGCTGGAATTGGGTCAGACTTTAGGTGCTGATTGTCTGTCTTTTTCCTCCTGACCCCCCACCCCACTCCCCCGCAGCCCGCCGGGCCCAGGTGGCCGTTCTCACCTCCCCGTCTCTTTGCAAACCCCAGTCCTTAGTCAGAAGGCCTTCTCTCAGTCAGTCTGCAGGCGGCGCCTGAGAGACACGGCCCATCTCTTCCTCGCAGTGAACTGCAGTGTGGGCGCCAGCTGCGGCCTGCCGTGCGTGCAGCAGGACCAGAGCAGCCACCTGCCCCCCGAGTTGCCGCGGGGGCCCTCACTGCTGAGACCTGGCCCTGCTCTGACTCCCCAGAAGGGGCTTGGAGGAGCCGCCCCGGACCCCCGAAGGTAGGAGAAGTCATCTCACAATGCTTACTGCCCTCCTTACATCACACTCCTGGAAACCCAAAGGTGTTGACACGCTTCCAGGTCTTTGATGGTCCTTCTTAGTGCAATGGAAATATCCTGACTAGATTTCCAAAGGAATTTTCCAAAGAAGCTGGCTAATGGATCACAAATACTCGCAACAAAGGGATGAACAGAATCTTAAATGATTTCTATTTAACCTAAGAGCAGGCTCCACTTAGCTCCCCGAGGGACTAAACGCCAGAAACACTGCATTTTCAAGGGTGAACAGGTCTCACCATGATGCGAAAGGGGAAGAAAGCAGAAACACCTCAGCGAGAAGCAAAGAGCAAGAGGGAACAAGGCCGAGTCGCTGGGATGATCCTGACGGGACAAGCGGAAAGAGCCTTCTCCTGGGAAAGGCCAGGATTGACAGAAACAACTGACGCTTGCTCAGACTCCCCATGGGCACATCCAGCGCTGAGTGGGAGCCAGGTCCAGTTCTGGTGCTGAGCCCCACCCACCCGACCCGTCTGCCCACTCGCCAGCTGCCCCGGGAGCCCTGACCCCATGCGATGCGAGAGCTGAACTGAGCGTGCCCCACGTTCAATGGAGAACAAACCAACAAAATGGAAAACCCAACGAACAGCTACCCCCTTCCTTGGGAGACAAACACCTTGGAGAAAAGGACGCGGGAAAGCTATGTGACCTGAAAATGTTCGAACTGAAAGTCTCGGAAAGGACTAGCGTCTCCAGTGTAACACGCCACGGGGTGGTGGACAGGGAGCGCCAGAGACAGCAGAGGACGGCGGGGTCCACGGGCTGGCGCGGCTCAGGAAGACAGGGGCCACGACGGGAGGGAGGAAGCGGACAGAGGGGACCCGCGGCGGCACCCTGAGTCCCTCAGGGAGAGGACGGGCCTCTCTCTGCTTCCGCAGACAGCCGAGGTCACTCTCCTTTCCTTCGTGAGTTTTAGACGTGGGGCAGGGAGCAGTGCAGAGATGCAAGTGTTCCTCCCACAAGCCTCTGGGTCCCCGCCTGTGCAGGAGTGTGCGCCCCTCCTTGCCGCAGACCAACGGGGCTACATTTGGGGGAGAGGGGCTTCATCTTCATCTTTTCAGAGTCGAGCTCAGCCCGCCCAGCTCCGTGACTTGTGGGGGCCCTGGGGGGCCTGGGGCTCATCCCCTGCCGCCTGCCGGGCAAGCTGCCTGTCTGCTCGGGTGATGGGCACAATAGACCGGCCACTCAGCTTCCTGCTGCATGGTGACGCTGCTTCCGCCCCAGCTTTCCACCCCCTTTGCTTTTCACTCGGAAAATCATGGTCTGCGTGCAGGAGACGCCACACACCACTCAGCAGAGCGAGGCTGGAGCCAGGTCGTGCACGAGCCACCAGGGCTCCATGTGGCTGTCACCAAACTCATCCGTCCACGCACAGCTCTGTCCTCTGTCCCAGGCTGACCTTGTAGAGCACGCCCCTTACCACTGTCTCCTTCCCACTCAGGGCATCGGCGTTTATGAATTGACTGGAACTTTCTGGATCATCCATCAAATCCCCTCCTTTCTCAGGGGAAACCTGGGGCTCAGACGCATGGCCGCCTGCGCCCAGGGTCCCCTGGTCAGCCTGCCTGCTGACACCAGTGCATCCCCCTGTAGGATCGCAGGCTCCTTATAAGACTGCATTGCACAAGCCAACTTACTCCGATTCATTCATTAGCATGTTTACTCAAATAGCTGGCGTCCCCAGCGCAGTGCCAAGTGCTGTTGAGGGCCAGGCAGATGCTGAAGCCCCAGGAGGCGCCCTCAGAAGCCTCTGTCCTGGGCTTGGTGCAGGTGACCACACGGCCACACAGACCGCATGCAAGACAAAACACGACAGCTGCAGAAAGAGCCGGGGTGCCAGGCTCGGGGGGAACCCAAGCCCCGGTGAGGGGTCAGCCAGCTCTGTGAAGGGTGCACCCAGATCCGAGGTTGGGCTCCTGGAGACAGTCTGCGATTGGATGGAGAGAAGGGTCAGGAAGGTCAGCTCCAGGGCTTGGCAAAGAGCCACGCAAGGGAGAGTGCCAGAAAAGTTTTGCACCGTGAAGTAAGCACACACGGTAGACAGTTGCCCAAAGAACTGAGAGACATGTGCATCTCAGGGTCTCTTAACCCATCTTTAGGACTCAAGGTGAAAAACAAAACGTGAAAGTGTTAGTCTCTCAGTCGTATCCAACTCTTTGCCCCAGACTCCTCTGGTCCATGGGATTCGCCAAGCAAGAATACTAGGGTGGTTTGCCATGCCCTTCTCCAGGGGATCTTCTCGACCCAGGGGTTTAACCTGGGTCTCCTGCATTGCAGGCAGAGTTACCAGGAAATCCTAAGGTGAAACAGTCCGTAAATCTATGCTTGAGGTGTAGCCGAGGTTCTTCTCCCAGCAAAGACGGCTGAGCGGCCCTGCTCTCCCCGCTGCCGGACACAAGGCCCGGTCGTCGGCCCAGCGGGGCCCGCCGTCCTCAGGGGCGGCGCCTGGGAGCGGCTCTGCTAGATGACCGGACCGCCGGGGGGCCGCCTCCGCTGGAGGACCCGCGTCCTCACGCTTTCCCACCCGCTCCCGGCTCGTCCGCTCAGCCTCGCAGGAGCGCAAGCGCCCGGGGAGCGCGGACGGCGCAGCCGCGGACTCGGGAGGCGCCCTGTCGCCCTGATGACGTGTGAGGGGAAATTGCGTCATCAGCCACATCCGGACGACGCAGCCTCGCCAGGCCGCCATGTTGGTGAGCGGAGACCGCCGTGCTGCCCGGCCCAAGGGGCCCGCGCACCGCTGAGCTCAGGGCCGGCCACGGGGGAGCCTGTTTGTGGCGGGACGTGGAAGCTCTGTAACGACGTCCACTTCCAGGAAGTGATCCGGCGGCCCTGGGCTCCTCAGCCGCAGTCCTGGCTTCCTCCCTCCGGCGCGCCTGGTGACTCGCTCTTCTAGATCAGGAGCTTTAGTCGCCGCATGTACGCCGACGAGCAGGTTGCAGCCCCAGGCTCCCCTGGGCGCCTCTAGTGCTCACAGGGCCCTCTTCTGATTGCCCGGGACAGTCAGCTCTCCGCAGCTGCACCTCCACCAGCTCCAAGTCTCCCCCAGGCTCCCTGCTTTGGGGGAAGGCAGGTGGTGGGGGGCACCTTTAGAGGGGGTGCCCACCTGCTCACATCGCATTCCTCTGGCAGGACCCCCAGAGTCTGACTGCTCCTGGCACCAGCTTTGCTCCTAACCTCGTCTTTGGGATCACCTCCAACGCTGGCAGTCACCAAAGCCTCCTCCACAGGCCTCCATCCCACCCTGCCAACCTGCAAGCCATCCTCCATGTGGGGCCGGTATGATGGGTGGAAGATTCAGGTGACATCCCCGCTGTGCTGACACCCAGCTCCTTGGACTGGAGCTCTGAGTCCTGGAGGCCTGATGGGGTCTGAGCCCTGATGCGCTGCTTCATGTTCCAGAACCTTCCCCCAGCTGCCCCTCCCTGGCCCCACAGTCCACACAGGAGTCTACATGCAAATCCAGAGAACAGCACACACCCTTGGCCTGTCGGCCGTGTGTAAGGCTTGACTACAGGAGCTGGCGGGTCTATAAAATGAGCCGTATGTGCACGGAGCTCATCACCTGGCTTCCTAGGGCACCACTCCATCTGCAATCCACCCACGGTCCTAACTGTCCACTGCTGGCAACAAGGAGGCGTGGACCTTGACGTGCCACCCACCTGCGTTCCTGGGCTGGGTGCCCGTGGTTGATCATTGTTCTGTGTCGAGAGGGAAGCCACAGAATCGCCACCCCCACCCCCAGGAATACGACGCACCTTTTAAAGACTCCATAACCTGCATGGCACATGAAGGAGCAGCCTTCAAGATACTCGATACATGTGACTAATAAAAATGCCAACTCGTATTTAGTAGAGAGAGGATATTGTGCGTAATTTTTCTTCCCCTACATTCCCAATTTTTGAGCTTATAGTAGCCTTGCTCCCAAAAAGTCATTTTCAGATTCCCTGGTCTTGTTAAGAGCACACGGTGCCCCCCTCTCGGCTAAGATCCACTCACACGTGCCTGTGGTGGGTGATTGCACACCCCAGTACAGTTCACCACAACTGAAGGAAGGAGTAAGACGGCACCAGAGGCCCCTGCCCACAGGATGACGAGCAGAGGGACGCGGAGCTGATGTTCCCAGGCTGGGGCAGGGTTCACGGAGCAGGGGCCGCGCGGCCACACGTCCCCGAGCGTGGACGCTGAGCCAGAGCTGCTCTCTGCGGCCCTGGGGTTGAAAACGAGCAAAATCAAGTTATGCTTTTGAGTCGCAGACTCTGCCCTGCGCTCTGTGGTGGCATCGTCAGGACCCAGACGCCAAGGATAATTGGGCTGGGGAGGGGCTGAAGGTCCCCTCCAAGGAGCAGCTCTCCTGACAGGTAGGCTAATTAGGGGGATAAGTAAGCAAGCTTGCAAGAGGAAGATTCCAGCCAGGAACAGAGAGCAGGCTTCTGACCACTTCCTTGCCCCAGGTACTAATAATGTATATGCGAATTATCAGCCAGGCTTATTTTGCCACCACAGAAGCAGCCCAAGGTGCTCTTTGATGACACTTGCTTAACCAGATTTGAATTTCTGTACAAGTTTGGAAGTAATAAAGTCAAATATATTTTAAAATAATAGAGGCTTTCCACTACCTTGTATCGAATGCTGCCTGACTGGTCCAAAACGAGGTTTTGGTGCAACATGCAAATATTCTATTCTGAAAAAAATACTGTGAAACTTGTATAATATTTAGTTTTAATCTGTCTAAATGGCATGAAATTAAAAAGAGAACAGAATGTAAATATAAAAGAACTAACCTATTTGTCAGTGTCTTTAATAATACTACAAAATGTTTAGGACACAGATGATTAAAAATTTGTAAGCTTTTCGGTTGCAGGAATAAAATATTCCTGAATGTGTATTAAAATACAGTAAAACTATATGCAAAGAACAGTACTGGGACTTCCCTGGTGGTCCATTGGTTAAGAATTTGCCTTCTAGTGTAGGGGACTCAGGTTCGATCCCTGGTCAGGGAACTAAGATCCACAGGTCAAGGGGCAGCAAAGCCCGTGTGCTGTGCCTCGGGAGAAGCCGCCCCCCACCCCAACAAAGACGACGCAGCCAGACAAGCCCCCCCCCACCTGAAGAACAAAGACGACGCAGCCAAACAACCCCCCCATCCAAAGAACAAAGACTACGCAGCCAGACAGAAGACAGAGAAGCAAGTGGTAAGCAAGAACAGGTCAGTGAAGGCGGAGCTTCCAGGCGGCACCGCCCGCCTGGCAGGCGGGGCTGCTGAATCTGGATCAGTAATGCAGAGCACCGCCAGAAATGCAGTCCCTCAGCTTCATCACCCTCTCAGGAGCCACACGTTGCCACGGCAGCCAGGCTGGACACTTTCATAGGCCCCAAAAGTTCTGTTGGACACTCTTGTAGAAACTCACGTCATAAAGCCAAACCACACCTTCGTTTTGATGATCAGAAAGTATTTGCACTTCATGCTTATCTTTTCTTGAAAAGGTCAGGTTAGAGAGGCAGCTCTCATGTCTTTCTACTGTCATAGTATTCTCGAACCCCCTGTGAAGGCAGCAGGGTGTCTCCATCTCTTATTGTGGGCAGACAACAGGATTAAGCACCTGAACCATGTGGAGATGACTGACCAAGACCCCTGAACACCTGGGACCTGTCTCTCTTTGTAAAAATGTGAAAAAGAGACACTAGACCAGAAGGGATGGGGTTTTCCTTGAACTGTTCCTGGAGGGTGAGGGGTCACGTGTGGGGGACAAGTGCACAGGTGAACCTGCGCCTGGGCATCTCTGCCCACGGGCCCCCTGGCCCACAAATGCCCCCTTCACCCCCTTAGAGTCAGTCTTTCCGATCAAGAAAGAAACCTGAAGAGAATGGTCCTCTCTCCTGAAATTGCCAGGAAAAATGCCCTCCAAAAATCCTTGTCGATGATTTCCCAGAGGGAACATGTACTTTATTTCCAATTTCGCTCATTTTGCTCCAGGGAACTATAAATTAGTGAAGTGTTTACTGGAATAAAACCTCAGATTCACAGTGAGAGGCCAACACAACCTAAACCTCCCTGGTCAGACCTTCCTTTCCTGCACAGAAGCAGCTTCTCAGGCAGCTTGGGGCCAGGGCGGGCCAGCCACTGAGCGAGAAAGAAGGTCATTGCTCAGAGTCACCCAGAGGAGCCCAGGGTGAGATGAAAATGGGACTAGCTTCCCAATAATTAGGAGAGGCCAAGTTTAACCAGATGTAATGCACGAGGAAGATTCAGGCCATCCAACGTGCTTTATGAAGGGCCGTGTGTCTGTCCTTGAATCCTGGCCTAATGACACAGACAACATACCTGCATTCACGCACATGTGTGTTCACACACTGACATACAGTGTATTTAAATATGTATTTTAAAACTGCAGTATTTGAAATTATAAGGAAAGTCATTTTTTTCCTTTTGTTCACATGCACCAAATATGCTGTATGTTTTATATTCTTAATTTTACAAAGAAGATTAATCTTGCAGTTAAAAATTAAATGTATTCAAGGAGTAACTTTTAAATAGACTGTATGCTGTTGCTGCTAAGTCACTTCAGTCGTGTCCGACTCTGTGCAACCCCATAGATGGCAGCCCACCAGGATCCCCTGTCCCGGGATTCTTTCAGGCAAGAGTACTGGAGTGGGTTGCCATTTCCTTCTCCAATGCACGAAAGTGAAAAGTGAAAGTGAAGTTGTTCAGTCGTGTCCAACTCCTAGCGGCCCCATGGACTGCAGCCCACCAGGCTCCTCCGTCCACGGGATTTTCCAGGCAAGAGTACTGGAGTGGGGTGCCATTGCCTTCTCCAAATAGATTGCATAGCGTGGGCTATTTTAGCTTAGATTAGATTACAAATTGTGTTCTATTTATTTAGAAATAATTAACATCATTCAGTACGGTCTGATGTCTGTGTTAAAATGTTATCATTTCAAACTGGAGGAAGGCAATGTTCAGAGATATGTCTTAAGAAAGGTCTTCCTCATGGCCTTTTTCTGGACTTAAATCTTCCCCAAGTGTGTCACAATAAAAACATAAGCTCAAGGCCAGCTTTGCTGTTAGAAACTCAGCTCCTCCCCAGGAGGGGGGCCTGCCCCTCAGGGCTCCTGTTTCTCGGGCCAGACTCAGTGGCCACTGTGAGCTGGTCTGTGGACCGCCAGCGGGCGGGCCATCCAGGCGGCAGAAGAGGCTGGTTTGGCCTCTTGGAAGACAGCGCACACAGCAGGCTGAAGGTGGCAGGAAACGCGGGGCCCTTGGCCCCTCCCACACACACTTTAACAGAAGAGGATGCTGCGCCTCCCAGTGGCAGCAGGGGTGAGGGTCTGCTCGATGAGAGCCCTGGACCAGGGGCCCCGATGAAACCCACTCAGACCTACAGAGCTTCCACACAAGACTTTAATTACTGTGTGACTGAGCAGAGTTGGGGTTGGGGATCTGGCCTCATTAATCACGTTTCATTTAGTTTTGATGAAAATGGATGATGAAATACCAAGAAACAGCCTAAAGATTCAATTTCTTGGGGCTGACAAGACCAGATTTTCTGGGCAGCCTCGTGGCTTGTCCAGCAAATCCCTAATTGTGACGGAGAAGGTGCCTGGGAGGCCAGGGGCGGGGCTCCTGACGACTGTCTGCGATGAGCCTTGATTCACGTGTGGTCCCGGATGGAACCTATGACTGTCAGCTGGGCCAGGGCCCACTGAAGGGCATCCACTTTGCACCCAGGAGGGTGGCCTGGATGGCTAGCTCCACTCTGCACCCCCGCCGAACCGCAGGGTCCGGGGTTCCAGTCCCCCTGCCCGGGCCCTCAGACCCTCAGCTCTGCCCAGCCCCTCAGCCCTGCTTTGCCCCCCATCCCCCCAAGGCCCCCTCCAGGGCCCCGCCTGCCAGAAGGCTTTCCCACTGGGCCCCCATTCCACCTGCCAGGACTCCCCGCACTCTCCCTGGTGGCTGTGAACACGGGCCTGGGCGCCTTGAGGGCAGAGAGGGAGGCCTTATCTCTGGATGTGGGTTACAAGCTTTTAAAATGAAAGATGACCAGCTCGGTTTATGGCTTTTCAGGAAATTCCCTCTCCCGGTGTTTGGTTCCACCTCAAAACTCAGGACTTTGCACAACATGCCTTTTTACTGAGGGGCTGTGAGCACAGAGGGCCTCGGGTGGCAGGAGGCTGCCCACACGATGATGGCAGCAACTGGAAGCGAGAACCCCTGTGCTGGCCTGCAGACGCGCCCGCCACAGCATGCACGCACAGGCACGCAGGCACACGTGCTGGCACCTGCACATGCACACACATGTACACACCCACACACGCACAGAGGCACACACACTCACAAACACAGATGCACACACGCTCACACACAGAGGCACACATGCTCACACACACATGCACACATGCATACACATGCTCTCACACACACTTTCACAGTTGCATACATGCTCACACACATGCACACACAGAGGCACACATGCATACACATGCTCTCACACAGATGCACACATGCTCACACATACAGATGCACACATGCTCACACACAGAGGCACACATGCTCACACACACAGAGGCACACATGCTCACACACACACGCACACACACAGAGGTACACATGCATACACATGCTCACACACGCACAGAGGCACACATGCTCACACACACACAGAGGCACACCTGCTCACACACACACATGCACATACACACAGGCACACATGCATACATATGCTCACACACACATGCACACACACAGGCACACATGCATACACATGCTCACACACACACTTTCACAGTTGCATACATGGCATGCTCACACACATGTACACACGTGACACCCCCACAGGCACACATGCATACACCTGCTCACACATACACATGTCCACACTCACACAGACACACACATGCTTATGCACACACACCCCCCACAAGGCATACATGCATTCACACGCTCACACATATACATGTACACACATGTACACACATGCACACACATACACAGGTACACGTGCTCACATGAACAGACACACAGGCACACACATGCTCGCACATACGTATGTACACGTGCACCGTGAACACACAATACACACGTGCTCATGCATACGCACATGTATGCACACGTGCACAGCACCCATGCACAGGCGCACACACACAGGAACATGGCAGGGAGAACCCAGCCCTTGGGCACCACCATCTGCAACACCCTCACCCCAGGCGGTCCAGCAGGTGGGACTGCTTCTTTCCTCTCCTTATTGTTCTTTCGAAATTAAAGGACCTGCTATAAAGCTCTCCAAAGCTGGAGGCTCAGAAGAGTTCAGAGCGAACTGAAGTTCTTATTCCAAGGAGGTCACAAAGTCATTTGGTAAACATTAACTTAGCGCTTACAGTTTGCTTCTGCTTAATGTTGCCAGAAAACCCAGCAGTTTACCCTGAACTGTGGGACGTGTGTGTGCTGCCGTGGTGACGACGACAAACACTGAGCGTCTACAGTGAGCCGGGTGCCAGACGCGCCCATTTCACAGATGCGGACTTGGCGCCTCTGATGGGAGAGGCAGTGCTCGGTGCCTTGTTTTCGGTCTGCTGCTGCATCTGAGCCTCCCTTTGATGGCCTAAGTCTGGTTTTTCATGCTGCAGCCTTCCGCATAACCTGCCTCCAGACCTGGCAGATGGCGGGGCACGAAGGCCCACACCTAGACTGCACCTCAGGCCCTGCCAGGGGGCTCCAGGCGCTTCTGCAAGTGCAGCTCCCGTTGTAAAGGAAAGGGAGCGGCAGCACCTTTCTTTCTTCCTTTCTTCGCTTCGCCTTATTTTTGGTTGACTTGCGTGTGAGCACGGTTAAAGGTGATTAAAACAGAATCCCAAACCCAACCACTGGGTCTCTCCCTTAGTAACCTGGGCCTAACACCAGCCATCAGAAAGAGAGGAACAGGAGGGAGGCTCTTGGAACATGTGAGTTCCTAGGACCAGTCAGTTCTAGTTGTAAGCGCAAACAATCCCATGACGCCCGTCTGGGGGCCAGCATCCCCGGGCAGGCCCTCCGGGGCTGACTGTGGCTGGGGCAGCCTGCTCCGGAAACAGAGAGAGCAGCCCCGGCCTTCCTCCGGGACCCTCGGCTGAGCAGGGCGGCCTTGCTCTATTCGCACGCGCGTGTGTGTTCCTCTGTGTGCGTGTGTATGTGCATGTCTGTGTGTGACTGGAGTCGTCCTGAGGCACTCTCACTGCAGAAGCTTCCCTCCACTGTGCTCCCCCCCATCTCCCGTGTGAGACGCTTTAAACTGGCCCTCCTTACGGAAAACAAAACGCGCCTGCAGCACGCTGCGTTTCTCAGCTTGTCTAGAAGCACGCCGCCGCACAGACTCATCACCCTGCCACACACGCAGGCACACAGACGGTGGGGGAGGCCCTCCGGGGGTGACAGAAGACCCCGGGAACGGGCTCCCACAGCCACTGCCAGGCCCCACCTGGGAGCTTAGCCTCATGGGCCGGACCCCGTTTAGTTGCCCTTGTGGGTCGTGAGAAAACCGCGCGAGCTCTAAAGCTGAAACCTTCCGAGGAAAGAAGGTCGGAGCTTGGATGTCCACGCAGTTAAGCACAAGCCTTTAATTCTTCATCCAAAGCCAGACCCAGCACAGGGTTACTAATTTTGAAAAGGCAGCATGAAGCGTGGAAAAGGCAATTGGGCCACTTACTGACTGAGCCGCCGACCACCCAGCCTGTTTCCACACCTGCAAGGTGGGCCCAAGTGTCCCCTTTCTCACAGGGTGTAAACCACCCCACCCTCGTGAGGGGACTCCCACCATCCTGGGTACTGCTATGGGCGGGGAGCCCTGCAAATCTCAGGGTGCACCGGGCTCACGGGGTCCTGCTGGGTCTTGTCTGTGGTCTGATGTGGCCCCAGGGGCCTGAGGCTGGCTCATACAGTCCCTCATGCATACAGTGGGGCACTCAGGTGGCTCTGCTGTTGCAGAATTAAATGATTTTCTAACTGAAAGGAGGGGTGTCCGAGGGGCGCTCCCTGTCTCCCCTAGCGTGAGTGCTGAAGCCTCAGGATGACTTCTGCTGAGGGGAGCTAGCTGTCCGGGGGGCCCCGTGCCTCCTTCCCACAGACACACACCCTCTGTGCAGGCCATGGGTCAAGTCCACAGCAGGAGTGATTCACAAAGTTCCCTGGAAATACTTCTGGGAACCAAGGGGGTGGAAGATGCTAGAAACGAGGACCGTTTCTCAGAACTCGGCCTGCGGTGAAGGTGGATGAACTTCTGCACCCGGAACAACGGGAGCTAGGGGCCGAGGCTCTGCCTGGTCCCGGCCAGTAACTTCCCAACACCTGCACGACATCCACAGCTGATGAGGAAATCCTCGAAAGTTCTAGCAACAAGTAACCTTTACAGAAAAGTCATATCCTGGCTCAAGTTTAGAATTCTAATCTTCAATTTAAATAAATGTAACCAGGTTTTAAAAAACAGCGTTCTTTGATGTGCATGGTTAAAATTCCTGTCTAAGGTGAAAATACCCGGGGAGGTGCCTCGGAAGGACAGACACATGAGGATGTTTTGAAGGGCAGAGACCAGGAGGAAGGCTCACCCCCACCCCCGAGGACTGAGCCCACGTTCAGGCTCAGCAGGAAAGGGAACCAAGGGCGACAGCTCCTTCTCCTGCCAGGACCTGCATAAATCACAGAGGTTCTGGGTCTGGAAGACAAAGACTCACGCAACAAGGGGGTCTAATGTGTCCCCCAACTCCAAGTGTAAACAGGAGCCAGTTTGGGAGCCCATTACTAGAGATAATTGCTTCTGATTGGAATCAGCTTTGATTCAGTTTAAACTGGTCACAGAGCTGGCTAACACACTTACATCATGCCCGTGTCTGTACTGATCTTGCACTGGGGAGTAGGAAAAAGAACTTCTGGCTGGGAGGATGTGGTTGCTTTAAAACAAAGCAAAACACTGAGGATGATGTGACGTGATTTATGCGGTCTCTTCTGTGGCTACGCTCAGGTGATCTCAGCCAGGGAAAGTTTCAGGGAAGAGACTCCCCCTTGAGCATCAGAGCTGACTTACATTAGGCGGAGTTCTCACCAAAAAAAAAAAAAAAAAAAAAATCACATATTTGTTTGGACGATTTTATTCCTTTTTACCCCTTGCCTGGGATCTCAAAGACTGTCGCAGTCAGGGGTCCTTTCACGGAAGGCGGGGCGGTGTGGGGGATGCTCGGCCGTAGCGCCGGCCTGGGAGGCCGGGGAATCCCGCCTGCCTCCGGCCCGCCTCACGCATGCCATCACCTGCCTCACTGCCTGGCCACCGACCTGCCCTCTGTGGCCCACGACCAGGGACGAGAAAGCAATAGCTGCAGAGTCTGAATGATATTCACGGACACATTACATTTTAATACATGTTCAGTTTACAGATTGTGCACAAGTCGACAGAATGATCGGCTTCTTCTTAAGACTAGCCCATGTGCGCTGCTCTGGGTAAGTGTCATCCCAGGAAGTTCAAGAGGATGGGTGACCCAAGACCCAGAGTGAATCTGGCAAAACTTGTTGCCTGTTTGAAATCAAGAATGTCCTGTTAACAGCCAACTAACGAAAGTCCACGTCAGAAGTGACAAGAGGAACGGTCTCAGAAGCTTCTGTTTCTTAGCTGATGCAGAAGAGAGAACAAATTTTGAGGCAACTGAGACCCAAAGGTGTCTGTATGAAGAGGTGGTGATCACTGACTCACACACTCTTAACCAGGTAAGAGGCAGTGCAGCGAGAATCAACCAGATTGTTGAAAATATACATGGAAAGAATAAGCTATTAAAGGGGCACTGCGTGAATTATTCTAGAGGAAGCAGCTGCAAATCCTAAAGGGTTAATCTCTGCTTCTGTGCAGGGAAAGCCTTTGTGGCTGCAGGAAAAAAGCCAGAGATGGAGGAGTGTCAACCTTTAAAAGATTAATGAGAAAAAGCCACAGTATAATCTAGGGTATCCTCAGCTGAGAAAGACTTATCATCAAGTGAAAAACAGTTGTTTAAATATCAGATTATTTATAGTAGACATGGAGGTGAAACAGAGTATTTCAGAAAACTTGTCAAGTTTGGATTTCCCGGGAAAGGGTCAGTCAAAACGGGATTTACTTGCTGCAAAGACAAGTTACAGGTGACAGAGGCTTTTAGACAGCTGGAAGCAGGAAAGGCCCCTGTGGCCTCCCCTCCGGGAGGGCCAGGGAGGGGGCAGGGATGCCCACCCTGCACAGGAGGCTGTGCAGGGCGGACCCCCTCTGAAGATGCTGATGGTGTGCATATCACACCGGCCTCCAAGGAGAGATGCGGCAAGAAGGAAGTGCCAACCCTGGAGGAGGAGCCGGTCTGCCTGGAGCTTCGGATCAACACGAGCATCTAAGCCCAAAGGCTACGGAGGCACACCGAGGAGAGCCAGACCCACCGGAAGCCTGCTCAGGTCTCCGACTGGAGGCCACCAAGGAGAAGGCGCGCTCCCGGGAGGCTGTCCCCAGGCTGTCCCGTTTACAGCTGGCCTGCTGGGGCTGGAGACGCCCTCCTCAGCGAGAGGCAGACGGAAGTCGCCGTGGGCCGCGGTGTTAGCCAAGGTCCGAGTACGGTTAACCCCATGTCAATCGCGAGGGGAACATGGTTTCAAGCCACGGAAAAGGAGGTCTTAACAGAGCGGGCTGGATGGTTCTTGCTAACGCTGTCCGTTTGAGGTCCTAAGCTACGTGTCCGGCTACAGACCGCACAGCCGTCAAGCAAGAGGCTGCCCTCCCGGTGTTTACACGCCGCCACGAAGAGAGCTCCAGGGTCTGGTGGTGGGAGGGCTAGTTCAGGAGGTCACTGAACATGAGCAGGTGGTCTATGGCGCTAGGGCCCTGGACAGGGGTCCTGTAAGAGACGACACGGAGTGAAACAGAGCCTGCACCCCGCGGACCGACGCCCTGCTCTGTCGTGGGGGATCCTGGGGGAGGGAGCCCAACGGAGTCTGAAAGCAGAACTTTTTCTGCATCAGAAGGAAAGCCCTTTCCAAATGAAATGGAAGCCAAGCAATCTGACGTGATGGTTTTTATAAAAGGCCAGGTAATTAAAAACGATGACTGGAGAATCTTGGTTCTCATCAGGTGGTGGAAAGCTCATCTCGCGCCCTTGTTCTCCTGACAGATACTCGAATGTCCATTCCAACTAGATGACAGCAGGTCTTAATACTTGGGCTGGGGCTTGGCCTGACTTCTTCCAAAACCTGCCTAGGAGCTGAATGTGAACATGTCCATCTACCTACTTACATCTACAGAGACACAGAGAAGAGAACCCTTAGTCTGGCGGTATGGATGCGGCTGACCAGACCCACGCTGAAAACCCGGAGACAGTTAGAGGTGCAGAGGAGAGGGGGCCGTGCTGTGAGCGCTGGTGAAGCCTTAGCTGGGTTATGGCTGCCCTGATGAGCATCTGTTGCTATGAGCACAGCGCACTGAAGGCGTCAGCTAGGATCATGGTGGGGTTTGATTATTCATCCTATTTAAATATCCATTCTAAAAATGATCATATTAAGCACTGACTTAAAAAAAAAATCAGCTTCTGACTTTTCACATGACAGTCACTTCCTTAAAGTCTGAGTAACGCTGTAAAACTCCCCTTCCACGTGCATGCATATCTGGAGAGAAAATACCTATGCTTTAGAAAATTCAAGATGGAAAGGATGTGATATGAAAAAGCTAGAGGTAAACGAGAGGGAAAAGGCAGATGGATTGCCCACTCAGGTGACCAAAATTCTCAAGAACGTTCACGTGTGCTGAGTTGAGGCGCTGGTGCACAGAGGTGGCTTGGTAAACACATGTTTCTTTGCAAACGACATACCCCTTTTGTTACCACTAAGTGAACAGATTTTAGAAAGAGAAGGATTTTCGTTAAATCTTACTTGAGTTCTTGTGAGCTGGTGGCCAGCATACTCCGAATGCTTTTGTCAGCCAGCGGGCAGCCCGACAGACTGTAAGACAGGCCGGAAGAGCCCAGTGAGAAGCCCCGAGGCCCAGCGTGCGTCCCCGACAGACACAACACAAAACTGAAATCAAAAGGTTGAATGCAGAAAAGCGATGGGCAAAGTGCTGTATATTGAATTTTGTTGGTGCAACGAACTAATTCATGTTTCCATAGAAATTTAAGGAAGCATGTCTCTGCAGAGACCATTTGAAAAGTAAGATTCAAATATTTGGGCTCTTTGGTCTCAATGTCTGTAAATCATATTCCAAGTTTAGGTAGCTTGCTTTGAGATAAAAGGCTTTATAGAGCATGTCGATCAGCATGCTTTTGAAGGTCAACGTACAGCACTTAAAGGGGCGACACGGAGTCAACGTCTGCACTGGGACAGCATTGTTGAGGTAAGCTGAAAACAATAAGTTGAAAAGACAGAATCCACCATGAGAAAAATGAAGGCACACCTTCTATGTGAGGCGTAATTACCAGTCACATGACCACTCCCATCACACCTTGGTGTTGGACATCTGCCACCAAACAAAAACAAAAACAGCCAAAGTAGTAAGCATGTTTCTCAAAAAAAAAAACAAAAAAAAACCTTGAAAAAAGTTTCATTGTTTCCAGTTTAGCTGCAATGTCTGCACGGGGTTTAAGCTGCCTGGAGAGAAGCTGGGATGCACAGGGTCACATGGAAATGGCGCCTCCATAGCACAGGGCAGCGCTCGGAACAAGCGTCCACGGCTGGCCTGCCGCCCACCCGCTGGCCCCTGGGGACATCTGCGCGCTGTGCGTGTCGCATGCTCAGACGGCAAGGCAGATACAGACCCGGGTAGAGGTGAGCCGGAGGAGGGGCTCGGGGAGCGACTGTCCCGCCGCGCGCCGTGCTTACGTTATCAGGTCTTTCTTGCTCTCCTTGCACTGGGGGTACTTGGGCTTGGGGCTCGGGATGGTCACCTCCCCTGGGTACCTTCTTTCTTCGAGGGCCTCCTGGAAGGGGTCCAGGTCTTCTGGCTGCGGGCGAGACACAGCTTCAGGGCCCAGAAGACACTGGACACACAGACCGGAGGCTGCGTCCCGCGACCCGCCCCCTCCGTGTCCTGGCCCGTCCCCCCGCACGCCCCGTCCCAACCTTACCCTTAAAATCACAACACACTCTCGTGCGAGGATGCAAACCCAGTTTCATTCAAAGAGCATCTTTGGTCTGTGCGGCGCTTGTCTCTCACCACTTGCTCTAAACCCCTAGTTCAGTGCGGGAATCCTAAATCCTGCAGCTGCACGGGCGGGAGGGGCAGAGAAGCGGCCGGGCAGCCACACCAGCTACTCAGTGGGCCTTGCTCACTGGGCTCAGGACCTACAGCGCCGTATCCAACACCGACAGGCAGAGCGTAAGCTTTACATCAAAGATACCCGGGGCGTCTGGCAATCTTTGCTAAGTGTTCTACACTGTGGAAGTATTCTACGTGCTTTAAGTCCCAAGGCAAGGGAAGACCACATAGATTGATGCTGTGAGTTTAAATTACTGCTGCTGCTGCTGCTAAGTCGCTTCAGTCGTGTCCGACTCTGTGAGACCCCAGAGACGGCAGCCCACCAGGCTCCCCGCCCCTGGGATTCTCCAGGCAAGAACACTGGAGTGGGTTGCCATTTCCTTCTCCAGTGCATGAAAGTAAAAAGTGAAAGTGAAGTCACTCAGTCGTGTCCAACTCTTAGAGACCCCATGTTAGGCAGCATTTAAAAAATTTTTTTAACAGAATATTCTTTGGCTAAGAGGAGCCCCTTGTAGTAACCTAGAAATTCCTATAGGTGGCGATGTTCAGCAAACATGTTTCCTGAGTGCAGGGTTTCGCTTGTGTGACACTTGACGAGGGCAAAGTGCTGTCTTTATCGGGGCTTAATTTTAATTAAAATAAATTCGGAGATTCAACTATCATGCCTTATTTGGTAGTAACGATTTAACGTTGTAGGAAAGAAAAAGTTCTTTGGAATTTAGCTTGCCACTCAGATTCTATTCTCCTGGATACTTAAATCAATTTGAAGAATAAACAAAACAGGCTTCAGATGTAATGGCCTTACACACAGGTGCCTTCCCTGACAACTCCTACAAATAGCTAGTGTTTCCTTTTTATCCACCTCTCTGCTTCTGTAAGATGCTGTGCTTTGATGGTGGTCTCCCTATTGTGTTCAACAAGAATTTTCATTTTTCAGGGGGTAAAGGAGATGTCATAACTTTCAGAATTGAACACTGGAGGAAAAGTCAGTCTAATAACAATTCTTTTTTCATTTATTTTCTTAGCCTAAAGAAAATTGTAACGATTTTAATGATTTGAATTTGAAAATTGTAACTACTTCAAAAATACATTCTTGACATAGGTGTTTTGGTGATGCTGTAGTCCGCAAAGATTTGAGTGACTACACAAAAATTATTCATTCTAGGCTCCAGGGCGCTCCTCTGCATATTTTGGGTATTTTGAAGAACAGACCCCGTCCCTCCCTGGGAGCTCAGATGGTAAAGAAGCCGCCTGCAGTGGGGGAGACCTGGGTTTGATCCCTGGGTTGGGAAGATCCCCTGGAGAAGGAAATGGCTACCCACCCCAGTGTTCTAACCTGGAGAATTCCATGGACAGAGGAGCCTGGTGGGCTGCAGTCCATGGTGCTGCGAGAGTCAGACAGGACTGAGCAACTTTCACTTTCACTTCCCTGTCCCTAGCTTCAAGGAGCTAGCTAATTATCAACACAGAATTAAACATGTAAGCATTTAAGAGTCTCCTTATAATTCCTTACCTGCAAGGAAAACCCTGCATTCTATCCATTTATCACCCAGAAAAATGAATCGGTAAGCTGTTCGCACATTTTCTTAGAGAAATCGTTTGCAACAAAACACACTTGTTGAAAAATAAGATTCATCGTTCAAAGGAGTAAATGGTTTGTTTTGCTCTCATCAGTGTTACTCCAAATCTCTCCTGGGTTAACCAAAAATGTCTTCTAAGCTCCAGTCAGCTAAAAGTCACATTTAAAGAGAAAAGACCATTTTCGCTAAGGCGTGCACCCAGGGCGTTTTCCTCAGCGGCGCCCACTTGGTGGGCTGGGCGGGCGGGGGGTGGGGGGTCCACGAAGGGGACGTACGGTGATCTCTTTGGGCTCGTCCTCGTCCACCCTGCGGGGCTTCATCTTGGTGTAGTCCACGGGCAGGTCCCAGCAGTCCCCTTCGCTCAGCTGGAAGCACCGGCTACCCACCACTGCCTGCTGGGGGGACATGGGCTCCAGGGGCGTCAGGATCGGGCAGCAGCCTTCCCGCGGCCGCTGCTTGTTCATGCTCAGGTCCAGGGTCCCATTCTCATCCACCTCCATGTCAGGGTTCTGTGGGACGGAAGGACAGGGGGACCATGCGCATCTCCCCCAGACCACAGCCCTTTCACCAGGACAGAGTCCAAGCTGCAGACGCCTCGGGGCAGCCTCACGAGCAAGAGCCCCCAGGCGAGAGGAGTGGCCCCTCCCCGCCCTGCTCCCCGCACCGCACGGAGACAGCTTGAGATGGCTGGCAGGCGCACAGGGCATCTATCTTTCTGCCTATCTACGGGCCACTCTCTCTCTCGTCTCCTATTCACTGATCTATCATCTCTCTCTCACTTAACCATTGTAGAGCTGTATCTTTCCCCCTAATATGCCTCTGCTTTTAGAAATAAGCCTCACCAGAAGAAAAACAAATGCCTGACTGCAATTCCATCACAGTTCAAAAACCTAAGAGGTCAGAAATAGATGCGTGTACACATTATACATATATATGTAAAAATGCACACAGATTTAAAATTGTCCTTTAGTTTCACTGATGCTAATACTCCCAGACTTGGAGATGAAGAAAATACAAGAATTTAGAGGGATGGAGGAGAGGAACTATAATTTACTTCCTTTGTTTTTTTTTTTTTGGGGTGGGGATCAAATGGAGTCCTATCAGGCACAGGCTCTGGGAATACAGCAGTGAACATCCCCCCCGCCCCCGAACTCTTACTTTCCAGTACAAAACCTTATCATATGTGAGAAAAAGGATTTTCTATTTTAAGGCAGGGAAATGTGCAATCACAGTACAACACGCTTCCACAGCAGTGATCACGGCTGACCTGCTTAAGGGTCAGCAAACCTGCAATTTAGTCACCCAGCTTTACAAAAGCCCAAGAGGTACAGGGTGAGGGCTTTCTTTTCTTTCTTTTTCTTATGCTTTAAACAGATCAAGAATCCCTGAGAATCCCCCTCTCGGGAATGGGGAGAGAAGGAAGGGCAGATGGAGGACAGAGGAAAGAAAAATCAAAATACCCCCGACAATCCTCCATTTCTTCTCCCCCAAAGAGTCATGCTCTCTTGAGCAGTTTGCTGTCAGAGCTGGCGTGAACACCGTTGCCTACTCAAAGGTCTGGAGTTTCTTTCCTCGGGATGTCACAGCAGAGGGACGATGCCTGGCACCAGCCTCTGCCTCCGGGCTGTTTCCGGTGAATCCCAGAGTATTATGCAGCCTGAACCCTCCTTGCCACAGTGCACCTCTGGTTTCCAGCTTTCAGACTAACACGGCCTTCACCATGTCGGACTGTAATTCTCTCGGTCTTAGTTTATATTTAATAAAGCGAAAAAAAAATCGAAGGGGTTATTGTCTTTCGTTTTCCCCCTTGCCACAGAATTTCCTCCATGGCAGCCTGGCATTTTAGCAGCCCTGATCACCATGGAAATTGCATGCCCCTGACACGCCTCCAAAATCCAGGAATAAAAATATTAATAGAGAAGAAAGCATTTGCAAGACATAAAATTACTGACCTTTCTCCATTCACACAAATCACAGCTATTTCTAACAACTACGGTCAGTGTGGTGTGCTCAGGAGCGTGCCCAGCGGCGCTGGGTGGCGGGGCGGCCCTTTGCTCTGGAGACGAGAGCCGCCCGCTCGCCGGCGTGGGCAGGACGCGCTCGCGCCCGGGCCTCTGGCCGCCTGGCGGCCTCTCTGGGCAGCTCCGGGCGCGGCGGGGCCGAGCGACTCCCTCTCCTGCCGGGAGCCGGTCACGAGGACCCGCCCTGGCCCCGCTCACCGCTTTGGCATCTGCGGTGCTCTGAACTAATGGAAGCTGGCTGTAATTGCTTGGCTGGGAGCCCGCGGGGAAACGGGAGTTTCGCCCTTTCTTTGTTCCCCAGCTCTGGGCTGGAGCGCGCGGTCCAGCCCGCCCGCGGCGGCCTCCGCCCGCGGCGCTGCACGCCCTCCTCTGATTAAGGGTCGGGGCGCCAGGCCCCTCGAGGTTCCTCGTCTCCGCGCTGCCCTCGGGATCGCCAGGAAGGGAGCCGAGGTGTGGGTCCTACAAGGGGGAGGCGCGGTGCTCCTAAATGCACAGGTGAATCTGAAAGACTGATCTGGAAAATGTGTCCCCAGGGCCCTGGGCAGTCAGGCTTCCTCGGAGCAGGGCCGGGGGACGGCGGTCTGCACAGGCGTCTGAAAAGGAGGCCGTGCGGTGAGCCCGGCGGGACCTCTGGGTCTGGGCGGCCGGGGAGAGAGGTGGGGATGGGAGTGGGCCGAGGCCCCGCCCCCAGCTTCGCCCCGCCCCCAGGCGCGCCAGGCCCCGCCCCCAGGCGCGCCCCCCGCCCGTACCCGCGCGGAGCACAGGTCCTGAGGCTTGGTGGACAGGTTCTGCGGCATCTCGCGGCAGCGCGTGGACAGATTGAGGATGGCCGTGGCCGCCATGTGCGCCGCCTCCACGTCGTGCGTGTAGTCGAAGCTGCTCTTGCTGCACGTGCTGCTGGCGCTGCTGCCGCCGCCGCAGCTCAGGTTGCTGCTGCTGCTGGGCGCGTAGGTGCTGGTGGTGCTGCTGCTGGGGCTGGCGTCCTTGCAGTACCGCTTCGCTGGGGAGACAGCGCGCGGCGGTGACTCGGGGGCCCCGCCCAGGCCCGCGGCCGCAGAAGCGCGCCCCGCGCCGCCCGCCGCCCTGTGCGCCCACACCTGTGCGTCGGTCCCCAGGGGACAGGGCACCTGCCCACCAGCTAATTCCCTGAAAGAAGCCTGGCTTTTCCTGCCTTTTCCTTCTTTCCCATTGTGTGGGCGGAGCCGGGAGCCCGCAGGAAGAGCACCGAGGCTCTCAAGCAGGGGGCTAGGGCAGGGGCGCTTTGGAACTGCCCCCTTAAAGGCCAGCCCCGGTTTGGGCGCAGCCACTGAGACTCAGGGGCAGCTACTGGCCGCACCAGCGTGACCACAGCCCAAGGCTGGCTCCTGTTGTGGCTGCTCATCTACTCTCATGGGGAGATGGGGAGCCTGCAGCCCCTCATCCCTCTAGAGGCTGGATGGCCTGTGCCGCCCGGCCAGGCCGAGCAGCCCTTCCGGGCGTCCTGTCCTGCGCAGATGGCCCAGAGGCACAGGGAGGACTCTCGTGGGTCTGCACTCTGGGAAGGGCGGGCCCTGCTGCTCTGCCCTCCCGTGCATCCCAGCCACCAGCTCCGCTCAGGGATCCTTCTGATCAACCAGCCAGCCTCCCGACCACCCACTTGGGCCCACAGGGCAAGGGTGGCTTCTGGAGCCGTTTGCACCTCCTTTAGTGCAAGGAGGGGAGATGACAACGGATGACTGATTGGGATGTGCCTGGGGTCGTTAAAGACACAGGATGCCCTTTGCTTAGGAGTCAGCAGCTCTCTGACTCTGCAGAGGGGCTGGGAATTACTCCGAGGGGAGCCCGAGGGAGTCAGGAGAGCTGACTGCAGGGTGTCTTTCCCTCACAGGGCACAGGCCCCTTTGCAGGGAGCTCAGCCATCACCCCAACAGAGGCCGAGGTGCGGAGGAGCCCAGAGGGGGCTCCAGCCCTGTTCCAGGCTGGCTGTGTGCACGTGAGAACCCCATCAAGATCATTCTGGCAGACAAGTCACCTCCTCTGAAAGAGGGAGGGGATGCTGCTCCCATCCTCAGCACTGTCATCCTGGTGCCTGCAACCTGGCGCCCCGCCCAGGTGTGGTCGGCAAGTGGCCGCAAGCTCACAGCAATCACTGCTGGTCATCACAGCACCCCCCAAGAGCGGCCCCAAAGCGCCCTGTTCCAACACGAACGAGAGCACTTTCACCATCGACACCTTCTGACCTGGGACGGAAGTCTGAGCTTTCCTGACCCCAAGGACGTGGCGTGGGGAGGCTCTGCGTGTGCAGCCGCCTCAGGGAAGCTGCCGGCCTTGTCTCAGGCCCACGTGTGGGCGCGGGCTCAGTTCCGCACCCTCACACCTGCCCAGTGCGAGGAACGCCCTCCGTCCTGCTCATCAGACTCGGGCAGGCCGAGGACCAGTCCTCACGCTTGTGTGTGTGCCCTTCTTCCCTCCTCGCTCCCCCGTGAGCTGCTCAGCACCGCAGACAGAGCAGGGTGGCTATGGTGTCCTGTCTGAGCACAGACAGGGAGGCTGGGGCCGCGCAGGGGCACCTCCAGTGGGTTCTGTAAACAAGCCAGGGCAGCTGGCCCCTCGGCAGCTCACAAGACTTGCCGAAAGGACTCAAGTTTGTGGCTTCACATTGTTTACAGTTTTGTTATAAAAACATGAATATTAAAAACTGGGAGAAATGAAATACCACTTAGGACAGATTTTTTTTTTTCCCTTAGTGAAAAGAGGGATTTTTTTTTTTCTGGTTCAGGAAAAGAAATATGGTCCACATGAATAAGAAAAAAGTTTTGTTTTGCAATGAGGGGATTTCAGTTTCTAAAACAAAGTAAACGGCATACATGTTTCTATGCAACAGACTGCACTCTGCAACTTCTGGTAAAAGGCACTGACTTTACCGAATATTTAAATCAAAAGACTCTACTTCCTCTGGATTATGGCAAGCTGATGGGCCTTGTCCAGAATGTTAGCAGCTGATGGGACTGGACAATTTATTGATGTGCCCGTCAGCTCGCATGACCCAGAAGGAAGGCGAGCAGCACGTTTGTTTCACAAGCATCCTTTCCCTGCAGGCCATCCATCACGTACTCTTTACTCCAAATGCAAGTAAGAGTCTGTGTACTTCAAGTCTCAGATAATGAAGCTCTTTGGTTTCAGTCATTATTTCCTATTTGTAGAAATTTCCTATTTGTAGAATATTTACAAAGCTGTTAGTGTCAGTAATCTTTATGACCAATCACACAAAGAGCCGACTCATTGGAAAAGCCTCTGATGCTGAGAAAGATTGAAGGCAAAAGGAGAAGAGGGCGGCAGAAGGTGAGATGGTTGGATGGCGTCACTACCTTAATGGACACGAATCTGAACAAACTTCAGGAGACAATGAAGGACAAGGGAGCCTGGCGTACCGCAGTCCATGGGGTCGCAAAGACTTGGCTACAACTTAGCAACGGAACCACAGCACACTCAGAGCTTCTGGGGCTCACTGCGTGGACACCAGGGGGTGCCACAGAGCAGGGGCAATGCTCTACCACGCTCCCAGCCCTGGGGCAGCCCCCCTTCCACTACCGAGTAAAAACTTGCTTTCTTTTTCTTTTGACGAAGCTGTTTTCCATCAAAGCTTTTCCCAATCAACCAGCAAACAAATGCATTCCTGTTCCTTGGATGCCAGCACATCCCTGAACTTAGGAGACAGAACGGCTTCTACTCCAGAGAGAGGCCCTCGCATTTACAACGTCAGGAGTCCACCTGATCTTACCCGTGTTGATAAGCACCTCTTCAAGCGCTCTGCCCTCTCGTGCAGGAAAAGGAAAAACAGGTTGGGGTTTCCAGGTATTAAAGATGAATTAGAAAAACAACCAACCACCTTCCGACTTAGTCTACTCTGCCTGAAAGACTCTTACGATGTGGGTGTGTTGTCCTTCTGAATTACCATTTTCTGTAGGGAGGAGATCACTATGGCCTTCCGATCTGAATTTCTGTGAAAAGCAGACAAAATGGAACATAGACAGAGATGTGCTTCCTAAGGATCCGCCCCATTTGGGCCTGTGCCCCCGTCAAGTCTGGTTGGACTCAGGGGTCTGCACCCCTGAATTCGTAGCCCTGACTCCCAGGCGTCATGTGGGCTCCTGGCTGTTCTTTCCCGTAAGCAAGCTGAGACGCGGATGTAGAGTTCTCAGGGGAACAGCGCACCTCCCGAAGGCAGCTTGCTCACGTGGTTTAGGGTTTATCACGGCTCAGCCAGGGCTGGATTCTCAGTGGCCTCCTGCCGGCTCGCTCACTCGGGGTGTCCTCTGCCCAGCTCCTGTCTGCCCAGGCTTCACCCGCCAGTGGGGTTCGGGTCTTGGGAGATGGGACACGGGACCCAGCACCGCAGTGGGGGAGCTGAAGCCCTCCTTCTGCACGAGCAGGTCTGAGGAGGCTGGGGGCAGGCTTCTGAGTCCAGGTGCGATCTGTCCCAGGGATATGGCTGGGGAAGAAGCTTCTGGAGGTGGAGGTGAGTGTGGGGGGCAGGAGAATGGGGAGGCAGATTTTCCAAGGAGAGGCTGGCCTGAGGGTGGGGGTGGAGGCAGGGAGGCCTGGCCCAGAGGATGGGGCCTGGAGGCACGGGAGGGCTCGCCCAGGGACCCTCCCTACTCCAGTGAGGAGTCCTGGGCAGGTAGGGCAGGTGGTGGGGAGGTGGGCGCATCGGAGACAA
The DNA here is from genome assembly GCA_917880005.1 of Nanger dama. NCBI lineage: Eukaryota > Metazoa > Chordata > Mammalia > Artiodactyla > Bovidae > Nanger > Nanger dama. Next base: position 1,030,189 of record CAKJTW010000025.1, read on the forward strand.
GGCCTTTGAAGAGCAGCTGTTGTTCAGCTGCTGAGCTGTGTCTAACTCTTTGCAGCCCCGTGGCCTGCAGCACACTAGGCTCCTCTGTCCTTCTCCATCTCCCTGACTTTCCTCAAACTCATGTCCATTGCGTCGGCGATGCCATCCAACCGTCTCATCCTCTGTCATCCCCTGCTCCTGCCTTCCGTCTTTCCCAGCATCAAGGTCTTTTCCAATGAGTTGGCTGCTTACATCAGGTGGCCAAAGTATTGGAGCCTCAGCTTCAGCATCAGTTGGTCCAATGAAAATTCAGAGTTGATTTCCTGAACAAAGAGTGGGTAAACGATGGTCAGGAGAACGTGGAATCTGAGAATAACCCAGAGGGAGGCTCATGAGAGGGGCTCGTACAGGGCTGAGAATGTAGGCTTTTAACAAAGCCTGCGGGTGGTGATAAACGGCTCAGAGACGCAGCGGGATGGCTTAGACCGGCCGGAACCTTTTCTGTGAAGGGCCTGGCAGTGGTGGAGGCTTGGCGGTTAGGAGGTCTCTGCCAGAGCTGCACAGGCTGTTCTGTGAAACAGCCGCCGGTGATACGGGTGAGGAAAACTGCTTCTGAACACTGAAATTTGAATTCTTCTTTTTTTTTCCCCCATCTATTTTAAGTGGAAATGCCACTCTTAGCTCACTGTAAAACAGGCCTGGGGGGTGGCGGGGAGAGGCCAGCCAGGGGCTGCTGAGGCACAGGGCCTGCCCCCTCCTGTATCACCTCCACACTGGGGTGCCCCATGTCGGTGTCCTCCCTGAGGCTGACACAAAGTCGTCTCCTCACCGCCTCCGGGTCATCCTGCCCCTTCTCTCACGTGTCTCAAGTCCTGCCTCGCCAGCTATCTGGCAGCTTTCACTCACTCGTGGGTGTCCTGCCTTCTGGTAGCTTCCACTCATGACCAAGTTTCCACTTTGGTAAAACTCATGCTAATTGCTTCAGGCAGCATGGACACCTTGCTTCACTGTGCCTGGGTGCGTTCCACTGTCTTCTGTTTACACACAGTCTCTTCCTTGAAGCTTTTTATAACGAAAGAAGAGGGAGAAAATGGATAGATGTATGGTGGACAGATATGTGGGCCCATGGGCGGATGGATAGAGGGAGAGAGGGATAGACAGACAGGTAGATGAGACACACAGATAGCTACTTCTGACAGTCTGGGAGAACGCGGGTGAATAAATCAATGTTTGTTGACTGTTCTTGGCTGTGGCTGGTGGAATGTGAGGGATGACCCCAGAGCCTGGGGCAAGAGTCCTGCTTTTCAGCCTCCGTGCACCTCAGACCCTGAGCCCCACGCCCAGGCGTTACGCTCCCCCCTCCCGCAGCGGAGGCTCCGCTGTCTTTGGGGGTGATGGCCCAGCCATCGTGCACCTGGGGCACGCCTTGCAGACAGCCCCCTCAGGGGCGGCCGCAGACGCCGGTCACGCACGAAGGCTGCCTTTCCCTCCCTTAGTTCCTAGAAGACCTGGCGCAGAAGTGCCCCTTCTGTGCTCTTTTAATTTGGGGATCAGCTGAAGAGCAGGGCAACAGCAGGGGTCTTTTCTGGGGGAACAACGAGACGTGTAGGCTCCCCTCCATAGCCTGTTGGCTGAGCTGCACCTAGTCAGCCAGCAGGCTGGAACACTTGCTCCCTCTGCTTTCAGGAAAACCACCACAGGGAGAAGCCGCGTGTCTAGTGCCTCTAGGCTACGAAAGGAAGCGCTGAGAAAGGGCCTGGTGATCCCGGTCATGACCTCACGGGTCCAACCAGAACCACGCAATGGAAAGGACAGGAAATCGGGTCTCACAGGACAGCAGCAACAGGCCGTGTGCAGAAGTGGCCACCAGACGCTGTAAAGCGACAGTGAACGGGGGACCCTACAAGTGCAGACCTTAATTGTGTGGCCTGAAGAGTTCAAGCTCTTCAGACCCCTCATTTGCATCAAACGAATGAAGTTATAACAAAGTCTGAAGTTAGCAAATTGTTGCTACAAAACCCTCAATTATTATGTTATACCCTAAGCCACCCCCTTTTCTCTGCTTCCATCTTTGTTCCTATGTATTTAGAATTGATACACGCAAGGGTAATCAATCTGAGATACATCAAAGAAATATTACATTTCATTCACCATGCAAATTAATTGCTATTAGCGTAAAGAATGACTAAAATAATGTAGAAAAATGTGCAGCAACTCATATGGAATCGTAAAAAGGTTTTGAAACTCCCCAAGCATTCAATTTAAATGGATTTTTTTGGTGTGCTGTGAGTTTAATTAAATATCTTTTTCAGAGAGCTGCTCCGAAATCTTCCAAACCCTCTCTCCTGCCTCTGCTGGAGAACACCAAGATAAGACTCCTAAATCACCCAGCGTACACAACCCACGTCCCCATCGGTAACACCTGCCAACTAAGTCTATATATCCTAGAACTGAAAGTAGAAACGTGGTTAGGCAGATACGGAAGGTCACAGACGCGGTCTCCCCTCTGTGCTCAGTCACTGACCAAATTAGCTCTGTGATGACATGGGAACTAGTCTGTTTAGAGTCTGCACCCCTTCTTGTGGGTTCAAATATGCACAGGTGAAAACAAGCGGTTTTTCCCCCTGAAGCGCACGTTTGCCTATTTCTGGGCTCTGTTTTGCTGGTGGACACAGAGGCAGCCACGAGCGAGGCCAGGGGCAAGTCGCAGAGCCAGGGCAGGATGCGCCCGGGCCCACCTTGGGTCCGAGCCTGCTGGAGGAAGGCTGGTGGGGCCCGGGGAAGCTGCATGCTAGAGTCACTGGAGGCTTTTTAAAAATGCTGCCCACAGGGACCACGTCTGGGGAGTCAGATTTAACTGGTCTGGGGTGCAGCCACAGACCTGAGAATTTAGAAGTCTCCCCAGTGAATGCACCACGCATCCCGACTCGAGGACAGGTAGGGAGCACAGAACTCTCAGGAGGACCAGGAACTCCGGGCAGCTACCCCGGCTCTCCTGGCTCTGTCTGCATTGGGGCATCTATCAGAGGAAGCTGGTGGAGACGAGGACACGTCTCAGCAGCGCCGCGGAGCAGACGAGCCCACGGCCATCTGTCTCCACCATCTGCCGGCGCCTGGACGACGCTCTTCCCTGGGGATGACGGGGAAGGGGCCGCCCTCCCTCCCTGCCCCCTCCCTCTCCCAGGACCTGCTCGCCCACACCTGCGGGTACCTGGGGCCGCAGGACACCCGCCTAGGCTGCGGGCGTGCTTTCCTCGGTGCCCAGCGAGCGACCCCATGCGCGGTCGGTCTGTGGGCAATGGATATGCACAACAACAACATTATCAACGGCAAGCGTGACGCTCATGTAGAAGAGGGGGCGCCTCCTACCATCGCATCCTCTGGGGGATATGTCCCTGGTTTGCACCTTGGGAGCTATGGCCCGCTTGCCGTAAGTGTGGCTGTCGTAAGTGTTGTACTCAAACGAGGTCTTGGAGTATTTCTCCAGCTCTTTGGCCAAGTTGGAGCGAGGCGTGGTGGTGGGCACGCTGTTTCTGTAGCCGTAGTGTGGGATCTCCAGCTGCTTTACAAAGCACATGGGCCTGGAAGCAGAGAGAGAGAACGGACAGCTTGCTTTCTCACGGCCACGCATGAGACACGGTTCATCTTAAAACGAGAACATCTCGTTTCTTAGCTGTGTCAAGGAACCGGAATCTGGCACTAGAATCCCAGCTCTGTTTTCCCGAGAAAAGGCCGAGTGTGCTGTAATGATACACCATCAAACTGGCTTCTGCCAAGATGCCGACTTTTCGGAAATAAAAAGAACAGAAAATAAAATACTTAACCTTTGCCCCTGCTCCCTCCTTTTTTTCTCTTTTCAGAGTCTAAGAAAGTGTGGAGAAGATAATGCAAAGCGAATGTGGGAAGGGAACTCAGATCCCGGTGTCTCCTTTTGTGGGGCTTTCAGACAGTGTTGCAAGCGTCACACAGGGCAAAGCGAGAGAAGAAGCTCCCTAACAAAATAGGAGGAAGTGAGAGGAAGACTCTCAAGGGTGTGGATGGAGAAGATGCTACAAAGAAACGCTTTCAGCTGGACCGTAGAGTGGAGTGCGTCCTGGCGCGCTTGGCAGACACCGCCGTGTACTCTCAACGCCATCGCCTAGTAGTCATCCCTTTTTCTACACTGTGGAATAAAATATTTAAATGGAAGAATTGTCAGTCACATATTCATGAACATTCTATCTTGCTTTTTGTGTGTTCATCTATCTCAAATGACCTTTTAGACTTTAGAAAAAAATAATTTTAGATTTACAGGAAATTGGTGCAGAGAATTCCCTTGGACTTTTTGTGCCAAACTTCTCTGTATGTTAACTTCTGTATGCCACTCTGTATGTTACTTCTTCTCAAATCACCAAAAAGTTGTAACAGTTAGTTAAATGTCTATTATTTGGGGCATTTTAGCAGGCAGTGGGGTGGGTATAAATGAACGAAAGCTTAGGCCTTGCCCTCAAAGGTCACCTGGACTATGATCTTGTTTTAGGAGCTCAAGGGCTCTCAGAGTCCTGGGGAACGGAGGACACCCAGGGCCATGAGAGTCCATTCAGTTTTAAGGGAGAAGGTGGCGTTTGTCAAAGTTAAGATCCAGGATGGGGCAGGAAACCTGCCGGGAACATTGAACGATAAGGAACAAGAAAGGCCAGTCCCTCTCTGGGGGCAGCAGGAGGCGGGGTGGGAGGGCCCAGGCTGGGACTGTCCATTTGTCTGGGACAAAGGACATGGGCGTGGAAGGCGAGACCCCTGAGCCCTGAGGAGGTGGGAGCAGCTCTGAGGGAGGGTGCCTGCAGCAGAGGCATCGAGGAGGGACGTTTGGTGACAAGATGGAGCAGGTGATGGGGCCTGAGCGGGGCTCTGGGTGTGGGGGGCGTGGGGCAGGACCGCAGCGCCCACCTAAGTCTCCATGACCTGTTAGGCCACCTGCCTGAAGACTCTTAAAATTGTAAGTCGCTGAACGATCGTAGGTTGAAATTCTCTTCCTTCCTTCCTGTCTTCCCGTTCCCCCGCCACCCCAAATGCACGGCCCCTCGTGAAGGCATCTGGGGAGCGTGAAGTGACGTGGACGGGCCAGGGCCTCCAGACCTGCTCACGGCCGGCCATCAGCGTCGAGCTGCGCCCCTGGGGGCTGCAGAGCTGAGCCCAGCCTGGCCAGCCCCGTGCCTCCCGCACCGCTGAGGGGGGATTCTCTGTGAACTAGGCGATGTCTGTCACTTCCGATGTGTCTTATCTGTGCCACGTGGCCAGTGAGCACCTCAGTGAGAGGCAAGCTTGGAGCTGAGCCCAGGATGGGGGAAAGGAGGTGGCATGGGACCTGTCCAGCCCTGGGGGCCTGTGCAAGGGGAGGGGCCTGAACAGAAGCCCCCCCAATCTCTCCCTTTCCTCAAACTCTCCTGTGGTTAATCACTCCTCCCCAGTTGCACACTGCCGGGTTCGGGAGGGGGGCGGCGTCACGCTGAGCCGTCCTGGGGAGGGGTGCCTTTGGCGTGGGTGTACCTGTAAGCAGGCTGCGTCTCGGGCACCTGGGGACATGTTAGGTGGGCAGTGACCTCGAGGAGAAACGTCTAGAGGGGTGCACCCCAGAATTTACTGAGCTTTCTCTCTAAACAGTAGGATCATAGAAGCCTTTTATTTTCTTATTTCTGTCCAGTGAAGCATTTCTCATTTTTTGTAAAGATTTTAACTTTTCTATTGAGAGATAACAAGGAGTTTAATGACTGTGGTAAAGCCTTCCAGGAAAATGGGGAGTGACACACGACACACCTGGGGAGGTGTTTGTATCGTTTGCCGAGTGATTTTCTCCAGGTGATTTATCCCAAAGAAATGATTTAACAGAACCAAAATTGCATGCGTGTGTGTGTGTGTATCTGTATGAATGCATCTCAATCTCGGTAGGTGGGTGTGCATGTCTGTGCAAATGTGTGTGTGTGTGTGTGTGTGTGTGTGCAGGCATGTGTGTGCATGTGCATGTATGCACGTGTGAGTGTGTGTGGGCATTGTGTGCGTGCACGTGTGTTTTTGTGTATGTCGGTCGTGTGTGTGGTATGTGTGTACGTGTGTATGTGTGCAGATGTGCGTGTTTGTGCAGGTGTGTGTGCACACGTGTCTGCCTTTACGTGTGTGTGTGTGTGTGCGCGCGCGCACATGTCTGCAGATGTGCGTGTCTGTGCAGGTGTGTGTGCACACGTGTGTGCCTTTACGTGTGTGTGTGTGTGCGCGCGTGTTTGCAGATGTGCATGTCTGTGCAGGTGTGAGTATGTGCACACGTGTGTGCCTTTATGTGTGCGTGTGTGGTTACTGCTTGCCCTTCTGGAGTCAGCTTGGACTTGCCCTCAGTGCCAGGATAGAAGCCCTTCCAGGCTGAGTCTCGGGCACCTGGGGACACGTTAGGTGGGCAGCGACCTCGAGGAGAAACGTCTAGAGGGGCGCACCCCAGAATTGGAGTGGGCCCCAGCAGGTGCAGGTGTGAGTGTGTGCACACACGTGTGCCTTTGCGTGTGCGTGCATGTGTACAGATGTGTGTGTCTGTGGGGATCACGGCGCAGGTCTCACAGGGACGGGGAGGCTGCCACTGTGGACCTGAATAAACATGCAGGGCGGCCAGCTTGCACCTGGGCGAGGGCTGGAAGGGAGCACGTGGAAACGAGCGCCGAGGGAAGCGAGGCTTCTTCCTCACTGGCCGCGAGGAGCCGTCCTGGAGGTCGCAGTGGAGGGCGCCAGGCAGCCTCTGCCCCACCCCCGTCTCCACAGCCAGCGACCGAGTGGCTTCAGGTAAGTCTGCCCCTGTGCCCCTGTGCCCTGCTTTCCTCACCCACTAAGCGGGGCCGACGACACAGGCGGCAGCACCCCCGCCCGCCTCCCGGGGGCACCTGAGGACGGGGGGCGCCCTCGGAATGCACAGGTTGGGGCAGGAGTGCTGCCTTCTTCCCAGACTGAGCTGCAGCGACTTGGGGCGCCCCGTGAATTCTCCAGCTGCCCTTCCGGCCAGGGGCTGGGGCATCAGGGCCAGAGGAGGGCCAGAGATGGGTTCCTCGGCACCCCCAGGGCTCGGGGAGACCCAGGGGTGCTGGATGGCACCGGGGGTGCGGGTTGGGGCCCCAGTAAGATCTCCCTAACTGAACCGGCTCCCCCGTCCCGTGCCAGGCTTGGCCACCCCTTGGGGGCATCCGGGCGCCCGTCCCATAAGGAGGGCCGTGCAGGGATCCTGACGGCACGTCCAGTACCTGAGCACTCGGTCCGAGGCCTGGCTGGACTTGGACACGTCACAGCCCTGGTGCTTCTCCTGGGCCTTGGCCAGCTTCTCTGCTGCAGCAATAGGGCATCCGGAAAGGCTGCAAAGACAGGGGTCTAAGCGTCCTCCGCAGCGCCCCTCATCGGCCCCATCAGCTCCTCCCTCCCTCCCTCTCGCAGCATCTGGCTCCCGAGCCTCGGGATGGAGTGAACCAGGAAGGGGCTTCGCATGTTTGCCCCCCCCCCCAGCTCCAGCAGTCATGCTAATGGGTGCGTCACGTCAGCGAATGCACAGCCCCCTTCAAGGATGACAGAACAGAGGCAGAATCCTTCAAAGGGCACAGAATCTCAGACACGGCATCCGTTCTGGGATGCTCACTGGGGAACTGATCACTGGGTAGGATGGGTTTCTGAAAACCCTGAGTGCAGGGCTCTCTGGCACTTGCTGACCTCAGCACGGTGGACACAGGCTGACCAGCCCAGCTGCCTCCTCCCCAGAAAGAGACCCAGAAGGGGGAGGAAGGGAGAATGATCTCGAGGCTCCTGTAAAATGTTTTCTGAACCTAAGTATTTACAGGAAGAGACAGCAGGATGCTCTCCTGTGTTTGAGCTGATTTTTCGTGAAACCCTGGTGTCTGCTGTGTGCATCTCTGCTCACAGAGCAGAGGCTTCACCCACGTACACACAGAGTCTGGGATCGGTGTGATTCTGGTGAGGATGCTGAGGAGCTGATGCCGTAAGCCCTCTAATCAGGCATCAGGGGGCTAATCCAGCCATCACGTCATGGTCCTCCAGAGGACGCCCAGGAACATCGCCGAGGGGTACACGTTTATGACCTCACTCATTATAAACTCAGCACAAGTAACCAAGTTCATCAGACAAGCAACAAGGACAATGGAACTTATAACAGCTTCCTCTATTGAGACACAACTTCATGCAACTTCGTGAAGCTGAAACGATAGGACAAAAGCAATTGGACAGGATCACTCTCAGGCTATCGGGTGAGAAGGGCCTGCTGGGAACTGTATGAGGAGTCGCTTAGCAGAAGTCGGGACAAGGCATGAGAGAGAGCGGGTTTGTCCCGGGCAGAGTGTGGCTCGCAGCTGCAGCCCAGGAGGGCCTGTCTCCTCGGGCCCCTTTCCTGGCCTGTCCCCTCACCAGCTTCTTTGCACACGTGCTGGTGCCTGCTGACACCCACATGGATGACCGGGGCGCCAGTCGGGGTCACGGGGCTGCCGAGTGAGATCACACCGTGCTCCATCTGTGGCCTCCAGCTGCCATCCCATCTGATGGGGACAGGAGGGGACCTCCTGACCTCCAGAAGCTAAGGGAGCGGCTCCTGCCTCCCTTGGAGTTGCTGCCGATGGCTACGGCTCCATCCGGGGTCTGACCTCAAGGAGGACACCTGCCAGGGACTGTCACTCCATCACGAGCTGGGGAGACACCTGCAGACTCGGGTGTCTAAGCCCTGAGCTTTGCCAGGTGCCCCAGGGCCGGCTCAGCTTCCCCTCCTGAGGGGAGTGCCCAGGGCCCCGTCCCGCGGGGCTGCACCCCCTCCCGAGGGCATGGGGAGGGGCTGCCGCGATGGGCTCCCTGCAGCAAGGATGCAGGAGCTCTGCTTACCTTCTGTGTGAGTTCCTGTTGCTGTTTACATGCCCTCGCCCTGTGCAGCCTGGAGTGGGACACTTGAGAACATTCTCATGCATGGCAAGAACTTGACAAGGAGAGGCAGAGAAAACAGTCCAGCGTTAAAACACAGAAATGGTCCCAGGACAAGAATATGCAGTCATTTTAACAAAGGCTGGGTTAGTTTACAACAGACAGTCCTACACACGTCTGAGATGGACATGGGCAGGGAGACACAGGTAGGAAGAAGGGGAGGTGGTCTCCACCTGACTGACCGGCATGCAAAGCAGGACGCGCTGGGCGGGAGTGGGGGCTCGGGCCGTGGGAGCACAGGGCTGCTCCCACCGGGGCAGGAAACCCGGGTCCCCGTGTGGCCCTCAGGCGCAGGCTCGGGGCGGGGGCCAGCTGTGTCGCAGCACGCACATCGGCAGCGTGTAAACACGCCTCTGCCTTGGAAACACACGCAAGGGGGTCGTGGGTGAACAGGCACTCCCAAACCCGAATGTACACAGAGAGTTAGATGATGACTTCTCGTCTAGGAACTGGGTATGCTGTTCTTGACTACACAAGGATGGAAGAGCTGTGCGGGCCCAGGGGAGACCAGGAGGGAGGTGCAGGGCCTGGCCCACAGGGCGGAGAGGGCCACGCTGTCTGGAGAGCCAGCCCGAGCTTCCCGAGGAGGTCACGGCCCTGGACTGCTGCTCGAGCGCTCCTTTCTGGTCCTCACTGACCGATCGCTGCCCTGGACGGTGGGGTCTGCAGGGGGTGAGCAGCGCCGTGGCCGCCTCCTCCCCGGCCCCCCGCCCGGTGGCCCCTGAGCTCCGTGAGGCCGGTGCAGCGGGCGTGCTGACCCTCTGTGGCGAGGGTGCCCTGGCACCCGGTGAACACGGCCCGCACGAGCCCCGGTGTCGCTGGTGCCTACGGCCCCTCGCATCTCGGGGACCCTCCCTCACTTCCCCGAAGCCCCTCCGTGTCCCCCGACAGGGCCCTGTGCCCCTCAGCCCTGTCTGTTCCAGTGGTCCAGGCTCGATCCGTGCGGGGCGGCAGGGGGCTCACTCTGCCAGGACGCGGCCTGAGCAGGCGTCGGGGTCTCCCCTCTGGGGTGTCACCCTGCCCCCGCCACCCTGTCTGACCCGCCCGCCTCGGCTCGCTTCTTGGCCCCTCACTGGCACCTGATCACCTTCCCATCACTGCTCTCGACCTTCCCCGTGACACGGCTTCCTCTCCTCCTGAGACTGACCCTCCGAGGGCCGAGTCTCCCTGGAGACGGCACACGCGCCGCCCCTGCCTGCACCGTGGGCCACTCTCTCCTGCCAACGCCCGCTCCGCCCTCCACACCCAGCCTGCCCTGGGACGGGGTCTGTGCTGCCCTGGGTCTGCAGGGGTCTCAGCTTCCTCCAGGGCCCAGTCTCCCTCTCGGGGGTCAGCTCCAGCCTCTCTCGGCAAACTCGCTGCCCTCTGCATCACATTCTGCCTGCCTTTTTCTCAGGCAGCCCCCTGCACGTGTGGGCCTCTTGGAAAAACCGCCTTCTGCCCCGTCCTCTGGCCCTGGGCGTCTCCGCTCCTGCGTCCCCTCCTCTGCCCACCTTCCTACACGCCTGTGTCCAGACCTCCCAGTCTGGGCTCCTGTTCCGCCTCCTCTCTGAGCAGCTTCAACCTAATTTTACTGACGCTGCCCAGAGGACTGGGCCCCTGTGTGTCTGACCTCACCCAGGAGTCCCGGCTGGCCGTCCGGCCTGTGGGGACCGTCACACACAGCGTCCGGCTTCAGCTGGAGAAGTCCAGGCCACCAGACTCCCTGCTGGATCCCCCACCTTGGTGACTGGGGAGACTCGCCGTCGACCCTGGGAGGCTCCTGGGCGTCTTCTCAACCTGCCTCCCTTTCTCCTTCTCACGTCCTGTCCTGCCAGCCTGTCTGGAATGTTCCTTGGACCCGACCCTCTGGCACCACCTCCTTCCTGCCTGGCCTCCCACGTGGGCCATCATAGCAGCTCTTAGAGAACACCCAGGGCTCCCTCCCAGACAGGGCGGCCTGAGCAGCACCCGTGTGGAGCTGGCGGCGGCCCTGGCCCCGATGCCCGTGGCAGGGGCTGGGACCTGCTGGTGAGGTGGGCACAGTGCCTCGTGCACGTGGCCGCTGGGGGCTCCTGCCTCATGTCGTTCTCCGTGACTCCTCTGCGTCTCTAACATGGTGTGCTGAAAGCTGGGGTACAGGCTACTTTATGGAATTCAGCTGGACAGGAAAGTGGTTAGGGTGTGCTGGCCCAGAAACAGCTAACAGATCAAAAGTAGGGAAAAGACATGCTTCTATGGAGCTTTGACTCTTGGTCATTTCTACAGCAAAGACTACCGTATGAGCCCATCTTTGGAAACAACCTCCTGGGGGTGCCCGAGAAGGTGACGGTGACCCTGGTTCAGAGCTGAGTCCACGGCACGTGAACAAGGCACACCCAGCCTGATGCGGGGTCAGGGTGCAGAGGAGACTCCCTAGACTGACGTGGTGCAGAGGAGACTCCCCTAGACTGACGTGGCGTCGGGGCACAGAGGAGACTCCCTAGACTGATGTGGCATCAGGGCGCAGATGAGACTCCCCTAGACTGACGCGGTGTAGGGTGTAGGGGAGACTCCCTAGACTGACACGGGGTCAGGGTGCAGGGAGACTCCCCTAGACTGACACGGGGTCAGGGTGCAGGGGAGACTCCCTAGACTGCTCTTGGGGAAATGGGGAGTCAGGGGGATCGCTCAGCTGCGAGAAGGAACAGATGCTCTACTTTGACATCTCAAAGAAACAGCGCAGAGAAGCTCCCTGTTCTTCACGCGTTAGTGCTGGGTCCTCCCGCCTTGTTTGTAGATGAGGACGAGCGGCACAGAGCACAGGTCTCCTGCCCCATGACACAGCCGGTCAGGACTGAACCCAAATGCTGAGCCCAGGTCTCCATGGAGACAGCTGCTCGGGGCTGGGACAGAGGCAGGTTTGGGTCTGAGCTCTGTTCTCTGCCGGAAGAGCTCAGAAAGCGGCGTGCGTCCTCGGGGCGCCAGGTGCCGGCCGATTCCCAGGGCAGGAGGAGGCGCCTGGCCTTCCTGGTCCTCATCTGAAAACAGGGCCAATGCCCCGGCGGGTGTCCTGGGGATTGGATGAGTGCGAGCAGGTGCCCGACCCAGGGGTGCTGGGTGGAAGCGGCCGGGGGTGAGCGAGCTGCCTCTGCTCATGTAACACACGGGCACGGCCTCTCTGCAATTCGCTGCGGCCACAGCCCTGCACCTTCGCTCGCAGGGTGGTTCCGAGACACGGCCTTCCCACCGCCAGGGGTCACCTACAAGCCTGCAGCCACAGCAGCCTCTACAAATACGTCATCTGAAAACACGCAGCTCAGCCTGTTCTCTAAGCTGCACAGCTTTCTTTGCTCCTCCAAAGCTGGCCGCTGTGATGGAAAAGTCCCCAGAAGGGCCCCTCAACCACCAGCTGGCCACTGCCGCATCTCCAGCCGGGCGACGAGTGGTCCCCACTAGAAACCGTGTCTTACAGGATGAGGGACCCCCACCACCTTAGACCCCAAATCAGGGGCCGACACAGTCATTCCTGAAAGCGTGCCTTTTCCCTGAGCCATCAGTTCTAACTGTACCTTCATACTGGCACACTTTATGTGTCGAGAAAAGATAAGCAAAAAGGTACATCATTTCCGTTCTAAAAGAAAGTTAGTTGTTTTCATAGATGGAGTGCATGTTCTCAGAACCTAACTAATTTAAACAGATTTGTAAGATCGAATCCAATTCGAGTTAAACCTCCTTAGCTTTTATCGTGTAGAAATGTTGGGACAGTATGAAATAGATACTATGTAGAATGCAGTTACACATAAATACTGGTTAGCATGGATGGAGTTCAGCTAACTGGGCCAAAGCCACCTCGGAGTCCCTTTTCTTTGGGGGTCAGAGCTGTGGGCCGCGGGGTGGATGTCTGAGGCTATCTCGACTCAGTGCTGCAGTCTGCGGGGAGGAAAGGGGGGAAGTGCCTGGCGAGGGTCGCCGCGAGCCGAGATGAAGGCAGGACCAGGCCGTCTGCTTGGGGGCCGTGGGGCAGGTGACACTGAGGTGGAGCTGGGGTCCGAGGTGGGTGTGCAGGGACTGCTCCGAGGGGACGCTGTGCTGGGGGAGCCGGGGTCCTGGCCGAGCTGCCCCTCGGACAAGGAGGACACACCCGTCGGGCGGCACTGACCGGAGATGGAATGGCAGGCGAGGAGGACGCAGAAACGAGGTGCAGGCGTGTGCGCGCCAGGGCGCTGGGGAGACACCGACTTACTTTCTGGAGGGACCCTATCTTTGTGCGGGCATCCGGACAGACTGCGGTGATGCGGATAAAGCCCGGTTACGTGGCCCGTTCCATCGCACCCGGGGGTGGGGCACTTGCTCTCTTTCTTTTCTGCTCTCGAGGGATCTAAAAGCGATAACAGGTGTCAAGAGAATGAATTTTTTTTTCAACCAACCGAAGACAAATGTGATTATTTAACAATCTGAAGAGACCTTGATACATAAAGACATAAAGCAGGTGTCGGGGACACACTGTGACATCCTGGGTCGTTCTCTGGCTTCAGGTGATTTTTTTAACCTTAAACAGTGTAATCATGAATCATATTTTACTTTCGATGCTAAAGAAAAAAATGCTCTCCCTACCTGAACTCTTGATTAATTGTTTCCCGTGTGTTACATGATAAGTTATTGCTCAAAGAAATCAACATAAATAATGATGAGACAGTGACCTTCTCAGAGAACAAGACATCTCCATAATCCTTCACCAACTGCTTCATGACATCCAACCAGGAAACATAACGTCTTTTAAGCACTCTGCAGCAGAGTTTCTTACTGAATTCTCTGATCGTATATGCCATTAACCGCACGATTTTACTGGTACTGAAATGTCTTCTCTTGAAACACTGCTCTTAGGACACAAATTCAGTGCTTTTCTCAGGACAGACTGAACTCTCAGAAGGCACTGCCAGCAAATGACCGAAATGGTAGGACTCCCACCTGAGAGAGGTGATGGGCAATCAAAGATGTTTCAGAAGCTGCTGGAGCAGTAATTTGTTTTGGTCTCTTCGTCTGTGCTTGGAGCCAGAGGAAGGCTTGGACAGCTGTGCAAGCGTGCACCAGACTAAGAGGTGGCACTTCCGGGCAGCCTGGGGGCGCTGTGGTGCCCGCGGGGCGGGTGCCAGACGCCAGGGTGTGGTAACACCGCCAACAAAATCAACCCTAGACCAGAGCTGGCCACAGCTCATCGAGGTGCAGAAAATAACCCCAGAACCTGCTTCTGTGAGGAAGCCCAGGCCAGAGTCATGCCAGTGTGTGAAACGCTACTTGTGAACCAGTTTTCAAAACGAGATGCACAGATGAACCACAGACGGTGACCGCTAGAAGTCTGTTTTAGTCTAGTAAAGCATCTAGAAAACAGATGTTTTACTTCTGGAGAAGGATTCATTTTATATCAAGAAAGAAGATTGGTCTAAAAATTTTGGAACTTTTATAAAATTTTTTTCTTAATCATTTATGTAAACTTGAAATAGACATAGGACTCACAGGAATATATATATATATACACACACTTTTGTGTTTGCATAAAAACCCTTCCTTTTATTGTTTAGCTAATATTTTATTCTCTAAGATGTATCTTTCAGGTCCTGGGATCTCTTAAACCAGAGAGAGGTATGTCCTAGATACAACTCTGGGAGTTGGTGATGGACAGGAGGCCTGGCGTGCTGCAGTTCATGGGGTTGCAGAGAGTCGGACACGACTGAGCGACTGAACTGAACTGAATTTCGTAATAATAGAGGTATAACTGAATGGATGCAAATATAAAATAGTAAGTGCAAGTAACCGTTTCAAAGGAAAATATTATTTAAGATCATAAATTAGAGATATCATTTAAAATGATAAACTAGATATAAATGACTTCAAAGGATAAAAACATAAGTTATAACTATTAGGAATCATAAGTGACTCTCTGCCATGAGTTTGTAGAGTTTCCTAACAAACTATCCCATGTCGCGACCTTGCAAGTGTTCTGAAGCTCAGCGCAGATGCGTATGGACAGCATGGGGCTCCGGCCATGGCAGGTCTGCAGATGCCAGGGCGTGCTCTCCTCTCGATGCCTGTGTCCTGGGAGAGGGTGGTCACCTCTGCCTTCGCCAACACCCCCACCTCCTTGCTTTCTCCCTTCTCACACCCCCAGTTCATCTTGAAAGCAAATCTTTGCGCAAATGCAAAACAACCAAGCAAGCAAAATAGGCCAGCAATCTACCCGAAACCTTGCAACGACCTCTAGAAACACCTGCGTGCTAGAGCCAGCCCTTCCCCTCCTCCCTTTGGGGCAGACACTTGAGGAGAAGGTGGAAAAAGTTTTGTGACGAACTTTTGTTTTAGCTCAAGCTTTTGGAAGGTTACTTGTCTATAATTTAAATAATTTTGAAAAGATAGTGTATGAATGAGAATTGGTATGAGTGTTCTCTCCATGTTTAATAAAGAAGCAGAGAAGCTGACCATAGATTGTTGATACACATTTGGCCATGCCTGCCGGGCACCTCTGTCCCTGGGATATCCCAGGCAAGATCACTGGAGTGGGCAGACAGTCCCTTCTCAGGGGATCTTCCTGACCCAGGGATGGAACCAGGTCTCTGCACTGCAAGCAGGTTCTTTACTGTCTGAGCCACCAGGGAAGCCCAGGAGGGCAGATAGCTTTTTAAAAATAGGAGACCATTTCTCTCTATCCCCATGACGGTGCCCTTCCTTGGCTTTATTTGGTTCTGCATTTAACTACAACATCTTCGAAAGAAACTTGGGAGCGACATGGAACACACTGAGAGGAAATGGAGGTGTTCCTTGACCAGGATGTGGAAAACCTGGCGAGAGGCTGAAGTCGTCAGGAAAGCCCAATCCCCAACCTTCCCCCTTTCAGGGAAAAAGCGCATTTCCATTTGGGGATCTCACTGTTTCTTTCTGTTGTCCCTGTTTATTGAGGGGAAACAAGTGATCTGAACTCCACTTCTTCCCCCAAACAACACAAAACAACAAGAACAAAACAAAGGGAGTGAAAATCTTCAGCAAGTTGCTGGGGTGGAAGACACTGCAGAAACCAAGGCGGGCACAGTAAGCCTGGTGTGCACGAGCCTGCGAGGTGGCCTTCGCACCGGACTCAGGCCTGAAGCGCTCGGCAGACAGCCGTCGTGTCCGTCCCTGGCCCAGTCCACAGGGAAGGACACCATTTCTTCCTACGTGTGCTGTGTCTGCATGTGTGTTAGACTTAACAGTCGTGTTCGATTCTATGGCCCCGTGGCCTGTAGGCCACCGGGTTTCTCTGTCTGTGGGGTTCTCCAGGCAAGAACACGAGTGCGCTCCCAACCCAGGAATCAAACCCGCGTCCCTCACGTCTCCTGTATTAGCATGCGGGCTCTTCAGCACTAGCGCCACCCGGGATGCTCAAATACTTAGCTACGGATTTCTAAGAGACTGTGTGCATTATAGACACACCCGCTGCATCTCTGCGTCTTGCAGCCCCCAAAGCAAGCCTGGCGACCCCCTGAGCTCCATGTCATGGTCTCTAGGAGAGGACCCTTCTTCACACGCTGCGCTTCACGGGGTCTGGCCTACACCTGCCTTACTGAAACGGCCGTCAGCGCCCAAGCACCCGGCCACGCGCAGGACGCAGCAGGCCTCTGGCTGAGGTCCGTCTCCAGTGGAGTTTGGTTAAAGAAAAGCCCAGTGCGCCCCTAGGGGTGATGCCCATCGAGAGAATGCAGGTCTCTGTCTGCGCAAAAGAAGCAGGTTCTAACTGTGTGACGCTGCCCTCGCAACTGATTTCCAAAGCAAAATCTGAACCTCATTATAAGGAAACAATATCCATAAGGAATAGGGAAACCACACAAGACAGGACTTTTGGGCACAACTAGGGAAGGACTTAGGGAATCGCCCGTTTCTTTCTCGAAGCTGCTGCTTCTCACTTGGTTCCGAGAGAGTCTTGAAACTGAAATATTCATGAGGAACTACACGAGGTCAAATTATAACCCACTTCATACTGAAAGCGGACTTGGCTGTTACTGGAAAGCAGACGTCGGCTGTTCAGGCTGGAAGTACACACCTACACATATTAGGTGTAGAAACCATGTAGGTATATGGCTGAACGTATAGACCCATGCAGATACGCACCCACATATTTCACAACTGGAAACCTGGCTGGAGCTAGGGCAGAGGATGGTTCTGAGTGACTCCTGATAAAGCAGGCACCATGACTGTTTCCACGGTGGCTGGGAACAGTGAGGGGTGGGTGCGCTGAAAGGGCGACCGCTGGTCTCCGCTGGGGACACGCGGCTCCCGCCACTGACCAGCTCCTTTGAGATAATGAATGTGGAGTCACTGGCCCCTCACGCTAGCGGCCGCTCTAGCAGGGATGTTTCCCACGGGGGAGGCTTCATCAGTAACTGTCACTGGATGATGACCTCACAAGTCAAGGGCTTCCCCGGTGGCTCAGATGGTAAAGCGTCTGCTTACAAGGCGGGAGGCCCGGGTTCAAACGCCGGGTCGGGAAGATCCCCTGGAGAAGGCGGTGGCACCCACTCCAGTGCTCTTGCCTGGAGAATCCCATGGACGGGGGGAGCCTGGTGGGCTGCAGTCCATGGGGTTGCAAAGAGCTGGACACGACTGAGCGACTTCACTTTCACAAATCACGATGCCACCGACTCAATGGAATTTGAAATGCATGCCTCACCCCCCTTGGCTAACTGTCATGTAAACCCGTGCCACTCCGCCAGACTGTGGCTCGCCTGCGAGACCACACTCATCCCGACATTCTCTATCACGTGATGGGCGTGTGCTCTCACCCTGCATCTCCAAGACATATGCCCCTTCCCCTGAAATATCACGTGATTAAGCTGCTTTCTGCATTTTTCAGACAGATGTTTTATTTGCTCTTCGGAGACTTAACCATGAGGCCTGATTCTGGAATCGCCTGCAAGAAGCATGCACTGGTGAGGCAGCCCAGGGAGACGCCCCCTCCAGCGGCAGCCTAGCCTCACAGCTTTCGCCCCAGCTCCCGCCTCCACGAGGCCACTTACGCTAGGTAGAAATATTACCTTTACCATAGTATGGCTTTTTGACGTGGCTGTCGGCGGACTTCCCGGCTTCCTCTCGTCCCCGCGAGCGGCCGCGGGGACTGGTCCTCGAAGGACCGCAGACCGTCCCTGCGGCCCGCCTCCAGCGCCATCTTCTCCCGCATGGCCTTGGCGCGCTCGGTCTCCAGGGCGATGGCTTTCTCCAGGAGCGTCAGGTTGCCCTTGGTCATGTCGAACACCTCCTCCGACCGGTCGGAGGCCACGGAGGCGGCGTCGTCGTCGCGCTCGCGGTAGCCGCCGTCCTCCTTGGCACAGCTGGAGAACGTTCTGGGCCGCGGGCTCAGCTGCTCCTCCAGCCGCATCAGGTTCATCATGTCCGAGTAGCTGCGGTCCGGCGTCCGGCCCGGGAAGTCGTCCTCGGGGCGGCCGTGCGCGCGGGCCGGCGCCGGGCGCGGGCGGCCGCTCCTGCGGGCTGCCCTCGCTCAGCTTGCGCGCCAGGTCGAAGCACTGGTTGGCGGAGGCACTCCAGGCTGCTCAGGCACACCTCCTCGTCGCTCTCCTCCCACCAGCTTGTCCGCCAGCCCGTTGTTGGCCGGCTTGCCCAGCGCCCGCGTAGCCCAAGGTCCGGCCGTCGGGCGGCGCCAGCGCGTCGTAGGCGCGCTCGCCCGGCGGGTCGCCCAGCACGGCGCCGTGGCCCTGGGCCAGCAGCTTCAGGGAGTCCACCGTCTCCCGGACCACGTCGCTGTCCAGGTCCAGGCTGAGCTCGCCCTTGCGGCCGGGCGCCTCCGCCTTGTCGCTGTCGTCCTCCAGGCTGTGCGACGTGCTGCTGTTCATCTCGGACTCGGTGCGCGCGGTACGCCGCGCGTCCTCCGCGATCTTGCCGAGGTTCAGCAGCGACTTGGCCACCAGCTCGTCGTAGTTGTCGTACTCGTCGTTGTTGTCGTCCTTCTCCGCGTCCTGCAGCGCGCGCGCCGTGGCAGCCCAGCTGGCGGTCCTCTGCAGAGAGAGCAGACACAAGGACACACGAGAAAACAAGAGGGAAAAGCGGCTCGACCGTGCGGCTGCAGCAGCGCGGAAGGCAAGCTCGGCGCGGCCGGCGGGGACCTGGCGTCCCCCTGCAGCCCCCAGAGGGGCGGAGCTCGGCAGAGGGGCGTGTGCTCGGCACACGGGGCGCTGGGTGAGACACCTGCTACCGAGCAGGGGCTCCCGGCACTGACAGGCAAGCCGCTGCATGGGGTGAACAGTCTTCTTGTTGCTGCTTAGTTGCTAAGTCCTGTCTGACTCTGCAACCCCACGGACTGCAGCCCGCCAGGCTCCTCTGTCCATGGGATTCTCCAGGCAAGAATACTGGAGTGGGTTGCCATTTCCTCCCCGGGCATCTTCCCGACCCAGGGATCGAGTTCCCATCTCCTGCACTGGGCGGTGGGTTCTTTACCACTGAGCCACCTGGGAAGCCTAAATATAATTTTAAAATGTTACTTTTTCATTACTTCTACATTTTAAGCATTGCTTTTAAAATTGGATTTCTTTATTTACTGCCTGACCACGTGCATAATAATTATATCCATTGTATGACCAGGCTTTCTAAGAGTTCGTGAACTTGTCGTCACCTTGTAAGCAGATGTTCACAGCAGTTGCTTTTAACTTGCTTTCACCAAAATGCTTGGGCAGCACAGAAGAAAGCCCAAGGTTCTGGTGGGTCCTGCCGGGGTGCCGACATCCTGACATTGGGGGTCCTGCCGGGGTGCTGACATCCCAACACTGGGGGTCCTGCCGGGATGCAGACATGCTAACACTGGGGGGTCCTGCCGGGGGTGCCGACATGCCAACACTGGGGGTCCTGCCGGGTGCCGACATGCCAACACTGGGGGTCCTGCCGGGGTGCCGACATGCCAACACTGGGGGTCCTGCCGGGGTGCCGACATGCCAACACTGGGGGTCCTGCCGGGGGTGCCGACATGCCAACACTGGGGGTCCTGCCGGGGTGCCGACATGCCAACACTGGGGGTCCGCCGGGTGCCGACATGCCGACATTGGGGGCCTGCCGGGGGCCGACATCCCGACACTGGGGGCCTGCCGGGGGGCTGCCCGACATTGGGGGTCCTGCTGGGGTGCCGCCATGCCAACATTGGGGGGTCCTGCCAGGGTGCCAACATCCCGACATTGGGGATCCTGTGCCAATATCGACCGTGGGCAGTCAGTACCAAGAGCACCCTCCCCTACTGTACTTGAGTAGCTCTGAATTTTCTACTTTGGAGCCAGTTTATCAAGATATACTGTGAAGCAACAAGCCCCAGCTAAACTTAGAAGGTACTTTGGTTCACTGTGTCTCAGCGGGCTGGGGAGGGTGGACAGGGAGAAGTACACAGCGGCCAGATGCCCATTAAATGCAGGAGTGCGGTGAGTTGGCACCAATGACACACCGCCCAGTGCCTGCTGCAGTTGCCCTGCACCGCGGCAAGCCCAGGGAGAGCTGGCAGAGACACCGTGCCCGCGCACCGTGTGGGCTGGCGCATAGAACGTGAGGGTAAATGTCCTGTCCACACTCAAAAGAATTCGGGAATACTCATTTTAAAAGGACCATGTTAAAAAATCACACTCACCCCTGTATTCAATGGCATCACCATTTGACGGACCCGTGTGTGAGCAAGCTCTGGGAGTTGGTGATGGACAGGGAGGCCTGGTGTGCTGCAGTCCATGGGGTCGCAAAGGGTCGGACACCACTGAGCAACTGACCTGAACTGAACCCCTGTATTTCATCTGAAACATATTCTAACGCTAAAGGGATATTTACAGAGGATGCATCGTTTCCCCTCATGCTATGTGATCACTACCACATACATTGCAAATTACAGATAATACTAAATGGATTTGCAAATGGATTCCCCCCATTTTAGGTTGGGTTTGGTTAACTGCCTGCCATTTTCAAATATACTCCTTGTATCTATGATTAAACAAACCAGAGTAAGAAGAATTTTTAAAGTGTGTTAGTGAGGAAATGAGGTGTATTGATTGGTAGAATATACTGGGTGATTCAGAGCTGAGTCAGGGGCCCAAGTGTTTTCTTTACGGATTCTGTGCTGTCTCCTTAGAAAAGGCTTTTGTTGGTGAACGGGGTTGGACATCAACACATGAGTAACAGGAAACAGCATCCTTGCTGGCCCACACGTGGAGCGACACATTCCTGAAATTCAACATCTCTCTAAACATCAGCAAATCATATTTCTCATATATTAGAGAGTATCATTAATTGTATGAAATAAATGTTGTTGCTGCTTTGGATAATTTCTAGGAGTCGATAGCCTGAGAATGAGCATACATGTTTTCCCCAAAGAACAGCAAAAGGAAAACACCACCAGTGGACACATCAGAAACACCGAGGGGGCATTCACCTAACGGTACATCACTCACAGCCAGGGTGAGGCTGTCAAAACCGGAGGCCACCCCCTGGTCCTTGAGGCTGCTGGACCCCAGCTGTGAGCAAGGGATGGCAGGAGAGACGGCTCCAGCTGCGGAAGATCCTTGTGGTTAACGGACTTTCTCAAGACTTTCTCAAGTTATCAGTATTTAACTCTTTGAAAATGCATGTGAGACAAAGTCAAGACCTAATGATGTGGATGGATGGAGGAGGTCGTCAGGAACCTGCCAACAAGCAGGCTCGAAGCTTCTGCCTCCAGAATTCAAAATCATCCACCGTGAGCTTTTGGAGTTCCATCTCCGATTTTGTGCTTTCGGGCAGTTTACCCTTCCAGTGTGTTTTTGCTGAGGCTCATGATAAAAGGACCGCACGTGGAAGTGGGCAGTGAGAAATGGTCCAGAAGCCTCTGGGCCAGCTAGGCATTAACAACGTGGTCCTGATGGGCCACAAACTGAATTTTAAATCCAAAGAGATTCAGGAGTCAGTGGGGGTAGTTCTTCATGTGATGAATGATCCAGGAAACAGGCAGAGTGTTTGCGCTGAGAAAAGATGTTTTACCAGAAAATTATTTTAACGTTCAGGTCCACATTCTAAACAAAACAGCGCGGCCACTCAGAGGTTTAAGGAGAAGGCCCCACATCTCTGTGGCCTTTCTACCCGGCTGGAGTCTCTTCTGGAGCAGAGCTGCTGCTGCAACTCATGGGGAGGACACGTGCAGGGGGCAGCCTTGGGCTCGCCTTTGGGAGGGGCTCCCAGCGTGTCCACGCCTCTGGAGACTGGAGGAGGGCAAATCCAGCCACTCCCAGGGAGGGCCCTGCGCCCGGGAAGGGCAGGTGGCTCAGAAGCTCAGCCCACAGGGTCTCCACAGCGTTTCCTCAAGTACACCGGGATTTTTGTTGGGATTCTATGCATCTTTTGGATCCCAATGTGAGCTTTGTGAAATGTTGTAGGTCTGAACTTTATCTTTTGAGTCAGATTGTTATAAACAATTTATGCTCAAAGCTACAACTAGAAAACAGCAACAAAAAATTCTCTATAAAATGGAGCCATGTAGGGAACTTTTTCTTCTCCATCCTCATAACCAGAATTTGATGTGGTTAGAACTTTGTGGATTATAATCTTATAAAACCAAGTGCAGACTTCAATGAGCATTTTGTCTCCAAAGGTTAGTCTGAGACCCACCTTTTGATTCTTTCAGTGTCTAGAATGAAAAGGTAGGTTGCTGTTGTTCTTTCCAGGCGTTAAAATCTCTCAAGTAGACAACAGATTAAAACAAAAACGTAGAACAGGAAGAGACGCTTCTTCGCAGCAGAAATTCTCTAGGTCTGCCAGGTCATAGAAGACGTGGTCTAAGAGTCCACCCTCCATGGGTTGCAAATCACAAAAGCCCACAGTCTCCTCCAGCCCTTCATGTAGGAAAGGCCACTCCTGGGCATTACCCTTCCTCTGCTGAGAAAGGTGGAGGCTGGGAAGAGCAGGCCACATGGACCAGAGCCCCACTGGCTTCACTGAGGCCCCCCAGCTCCCCTACTGTACTGAGCACCCAGGGGGAGCCCAGGACTTCAGGGGGCAGGGTGGACACTGAGGTCTCCTTTGCAGAGTGGAAGGGCCCTCTCCTGGGTCCCCTAGCTCAAAGTCTGAGAGCTCGGGGTGGGCTCTAGACAGGCAGAGCAATGAACCGGCCTCTGAGAGCTGGCCCAGGGTCCCCTCGGCCTCTCCCCAGAATCCACTGCTCCTTATTTTCTTCTTAGATGCAGACATACAACTCCTTTCTTCTTCTTCCTCCAAACAACAGGCATTTCTGCACCGTCACCAGCCCTGTGCAACCCCAGAGCATCCAGTGCTGGCTATACGTTTATGAGCACAGGTCAGACCTGCCCCAGGGCACCAGGCCCAGCACTGGACCTACATACCGCAGTGACCCCAAGCGTGGCTCTGGAGAGTTGCCTTTTTTTAAAAGACATTATTATTATTATTATTGATGTGAACTATTTCAAAAGTTTTTATTGACTGCATTATCATATTGTTTCATGTTTTGGTTTTTGGCCGTGAGGCATGTGGGTGGAGTTTTAGCTCCCCGACCAGAGATGGCACCCACATAGCCTGCACTGGCCCTGGGAGTCTTAGCCAGCAGACCACCAGGGAGGCTGATGCCTGGGTCGCGTCAATGGAACACTCGGCATCTCTCTTAAAAGTTGTTTAAGATGGATGGTTGCTATCTGGCACAAGACTTCCCTATTGATTGTGAAAAAATATTTAGAATTCCCCGGGACTGTTTTCTGATTAAGGCTGCATGCCAGCCGGTCGGAGTCTCCCTGCACTGTGTGCACCAGAGGACCCCTGACGCCCAGAGACCAGTTCACAGGCTCCTCAGGGGCACAGCAGTCCCCGCCGGGGCCCCCTTCTGCAGGTGCTCTACTGGGGGCAGCCCCCGACACCTGGGGGCCTTGCTCTCATGGGGCATCATCCCTCGTCTCCTGCCCACTGCAGCGAAGTTGCCAGGATGGAGGCAAAGCTCAGAGGTAGGAGAGCCAGACGAGGCCCCCCCGCCGGGACGACCCCCTGCAGGTCAGGAAGGACAGACAGTTCCCCTAAAGAGCGTCCTTCGCCGTCAGCGCTGCCCCTGGTCCTGGGTCGTCTGTCCCTGCTCTCTCATTGGACAGCAGTTTCTCTGTCCTCACCGGAGCTCATCACGGCGGAGATGATCCGGGTGAATTATGTGCAATCACCCGAAATACACTTGCAGCCCTCCCTTCGGAGCTCCGTGTTGCTGCTTCCGCTGCGGTCTCCTCTCCGCACCTGTCTGCTCACCAGCGGCTCGACTTGCTTCTCCCGGAAGGAGCGGTTCGCGGGGAGCAGACTCGCTCCTGCTGTGTGTCTGCTGCGGAGGCTCCGTCTCTGCAGTGGACACATGCTTCTCCACGCCCCGCTGTCCCAGGCTCGGCTGGGCGCACCCCCGGCACCGGGTCCCTGGTGGACACGCCGGGCTCCCCCAGAGCCCTGGGTTTCTGCATGCTCATCATGTTGGCTCCTGACCTTGCCGGGAAGCCTTCCCTGGCCCGAGACGAATCCCACGAGACAGACTTGCATGGCCTGTCCCCATCGTGTCCGTCATGGGGGCCAGAGTGACCTCAGGGCGCAGACGGGGATGGAAAGGGGCAGCACTGGATAGGGGCTGGGGTGCGGGTGTGGGGGCACCTCCGTCTGTTGGTTCCTCGGGTCAAGTATTGCTTTTCCAGATGGCTTCCTCCAGCTTCAAAGGTCGGAGAGGACACCTCAGGGCACGTCTGTGCCCCATCCCCCAGCCGAGGTCCCAAGTGTCTCAGATCTGATGGGCCTGGGGGACCCAGACAGAGCACAGCCAGCCGTGTCTTCCCGCCACTGCTGCTTACTAAGCTGCGTTTGGGGCAGACGGGTGACCCCAGGAGAGGGGTGGGCAGCAGGGATGTCGCGGTGTCGGCGCCGGAATAGAAGCAGACGAAGTCGACCTAAAGTTTGCAGTTGGGTGGTGACCTGGGCCACGAGGGACAGGAGACCAGGGCGAAGGTCACGCCAGGCAGAGTCGGGCTGCGAGAGCTGGCCTCCCGGGCAGGGCCTGGAGAATGAGGGGCGTGCACCCCAGGGGCAGGCGGCGGTGACAGCGGAGAGCCAGGTGGCGCAGAGCATGCCGCAAGTCTCCTTAAGTTAAATTCAAATTCAGGGTGTTTATATGTAAATAAGCACGGGTGGCCAGAGGCTGCCAGGCGGCTATGCAGGCACGGAAGCGCAGCGGGAGCTGAGTGCTGGTTCCGGCTCCGGTAACCTATGTGCGCAGTTAACTTAAACTTGTATTTAAGCGACGTGGACTGACAGGGACCGCCCTCCACCAGATCCCTGCGTGGTCTGGGAACAGCTCCGTGAGGTCTGGGGTCTGGCGGCAGGCATTGGTTAGCCAGCCTGGTTTGGAGGTGACGCTCTGGTCCTGACCGCCTTGTGGCCTCGACTCCTTGGGGCAGATGGAAGGGCACCCCGAGGGCAGAAGTCCTGTCTCCAGGGGCAGCCTGTTGCCCAGGGCTGCAGCCGGGGAGGGGAGGCCGCGCCACTTCTGCTGCGTGGTCCTCCCCGGGTCTGCTGCGTGGTCCTCCTCACATCTGCAGCGTGGTCCTCCCCGGGCCTGCAGCATGATCCTCCCTGGGTCTACAGTGTGGTCCTCCCTGGGTCTGCAGCATGGTCCTCCCTGGGTCCGAGCGTGGCCCTCCCTGTCCCCTGCCCATGGCCACGCACCATCTCCTTCCACCCCAGTCAGACCTCATGAGTGGACAGCTGACCAATGGCGTCCAAAGAGCAGGCTAATGTTTCGTCTCTACAGCCGCTCAGAAGAGCTCCGTTGGCTTACTGAGTCTACATTTTGTCCATTTCTTAAGCTGGAGCATGATTTTAAAATGCCTTTCAAGCTAAATGAGATGAACGGAAGCAAAAAGTAACGGCTTTCACAAGGGATCCAAACTGCATAGCGCTCTGCAGTGTAGGTCATGCACATTATGCTTCTTAAAGGTTTTATTCGTTATGGAGCTTAATTAGAAATGTGGGCGAATAAAGTTTTATTTATTCACTGCGTTGAGAGCATTTCTACTTGATGGCATTTTGGGTTTGTGGTTTCTCTATGTTTGGGGACTACAGAAGAGAATAGTCACAGCCCACCCAGACAAGAGGTGTTTTGAAATCAGTAGTTTTCAGACTGAGACAGACGAGAGTCCACTAGCCAATGGCACCTCTTGCTGTGTGTGTCTGCGTGTGTGTCACACATGCATGTGCACACACGCAGCTTGGAGACTCTCCAAATTGGCTGGTCGACTTTGAACACCCTGATCCAGTAGAACAAGATTGCTGCTGATGCTGCAAGCTACGCTGTAAACTACGCAGTGAACATTTTGGTCCTTCTGTTTTACAGACAGGTTTGATGTGGCTGTTCTTATGAGTATGATCGGGAGGAACTTGGGGATGCAGGGACCCCTTTCTCCTCTTCAAGCATATTCCATCTGTATCAGACAGAAAAGAACTTTCAGAAACACTACCATTTTCTTTGGTGACCTAATGTGAAACTCACCAGGCTTCATCATCTGGAAACTTCAGTTCTTGCTTTCAGCTCCAATCTTCAAATCCCCCTTGACTTGTGGCTCCTAATTCTGCCCTTTGTGAAGAGCTATCATGTGTGGGTTTTCAAGTACACACTCCTCTTCCACACTATACTATGTTTTAGGGGCAAAGAATGGTGCTTGTCCAGGCTTTGGTTCCCACGGAGCCCTGTGTGCTTCTGTGCACACAGAAAGCTCACCCCACGTTTTGAGCTGAGCTGTCACCAAGCTCTGAGTCTTTAAGGTGACTCAGCCTTGATGGACGCAGCATGTTTCCTTGGTGGGCCTTGGCCTCATGATCATAGAAAGGCTCGAGTTTGTGCCTGGGAGCCCAGTTTCTTGCAAAAACTACCTGAATCAGTGGCTACACAGCCACTCTGGACCGTTCACCTCTCTCCAGCTTCAATCTGTATGGCACCTGCGTTAGGCTTTGCAAGCAGGCAGCAAGGTGAGCAAAGGGCTGGTATTATCATCCTGACCTCTGGATGCCAGACTGAACTCCAGGGAGAGAGACTCGTGTCCAGGGTGTCAGGACGTGCCTTCACACCTTGCTCTACACCCCGCCAGGCTAGCAGGTAGAATAAAAATTAAATTAGGACAAAGAGGGCAGGAGAAGGAGGGGATGACAGTGGATGAGATGGTTGGATGGCATCACTGACTCAATGGACATGAGTTTGGGTGAACTCTGGGAGCTGGTGATGGACAGGGAGGCCTGGTGTGCTGCGATTCATGGGGTCGCAAAGAGTCGGGCACAACTGAGTGACTGAACTGAACTGAACTGAAGACAAAGACAGAAGCTTGTCATCCCTCCACTAGACTTTAAAAACAGACTGAGTAAAGACATGTTAGATCTGCTCTCTTACATTGACCATTTCTCATTATTCTGTAAAAAACTTTTTCCTGTACTTTACACATGTTGCTGGCAGCTCAAACGTACACGACTTCACTTTGTTAGCAAATTTTCTGGTTTGTATTGAAGCATCTGAAAATTCATGAAATATAAGATATAATTATATGTTCTAATTCTGTAAAATTAGCTTGAAAGGAGAAAGTTAGCTTTTATCACAGACAGATATCTAGAAATGTCTAACTCTGCCCTCACTCATTTCTAAGTGGTAGAGCCATACGCTTCGCTGTATTTGAATACTAAACTTCCTAAAATAACATGTTCATGGATGAAGGGAGAGATTAATTTTTAAGATAAAAAGTTATCATATTCTTTCTCCCAACTGTGAATAGTTGAGACCTTGCCTTCTAAACACATCTTGGTTTCCACGCTGATCTCAGAATGCACTGCTTTTTTCTGCTGACTGCGGGAGAAAGCTTGTGGGCTAATTCTGATGTTCACAGTCTGTCTGCGTTCCAACTCCCTTGCCTCATCAGGGCCATTTCCTGGGAAGGATGCGAGAGGGTACTTGGCTAATCAGTGCGAACTCCACGCCAAGAGGGAGGTTCAGGGGCCTCAGCGGGAGATCCTCGCCTCCTCATCTGGCCTCGTCTTCGGGAAGCTCGGGCCTGTGTGCACGTGTGTGGCCAGTTGCTAAGTCGGGTCTGATTCTCTGTGACCCCGCGGACCGTAGCTCGCCAGGCTCCTCTGTTCCTGGGATGCGCCAGGCAAGGATACTGGAGTGGGTTGCCATTTCCTCCTCCAGGGGATCTTCTTGACCAGGGATTGAACCCAAGACTCGGGCACCTCCCACACTGCAGGCGATTCTTTACCAACGCCACCTGGGAAGCCCCACACTCAGGCCCACTGATTGCAAGTTGTCACAATGTTTTAATTATGTGACACCCATAGGGTGAGTACCTTACCCTGCATGAAAGAAAAACAAATACGCTGGAAACCGGGCAGGTTTAAAGAGTTGTTTCTGTGAGGGTGCGCTTTGTCTTGGGTTCCCTTCAAAGACGGATGAGTGTCTGCCGAGCAGCGGGAGGGCACTGGGGGCCGCTTGTGGGGGCGGGCAGTGCACACAGAGCCCAGAGTCAGAACAGGGTGGGCGCTGACCGCCCCCGGAAGGGGTCCTTGGCGGGAGAAGGAGCGGCGCAGCACGCCAGGCTCTGCTCCACACGGACCGCCACCCCGGCACCCAGCTCGTCCCCCTGCCCAGAGGAGCCTGCGTGTGCGGACACCCTCAGCGTGGTGGCCACGCGCCCTCCCGACCACTCAGCTCCTCTCAGGCGGGAACGTCCAGGCATGCATGCACATCTTTGGCTGATTCACACACAGAACATGAAGCCAGGGAATCTCTGGGAAAGGAAGGCGTTGCAATCGCTCTTCACTTGACCCAACCGGGCAAGTCAACTGTTCTCAACGTTGAGTTGTCAAGACCGCCCAAGAGTCAAGTGAAGGGTAAGCAAAGAAAGGACTTTACATATTTACAGATGCATTTCAGAAACAAAATATATTAAGAAATTAAGTGTTAAAGATGGCAGTGGGCGTGAGGGTCTTCTCTAGTCTGCACAGCACATTCCTATACTCTTCCTCATGGAATTTCCTTTCTTGTCAGCAGGCAGATACAATATATACTCCAGAGGAGACAGAGACGCAAATACTTATTTTATACACATATATCTGTGTGTGTCTATTATTTAAAGATGTATTCTTTTAGTGGGCTATACCATGAAAATAGACCATGACTTGCCAGGCATTAAATAACCACTGAGTCTGTATGTCTCAGATCACGAGACTCTGAAAAGGTATAACTATGCCATGCACACAATCTGCCCTCATAATCTACAACCCCTGGACAATCATTTTCTTAACTTTAGGATAACAAGGGAACTTTAATCTGATAATTATAGACGTAAACCACCATACGCATTCTGAAAATAAAATTCTTCATGCAAAAGTCCAGCCTATGATAGGTCGACTGGACAAAATATAATTTTGGTTAATTAGTTATGAATCTAATGTAATCCGAAATGAATTACTGAGATAGCCTTTCCTGTTGTTGAAACAGGCAAAAAGTGATATAAAGAACATGAGCTCTGAAGAAAGGGAAGCCACCACAGAGTCTAAGCACACACCTGTCTCTTCCCGAAAACAATCGGGTCTTTCTGAGCCTCGGTGTCTATCTCATCAGCACCCTGACAGGGCAGCAGTGTCGACCCCGTCTGTCTTTCTTGCACAATCACCGTGAAGCTCAAGCACAGCACGCCCATCCCTACACTGACTGGAAACGCACACTATCGGTAACGTCTTGGTTCCTGTGGCTACACTGGCGGAGGAGTCTCAGAATTAAACAAACACCTCATCTGCAAGTTATAAGAGCTCTTCCGTAATCAGTGGGTGCCTATGTAATAATTTGGTGGTTTGTATACATTTGTTTTCTCCGTAACAAAACCTCTCAGTAAACTCCACATTTCAATTTATAATAGAGGTGGGGAAAGAAAACAGCATCCTTTTGGTAGAAATAGCCTGAGGTTTTACACCCCCTAGTGAGGCTGAGGGCAGCTCAGCTCATCCCCGCAGCCCCTGGGCAGCCCTGTCCCCTCTGGCGGGGGCCCTCGGCTGGTGCGATGGGCCTCCTGAGCAGGCCCACAGCGCCCACCAGGCCTCCCGGCCCTGCACGCTGCCTGCCTCGCCGCCTCCTCCGTTAACCACTGGCCACTGCCTGCGCTGTTGGCTCAGAAAGAGGCTCAGGCCCCCTCCGGAAAACAATGGTCACCAAGAGTGCCCACCAGGAGAGGCAACAGCACCTTCGAGATGCTGACCCAGTGCTCCAGTCGCCAGACGCAAGAGGCACTTTCCCCAGGTTTCCAGAAATGCCCAGTTTCTGCCGATACACGGAGGAGAGGAAGGCACACACCGTGCGGTGTCCTGCAGTCACACCGAGCTCCCCACATCACAGACGTGGCCGTGGGGGCAGAAGTCACACTGGCTGCTGGTGATCCTGGCAGCCAGCTGAGCCATCAGGCAGAACCAAGCGCACGTGGGGAGGGCGGAGAGGCAGGAGCCACGTGGGGAGGACGGAGAGGCAGGAGCCAGCGGGCACACGCCTCAAGGCCTGCCCGCCCTGAGCGGCCACAGCTAGCAGTCTGACCACGCGAAAGGCACGGTTCATCAGCCCAGCCGTGTCTCCTGGGGCCTAACCTTACTGAAAATTGCCAGCCCTGGGGTTAGGGAATGCCTGCTGCTCAGCCCACCTGGCAGGTGTTCACGGGGGTAGATGGGGTCTTGGAACGCCCGTTCACAGGTCCTGCAGTGGAGACTTCTCTCCAGAACAGAGAAGCTCTGTGGAATGTTCTCCAGGAACCAGGCCTCGGAAGTGGGCTCTTCTTATGAGGGATGTGTTTGTCTGACTTAGAAATCAGGTGAGCTTGTGACGCCCCAGCCCAGAGCTTAGTGTAAATCAGAACCTCGGTGCCAGGTCCATCACATGGGCCATCTTTGAGCTAACAACTCTTTGGGATGTGGGATTTGATGAGAGCCTGTCCAAGAGGGAGTAACTGACCACACTTTACTGTCAAACTATTTGGTCAAACTGACATATGTGTCCTGTAACAGAAGAGGCAGCCCAGTGGCCCACAGTGCGGGCAGCCTGGCTGAGCCTCTCCTTAGCAGCTCTAGCCGATTCCTTTCAAGTTCACGTAATCAATGATTCTAACTGGGGTTCAGCTGGGGAATCCAGAGCTGACATGAATTCCGACACCAGGAGCCGGCAGGCGATCATTTCTCCTTCTGCTGGGCCTTTTCTTTCTGGAACCAACTTCCTTACATGCCTGACATGGACTTGATGTTTGCAGAACACTGATTGGGTGCTGGGTGACAGGTGATGGCCCGTTGTCAGACGTTACAGTCATGCCACTGTTTCATGAACCCTTTTCTACGCCCACTCACTTCACTTTTCCTAGAAAACTCTCTCTAGCTTTGCTTTCTCACTTTTAAAAGCAATTCTAAGTGTTCAAGTCCGAGCAAACAAACCCAATACAGTCACAAGCTGAAGCCTATTGTTTCAATAAGGCTCTGTTCACTTCTGCAAAATATGTTACTTTGCGTTTTTAAAAGTAGATTATTTAAACTGTCTAAAATTGCCAGCCTACTTCCAGCAGACGGAGGGCAGAGTCTGCACTCTGATGAAGACCCTGGATAAGCGAGGCTCCCGTGCGTGCACACCTCTCCCCCCTCACCCATCAAGCACCCAAAGTTCCGCAGCCTCAGACGGCCACGGCTATTGCTTTCGAAGCACAGAGAGACCGTAGGGAAGAGCAGTGTCTGCCCCATCTTCATGCGAAGCTGTGGTTAAGCTGCACGGCATGAGGCAGCCTCAACAATGGACGGCTTCACCCAGAACAATACGCACTGAAGACAGCGTCCAGAAGCAACTTTCCCGATCTCCAACTTTCCCTTCCACAGTTTTATTACCCAGAGCTGCTGTTTTTAATTCTCAGCATGGAAGTTCCATCTCCTTACTAATGACAGCGCAGTCTGCTCAGCAGAGTGTGCGGTGTCTGCATGCGGGGTTGCCCTCATGCTGATGTCCAGGCTGCCTCTGCACCATGAGACAAGCAGAATAAGCTGGGGAGACCCTGTTCAATCCACGAGGGGGTGTGTGTGTGTGTGTGTGTGTGTGTGTGTGTGTACAGGTACCTGTAGGTACGCTTGCATCATCCATGTAAATGTGTCTAGTGGTTTTCATAAGGTCCTTTCAAAAGGACCTAACTCACGAGCGCAATCGAGCATCATGTCACAAAAGCTCAGTTTCCTGGAACTGACCCGTACAGCCTTGGAAGGAGGGACGTTGGTTTGTGTCCACGCTGCGGGTCAGCAATAACCTGCTCACATCGACAGGACCTGAAAACTCTCTCCACTGATGGAAACCCCTGTCCTTTGTGTTGGAAAGTTAGTGCTTCTCTGAATTCAGATTCTTGAAGAGACCTGAGCCCAAGGAAGAAGCATAAGGGGGAAAAAAAAAGATTCCTTTCACTTTTTAAAGTGGTTTGCCATTTCTCTGAGGCAAACTCCAGGGCAGTAAAGCCTAGAACTAGACTCTTCAGAAACCTCCTGCTTCTCTCTAGAGAGACAGCTTCTGAGAAAGGACTGGCATTTGAACTCTGGTCTTTCTGAGTCTGACACTAATAGAAAGCTGGATATAAAAGCAAAGCCGTCTGAGATTTTTCGCTCCAGAGATGCCGCCACCCGGCACAGAGGGCTTCTGGCCTGCCCGCCTCACCGGCCTCGAAACACGGCTCTCCCACACGGGAGCAGGCGACGGGTGAATCCAGCACTTGCCCAGCCGCGCTCCTCCCCGAGCCCTGCCCGAAGGCCGCTGACACGCGGCCTGCTGCACAGCTCGGGCCGTGGAGGCCCTGGGCCACCCGCCCCACCCCGGGGCGGCTCAGCACCGGAGCCACCGGGGAGCCTGGGGAAACGCAGGCGGAACTTTCTGGGTGAAAGCGGCCAAGCTAAACGAACGAGCACACCGCAGACGTTTCCGTAAGCTCGGGGGTGAACACTCTGGCCTAAGGTCTAAGGGGTGCTTGACAGACTCCTCCACGCGGACAGTGAGAGCCGGGCGGCCCGCTGTGCCCGCCGCGCTGCCCGGCCGCCCGCCCGGGGCCCGTGAGGGTTACCGTGGTCCTCCTCGTCGTCCTCGTCCTCCTCCTCGTCCTCCTCGTCCTCGTCCTCCCTCCTCCTCCTCGCGGTCCTCCCTCGTCCTCATCGTCCTCGTCCATCTCCTCCTCGTCCTCGCGGTCCTCCCCGTCCTCCTCCTCCTCATCGTCCTCCCTCTGCTCCTCGTCCTCGTCCGACTCGTCCTCCTCGTCCTCGTCCTCCTCCTTCTCGTCTGCATCCTCTGAGCCGTCGCTGTCGTAACACTCATCCACCGACGAGCTGTCCGCCTTCACCGTGAACGGTTTCCGCTTGGGAGCAGGCTCTTGGGGCTGCTTGTCTTGCGTTTTCCTTTTTAGCCAAGGGACACCCATACACGCTGTTAAAAAGAGAGAGAGAAGACCTGAGTTACTGTCGCTGAGCGCCGGGGCTTCAGGACCCGCGGTTGGAGAGGCTGAGTTCAGCACAAGTGCAGAGAGGGTGTGTGCACATGGGCGTGTGCACAGGGGCTGTCACGCGTGTGCAGCCCCTGTGCATGGGGCAGCAACACACAGAAACCCACGGGTGAGGGTCTCCCCTCTCGGTCCCGTCAGCACCGTCCCCGTGGTCGCCTGGCAGTCCTCCCAGCGTCCCCAAGGGCATTACGAAGCACGTGCACAGCACCCCGTAACTGACAACACGAGTCTACTAACCGTCTCTCCAAACACACCCGAGTGTAACACACATTCAGAGAGTGAACGCTGCTCAGGCGTGTCTGGCTCTTTTCAACCCCGTGGACTATAGCCCATGGCGTTCTCCAGGCCAGGACACTGGAATGGATAGCCTATCCCTTCTCCAGAGGATCTTCCCAACCAAGGGATCGGACCCAGGTCTCCCGCATTGCAGGCAGATTCTTTACCAGCTGAGCCACAGCAAGGGGGCCGCGCCATGGGAAGAGGGGCGATGCATTGAGGGTGCCACATCATAAGAGGGGTGACGCGTCGAGGGGCTGTGCCATGGGGAGAGGGGTGACGCGTCGAGGGGGCCACATCATAAGAGGGGCGACACGTCGAGGGGCTGCACCACAAGAAGAGGGGTGACAAGTCAAGGGAGCTGGGGCACCCCCGGGAAGAGGCCCTGGAGATGGGCCCGAGGGCCATACACAGACGCCTGGGGGGTGAGCACGGGGTCTGAGAGCTGAGTGGGGTTGGAGCAGCCTGTGGGCTGCTCAGGGCCTCGCGGCTGAGTGCAGCAAACAGGAGCGACTAAGTTCTGTCCTGCAATCAGTGACGTGATCACAGCTGCGCGTGGGAAGGTGACGCAGGCTCAGTGGGGAGGACGTGGCGGGCAGGAGGGAGACGATGCAGGAGGAGGAGGCAGCACAGCCTCCCCGTGAGCCCGGGGTGATGGGCCTTCCGCCTGCTGACTGCTCTCATCTCTTAAAAACACAACAGTCAGCCCCAGGATATAGTATTTATTGGAATCAGAGAAGCTGAAGGAAACACACACTGGTCTAGAGAGTGTTTCTAACAGGAAATAAACAGCTATCTGAGATTTCTCTTATGGGAATATTTACATGGATTTGGGGAGAAGCTGTGTTGAAAATCGGGGACACACATTCCATTGCATGAATGGCCACACCCTCCTGGCTTCATCCTTGACGACTGGTCAGGTCCGATTTCCATTCCAGCCCATGTCTCCCAGATGTGGTCCTGGGTTTCAGTGGACAGGCTGGTGGATTCACTCTGTGGTTATCCGAGTGAATCAGTGAGTGTAGCAAAAGTAGTCTGGGCCTTCCGGGCTCTGCTGGTGAACTGGTGGCCCACGGGGACCACTGTTATTTCCCAAAGCTCCTCTCTAGTCTCTGTCCATCAACAAGTTGCTGGGTGTTGAAAGGCTGTTGCTGGACCATGGAAGATGCCGGGATTCTTGGCCTCTGGAGGAGAAGAATTCAATCTGGGGCCAGAGATGAGGCTTGATCGCTCAGAGCTTTTGTGTAACAAAGTTTTATTAAAGTATAAAAGAGATAGGGAAAGCTTCTGACATAAACATCAGAAGAGGGCAGAGAGATCAAGCCTCATCTCTGGCCCTGGACTGGATTCCTCTCCTCCAGAGGGCAAGAATCCCGGCATCTTTCATGGTTCAGCAACAACCTTTCAGTGTGTCTGCCCTGCATCAAAGCTACCTGCACACCAGGTGTTCACCGGAACAGAGAGCCAACCTGTTGTCACCCTCAGGCTCATTCAGGTGCAGGCAAATGACGGGCCAGCTAACCTTGATGTAACTCAGAATGGCCCACCTCCACTGGGCAATGGGAAGGTCTGCCAATGGTGTGAACCCAGCACGCCGGTGTGAACCCAGCACGCCGGTGTGAACCCAGCACACCGGTGTGAATCCAGCACGATGGTGTGAACCCAGCACACCAGTGTGAACCCAGCACGATAGTGGGCTTCTTGCTGGTTCTCCCCTCTCTGCCATCCGAAATCCCCAGATGCTCAGACCTGAGATGGTGGGGTTGTAAAGTTCAGAGCAGGGGAACGGAGACTGCTTTCTCTTTTTATGTGGATTGGCTTTTATTTCTTTCTTCTGCATTTTGTAAACCATCTAGATTCATTTTTTCCAACTTTCTGGAATTAGTTGGCCTCAGGCTTCCAGTGTCTTCTGCCAGTTTAACATGCCTTGATGCTCAAGTTTTTTTTTTTTTCCTTTGTAGCTACTAATGTAAACTAGAGATAAAATTGTGCTCCACCTACAAACAAAATCAGACTGCGAGTTTCTGGCATCGATTTCAGACATGACAATCAAGCCCCCAGGCCAGATGTCACTTTACTGTGTCAAACAACTCCTGGATTAAGTGAAAGTGTTAGTTGCTCAGTCTTGTCCGACTCTTTGTGACCCATGGACTGCAGCCTGCCAGACTCCTCTGTCCACGGGATTCTCCGGGCAAGAGCCCTGGAGTGAGCTGCCATCTCCTCCTCCAGGGGGTCTCCCCGACCCAGGGGCAGAACGTGCATCCTCTGCCCTGCAGTCGTTTTTACTGTCTGAGAAACCAGGGAAGCGCAGACATCTGCCTGGGCCAGGACGGAGAGCCCTCTGTGACCAGCAGGTGCTTTCGGATCGACGATACCCAGTGGTCGGAAGTATTTCCCAGTGAAGCTCTGGGAGGAAGCCCTGGGACACTCACAGGAGAGCATGGTGCCTCCTGTGCCCGCACGTGGACCCTGTGTCTGCTGGGGGTGGGCAGGACAGGACACGCCCAGCTGGGAAAGCATGCTGTCTGCTTCTCTCCCACCTGTGGCCGCTGTGGTCCAAGAGCTGGAGAAGCCAGCCGCCTCCCAGCTGCTGCCTCCTCCAGACTCACCTGGGCTCACGTCCACCGACACATACCGGTCTTTCTAGAAAACAACATCCCCGCAGTCCTGGAGTGTCCCAGCAGGACAGAGTAGGCAGGAGAGCCTAAGGGAAAAGCGTCAATCTGGTGCCAAAAGGAAGCCCCAGGAATGAGCGCGGCCGGCGCCAGGGCTGGCCCTCACCACCCGCGGGCAGGTCTGGGCTCCTCCAGGGCTTGGCGATCATGTCAGCATCGCGCCCTCGCTCCTGTCTCTCAGCGCTGCCATCAGCCTCCACCAGGCATCGGCTGCCTTTCCCACAGCTTCGGAGGGAACCTTGGGTGTGAGCGCTACTTGAGGAACGTCGTTGAATGAACAAATCACGGTTCTCTTCACTTATTAGTGGTGAAAGCACTCACCACATCCTAGCGTGACTGCGGGCCGACACACTGGCCGTCTCCTTCGCAGGACTGAGCCATGGGCCAGAGGCGAACGGCCTGCTCTATTTTTAGAGCCGCAGTGTCTGACAGAGTAGCCACTAGCCACACACAGCCACTGAGGAAAATTAAAGGAGACTTTGAAATGAACTGCTCAGATGCACGCATCGTATTTCAAGTGTCCAGGAGCCACGGATGGCTTGTGGCTATGCCAGCTTGGACACAGTCGGTTCTGGGTAAATGTCTGCTGAGTGAGAGCCCTGTGGGAAGGGCCTGGGCACTGAGGGCAGCTGAGTGGAGGGGGTTGAGCTTCGGGGGCAGCTCAGCGTCTTGAGAAGACAACAGCAGGAAAGCTCAGGCTTCCGTTCCGGCTGCTCAAGGGAACAGAGCAGGTAGCCACAGCAGGAGCAGACTCGGCCGCCCTGATGGACAGGGCACCGCGCGGGAGCTGAGATGCCTCAGCAGGAGGCAGCAGTCAGGCCTGCAGGCTCTGCCCACTTCTGAGCCGAGAGGCGAGCCGAGGCCTGGGCGCTGTCCCCAGGGTCCCAGGACTGCTCCTCACGCCCCTGCACCCCCCTCAGCCTGCGGCACACACAGCACCCGAAGGGGACCGCAAATGCATCCTATGCGTCCTCCCCATGGTGCAGACCTCAGAGCGGCAGTAGGTGTGACGACTGAGGGTCACGACAGCACGTGCTCCAACCTCTGCAAGCTACTGGGAGTCACGGACGGGAGGGCTGCTGCCGAGCCCTGTCAGCCCCGGGCTCGGACGTTCTCAGCTGCTCTGCACTTCTGGGCGCCTCGCACATCCTGCAGGCGCCGCTGTGTTGGCAATCCTTTTGATGTTAACTTGATTTAAACCGTGTTTGGTCTTTTGTGTAACGTTATTCCAGACAATTGGTTGCTTGCCATGAGACCGCGCCGTGAACACACATAAAACATGGTGTCCTGCGTGCTCTCGAGGCTGGTCTCCACGTTGCTTTCAACATCTCCCTTGACAGTCTCACTCCTCCAGTTTTCGTACAAATGGGGACGGGGGCTCCGACGCTGAAGAACACAGCTGGGTGTGCCCAGTGCCCAGCTCACCCATCACAGCTGCGGGCAGAGACCCAAGGTCTAGGGTGAGGTGGTCTGTGCTCACGAGCGCAGGAAAGCCAAGGTTGGCCCCGCGCCCACGAGCGTCCTTTGTGGTCTCTTCTCTGATGGTGGGTATTTCTCTTGTGTTGCTTGCAGAGCCTCAGTGTGTCGAGGATGAATGATTATTTTGGAAGAATGGAAATCCCGTGTAAACAAGATTCTGGAGTGCTGGGCTCTACAGTCGGCCTAGCACTCACAGAACATTTATCCCGAGCCTGGTTTCCTAAAATCTTTACACGTATGGATCCAGGAAACCCTGCAGTGACCCACGGAGATGGGTGCTCTTTTAATTCCATTTTTGGGGACAGACACTCGGGGATATATGCTGAAAATCTCAAGGCTGAGTAACCCCAGACAAGGTATTTGACCCCCTGCCCAGGCACGGTTCACCATGTCTTGGTTTTCCGGTCTCCAAAGAGGGAGACACGCGCCCGCTTCTCTCACTGGGGTGTGGCAAGACCTCATTCACACGGTGGCGTTTCTGCTCCTCTGACGTCTTCACACGCTAAGTGGGCTCCCTACAGGTTGTACTGAATAACTAGGCTGAATGATTCATTTGTGCAGGAGACGTTTTGAGTGGTGCAGAGGGCCCTCATCTCTGAGGACAGGAGCAGAGAGAGCTACTGTCCTGGAGAGGATGGGGGTCGGACAGCTTCACAGAGGGCCGCCTACGGAGGGGGCAGGAGAGACACAGAGACAGACGGACAGTGCAGAGTGGCTGATCAGCGGCACGGAGACGGCCCTGGACACAGAGGCGCCCGTCACTGCTGGCCAGCGGCTTCCTGGGGTCACTGGGATGAGATCAGGAGAGTGGTGGGCTCACTGAAAGCCCTTCCTGAGGCTGCGGTGTGGAGAAGGGGCTGGACTCAGGAGGGGGCTGGACTCAGGAGGGGCTGGACTCAGGGAGGGGCTGGACTCAGGAAGGGACTGGACTCAGGAGGGGGCTGGACTCAGGGGAGGACTGGACTCAGGAAGGGACTGGACTCAGGAGGGGGCTGGACTCAGGGGAGGACTGGACTCAGGAGGGGACTGGACTCAGGGGAGGACTGGGGTCAGGGGAGGACTGGGGTCAGGGGAGGACTGGGGTCAGGGGAGGACTGGACTCAGGGAGGACTGGGGTCAGGGGAGGACTGGGGTCAGGGGAGGACTGGACTCAGGAGGGGGCTGGACTCAGGGGAGGACTGGGGTCAGGGGGAGGACTGGGGTCAGGGGAGGACTGGGGTCAGGGGAGGACTGGGCTCAGGGGAGGACTGGGGTCAGGGGAGGACTGGACTCAGGGGAGGACTGGGGTCAGGGGAGGACTGGGGTCAGGGGAGGACTGGGGTCAGGAGAGGACTGGGGTCAGGGGAGGACTGGACTCAGGGGAGGACTGGGGTCAGGGGAGGACTGGGGTCAGGGGAGGACTGGACTCAGGGGGAGGACTGGGGTCGGGGAGGACTGGACTCAGGGGGGGACTGGGGTCAGGGGAGGACTGGGGTCAGGGGAGGACTGGGGTCAGGAGAGGACTGGGGTCAGGGGAGGACTGGACTCAGGGGAGGACTGGGGTCGGGGAGGACTGGGGCAGGGGAGGACTGGGGTCAGGGGAGGACGGACTCAGGGGAGGACTGGGGTCAGGGGAGGACTGGGGTCAGGGGAGGACTGGACTCAGGGGGGGACTGGGGTCAGGGGAGGACTGGGGTCAGGGGAGGACTGGGGTCAGGAGGGGACTGGGGTCAGGGGAGGACTGGGGTCAGGGGGGGACTGGGGTCAGGAGGGCACTGGGGTCAGGGGTGGGCTGGCTTGCATCTTTGGTGTGTGGGGTCACTGCTCAGTGGGATAGAGCTGGCTTCCTCGGGAGGGTGGAGAGAGGAGGAGAGGAGAGAGCGCAGGCAGACATTCGGGAGCAGGGGTGCCTGAGGCGGGGGAGGGGGGACAGTCAGCAGAAGGAGATGCAGAGGACAGGGAGCCATCCGAGGGCCTAGGGCTGCGAGGAGGTCTGCGCTGGTCCCCAGCAGTCCCGGTCTGCTGGGGCGGTGGCCGTGGAGAGAGACCTGCAGCTCCGGACAGCTCGGAGAGGCCCCTGGGAACCCACCCGAGCAGGAGAAGAGTGGCGAGGCCAGGACGGGTGCTGTACGGGGAGCCGGGTTTTGGCTGTGGCCTGGAAGGACGGGCCATGTCTACACAGACAGCGAGGGCCCAGCCATCACGCACCTGGAGAGTCTGTGAGCAGCACCAGCGCTGCGTCAACAGAAAAGTGAGTCTGCTGAGAACATGTGCTCAAGGGACCTGCTCAGGATTACACAGCTAGTCAACTTTGGGCAGCTAGTTCAATCCCTATCAGCCTCAAGTTTTCCATCTGTAAGATGGGCACAGTAATTCCTATTTTAGGCTTTCGGCAGCAAATGATAAATATAAAAAATATATAAAATCCCTTCTGATTGTGTGGAAGGGGCTTCTCTCATGTTAATTCTCTCCTTCCTCTTGTTGTCTTATGTACAGCTGACATTCCTTTTCATCACTGATTTTTAAAGGGTTATTCCTACATGTCCTTAGAATATATAAAGGCATTTAAAAATACCTCAGAAGTAATTTAATTAACTGAATTATTCAATTAAGTGGCTAGCATACCAGATGTCTGATATCTTTCCAAGAACGTATATATTAATAAAACCAATTCAGTTCTGACTACATATTGACATATTTCCTTTTTTCTTTTATTCTCTGTATACTATTGTAAGCAAGAGCCAGACTGATTTGAAAAGTATATATATTTTAAGTTAAATGTGACACAAATGTTCTAGGAATTGTAACACATTCAGTGAATAATTTTTCAAAATGTTTACTTGACCCTATTGCTTTAGCAAATTAAAAAAATCTGTTTCTGGAAGGCAGAGATTTGCTTTACTTTTTGATATAATTTTAAATGATGTAGCCTGTTATTAAATATTTATTGCCTTGAGTGGCAGTTTAAAGATTCAAATAAAACATAATCACTATGTAATTTATTTTGACTCAAAAAGAACACTTCCGCAGGGAAAGGCAGCAGCCTGGTGGGTCCCTGGCCCCTGGGGGAGGAGAGGGTGGGTGGAGGCGCCCAGGACCCGGCCCCCTTTTCCCAAACCCTGTTCCAGGAAATGAGGGTATCTGGCTGCTGAGACTGTTTCGCATATTTTAAACAATTTTTGAAATTCTTACAGTGCGCACCCCCTCGTGTTCTTTTCACCTGGATGAGCCTGTGTGTCTCTGCTCTTCCAAAGCCCAAAGACGCGACGGGAGCAGCCTTGGTGCGAGTGCAGCCCAGCACGCGCCGGGTCCGGGTCCCCCCCGCCCCTCTCCGGCCCCCCGCCCCGCCCCGCCCGCCCCCTCTCCGGTCCCCGCCCCGCCCCCGCCCCGCCCCGCCCCCCCCGCCCCGCCCCCCCTCTCCGGTCCCCGCCCCGCCCCGCCCCGCCCCTCCCCTCCCCGCCCCGCCCCGCCCCCCCGGCCCCCCCCCGCCCCGCCCCTCTCCGGTCCCCGCCCCGCCCCTCCGGCCCCCGCCCCGCCCCCCTCTCCGGCCCCCGCCCCTCCCCGCCCCCGCCCCGCCCCTCTCCGGCCCCCCCCCTCCCCGCCCCGCCCGCCCCTCTCCAGTCCCCACCCCGCCCGCTTCCTCCCCCTCCCCCCTCCGCCCTCCCCCCCTCCCCTCCATCCTCCCCAGCTGCCCTCCACCGCCCCCTTCATCCTCCCCAGCTGCCCTTCCATCTCCCGGACCCTCCCTCGTCCTCCCCCGCCCCTCCCCCGTGCTCCCCCGCCCCTCTGTCCTCATCTACTTCCTTTATTCCTGACCCTCCAAGACTATCTCAGTCTGCTTTCTGTTAAAGTCCTTCCAGGTCAGCCTAGAGTTCAGGAGGCTCTGCCTTTGATATATTCCATTGTAAATGAATATTCCGTCTGTAAATGATTGGACGAAGAAGATGTGGTGCATATACACAATGGAATATTACTCAGCCATGAAAAGGAATGAGTGAAATAATGCCACTTTTGGCAACTTGGATGCAACGAGAGATTATTATATTAAATAAAGTGAGTCAGGCAGAGAAAGACAAATGTCACATGGTCTCACTTACATGTGGAATCTAACAAAACATACAGATGAACTTATTTCCACAACAGAGAGATTCACAGGCATAGGGAAACAAACTTCTGGTTACCCAAAAGGAAAGGTGACGGAGAGGGATTAGCAACATACACGTACTGTATACAAATAGGTAAACACCCGCAGTACAGAACTGGGAACTACATTCAATGTCTTGTAATGACCCATAGTGGAAAGAGATATGAAAAATAAAAAACTTGTAACTGAATCACTTGGCT
The DNA here is from genome assembly GCA_917880005.1 of Nanger dama. Classification (NCBI taxonomy): domain Eukaryota; kingdom Metazoa; phylum Chordata; class Mammalia; order Artiodactyla; family Bovidae; genus Nanger; species Nanger dama. Next base: position 1,072,436 of record CAKJTW010000025.1, read on the forward strand.
GTCGAGCAGAAATTAAAAGACCATTGGAAATCAGCTGTGCTCCACTTATGAAAAAGGCTGACAGGAAGAATCAAGAGTCAAGCTATGTAAGACTTCATGGCTTTTCCAGTTGTGTCTTTGCCCCAGGGACAAATATACAAGCAAATGTATGCAAATGAAAAGCTAACAGTTTCTTACTCTCCCTTAAATATATACTAGAGGTCTCCTTGAGATGCTCAGGACAGAGTACTTTGTCTTTCTAGCGCTGGTAAGAAAGTATTCAACTGTGCAATACTGAAAATTCTGGGAACTGAAGGATGGAGCTGTTTACATGTTCAGCTTGGGATGGAGGGTATGCATGTGAACCTTCCTGCTAAGTCGCTTCAGTCGTGTCCGACTCTGTGTGACCCCACAGACGGCAACCCACCAGGCTCCCCCGTCCCTGAGATTCTCCAGGCAAGAGCACTGGAGTGGGTTGCCATTTCCTTCTCCAGTGCATGAAAGTGAAGAGTGAAATGGAAGTCGCTCAGTCGTGTCCGACTGTTAGTGACCCCACGGACTGCAGCCTTCCAGGCTCCTCTGTCCCTGGGATTTGCAGGCAAGAGTGCTGGAGTGGGGTGCCACTGCCTTCTATATGACCACTCTTGGGATCGTATGTAGACACCTGATAGAAATGCAATGAGCTGTACACACACATAACACATGTACAAACAGGCAGAATATGCACGTGCATACACTCACTCTGGGCAAAACCTGTCTCTTACAGAAATTACAAAGCTTCTTACATATGCATTTTCTAATCATTTCCTGCAAGAGAAATGCAAGCTCCTACCCCACATAGATGTTCAGAGCTGTCCTGTGGTCTGTGATCAGATGCGATCGCCCGCGCTCAGGGTGCTACAGGCCTAGACTGTAGTTTAATGGGCATCAGGCTACAAAGAGCCTGGTGGGCTGCCGTCTCTGGGGTCGCACAGAGTCGGACATGACTGAGGTGACTTAGCAGCAGCAGCAGCAGGCTACAAATAATGAGCCTTAAAATCTGGTCATCATCAAGAGGATTCAGTATGTTTTCTCCACGAAACAGCCTTGCTTTTAATGTTTTTTGGCAATGGGTAGTTACAAGCTGTTGAGTCTGCACTTTTCTGTTGTTGGAAGCATCAACTTACAGGGTCGTCCCTGGTGGCTCAAATGGTAGAGAATCTGCCTGCGATGCAGGAGACTTGGTTTTGATCTCTGGGTCAGGAAGAGCCCCTGGAGGAGGGCATGGCAACCCACTCCAGGATTCTTGCCTGGAGAATCCCAGGGACAGAGGAGCCTGGAGGGCTGCAGTCCAAGGGGGTCGCAAAGAGCTGGACACGACTGAGCGACTAACACCCGCCCCCCCACACTCATCAATTTATAACCAAATCCTGCCTGTGTGGCTTCCCACCCGGGGTCTGGATGACAGCTCGCCTGGACTCAGCTATTTTTACTGCAGTCATTCACGTTTCGAACAGCCACTGCAAACGTGAGGTCTGGCTGTGAGAACAGATTCCCTGACTGTGTTTGCCGCCCGGCTCTCAGACGTGCCCCGCGTGCAGCCGTGCCCAGGGCCCAGTGCCCCTGCCAGGCTGGCCCTGGGCACAGGGTTCCACCCTGGAGGACCGGGTCCCTGCTGTTCCCAGCTCCACAACCCTCGTTCTGAACGTGGATGACGGGGGGGTGCCCTTGGGGGGCACGCCGAGCCCGGCTCTGACAGAGGCTGTGACCCTCTCATCAGAGACGACATGGCAGAAGCCAGTGGTGTGGGCACGGGTCCCACAGGCCGTTCTCTGGGAGGTCTGAGTGTGCACGTGTGCGTACATGTGCGTGCGGTCTGCTCCTCCCCCTGACCCTGACTCCGGCTCTAGACGAGGGCGCTTGCTGCTCTGGCTGCTCAGAGGCTGCGTGGCCCAGCCCGCGGACCCTTCAGTGAGGCCCCCACCGTTTCCGTTGGTGTCAAGGGAGGACACGGCTCACCCCATCCCCGCGAGAAGGTGCTAACCTGCCTCCCCGCGCCTTGCCCCCTGCAGGCCTGTGAGCTGGTCTGATGGTCTGCCCTGCTCGGGGGTAAGAGCTGCCCCGTTCGCGTCCTGCAGAAGGTCTGCGAGGGCCCTGGGAAGGGACGCAGCCGCGCCCAACTGCCCCGGGGGCACCTCCCTGATTGGGAGTCAGACCCCTCAGCGGCCGACGGGTGCAGAGACGCTGTCCGTGTATCCGTCTCCATGTTCACTGACACCACGTGGACGAGGACTTTTCCTTCTCTCAGTTTTCTCAGCGAGCACCCACCTCCCCAGTGGCAAGCAGGAAGACGCGTCCTAGTCCCGCAGATGGGGAAGTCCTCCACGCGGGTGTGGATGAAAGAGCTGGACGTGAACCCTCCTGCTAACTGTGCGACCTTGGCGCGGGGGTCTCAGCTCCTCGTCTGAAGGGGGAAGAGGCAGTCCATCCCCCGGGGTCTCCAAGAAACCCGACTCTCTGGAACCCGAGAGTCCTGCGGCCTCTGCTCCCTGGGGCGCCCGTCCGTGGAAGGCTTCTGTGAGGAGGGGTCTTGGGGGCATCAGCCTTATTGCTAAGGCTCCTCATTCTAGACTTCTGCGCTGCTTCCTTTCACGGTGCCTATTGCCATCCAGTTCCTCATATTTTTTTTAAAAAATAGGTGATTCTCATCAATCAAAAGCCGTCAGATACTGGAAATAAATGAATAAGGACTGCTGTACAGAGTGTGGACCCCTTTGTGGGTGTCAGCTTCTCAGCATTTGAAGGACAACGGCTCAAAGGTGTCACGTGGCCGTCCTATGGAAAAGCAGCAACCACAGATGGGAAACCGAAGGCCGAGGCAGGTCCCTTCAGGACAGGCCCCTCCACGCCCTGTGGCGTGGCCTGGAGCCGACGGCAGCTCCTGCGGGGGACCACCTGCCCCGGCTACCCTGTGTCCTCTCCTCCCCTCCTGGGGCCAAGGACTCCGACCTGAAGGCTGGTCCAGAGAGGGAAGAAGCGGCTGGCCCCAGCCCCAGCTTCCCCCTGCTTTGTCTCGGGAGTAGGACAGTGACGGGGGGCCCAGCCTTGCTGGGTGGGGGGGGCCCAAGTTCGGGCTCAGGCCCAGCTCAGCAGGCATGCCACCTCCAGGAGGGTGCTGCCTCCTGAAGGCCCACAGCCCACAGGGGTTTGGTTTCCCTAAAGGGATGCAGGGATGATGAGGAATCCCACCAGGCGCTGCAGGCCGTGCCCCTGCTGAGGGTCCTGGCCCGCAGTGGGTGGAGTTGGCCCTGAAGACAAGCCGTGCAGAGTGGCTGGGCTGCGCTCGGTTTGCACATGGGGCTGGGCCACGGGACCCAGGGTCCATCGGCCAACTCTGCCCGCCCCGAGGGCGGGGCCCTGCTGCAGGGTCCCCGCGGGACGGTCCACCCGGGAGGGGCTTGTCCCCTGCCTTCTGCTCTGTAGGAACCCTGCCGCACCACTGGTCCATCACGTCTTCAGAAATCGGAAAGAGACGCCATGAGGCGTTCGACCTCGGGCACGTTGGGAGCCTGGCGGTTCCACGCGTGGGTTCCCTGTGAGTCGCCACTGTCTCCAGGCTGAGAGACGCGTGGCTGAGGGGGCCTCGGCTTCGGTTTGCTCGAGAAGGCCCCTCACGGCGTCTTGTGCCTGTGGCGTTTGTAAGTGGCGGAAGGAAGGGGGACGCCTGTCTCCGGCCCTGTCCCCTGCTCGGCGCTTCGGGCCCCCGCCGCGGGCTCTCGCGAGTGTCCGTGTGTCCAGGGCTCTCCCAGGGCGCCGCCTCCTGGCTCTCCGGGCGCGTCCTCCGCTGCGCCTGCACGTCGGGACCGACGCGTGTGTCGCTGTCGCGAGTCACACGCCTCACGTCAAAGGGCGGTGTCCCTTTGTCCCGAAAGGTCCCTTCTGCTGGATGACTGTGTGTGCCGTGAACACTCCGCAGTCAGACCAGCAGAGCACCTTCGATGGGGCCTGACCACGAGGCGGCCCCTGCTCACCTACCTCTGCGCAATTGCTTAACTCAGTGGTCATTTCTGAAATAAGCACAGGGTGAGTCTCCACGGCAGACAAACCCGGGCTGTGCGCTGGCTCCTGGCCTGGGGCGCCTCCTTCCCGCGCACCTCCGTGCTGCGCAGTGGCCGGCAGGCGTCCCCTTGCTTCCTGTCACTGGCGTGTGTGCTTAGGGATGATCACCACGGGCAGGGCTGTGTGAGACGCAGCCCTCGGGTGGCCCAGGGCCTCTGTGTGGCCGCAGAAGCGTCCGCTCGCTGCTCCCGGCTCAGGCAGGTGGGGGCTACTCACACCCGCGGCCGGGGGGCCAGAGAGACTCGGGCGCACTTGGAGCCCCCCTGGGCTGGAGGAGTCCGGGGCAGTGAAGGTGCTGGGCCCCGATGCCCACCCCCTGCTGTCCTTGCAGGCCTGCATTTTTATCATTTGAAATCTAAAGACACTCATCTACTACATTCAGGCACAGCATCCCCCTCAGGGGCTCCGACCCTCCCTGACACCCTTGGCTGTGGGTCTGGTGAGGCCTCTGTCCCCAGGCTTGGAAAGCGAGGTGCGGGGGGCAGGTGGCCGTGACAGAGGACGGAGCCTCTCACCTTCCGCCCGGCCCTGAGCATCGCCCACCCTGAGCATCGCCTGGAACTTGTTCCTCACTGAGCTCCGGAGAGTCTCAGCCAAGTCTCAGTCTCGGGGTGGGAGGACACTGGAGTCCAGCTCACAAGAGTGAGCTCATTTAAGAGGAGGAAAGCATGGCTTACCTTTCAAAACATGCCTTTCCCCAGAATTTTCTAGCAATAGCATTGTTTAAAAAATTACCTATCTTCTAAAACCGTATCCTTTTACAAAACCAAAAACAAAAACCTTCTTTCTGAATAAGAAGGAAGTGCTTTAAAAACAGTCATCTCATATTATTTGCTGAAGGCCACAAGGACACCTCCTCCCCACTCCTGGAAACACAGATGGCCCCATCTTGCCGGGAAACAAACTCCTGAAACCAGTCCTGTCCTCATGTCCTTCAAGCTCCGCTCCTCCTTGTGACAGTCTACCCCGAGGGAAGGGCCAGCAGCCACAAAACTATCTGCAAAGATGCTTATCCCATCGGATCTATAACTTGGAAAAGTTAAAAACAAACACTAGATAGCTTCTGGAGACCAGCTTGGGGCTGCGGACCCAGCTGTCGGTAGGGACGCAGAGCTCCTGGCTCATGGTCCTGCGGCAGGGTCTGCAGCCCCCAGCCCCAACCTCAGCCAAGACCCCGTCCACACACCAGCTCTGAAACGTAGCAGCCAAGTACCCACCACAGCCCAGCGCAGACGGTGGAGGGAGGCGTCGTCCCTGACAGGAGCCGCACCACACACCCACGTCTGCCGCATGTGCTGGGCGGCTTCAAAGCCGTGGCACACGTTTGCAACCATCAGTCAAGAAATCAGGCCTAGATGATGATTACTTTGTTTCATCTTAACCAATACAGATTGTAAATATGAGAGATTCTCCAAGTCCTTGCCTGAAAATACCTATATTCCTTCTCTTTGAAAGCAGAGTTATTTTAAAAGTATATTTAATTTTATCAAGTGTCAAACATCTGCCCTGAAATGCATTACCTGTTTTATTGACAGTTTTAAACACACCGAATCAGTCACACTGTCTTCTGAAATATGTAACAAACGGGGCCAGGCCAGCAAGGTGTCCACTCGGGCAGACCTGCTGGAGATGAGCAGCACACACATTGTCTTCTTGGGATGATGGCCAGGAAGCTTTTTTTGTTTTTAAATAGAGGATTTACTGTGTGTAAAGGTGAACTGCCATCACAGTCCTGAAGTGTGTGTTTGCACACAGACAGTTCATCATGAGGTGTCGATCAACGGTGAGTCTGGGAAACCCACTTGCTCCGAATCCTCACTTCATACAGACCAGTCCCTAGAACTCCACCTTTTTGCTTCTCTGCAACCATGCATGCAAGCTATCAAATACATGGTAAAATAGGTGCGCCCTAGCTTCTGACTGATAATATTAGTGACGGTGGGAAGGACACGCTGTGAAGCTCAGGGCTGGGCAGTGCCCAGCGATGTCTCATAAAGAATGAAGGGGCTGTGGACGCCCTGGCTCCTGGCTGGGCGGCTGCGTGCACAGAATTCTTCACCCACACCCAGGCGTGCGCCCTGCTGCACGGCAGCCATGCATTAATTAGAGCATAAACAGACACTGCAGTGTTGCCACGCACCCAAGTGGATCTTCATTTTTCACATGCGGGGCCCTACTAATTAAAATCAGCTTTGCAATTAAATGTGGAAAATTGTGTTAAACTTTCAAGCGTGGTTAGAAAAAAATGCAATTATTTTTAGGGTTTTTGTATTTTAATGCAAATGCAAATTCTATCCATGTGAACCCAGTAAACGGGAAGTATAGGATCCCTATTTTTCTTTCTTCCTCTGTCTCTTTCTTTCTTTTTTGATTATCCAGGCTCCTCTCAGTTGCACGTCGCCATGCTCCACTGTCTCTCCTGGTGCCTGGCTCCGTTCCAAGGCTTTTAGTGAGAGCTCTCTGTCAAGGCATGAATAATACAGCCCCCAGGCTGCCGGCAGCCTCCAAATGAGGCGTGCGTGCATCAGGAAGGAGCCCTCAGCTCCAGCTCCGGAACAAGCTCCCGTGAAGACAGGCAATTATTCACCCGCGGCTGCCGCCACGGCAGCCACACTGGTGGGTGCAAAGGTATATGAGATGGAAAAATTTGGAGGAGGAGTGTGCACCACAAGCCAGAGAGAATCCAGTGATTTTCTAATAGGAAGGAAATCTACCGTTTGGAGCTTTTAATTTTAAAGTTTCAGGATAAATTGATTTGATTCTGAATTTTCTAAATTGGGAGGGATTTAAATATAATACCAAGGCCACCAACTGGCTTTTGCAAGACTCTACAGCTAAGATTTCAGGTCAACTATCTCACCAGAACCCTGAGCTCAACAAACAATAACCTCAACAAAACAGCTGTGAAGGGCAAATGTGAATAAAACCCGGTAAATGTCAGAAGTAAATTCAGAGGGTTCACGAACCAGATGATGTGAAGAATAAATCCACATTAGGGACTCCCCCGCCCCGTCCTCCACATTCTCCTTCATTGGAGACTTATATAAAAATCACTGTTCAGAAAGAAGTAAGTAAAGCCAGATAATTTCCATGGTCCAGCATGCATCTGACTGCTAAAAGGAAAGCTAAAATGTCAAATTCCTCTACATTGCTTAATATTTATTAATCTGTGATAGATTTTTTCAGATTTCTTTTTGCTGTGGAACATTTTTAAAGTCTTTATTGAATTTGCCACAATATTGTTTCTGTTTCGTGTTCTGGTTTTTTTCGTTGAGAGGCACATGGGGTCTTGGTTACCCGAGGAGGGGCCGAAACCTTGGCTCCTGCACCGGGAGGTGGACCTCTTAACCACCGGATCGCCAGGGAAGTCCCAGTCTTGATAGATGCTAATAAATATGGTTCCCATCTCTAATTTTTACTAGGAAATTTTACAAAGACTTTAGAACAATAAGGCTTTTCTGGCCTCAGATGGTAAAGAATCTGCCTGCAATGCAGGAGACTCGGAGTCAATCTCTGGGTCGGGAAGATTCCCTGGAGGGAAGACATGGCAACCCAGGCCAGCGTTCTTGCCTGGAGCATTCCCAGGACAGAGGAGCCTGGCAGGCTTCAGTCTATGGGGCGCAGAGTCAGGCGCGGCTGAGCAACTCGCAGGCGCTCGCGGCAGCAGCAGCAGGACAGCGAGCCAGCCCTGATTCTGACAGTGACTCCAGTCTCGGTTTATCCACCCCTTCGTAACATCGAGTTGCACTGTGTCTTTAACACAATATTTTATGTCAACTTGGGGACAGAAAATTGTGATGATAAGGCATTAGAATGTTCAATCTCAGTCAAAGTTTCAAGAGTAAATTTTGGCAGGCAAGTTTTCACGTCCCACATTCTGGCTATCCTAGTAATAGGTCATGTAATTCTCTGGTTTATTAAACAATCTACTTTTCAGGTACTTGAACCAAACGGAAACAGTTACAGATGGACTGAACCGAGGCCTCTTGACTCCACATCTCTATCCATAAGATGCCTATCTTCAGGCTTCCCAGGCGGTGCGACTGATCGAGAATCTGCCTGCCAGTGCAGGAGACACGAGAGAGGCGGGTTTGGTCCCTGGGTCTGGAAGATTCCCCTGGAGTAGGAAATGGCAACCCGCCTCAGTACTCTTGCCTGGAGCATCCATCCCATGGACAGGGGAGCCTGGCGGGCTGCAGTCCACGGGGTTGCAAAGAGTGGGGTGCAACGGAGCACGCACACAACCCAGGACAGGCAGAGAGCCCAGCCGCGAGACGTGCGGTCAGCCGGGATCTCGCACTGGGCAGCTCTCCTGCTCTTGGTCTGTCCTTGCTGGCTCAGGGCCCCAGTCTTGGGCTGGCTCTGTGTCCTTTACCCCTCGCCTACAGGCGGTCTTCCAGCCAACCAACCCAGAGCCCAAGAGACTTCCTCAACTCCAGGTTCACAGACTCTTCCTACATGTCTTTCACTTTCTTCCAGCCACCCAGGCTGCAGGCCTGGAAATACTCTTTTCACCCACGGCTGTCTTAGACGCTTACAGGTCACTTGTCTGCCCTGCACAGCAGGAACGAGGTGGCCCCAGGAGGAGGGCAGGGATCCAGAATGCGCCTCTCCCTGAACCTAGGTGTCTAAGAACCAGACTCTGGGAACTCACTTAGATGGTGGAGGGTTAGTTTTGCACCTGTAAAGGCAGCTCTGGGACTGGCCCCCATGTTTGAGACGCTAGCTTCAGCATCTCTCACATAAATACTATTTTGGAAGAGGCATGTGTACTCAGCGCTGTGGAGTGTGCAGAGTCAGGTGTGCAAGAGATGTAAGACGTGAGTGGAAAGGAAGAGATGGGATCTGCTGTGGATGGAGACTGACACCACATTCTGGTTCGAGAAAGAGGATTACTGCTGGCCTTGACCGCGGACTCCACGATGATTCCGTCGTAACTATGTGCTAACAATACAGAGCCTGGAGAATCAGAGCCGTGTTTCTGGACATGAACAACGTTTTTGGAAGATAAAGGCTGGTGGTTTTCTCCTGACCATGTGCATGTGAGAGTGCTAGTCACTCAGTTGCGTCTGACTCTTTACAGCCCCCTGTAGCCCAGCAGGCTGCTCCCTCCATGGGATTCTCCAGGCGAGAATACTGGAGCGGGGGGCCATTTCCTTCTCCCAGGGATCTTCCCAACCCAGGGATCGAGCCTGGTCTCCTGCATCGCAGGCAGGTTCTCTACTGTCTGAGCCACCAGGGACGCTGACCACATGCATCAGGGCATAGCAATGCTGACTGAGCCGGGACCCTTGTGGTCAGTGTGCACGGATCCAGGGATGGGCCTCCAGGTCCAGCAGGGTGGCCGGGAGGAGGGGTGGGTGTGGTGCCTGCGTCAGACGCAGAGGCTCTTCCTGTCTTTCACCCCCAACTGCCTGGCGACTCAGCACCACGTGGGATACTACATCCAGCCCCCTACTGTGCCTGGAGTTTCTGGTAAAACTGTGTTTTCACTTCCCTTGTGTTTTCCCCAGTTTCTCTCTCTGATTAACCCTGTGCGCAGTTGTGTGTATGCTTATCAGGCAGCTCAAACTGTGACCGATTAACACAAACAAATGCCCTGAGTCGATTATCTGTAGTTCAAGGATATGGCTTTTGGATAAGGCAGAACATCCAATAAAATAATATTAGAAGTTTAACCTCCATCCCTTCATTTTTAACCAGGACTGTAAATCATGAATTCCTTGGGAATTCAGACTATTGATGAGCTTCACAAGTATCACCCAGTGGCTGGTCCTCCTCTGCCCTCTCTCTCTGGTTTCTTATGAACCCACAGCTCTGCTTTCCTTACCAAGGGAAAACGTCACCCGTCTCAGCATCCACAGGAAACCAAATCCCCACTGCAGTGGCAAGACCCCGGCCCAGGGCCACGGCCTCGGCCCAGGGCCACAACCTCAGCCCAGGGCCACGGCCACCGCCCAGGGGCCACGGCCACCGCCCGGGGCCACGGCCACCGCCCGGGGCCACGGCCTCCTCCCAGGGCCACCACCACCGCCACACAGGCCCTCCAAAGTGGTGGAATGGCACACTGAAACTCTGACCAGTATTTGCTTCTCTTAGGAATTATGCTAAAATAAAGATTACCTGGTAGACTTCATTTTACTACTAGAAATCAAATTTCCAAAAATTTTATTTTTTGATTCCCTTCACTTGCCTCAAATTAATTTTTGCATGTTCAAATAGCTACATGTCAATATACTAAAAGAATGTCTTTATACTCAGCTACAAACTGACATGATAAGTGAGTAAAATGAAATTGTAGCCCTAACAGGAGCACATCCATTGAAAAGTGCATCAGTAAAAACCCGAGTGTTGGCCGTTCAGTTGTGTCCAGCTCTTTGTGACCCTGTGGACTGTAGCCCGCCAGGCTCCTCTGTCCATGGGATTCTCCAGGCAAGAACACTGGAGAGGGCTGCCATTTTCCTTCTCCAAGTAAAAACCTGCAATGATGGGCAATTTCATCAAGACCCAAACTGCTGGTCCTATCTGAAGACGTCTCAGGTGTGCCGAGCCTCAGCAGGTGGGCAAGGTGGCAGCTGTGCTGGGCGGGTGCGGGCATCCACCTGCACGAGCAGCTGTCACAGCGCAGAAACTATCTTTTCAAAATGAAAGAAAGCCAGATAGAATTGAAATCTCACAAATCTGAAATAGCTACAGTCAAAAGATGTTGATGTGTACAAGAATCTTACCTACTACAAGGACCACCTTTTCAGTCTGAGAAATTCAAATGTCACCTCTTAGTTAAAAACTTCTGATAATATATAGCCATTGAAAAACAGTAGAAAGCCTTACTTGATACCTCAGTGAGATTCCTGGGAGAGAAGTCGTATCTCTGATGTGGCATTCCGAACGGTAATTAGCTTTACACAATGAGGCCTGTGGCCTGCCCAGGTGGCCTTAGTGGTAAAGAACATTCCTGCCAATGAAGGCAGAGGTCAGAGACTCGGGCTTGATCCCTGGGTTGGGAAGATCCCCTGGAGGAGGAAATGGCAACCCACTCGTTTCCTCGCCTGCAGAATCCCACAGACAGAGGCGCCTCCTGGGCTACAGTCCATGGGGTTGCAGAGGGCTGGATACTCCTGAGTGACTGAGCAGGCACCCAACAAAGTCTGCGGCTTTCTTGTTTTAAAACCGAAGAAACTGAAGCCAGTACAGGAGACGTTACTGGTGAACAATCTGCCTGCGGATGCCAGAGATGCACGAGATGAGCAGTTGATTCCCGGGTGGGGAAGATCCCTCAGAAGAGGGACTGGCAACCCACTCCAGGACTCTTGCCTGGAAAATCCTACCAACAGAGCCGCCTGGCGGGCTACAGTTCACGGGGTCACAAACAGTTGGACACGACCGAGTGACTCAGCACATACAAAAGGCAAGCAATTCACCCAAAGCCCCGAAGAGGAGACTGAGCCCAGTGTCTGCATTCCGGGACCCCCAACGTGCCTTCTGACTCACTAACCCCTTTTCACAAGTAAAACAGTGGAAATTCCAAAAACTGGATACAGTATGACTCATGGTAAAAATAACGCGATTTTAAATTTAAAAATTAATATTATTTTTGTTTTTAAAATTTCTGGTTTGGCTGTTTCTGTGAATATTCTCTAAAATTTCATCTACTTCACTCCTGCACAATTCAGGGCATTCTGTGCTCTCATCAGCATCGAGTCTCAGAGGAGGGTGGAGCCTGGCTGTCTTCAGTTGGCCCAGCCTCAGCCTAAGCACCATTTTCTATATAGGAAGAGGACCCCGGGGAGGAAGTGCACACAGCCCGCCTCCCACAGGACCCATCATGCGGTCCACAATTATGGGGTGCACTGTGGGTAGAAATACAAAGGCTTGAGTCAATTCTTTGGGAAATTCAGGAGTATTCCTGCAAAAGTGTGGTTATGACACTTAATTAAAACTAGCTGACATTTAATTAAAACTTTTTAGCCAAATTTAATCATTCCTTGTAGTAGCAATATAATCAAGTCTAACTATTGATTAATCATGAGATGCTTGGGCTTCCCAGGTGGAGCTCGTGGTAAAGAACTCGCCAGCCAATAAAGGAGATGCCAGAGACCCTGGTTTGATCCCTGGGTCGGGAAGTTCCCATGGAGAACATGGCAGCTGACTCCAGTATTGTTGCCTGGAGAATCCCATGGACAGAGGATCCTGGTGGGCTATGGCCCATAGGGTTGCAAAGAGTAGGATACAACTGAAGTGACTTAGCAGGCATGCACACAGGAGATGATCAGGGGAGAAAATTCAGTCATAGTTGGCTAACTTGTTTTTCTCCATCGTGAACATAAACGGGTCAGGTTTTAAAAACAGAATTTTAAAAATAATTTACATATATACTCCTTCATCAAATAGCAAATACTTGAAACAAACCATGCATTTAAATCAGATAATTTGATAATTTTGCACAGTAAGATAATAATATAATACATTAAATATAATAATTTAAGTCACAAAATTCTCTTAACCATGGCTAGCTGTTCCTCCAGTCTGAAACCGTTTCATCGTGGGTGCCCATTAAAATTCCCCTGCCTCCCTAAACGCTAGCACGGGGGATTTTGGAGTAATTTGTAATTTTCCCTTGATTTTACTGAAGGACAATCATCATAATTGCTTGATTTCACCGGTAAATTAGCACTCAGCTGAAAAGGAAATAGTGAGCAGGCCGCGAGGACTGTCACCCGGGGGCTGGAGCACCTGCGGCAGCACCTGGGCCCGCGTACCTGGGCCCAGCCCCGAGGCTGCTCAGCCGCGCGACAGGCTCGCAGCCTGGGTACCGGGAGTCGGCCACAGGCGAGCCCTGGCCGGTGCAGGCTTCTGATGCACCAGGGCCGCGCTTCCGCAGAGAGGGAAGCTGCCTCCTTCCACAGGGCGGGGGGCCCACGAGACGAGAACCCTCCTCCGACCTGCCCCTGCCCGGCAGCCTCGGCTGAAGCCCCGCCGCCACAAGCCCTCCCCGCCCCGGGCTCGCACCGGCTCCGCAGCAGGCCTGAATCTGGGCTGCCGAGCACCATCTCCTGCGCCCCTGGAGCCTGGCCCGGCCCGGCCCCTCCAGCCCAGACCGTCCCCGCGGCCGCCTGGGGCCTGGCCTTCCTCCCCCGGACCGGTCGAGCTCCCGCTGAAAGACCAGGAAGGCCGCCCTTCGCTCCACCACCCCGAGGGTCACCATCCTGAGCTACGGAAGGAGAAAGCGGGACAAGACACCCGGCCCCCCGCGAACCAGGAGGCGGGGCCGCGCCGACCCCGCCCGGCCCCCGCGCGGGCAGCCGCTGTCCCAGGCGGCCCTCGAGCGGCTCCCAGAGCCCCGGGCCCCGCGCGGGGAGCCTCGCCGGGGGCCCGGGCGCGCGGGCAGCCCGCCGGGGGTCCCAGGCCCGGGCGCGCGGGCAGCCTCGCCGGGGTCCCAGGCCCCGCGGGGGGGGGGCCTCGCCGGGGGCCCGGGCGCGCGGGCAGCCTCGCCGGGGATCCCAGGCCCCGCGCAGGGAGCCTCGCCGGGGATCCCAGGCCCCGCGCAGGAAGCCTCGCCGGGGGCCCGGGCGCGCGGGCAGCCTCGCCGGAGGCCCCGGGCCCCGGGCCCCGCGCAGGGAGCCTCGTCCAGGCGGCGCCCGCCAGTCACGCGGCTCCGCGCCGAGCCCGCGGCCTTACCTCCTGTGTCGCGGCGTACTTTCCGCTGACGTGGCCGCTGCCGTCACAGCCGGGGGTGGGACAGCTGCAAGAGGAAGGGACGGGTCACTCAGGTGCCCTGGACGGCGGGACTCACGGGGAAGGCCGGCCACTGCGGGGCGGGGCAGGCCCGGGCCGGGCGCGGAAGCCCGCTCTCTAGCAAGGGGTGCGTTCTCTGAACCGCCGCTGGGCACCCGTGCGGAGCACTGACCTGAACAGCTCCTGGATGGCCGGCTCCACGGGAACTGCAGAGAGAGGAAAAGACACGCTCATTTCTCTCCCATCGCTGGATCCCCCTCGGCCGCCGCCCCGCCCCGCCCCGGCCACAGACAACCACCCAGAGGCCCAGCCCGAGGGCTTGTGCAGGACGGTGGTGACCAGCAGGGCCCCGGGGGCCGGGAGGCACGGCGCACCTCGGACCCCTTTGGAACGCGTGCGATGCCGCTTCTCCTCGGCGTCCACCTCCATCTGCAGGGAGAGAAGACGGTCAGCGTGCTCCCGGCTGGGGTCTTCGGGACAGTATCCCTCTGTGAAGGGGGGGTGGGGTCGGCCGCTTGGGAAGGGCCAGGCAGTCTACCCGCGATGCTTAAAAATAACAAGCAAGACCTTGGTCCTGCAGGGGCCCTGCAGGGGAAGACTTTAATGAGGGCACATGGGGGTCAGTCAGCCTGAGTTGCACGGAGAATAGACAGCGGCCAAGTTTGCAGGAAGGAAAGACATGTGTAGGTGATGTCCGTCTTCTCCTTGTAGCTGAAGCGTGTAACCTGGTCAGGGACCTACGTGGGAAGTGGGGGGCGTCAGAAGGACATGCCCTCTCCTGGTGGCTACTCTCTGTGGTCTAGCCCTGCGGGCGGCTGCGGCCACCTTGGTCTGAACCATCAGGGCACTTTCCAGGGTCACGGCTCCTGGTGGTCATGGCAGGACTCACACGTGGAGGCCACAGGGTGCCTCCATCTGCTACCTTGCACAACCCTCACAATTCTGCAAGGGCATCTATATTCTGCTCCCTTACCCGGGACTTGCCCAAGATCATCCGAGTGGCAGCTTTGGTGCAGGGCCCCGAAAACCGCCACTGTCTACACTTCCTCCTTGAGTCAGGAACACACGGCTGGACGGGTGAATGCAAGTCACTTAAACAGCAAAACGGCTCGCTGCAGGACGCCACGCAGCCCCTCAGAAGGGCCAACAAGAGAGCAGCGACGGGGACAGCCCCCCTCACCAGACCCCACTCTGGCCTGCGCCATTTGCCACCCTGTCCAGCAGGAGACGGGGCTTCAAATCTCTCGGTCGGGAAGATCCTCTGGAGAAGGGAATGGCAACCCACTCCAGTATCCTTGCCTGGAAAATCCCACAGACAGAGGAGTCTGGCGGGCTACAGTCCACGGAGTCGCAAAGAGTTGGACACGACCAAAGTGACTGGGCACACGGACGTACCAGTGTGGCCAGAGCTGTATTCTAGGTGGAGGAGACGTGGCAAAGTCTCCTGTGTGTGGGGGGCGGGGGGGGCGGGAGGATGGGAGTCTGGGATTAGCAGATGCAAGCCGTCACACTAATGTGCGGCATGGACAGACAGCAAGGTCCTACCGGATAGCACAGGAGACTGTTCAGTATCCTGCAATAAACCATAATGGGAAGCAATAGGGAAAATAATCTGTTCTCTATTAATCTGGGTCTGTAACTGAGTCATTTGGCTGTACAGCTGAAATTAATTGGGCTTCCCTCACAGCTCTGTCGGAGAAGGCAACGGCACCCACTCCAGCACTCTTGCCTAGAAAATCCCATGGACAGAGTAGCCTGGAAGGCTGCAGTCCATGGGGTCACTGAGGTCGGACACGACTTTCACTTTCACTTTTCACTTTCCTGAATTGGAGAAGGAAATGGCAGCCCACTCCTGTGTTCTTGCCTGGAGAATCCCAGGGACGGGGGAGCCTGGTGGGATGCCGTCTATGGGGTCGCACAGAGTCGGACATGACTGAAGTGACTTAGCAGTATAGCTCTGTAGGTAAAGAATATGCCTGCAATGCAGGAGAACCGGGTTTGATTGCCGGGTGGGGAAGATCCCCTGGAGGAGGAGATGGCAACCCACTCCAGTATTCTTGCCTGGAGAGTCCCATGGACAGAGGAGCCTGGAGGGCTGCAGTCCACAGGGTTGCAAGAGTCAGACATGACTTAGTGACTAAACCACCACCAACGGAAATTAATACAAGAATTAATACAGGAAATTCATACGAGTAACTCAGCTGTACTCCTACAGAATTTAAAAAAATTAAAAGGACGCCATGGATGCAGAGTTCACCTCCTCAATTTATGGCAAGAAGCATCGGAATCGGGAGAGACTAGGCAGACGCCTGTGACCCTGACGTTACAGAAAGAGCTGGTGGGCCTGCTGCTGGAGCAAAGCCGCCGCAAGCCGAGACTCTGCAGAGAATCCCGGGAGAGGAGGGCCGTCTCTGGCCTGAGCCTTCATATCAACAAATGCCTACTCATCACTGTGTGCAGAGTAGTGAAAATACATCCAATAAAAGCACAAGCTCATTTAGTGTTTGAAGTGTGTGCTGAGCTTTAAGGGAAAACTTCAGGTTTCAGGTTAAAAAGGGCTGGGGCAGATGTTTTAGGCGAGGGACCAGGATGTGCAAAGGCCCTGGGCAGTTCAGGGAGCTGGGCGCTTGGGGTTAGAGGGTTGCAGACCTCACAGAGCTTCAGAGGGGCATGGCCGGTCTCGCCATGGAGGGAGAGACTCCCCCTCGTCATGTATGCTCCTGCTGCACCTGAAATGAGCCTGCTATCACCTGGCGGGGGGGGGAGCTGTCACCATAGGGCATGGAGGCCATAGCTCTGTGAGCATGGAGTCTAATGATCATCTCAATAGATGCAGTGAAGGCCTTTGACAAAATTCAACATCCATTTATGACAAAAACTCTCCAGAAAGCAGGAATAGAAGGAACATACCTCAACATAATAAAAGCTATATATAACAAACCCACAGCAAACATTATCCTCAATGGTGAAAAATTGAAAGCATTTCCCCTAAAGTCAGAAACAAGACAAGGGTGCCCACTTTCACTGCTACTATTCAATATAGTTCTGGAAGTTTTGGCCACAGCAATCAGAGCAGAAGAAGAAATAAAAGGAATCCAAATTGGAAAAGAAGAAGTAAAATTCTCACTGTTTGCAGATGACATGATCCTCTACATAGAAAATCCTAAAGACTCCACCAGAAAACTACTAGAGCTAATCAATGAATATAGTAAAGTTGCAGGATATAAAATCAACACTCAGAAATCTCTTGCATTCCTATACACTAATAATGAGAAAGTAGAAAAAGAAGTTAAGGAAACACTTCCATTCACCGTTGCAACGAAAAGAATAAAACACTCAGGAGTATATCTACCTAAAGAAACTAAAGACCTATATATCAAAAACTATAAAACACTGATGAAAGAAATCAAAGAGGACACTAATAGATGGAGAAATATACCATGTTCATGGATCAGAAGAATCAATATAGTGAAAATGAGTATACTACCCAAAGCAATCTACAGATTCAATGCAATCCCTATCAAGCTACCAGCAGTATTTTTACAGAACTAGAACAAATAATTTCAAGATTTATATGGAAATACAAAAAACCTCAAATAGCCAAAGCAATCTTGAGAATGGACTTGCCTGACTTCAGGCTCTACTACAAAGCCACAGTCATTAAGACAGTATGGTACTGGCACAAAGACAGAAATATAGATCAATGGAACAAAATAGCCCAGAGGTAAATCCACACACTTATGGACACCTTATCTTCGACAAAGGAGGCAAGAATATACAATGGAGTAAAGACAATCTCTTTAACAAGTGGTGCTGGGAAAACTGGTCAACCACTTGTAAAAGAATGAAACTAGATTACTTTCTAACACCACACACAAAAATAAAATCAAAATGGATTAAAGATCTAAACATAAGACCAGAAACTATAAAACTCCTAGAGGAGAACATAGGCAAAACACTCTCTGACATAAATCACAGCAGGATCCTCTATGATCCATCTCCCAGTATACTGGAAATAAAAGCAAAAATAAACAAACGGGATCTAATTAAAATTAAAAGCTTCTGCACAACAAAGGAAACTATAAGCAAGGTGAAAAGACAGCCTTCTGAATGGGAGAAAACAATAGCAAATGAAACAACTGACAAACAGCTAATCTCAAAGATATACAAGCAACTTATGCAGCTCAACTCCAGAAAAATAAACGACCCAATCAAAAAATGGGCCAAAGAACTAAATAGGCATTTCTCCAAAGAAGACATACGGATGGCTAACAAACACATGAAAAGATGCTCAATATCACTCATTATCAGAGAAACGCAAATCAAGACCACAATGAGGTACCATTCCACACCAGTCAGAATGGCTGCGATCCAAAAGTCTACAAGCAATAAATGCTGGAGAGGATGTGGAGAAAAGGGAACCCTCTTACACTGTTGGTGGGAATGCAAACTAGTACAGCCACTATGGAAAACAGTGTGGAGATTCCTTTAAAAATTGCAAACAGAACTGCCTTATGACCCAGCAATCCCACTGCTGGGCATACACACTGAGGAAACCAGAATTGAAAGAGACACGTGTACCCCAATGTTCATTTGCAGCACTGTTTATAATAGCCAGGACATGGAAGCAACCTAGATGTCCATCAGCAGATGAATGGATAAGAAAGCGGTGGTACATATACACAATGGAATACTACTCAACCCTTAAAAAGAATAAATTTGAATCAGTACTAATGAGATGGATGAAAGTGGAGCCGATTATACAGAGTGAAGTAAGCCAGAAAGAAAAACACCAATACAATATACTGACACATATATATGGAATTTAGAAAGATAGTAATGATGACCCTCTATGTGAGACAACAAAAGAGACACAGAGGTATAGAACGGACTTTTGGCCTCTGAGGGAGAGGGAGAGGGTGGGATGATTTGGGAGTATGGCATTGAAACATGTATACTATCATGTAAGAAACGAAGCGCCAGTCTATGTTCGATACAGGATACAGGATGCTTGGGGCTGGAGCACGGGGATGATCCAGAGAGATGAAATGGGGTGGGAGGTGGGAGGGGGCTTCGGCATTGGGAGATCGTGTACACCTGTGGCTGATTCATGTCAATGTATGGCAAAACCAATACAGTATTGTAAAGTAGAATAAAGTAAAAATAAAATTAAATGAAAAAAGAAAACCTCAGCTCATTTGCTAATTGCCTAAGAACTGTTCTATGTTTTACATTTAGGGTTTAATCCTTTTCGTGTACATTGGAGACAAACTTATTTTTTTCTAGGTGGATAGTTAATCCTGCAACTAACCCCTCAGTCAATGAATGCCAGCCCCCCACTGACACGCGCCCCTTTTTGTGGGAAGGCTCCGTCCCAGCTGGTCCCTCTGTGGGCTGCTCCATTTATTCCAGGGCCAGCCCTGTTTGAGCTCCCGGCTCTGCAGTGTGTTCTGCTCTGTGAGAAATGAGCCTCCATGAACACTGGGACAAACATATACACATGACTATATATAAAGTAGATAAGCAACAAGGGCCTGCTATATAGCACAGGGCACTGAATCCCATGCAAGGGAACAGAATCTGAGAAAAGAACGCATGTGGATGTATGCATGACTGAGTCACTTTTCTGTATACTCCCGGCACAACACTGCAAATTAACTATGGAAGTGTTAGTCGCTCAGTCATTTCTGACTCCTTGTGACCGCACAGACTGTGTACCCCCAGGCCCCTCTGTGTATGGGAATCTCCAGGCAAGAGTACTGGGGTGGGTAGCCATTCCCTTCTCCAGGGGATCTTCTTGACCCAGGGATTGAACTTGAATCTCCTGCACTGCAGGCAGATTCTTTACTGTCTGAGCCACCAAGGAAGCGCCAACTATATACTTGAGTTCAAAGAACATATATATAGATTTCTTTGGAAGGAATGATGCTAAAGCTGAAACTCCAGTACTTTGGCCCTCTCATGAGAAGTGCTGACTCATTGGAAAAGACTGATGCTGGGAGGGATTGGGGGCAGGAGGAGAAGGGGACGGCAGAGGATGAGATGGCTGGATGGCATCACGGACTCGATGAACGTGAGTCTGAGTGAACTCCGGGGAGTTAGTGATGGACAGGGAGGCCTGGCGTGCTGCGATTCATAGGGTCGCAAAGAGTCGGACACGACTGAGCAACTGAACTGAACTGAACTAAAACTTCATACATTCTTGGAAAAGAGTCAACCTCCTCTCCATGAAGGTTGCAGGAGATAACTTGTAGACCACGCCTAGCGAGGCACTGGGGGTACCCGTGAAGCCCTGCGGAGTCTCTCTGCCTGCCAGGGGGCTGCCGAGTGAAACAGTGAGACAGGCACACCCCCCTCTCTCACACGTTTCGATGTCTAGAAACTCCCAGAGAGGCTCAGGTTCAGCCAGGCGTGCACAGTTCAGAGCATGAGGTGTGCAGGGGTCTGCACTGCCCAGGTCTACACCGGGAGTGTGGGCGAGGCCCCCTGCCCCTGCAGGCCCCCCTGCCCTGTGCCCACCCCAGTGATGGTCACCCGGCATTTTCCATCGGACGTTCAGGCGAGCTATGCTTTGAGTTTGCTCTCCAGGTGGGGCTGAGACTGCAGCTGTAGGAGCCTCACTGGTGACGTGGGAGTGGTGGTATGCAGGCTTTCTGGCTTACGTGCGGGCTCTGGACGCCCCTGGGCCTGGCGAAGGGACAACCGGCTACCACTGCCTGGGTTTCTGATTCTCTCTCTAGTGAGTCATGCTTAGAAAGATCACCATGAAGGAGCTATTTCAGCATACATTAAAAAAATTTTTAAGCCCAATGTTTATTTTAAAAATAAAGAGAGGTTTTGGGGGAGCTTTAAATGGTTTTATACTTAAAGCCTAAAATGTAAGAAATTTACTGTTGAACCAATGAAAGCCTTAGAACGACTCAGTGAGTCCTGTGAACTTTACATCCAGAAGCAGGACTATTTTATCATTTGATCATTTGATCCCTGTGGTGAAAGCCACACTGGTCAGGCTGAGCTGTACTGAAGATAACAGCATATTAACTGTGCCCAAAAGCTGACCATCACGGATTCCATCAAGCTCTGGAGGCTGAGCAACTTCCAGGCCATCGCTGTGTCCCCAGGAGGGGCTGGAGCCCGAGGACCACTGTCTTCCTAGCCCGCATTCCCAGCATCATGCTCTCCCTCTGCACAGATGGGAAGGAGGAACCCTGGGGCTCCGGCCTCCGCGGTGGGCAGCTCAGACCCAACCCAGAGCCTGAGCTCCCAGCTCCCTTCTCCACTCCCCGGCCGCTCACAAGCAGGAGCCGCTTTGTCATCAGCCGTTAGCCGGCCCTGCCTCTCACCCGCTGCCCCCAACTGTGGCCGCTCACTGCTCTAGGATCATCAGGCAGGGAGGAGGCAGCAGGTGGCGGTGGGACCTGTGTGGCGGTGGGATACTCAGGGAAGGTGTAATGAAGAGAAACGCGGTGCTTCTGGCACCACCAAGCTTGCAGATCAAGCTGAGTGGAGCCATTCCCACCAGCTGCCCTGTCCCCGGTCTCCATCTCCTAGGTAACCTAGACCTGGCTCCACGCACAGCTTCACATGATGGAAGCTGCTTCCTCATCTCAATGCAGACTCTGGGAAGTTTGGGTTCATAGGAAATCTACCAGGAAAGGTCGGCGAGAATCAGAGATGCTGGATGCAGGCGTCCCTGAGTGGTGGCCGGGGAAGCGGGGTTACCTTGCAGGAAGCCTTCTCTCCCGGGAGTGGAGGCAGCGTGACTTCGTGGGCAGGATGCAGGCCCACAGCCAGGCCTCTCTGCTCTGGTCCGGGTCCTCCCCAGCCTGTGACTGCGGCAAGGTCACTTAATTTCTCTGTGCCTCGATTTCTCCATCTACAAAACAGGGACCACATGGTAAAGCACCTGGTGACTCCGCGATGACACCAAGAGGGCATGTGAGTAGAGGATGTGCCCTCTGGCACCACGGGCCTCCAGCTTTCCCGAGGGACTCCATCTGCTGTCCTATTGATGGACAATGGCCCCCAGGAGAAGTGCCCTTCTGGACTCGGGGCTCCTCCTCAGACTCGGAGAAAGGGTCTCCCTTGGGTTGTCTGGGAAGACTTATTCCCTGCTAGCCAAGTCATCTGTGCAGGCTGGGGGACATTCTCCAACTGAGAAGGTTCTAGAACTCTTTGCCAAGGGGACCAGTGCCGAGCCCTCCAGGCCTCCTTACTGGGTCTCCTCTCCACATCTGGGGCAGGAGCAGGCCGTGGCGCACAGCAAGGTCATTCCAAACCAGAATCTGAGGGTGACCCCTGTTTATTCAGACTGTGACTTCTCCAGGGGGCTCAGGGGCTATCAGACAAGGCTGGTCTCTGTGACGTCTGTGGAGCCAGGGGACTCTGCTCAACACCACTTTCTTGTCTATTACGTCATTTACCTGTCAGTCAAATGACCCTAACTTTCTGAGTGAAGAAACCCACACTGCGAGATGTTGAGACACTTCCCCAAATCTCCACAGTTAGCTGTTGGGAGAGCCGTGGAGAATCCGTCCACTCTTGCTTGACGGTCTAGGCTGTCCCAGGGCTGCTGGGTGTTCACACCGTCCCCTCCCCCACCAGGCAAGGACTGTACCAGGGCTGCCGGATGTTCACACCATCCCGACCACTCCCCACCAGACAAGGACCACCCCAGGGCTGCCGGGTGTTCACACCACCCCCTCCCCCACCAGGCAAGGACCGCCCCAGGGCTGCCGGGTGTTCACACCATCCCCCTCCCCCACCAGGCAAGGACTGTCCCAGGGCTGCCGGGTGTTCACACCATCCCGCCCATCCCCCACCAGGCAAGGACCGTCCCAGGGCTGCCGGGTATTTATATCATCCTGCCCACTCCCAAAGGACTGTCCCAGGGCTGCCAGGTGTTCACACCATCCCCCTCCCCCACCAGGCAAGGACTGTCCCAGGGCTGCCGGGTGTTCACACCATCCCACTCACCCCCCACCAGGCAAGGACTGTCCCAGGGCTGCCGGGTGTTCCACACCATCCCCCTCCCCCACCAGGCAAGGACTGTCCCAGGGCTGCCGGGTGTTCACACCATCCTGCCCACCCCCCAACAGGCAAGGACTGTCCCAGGGTTGCTGGGTGTTCACACCATCTCGCGCAATCCCCACCAGGCAAGGACTGTCCCAGGCTGCTGGGTGTTCACACCATCCCAACCACTCCCCACCAGACAAGGACTGTCCCAGGGCTGCTGGGTGTTCACACTGCCCCACCAATGCCCACCCGGCAAGGACTGCCCCAGGGCAGCCGAGTGTTCACACTGTCCCGCCCACCCCCCATCAGGCAAGGCCTGTCCCAGGGCTGCCGGGTGTTCCACTGCAACCCCCCCCCAGTAGGCAGGACTGTCCCATGGCTGCCAGGTGTGCACACCATCCCAGCCACTCCCCACCAGGCAAGGACTGTCCCAGGGCTACTGGGTGTTCACACTTCTTCCCAACCCCTCACCAGGCAAGGACTGTCCCAGAACTGCCGGTATTTACACCCTCTCCCCAACCCCCAACCAGGCAAGGAATCTCCAGGGCTGCTGGGTGTTCACACAATATCCCCCCACCCCCGACCAGGCAAGGACTGTCCCCAGGGCTGCTGGGTGTTTACACTGGCCTCTCTTTGCCCCCCACCATGGGAAGAAATGGAAGGGCTGAGACCAGGACTGGGAATCAGGTCCTAGGGTCCCAGATGAGCCTTTGGGTGGTGACTTTCACCCCAAAACGTTTCCCCCAGCAGGTGCCGTGGGCAATCCGCCATGCTGGCTTGTCTTTCTAAAGGGCACACTGCCACTCACGCCTGTTTCTATAGAAACTGAAGGCCTCCTGGCCCGCTAACTGGTTTGTCATAGACAATAGCAAATGCTCAAGTGGGACGTCAACTAGCTTTGTAATTCCTGTTTTGAACAACAGGCAACTAGGTAGTTGAGTCAAGTAAGAAAGGGTCAGAGGCGTTTGGGTCACTGTCCTTGGAATTCAGCCACCCTTCCATTACTTGGGAGCCTGTAGCCCCGTCTGCCTCTGTTGACCTTAGGACTGAGCTTTAAATCCTTCCCTTTTACACTTAATCTTCCCAAGGCCTGATTTCATCACACAGACAAGAACTAAGAGTCTGCACCTGTGTGTCTTTCCAGGAACACAAGGACACAGACCGCAGAGGACTTAAACTCATAAATTCCCAGAAAGAGAAAGGAATTGGACCACACTTGTCTTCCTTCTTTTCAACTTTGCCATTTAGAACAACAGAACGTCCCCCCACCTCCTCCCTGGAATGCCTTTCCCCAAACTCTCCTGCTTTGTCTGTCCCAGGGCTCAGCACTCGGGTCCCTGACTCTGGAGCAGCCAAACCACCCATCTTTGTCTCGGGTACTGCACCTGGGGCTGGTTAAAATGGCTTTGTTGACAGAGAAAAGAAAAAGGAAGCGAGAGAGGGCAAAAGGAAGATAGTACTCCTGGGCACTGGTGCAGGATGAATCCTAAATCTAACTGGGCAGATTATGTTATACAAGTGACCAGTAAAATGTTTAATGGTTAACAGCTTTGAAGTCAGATGGACTTGGCTCACAAAAGCACTACCACTTCCTCATAATCTGAGCTCGTTGTTCATAAGTATGAATTTCCTGGAGTTTTTCAATCTCTAAATTAGATAATACACAAGAAGGATCTAGCTAACCATAAAGGCTCAGGGAATGGTAGCAAGTTTACATAATATCACTGTATATATATTTATTAATATGCCTACATAATATCTCTGAGTTCCACTTTCTCATTTATAGCCACAGTGATGTAAATAGCTCCTAAATGGGGATGTCTTTAATTAACTAGCATTTTTAGGGGGCTCACTCACCTACACTTCTAGACTTGGGTGATTCAGTATAAAACAAGATACATACGACATTGCTATGTGAGTTTATGGGAACAACAGAAGAAAGAATAATGAGCTAGATCAGCACAGTGGTACCTATAATATGCAAAACTAGTTTATTTTGGGTGTAAAGAAAAAGAGACGATAAAAGAACTTAAAAAAATCCCCCAAAACTTTAAAACAGTTCAGTTCAGTCACTCAGTTGTGTCCAACTCTTTGTGACCCTATGAATTGAAGCACGCCAGGCCTCCCTGTCCATCACCAACTCCCGGAGTTCACGCAGACTCACATTCATCGAGTCCGTGATGCTATCCAGCCATCTCATCCTCTGCCGTCCCCTTCTCCTCCTGCCCCCAATCCCTCCCAGCATCAGAGTCTTTTCCAATGAGTCAACTCTTCGCATGAGGTGGCCAAAGTACTGAAGTTTCAGCTTTTGGCATCATTCCTTCCAAGGAAATCCCAGGGCTGATCTCCTTCAGAATGGACTGGTTGGATCTCCTTGCAGTCCAAGGGACACTCAAGACTCTTCTCCAACACCACAGTTCAAAAGCATCAATTCTTCGGCACTCAGCCTTCTTTACAGTCCAACTCTCACATCCATACATGACCACAGGAAAAACCATAGCCTTGACTAGATGGACCTTAGTCAGCAAAGTAATGTCTCTGCTTTTGAATATGCTATCTAGGTTGGTCATAACTTTTCTTCCAAGGAGCAAGCGTCTTTTAATTTCATGGCTGCAGTCCCCATCTGCAGTGATTTTGGAGACCCCCAAAATAAAGTCTGACACTGTTTCCACTGTTTCCCCATCTGTTTCACATGAAGTGATAGGACCGGATGCCATGATCTTCGTTTTCTGAACGTTGAGCTTTAAGCAAACTTTTTCACTCTCCTCTTTCACCTTCATCAAGAGGCTTTTAGTTCCTCTTCACTTTCTGCCATAAGGGTGGTGTCATCTGCATATCTGAGGTTATTGATATTTCTCCTGGCAATCTTGATTCCAGCTTGTGTTTCTTCCAGTCCAGCGTTTCTCATGATGTACTCTGCATAGAAGTTAAATAAGAAGGGTGACAATATACAGTCTTGATGGACTCCTTTTCCTATTTGGAACTAGTCTTTTGTTCCATGTCCAGTTCTAACTGTTGCTTCCTGACCTGCATACAGATTTCTCAAGAGGCAGGTCAGGTGGTCTGGTATTCCCATCTCTTTCAGAATTTTCCACAGTTTATTGTGATCCACACAGTCAAAGGCTTTGGCATAGTCAATAAAGCAGAAAGAGATGTTTTTCTGGAACTCTCTTGCTTTCTCCATGATCCAACAGATGTTGGCAATTTGATCTCTGGTTCCTCTGCCTTTTCTAAAACCAGCTTGAACATCAGGAAGTTCACGGTTCACGTATTGCTGAAGCCCAGCTTGGAGAATTTTGAGCATTACTTTACTAGCATGTGAGATGAGTGCAATTGTGCAGTAGTTTGAGCATTCCTTTGCATAGCTTTTCTTTGGAATTGTAATGAACACTGACTGTTTCCAGTCCTGTGGCCACTGCTGAGTTTTCCAAATTTGCTGGCATATTGAGTGCAGCACTTTCACAGCATCATCTTTCAGGATCTGAAACAGCTCAACTGGAATTCCATCACCTCCACTAGCTTTGTTTATTGTGATGCTTTCTAAGGCCCACTTGACTTCACATTCCAAGATGTCTGGCCCTAGATGAGTGATCACATCATCATGATTATCTGGTCATGAAGATCTTTTTTGTACAGTTCTTCTGTGTATTTTTGCCACCTCTTAATATCTTCTACTTCTGTTAGGTCCAGACCATTTCTGTCCTTTATCGAGCTCATCTTTGCATGAAATGTTCCCTTGGTATCTCTAATTTTCTTGAAGAGATCTCTGGTCTTTCCCATTCTGTTGTTTTCCTCTATTTCTTTGCAATGATCACTGAAGAAGGCTTTCTTATCTCTTCTTGCTATTCTTTGGAACTCTGCATTCAGATGCTTATAATCTTTCCTTTTCTGCTTTGCTTTTCGCCTCTCTTCTTTTCACAGCTATTTGTAAGGCCTCCCCAGATAGCCATTTTGCTTTTTTGCATTTCTTTTCCATGGGGATGGTCTTGATTCCTGTCTCCCATACAATGTCACGAACCTCATTCCATAGTTCATCAGGCACTCTATCTGTCAGATCTAGGCCCTTAAATCTATTTCTCACTTCCACTGTATAATCATAAGGGATTTGATTTAGGTCATACCTGAATGGTCTAGCGGTTCTCCCTGCTTTCTTCAATTTAAGTCTGAATTTGGTAATAAGGAGCTCATGATCTGAGCCACAGTCAGCTCCTGGTCTTGTTTTTGCTGACTGTATAGAGCTTCTTCATCTTTGGCTGCATAGAATATAATCAATCTGATTTTGGTGTTGCCCATCTGGTGATGTCCATGTGTAGAGTCTTCTCTTGTGTTGTTGGAAGAGGGTGTTTGCTATAACCAGTGCATTTTCTTGGCAAAACTCTATTAGTCTTTGCCCTGCTTCATTCCGTATTCCAAGGCCCAATTTGCCTGTTACTCTAGGTAGGTTTGGGTAAAACAGAAATTCCATACCTTTCATTACAATAGGTACTGGGAACACCAGTGATTGAGAAAACAGAACATAATCCACTGAAGGGTTCCTGTTGGCCTCAGATGGTAAAGAATCCACCTTCAAAAGAGAGATATGGGTTCGATCTCTGGGTTGGGAAGACCCCCTGAAGGAGGGACTAGCTACCCACTCCAGTATTCTGGCCTGGAGAACTCCCTGGATGGAGAAGCCTGGCAGGCTACAGAGTTCATGAGGTCACAGAGTCGGACACGACCAACCAGCTAATACTTTCACTTTTCAAATCTACTGAAACACAGATTAAAGCAAGTTAGTGCACTGACAACACACTCGGTCTGGACACTATGACATGTGTGGATGCTGGCCTTTCTGAAGTAGTTTTCTAAAACTATAGCTATAAGAACACTTTACAAGCAGCAAATAGCCAACTCAGTGTGAGCAGCGTTATCAAGAAATACATATACAAGTAGCTCATAATGTTTAAAAATCAAACAATCAAGTTATATATGAACAAGTGACAAGCACACTGTTAGTTATGGGTCAACTCCTACTCTCAGAATAAATGATACTGGGTTTGAGATTCTGGTTTGCTCCACTTGTCACATAAACCTGCGGCACAGCTGCGAGCATGTGCTCTGGAAACCAGGGTCGTGCTACAGAGGATGCGGGAGAGCAGAGGTGTCAAGGCCATGGAGCCCCTGGAGGCGCACTCCCTGCAGCCAGACCCGAGGCTCTGCTGCAGGAAGACAGAGGTTCCCTCCCAGGGACAGGCCGAGATCCACTCACACCCAGGCCTGCGGGCACGGCTGGGTCAGGTGTCCTGCCCAGGTGCCGCCAGGATTCAGAACCAAACCGATTCCCTCTTCACGGAAGCCAAGCTTTTTTTTTTTTTTTTCTTTAACATTAAAAGTCATCGGCATCCCTTTTTGGTCTTCTCCTTAAGATCAAGTGTAAAAGTCACTGGCAGACATTCCCTCTGGGTCACTTATTGAGGAAATCAGAGTCTCAGAGGGGTTTTATTATTATTGCTTTTGAAAATCGTGCATTACATGTGTCTGCACCGAGTGTGCTCAAGGAGGAGACGCAGCTCCCAGGGGGTCTCAAAGCCTCACCTGCCCCTCACCCTCGGGACACCAGGGCGGGGCGAGGGCAGCTCCCTGGGTTTCTGCTCCACCTCATTGCCAGCAGCACGGGCATTCTGCCATCGCCCCGCCCTCGCTCCGGGCACGCGGGTCACTGAGGAACCTGTCCTCCGCTCCTGCTGCTCAGCACTCGGTGCACACACGACGTGAAGCCTGCTGGTTGCTGAGAAAGTGCTTCCTCCTTTTTAACATCTTTATCGTCTTTACTGTGTGTGTGCGCGTGTGTTGTGAACATTACTGAATGCATGTGAATTGTCACATGTGTCGTCCTGATAGGGCTTTCCCAGTAGCCCAGCGGTAAAGAATTCACCTGTAAGCAGGAGGCCCAGGTTCGACCCCCGGGTTGGGAAGGTCCCCTGGAGGAGGGCCTGGCAACCCCTTCCAGTGTTCTTGCCTGGAGAATCCCATGCACAGAGGAGCCTGGAGGGCTACAGTCCGTGGGGTCACAAAGAAATGGACAGGACTGAAGGGACTTAGCACTCAGCACCCAGGCATCCTGCTGATAAGATCTTATCCTGCTGATAAGTAGATCTTATTATGCTTGGCTTTTTCTTTGTTTTTCATTCTTTATCTTTCTTCTCCATCTTTCAGAAAGTTTTTCCAAATATATCTTTCAGTTCTTCAACCGCATTTTAAAATTCCAAGAGTCCTATTTTATATGCCCAAATTGGCTTTTGTCTCAGTTACATGTTTGCATTTATTTTGGTGATTGTTTGCCTTTGCAAGAGGACCATCTCTCTCCTCAGACGCAGTCCCTGTTCCCCTCTGGGTGAAGCGAGGGCCGTCCCACCGCTAGGCGGGCTCAGGGGTCCTCTCTCTGCTTCCCCAGCATCTCGTGATCCTTTTTACCCCAGAACTTACATCATATATTCACTCATCTCACTCATGTCTTCTCCTTTGTGCCGTTTCTTATTTCTGACAAAAAACGCATCGCCACTTGGGAGTGTGACAGCTTGCTTCCTTGCTTGGAAGTGGTGCAGGAGCCTCCTTTCACATTTTGGACACTTATAGGAAACAGCGCCCTGAAGACAGGTGGCGCCCCTGCTTCTCGACAGCCCTTTGAAGGAGCATCTTCAGCCCCTTCTGCCGAGGAAGCTCCTCCAGACGAAGTTGGAGCAGCCCCGTGGGGACCCCAGCATCAGTGTGGTCACTGCCGTCCGACCAGGCCCACGAGAGGAGGAACTACAAAACGGCCACGAGGCTGGTGACACGGAGGCGCCGCACATCCTCCCATGAGACCAACTGAGAAAGGAGCATTCGCACGCACTGTGGCTCAGCTGGCGAGGATTAAGTGACTAGATCCTCCAGAAACGAGGTGTGGGGAGCGTGTCCCATCAGGCATCTGTCAAGTGCTGGGGATGGCAAGGACAGAGCCAGCCAGCATCACTGCTCAGGGGCCCCTGGGTGGGCGGGACTGAGCGGGGAGACGGCTGGGGAGATGCCTGGGGAGGCAGCGTGAGGGGCGGGGCCAGGCCGGGCCCTTGGGGAGGTCCCCTGGGAACCTCGGATGGACCAGGGGACTCCCCCTCCTGCCTCTCAAGCCCATCCCAAGCCAGGAGGGGACTGAGTACAAGGACACTCGCCGCACACTCTGGGCCGGCCTGCTCCCTGGGGTACCCAGCAGGGCGATGGCTCGAGGCACAGGCTTCTGCAGAAGTCAGGGCATCCGGGACCTCGCCGGACAGCTGCTGCAGCTGCTGATGGCCACGCAGCCTCTGGGGTTCGGTGGGGGAACTTACGTGCAGGTAGCGTTTAAAGACAAGAGGAGGAAAGCGACGTTGGAGTCAAGAGCCAGAAGCAGGCCTGCTGGACAGTAATGTAGGATGGACCCATGCTTCTGTTAATATTTACTGACTTATTTGTACAATAAAAGCTTGCAGCCACACAGGACCAGCTGTCCGTGCATCCCGAGTGTCTGACCCCCCAAGTCATTCTCAGCTCTGATGGCCACACGCTGAGCAGCCAGGGTACCCCGGGTTACGCAGCATCTGCCTGCTTAAATGATCTGAAGGCGGTGGTGATAGAGTCCACAGGGCCCCAGCAGCTGACACCTGCCCCTTTGAGGAGAGGGCCGAGCCTTGTCCCAGGAGGACGACCAGCAGCTGCTGTTCGGCTCCGAGGCCCCAGGACTCAGCGCGGGGTCACCATGGGAGCATCCCTGAGGCTTCTCTTCCCTGAGTACACCCGACACACGCCGCATTGCTCTCCCGCCCACTCCCCACCCCCTCCTCCCAGCACGCGTCCCAGGGATGCTGGAAATGAGAGAGCAGCCTAACTCCCAGCAACAGGGAAGGCGGTGGGCTTCTCACTCATCCTTTATCCAGAGTGAGTTGGGGAGAGTGAGTCAGTTTTTGTTAAACAGCCTCAGGTTCTGCCTTGATCAGCGGCCCCCTCGGGCTTGATGTCGACCCAGCTGCTCCGAGCCCCGGGTTCTCTTCCTGACGCGGGTCCAAATCCTGCCCGTTAGGCGGTGGGAAATTAAATGAGGTGATGGCTAAGAAGCTCAGCACCAGACCCACGTGGGAACGGCTTCCTATGCTGTGGAATCGCCACCATCAGCATCAAGGTCTGTCGATATCTCTCAGCCTGACTGGCAGGGTTGAGTTGGGTCTCAAAAGGTCGTGGTAGAAGTCGTAACCCCCAGACCTGGGAACGAGGCCTTGACTGTAACCAGAGCTGCTGCAGGTCAAGTGGGGGTGAGGGCACACGGGATAGGGGGTCCCACTCCAGCGTCTCTGGTGTTCTGATAAAAGGGGAACTTGGACACAGCAATGCCAGCAGGGAGAGGATCTTGTGACCGTTACTCAGGGCTCTGGCGATGCATCTGCAAGTCAAGGACACTGAAGGTCGTCAGCAAAGCCCAAGAAGCTAGGGAAGGGGCCTGGGGCACCCCTTCCTCCCCACAGCCTCGGAAGGAGCCAGCCCAGCCTGAGCTTGCGTCCTGGGTACGAGTCTGTCCTCCAAACCACAGGACACTGACCGTGTTGTTTAGGCTGGGGCTGCCCCAGCTGCTGAGCTCAGTCACGGGTCTCTTTGCTCCGCCACTCGGAGGCCCTGGTCCCCGGAGGCTCGTGGGGTATTGTGTTTCCAACACTGGGATCAGGGACGGTGGCTCTACCCCACCTGACCCTCCTCACTGCCTTCCCGGCTTACTTAGAAGCCACCACCAACGACCCCCTTTGAGGGCTGTTCATTTTGATGGAGCTAAAGGTGAAAGGTCACAGTCACATCCAGCCGTGAGGCCCATGACCCTGGTTCCACCTTCAGGCTGAGGGGGCATTTTCAGGCAAACTTCAGATTGCCCTTGAACCCTCAGATCAGGCCCCAGAAATTGTGCAGCTGTCTCTGTGGAATGGTGGGATGTGACCTGCAAAGAGCACATCTTGGAGTATCATTTATTTATCTTTCTTTCCCACAGTTCCTTGTCAGTCTGCGCCTTCTCCATGACCCGAAGGAGGATTAAGGTCTACCGGGCAGCACTCAGGAGCCGCGGCCCCCGCCTGAACCCCCGGAGGGTCAGCGCTGGGTCAGGGCGTGGAGGGAAGGCGCTGGGCGCAGGTCCCAGCGGCGGCGGCGGGGGTGAAGGGCCTGGGGGCCTGGCAGGGGGCGCGGGCCACAGGGCCCGAGGCATCTCTGCGGCTGGGCGAGCTCTGCGTGGCGCCAGCCTCTGGGAGAGGCGGGACGGCCCGCGTGTCCGGAGCGGCCCTGGCCCTGCCGCGGGCTGTGACTCGGGGCGGCCTGCGCCCTGCGCCCTGCCGGCGGCTCCCTGGCCTGCGCCCTGCCGGCATCTCGCCCTTCCTCGCCGGGGCGCCTGCGCCCTGCCGCGGGCTGTGTCCCGGGCGGCCTGCGCCCTGCCGGGCGGCTCCCTGGCCTGCGCCCTGCCACCCGGGGCGTCCACGGAGCTGGGCGCCGGTGCTCTGCCTCCGCCCCCGCGGGCCCGTGTGGAGGCTGCCCAGCCCAGGGGCCTCGGGAGAGGAGGCCCGCGGCCGGGACCAGGCGGCGAGGCGCCGGCTCCTGCCCCTGGGGACGCTCGGCTGCTTTTCCTGTTCAGACAGCGGGGCAGCCCGGTCGGCGGCAGGGGCCCTGAGAACGCTCCCAGCGAGCGCTCCTCCTGCTCGGAGGTCCTGCGACCCTCTGGTCCAGACTCTCCATCAACCTGCGCCTTCAGCCACAGGCGTTAAAACCAACACGGATATGTTTCCTGAGGTGAGGCCCTCCTTTGAAGAGAAACGTGAAGCTCTGATAAGATTAAACATCCCTGGCTGCCTTAGGAATCTTCCAAACCACCTAATTTTAAAGTCTCTCAATTAAAACGAAAATTCAAGGCAAATGCTTTCTTGCCAAGTCGCTTTCCTTATATCTGGCAAACTTGGACTCTCTACTGAGAAGATATTTTACATTGATTTAAAAATACTTGCCTCAAAACAAATGCCAATTTCAAATAATTCTGAAACTCTCAATCCTGACTGCAGACACAGTACTAACATGTTGTGTCTCCCGTCTGCTCTCACTGAGGTGTTTTCTCAAGCCCACCAAGCCCCGAGTCTTTCTCAGGTAGCACCGGACACCTGGGTCCTCTTACTGGCCGGGGGGCCCCTTCTTTCTGCGGCTGAAGCAACTCACCGCCTAATTTCCAAGCTGTGCTTTCTATCCTCAAATTGAGACACCACCAAGATTCCACTCCTGAGCCTCTCATCTCATCCTCAGCAATTTCTTTCACTGCATGAATTAAACTTTCACCTCTAATTAAACAACACAAAGTTTTACCTCCAAGCCTGTTTGCCCATCATGTTTCTCCTGAATTTCAAGTGTCTGCCACATCCCTCCACCCAGAAATCCAAGGGCTCCTCAGACGTAGCGCCCAGGTTTGTCCACACCATCCTGACCTTCGCAGTCACTTTCCTTGAGCAGAAAACCAGCGTTCACTCTCTCCACGCCCCCTGGAATCTTCGGTCAGCTGTGAGGTTTGGAAATCTTTCCGTCTCAAGCTCCCCTTTGGCCTTCCCTGTTCCTCATACACCCCCCACCCTTCTGGGCTCTGGGCTGCACTGCCTCGGCCCCGCCACCCCAAGTCTTAACCATCCTCAGGGCTTTGTTGTTTCCATGATGAGAAAACTTTTTAAAATCTTGTGCAGAAACCCCACCTATAAGATGGCTGGAAATGCGGTGACACTCAGGATGAAGTGAGGTGGGATGGGGGTGGGGGTCTCACTGGCTCTCTCAGTTGAGGCTTAGCAGAGTCTAGTTTGAGAAGTCCCTTCTGCTCAGAGTCCTGGGGTGGTCTACCCCCAAACCGACGTGAATGTGGAACTCCCCCATCTGAGGTCTGAGTTCCAACCCCACGGCAGGGCCTCCTACTGAACTGCAGGATCCTGAAACATGCGCCAAATCGCATTTACCCAGCACAGTGTTTCACACCGAAAAGTGCCCTGTGGAATCTATTGAAGTGAAACCACCTTAAAACCCAGCACGTGTAAGAGACGTCCAGTCTGCTTTCTACATAAAAGAAGGCATGGATAGCTCGGAAGATCAGCAGCGTGTGTTTTCTCATCAAGGGGGACAGACTGGGGGAGTTTTAAGATCTCTTGAGAACAGCTATTGGATTGTTTTCAACGGGTGTGTGAATATGCAGCAGCCGGCAGAGCTGGGGGCTCCCGGTGGGCTGACCTGTGAGGACTGACAGCCATGTGACTCACCTGCGGCTGCCACGGGGCAGGAGCATCCGTTTACAGCCATTTACATGCAGCATTCCTGCCACCCAGCTCCCAAACCAGCAACAGGACAGGCTTTATAAAAAAGGCAGTGTGACCTGTGGCAATTATATTCAAACCTGATGTTCAGAGCAAGACAGAAGAAGCAAGACACAAATCTAAACCAATCGATTACGTGCCTGATCCGGACGAAGACAGGCAATGCCTCAAGGAGAGGCAGAGAGGCCTGCAGCTGGGTGAGGGGCAGGTCTTCCGACACCTGGGGCTGTAAAGCAGGGGCAGTGCCCAGCGCCTCGTTCTTAGACCTCACTGGGCACCACAGTGAGCTGGATTCTGCATCAGGGTTTAACGTCTGATTTCCAGTTTCACTGATTGAACAAAACCAGGCCAGCCCTAGTGTCCCGTCCCCGCCACACGTGACCTTTGTCAGCGTGAACCAGCCTTTCTCCAAGCGCCCTGTGGGTGACAGTCAGATCTGTCCGTGACCTCTGCTGTTCACCTGGCCAGGTCAGAGGAGGGCTAGGTGGGTTTCTGGGGGCCGTGCTGATCTCGGACCTCACATCCCACCTGCCCCGGGGGCGGGGGGTGGCTGGAGGAGCTGGGAGGAGAGCGTCAGGAAGGGTCGGAGGAGCAGGTACACGTGAGCCCCCCGGCTGACCCCAGGCGCTGAGTTCTCACTGCCCAACAAAAGCGCTGGCCTCACTGAATTTGCAGCTTCTCGCCGGACCGCTGCGGCTGCTTTTAGAGGTCCGTCTTCCGGCACTGGGTCAGGGGCCACGGTCAGCCGTCGCCGATCGTGGAGGTCAGCCTTCCTGACCTGAGGCTGAGGGGTGGGGGGACCCCTGGGACCCGTGGTGGCCTCCGTGTCAGCCCTGCTGCTGCAGAGGAGTAGGCGCTGGTTGTCCCCTGCCCCCACACGGCCACCCCCAGAGGACAGGTGCACACGCCCGCCCGCGCGACTGCTGGCCCAGCCCTGGGGGTGGCTGCTGAGGAGGCCAGCATCCCCGCTCCCCAAGGAAGGGCAGAGTCAGCCCTCGTGGGTTTGCTCTCGAAGGGTGAGTGGTTTTCACTGAGCAGGAAGGGTCAAGCCAGGAGCAAAGGAAACAGGGGCCCTGCAGGGAGGGGTCGGGCGGGAAATCCACACACAGGCCAGCGCGCCTCGGCGTCACCAGGGAGCGGCCAGAAAACTGGTTGGAAAGGACAGAAGCTCCCTGACAGCTGGCCGAACACGCTGATAAGAGGGTCTGCTAAGTGGGCTTCTGTGAACTACGCCAGCTTATTAAACGGTGCTGCTAACATCACACGACAGAAAGCAGCGGTCAGATACGAGCTGACTATGCGCATGTATCAGGGAGGCAAATTAAGAGCGTACTGTACAGGAGCGACACCATCTAATCACCAGCAACACCCTTCAGAGGCTGGCTCAACGTGGCCAGGCCAGGCCAGGGTCCCGACTGGCCAGCCCAGAGCTCCTGTCCGCGCCCAGGAGACACGGCTGTCGCTGTGGAGTGGCGCGGCTGGGGTGGGAAGCCGTGTCAGTGCCCGAGGCTCCTGGAAGGAGCATGCAGCCCTGAGACGGCTGGTGGTCCATCTAGAGCAGTCTGCAGTCAGGGACCCCTCCTGAGAGGAGGGCAAGTAAATGGATTTTTTTTTTTTTGAGCAAGTCCCTTTGAACCTCAACTTCCTTATCCGTAAAATGGAAGTTCTTTTGAAAGTTTTTTTTCAGCTCTAACCATTTAGAATTTTTGAGAAAGCTTCTAGGTATTCGACAGCTCAGAGTGAAGGACCCTGTTCTAAATGTGTCAGAAGGCGAAAGGTGATTTTTGTAAAGATGTGCAATCACCCGAGGCAGTCGTTTCCACTTTAGACTAAAGTGGCGGTAAGTTACATGAATGCAGGGCTGGCACACACATGACCATGCCCAGGTCACGGCTGTGCACGCAGGCACACACAGGCGTGTGCTACAGTTTCACTTAACAGGCTCACCGTGCTTGCTACGATGTGTTAGAACCACCTTCCTGTGCATGGGATAATCTAGGTTGTATTTCATTAAAAATAGATCTAATAAATTATCTTCAAAACTGCCAACCGAAGAGTTGCACATAATGTAGAAAACGATTGCCGTCTGACAACGTTTGTGTCAACACATCCTGACCAAACCCGTGTCTAGGTGTAAGACGACACGAAAGTCAATACACAAAGCCACACCGCGACGCACTAACTGCTCATCTAACATTTACCCATGCTTATTTGCATATTTCATAATTTTTTAAAGTTACTTCTTCCTTCTGAGGCAGGGTACCAAGCGCAGACCACCTTCTGGTGGAGTGCAGCTACAGTGTGCGATTCAGAATGTCTTAGAATATCCAGATTCATATTTTGTCTCTAACCTCTGATCCTCACCTATTACGTGTTCACTCGCTCATTCCTGTATCTTCACTCTGTAAATACAAACTGCAGGCCTACAGTTTGCCAGCTGTTGTTCTTAATGCTAAAGATTCATGTCAAGGAATAAGAGACAGCAATTGGCCTAACTATAATTTAAACAAATATAAATCAGTTGAAGATCTTCTTAGCTTTATTAGAAAGGTATTTGTAAGCTGAATGTGTATCCTTAGAAATTATGCAGGAGTTACAGATGTTGATTTCTTCAAAAGCATATTGAGGTGAAAGATCATGACTGTGTAATAAGGCCCCTGAAAGTATAGTGTAAGTTAACGGGCAATGATGAAGCAATCTGAACCAACACGATCTGTATCATTTTACTCACACACTTCAGCGGCCTTAAGCTACGTCTCTGTTTTGACTACTACCCAGAGTGGCCACGCAGTTCAGCGCTGACGGGTACCTGGCCCAGATGCCTTCACTTTTCAAAGTTAAATCAGCTTTGTAAAATCCGCATTGAACTGATGAAAGCACTGGCTTCCGGGTCTCAGTGGTGAGGGTGCAGCTGTCTCCACTATTTTGGTTATGTCTTGAGTATTTCCTGACTTCCCTGACGGCTCAGTGTGTAAGAATCCTCCTGTAAAGCAGGAGACACAGGAGACTTGGGTTCAATCCCTGGGTCAGGAAGATCCCCTGGAAGAGGGAATGGCAATCCAGTCCAGTATCCTTGCCTGGAGAATCCCAAGGACAGAGGAGCCTGGTGGGCTACAGTCCACGGGGTCGCAAAGGGTCAGACACGACTGAGCGACTAACTTTCACTTTCACGTTTTAACAGCAATGACAGCGACTGGGGGTCTCAGGATAAAGACGCCTCTCTGTCCTGGCTGCTTTGTCTGGCATCCAGACATTCTGGAAGACGCGGAGACCTGAACAGCTCGCCAAGCCCTGGTGGGGGCTGTGTGCACCCTGGACGCCCTGAGGGGGAGCCCAGCAGGACCCCCTCCCCAATTCAGTGTCCCATTCGAACTTCTGTTCACAGTCACATGCGGTAAGGAGGTAAGGAGGGCTTAATCCGGATAGATAACCGCACCGCTCCTTTAGGACCCGAGCAGGAAGTGCTCATAGGCGCGCGCTGGGAGGGCTGGTCAGGACTCGAAGTGCCTGCGGGCGAGCTGTCCAACTCCTCTCATCTTAAAAACAAGATAGAGGGCAAAAACTTACTATGTTCTCTTACAGCCATTGCCAAAAGTCCGACAAACACTGAGTGGAAATTGACTCAGAAAAAAACGCCATTATCAACAGGATTCAGATGTCCAGACACTCCTGTGTCTTGACCCTGAACTTGACGTCAGACTCAAGGCTTCCTGGGTCGGCCTGGAGGCCCTGGCTTCCACCCTATCCTTTCTCCCCAACGCCTTCTGTACCCAGGGAGCTGATTCTGTCCACACACCTGTTCACGTCCATGCCTCCCTTCCCGTCAAGCCCGCGTATCAACCGGTCTGCACAGCTCTGCCTCCCAAACACCTCTCACACCAGGAGTGTGACTTGAAGACTGGCCTTGGCCGAGTGGAGACTCCCACGTGCACGAGTGACCGGCCAGCCTTCTTCCCAGGACCTGGCTGCCTGCCATCTCCCCCAGACCCGCGCCCGCCCTCCCGGGTCCCCAGGGGCCTCTCAGGCGCCAGGCTCTGCCTGCCTCGCGGCCAGGGGCCGTCTCCACCCATCTGTGCTCCCGTGCACGTCTTGCTGTTGGTGCTGCCACCAGCTGCACCTCCCTCTCTTTGATTCATCTGCCGGGGCCTCAGTCACAGGCCGGCCACGTGCACGCCCCAGCAACCTTCACAATGCCGTCCAAGCTCCGACGTGCCTGCAGGGTCATTCGTGAGGAGGCCCAGCTCCCCCTCGGATCCCCCTGCTTTGAAGGACCCGCCAGCTCTGCGGGACCCTTGACTGTCCCCGCCCTCCCTTCCCCGACCCCACCTTAGTCTTGGGGGATCCAGCAGAGGAGAATGGACCCAGCACAAAGGCGGGGGTAGTGAGGCTTGCGCAGCCCCCCGGGAATAAGGCGGGGTCGGGAAAGAGAGGGCGGGGACGGCCAGGCGTCCTGTCCCGCGGCCAGCCTCCTGCGCTGAGCCGTCCGCCCCGGCCGCGACGCGCGGCCACTACAGGCCCTTCGGCTCTGTGGGCCGTCCATCCTCGCGGTCCCGGCCTGGCCGGCGGCCAGGGAACCCTTGTCGAGAGAACAGCATTTCACTGAGTGCTCGTCCTGCTCTTAGTGCCACTGGGGGACTCTGTGTTCACGAGTCTCTCTCGCAAATCCTGTGGCATCACAGGGACATCTGATGAAAAGCTGCGCACGACCTTTACTTGTTTATGGACAAACTCCTGGTTCCATACGCGAGTCAGTCAGTGGACTGACTTGCCACTGTTACGAAACTGGAAGTTTAGCCTCTGAAGGACGATTCAAAGTTGATCCTATGGACGGGGCAAACATGGTTCACTGAGGATGAGCTTGGTTGATGCTGAGGAATAGTTGGAATTTTGGACCCAACATGTGTGTGAGTGTGCGAGTTTGTGCAAGTGTGTGAGTCAAAGTGTGAGTGTGAGGATGTGAATGAACCTCTGGAGGACGAGCTGGTCACTCCAGGCAGCGGCAGCGTTTGGGCTCACCGTGTTTGCCCAGATTTCTGGCTTGGTTTGGCCTCCCCAGGCTCTGTGTTTGGGGACAAGAGTCCACCTGCGGGGTGGCCAGCCTCCTTAGCACTTCTCCTGCCTCTGCTGGACTCGTGTGGAAGGAGCGAAAGTCCGTGTGCATCTGACACCCACATCTACACACACTGGTCCATCCAGCAAGTCCCGGTGAACCACGGTCCCCTGGGCACAGGGGCCGGGGTGATTGGAGGGGGGGACTGGGAGACAAGCCCTCAGAAGACTCTTCCCCACGCGATTTCACACAGCCTCTGCAGTCAGAGGGCCCAGGGAAGCGGCTGACGGTCTGGGACGTCGTCCTGCCCAGAAGTGAGCCAGGCATTTATAATGTGCAGCTGTATGCATCCAGGTCAGAAAATCGATTGCAAATGAATGTTTATTCACATTTTCAAGTTCTGTAAGGAACTTGAAACATGGCCTTTTAATCAATTAACCTCTTCTCAAAGGCTTAAAAAAATTGTGATAGTTATTTGAGAAAAATACTGATGTTTTATTTTCTGTCAATTTCTAAAGAGTAAGTCATTTGTGAGGGGCAGATCATGGGATGGGGTAGTTATTTGCAACTCTGAAGTAAAATTTTTTCCTATTAGATGTAAATATCTTCCATTTCACTTATTATTCTATCAATTTCAGGTCAAAACCACTCCATGATCGGCTAATTTTTTTATTGCATTGTGTTGCAAGAGGGCATCAGAGGGCAGACACACTGAAACCATACTCACAGAAAACTAGTCAATCTAATCACACTAGGACCACAGCCTTGTCTAACTCAATGAAACCAAGCCATGCCTGTGGGGGAACCCAGGACAGGCGGGTCACGGTGGAGAGGTCTGACAGAACGTGGTCCACTGGAGAAGGGAATGGCAAGCCACTTCAGTATTCTTGCCTTGAGAACCCCATGAACAGTATGAAAAGGCAAAATGATAGGATACCAAAAGAGGAACTCCCCAGGTCAGTAGGTGCCCAATATGCTACTGGAGATCAGTGGAGAAATAACTCCAGAAAGAATGAAGGGATGGAGCCAAAGCAAAAACAATACCCAGTTGTGCATGTGACTAGTGATAGAAGCAAGATCCGATGCTGTAAAGAGCAATATTGCATAGGAACATGGAATGTCAGGTCCATGAATCAAAGCAAATTGGAAGTGGTCAAACAAGAGATGGCAAGGGTAAATGTCGACATTCTAGGAATCAGCGAATTAAAATGGACTGGAATGGGTGAATTTAACTCAGATGAACATTATATATACTACTGCGGGCAGGAATCCCTCAGAAGAAATGGAGTAGCCATCATGGTCAACAAAAGAGTCCGAAATACAGTACTTAGATGCAATCTCAAAAACGACAGAATGATCTCTGTTCGTTTCCAAGGCAAATCATTCAATATCACAGTAATCCAAGTCTATGCCCCAACCAGTAATACTAAAGAAGCTGAAGTTGAATGGTTCTATGAAGACCTACAGGACCTTTTAGAACTAACACCCCCAAAAATGTCCTTTTCATTATAGGGGACTGGAATGCAAAAGTAGGAAGTCAAGAAACACCTGGAGTAACAAGCAAATTTGGCCTTGGAGTACAGAATGAAGCAGGGCAAAGACAGAGTTCTACTAAGAGGACACACTGGTCATAGCAAACACCCTCTTTCAACAACACAAGAGAAGACTCTACACATGGACATCACCAGATGGGCAACACCGAAATCAGATTGATTATATTCTTTGCAGCCAAAGATGGAGAAGCTCTATACAATCAACAAAAACAAGACCAGGAGCTGACTGTGGCTCAGATCATGAGCTCCTTATTGCCAAATTCAGACTTAAATTGAAGAAAGTAGGAAAACCGCTAGACCATTCAGGTACGACCTAAATCAAATCCCTTATGATTATACAGTGGAAGTGAGAAATAGATTTAAGGGCCTAGATCTGATAGATAGAGTGCCTGATGAACTATGGAACGAGGTTCGTGACACTGTACAGGAGACAGGGATCAAGACCATCCCCATGGAAAAGAAATGCAAAAAGCAAAATGGCTGTCTGGGGAGGCCTTACAAATAGCTGTGAAAAGAAGAGAGACAAAAAGCCAAGGAGAAATGGAAAAATATAAGCATCTGAATGCAGAGTTCCAAAGAATAGCAAGAAGAGATAAGAAAGCCTTCTTCAGTGATCAATGCAAAGAAATAGAGGAAAACAACAGAATGGGAAAGACCAGAGATCTCTTCAAGAAAATTAGAGATACCAAGGGAATATTTCATGCAAAGATGAGCTCGATAAAGGACAGAAATGGTATGGACCAAACAGAAGCAGAAGATATCAAGAAGAGGTGGCAAGAATACACGGAATAACTGTACAAAAAAGATCTTTACAACCCAGATCATCATGATGATGTGATCACTAATCTAGAGCCAGACATCCTGGAATCTGAAGTTAAGTGGGCCTTAGAAAGCATCACAATAAACAAAGCTAGTGGAGGTGATGGAATTCCAGTTGAGCTGTTTCAGATCCTGAAAGATGATGCTGTGAAAGTGCTGCACTCAATATGCCAGCAAATTTGGAAAACTCAGCAGTGGCCACAGGACTGGAAATGGTCAGTGTTCATTCCAATCCCAAAGAAAAGCAATGCCAAAGAATGCTCAAACTACCGCACAATTGCACCCATCTCACATGCTAGTAAAGTAATGCTCAAAACTCTCCAAGCCAGGCTTCAGCAATACGTGAACCGTGAACTTCCTGATGTTCAAGCTGGTTTTAGAAAAGGCAGAGGAACCAGAGATCAAATTGCTAACATCTGTTGGATCATGGAAAAAGCAATAGAGTTCCAGAAAAACATCTCTTTCTGCTTTATTGACTATGCCAAAGCCTTTGACTGTGTGGATCACAATAAACTGTGGAAAATTCTGAAAGAGATGGGAATACCAGACCACCTGACCTGCCTCTTGAGAAATCTGTATGCAGGTCAGGAAGCAACAGTTAGAACTGGACATGGAACAACAGACTGGTTCCAAATAGGAAAAGGAGTCCGTCAAGGCTGTATATTGTCACCCTGTTGGGGGCCAGTGTGAGGAACTCCGCCCATGGCAAAGCTCATGAGGAAAAGGAAGCTTGGCATATGCAAAGGCGTGATCAAGCCTCAGGAGATCCCCTGTTCAGTGATCAAGGAAAACCAGAGTACTGGGGTACAGGAAAACCTGTACCCCCAAACCAGAGTACTTTACAGGGAGCTCTCCCCCATAACCATTTCTCTCGGAGAAGGCGTTAACTTGCAGCCCCAGTTAATAAAAATTCCTGGGTGTGACAAGAGTGTTTCAGCTTACAGACTCTGAAGGCTCTCTGGCCTGCCTGATCAGGTTGTCCAGCCGCATGTGAGTGTTTACAGCCTCCCAGCTGTGAGAGGCAAGGGATGCTTTAAAACTTTCTAAATACAGACTCTTCTGAGAAGTTAGAAGATCATTAGTATAGTGTTAGTGGGTTGATTAGGAATTATATTGGTGAAGGGTTTTTTCATTTGTCATGCCAATAATTACTGCTAATTCCCTGCCTTGGGTGTGACAAGGGTGGCTCAGGTCAAACCTCTCTGCTGAAGGACTAGCTTGTGTGACAACCTCTCAACCATAAGCAGCACAGAGAGTTTGGAGTATTAGCATAGGGCTTTTCTCATTTAATTGCCTCCAGGCCTCCATATCCTTAGGCACCTGGGAATATATTAATCAATGTATTTGGAATATAGAAAAGGAAATATAGTAGTTTTTGATGTTAGCAATATTAGACTTTTTGAGTTAATGTATTTTCTCTTTTGTTATAGACTACTGTACTCTGTTATAAATCACTGTGTCCTTGCTATGCAAAACTGTAATCTTATCACTATCTTAAGACTAAATAGATTGTAAAGGGAACATTGGTGAATGATTTTCATTTGTTGGACTGATGTTTGCTGCTAAATCTCCATATTCCCTGCTCTTATAATAAATATAACTAGCATATAGGAGAAATAAGTATTAACCTTTAAGCATATAAGAAAAATAAGTATTAACCTTTAAGACTAATCATGTTAAACCTTAGGTTAAGTAAATTCCTTTCTTGATTGTAACTCACTACACCCTCACCCTATAGGAATGCAACTTTATTTGGAGGGTGGTGCCTTGGAAAAATAAGCTTTCTGGTTAACTGACCAGTATCAGAAAGGGCCATAAAATGTCAGCGGACCTCATGGTCAGAAGATGATGTAAAAACTCATAAGACCTTTGTATAATTTTATATGAAGCACCTGATTGTGACAAGGGTCAGGTCTGCTGACCCCCGCGTGACTCTGTATTCATCCCTATGTGTAACAAAAGGTATATAAACAAACTTGAAAAATAAAGAAATCGGATCAGTTCCTGAAAGACTGATTCCCTCATGTCATTCTTCTCTGCTCCCCAATTTTCTGGCTGAATTCCCATCTGGAGCGTGGGTACCCGCCATTCAGATGGTGCAAATTCCTTATCTGGAATTTTATTGGTACCCCACGTAAGCCAAGTTATTCAGCCCCTTTCTCTCTCTCTTACTATTTTCTGCCCGAATTCCCAGCTGGTGCACAGGACCCACCAAGCCTACTAACTTTGCCTGGGCTTCTAAGATCGGACCGGGGGGCCTCAGTGCCTCCTCTCCTTCGGGAGAACGGGAAGACGCCTGCAGCCTTTGTAGGTGGTGATTAGTACCCTGTGTTAACCAAGTTATTTGGCCTCTTTTTCTCTGCTAAATTCCTAATCCCTCTTTATCTGTAATTAAATAAGT
Source organism: Nanger dama (assembly GCA_917880005.1). Lineage (NCBI taxonomy): Eukaryota > Metazoa > Chordata > Mammalia > Artiodactyla > Bovidae > Nanger > Nanger dama. Next base: position 1,116,440 of record CAKJTW010000025.1, read on the forward strand.
TTTTCCTAGGACACCTACTCTGCCTCCACCTTCGAATTACCCTTGATTCACTGGGGCTGGACCCTGCCATCACCTTGCTTATTTAACTTCTATGCAGAGTACATCATGAGAAACGCTGGGCTGGAAGAAACAACAAGCTGGAATCAAGATTGCCGGAAGAAATATCAATAAGCTCAGATAAGCAGATGACACCACCCTTATGGCAGAAAGTGAAGAGGAGCTAAAGGGCCTCTTGATGAAGGTGAAAGAGGAGAGTGAAAAAGTTGGCTTAAAGCTCAACATTCAGAAAACAAAGATCATGGCATCCGGTCCCATCACTTCATGGGAAATAGCTGGGGAAACAGTGGAAACAGTGTCAGACTTTATTTTTGGGCTCCAAAATCACTGCAGATGGTGACTGCAGCCATGAAATTAAAAGATGCTTGCTCCTTGGAAGAAAAGTTATGATCAACTTAGATACATATTCAAAAGCAGAGATATTACTTTGCCGACTAAGGTCCGTCTAGTCAAGGCTATGGTTTTTCCTGTGGTCACGTATGGATGTGAGCGTTGGACTGTGAAGAAGGCTGAGCACCGAAGAATTGATGCTTTTGAACTGTGGTGTTGGAGAAGACTCTTGAGAGTCCCTTGGACTGCAAGGAGATCCAACCAGTCCATTCTGAAGGAGATCAGCCCTGGGATTTCTTTGGAAGGAATGATGCTAAAGCTGAAACTCCAGTACTTTGGCCACCTCATGCGAAGAGCTGACTCATTGGAAAAGACTCTGATGCTGGGAGGGATTGGGGGCAGGAGGAGAAGGGGACGACCGAGGATGAGATGGCTGGATGGCATCACGGACTCGATGGTCGTGAGTCTGCGTGAACTCCGGGAGTTGGTGATGGACAGGGAGGCCTGGTGTGCTATGATTCATGGGGTTGCAAAGAGTCGGGCACGACTGAGCGGCTGAACTGAACTGAACTGAATCAGTAATGCCAACAACATAGCCACAGTAACAAGAGTGCTTTGAAACAGGAGAAACCAGGGGCAGTCAAATGAGCCAAAAGGAAAAACAGGACAAGACATCACGAAGAACGCAGTTTTGATGGTATCACCTTCTCTGGAAGGATATGTTTGCTTGTAAAAATGCACTTATCTAAAAATCCAAAGGACGTGGGGCTCATTCTACCAAAATCTCACATGGTAAGTGAACGTGAAACACACCACTGTTGCGTTCCCAGTTTTGTTGCTGGTAACTTGTTCTTTTTAATTCTGTTAAAGCTTTGAGTAAAGGCAGGAGTTGAGACATTCGTGGATTTCCTGGTGTGTGACTGGTGGCTGCTGGTGAAGACGCCTCTGCCACCTGGCTTCCTCGGGACACCTGCCCACCCAGCCCAGCGTCCCCTGTGGGACAGGCCCACCTTGGGGCTCCACGCTGGGATGGTGGGAGAGCCTGCTCTGCTCATGAGCTGAATGGGAGTTACTGCTGGGCCATGCTTCAGCGACTCTCATTTTACAGAGATGTCCTTCATCTTTTACTGAACGCTTCCTTCAGCATACGCGAGTCTTCTTGCGCTGGGGAAGGGGGCTGGGGGCGGGACACCACACCCCCACAGCAGGAGCACATGGCGTGGCTGCCAGGGACCTGCTCCCCTGCTTCCCGGGAGGCGGACGCCCCTGTGGCAGGCTGGTGGGCTGTTGGAGGAGGGCGGGGTTCTGGGGACCTGCGTCCCACAGCCAAAGCAGATGGTGTCAGGGAGTCGTCAGCTGCTGGTCCAGCCAACGTCTTTCTCAACAACAGTGCTCCCACTGGAGCCCTCGTATGTGGTCACTTAGAATCTGACAATCTCGACAAAAGGAAAGTTCTTGCCTTCTGCTGAGATTTCAGGGTGCGAGGATTGCATTTATTTAAGTTCTTGTAAGGAACCGTTTCATGCAGCCACGCTTCATCCCTTTAGCTCTGTTACCAAACATCTGGGGCATCCCAGGCGGCCCAGTGGTAAAGAAGCCGCCTGCCATGTGGGAGACCTGGGTTCAGTCCCTGGGTTGGGAAGATCCCCTGGAGAAGGGAACGTCTCCCCACTCCAGTATTCCGGCCTGGAGACTTCCATGGGCTGTAGAGTCCATGGAGTTAGTTTTAAAGAGTCAGGGTGGACTTTGTTTTCAAGGCAGTTGTCCTGCCTCTGAAGGACAGGTGCAGACTCTGAAGGACGTGTGAAGGGCAGACGACGTGAATGAGCGCTGTGACTCCCATGACCCTTTCCTGAGTCGTCAGCTGCCTCTGTGCCCAGAGTCACAAGGTCACGCGCCGCACGCTTAGTGCCACCGGCCCCTGTGCCTTCTCAGGAGCTCAGCTCTAGTGTATGAGCTCGAGTTGCTGCTGGATCGCCACAATCATGTGGTGAAACTGCTTGCGCTTTCCTTACCCGTGATCACTGTCGGGGGAAGTGGACTTCTCAGGCCCCCGTCCGCTCTGCCCTTCCGACCTCACCTGCTAGTGGCCCTGAGGTCAGCACCGCCCTCCAGGTTCTCGGGTGACCCCCCCTCCTCAGCCTCTAAACTTCACAGACCGGCCACTGTCCCCCTCCTGCCTCATTCTGGAAATCAGCCCAACGGCGGCCTCTGGAGCTCAAAGCTGCGTGCTCCCCACCACCAGGCTCCACCCCCTGCAGCCCCTCGCCTGGCAGCCTGCCCTCCACCTCCCTGCGCCCTCCAGCCCCGTCTCAGGTGACCTGACGTCACCGACACCCTGCTGGTGACTCAAGCTCTCCATCCCTCCTTCTCCATCACACCTGACCCTCCCCCCACACGCGGATTTTCTTTCCCTCCAGCCGAGGAATGGCCTGGCCTCACCTCATCATGTATGACTGAGAGCTGGACCGTAAATAAAGCTGAGCACTGAAGAACTGATGCTTTTGAACTGTGGTGTTAGAGAAGACTCTTAAGAGTCCCTTGGACTGCAAGGAGATCCAACCAGTCCATCCTAAAGGAGATCAGTCCTGTGTGTTCACTGGAAGGACTGATGCTGAAGCTGCAACTCCAATACTTTGGCCACCTGATGCGAAGAACTGACTCATTGGAAAAGACCCTGATGCTGGGAAAGATTGGGGGCAAGAGGAGAAGGGGACAACAGAGGATGAGATGGTTGGATGGCATCACCGACTTGATGGACATGGGTTTGGGTGGACTCCGGGAGTTGGTGATGGACAGGGAGGCCTGGCATGCTGCAGTCCATGGGATCGCAAAGAGTTGGACACGACTGAGTGACTGAACTGAAGTGAGCACCTCATCGAGACAGAAATGGCTCCAGACAGTGGCCCTGACCCCGGCTTCTGCGTCCTGCCTGCCCCCAGGCTTCTGTGCCCTGCCTGACCCCCGCCTTGCAGCTGCACCTGCCGGGCCGTGTCTGCTCCCTCGTGGCTGCTCTCTGTCTGCAGCGGAGCCCCGCGCTCTCCTGTCAGGAGACCCCCACCCTAGGCGGCCTCCTTTCCTGCCCTGCCCCCTCCCCTTTGCACCCATCTTCCGTAAAGTCGAGCTCGGTGAGCACAGGGGCACCGTGGGGTCCTTGGCATCTAGGGGTGCCCGTCCCTTCATGGGTGCTCAGTAATAAATGTTAAATAAGTGAATAAATAGCTGTGGACACACAAAAGGTATCCAGTTATCCACACATGGGTACAAATGAACATCAATTTACAAGTACTCTCCAGAGAAGATGAGGTCACAGTTTGACCAACGGGGAATTTGATTGGACACATGGGAATAGGGGCATGAGACTCGGCAGGAAGACATGATTTTTACCATTTTGGTTCACAGAGGATTCCATCAAACAAAAATTTTTTTTTTTCCCTAGAAAATGAATGAATGAAGAAAAAGCCCAGACAGGTATTCTTCTTGTGCTATTAGTTTAACTAACGGGAGTATTGGCTTCCCCGGATGACAATTTAAAGTTATTATTTTGTTCTCTTTTTCCTGTTGTTGTTTAGCTGTGACCCCAGGTGCTGTAGCTGGCAGGCCCCTCTGTCCACGGGGTCTCCCAGGCAGGGACACTGCGGCCCGCCAGGCCCCTCTGTCCATTGGGTCTCCCAGGCAGGGACACTGGAGTGGACTTCCAGTTTCTTCTCCAGGGCATCTTCCTAACCCAGGGATCAAACCCACGTGGCCTGCATTGCAGGTGGATTCTTTACCACTGAGCCAATCTTCTATCAGTCTGTCTGTCTCAGCCATATATGCGTTGCTTTTGTGCCTTAATGAATAGTAAGACAATATCTGCTGCTAATATCTGTGTGTAAACCATGCACAATTAAAGTTACACAGAGAAGCTTCTTTGTACTTTAACGCCACCATGCTTGTGACTCACCGTCAGAATTAGATGCACCTGAAGTTAGTTTTTGTCGGCAGCTACACAGGCAAGTGTTGAAATACAAATACAGAGAACAAGGTAATGTTGAAACTCCCCCAAGAATCTCCCACCTCACACAACAGAATGCACAGCGGGGTGCGAATACGATGGGCAACCAGCATGTGATCAAAATAATAACAGAGAATATCCAACAGGCTTTGAAAAGTGCCCGTCTCCCGCTCAGACTCAGGGTGGAATTAAGCCTGTGTCTTCCAATTCACATGTCCTCTTGCCTTCATTTTGTAAACGGACTCAGGATTTAACAGACCTGAAGGCAAGGACGGTGACTGAACGACAGGGACCAGTCTAGTCTCCCCTCCTCCCAAACCCAAGCCTGGCTGCAGGGATGGGCTGGCTCTTTAAACAGGACCGAGATCCACAGTCTCTTTAAAAATAACTCAGTTCACAACAAGGACTCGGTGTTCCTCTCCCTCCCCCACCTCTATTTTGGGACGCCAGCCCTGTTATCATGGAGCAGAATGACATTCACAGCAGGTGCCGCTGACACATGGAGATTGGTTGGCTCAGGGGCACTAATTGGGCATCTGTACTTGGGAGGAGGATGGAGCAAGGTGGAGGTGTTTAAACCTGTGAGTTCAGAACCCCGTTTAGGGTCCATTTCCATGTAAATGAAGAGCACCTACAGCTTCTGTGCAAGGCACTTGGTGAGACATCCAGCCAGCCCCAGACCACAGGGAGAAGCCTTGAGCAAGGAAACCGATACAGAAGAAAACCGTTTTTTTCCTTACCTTCCGCATGCAAGATTTATGCAAGAAACTCCCATTAGCACTAATGAGACTTATGCATGTAAATCTCCCATGAAACGACAGGGGATTAGCCCCATCCATCACCGTGCAGACGTGGCTTCCAGGGAGGCTTGGAGCAGACAGACCGCCTCCCCTTGAAGTGCTGAGGCAGCAGAGCTTGGCGAGGCCTGAGGAGGAGGGGGCCCCACGGAGCCACACAGAGCGGGGCGGGGGGCGGAGAGGCTGATCTGCACGAGTGGGCAGGATTCGGAGATCGCAGGCAGAGCCCCCTCCTGCTCGTGACACAGCATGAGCACAGTGAGACCGATGACCCGCCTTGCGCAGATGGGTTCTCTGCCCGTCATAGTTCCACACTTTCTCTCAGGAGGACAGACGACGCATTCCCAGCAACCAACTGTCCCCAGCGTCCTGCCAGGCTCTGCACACGCCGGGAAGGAGACCTCTTGCCTTTTTCCCGGCATCGCTGCTGGTGGAGACTGTCTCCGCCAGGCTCCTGGGGGAAGGGCTGTCTGATCCCCAGGATGCCTCTCCTCTCCTCCGACTCCTTTCCCACGCATCTGCCCTGGGTCCTCCCTGCTGGCCTCGTGGGATGTCTGTCCTGCGTGGGGAGTGTCAGTTCCGCCCGGCCACGGCCTCTGCGGGCTCTCCACAAATGCTTGGTAGGCATAAACACGGATGGTGAATTTCAAGGGAGGGCAGGATCCTTAGGTATCCCCAGGCCATGACGTGGAGAAGAAGTTCCTACCCCCACCCCAGGAGCCTTGCCTGTCCTCCCGCCTCCTCCAACACCAATAAGCTTCTGTGTAGAAACAGGCCTTCAAAGTGTACACACAGCGACACTCATGGGCTTTGCGCCCCGTGAGTTTTCATTTCACAACGCGTGCTGGGCCGCAGTTCATACAGGCCCCCGCCTTCAAAACTAATTCTTAGCATTCCATTGCAGGAAAACAGGAAATTCATTTAAGCAGTCTTTGTGGACAAATAGTTGTGTGCAAAGTCCTGCTCTTGCAAACAAGTCTACAATGTGTAATGAAAAATAGACAAGTCTTCTCAAGTGCAAACTAGGTGAGAGAGCCATCAGATGCATCCAGTCCTGCCCACCAGGCTCTAAGGTAAACGCGTGCAGTCACGCCTGACGTCCAGAGGGAGATGGAGACTCGAGAGACTGCAGCTCATCCAAGGTCAAGCTTGGGCGTGGACCCCGCGGGCACTGCCCTGCTGCAGCATCACATAGACCGCCACACACGCACGCAGCTCCGGAGCGTGTCTGTGCACCAAGTCCACAGGCGTGGCAGAGCTAACACGGAGGCAGGGTCCTTGCTAAGCTTCGCTGATGTCGCTCCCGTCGTAAGCCATGCTCCTCGGCGCTGCTGGAGCAAGGCTGGTGGGCGCGATGCCGTGACCCTGCGGCTCTGGCACGTGGACGATACTCATGAAGCTGAACACCTTTTCCACTGGAAAAGCCACGTGTACCTTCCCTGAAATAGCGTCCCGTACCCTTCCCAGGTGTAGTTGATAACTGTCAAATGTAACGTGCTGGTAGCTTACCGTCCGCCTGTTACTGCTCGTTCTAACGGGTTTGTTCCTTGCTTGTTTATTCCTGCAACCTTGAAACAAGGCATGCGCTACAATTTCCATCTTTTGAAGGTAGTTTTGACTCAGGAAGGTTTATTCATTTAACTTCTATATTATCTGTGTTTAAATTTAACACCACTTTCAAGACTGGAATGCCTTCTTCACTGTGTTTCAGTAAGTGTCTGTTAATTCCCACCCATGAATTTTACATTGGATTTAAATTGTGCATGAAAGCCACCCATGAGATAAGGGCCAACATGATACTTATTATGGTCGAAAGAGAACATATCCACAAGGCGAGAGAAAATGATACAAGAGAGGACAGTTATATTTCCTCCCCCAAAGAAAAAATACATAAGCCTCCAGTGGCCGTTCTAGAAACTTCTCTGGGATGTGGCTGCTTGAAAATCCCCTTCTAGGTGTGAGAAGGAAGTGGAACGCCACTCACCATTCCTTCTTCAGCACCTATTACACAAGGCTTAGGCTACTACATCGAGTTACAAGTTTCATTGTCTGGCAGGAAATTTTAAAGCTCGGCATACTACTTCTTTGTGAAAACATAAATTCCACTAACTCCATATAGAAAGGACTGTTGACATTAGCAGACTCAGAGGTTTAATGATAAAACCTCTTCCATGGAAGATGTTGCCAGTTATTTAAGCAGAATGTATCTCTCCAAACATACAAACAATGTCAGCTTTATAAACAAAACGGTGAACAAACCTTGAGACCCAAGAAGAGGGTGTGAACTGTTACTAGGGAGGAGACATGAAGGTTAAAATCTGCATTTAGCTTCGATCAGCACCACACCGGGCCCCAGCGAGGCCTCGGGACGCATGTGTCTCACTCATCACGGACTTTCACTCTCCCGGGGGTCTGTGCAGCCCCTGACAGGTGAGGGGCGCCCCCTGCACCAGCGGACGCGGACCCGGAGCATGCGGGAGGGCATGGCCACGCAGTAAGTGCCGCACCCGCTCTGGGGGCGCTTCTGCTCTTGGGATGTTTCTAGAATTTTATAACATACAGTCTGATGTTCAGAACTCCTGGGGCCAGGAGCCCCTGGGTCCCTTCCGCCTGCTCCCCCTGCAGACAGCTCCGGGCGGCCCTGTGAGGTCGGGGCTGGCCCGCCCAGCATGAGGGCAGCCGCAGCAAAGCCCTGGGCTCCCTGGGCTCCTCTGGCTTCTGAGTTTCCCGGGTTCAGTGCGGGGGACACGGGAGGCAGGGCATCCCGACTCTGCAGCTTGGGGGTGGAAAAGCATGCCACCCTGAAGCGCTCCCGGGCCTGCGGGGGCTCAGGAGGCGCGCGAGGGTCGCGGCCGCGGGTCACAAGCGGGCCTCGCTCCCGGCAGCGGGACAGCCGTGGAGCCCGGGCAGGCTCCCTGCGTGACCCTGGGCCCGCAGGGGGCTCGGGGCCCCGTCACCCCCACCCCCGCTCCAAGCCAAGGCCCACGGCCAGAGGCGGCTCCTCTCTGCTGGGAGGAGAGGACGGTCGGATCAGACGCTCCCATCACAATCCGGGGTGGGGAGCGATTAGCCATTTCGCCCCTGCTTTCCAAGACAGCAGTGGCCCGGATGCTGAGACAAGTCATGAGAAAGCAGAGTTCCACCACTGCCTGAATTTCAGAAAAAAAAACAAAGCCCTTTTCTTTCTTTTTCACTATCTGTAGTACCTTATAACATCACATTTAATAAATATTTTTATAATGGCAGATAAAAAAGTTATAAAGATGATTTAAGCAATACTGATGAACCACTATGAAAATGATCAAAAAGCATTATGTGGTGAATTAGGGGTGATCTTGAGACGAAACACAACAGGAAATTATTGGGCCGTCTTCTGGGAAGGGTGCACAAAAGCGGTGAACTCTGACCTTGTTAACAGCATCGCCCTGTTAGGTAAATTGTGTGATTTAGTGGCAACCTAGCAGTTTTATAGTCTTGGTGTTTGCGCAAGCTCGTATACACACAATACATGCACACACAGGTAATATCTGTTGTGAGTGTATGTGGAGTAGACACAAGGGTAGTCATGTGTGATGTCTGCACAGGGCTTCAGGGACATGGTGGGAGGGCTAGTCCCAGCTCTTAGGTCAGGAGCCTAATCGCCCACCTAAGCTTGAATCCCGTCTGTGCCATTTACTGTGCAATGTTGGGCCTTTTATTTTTCTATACATATGTTTCCTCTGATAGATGTTACGGATAGATGAAGAGGAACACTAGGTGTTTCGAGGACTGAATGGGATGTGGTGAGGGGTACTTTGAGAGCAGAGCTTGGTACTTTTGATCAGTCACTCAGTCATGTTCAGCTCTCTGCAGCCCCATGGACTGCAGCACACCAGGCTTCTCCGTCCTTCATTATCTGTTTGCTCACACTCACGTCCGTCGAGTCAGTGATGCCATCCAACCATCTCATTCTCTGTCGTCCCTTTCTCCTCCTGCCTTCAATCTTTCCCAGCATCAGGGTCTTTTCCAATGAATCAGTCTGCCTCAGGTGGACAAAGTATTGGAGCTTCAGTTTCAACATCAGTCCTTCCAACGAATATTCAAGACTGATTTCCTTTAGGATAGACTGGTTAGATCTCCTTGCAGTCCAAGGGACTCTCAAGAGTCTTTTCCAACAGCACAGTTCAAAAGCATCAATTCTTTGGCACTCAGCCTTCTTTATGGTCCAACTCTCACATCCATACATGACTACTGGAAAAGTCATAGTTTTGACTAGATGGACCTTTAAATGTTGGCAAAATGTCTCTGCTTTTTAATATGCTGTCTGGGATTTTCACAGCTTTTCTTCAAAGGAGCAAGTGTCTTCTAATTCCATGGCTGCAGTTACCATCCACAGTGATTTTGGAGCCCAAGAAAATAAAGTCTGTCACTGTTTCCATTGTTTCCCCATCTATTTGCCATGAAGTGATGGGACTGGATGCCATGATCTTCATTTTCTGAATGTTGAGCTTTAAGTCAGCATTTTCTCTTTCCTGTTTCACCTTCATCAAGAGGCTCTTGAGTTTTTCTTAGATTCCTGCACTTGGCTGGTGTCATCAGGGCAGAATTTGGCTAGCGGATGCTTAAGGAGCACGGGCTTTCCCAGGAGGCTCAGTGGGAATGCTGAGAGCGCTCCTGCCACTGCAGGAGACGCGGTTTCCACTCCTGGGTCGGGAAGATCCCCTGGAGGAGGAAATGGCAGCCCAGCCAGTATTCTTGCTTGGAAAATCTCACGGACAGAGAAACCTGGTGGGCTGCAGTCCATGGGCTGCAAAGAGCCGGGCGTGGCTGGGCACGCGCGCCGTGAGCCCTCAGCACTCACCACCAGCGTCTGCAGGCCGCAGCACCGCCATGGGCTCCACTGCACGCGATCCAGCCCCTTATCTATTTCACAGAAAAAGAAAGTAAGGCTTTGAAGGGATGTGCCCAGAGGAATACAAATGTTAATCGGCAGGGCTAGGATGAAACTAACAGTATTTGTCAGCTGTTATAAAGAAATCTGCATCAAAGGGTCAGAGAGCAGAGATATATGGAGCTGGAGCTATTTCTGCAGATTCCTCCTTCTGGATGAACGGCACACTTTTCTTTAAAGTAGGCACCATTTGGAACACGATTCATGGAGTTTTTGGGGGAGTGGATACCGATTTCATTTCGAGTGACACCTTCAGTGTGGACGTTGGCTGGGAGTGTGGTCTCCTCCTTGGGCCCTGGCTAGAGGAGACTCGGTTTCCTGGAGCAGCAGCTGCGGGCAGCCACAGGTGCCCAGCTCGAAGCCGTGGTGGCTAACTGGGCCACACGGACAGGAAATGCCCCAGGTCTAAGCCTTGTGCAGTGGCACTTTCACTTCTCCCATGAGAGCAAGCCCCAGAGTCCTCTTGACTGGGGGTGCTCAGGGATCTGGGGCTGTGGACAGGAAGTAAGTCCACGGGGTGCCAGGGGTCACTGCCAGTTGAGAAATGGTGATGGGACCACGGACCCTTACCCTGCACCCTTCTGACGCTGAGCTGTAACCTAAAGGGTCAGTTCAGTTCAGTTTAGTCGCTCAGTCATGTCCGACTCTTTGCGACCCTATGAATTGTAGCACACCAGGCCTCCCTGTCCATCACCAACTCCCGGAGTTCACGCAGACTCGGGTCCATTGAGTCAGTGATGCCATCCAGCCATCTCATCTTCAGTCATCCCCTTCTCCTCCTGCCCCCAATCCCTCCCAGCATCAGAGTCTTTTCCAATGAGTCAACTCTTCGCATGAGGTGGCCTAAGTACTGGAGTTTCAGCTTTAGCATCATTCCTTCCAAAGAAATCCCAGGGCTGATCTCCTTCAGAATGGACTGGTTGGATCTCCTTGCAGTCCAAGGGACTCTCAAGAGTCTTCTCCAACACCACAGTTCAAAAGCATCAATTCTTCAGCGCTCAGCTTTCTTCACAGTCCAACTCTCACATCCATACATGACCACTGGAAAAACCATAGCCTTGACTAGATGGACCTTAGTCGGCAAAGTAATGTCTCTGCTTTTGAATATGCTATGTAGGTTGGTCATAACTTTTCTTGCAAGGAGTAAGTGTCATAATTTCATGGCTGCAATCACCATCTGCAGTGATTTTGGAGCCCCCAAAATAAAGTCTGACACTGTTTCCACTGTTTCTCCATCTATTTCCCATGGAGTGATGGGACCGGATGCCATGATCTTTGTTTTCTGAATGTTGAGCTTTAAGTCAGCTTTTTCACTCTCCTCTTTTACTTTCATCAAGAGGCTTTTAGTTCCTCTTCACTTTCTGCCATAAGGGTGGTGTCATCTGCATATCTAAGGCGATTGATATTTCTCCTGGCAATCTTGATTCCAGCTTGTGTTTCTTCCAGCCCAGCGTTTCTCATGATGTACTCTGCATATAAGTTAAATAAGCAGGGTGACAATATACAGCCTTGACGTACCTCTTTTCCTATTTGGAACCAGTCTGTTGTTCCATGTCCAATTCTAACTGTTGCTTCCTGACCTGCATATAGATTTCTCAAGAGGCAGGTCAGGTGGTCTGGTATTCCCATCTCTTTCAGAATTTTCCACAGTTTATTGTGATCCACACAGTCAAAGGCTTTGGCATAGTCAATAAAGCAGAAAGAGATGTTTTTCTGGAACTCTATTGCTTTTTCCATGATCCAGCGGATGTTGGCAATTTGATCTCTGGTTCTTCTGCCTTAGAGCCAGTGAAAGAAAAACTCGTGGGAATCTATAGCTCCAAGGCGGCAGGCGATAAGAATCCAGATGGCCAACTGTGATCACGCTGGGTGCTAGAGGTGGAAAGGGTGCTGGGCAGACTGAGAGCAACTAGCCGTCAGCTTCTGAGATGAAGCGCACTGGATCGGACCATTCTGGAGGCTCCCTCCAAAAGGACCGGGAGATGGAGCCAGCCTACATTCTCTCCTGCGGGCTGCAGAAGTCACATCTGTGTCACCAACACCAAACATAAGCCAGGAGGAATAGAATCCTTTGTCCAAACAAGCAGCAGCATCTATTCCTGTGCCTTGACTGCATCTCTGGGTTTGTGTTTTCTCCTGCATAGGCGGTCACTCCCAATTCATATGTCTAATGACTTAACCTTGCAAGACCCAATTCTGGGTCCCCTGCAAAGACATCTTTCCCATCTGTAATCAGAGCGAAGCTCTCTTTTTCCTCCTCCTAAATCATCTTCCCCAGGTCTCTGGTTGCCACGAGAAGTGACCGAGCTCCTCACAGGGGCTGGGAGCATAGAGGACCAGGCTCTGCCCGCCCCGAAGGAAGGTGCTTCAGGCCTGCTTACTGTGGTCCTCTCCATGGGGACCCTCTGGGGACTGGGACCATGCCTCATTCATCTTATATCTCCTGAGCCTAGAAGGGTTTATGGCACGAAACAGGTGTTCGGCATTGTTGAAACAGTGGGGAACATGTGAAGACAGTGATTCATACGCAGTCATCCCTGGGGACGTGGGACAGAAAGGGCAGTCATGAACAAACCCCTTCCTTTGCGTCCTTGCTTGCCGTCTACTCGATGGCTAACTTCTGAAATACTTTCACTGGGCTTGGAAAGAGAGTTGCATTAGTGACTGAAATGGGAAGGCTGCTTAGAATTAGTGGTTTGTGTAAAACGTAGATCTCTGAACAGAATACCTTTCTACCCCATCACTGGCCACTGTGTGGTCTTGGCTACTTATTAACTACAGCTTTTTAGCAGAATCACTTACGCTCTCTAATCTCGCCTTTACTGAGCTCTGAAGTGGGAGGAATAATCACTCAGACTCGCAGAATTTGGGAGGAATTTAGTGCTTACCCGGTGCTGAGGTACAGGGCAAGTCTCGATCACTGGTAGGTTTTGTTGCATCAAAAATGACTCAGGAGTGTCATTATTCACACATTCAAATACACTGCACCTGTCTGCACGGTTAGCAGTGACCGTGGTCTTGAGCGGTGCCCTATCACACCTAAGTTCTATACCTTCTAGATTCTAATTATGAATAAACAGCCAGAAAGCTTACCCTGATGGGAGAGGCCAGGTGGGCTCTCCCACGACACTGGTGGTTTTCCACTAAGGAACTACTGATTTCAAAATTCTGAGTTTTAAGAAATTTAACAGAAACTGTCTCTTCATTCTCAGCACAGATTTGTGTAAAAGTTCATATTTATCATTCCTATATAATTGTTTATTGCTTTCCAGACCAGGATCAGAAAAGAGAAAAGAAAATCTTAATTTTTTTAAACTGAAAAAAACATGTATTTATGGTAATGTTGCATGTTCACATTGGATAGGAAAATTCACTACCATTAAGTATGAAATCCTCTCTTTCTGTCTGATTAAGACACTTGGCCATGCAATTTATATTTTCAAAATAATCCCCATTAAAAGTCCAATGTCACTGTTTTGCAGAAGAAAGATCCATCCTACAATTCATATGGACTCTCCAGGAACCCCCAAATAGCCAACACAGTCTTGAAAAAGAAGAACAAATTAGGAAGCTTCATATTTCCTGATTTCAAAACTTACTACAAACTTACTGTAACCAAAACAGCGCGGCACTGGCATAAAGACACCAAGAGACAACGGAGCAGAGGAGGCAGCCCGTGAGTAAACCCTCCACATGCGGCCAAACGGCTCTCGACAAGGGCGTCGAGGCCACTCAGGGGAAAGGGTAGTCTTTTCAACAAAGGGTGCTGGGAAACTGGATATTTACATGCAGAAGAATGACACTGGACCCTTACCTTACCCCATATACAAAAAGTCACTCCATATGGATTAAAACTCAGAACCAAACATAGGAGTTAAAGCTATACAGCTCTGGACAGAAGATATATAGGAAACTCTTCACGATGTTAGCCGTGGCAATGATTTCTTGCATATGAGACCAAAACCCACAGAACAGAAGAAGGATAAATTGGACTATGTTAGAATTAAAAACCTTTCGATATCAAAGGGCACTGCCAACCAAATGCCAAGGCAAACTACAGAATGGAAACAAATATCTGCAAGCCATTTATCTGATAAGGGCTTAATATCCAGAATATACACATGACTCTCATAACTCAGTGACAACAACAAAGCCATCTGATTAAGGCAAGAAGCTTCAGTAGCATTTACCCACAGAAGACACACAAGAGGCCAACGAGTGCATGAGAAGACCCTCAACCTCACTATCATCGGGAAAACGTAAGGAAAACCACAGCAAGACACCACTTCACACCCATTCACACAGCTGTGATTAAAAGCAAACCCACTGAAAGCAAGCTGTTGGTGAGTATGTGGGGAAACTGGAACCCTCGTGCATGGATGGTGGGAATGTAACTGCGCAGCCGTGATGGAAAACAGTATGGAGGCTCCTTAAAAAATTAACATCCGATCAGTTTCACATCTGGGTATATCCATGAGCAGAACTGAAAGCAGAGATTCAAACAGATATTTGTATACCCACTCAGTCGTGTCCGACTCTTTGCGACCCCATGGACTGTAGCCGACCAGGCTCCTCCCTCCGTGGGATTCTCCAAGCAAGAGTACTGGAGTGGGTTGCCATTTCCTTCTCCAGGGGATCTTCCCAACCCAGGGATCGAACCCAGGTCTCCCGCATTCCAGGCAGATGCTTTAACTATTCTTAGTAACCAAAAGGTGGAAGCAACCCAAACGTCCATTTACAGAGAGTGGATAAACCTAATGTGGTCTCTGCCTACCACAGAATCTTATTCAGTCTTGAAGAAGAAGGGGATTCTGACGCCGGCTACAATGTCACGCTGTTAAAATAACCAGTCACTAGTGGGCTACGGTCCCTGGGGTTGCAAAGAGTCAGACCCGACTTAGTGACTAAACACCACCAAAGGACCGAGACTGTGTAATTCCTCGGAGGTGAGTGCTTAGTGGAGACAGAGTTTAAACCTGGGGAGGTGAACAGGTTCTGGAGACGGGCGGTGAGGGGAGCGCTCAGCTCCGCGGATGTGCCCCATGCTGCTGACCTGTGCACTTAGAGATGGTTCAGGTGGTCAGCTTTACATTCTATGTATTTCACCACAATTAAAAACCCTTAAGGAAGGACATTAGCCACCACTGGGTGTTTCCAAGGACCTGACTCTCACGGGGCACAGCAGCACCAAGGGAGGCTGACCATCCCCAACTGAAGCGACCTGTGATGACCCTGGACAGTGCACACAGGCCCTCACTAATGACACGTCTAACGTCCTTAAAGACAGAGTCCCTGAGCAGACTAGCAGTGGAGAGAAGGATCTAACTGCAAAGCAACTCTGCACAAAGGGACTTCCCAGGCGGTGTTAGCGGAAAGAATCCACCTACCAACTAGCAGACTCAAAAGACTTGGCTGTGATCCCTGGCCGGGGAGACCCCCTGGAGGAAGGCATGGCACCCCACTTCAGTATTCTTGCTTGGAGAGTCCCATGGACAGAGGAGCCTGCTGGGTATAGTCCATGGGGTCACACCGAGTCAGACACAACTGAAGCAACTGAGCAGGCATGCAGTGCAAAGAAGCCCCCGAACCAAAGGCTGAACAGACCTGCTAATCTGGCTGTGAGACTGTTTTCTAGATAATGTTGTAACTGGATAAAAAACCATTTGAGTCTCTGTTTAGTAATAGTGATAATTTCTGACATTGTACTGAGTGTATGAAGGTTAAGGGACACTCTACCCTTGATCAAATACAGAATCCTCCATCACAAACCTGTCTTTGAGCTTTTTCAAGTACATGTTAAGGTAATACACACGTCTGCACGTGGAGCCTGGAGTGGGGCCGGATCCTTACCTTCATGTGGCCCTTGGACCGCCATGCGCCTGTGGGCCACCTGGACCCTTCCCCAACGGGATGTTGTGGATAATGCCAGAGACACAGACTCTTGATTGGACTCGATAACTACATTTTTTCCTTCCTCCACGAGGTGCAGTCGGTCTAGAGAAGAAGCAGAGGACAGAGGAGTGAAGTCAGTTTCCACAGTGCAGGAAGGTCCTACCTGGGGGTCCAAACACCAGGGAGGTTTGCCTTGAGAGGAGAGTTGACGACAACCAGCGGTGCCCAGACACGCCGGGGCGCTCCGGGGGCACGCTGGGACGTTCCAGGGGCACGCCGGGGCGCTCTGGGGGCATGCCGGGATGGTGTCACAGTGGACTCACTCTCCATCAAGGATTCCTTATTGGAAAATCTCTTTAGAAAATGAAACTACTTTTGTGATGTCAAGATTACACAAAACTGCAACCGTGCTCTCCTAAAACCAGGTGTAAGAGCTATTTTTGATTGAGCCTGAAAATCATTAGGGCAGTATGAGATATTTAGAAGCGAACTATGGATGCAGAACAATGCGTCTGCGTGTCAACACAGAGCTTCTACTGGCATGGGCTGTCAGATGTGTGTTCATTTTTTTCATCTTCTCCATTCAAAGGACAGTAAGTAAGCTATAGTCCTTCCCACAGAAAAGGCTTTACAAGGACATGCTACTTGCTAATGAAAAAGGAAAGCAAAGTACAACCTCCTAAGTATTCATTAAAAATTTTTATCTGTTGTAACTATAAAGCAACAACCAAATGTAGTGTTTAAATGGCCTTTGTGCATAATCTTCCATGATGAATATTTGCAGAGTGGGCACAGTTATTCTGAAGATGTTCTGAGATGTCACTAAATTGGTTACCAGTGGTTTGAATGGGATTCGAGGTAGTGGTTTTATGAAAATGCATCTTAATTCTCATCATATGAGGAACATCAAAGTAGACAAATTTAAATAAATCTTATAAATCAGTCAACACAAAGCAAAACAATTATGTGATTGAAAAATAAGTGAAAAGGATGATATATTAAGATCAAAGCCACTTCATCTGTTACATTGCCAACACTTTGCTCAGAAATCACATTTCAGCGAATAATTTTCACATTTCACTCTCCTGGTAATCCCAAAACTCACCTCTATGGCTCTAAGCATTTCCTAAAGAGCTCAGGGCAGCATCACACGGTTCCCCTTCTTTTCAGGGAACCCATGAGGTTCTACCCTGCAGGGACAAAGCTTACCCTGAGGGGCAGTCAGGAGAAGGATAGGCTCTCCACGAGCGCGATTAGGACCGATGAGACCCTCATCTCTGGACGTTTCGTTTGGTGCATGCTCTGTTCCCCACTCTCACATTCAGAAATAGATCAGCGAGTTGAGAGACATTCTCCTTCCCGTGTAGACGCCACCCTGCTGCGGGCCTTTCTCGGACCCGCTCTTCCAAACAGCCCTGAGCCGGCTCTCCCACCCTTGTGACCCACTTCCCTGGCTCCCTCAGGCTCCGGGGGGCTGGGGTTCCCCACACACATGAGACACCCTGTCCGCTGTTGGAAGACAGACAGAAGTTAGGGTGGCTGTCAGCAGGAGACACCACATCTCCCCTAGAGGGGTCTCCGCCCCCTAGTCATGTGTTGGATGTAGACTAAAAACTCACTGACAGATGGATTCCAGGCTAACTGCCCTTGAAGGGTATTTGATGCTTCTCACTAAATGCGTATCTGTTTTGATTTAAGATGACTGAGATGAAAGACAGAAATTTCTTCTTTATGGCAGAAGCTCAAAAAACAGAATGAAGGCTCCCGAGCCAGTTCTTTGCACAAAACGCGTCTCACTGTGTAGGAAAGGACGGAGCATCTGCACGGCGGAGCCCCTCGGGGACGCGGGCTCGGAAGACGCCGCCTTCCAGGCACCGAGGTGCCGCCGGAGGGCGGCGCCCCTGGCCCTGCCCGCTTCCGCGCCCGCCGCCCCGCTGCTTGCGGAGATTTGAGACGGGCTTCCCCGGACAGCTCCCGAGGCGCCCGCTGAGCAGCGCAGCTGCCGACCGCAGAGGACACAGACAGCTGACAGCAGGGGCGCCTCTCGCCCACCCTCCCTCAGATGAGGCTCTCGGCTTTCTTCACGGCGTCGCTGCACGGAGAAACTGCACTCTTTCTGCTTTCTTTTGAACTACCTGCTTTGAGACAATCGTAGACGATCCACGTGCAGCTGCAAGGGGTGGTGCAGAGCCGAACCAGCGATCACAGTGAACCAACGCGCTGAACCAACCAGCTGAAGCCAGCGCGCCGAGGGCTGGCGCACCCGGGCATCAGGGTGGCGGGCGGTGGTGAGGCAGGGGTTCATGTGGGTGGCGGGTTCCCTTCCCAGGAACTCAAATCATTGTCTCATCTTAAAACTGTACACGGTAAAGAAGCGCTCTGAAGTAGAAGCTCAGCTTTAGACCACTGCGTTATAAATGGCTGTATTATAAAATTCATTTTAACTTCACCTTTATTAATATTCATGACCTAAGACAGATTTTGACTTTCTCCGTTTAAGAGGACGAGGTATTGCTTAGTTTTTACATGAGTCACGTAGTGCATAAAGAGCATCCTTTGTCCCCAATTCAAGGATGATTGATAACTTCGTTTTTGGTTTTGGACCGACTCTATATTAAGAGATAGACTGAAATTTAGTCACTCATCTTGTGAAAGATAGACATACGTGACCCTTTCCTTGAAATGTTTGCATTTTGGACGGAAGAAAACCAAATTTCCCTGTTTCTTCCTTCCCTCCCTCCCTCCTTTCTTTTGTTATTTTTAAAATGTGGTTCCTGATGATGAGGTAGGAGAGGATAGTCCAGGCTGGAATCTGGAAGCACGTCTCCATATTAACAAACCATAAACAGGATCACCTTTAGTCTCATCCCATGTATAAAGTGGTTAAGAAGCTACTTTGATATAATTTTCACTCTCTCTAATTTTTCCTTCTGACCTTTTAAAAGATCATCAGAGAAACTGTGAGCAGTGCACAGCCTCTGCCCCTGTGACCGCGCCGTGGAGCCGTGGAGAGCGGGCGGCCGTCCTGAGGCCGACTTGCGTCTCTTGCTGCTTTGTGAACTGGTGCTCCTTCCCGCGTCCTGCTTTTGCTAACGGCTCGCGGTGAGTGCCCGCTCATGCGCATCGCAGAACCGCCAGCAGTGCCGCGAGGCCCGTAGCCATGCGGCTGAGAGGTGCCCTGAGCTCCTGGGGGCCTCTGGGGACCACCAGAACCCCCAGCAACCCAGGGCGCATTTGGAGCCTCGAAGAACGGCTCTGCTGGGAACCAAGAGTGTCTTTACTCGGCTGGTGTTAAATATAGATGTTGGAGCAGCTGTGTGCGCACGTTTGTTAACAGGGACCCCTAATAGAGCCTTGAAAGCCCTTGGGAACCCGTCAGCTACGATGGGAACATGCCGTTTTCAGGAGGGGCGCGTTTCTCAGTCTCCAATGGGGAGGGGGTGGGGATGTAGGAGGAGGGGGAGGACGAGGGGGGAGCTGGCTGCACTCTCCTCCTGGGGGACAGGCCGTGGCCTCCTCCTGCTCACCCCCTCGTCCAGCTCAGCCGAAACTCGGGTTCCGTGAAGCGCCTCCCCTAGTCCCAGGACCCGAGAGCCTTCAGCCTCCACTCACACCACCTGAGGTCAGTAGGCTGCAAAGACCAGTGTCACCATGAAAGCAGGAAGAACAGATTTACAAAATGTAACGGAGGAGGGACACATGGGAGCTTGGGACCATCAATAACATATGCACACTACTGCACCTAAACAGTCAACAACAGATGGCCAGCAAGGACCTGCTGTGCGCGTCGGGGACTCTGCTCAGCACTCGTGATGACCTTATGGGAGAAGACTCTGAAAGGAGTAGATGCTGTACTTACCGGGCTGCGGCACTGTTTGTGCACCTGGAACTGACACATTGTAAACCAACCATTGTTTCTCAGTTGCTCAGCTGTGTCTGACTCTTTGGACCCCATGACCCCCAGGCCTCCCTGTCCATCACCAACTCCCGGAGCTTGCTCAGACTCACGTCCACTGAGTCGAGGATGCCATCCAACCATCTCATCCGCTGCCGTCCCCTTCTCCTCCCGCCTTCAATCTTTCTCAGCCTCAGGATCTTTTCCAAAGAGTCAGTTATTCACATCTGGTGGCCAAAGTATTGGAGTTTCAGCTTCAGCATCAATGCATATTCAGGGCTGATTTCCTTTAGGATGGACTGGATGGATCTCCTTGCAGTCCAAGGGCCAAGGGACACTCAAGAGTCTTCTCCAACACCACAGTTCAAAAGCATCAATTCTTCGGCGCTCAGCTTTCTTCACAGTCCAACCCTCACATCCATACCTGACTACTGGAAAAACCATAGCCTTGACTAGATGGATCTTTGTTGACAAAGTAATGTCTCTGCTTTTGAGACCGATGAGTAAAATTTTCTCATTTTCTCTCAATTGTCTGTTGCCCACAGACGATGAGTCCACAGTGATTTCCTCTCGATTGCATCTCTTCTCCACCACGCACAGCTTTTTCCAGCCTCCTCTCTCTTCCCTTCTAATGTCCTCTTTCCACACCTTCCAGGCCCACGTCTGACAGCTTTCCACATCTGTTCTGCCTTTTGGTGTCAAGGCCTTTCTCTCCACAAGCCTCCCCTTCGGGAAT
Source organism: Nanger dama (assembly GCA_917880005.1). Taxonomy (NCBI): domain Eukaryota; kingdom Metazoa; phylum Chordata; class Mammalia; order Artiodactyla; family Bovidae; genus Nanger; species Nanger dama. Next base: position 1,137,074 of record CAKJTW010000025.1, read on the forward strand.
GACAGGAGGCTTCCTCCCTGATGGGACTGAGGCTCGCCTACATTTGTCTCTAGAACACAGGCAGAAACCAGGCCCTGCAAAGCGAACAGCTGGTACGTGCAAAGAGAGCCCTGGCTTCCCGCAGACCCCCAGGCTCCCGTGTGCCCCCGTTCTTCTCTGGGGTCTCGCGGCAGGGCCCAGCACACTCTGTCTTCACCTCCCTTGGACCCCCAGGCTCTCATCCAGCCATCACGCCCTGTCTTCACCTGCTGCCATGCGGTCGCTTGTCGGGTTCCTGAGCCTAGACTCAGAGCCGGAATTCTGCGTTTCCTCCATCGCGTCCCTGAGAAAGACACTGGAAGGTCTTTTTCTTTTTCCCTATTTCCACAATAATTATCTGAGCAAAGAATCTAGATGGAGCAACTCTCCCTAGGATGCTGGGACATGTCCCTCCATTGCCCTCCTCCTCCTGAGGATCCTGGCCATGTCCTCCCCGCCAGTGCCCTGACGGCCCCACTTTAGAGGGTGTTCAGAAGTAATGCCCAGGTTCCCCCTCGTCCTCAGCGTCAGGGTTCAGGGAAAGCACACACTTCCCTGATGACTCACAGCCTCGGCCATGCTGATTGACTTTCTGGTTTTAGGCGGGCTTGCTGCCCTTGCGTCTGGCTGCCCTCTGGAGCACCCCGCCCGGGAGCACGGATGGAGCTGTGCATCCTGTGGGAAGCGATGGAGTCTTCCCAGGTCTGCGTCTTGGGGAGCCCGAGGAGAGAAAGCTTGTGGAAAGACTGGGGTTGGAGACAGTCAGGATAAGAAGGATGGCGTGCTACTGCATCGTGACCCAGACAAACCGGGACCCCAGACGCAGTGATCCCGGATACACTGCGACCTTGGACACACCGAGAACCCCAGACACGCTGTGACTCTGGACACACCGGGACCCCAGACATACCACAACCCCAGACACAGTGATCCCGGATATACTGCGACCTTGGACACACCGGGACCCCAGACACAGTATGACTCTGGACACAGCACCACAACCCCAGATGCAGCGGGACCCCGGACATACTGTAACCCCAGACGCAGTGATCCCGGATACACTGAGACCTTGGACACACCGGGACCCCAGACACGCTGTGACTCTGGACACACCGGGACCCCAGACATACCACAACCCCAGACGCAGTGATCTCGGATACACTGCGACCTTTGGACACACCGGGACCCCAGACACACTGTGACTCTGGACACAGGGGGACCCCGGACATACCGCAACCCCAGACACAGCGGGACCCAGGACACACTGTGACCCCGGACACGCTGTGGCCCCGGACAGGCGACTGTGCTCCTCAAGGCCCAGTTTCCTGGCCTCCTGGGGCTCTGGTGATGGTTAGTGGGAGCCCACGGCCTGATCACAACAGGGCGTCTGCCTCAGGTGGGACTGATGACCTGAGCACATGGATTCTGAACAGGAAGCTGGGACAGAGGAACAGCACAGGCTTGTGGATAACTTCAGTGACTTTTCCCAAAAATGTGACTTGAGGTGTGTGGGGAAGAGAACAGGTTTAATTCCAGCAGCGGTCCTGGGAAAGTCTGTCCCTCGCGAGCTCCGTCCCGCGCGTGCTCCGTCCCTCGCGAGCTCCGTCCCGCGCCTGCTCCGTCCCGCGCCTGCTCCGTCCCGCGCCTGCTCCGTCCCTCGCGAGCTCCGTCCCGCGCCTGCTCCGTCCCGCGCCTGCTCCGTCCCGCGCGAGCTCTGTCCTGCGTGCTCTCGGGGGTCTGTAAATACTGACTCATAGGAGCCTCGTGAGCCTGGGGCGGGCCGGGACCCCGTCTACAGAGGGACCCCGAGAAGACTCATCAACATAACTGGCGCGGTCCTCACCGTGAGGTTAAACGATGCCTGGCTCTCCTTTCTACCCGAGTGCTGAGCTGGGAAGGCCACTGAGTCTGAAGCAAGACCAGTTCCGGGAGGGCTCCAGGGAGCCGCGGCCGGGCGCGGGCGCTCAGAGGGGCCTGCGTGCGGGGCTCGCCGCGGCGGGAGCGGCCCTCGGTGTGCGGCCGGGCGTCTGCCCCGCCTTCCCCGCCTCGTCCTCAGGAGGCCCGACAGGCGGAGCCAGGGCGTGGCGGGCGCTGCGCAGACTGTGTCGTTTACAGGAACCGCGCGCAGGACGGCGCGCAGATCGGTACCAGGGGCTACGAAGCAGCCCCTCTGCAGGGAGACGGAACGCTTTACCCAGACACGCCAGGAGGCCGGAGTCGGCGCAGGAGCAAACCACGCCCGCCGAGGCCAGCCCGGGCTCGGACTCAGGATCGCGCGCTCCCAGCCGACCGAAAGGCCGCAGGGCGGTGCGAGAAGCCTGATATTCTTACAGCCACAGCCAGGGAGGTCTTGTGAAGAAGCCTGTCGGCGAGGGGCAGGGTGCTACCCGGACATCGGCTCTCCAGCTGCAGCATTCAAGCCCAGGGGATAACGCTGTGTGTTGGCAAATCAACCCTGTACAGGGTAGAGGCTGTAAGCAGGTCAGCACCTGTTACACGGGAGGACTTCTGGGGGAGAAGCCTTGTCAAAAGAGAAAAGAGAGGCACTCTCCAACAAAAGGGGTTAAAAAAAAGATCATCTGATGGCAAAAAATAAAGTTGGATTCTTATATCTTCTACAAAGTAAACTCAAAGTGGATTGAGGAGTTAAATATTAAAAACAAAACCTCAAAACTCATCTTAAAAACGTAGATTAATATATTCTTAGATCTTGGAAAAGTAAGGAAAAAAAGTAAGACGACAAAAGCACTGGCAATAAGAGAAAAGATGGCTGAACTTGACGATATTCAACTAAGACTTCTTATGAAAAAGTTGAAGGCCAGGTCACAGACTCAGGGAGGACATGCGCTTGATTCGCATAAAGAATATATAAAGACCTAAAAATAAATAAGAAACGCATACTCAGTTCAATGAGAGACGGGGCAGAAGCATTAATAAGCATTTTGACAAACAGGAAACACATCCACGTATGGAGAGATCGTTAACAATTATTTATCAAAGATATGCAAAGATGAGATCCGATTCTCCCAGCTCTTGACAGAGAGTCTTGGAAAGTCTGATGATGCCAAGTGTTGGGGAGATGACGGCTAGTGTCTTCTCAGAGGCTTCATTTCCTATCAAGATTACGTCAGAGAATGCTTGCGCTTGGAAGGATCTGAGAAGGCACTGGGTCCAGGGACCTCACCTGTGAGCTCTGATGTCCCTCTGGTGTGGAGGGTTGAGTGGGGAACCCCATGAGCACGCCTAATGTGGACCAAAGGCGCCCACTCCAGCCTGATAGCAAGAGCTTCCCGTGTTATCAACAGGAAGGAGAGTCCTGCGGCTAGAACGTTCAAAAGCTCGGTACCAAAGTGCCCTCCCTGCATGGACGAGCAAACACAGACCCAGACTGAGCGGAGTCCCGAGCGGGCAGAGCAGGCATGGGGCTGGCACTGCCCGGCTGACCTCCCGCTGCTGCCCAGCAGTCCACTGCCTGCTTCTTGGGATGAGTCCAGGAAGGGAGCGAGCAACATTCCTGGGTACCTGCACAACCCCTGAAATTCTGGAGTGTGAGCTCTGGGTCCTCAACAAACATAAACGGAACGGAACGCATTGCTTGCTCGACATGTAAACACGGCTGTGGTGGTTCGGTCGCTGAGTCGTGTCCGACTCTTGAGACCCCGTGGACTGCAGCCCGCCAGGCTCCTCTGTCCACAGGATTTCCCACCAAGAATACTGGAGTGAGCTGCCACTTCCTTCTCCAGGGGATCTTCCCGACCCAGGGATCGAACCTGGGTCTCCTGCATTGCAGGCAGATCTTTACTGACGGAGCCTCCAGGGAAGCCCACAGGTAACCATATTTCTGAGCAATTTACTGTAAGGTGAATGTCTGAAAGATAACAGCATTTTCCTGTTGTACCACAAGACCACAAAAATAATCCCAGATAAAGATTAGAGTCTCATCTTCAAAATTAGTTAAGAGGAACCCACGCTTTGAGGTCAAACTGGGATGCCAGCAAGTTAAGGGCTTGAGAGAATGGCGATTCAGAGTGGACGAGACTGTCTCCGGGTTTGGCAAGCTGTTTGTCAAGCACAGACTCTCCCTCGCGGAGCGCAGGGACTCAGGGATGCTGCGGGCCCCACCCTTCCCGACACGGGCGACTCAAGAGCGGGCAGTTCCGTGTCTGGGCGGCCGGGCCCTTTCCTCCCAGACCGAGGCCCCTGGAAGGACCATCTTCATGGAGCTTGGACGGTGGGACGAGAGCGCGGGGAAGGGACAGCTGTGCAACACTGCGAAGAGCTGCGTCCTTGGAGGAGACTGGCTCAGCCAGTGGGCGCGGCTGGCTCTCAGACGAGTTCAGGTGCCGCCTGCGCGCCAGCTCTCCGGCCTCCTATTCCCTAACAGCGAATATGGTCCCTGACCCAACCCCACGTCTTCCACCTGCCTTCTGCCTGTGGGAAACTTTAGTCAAAGAATAAGTTTAACCAGAGAAAGGATAAATGTGGAAACAGGAAAGCAAAGTAGACCGGATAATGATACTGTAGTCGTTACGCACGGAGCCGGCGATGGCACCCACCCCAGTGCCCCTGCCGGAGGACCCCAGGGATGGGGGAGCCTGGTACCCACTCCAGTGCCCCTGCCTGGAGGACCCCAGGGACGGGGGGAGCCTGGCACCCACCCCAGTGCCCCTGCCGGAGGATCCCAGGGACGGGGAGCCTGGCACCCACCCCAGTGCCCCTGCCTGGAGGACCCCAGGGATGGGGGAGCCTGGTACCCACTCCAGTGCCCCTGCCTGGAGGACCCCAGGGACGGGGGGAGCCTGGTACCCACTCCAGTGCCCCTGCCTGGAGGACCCCAGGGACGGGGGGAGCCTGGCACCCACCCCAGTGCCCCTGCCTGGAGGACCCCAGGGACGGGGGAGCCTGGTACCCACTCCAGTGCCCCTGCCTGGAGGACCCCAGGGACGGGGGGAGCCTGGCACCCACCCCAATGCCCCTGCCTGGAGGACCCCAGGGACGGGGGAGCCTGGCACCCACTCCAGTGCCCCTGCCTGGAGGACCCCAGGGACGGGGGAGCCTGGCACCCACCCCAGTGCCCCTGCCTGGAGGACCCCAGGGACGGGGGAGCCTGGCACCCACCCCAGTGCCCCTGCCTGGAGGACCCCAGGGACGGGGGGAGCCTGGGGGGCTGCAGTCCACGGGGTCGCTCAGAGTCGGACACGGCTGAGCGACTTAGCAGCAGCAGTCATTACGCACAGTCACGGGCTCTCGGTTTTTTTCTCCGGGGCTGTGGTTAACACTCTGAGCCAATCCTGTGAGCTCTTACAGACACGGAAACCCCGGTAGAGAAATGCAGTACTGGATGGGCAGACTGCACCAGGGCCTGAGCCGCCACGGTTCTGAGAACTGACGGCAAAGAAGCGGGAAGAAGCGCACCCGGAGCTGAACACTGCCCGTGCCTCGAGCAACGGAGGCGACGCTAGTGCCGCCCCCGACGGCAGATGACGGCGGGAGACGGCGGCGGGAGATGACGGCGCGCCTTCCGCATGCAGCCTCCCCCGACTCTGTCTGTAAAGGCTCTCTTCCCCAGCTTGTCCAGGGGCCCGGGGTGCGGGATCGGCCTTCGGACGGGTGTCTGCCACCCTCCCCACCACTTGCCAGCATCTGGAGTAACGCCAAGTTTCCTTTCCACTCGCCTGGCCTGTTGACTGGCTTTTGAGTGGTAAGCAGCTGGACCTACCACCTCTCCTTTCGGTAACAAAAGGGTGTTTAATGAAGTTGCTTATAAAGTCAGGGCTCTAAGTATTTTGCCTCCCCCAAAAATGCTGTTTGGAAAAATAGGAAAAAAAAAAGCCTTCAATAAACAGCCTTTTAAAAATGTCAGCTCTCTAGACACTGGGGGATAAGATCTCCAGGGCACCATGGAATGAATCGTCTTAATGGACAGAGGAGATTCCCCGCCCCCACCCCCCAACGTGTTCTGAGGTGCTCCTGGGGGCCCCTCCAGGCTTGCGCTCTGGCACGGACCAGGCGGAAGTTTCAGCCACTGTTGCAAATCGAGTAGATGGTTTTAGGAAACAACTTTGCCTTTGACGCTTGCCCTGAAAGCGCTTGTCTTCTTGTGTTTTTTTTTTCCCTAGTTTTACTTTCACGGTGCTGCCAGCCTGGCCCACCTCGCTTCCTCACAGATTAGGGTTGGTCTCTTGTGGTCCAACACTACAGTTATTTACTGTTTTAGAGATAAATACCTGTGTCCTTTCTGCCTTTTTTGATGAGTGTGTGAGACAGAAAGGAAGATGGAGGCAGGGAGACAGACACACAGACAGAGACAGTCACAGAGAGACCAAGAGATGGACACGCGGGCGGCGGAGACACGGAGAACAGGAGAGAGACAGTCGCTGTGAGTCCCGCGCCGTCGGGCGGCCAGGGAGGAGGACTTCCCTCTGAACTGAAGCCCGTCTTGCCCTTGCCTGCTGCCCCCACCACCGTCTCTCGGGAGAAGCAGGGAGCGCTATCCGAGGAAGACTGGCAGCGCCCTCACCCTGCTCCTTCCCCTGCAAGGCACCGCCCAGCTCGCCACGTCCTCCGCAGCTTGTCCACCTGTCCGCCCATCCGCCCCCGCCCACTTCTCCGTCCACCTTTCCGCCGTTTGCTGGCCCTGCCCGCTGGCAGAGGGACTGCGCTGGGAGGGCGTGCCAGGATTGCACACGCCCTGTTCAGGCCCTCTGCACGCTCGGAGCCTGACGGGGGCGGGCTGCCCACGGCGTGAGAGGGCACGGACGCGGCTCTGGGCAACGGGGCCGGGCACAGAGCCAGTCTGCTCTTCATGGGATACTTTGCCCTGGAGAGTAAGAGAGAGCTGTGAACCGTGCTTGTGCTGAACACACCTTCACGTCCACTGCAGCAACCGGGCCAGAATGAACAAACCCGAGTCCTCTCTCAAATCTCGGCTATTCAGATAGACAAGCAGCAGTTACAACAGTTCACTCGCTCGGGAGAAGGGAATCAATAATAATCGCTAATATTAATGTGGATTTTAAGGAAAAGACAAAAGCTGCAGGAATGGAGTGAGCACTGGACATGCTGGTTTCATCGGCGTGATTATTTATTTGTCCTTGAAAAAGTCATGTAACCCCTATTTGAATTTGCACATGCGGTAAATGTCTGTAATTATACTTTATCTGCATTCCCAATGAATTATTTGGAAGATCAACCTGGGACAAAAGTGGGGAAAACACTTTAGAAAGTATGAAATGACACTAACGCAATGTAGGAAGGATTAATGCTAGAGTGACGTTAATAATAATGCCAGCGGGAAAGCAGATACGGGCTCAGGTTTGAGAGGGAAGCGTGGTGCTTCAGAGTGAAATGCACAGATAAATCTGATCCTCCGGTGGCCTTCCGATTTACGCCGCGGAAATAAAAATGTTAATATGTAGTAAAACCTCACAAATCCTGGCTAATTGGGGGAAAGCCAATTTGAATTTCTGAAAGGTTTTAAAAGAAGTGTAGTTCTATTTCTTTAAAATGTATACAGTCATAGGAGCCAGCGGTCCGTGAAGGTGCTGTGAGAACGCCACTCATAATGAGGGTAGGATACTGTTTAACCATCACTGACTCACTGCTTCAGTCAAGTATCTACCCAGCGCTGTGTGCTGAGTTACAGGCAGGCCTGGGCGTAAACACGGTAACAGGACTGGCCTGTCCCCAGCGAGTTCTCCGTCCACTGGGGGTTGCTGACAAGCGAAAGGGGCGTTACCAACACACCACCTCTGCTGCGACCCAGGGACCACAGGCTGCTGCAGGCTCACCTGGAAGGACACATTTCTCAGTTCTGGAGGGGGAGACTTCCCATATTAACACCTACCAGGTAAGCTGGGATAAGCTGAAAAGGAGGGTGGAGAAGGTGATGGAACTTTGTTCTAATGCAAGTCAGGCGGACCATGAAAGATTTGTAAGTACGGATCCTAGATCAGAGAATTTGCATCATCTGAAGTTCGCTCTGGTTGAAACGTGAAGAACTGTTGAGAGACGTGACTCTGGAGGAAGGCAGGCTAGCTCGGAGGCATGGGGTCAGGACTCGGGAGGGGAGGAGGGACAGTCACAGGGAGCAGGCGGAAGGTGAGCTCTGTTTGGTTTGGCTTGGCCTAAGTCTGGGACTTCCAGGCGGAGACATGCATCAGTACAGAGTCCCAAGCGCAGATTTCAGCATCGGGCCTTCCCGCCCCGTCATCAGATGCTGCCCTCTTCAGCACACTTCGCATCAACTCCCCTGGAAGATTCTCGCAGTCTCCCAAGGGGCACATCCTGTGAAATCCGTGCGTGGCGGCTCCCGGGACAGCCCTGGGCGGCCCCTCTCTGTGCCCTCCACCGTGGAGGCTCCTCTCTCGGGCGGCCGCCGTGGCCGGCCTTCTCACCCTCCCTGGGTAGCACCTGCTCACAGTCCTGTGCTGTCTGCGTGGACAGTTCTCAAGTGTGCCGTGAGCAGCTGAGTGGATTTCAAGCTTGTGGGTCCACAAATCTGAAATTACCCACCTGAGGGGTGTCTCCTGGGTCTCCAGACTCGCCACGCGCCAGCTGAGCTAATCAGGACCCTGCTGGGTCTCCCTGCTGGGTCCCCAAGGGTCCTCCTCCTGCAGAGGACTCCCCTCACCCCATCAGGGGCATGAGAGATGGGCTCTCTGCTCCTTCTGGCTCTTGCGGTAACTGATACCTCCCCAGGCCAACCCCTCTTCTGCGGTCCCCTCGCTCCTGCCTGAGTCCAGGGCCCACCCCCTCAATAGGGGAGCAGAGACCCCCATGCTGCTCGCTGTCCTTATGTGTCCCCCTCCTCATGCACGCCTCCACACAGCGTCTCAGTGACCACCCACTTCCCCCACCTTTAAATGCCCTCTCTGGCTCCCTGACCACAAACACCAACCAGCCCTGCTCCACGGCCACCCCAGGCCCTCTGCAGGCCTGGGAGCCCCTCCTCAGCCTCTTCCTCCAGGCTCCATGACCAGGGCCTCAAGTCCCAGCGATTCTCACCCGCACACGGCCATGTGGTTATGAATCCTTCTTCCTAACTTGCCCTCCAGCCTGAGAGGAGGGCTCACCCTGTTTCCAGAAAAGCCTCCCTTCATGCCTTCCTGGCTCCCATGGGCTGAGGCAGGGCTGCCCCCCTCTCCTGCAGCTCTGACCCCTTGACCTCTGACCTCCTCCCCACAACCTCCGCTGGAATCCCTCGTCTCGCCAATGAGGGTCTCAGGCCTGGTCACTGTGGCAGCCGCACACATTCCCAGCAAGGCCCAGGCTTAATGAGAAGAGCTTACTCAGCGAATGTGGATGAGACCACACTGCTAAAAACTCCAGAGCAATAGAAACAGGATAGACCAATTTTATAACCATTCCACTTATCCTGTGGGTGATCGGAAAGCTATAAACCATGATAGAAATCTCTCCTACCTCTGTAACCTGGGTCAGTTAACAATCCTTGCTCTTGAGCAACTTTTTTAAACATGCCAACTGTTTTATTTTTAGCTTCACACAAAAGTTATATTCTTTCCTTTGAATTGTGCTATTCAGCCTCAGTCAACAGAAATAAACAGTCCACTGAGTCTTCCTATCAGCTGGCCTGAGACTCATGGCCGCTGCGAGTCTGGGTTTATTGCAACAGACATAGGACATGCTCGCACCTTCATTAAATACAGTGAGTGGGAAAGTCTACACTGCAGACAAATCCAGAAACGAAGATGCCCTCCTGGGAATGAGAGTCTCAGTCAAGGCCTGGAGAAACCCATCGGGAGGGTGGAGCGTGGTTAGAAATAAAGGAGAAATAAGTTACTGGTCCAGTTAAAAGGAATGTGTAAAACACAGGCAGAAATGCAGGCATGCCCCTGAGGCGCCAGTGCTGAGACAGCTGAGGTGGTGTCCAGAAGAACAGAAAAGGCTGTTTAGAAGGAGAAGACATGCTCAGTGACTGAGATGAAAAGTCAGTCTGAAAATTCCAGTCTTGTGCAGGAGGCCACACAAAGCAAGGTGTAAAAAATGAACAGAATTTAACAGAAGAGGGCAAGAGACACACACTAAAAATCACCAGATACTGTTGTAAGAACTTGGATGGAAAGCCGCCCCATGCCCCACGTCCAATTTGGCAATACTCCCAAAATTGGTCTACAGATTCAGAACAGACTCTAACAAAAGCCCAGCTGTTTTTTAAATGAAACTAAGTTGATTTTAAAATTCATATGGAGATGCTAAGAATCCAAAATAAGCAAAACCACTTGAAAAGGAAGAACAGAGTTGGAGGAATCAAACTCCCTAACTTCAAAAACGACTACTATTACTGCTACAAAAAGAAAAAGGAAAAATAAAATAAGGAAGCAACCGAGAGCTTCCCTGGCGGCTCAGTGGCAAAGAATCCGCCTGCCAGGGCAGGGGACCCGGGCTTGATCCCTGGTTTGGAAAGATCCCACCTGCCGCAGAGCAAGAAAGACCACACACCACAGCTGCTGAGCCTGCGCGCCAGAGACCGGGAGCCGCACTGCTGAGCCCATGACCCACAGTGGAGAGAGTAGCCCCTGCTCACGACAACTGGAGAAAAGCCCACACTGCCATAAAGACCCAGAACAGCCACAAATACACCCATCAACACACAAAGCATTAAACAAGCAAACAAATAAAGGTACACAGAAAGGGAGTGACTGTGACAGTGTGACGCTGGTTTAAGAAGAGACCTGTCGATCGACAGCAGAGAACTGATGACCTGGAAATAAACCGCAACCCTTACGGCCAGTATCTATTATAGACAGTAGGACGGCTATTACACATACCTAAAAAAGAAAAAGGAAAATAACAGCTGGGAGGAAGGATGTGAAGAAATTAGCGTGGAAATGTAAAATATTACAGCTACTTTGGTCATACCTTGGCAGTTTCTAAAAATACTAAACGCAGAATTAACACGACAGCTTTCACTTCTATCCAAGAGAAAGAAAACAGGCCCGCACAAAACCGTGTGCGTGTGTGCCCGCTGAAACAGGATTTCTAATCGCCTAAATACAGGAAAAACTCCAATTTCCATCAACTAATGAACTGTGATACACGCAGCCAATACTGCTCATTCATAGAAAGGGATGAAGTTCCGATCAGTGTGAGACCAGCGTTGAGCCTTGGAAACGATGCTAAATGAAAAAAACACAAATCACAAAACCACCTCATATTGTTAGATTCCAATTATGTGAACTGGAAGAAGCAGAAAAGAGGCAAATCCTTCGAAATGGCAAGTAGACTCCCGGTTACCAAGGGCTGGGGAAGAGGGAAGGGCATGGGCTGAGGGGCGCTGCTGCTGGGGAGCTGAAGTCCTGTCTGGTCACGGAGAGAGGTGCACAGCTCTGTGGACCTGTGAAGCCCGAGCTGCTGCTGCTCAGTCGCTCAGTCGTGTCCGACTCTGTGCGACCCCACAGGCGGCAGCCCACCAGGCTCCCCCGTCCTTGGGATTCTCCAGGCAAGAGCCCTGGAGTGGGCTGCCATCTCCTTCTCCAGAAGCTCCAAGCTACATGCTCTGAATGGGGGCTTATGTGGAATAACTCTCGATAAACACACCTAGAATGCAGAGCGTTTCCAGGGCAGAGCGAGCCAGGGGCACACTGGGCTCTTTCTCTAGCCAGCGGCACTTTCATTTCAGTCTCTAAAGGGCGTCAGTGGCCACAAACGTGCTCCCGCGTGGGCAGGTTCCTGACTCCCACTGCCGCCGGGCCAGCTGCCCCTCGGGCGGATCTGGGTCGACCCCAGGTGTCCTGCAGAGCTGCCTCCCGGCGGCGTGGCTGCCAACACCGACGGGCTTGGAGTGGGACTCAGCCTTTGAGCCGAGTGGCTCTTACGTGTGTTTTTAATGGTTTTTTTTTTAATTTTATACTGAGTATAGTTGATAACAAAGTTGTGTTAGATTCAGGTGTACGGTACATTCGGTTACACATACACACGTAGGCATTCTTTCTCAAACGCTTTTCCCCTTTAGGTAAAGTTCCCTGTGCTGCCCAGTGGGTGCTGGCTTATCACCTATTTTAGCAATAAATAGAGTGTACACCTCAGTCCCAGACAAGACGGCAGAGTGAAAGGGCGTGGGCTCTGCCCCGAGAACACCAAGATCACAACTGCTGAACCATCAGCAGAAAAAGACGCAGGAAACTACCGAAAAAGCTTCCCCCAGACAAGAATTAGCCACGGAGAGAAGTAGGAGGGTCGCAGTCGGGATGAAATCACTGCTGCACCCGCCGGGGGGTGACCCACCAGCTGGAGACAGGACGCACAGAAGCTCCCCACGGGGGTGAGGGAGCTGAGCCCCGCGCCAGGCGCGCCAGCCAGAGCGGCCCCGCCCGGCTTGCTGTGGAGTCAGCGTGTCTGGCCCCATGACTTCCTGCTGGCCGTTTGTTTGGACACTCACCCCCCCATCTTCTTTTACATCAGCAAATGGTTCCACAGGCAAGCACGCCAGTGGCCAGCATCTCTTGTGAACGCAAGACCACACATCAGAAATTCTGACCACTCCACAGCCATTAGACGACAATGTTTCTTTTTAGCAGTAACTCAGGAACTAATCATTTTAGAATTAATCACAGTGAAAGAACAGGCTTCCCCCCAATACGGTGTAGAGCACTCTACCGTTTATAGTGACAATGATCTCGCAGAAGCGTTTTATTGGAACTTAACGTCCAACAGTCACGCTCATGAGGGGACAGTCTCAGAAATACTGTTTCATGACCTCATCGGAAGGCTGCTTGCGTAGGCCAAGTTCACACTGGAGTCAGATGGTTTCCAACCTTCCAGAACACAGGGCGCGCTCTCCCAGAGGTCCCTGCATGCCACGGAGGATGCCCTCGTGGTTAGGAATAAAGCCAGTGGCATCAGGAGGTGCTGTCAGCTGCAGTTCTGTGCCCGCCACCCCAAGCAGTTCCCCCCACCAGCCCACGGCTGGGCCTGCAGCACAGGACTGCCGGGAGGAAGCAGCCTGTTGGCCCCCAGCCCCCGCCCCCCATCAGGACGCCTTAGTGGCCTGCTGCTGGGCTGTCTCGGGACCCCTGAAGGTGAGGCTTGGGAGGACCCTTGAGCCTCCCCGGAGACCTGCCCGCGCTGTGGGGACGGTGTGGATGGCCCCTCCCCCTGTCCAGGGGCAGCCGCTCCACAGGAAACCCCCCTCCACACCTGCCGCCACTTTCCTCTGGACACCTTCAGGGATGGGAGGCTCCGAGTGCCAAGCCCTGCCCGGCTCTGCCTGAGCTGAGACCCGGTAACTGATGGGCCTGCCAGCCTCTTAGACTCCTGCCAGGTGCCCTGGTTGGCAGAGGGGTGCTCTGTGGAGTGGGCAGTGGGCGGACACCCCTGTCGTCCCCGCCCTCTGGGGGACGGCCACAGGCACCCCGGGCGGTGGCCTCCACCATAGCGCTGTCTGCAGCTGCTGAACCAACGATGTCAAACTGGGTGCCGTCCGCCCCTTACCAGTAACCACCAGCCCCCTCTCCAGCACCTAGAATCCTAAAATACCGTGGAATCAGCCCCAGGGAGGAGGAGGGCTGGGACCCTCGGCAGGAGGACGGGATGGATCAGAGAAGAGATGCCCAGCCTCGGTGCGGAGGAAGTTGTGTGCGTTCGGGGCGGGTGGGGGGTTGTGGCTCAGCGAAGAAGCCAAGTGAAGGGCCCCCGCAGGATGGAAGGCCCAGCCCCTGCCCTGAGGGCAGCTGGCTCCCACCCAGGCCTTCACTGAGAGGAGGGACACCCTTCTCTGGGTGTGACAGGCCCGGGGCTCACTTATGCAAACAGAACTCTGCCAAGGGGGCAAGCTGTCCCTTCCAGGCTGAGCCTCAGGCACCAGGGATCCCTTGCTGGTTCCTGTTCCGGATGTGTTTGAGCTCTTCCGGGGCCAAGCAGTCCAGAGCCCACCGCCGGCAGAGCGTGGAGGCTTCACCCCACCCCCGAGGGCCCGATCCTCACTGGCGCCTCCTCTGGGCTGTGGCTCTGGGCCCAGGGGAGGCTCTGGGAGACCTGGTCCCAGCTGACAGCTTGCCCACCCCCTGGGAGAGCCCGAGATGGGGTCCAGCCCGGCTGATCCTGGCTCCCCCACATGCAGAGCCAGAGACCATTGGGGTAGCTCTGCAAAGCCTCTAAGAGCTGCTGGGCTTTGTTACCTGGCAACAGACCACAGACCCGGAGGAGGACTGTGAGGGAAGGTCATTAGGGGAGAGCCGTCTACCTTCTAGCGCACCCTGGATGCTGGAGGAGCCCAGGCTGCTCCTGATGGGCTTCCAGGCGCCTGGTGGGGGGCAGTCATTCCCCCACCCAGAGCTCCAGCAAGCTGAGGTCCCCGGACCCGGGGCCAGGCGCCCCTCGTGCGGAAATCACAGCCGTGCAGAATCGGGTCTATTCGGGCTCCTCGACCGCCCTGGCCACATGCCAGCCTTGTGGCCACAGTCACCTTGGTGGACCTCTACTAAGTCACTTCAGTCGTGTCCAACCCTGTGCGACCCCTTAGACGGCGGCCCACCGGGCTCCCCGTCCCTGGGATCCTCCAGGCAAGAACACTGGAGTGGGTTGCCGTCTCCTTCTCCAATGCATGAAAGTGAAAAGTGAAAGTGAAGTCACTCAGTCGTGTCCGACTCTTAGCAACCCCATGGACTGCAATCCACCAGGCTCCCCGTCCCTGGGATGCTCCAGGCAAGAGTACTGGAATGGGCTGCCATCTCCTTCTCCAGGTGGACCTCTGCCTCTTTCTGATGGTATCTCAGACGATCTCGTTTCCATGTGCAGGCGTAAAGAAATATTCAACTTTCAGGATACTTATGAAGAGTGAAGGAGGAGTAAAGAACCTCAAAGCACAGAGCAGAACTGCAGGCACGCGGTGAGCAGTAAGGACACGCTCCTTGTCGTGGCGGCCAAGCGGGGCCGTGTGCAGCCTCTTTTAAGGCCAGAGGGGAAGAGGCCCTTTGTAAGGGAGACTTGGCTTTTGTGGCAGGCCACCTTTGCCCCCACCCCCAAGGTAAAGTGACCTGTGACTGCGATTTCTCTAGAAGGCAGGAAACAATGCTTCAGAAAATCAGTCCAGGAGCCCATGGTGTTCCTGTTGGCAACTGGACCCTCATAAGATTTTGTCCTCCATAAAGTTCACCAGACAAACCAAGACAAAAAATCACAGTGGACAATGCTGTTGTAAGAGACACTCGGTCAGGAGGTTCGCAGCAGGGGGTCCTGCTGCCACAGCGGCCCACACGCCTGGACAGCATGGGCGGCGAAACTGATCCAAGCACCGCCCCCAGACGCGCATGTCTGTGGCTCCCGAGAGGCCTCCCCGGCATCCAGCAGGCGTCCAGCTCTCCAGCCCCAGTGCCCCCAGCATCCAGCAGGCGTCCAGCTCGACAGCCCAGAGGCCCCGGCGCCCCTGGCGTCCAGCAGGCACCCAGCTCTGCAGCCCCGGCGCCCCTGGCGTCCAGCAGGCATCCAGCTCTGCAGCCCTGGAGCCCCTGGCATCCAGCAGGCATCCAGCTCTGCAGCCCTGGAGCCCCCGGCGTCCAGCAGGTGTCCAGCTCTGCAGCCTGGAGGCCCCAGCACCCCTGGCATCCAGCAGGCATCCAGCTCTCCAGCCCCGGTGCCCCCAGCATCCAGCAGGCGTCCAGCTCGACAGCCCAGAGGCCCCGGCGCCCCTGGCATCCAGCAGGCATCCAGCTCTGCAGCCCTGGAGCCCCTGGCGTCCAGCAGGCATCCAGCTCTGCAGCCCTGGAGCCCCCGGCGTCCAGCAGGCATCCAGCTCTGCAGCCCTGGAGCCCCCGGCATCCAGCAGGCATCCAGCTCTCCAGCCCTGGAGCCCCCGGCGTCCAGCAGGCATCCAGCTCTCCAGCCCTGGAGCCCCCGGCGTCCAGCAGGCATCCAGCTCTCCAGCCCTGGAGCCCCCGGCGTCCAGCAGGCATCCAGCTCTCCAGCCCCGGTGCCCCCAGCATCCAGCAGGCATCCAGCTCGACAGCCCAGAGGCCCCGGCGCCCCTGGCATCCAGCAGGCATCCAGCTCTGCAGCCCTGGAGCCCCCGGCGTCCAGCAGGCATCCAGCTCTGCAGCCCTGGAGCCCCCGGCGTCCAGCAGGCATCCAGCTCTGCAGCCCTGGAGCCCCCGGCGTCCAGCAGGCATCCAGCTCTCCAGCCCTGGAGCCCCCGGCGTCCAGCAGGCATCCAGCTCTCCAGCCCTGGAGCCCCCGGCGTCCAGCAGGCATCCAGCTCTCCAGCCCCGGTGCCCCCAGCATCCAGCAGGCATCCAGCTCGACAGCCCAGAGGTCCCGGTGCCCCTGGCGTCCAGCAGGCGTCCAGCTCGACAGCCCCAGTGCCCCCAGCATCCAGCAGGTGTCCAGCTCTGCAGCCTGGAGGCCCCGGCGCCCCCGGCATCCAGCAGGTGTCCAGCTCTCCTGCGCGCATTCAGCTCCTGTCTCTCACTCCTCAGGGTAACACTTCACCTTCTCGGCGTGAGGACAGGCTTGCTGAGGACAGACGTAGAGCTTACGTATCTTCTCAGGTCATCAGGACCACTGGCAGGACTAGTGAGAGACTCTGAACACACTGCTATGCACGCGGAGCTCCCCCTGACACTGGCTTTCCTCGAAGTGACCCGAGGCGGCGGGCAGCCCGCAAGCAAGTGCATGTCCACGTCTGCAGGCTCGAGCAGCTCCTGCCTCCAGGGACATAGCAGGGTGGACGCAGGAGTCCCGGCTTCTCCCTCACCATCACTGGACACATAACAAGCATTTAATTTATAATCACATTTATTCTGATAAATAAGCCCACATACCAGAGACACCTGCATAGCTCCTTCTATCACAGCCTTCAGAAATGATTTCTCTTTCTTTCAGGAGACAGTTATTGTCTTTCCAATCACACCAATATTTTGTGCTTTTTTAAGAGTCTGAACATAATGCGACATGGAGACTAAACCCCTCAGCCAGGCCCACGTCACATGACCAAGGTGGGGTTCACGTCAACGACACGTTAGATCATCTTGAACTGTTAAGAGCTCTGCCCTGCTCCTAACTAGCAGGCAACCGCACCTCCCATGGAAGACGGTGATGTGGGAAGGCCTAGTGTGTTACAGCCCCGGAGGGAGTGGAGGGTTTCCGGGGTCTGCTGCGAGGGGCTGAGCTTTCTGCCCAGTGTCCTAGGATGCCCAGGGCAGCTCCCACTACAGAGGGTCATCTGGCCCAGCAGCCTCCGGGGCACAACCTGGGGTGGCCTTTAGGAAAGCAAAGAACCAAGCTAGACCTGACTTGACAGCTGGCTTCTTGAGGCCAAGATGTCAGTCGTAAGAGAAGCAGAGGTCGCAGGAAAGGCGGGTTTGCAGGCATCTTCTGCCTGCACGTCGATGCCTCGGTGAGCTTACACGGCACCAGTCACCTCTGCAGGCAGGTCACCAGGAGCCAGACCACCCAGTGGACACCTGCTCCCCAGCAGCCTCGGGCAGCATGGGGCAGAGACTGGAATACATCCTGGATCCCAGAAAGCAGAGCATCCTGGCAGGACTGTGAGGTTCAGCGTGAGCCCTGCAGAGCAGTGGATGGAAAGCAGCTTCGTCTGGAGGCAAAGACACGGGCTCTGCAGCACAGCACACCTCACTCTCCCAAAGGCTGGAAACCTCCAGCCCTCATCCACTTTCCCCCCAGGACACGGTCCTCTGGCTGAGATGACCACTCCCAGGTTTAAGTCACTGTCGCCACACAGCTGACCCTCGCCCAGGTCATTTTCTCTGTCTTTACCACCTTCCCTGTTTCCCTCATGGCTCAGATGGTAAAGAAACTGCCTGGAATGCAGGGAAGTGGAGTTCAGTCACTGGGTTGGGAAGATCCCTGAAGATGGAAATGGCAACCCATCCCAGTACTTTTGCTTATAAAATCCTGTGGATGGAGGAACCCCAGGCGGCTACAGTCCCTGGGATCACAGAGAGCTGGACACCACTGAGCAGCTAACACTGACTTTCAACAGGGCACTGGGTCTGCTTCCCGTCAAAATAAAACTGAACATTTTGCTTGCAGTCCTGACAGAGGATTTTAAGCTTCAATTTAGGACTCATTTGCTTCTTCTCACTTTTGAAAAAAAAAAAGTAGAGATGATTAAAAAAATAGGGAACCACTGGCTACTAATACACAAAAGCCTGTGGAAGGTTCACGGCAAGCAGACCTCAAACTGCAATCTCCCTCGAGGAATTAGTGCGAGAAATAAAGACTTGTAGGGGTGCCCAGCAGCTCGCTTCTTTCTGCCTTCTTTTGTCTGCACTGTGCGGCATGCCAAATCTAAAGTTTCCTGACCAGGGGCAGAACCTGTGCGCCTGCAGTGGAAATGCAGTCTTGACCGCTGGGCCACAAGGAGAGTCCCACCGGCACTTTCTCCAGGCAGGTTGTCTTTACGTCACTTACATCATTAGGTGAGAGCTGCTTGTTACTGTAGTGAGGAGGCAGAGCCCACACATTTACTCGTCAAAATCCACTTTGTTTCACTTGAAATGCTGACTGAGATATCCTCACCAAGAGTGAAACTAGCCTAGCCTCTGTGTGCAGCCTTTGTCTGCAACTAGCCTGAGATCG
The DNA here is from genome assembly GCA_917880005.1 of Nanger dama. Taxonomy (NCBI): domain Eukaryota; kingdom Metazoa; phylum Chordata; class Mammalia; order Artiodactyla; family Bovidae; genus Nanger; species Nanger dama. Next base: position 1,155,650 of record CAKJTW010000025.1, read on the forward strand.
CGAGACAGCCTGCCAAGGTCACGGACACCTCCCTGCAAGGCGACCTGTGCAGCCCTGCAGCGGACACATGAGCTTTATAACCAACACAGGCTCTTAGAAAGGCCAGGGTCTTTAAGTAGTGTTCAGTTCACTCCATCTTGCTTCCTTCCAGAAACTCTGAGTAGGCAAGTCGTCCATCAGCATAGACAGGAAATCAGAAGTCAAAGGAAATGGGAAAGACCTCGGATCAATAAGAAACAGCAGTGTCTGCTGAGGGGTCAAAGCTCCAAGCCCCCTGCTCCTGAGCTGGCCCAGGCCTCACGATCACCCGGGAGGCTAGGCTTCATGCTTTGATCTCTGGGAAGAGAGGGGTCAGCAGAAGACAGAGGAAATCTCCCGAGGCTTTGAACCAAAACTTTCAGTAGATCAGGGAAGAATTCACTGCAGAGACCAGTCCAGGAGAAATCATCCCAAACCCAGACCCTTCGAGGATTCCGGCCTGAGCGGAGGGTGGTGGATCCTTGTCCACGGCTGACCATAGCTCAGGGAAGCCTGGTGATGCTGCTGGTGATGTCATCCACACTGCTGATGATGTCATCCATGCTGCTGGTGACGTCATCCACACTGCTGATGACGTCAAGGGCTGGAGGGGCCTCTGCTCCCTCCTCAGCCTCTGCCTGCATACACAAGAGCCCCTGAGATTTCAGATAAAAATCTCCAAGAAAAGGAAGGACCCAGCAGCGTGGGAGGTGGAAATTAAAATTCAGATGAATTTCAGAAAACCTATGAGAGCTCACACAGAGAGGAGCCGACTGGACTGGCGCCTTTGGTCTGGTTCTCTGCGCAGAAGCGGCTGTCTCTGGGTATGTCACCTCCTCTGGCAGCATGTCTGTCCTGGGGCTTATATTTATTCTTTCTGCTCAACCAATCCCTGCTCACGACTCTCTTTGTTAAGCCCCAGCTCAAAATTCATGGCAGGGAGGCACAAATGAAACATCATCTTTTATCTCCATGTTGAGCCGAAGACTAACATAGACACTGACACAATTCAATAACATTCTGCCACACTTTCGATACTAAAGAACACCCCCCCACCCCGGCCCCGGCCACGCACACAGGTGGCCTGTCATTGGACTGGGCGGAGCAAGGCCTTCCCTCCTGCAAACCCGCTGCCCGGCAGCACTGCCCACTTCCCTCCAGAGAGCTGGACACAGAGTAACTGCCATCTTAAAATAATTCCTGATTACGTTTGATTGATCTTTTAGATGCTATTTACATGTCTCTGGATAGGCCTTGAAAGAACGTGAGTTTGCAACAAACCTTTTATAAAATCACTTTTATGTGGAGGTATTCTCTCTCCCCCACGGGCAGGGTGAGAGCCTAGTTTCCAAGTGCTCAGATGTGAAAAGCTTCGTGTCGAGGACCTGATCCTCCTCCACCGTGGGCTTGGCATGAACCTCGTGTGGGTTGCTTCACCCCTCTAAGCACTATTTTTAATATCGGTAAAATGAAATTGTAACATTGAAGCAAAGTGAATTTCCCCAAATGTTAAATCCACCCATCCATCCATCCATTTACCCATCCACTGATAGGGTTTAAAGATTAAAGGAGATGATGCCCTTAAATCCTTCATCCTGCATCTGTCCTGTGAATTGTAAAATGGCAGCTATTACTGGATGACTTCATCTGAGAGAATCAGCAGTCACGACCTTTTTCAGAAAGCAGGCTCTGTGATGAAGCGTCTCCATTCCAAGCGCCTCTGTGGGTCCTGATTCCAGACAAATTGAGCACCCTCTCCTTATCCTCTGCGTCCTTTCCTAGATCACGTACACAAGAAACCTTTCTGATTCCCCAGCCCGACTGCCATTCTAGTTCACCGAATCCCTGCCGGGAGACACAGCACCGCCGCGTGGACTTGTTTGAGTTATTTTCGAGCTTGCCCCGGTCTCCTAGACCTCCCCTGCAGGAAACCTGACTCGCCTGTGCACGATCCTGGCAGAAAGCCATGTGCATATTCTGTGAGCCGTGAATGCCTGAACAGCACTGTTACGAGAATCACCGTTCACAGACCGGTTCGGGCCATGGATGAAACAAATCTGAATTTTCTTTTTAAATTAAATTTTTATAGGCAAGTTGTTAACATGGTTTAAAACCAGACGGCAGTCAGGATCTACTGTGAAACATCTTTCCTTCCTCATCTCTCAGCGTCTGCCATATTCTTAGCCCCTCAATGCCTGTAAACCTTGTCCTTGCATTCCAAGGGAACCTCAGACATTCTCTGCATGTCTACACACAAAAGCCTCCCATCCTCTCCCATTTATCACAGAGACAGTGGTCTGTCTGCTCTGCACTGCTCTGTTTGGCTCTTCACTTGACAATACATCTTGGAATATACATAATCTAATTAATTGAACCCTCAAGCACTGGGTCCTGCGTAGGTTAAGCCAACTGTCCAGGTCAAACGGAGCCCGGATTTTCATCTCAGTAGGAGCCCTTGTCTTGATCTGCATCTAACCCCGTCCACCCAGAGCATCTACGATAGCTCTCCTGTTGAATACACGCCGGCACGGAAGTCCTGCCCATAATAAATGCAAACAGCATGAAAGTATATTATTTTAATATCATGTAATGTCATAAAGTACAAAATATCTCGAAATCCCTGTAAAGATGGACGCTCTGTACATGGAAACCTGGTCCCAGCCTCTGTGTATTTAGTGCTAATTGAGAATTCCTCCACCGCAGAGCCTACTGTTGCTATGGACACCATCCCCAAGAGAGGAGGTTTAGAAAATTCCTTTGCACGTTCACAAGTCTGCATATTTCCCTTTAATTCGCAAAGAAATCTCTGCATGGGGTGGCTTACTTGTGAGGATTTCGATGTTTGGGGTGAAAAAAACCTCACCCGCCACGGCAACAAAGCAGCCATGAGACAAATATATTTACAATGTCCTCCACAAGGACCCACATTAAAAAATTAATCACCCCTCGACAGCCACAACGAGCTGAGCCCTGCCTGTGCCGGCGCCCCGCAGCGCTTCATCCTTGCTGTCCTCAAAGTCAGGCAGCAGGTCCCCAGACACAGTGAGGCAGCGGCTTGTCACCCCCAGGCAGCTGGCCTCCTGCTCCCCAAATAAGGAGGTTAGCCTCGGGCTCTGAGTCCACGGCAGGCCCAGGGGGACAGCCTCTGAGTGACGGCTTGGCCAGTGGCCAGTGAGACGACAAGGGCGTCACCCGACGCTCTGAGAGCCGCCCCGCTGGGTGAACTGGACCAATTACGACGAGCAGCCTGAGTCCTGATGACTGCAGCCTCCCATGTGTGCGCACAAGCATGTCCCCCGTGTCTGGCCAAGCAGCGTGCCAGCCCAGGCCCACCTGTCCCTTCCCCTGGCCGTCCCCGCCTGCCCCCTCTCTCCCCTCCTGCTCCTGCAGGCACCCGCCCCGCAGACACTGGGCCCCCTCCTCCTGGAGGAACAAAAGCCGATCTCGTGCTGCTTTCTGGGTACAGTAAAAGGGCAGCAAAGGGGTGGCTCCTGGAGTGGACGTGAAGTTGGCACAGACTGTTGCTGTGAATACAGAACTGGCTGCCTGGCTCCTTGGAAAGGGGAGACTGACTGTTGCCATCGCCTCTGGCCAATCCTTTTCAATTAGGTGTGAGACTCCTTTTAAGAGCGGTTAGGCTTTCCAATTCTGGTATCTCCTGTGAGTCAGTGATGGACTTTTAAAACACCCTGAACATGAGAAATAATGGCTCTGTTTAGGTCATGCTGGAACCACCTCACATCCTCCACACGGGTGCAGCGGGGCAGATTGTAACCTCGATACGGATGAAATCACGAGAGAAAAAAAGGCGTCAGCCAAGAGCCGCAGCAGAAGGAGCTGCAGTGGGGCAGCAGGACCCCCGGAGGCAAGGTCCTCCAGGAAGACTCACAGCTCTGTGAAGGCGGAGGAGACCCACCCGAGTCACGCCAAGGTGCTGGACCCAGACACCACACTGGGGGTGGACTCAGAAGGTTACAGTTTCAAATGAGAATTAAGCAGTACTCTCTGGGGTGGGGGGCGGGGGGAGCTGAGAGCACAGGCATCTTCCTGAGTGAGCCGCCCTTGCACACACTTCGCGTGGATGGGGCACCCAGGGGCCAGTCCAGGAGTGGCTGGCCTCGTCTGCAGCGGCCCGGGACCGGCTGCCTGGCCTGAGCGGCCGTCACGGACACTGAGGGTCTTCGTGTTCGGTCACTACTGCGGCTCCTGCTGCTTCCCATGGTTCGTCCAGTTTTGGGGTCGTCTTCCACCGGTCACGGTGGTAAAGACTGAGTGTAATGTGGGGAGCACCTTTCCTGGCTCCTTCCGCTGGGTACCCAGACAGGGCCAGCTTGGATGGAGACTTTGGGGGTCTTCAGGCCTCAGCTGGTAAAGAATCTGCGTGCAGTGAGGGAGATCTGGGTTTGACCCCTGGGTTGGGACGATCCCCTGGAGAAGGGAACAGCCACCCACTCCAGTATTCTGGCCTGGAGAACCCCAGGGACTGAAGAGTCCATGTGGTTAAAGAGTTGGGCACAGTGAGCAACACTGTCATGCTCAGGCCAGGGCAGGCAGGTAGCCCAGGTGTTCGCTGCCGAGCTTGACAGTCCCTAAGGCTCCTTACTCCGAAGTCCTCAGTCCATAGCCCTCGTCACTGGAGAAGACTTTCCCGTCCAGAGTGGGCTCACAGTGCAATCAGCACAGTAGCAACATTCTTCAGTGGGGGACGCCGAAAACAACACATTAGGTCAGAGCTGTAACCCTTTTAATCACTGGCAAATTACCTACTTATTTTCTCATATTCTGTGACGCCATCTCTTGTATTTGTTGATGATCACATGCTATACCTAAGACAAGACTGGCTCAGCTAATCTTCAGAAAATGTGACTCAATGGTGTGGCTTTGCACAAGCTCCTGTGTGGTGTCAGTGGAGGGAAGGAAAGGTGTGACTGTGGCCCTGGCGGGTCTGAAGCTTTGAGCTCAGCGGTCCACTTGGGACCCACTTGTGGGAGACGGCAAGCCAGGGCTGCAGAGGGGCTGGGGGAGGGCTTAGTTTCCACACCAGGAGGGGGTGGCTGCAGCGTGACGGCGCGAGAAGAGAGACCTACGTCCACGCCCAGGCTGCTCCTGGAGATGGCCTCTGTCCCTCCTGCTTCTGTTTCCTCCCCTTTGGAGGGAGAGTAAGACTTTGTTAATACCCTTTTTTTCCCTTCTTCATTTCTGCTGGGCATTTGAGCAACTGCCTTCTTTCTTGTGTTCACTATGTTTTCATTTTTGGATTTTTCCCCTCTGACAGGATGCTGTTTTTTTCTTAAGCAAGACTGTATCAGTGGGGACTAGATGACATGTCCCTCGGAGAGCGTTCACATCTTCGAACAGGAAGGCGTGATACATGCTCACGGATTCCTTACGAATCACTGTTGCACTCCTGCGTGTTTGCAGAATGAATAGATGTTTGGGAGGTAAATTGTTTAGAGACTCTTGCCAGAGCCGAGGCTCCCAACAGATCGCCTTAGGAAGCAACACGGGACAAAGATGGAGTTTTCTGTGTGCCTTCTGTGGTTCGTTTTGAGGAAAACAAATAACCAACTTAATGAATTTCAATAAAAAGATTAGGCTAACGTGCGGTGCATTTTTATACCAAGGACACAGGAATCATTGAGATAACTCGGGAGGCACATTGCTTTAAAGCAATCGCAGGTTGGAGCCAAAGCCAAACACATCCCGGCGGCATCAGCTCTGTGGCTTGCGCCGCACGTGGTGCTGAGAGGAGCCTGTGTCCCCACGAGGCTCCGCGCGGCTGCCTCGCTGGGGGACCGCTCTAAAGGCTCGCGGCGCTGGCCTGACCCCGAGCAAGCACTGTACGCACCTGGGGAAACTCACTTTTTCCTCTTTAGGGGAACGTGCCAGAGAGTCAGATAAAGCGCCCGTGGTAATTGGTTGCCTCTGTTCCATTTACACCATGTGGGACATTCAGTATAGCATCTGCATATGACGCTGATTAAAATAAAATTCATGCCCAGGAGCGAAAGGTCCACCACTTAGACAGCTACACGGAAGTCCTCAGTATACACCCTCCCAGCTTCTGGAAGCAGGGCCAGATATTTTGCTGATGCTTCAAATTCAATATGTCCAGAAGTTGGGTCCACTGTGTGCCCCTAAACCTGCCCCACATCCTGCAGCCAGTGGTCTCCCTGGGGATGGGGGAGGCCTTTCACTGCCCAGAGTTCAGCCGTGGTGGCTGTGAGTGTGGCCGTGGGGTCAGACGGAGCAGGTTGGCTCAGCATGGTCTTTGTTGCTTAGCTGACCTCAGGGAGCGTGAGGAGCCTCGTCTGTAGCGCAGAGACCACGAGGCCTGCACCACACAGCCGTGCTGAGAGCCAGCGTCCACTAAGCAACCTTTAGGGAGCACCAGCCCAGGGTCTGGCACATGGGCCAGGAGGAGTCAGTGCTGGCGAAGCAGGAAACACATGAATAAAATCTGAAGGAAAGGAGCATGTCAAGGCTGTACACTGTCATGCTGCTTATTTAACTTATATGCAGAGTACATCAAGAGAAATGCCAGGCTGGATGAAGCACAAGCTGGAATCGAGATTGCCCAGAGAAGTATCAATAACCTCAGATATGAGATGATACCACCCTTATGGCAGAAAGCAAAGAGGAACTGAAGAGCCTCTTGATGAAAGTGAAACAAGAAAGTGAAAAAGTTGACTTAAAAGTCAGCATTCAGAAAACTAAGATCATGGCATGTGGTTCCATCACTTCATGGCAAATAGAAGGGGAAACAATGGAAACAGTGAGAGACTTTATTTTGGGGGCTCCAAAATCACTGCAGATGGTGACTGCAGCCATGAAATTAAAAGACCTTGCTCCTTGGAAGAAAAGCTATGACCAACCTAGACAGCATATTAAAAGCAGAGACATTACTTTGCCAACAAAGATCTGTCTAGTCAAAGCTATGTTTTTTCTAGGAGTCATGTATGGATGTGAGAGTTGGACTGTGAAGAAGGCTGAGTGCCAAAGACTTGATGTTTTTGAACTGTGGTGTTGGAGAAGACTCTCGAGAGTCAATTGGACTGCAAGGAGATCCAACCAGTCCTTCCTAAAGGAGATCAGTCCTGAACATTCATTGGAAGGACTGATGCTGAAGCTGAAGCTCCAGTACTTAGGCCACCTGATGCAAAGAGCCAACTCATTGGAAAAGACCCCGATGCTGGGAAAGATTGAAGACAGGAGGAGGAGGGGTTGACAGAGGATGAGATGGTTGAATGGCATCACTGACTCAATAGACAAGAGTTTGAATAAACTCCAGGAGTTGATGAGGGACAGAGAAGCCTGGCATGCTGCAGTCTATAGGGTTGCAAAGAGTTGGACACACCTGAGCGACTGAACTGAACTGAAGCTAACGATGCAGGCTACGGCAGGTAGTCAAATCACCAGGAAACCCCACCAGTGACATCGAACACCTCATGCACAGTAACTCAGGGCTCTGCAACAGTGGCCCAGGGACCACAGCCAGCTCACAAGTCTCTTATAAATAAAGTTTTATTGGCACACAGTGCACCATTCATCACATGCTGACTGACAGCTTGATGCCACAGGGCACAGGTGAGCAGTTGCAGCAGAGGGCCTCAACGCCTCGTATACTTGCCCTCTGACCCTTAAAGAAAAGCTTGCTGCCTCTGTCAAGAGCTGAGGAGGCAAGGCCGCCAGAACAGCTTGTTGGAGTCGCTGGTTTTGAGAGGCAGGAGCCGATCTCCAGCCACGGGACAGACTTCAGTTCAGTTCAGCTCAGTCGCCCAGTCGTGTCTGACTCTTTGCTACCCCATGGACTGCAGCACGCCAGGCTTCTGCGTCCATCACCAACTCCAGGGGCCCTTCAGGAGCGCTTTAGTCCATGGGGTCTGCACAGCATTTTTATTTTGCCCCCACTGTATTGATAAATGATGGCAGCCATTGCACAATAACAACATCTTAAAACCACACTGATTGTGAGTTAGCTTCCCAAGAACAAAGAATTGTATTAATTTATTTCCAGTTTGGAGGGAAGCAGGACCTTCAGAGCCCACTGGACACAATGGGGGTGATGGTGATGGTGAAGAGGGTGGAGGGAGGCCTCACCCTGGCACCGTGATGACCAGGCCTCCCCGGGGATCCCCAGATATCCGCTACTGACCCCAACGAGACACGCTATCCAGGCAGCCTTGCCATCCAGAATGTTCTCGGAACCCGATCTTGGATTCCTTCCTGGAGATGGTGCCGCACGTCTGTGGGGGGCGAGGGGAGGGTGTGAAGCAGGTGCTGTTAGCCGTGGCCGAGCTTCACTCTTGCCAACGTGAGCCACAGGCTGGCTTGTGGTCTGGATGCCCAGGACATGGAAAAGGGCTTCCCTTCAGAAGGGCCTCCCTGACCCGGGCGGGGCCTGGTGCAGGAGCGGAGAGCCTGGCCCTGCGGTCTGCAGTTGGCTCAGCATCAGCAGAGGCTGAGCAGCCGTTTAGGGGCGCTGAGCATCTTGGGTCGACAGCGTGCCCCGCCTGGGTCTCGACTTACGGAACACCACCTGACTCTGCAAATACTTTCCTCCACGGAGCCGCATCCCACCGCCTCCTGTGGCCCGTCTACCTGCGCTGTCTCAGCAGGACTGTCTCTCCTGCCCCTGATCCCAGTTTCCTAGAGGGCTTGGTGGATGGGCAGCTTCAACACCCTCGCCTTCTGCTACTACGTCTGTGATGCCAAAGCCACAGTAGCCATTCCCTGGCAAAGGCAGCAGCAGGGAGGACCCACCTGAGTTACTGCAAACATCGCTGCACGAGTCAGCAGCTTTTATTGCTGTTATTTAGTCACTAAGTCAAATCTGAGTCTTTGCAACCCTATGAACTATGGACCTCCAGGCTCCTCTGTCCATGGGATTTTGTCGGTGAGAATACTGGAGTGGGTTGCCATTTCCTTCAGGGGATCTTCCCGACCCAGGGATTGAATTCGAGGCTCCTGCGTTGCAGGCAGATTCTTTATCACTGAGCCACGGGGGAAGCCCATTTTTTTTCCTTATTACTTCTCATTTATTTTTTAACTTTTTTGGCTTCACCACACAGCATGTGGGATCTTAGTGCCCTGACCTTAGAACCCTTGCCCCCTGTAGCGGAAACACAGGGTCTTAACCACAGGACTGCTGGGGAAGGGCCACTTCGCACGCGTTTATATCGTCCTTATTTCTGAAGCTCCAGTACTTTGGCCACTTGATGCAAAGAGCTGACTCATTGGAAAAGACCCTGATGGTGGGGAAGATTGAAAGCAGGAGGAGAAGGGGACAACAGAGGATGAGATGGTTGGATGGCATCACCGACTCAATGGACATGAGTTTGAGCAAGCTCCAGGAGTTGGTGATGGACAGGGAGGCCTGGCCTGCTGCAGTCCATGGGGTCGCAAAGAGCTGGACACAACTGAGAAACTGAACTGAACTGAAATGTGTGAGCCATCAGATTTTATAATGCTTGCAGCCACTGTTTTTCCTTTCTGGATGCTGAATACCCGTTCTGTTGTCTAGCCCTGTGGCACGTGCTCGCTGCGCCTGCTCTGCGCTGGGAGAAGGCGCGCAGCGCACCGTAGACGGCCGCGGTCGAGACTTGCTCACGGAGCGCGTGAGTTTGCAGCCGTGGCCTGCGCAGCCCTTGCCCCTCCTCCCGCCTGTCCTCCACGCGCGGCGGTGGTTCCCCTGTCTACACCTCAGTGCTCATAATACGGGCAAGGGCAGGCCGCCTCAGTCACGTGCTAACTGCTGCAAGGCTGTGGCTCCGCCTCACTGATGTCAACACAGTCCCTCAGAGATAATTACAGCAATCACGGGAAAAGCTCTGATTGCAGAGCCCTCATTACAAAGACGGAGTCCTCAGGGCTGTGAGCTAAGCTTTCAGGCTTGGTCCGCCAGCACCACCGCGGGGTGTTCACCGCGGAGGGGTCCACGGAAGGGTGCCCCAGGATCGGCCACACGCCGAGCGGCACACATTTGCTGGAAGGGACATTCTGTTAGTTGGTGGACCCCCGGGAGGGGGCAGAGCCCTGAGGACTGACCTTGACCAAGGACTGGTGCCTGGGGGCCCGGCTCTGAGCCTTGGGCATCTGGAAGCGGGAAGGCGATGCTGAGCGGGCCCTGGGCAGCGCCAGAGCCCAGGGCCGCTGTGTCAGCAACTTCGGGACGCAGTCGGGGCCACTGAGACCCTTTAAAGGACGAGGTCCCCACGGGGCGCATTTCAGCTCTGCCACCAGCTCGGGGCTCCTGCCCTGGTGGAGCGCGGGCGTCCCGAATGCCTCCGCCTGAACAGGACACGCAGGGGTGTCCGTCCAGCCCCTCACGCCCCACGCCCGGCCTCGCTCCCAGAGAGGGCGGAGGTGGGGTGAGGCGAAGGCGGCGCGGGGCCGACAAGACGCCTCCCTGAGGCCTTGGGAGGCTTGTCCGCGTATGACTCTGGAGAGCGGGAGGAAAAGCAAGCGAGAAAGGCCGTGCTCGCAAAGAGGAATCTGGCCTGGCACGCGTGTGCGCGGGCGTCCTCCTGGGTCACGGGCACAGCACGGATCATCAGGTGGGGGGGTCAAACCTGGGGGGCTGCAGCCCCCGCAGAGGTGGGCGGGGCCGAGGGCGGGGCTCCGCCCTCAGGAAGGCTGCGGGGAGGGCGGGGAGACCCGGCGCCCCGCGCCCAGGGGGCCGCCTGGCCTTTCGTCTGCACGACGTGCGGAGGGGGGCTCGGGGGTGACCGTGGACGGCGCGTGTGGCGGGGACACACTCCCTGCCCTGTCGCACGACGGGCACCATGGTGACCGCGGCGTCGCCGTCCCGTGCGGACTGAGGCCGCCAGACTGTCTTGACTCCTCCTCCCGAGTCTGCGGGCGAGCGACCGACAAGACGGACACTGCAGACCCGCCTCTGCTCCGCTTCTGGGGCAGGAGGGCCGCGACAGCCGCACCCGCCTGAGACTAGGAGACGGCGCTCCAGCTCCCTGCAGGCAGCCCTGCCCCCACGAGGCCCACTGCGCGGCCCGGGGACGCCGGGGCTCCTCCAAGCTCACCGCACAGAGGCCCCTCTGCTCGAGCCCACCGCAGTCCTGTGGAGGCGAGGGTGCGGGAGGTGGGCGCCCAGACCGCGGCCTTGAGAGCTGGTAAGATTCAGCCATGCCACGCTGGACACCTGCCTGACGATCTAGGTGACGTGGCTTTACAGACCTTGTCTCATTTAACCCTCACGCAGGTCGTACAAACATCTAGAAGAGGACCGTGACCTTGGAGGCTGCAGGGCCCTCTCCACGTGTGATCAGATGAGGACCGTGACCTTGCCGGCGGCAGGGCCCTCTCCACATGTGACCTCGCAGGGACTCTCCACTCTGTATCACCCATGGGACGAACAATCTCTTCCTCCTCAGAACCCCCGTGCCGTTCCCCGGACTTGCAGGGAAAGCACTCTTCCTCTCCTGACCGTCACCCTGAGGCTGTGGCCTCTTCTCCTGTATATCTTACGAATGCCTCCTGTCCCCCTGGCTTCAGGCTTCAGATGCCGCCTCTGCTGGCGGCTTTATGAGCCTCTCTCCCAGACGGGCTCCTGACATCCTGCCCGGGCTGCCCTCTCTCCCTCGAGGGCCCGCTCATACTCAGAACCTAGGTACTGGCTGACTTCCGGGTGTTTGGTGAATGTATCTCACGAGACCGTACATGTTCCTAAAGCAGGGCCCTGCATCGCGTCCATCATCCACGTTCTGGAATGTTGAGGCTCTCCACAGATCTCCTCCAAGCATGAATGACATTCGGCGACTGAATGGAGGACACAGGTGCCCAGGCCCCAGGCCCCTGAAGAACAGGAGCAGGGCCGGGAGACCCCAGTGGAACTCGGCTCAGGCGCTGGGTCATGTCCTGGTTGCCAGACTCCTCACGCTGCGCACAGATCACAGTCCTCTCCACCTTCCCGGCTGTTGCTCCCTTTGTCGGGCCTGGGGGACCAACCCTCTTCCTACTTCATTTTTCAAAAAACACAGCATATGCACAGCCTCTCCTGGTTCTAAGACTCCTTTGCCTTCCTCACCCGCCTGGGGCTCGGGCTTGGGCCCGGGGCCTCCTGGGCCCTGCCTGGGGCCCGGGCCCTCATTGCTCATGGTCAGCACTGCCCCAGCCTCTCCTGTGAGGCCGCCTGCCTCCACACCAGCCCCGGAGGGGATGTTACCCACCCCTAGGCCCCCACACGCTGTCACTTGTCATCTGCCTTACTTCCTCCACAGCACTGGAAACTGCCTCGCTCAGCTATTCACAATGCTATTATCTGAGTACCTCCAGGATGCAAATTCCAGAAGAGTTGAGCTTTTGTCTGTTCCTGACATCGCCCAAGTAGCCCAAGGAAACGACACAGGGTGAGTGTTAAGGAAGGCTCCGGAAACCCTAGGCAGTGTGTTAGAGAGCAGAGGCATCACTTTCCTGACAGAAGTCCACATGGTCACAGCTATGACTTTCCCAGCAGTCATGTACAGATGGGAGAGCTGGACCTTAGAGAAGGCTGAGCACCAAAGAATTCATGCTTTTGAGCTGTGGTGCTGGAGAAGACTCTTGAGAGTCCCTTGGACAGTCAGGAGATCAAATCAGTCAATCCTAAAGGGAATCAATCCTGAAGAGTCATTGGAAAGGACTGAAGCTGAAGCTGAAACTCCAGTACTTTGGCCACCTGATATGAAGAGCCAACTCATTGGAAAAGACCCTAATGCTGGGAAAGGCTGAGGGCAGAGGGAAAGGGGACGACAGAGGATGAGATGGTTGGATGGCATCATCGACTCAATGGACACGAGTGTGAGCAAACTCAGGGCGATACTGAAAGACAGGGAGGCCTGGCGTGCCACCGTCCATGGGGTGCCCAGGAGTCGGACATAACTGAGCGACTGAGCAGCAACTATAATTTAAATAAAGCAGGGTCATAAATTGGCGTAATGGTGGGCTGCTGTTTGAAATAGTGGAACGTTCTTCAGATTTTAAATGCTACAGTGAAATGAAAACAAATTCTGTCAAGCACAGACCTCAAGATACTACCAGTCAATATAAAATAATTCCTCCACTTTTCTGGGAGGTTTTCCTTTTAAATGAACCTTGAATTGCTATGACAGAAGGGAGGTCATCTACATTTAGTAATATTCATCTGATACCCCTCCCCCTGTACCCCAAAGCAACCACCACAGAAAGCTCCAAGTATACATTCTACAGCAGTCATTTCAAAAACACCAGCATTTTCTTAGTAAAGTAAAAGGAGGTTAATAGGATGACCAGCCATCATCAGGGAGAAAGATGCTGGAGTTAGGAGACCTGTGTCTGACTAGGGAGTGGATTTCAGGGTGCTGAGTCCCCCCATCTTCTTGCCCTTGTGTCCATTAGCTTACACTGTCAGCCACCTGGTTAGGGTAAGAATTCTCAGATGAGCACAATGTGTCCGCCAGGTGGGTGGGCTGTCGTTCCACTGAGTCAGGCCTTTGCTGACCCACAGTCACGGCCTTGCACTAAGATAAAACTATCACGCATGTGTTTCAGTTCCATAGAAGGGATATTTGACACAGTCAAATATAAATGAATAAGAACAATATGAGAACAACTGCTAGGAGTAAATAAGAATCATAATACCGTAATAATGGTGCTTTAAATAGTCCAAAGTGCTCTTTGCCTGCGTAAAGAGACACTTAGGGATTCATGCTTACCATAAATAAATAGTAACCTCTGAAAGATGTGTTGTAAGGTAAAAACTCATAAATATTTTATTTGGAAGTCATTAACCACCAAGCAATTAAGGCAAACTAAAAATTTGGCTTTTGTGTAATGGATATATTAAAAATTTATCTCAGTGTAGGGCACTGGATTGTGGCTTTGAATTCTAACACATGGTTTGGGGATTAAATGGCCATTTTTTTCCACACTGTAAGGCAAGTTTCATCTTCACCAGGGCAGTAGGGGCAGCAGGGCATGGTGTTGAGGGCACAGCCCCCGTCCAGGCGGGCCTGGGCCAAGAACCAAGTGATCACTTGTTCGTCCCTCGTTGGTGACAGAAGCGGACATCACAACTAGCCTGGCCACAGGACACCCTGGCATGAACTTCATCTGGTTGGAAATGACCCATGAGCGGATGCCTTTCTACACGTGCATTTTCCTTAATCTAATTGTAAATTATTATTTTGAATGTCTAAGCTAAACTACATTAACCTTCCTGCATATTAACTATAAGAAGCACATTAAAAGAATTCATGACCAAGAGAATCGTGTGTGTGTGTGTGTGTGTGTGTGTGTGTGTGTGTGTGTGTGTGTGTGTGTGTGTCGGAGGGCCGTGTGAACCAGAAGACAGGATGAGAAAAGGAAGCGGACCAGCGGAACTGCCCGGCTCATCCTGGATCTGGGAGGACAGGAGGCTCACCACGGGCGGAGCCACCTGCTCCAGCAAGCCCTCACTCTCATTAACATACCATTTTACTAATAATCACATTCAGTTCCATAAGCCCGTGGTCTCAGAAGAAGGTAAGCTGATTACTGCGCTCTCGGCTCTCCTCACCTTGGCCCTGATTGTGGGCGGTCTGCCCCTGCACGCCCCCACAGAGCGCCCACCGTCCAGTACTTCTATGTGGGAACGTTCAGGTCCACATGGGCCCATCTCCTTGCGGGCGATGCAGGTACAAAGACTGACTCATTTCCTGCTGGAAAGGCGCCCAATGGCTAGACCACAGCCTAACTCGTTTCAGAAAAGAGCACTGACCTCTCTGCTGTCTCCTCTTTCTACTACATTAAACTCTCCACCAAGGGCTCCGTTATTTATTTTTATGTTCTGAAATAATTGTAGAGTCAGTCTGGCGCTGCTCTCCATCTCGCTCTCTTAAGTGATCGCGCCCTGAAGGCAGGTGCGTCTGCCTGAGCAGCTGTGCGAAGAGTGAGGGGAGGCGGTGGCTCCTGGAGCGGTTTCCGTGCAGACGCCGGCCAGCCCGGAGCTTCAGCAGAAGGCGCTGACAGCCTCGAATCCGGGTATTCGTAGGCTGGAGGGGATTGCACCACGCTGCTCCGTCCCTGCTTGGGGAAAAGGCTGCCTCTCGCAGGCGCGCACACACATCCCGCACGCACACTCGTCTTCGCGCCCCTTCGCACTGGCCGGCTGGGCTGGGAACGCCCGCCGCCTGCCGGCCCTCGCCGGCGTTCACGCGCTGACCCCCGCCACTGATGCAGCCTGCAGGCGGTTCCGAGCGGTGGGCGATTCAGGCCCTCGGCCTCCAGGTGGCGGTGGCCGCCACGTCCCGCGGGCTCACAGCGGGGGACCCGCAGAGCCGCCGGTTTCACGAGCCAAGCCGCCTCCGGTCAAGTCCGGCTGGCTTACCGCCAGAGCGCCGTCCCTGCATAACGTGCCCCTGTAACAATCATCTGGCATTCAACACGACTGTGCCCGACAGTCGTTTTCATCAAGTCTCCCTGTAGGACTTCGGGTTCCGGGGGCACAGTGGCACCGGGAGGCCCCCACACCGCCCCGGAGGGCGGAGGGCGGCGCGTGTCCCAAGCCCCTTCGGTCTCGGCGCCCGAGTCTCCTCCAGGAAGGCGCGGCGGGACCGGCGCCTGGGGCCCGGGCGCGGCCCCGGCAGGGGAGGCCATCCCGCTCCGCCTTCCTCGGCCTTCCTCCGGGAACGGCTCTCCCCTCGCTCCGGGGCGGACTGGCCCGGTGTGCGCGCAGGACTCGCGTTCCCGCGCCGGGCGGAGCCGCGATGCTGCCCTGCGGTCGGCGCCGGCTGGGGCCGGCCAGACCGGAGCCCCGGCGACGCCTCCCTCTCTAAATGCGGTCTAGGGTGGTTTATGTGGCCGGTCTGTGCTCAGGTTATTCATCGGTAGTGTGAGGAAAAACCCCTGACTTCCAGCACAGGGGCGCTGAAGACTCAAAGCATTAACGCTCCTGCAGCACCCAGAACCACACCTAGAGTGTCCGCGTGTGCCAGGCGGTGTGCCCATTGGGCAGATAGAAAAATAAGGCCGCATTCCTCTGCATAATGGTTGGAGTGACGACACGGAGTTTGTTCAACACCCTGAGCTTTTCAAGATCTAAGTCTTCAAAAACCCCAACTTCTAAAACAAAATAGAATAAGAAAATGTGAATTAATGGTGCGTGGCTGTTGCGTAATTCTGGGACGGGGGGCAATGCTAGTCAAATGCGCAGAGCGCTCAGAGTTGCTCCTCCTCCTCCAGGAGAGCTCTGGGGGTGCTCTTCCCCAGCGCCTGGGGCTCCTGTTTGTGGCAAGTGGGTGCCTGGACTTTCAGGCAGAGCTGTGGGGCTGGGACGGAGAGAGAGGCGGCGAGGCCTCCGTGAACGCAGGGGAGAGCCGCTGGGAGAGCAGACAGGGAAGCTGGAGGGCAGTGTCCGGGGTAGTCAGATGTGGTGGAGAGTGGAAATTCAGCCGAGGACAGGAAATCCTGCAGTCTTAAGGCTCTGAAACGCCCCCACCCTGGGTTTCCCTCCAGAAAATAAATATCCAAGGGTAACAAAGAAGATGAATAGGAAGTAATTAGAAATATTACAAAACATTTTAGTTTTCAAAATAAATAACTGTGAGTGTTGTAAAATGCATGTTTGTGCTGCAGCTAGAGGAGGGATGCATGGGGGAAGTGAAGTGCTGAAGACCCCTGAAATCACAGGTAAACGCAGACAGCCTCAAGCGCGGTGGAGCCAGGCCAGAGCAGAGTCTGATGCTGTTTGCACTGACTTTCCAAACGTCCCAAGAGACACGTGCGTTCTGGCAGCAACGCCACAAATCAAGAATCAGAGCAGTGGCTAATGCTCGGATATGGAACATTTTCATATGGAATGTATGTTTGGTTCTTGTCCAGCCCCTAGGACGTGGGTGAACAATACTTCCCCAAGGACAGTGGTTCTGCCTCATCAGGAAGAGTAGGACCCCAGCTCCGCTCTTGTTCCCGGTCCCCCATGTGCTCCCCTGGGAGGAAAGCCCCTCACTGTCTTTCTGGTCCACCCGCTGTCAGATGTGGGTTATCTTGAGACCCAGAGACAGTGAGCTGGTACCAGCACACAATCATGCTCATGTCACACAAGATCCATTTTGGACATTTGACATTGAGCATGATGTGGATGCTTTCACTTGATTTGCTCTGCATTGAAGGAAACTGGGCTTCCCAGACGGCTCGGTGGTAAACAATTGGCCTGCAATGCAGGAGATTCAGGTCTGTTCCCTGGACTGGAAAGATCCCCTGGGAAGGGGAAGGAAAGAAGGAAATGGCAACCCACTCCAGTATTCTTGCCTGGAGGATCCCCATGGACAGAGGAGCAAAGAGTCAGATACGACTGAGCGCTAAACAGCAACAACAAATGAACCTGTAATCCCAGCTGTGAGGAGCACTTCTGCTCCTGGAAGATGCGCCCTCTGAAGCGACTGGAGGGGAGTCGGGGAGGTCCTGTCTGTTCCATCAGGGTCCAGAGTAAGCAGTGTGCCTGATGGACGGTATTTATGAGGATGACCTCCACTCCTTCATGTGGAACTGGTCGGGAAGAGGTGGGCCTAAGAAACTTTGCAGAGACCTTGTCCTGATCAGAAGGAGTGATTCAGAAGCAGGTGTGTGATCTGTCTGAGCCGACGGAAAACGACGAGCCATGTGCTGTGGTCTTTCTCACCCTGATGAGGCTCCTTCTGGAAATGACCTGCCCTCTCACTGGACACTGTTGGGCAAGAGCTGGACCTACTGCTGTGAGGGTGTCTGAAACGACATCTTAATTTATGTGTTTTACAAATTCACGTGTTTGTGTACTGAGTTTTTTAGAGCACAGAGCACTCAACAAGCAAGTCTTCATGACGATGAGAGTCCCTTTCTGTGCGCTTCAGAGTGTCTATACCCACAGGCACCGCAGGCCCTACTGTACAGATAGTTCGCGTACGTTTTAGGCCAGCAGGGTGGGGGCCTTCTGCACGCTCTGCCCCACGTGACTCTGTTTATACATTTCTAAAGAGCTAAATTGCCACGTACCATTTACCAAATAAGTGGATTCTGCCTAATTTAAAGCAGTATATGTACTTAAATTATATTTAAAATTAAACTGTATATGTATTTCAGTAGCACCAGACTTTGGTACACACACGTGCACACACACCACAGGAACATCTCTTTTACAGCTGGTCAAAGAACCCTCTCACCAAAGGCAATACTTTTTATTTACACACAAAACACATTTTAAAAGCTCTTTTGCCCAGATTTACCATCCATGCAGCAAACTGGGGAACATGATCTAGTGTTTCACGTAGGATTCCATGAAGTTTTCCTGTGCGTGTACCCAGATTGCCAACAGGCCACCCTAGAGAACATCCAGCCAGGGGCCCTGTCAGCGTTCCGGGGCATTCCTCCTGCTCCTCCCAGGACACCGGCACTGCAGGCCTCCGCTGGCAGCCACCGCGCTTTCTGGTAACTTGGTACAATGGGAACAGTTTTCTGTCCTGTCTCTTTCTTGCAACATAACTTCTGCAAGACTGAGCTGTGCTGTTCAAGTATCAGCAGTCTGTGCTTCTGTCATTGAGGGGTGTCCCCCTGGGTCAATGGGCTGCTGAGCAGAGACTGATGGAAATGCACATGAGCACATGCCAGGGTGAGCATCTGTGGGCCGGGAGGTCAGAACCGTGATAACACTCGCCCGCATCCACATGAAAACTCAACACCTGCTTAGTAATGTAACAGGAAGATTCTGGACTTCTGAGTCAGAGAATAGAGTTTAAGCTCAGCTTTCCATGTACAAGTCTCAGGAAATAGCGTGACTCACTAATCCTGAGTAATAATTGTATAATTGCAATGCCTAATTTATTTATTGTGGTTTATTGTGGTAATTTGATGAAATAATATATAAAATTATTTTTAGTTGAAAAGTATCATAAAAGTTCTAAGTATTAAAAAAGCCCAACAAACAAAACTCTCCTTTCTGGATGTTTAGAAGATGGTAATGGCAACCCACTCCAGTGTTCTTGCCCGGAGAATCCCAGGGACGAGGGAGCCTGGTGGGCTGCCGTCTATGGGGTCACACAGAGTCAGACATGACTGAAGCGACTTAGCAGCAGCAGAAGCTGGAAAAATTACGAGATCTGGAGTTTCTTTCCAGTTCTCTAGTTGTGATGTTTCAGTAAAGTCTCTTTGCTTCTAAATCTTTCACGTCAAAATGGGAAGATAATTATTTTCAGTGCCTAACTTTACAGGCTGTGCAAGAATCAAAACAGACATGATCTCTGAAAATAAGATCCACTATCAGGGATTGTTCTGTGTAAAAAAACAATACAGCTAGTATATCTGAATTGTATATGTTCATTAAAACATTCACTTAAATAAAGTTACCAACATTAGTTTTAACCAGTAAATTTTAAAATATATTAATAGATGATGGAAAGGCAATAGATAAAATTATGGCAACTTTTAATATAGAATATTACACAAGTAGCTACCAAAGCTCAAGAGCATAGGTCAAATTCAGGGATAAAATATTAATAGCACTGAAGTAAGACCAGGAAGGGCTTCCCTTGTAGCTAAGTTGGTAAAGAGTCTGCCTGCAATGTAGGAGACCTGGGTTCAATTCCCGGGTCGGGAAGATCCCTTGGAGAAGGAAATGGCAACCCACTCCAGTATTCTTTCCTGGAGAATCCTATGGACAGAGGAGACTGGCAGGCTATAGTCCATGGGGTCGCAAGAGTCAGACATGACTCAGTGATTAAACCACCACCAAGATCAGGAAAAAGGTGTCATCATCAGTGGTAGTAAAATTACTTAGAGGTCAACACGGGAGTTAGCTGCCCGGTAGGACGTGTATAAATGTTAAAAGAGAGGATGCGTATTCACAGTTGAAAGGCTTTTATACCAAGGAAATAGGAGAAAAACTTTTCTAAGAAATATTAAAACCAGTAAGAACTCACTGAGGTGGTCAGATTCAAGAAAATACACCATCATTAACAGCTTTTTGCTTCATTAGTGATCAGCACTTTGACAAAGAGACTGAAGGGAGACTTAAGCTGATAGAGGGCATGAGCCCATGAGGAGGGGCAGGAGGAGAAGAGGGGGCCAAATCCACAAACACAGCTCAGTGCACCCCCAGTCTCCCCCAGAGCGGGCCATCTGGGCGGCGGGGTGTTAGAGAAATTTATTTTAAAGTTCACTTGGAAAAATAAATATGTGATAACTGTTAAATAATTATATAAACATCATGTTCTACTGGTAGTTAAAACTCACTATAGAGCTAATGTCATCAAATCAGGATGGCATTGATTAGGAAAAATGCAAATGGAATGAAATGGAAAAAAAATCACATCATCTACAAGGAATAAGGAGCCAAGAAACAGTTTCGAACACATACAGCAAAAAGCAAGTGATACAGATGGCCTCGTCTCTCCGTGAGCAGAGTGGCTCAACTCAGCAACGGCGCCCACAGAGCTGACATCCACTTGGGAGCAAATACAGACAGGCTGACGCTACAAGGGCACCGAGATGGAGTCCATGTTGAATAAAGATCAACGTTTGCAAAAGCTGTAACCCCGGAGGCTCAGTGGTAAAGAAGCCAGCTGCCAACGCCGAAGACCCAGTAGATACATGTCAGATTCCCAGGTTGGGAAGATCCCCTGGCGAAGGAAATGGCAACCCACTCGAACATTCCTGCCTGAAAAATTCCATGGACAAGAGGAGCCTGGCGCACTACAGTCAACGGGTTTGCAAAAAGTCTGACTCAACTAAGCAGCTGTGCGTGCGTGCGCGCGCGCACACACACACACACACACACACACACACACACACGTCCCTTAAAATAATACATTTTCCACCAATGGAACTGGAAAAAGTTCAAAAGATTGATAGTATCCACAGCTGTTGGTGAGAGAAGAGATCCATATATAACATAGTTGGCAGACACCTGATATGATTGATTCAAATTTTGAATGATGTTCCCATCAACCCAACAGCCCAGTATGTGGAGGTCCCTCCTGGAGAAACAAAAGCCAGGTGTCCAGGCACAGTTGCACAAGGATATCTTCTGGAGAGGCGGAGCCTTGGGCTCAACCCAAGGTCTTCTAGGCAAAGAGTGGTAGAATGAATTAAAGCAAAACCATGCGGTGGAATATTCTTCTATGTAAAAAAATGAGATAGGCCATGATATTTTGATCAGACTGATGTCCTGGTTCACAGTTAAGTAAGAAAGGGAAGTTGCAGAGAACAAGCTTATAGTAGCCCCATTGTTCACAAGGAAAACCTGTTTTCCATCTACATAGATACCACTGTGAATGAGCACAGTCAAACCTGAACTTTTAGACAGAATGAGAAGAATATTAGCTTTGTCTTTATAGGCTTGTGCTTTGTTACAATCTTATTTTTTAAAATTCAAAAACAAATCCAAGTAAGAAAAAAAAAACCTTTAAAGTTGTCTTCACTAATGTTTATGAATCCAATCAGAAAGTTCAGTATTAAAAATGCTAAAAAGAATCAGTCAATATTTAAACGGGAAAATGTGTCCCCTCTGAATATTCGCTGGAGTCAGAGTTTAAAGATGGACAGCTTGCGCGGCCACAGCCTTGTGCAAGCAGGAGCGAAGTGTCTTTAGTAAGAACAGCCGACCCCGGGGCACAGCCCTTCCGAGCCCACCTCATGCTAAGCCGGAGGGGCTGCACCTCGCTCATCACCGACCTCACCCCGCCCACCGCCCACCGCCCACGGCAGCTCCCACGTGGCTGCTATGGAGAGGCCACAGCTTTTGTTACGAGCACGTTGTTTGAGACTCCGCTCAGAGCGGAGATAAATCAACAGCCTGTGACATCACAGTCAGGACAGAATTAGACTGGCAATCACCAGCTCACAGAAGCCTAACCCAGCTGTAGTCATAACTCTCAGTGCGGATGCCACTTTATCTTTCTAAAATAGCTTTTTAAATGAAAGATGACGTTTTATTGGTGAAGAAGCTACATGGAGAGTTTGTTTACTTGCTGATTAGGTTTACCAGTGCGATGCCTGCTGTTAGCCTTTGGGCACGAGGATGGCGAGGCGGCACACCCCGAGGTTAGGCCAAGGTGTGGCTCCAGCCCACGGCATGGGGCGTGGTCGGGGGGCAGAGACTGGGCTCAGCACCAGGAGCCGCGTCTCTTCCAGGGCAGGGGGCGGGGCGGGGCGGGGCTTCCAGCAGCAGTGACGTCAGAATCGACCCAGCGCCTGCACAGCATCTACCAAGCCGGGGTGTCGGGGCCCACCCCGGCTTGTGAGAAACGGCTCTGTAGAAACCACGCCCTCTGCAGACAGTGCAGGCTCAGATCCCGGAATGGCTCTCTAAGTTGTTGTTCAGTCTGTGACACCACGTTCGGCTCTTTGCGACCCCATGGACTGAAGCATGCCAGGTTTCCCTGTCTTCACTCTCTCCTGGAGTTCGCTCAAACCCCTGTGCAGTGAATCAGTGACGCTGTCTAATCATCTCAGCCTCTGCTGCCCGCTTCTCCTTTTGCCCTCAGTCTTTCCCAGCATCAGGGTCTTTTCCAATGGGTTGGCTCTTTGCATCATGTGGTCAAAGAATTGGAGCTTGCTGACTCTAAGTATGTGTGATATTTTGGCAGAGTCTAAGGGACTCAGGAGCCAATCTCTGTAATATCGAGATTAAGTCTAGAGAGCTATTTGAAGAAAAATTAAGCCCTTTCAAAGCACCTACTGTCACCCGAAGTGCGCCCTGTGGCTGAATCGGGAGTGGGTTTCTTGATAACTTGGCTTAAAACTATCCTCAGCCCCTATTCTTGGCCACAGCTGCCTTTCTTTACATTTGCCGACAATTGCTAATTTATGAAAAATATCGTAACAGGAGAGAGGCCTTCTCCTGCCTCGTGTTGTCTTGCGATTACTGTCTCTTTCAGGGATAGAATCCACACATTAGAAAATGGTATTTTCTGAATGTTTAGGATGAGGGTGAGCCTGCTAATCTTACCCAAATGAGCTCATCTCCAAAGATACTTCTGTGTGTTTCAGAAGATCACAGTGCATCATATAAAGTGAGTCCTAAGTGGGCTCATTACAGCCACAAGCCTGAGCCTCCTACATCCAATTAATGTTAATCAAGCCAGCTTCTCTCGACATCCTCAAATTAGGAAAAAATGTGGGATGAGGTACACAACACAGTGGAGAATTTAGCAAAAAAAAAAAAAGGGAAAAATTCAGTGGGAACAATAAGTCACTTCCCGCATAATTTTCAAATGTACTTCTTTTATGCTGTTGATTCTGCCATTTCTCTTGGTTAAATCCCAAGGAAAGGAATTTCCTCAAATCACCCCACTGTAAGTCAAAAGCACACAGATATTCTAAGCCCCAAGTGTCTTTGCCCGTATTCTTAGCTTGACGTAGAAGATGTTTAATTTTGGTGGTGGTGGTTTAGTTGCTAGATCGTGTCTGACTCTGTGCGACCCCATGGACTGTAGCCCACCAGGCTCCTCTGTCTATGGGATTTCCTAGGCAAGAATACTGGGACGGGTTACCTTTTCCTTCTCAGATCTTCCCAACCCAGGGATCGAACTGGTATCTTCTGCATCACAGGCAGATTCTTTGCCCACTAAGCCACGGTCTGGAAGGGTATGAAGAGCGGCAGGATTTTTCAGTTATGTGGAGAATCACAGCAGACTCCCTGTTTCCTAAGCTGGTGCTGATCCGACTTAGTGAAGAAGCAGGGACGCCCAGTGTCCCCGTGTCCCGACCCCACAAACTGCCCAGTGGGTCCAGCGCCCTCGGCTCCTGAGGCCGCTCTTCTCGACCCTTCAACTAGGTGCCCGGGCATGTGGACGCACTCAGGGCCCCCACAGACACAAAATTACTGCTTTGAGAGTTAAGAAAACAAAGAAGAATTTCTCTAAATTTTGCATCACAATATTCATCTCTTTGTAGCAGAATAAACATTTCAGTTTTAGGGGAAACTTTTCATCGCTCCCCTCAGGGCTCTGTGGGCCCCCCAGACCCTCAGCCCAGCCACTGAAAGCCCTCTGCTCTCTGTGCAGTGCCAACACTCAGAGTCAGCACCTCCAAGCGCAACCGGCCACCTGCCCCCAAGAATCCGCGTTCAGGGTCACCACGCCTCCAGGGGCTCCGCCTGGGGGAGCAGCCACGCCTCCCCTGGGCTGGGCTTCACATCTCAGCGCCGCCACCCCCGACAGGCTGCCCCAGGCCCAGTCGCCCTCTCCCTGGCTGTCAGCCCAGTCAGCACCACCTGCGTGCCTTGCCCAACGTGCTGTAAAGCCCCTGAGACCTTCTCTGCAGTCCGAGCCCAGGCACCGCCTCCCCAGAGGAGGCGCGTCCCTGGACAACGGGGAGACCGTGCCTCTCCCTGACTTGAAAGTCAGCCGCCTCTTCCCTTGTCTGTGGCTACACCTTCCAACCCCTTCACGTGGTTCCCCAGGAGCGCCTCGTTCCTCAGCACTCCTCTCACAGTGGCTGTCTGGCCCAGGCAAACCTCTCGCCCTCCTTCCAAGTGCCATCTGCTGTCTCACTTTCAAGCGTTCACACTCAGTTCCTGCTTCTACGATGTCTCCAATCCACCAGACAAGTCCGGGGTCCCTCCAACCACACCATCATCGAGCCCTGTTCTCATCCCGAGCAGCACTTATCAGTGAGTGAGTCAGAGTTGCTCCGTCGTGTCTGACTCTTTGTGACCCCATGGGCTATATAGTCCATGGAGTTCTCCAGGCCAGAATACTGGAGTGGGGAGCCTTTCCCTTCTCCAGGGGATCCTCCTAACCCAGGGATTGAACACAGGTCTCCCGCATGGTAGGCAGATTCTTTACCAGCTGAGCCTCAAGGGAAGCCCAGCACTTATGAGTTTATTGCAATTATTTATCAAGCTGTCTGCGCCATCTAGTCATGTGCTAACTTGGCAGGGTCAGGGAACTTTCCTGCTTTTTTAACCATTCTCCCCAAATATAACACAAGTCCAGAAGATGTTTGTTGATTGACTGCAGAGATGAATGTGTGACTAGGTGGATGAATGAGTGGATGGAAGAAGATAAAAGGAACAGAAGAGTGGGTGATGAGTGGCTGGCTCGATGGACAGATTGATGGGGATGACAGACGGGGATGCTGGGCCTTTTATTCTGTGGGAAAAGGTGTCCTTCCACATGGCAGTGCTGGCGGGGTGCAGCCATGAGCACATGGTGAAAGGACCAGAAAGAAGGGGAAGAGGTGGCCAGAAAAACCTCTTTCACTCCAGTGTCACTCGTGGAGTGTGGGTCCAGCAGGCTGGGTCGTCTCCAAGCTCCTTGTGAGTGGAAGCTGTACAAGCTTTCTCTAGTGGGGAAAGTTCTGCATCTAATCCTCAGAGAGGAGCCCGTTCTTCCCAGAGAGCGTTTTCTCCACTGCATGTCTCTTAGCCTCCCCTGCAGAAGCCACAGTCTCTGGAGTTCAGACCGCACTGTGGTTTGAAAGAGTTAACGTGTTACTAAAGAGTGAAGAATCTAAATTCTTCCGCTTTCCACCAACAAGATCAGGTCTGATATCCAGGAATCTGTTGAAGCCTTCAAGCCTGGGATGAAAATTTTCCTGACAGGCAGATGCATTTCTCAGCTCTAAGAAACAGGTGCCAAGAGACTCAGATATGGCAGCCGATCCCACTCTGAGGACCCTGCGCCTCATTCACGGGGGCGTCCCTGTCTCTCAGCATCACCGATTTCTTTGTTGGTTTACAGTCAATACGTGCTCTTTCTCTATTCATTTCTGGTCATGAAACCTTCAATTTTAGTCAACCTGTGTAATTTTTACTGTTTAGGTTTTCCTCAGTGTTCAAAGCAATCCCTAATCTATCATACACTACTTATGAAGATGGGTAGAAATCAGGGCTGCCCCACCTCCCAGAGCCCCTTTCCGGCTTTCTGCCTGGACAACAGTGGACACGGCCATCACTGAGCGTGCAGGCCATCCTGACCCAGGTGGTGGCTGTGAGCAGCAAGCACAGCATCAGCAGCTCCTCTTGACCAGGATCTTGGCTGATTCTAGTGGGAGACTACCACCGCCCAGGACTCAGGGTGCAGCCCAGGGAGCAGGCTCTCGTCTGCCCAGGAGCCGTGGGTGTGCGGGGGGGCTTCCTGCAGTGGAGGGGGCTACAGGGCATCCACTCTTCTTCTATTGTCCAGGCCTTAGAATGGGAAGTATGGATTCTAGTCTTCACTTCAGGCCAAAATTTTCATTGTTATTATTCAAATGGTAGCCAGCTGAGCCAAGAACACAGGTGAAGAACATGCGTATATAGAATAACCCACATGCAGAGGACCTTGATAATGCCCAGGGGGATCCAGCCTTGCACAGAAGAGAAACAACTTGTAATGTTAGGCTCAAGACCAAGCAAAATAGAACAAGCAGGAAATACTGACCTTCCTTCTATCATTATGCAAACAGCACTATCATTTTGAGAGGAAAAAACAGAAAAAAACTGTTTTCTTGATTAAAGCCACTTGTAGCCTCAGAAGGAAAAACATGTGTGAATCATCTCAGATTTGTTATTTTATTTCTTTATTTTTGTTCTGTTTTAACTGTAACATTTCAGATCAGGGAGACAGGATCAGTCCAAACTTCTGCATCATGTGATACAGACTGTAAAGCGCCATGTGAAAGACCATATAAACCAGACTGGGAAGGAGTCTCTCAGGGGAAATACAAGACCTTGCTCATCTCTCCCTAATAGGCAGTGATCTGCCGTAACACATGAGTATCTGCAAACTGAAATCCTAATTGAAGAGACTCCTCTAAGGCCTTCAAAACAAGAAAGTACTGGCACACATTCACGGATGTCACTGCTATGTGTAAAGGCATCTCTAACTTGGGTTAAATGTTTTAAAAATGTGTCCCTAGACATTTGAAAATTTAATCCAGATTAAGTGAGGAACTCACAGTGTTCTAGTTCGGGAAGATGTTTGATGTGATTTCAATTTTTAAAATTCCATGGCTTGCTTTGTGGCTCAGCATGTGATCTATCCTGGGAATGTAAATTGGTGCAGCTGCTGTGGAGAACAGTATGCAGGTTTCTAAAGAGACAAAATAAAGCCACCATATGACCCAGCAATCCAACTCCTGGGCATCCATCTGGAGTGCCTTCTATGAAAAGATACATGCACCTCAGTGTTCATAATCGCCAAGACACAGAAACAACGCACATGCCCAGCACAGGGGAATGGATACAGAGGCTTCCAAGCGGTGTGCTGGTAAAGAGCCCTCCCACCAGTGGAGGGGACATGAGAGACAGATGTCTGATCCCGGGTCGGGAAGATCCCCTGGAGGAGGGCATGGCACCCACTCTGGGTCAGGAAGGTCCCCTGGAGGAGGGGACGGCACCCACTCTGGGTCAGGAAGGTCCCCTGGAGGAGGGCACAGCACCCACTCTGGGTCAGGAAGATCCCTGGAGGAGGGCATGGCACCCACTCTGGGTCAGGAAGGTCCCCTGGAGGAGGGCAGGGCACGGCACCCACTCTGGGTCAGGAAGATCCCTGGAGGAGGGCACGGCACCCACTCTGGGTCGGGAAGGTCCCTGGAGGAGGGCACGGCACCCACTCCAGTATTCTTGCCCAGAGAATCCCATGGACAGAGGAGCCTGGCGGGCTACAGTCCATGGGGATCACAGCAAGTCAGACCCAGCTGAAGCAGCTTAGTCACACACACACACACACACACACACACACACACACACACACACACGCACGCACACACAGAGAATACTACTCAGTCATAAAAAAGAAATAATGCTGTTTAGAGCAACATGGATGGACCTAGGGATGATCATACTAAGTGAAGTAAGTCAGATAAGAAAGATCAACATCATAGGATATAACTTATGTGTGGAGTCTAAAAACTGATAAAAATGAACTTATTTACAAACAAACAGACCCTCCTTTCTGGTTACCAAAGTGGAAATGAGGGGTGGGGATAAATTAGGAGTTTTGGATTAGCAGATACAAGCTGCTATAGACAAAACAGACAAACAGCAATGGCCTACTGTATAGCACAGGAAACTATATTCAGCATATTATAATAACCCTTAATGGAAAAGAATATGAAAAAAATAACATAAATCTAACTGAATCACCCTGTTGTATAACTGAAATAAACACAGCACTGTAAACCATTAGGGAGAACGCATCCCCTTGTCTAATATGTGCATGAGTTTTTAGAATCTCAGTGAGATACGTTTCGGAGGTCCAGCTTCTGAGCCATGAATGAGCTTCTGGGATGTCCTGTTTCTTACTGTTGATGGACAAGGCAAAGTACTCCCAGGAGAGACACACCCACTGAACCCCCAACATCAGGAGAAGAGATAGCTCCTTAAAATATTTTTAGAAATCCCCCAGGGCTGATCACATCCTTCAGAATGTCATGAATCCTCATTCTGAGGATTTTTGTGTCTTGTTTGATTTCTCACAAATAGCTTGTAGGTCACACAGGCCGTGACAGTCGAGTAAGTCGAGTCAGAACTCAGAACCACAGTTTGCAGTTAAATGTTGGAAAGCACTCCATAAACCAGAGTGAAGTCTGCATTCAGAAGCACGTTCTCAAAAGGTCACAGAACATCTTTTAGATGCCACAGAATTTCCGGAATGGGAGCATCAGTGACACACTTCAGAAAATTTTAAAAGTTATAACAAAAAACCTAAGTATGTTTTCATCTGTTATTGTGAAATTCTGGCCTCAGTCTACTGTAAGTTAAATGCTTCCCCCACCCTCAGGCATTACAGGAAAATAAAATCGTTCCGTAAAAGTATTTTCGTCTACTTTTTCTCACAAGTTCAGAAGCAATGTCATTCAGCTTTCTTTGCACGGCACAGATGCGGTGTGATCACTGTGTCTCAGCTGCCTGTTTAAGTTCTATTTCAGGTCGACGTGAACTCCTTTCTAGATCCAGCGTGTCATCCCCTGCTGGTCCTTGCAGCCATCTCTTCTGAAGAACCAGTCGCTGACCTCAGATGAACAAGGACACGGTTGAGGGTGAGGCAGGCTGTGCTGGCGGGCCCGTCTTCCTCCGTGAACGACCTTTGGCTGTGGCTCGTCTTCTTGCCTGGAGAATCCCAGGGACAGACGGGTCTGGCGGGCTGCCGTCTACGGGTCCAAGAGTCGGACACAGCAGAGGCGACTTAGCAGCAGCAGCTTGTCCCACTGCTGCAGACGGGCACGCGCGTGTGCACGCCGCGCCCTCTGCAGAGGCTGTGAGAGCGCTCGTTTGCCTGAGCAGGGATCGCGGGGCACACACCCTTGTCTCCGCGTAGAGGCGGCGGCAGGTGGGACTGGGGGCTAGTGGCCAGGAGGGGTGCCCAGGTGCTCCCCCCCATCTTGTGAGCCAAATCCTGCAGGACCCCACGTGCGAGAGGTGCGGCCGCCTCATCCACCGCTCTGCCAGCTCACACAGGGCAAACCCAAACCTCACCACTCTCAGACCAATCAGGTAGAAAGCGGACCTGACCGCTGACCCTGCCTGCATCCGCTTCCTGTGGTCCCACCAATAGGGAGGCCCTGGACGGACCACTTCCTTCCGGCTGCGGCTCAGGCCTGCTTCCGCTCAGGCTCAGGCCTGCTTCCGCTCAGGCTCACGCCTGCTTCCGCTTCCGCTCACGCTCAGGCCGGCTTCCGCTCAGGCTCACGCCTGCCCGCTCCGCTCACGCCAGCCGGCTTCCTCCGCCGCCCCGCCACAGCCGCTGGGCTGAGGCGGCGCCTGTGGGGGCGCCTGTTCGGGAGTGAGGCGAGCTGGGGAGGAAGGGGCTCGAGGGGAGGCACGTGGGGGTGGGCACCTAACGCCCTCCGCCCCGACACACTGCAGCCGCCTCGGGAGCCCGCAGCCTGGCTGGCGTCCGTGGCTGAGGACACCCCTGGCTCGAGCGTCCTCCGGGGCCGCCCCACTGCAGCCTGCGGGGGCTGCCCCTCGGCTCCGCCCGCCGCCCGCGCCCACCACCGCAGCGAAGCACGAGCTTCCGGTTGGAAGTCTCCGACAGACTCGTCGACTCCAGTGGAGCCTGGCGAGCAGGCCGGTTGCCAGTCTGTCCGTCTGGACACGTTCCATTCCTTGCGTCAGAGGACACTGCGTACTCCGCAGCAAGAGATAGAGGAACAGTTTATTGTTCACTGTCCAACCCAGTCCACGGTCATTAGTTCAAGAAGTATGAGCGAATAGGAAGGCTAGAGAGAGAGACTCTCACGCTTCATCGCTCAGGCTAGGGCTTAATCAGCCTGTGGAGGAAGAGCAGGAAATGACGCTTTGCAGCTGAGAGACGTGACGGGGCATCTCTGGCTCAATCCCACAGTGACCTTCCCGTGACTTGGGAAGACATGATATGCTGACGTGCTCTTGGAGGTTGGAAATGCCCTGGTCGTGGACTTAGATCCGCTGGAATAAGTTTTCAAGGACCAAGGGAGGGAGACTGTTTACAATATGCTCTCACATTTTTAATATTTCCTTGACTCTCATGGGGTAGCCTTGTCTTGAGGCCACAGCTCACTCAGTGCAGAGTAAACGTGACGTGTGTGCTTCTCCTGCTTGGCAAACTCTGAATATCCTAATGAATTACACCTTTCATTGTATAATCATCTGTATAAATTTTTTCTAGAAAAGTAAAATGTACTGGATAGTAAGATGACACCACCCTTATGGCAGAAAGCAAAGAGGAAGTAAAGAGCCTCTTGATGAAAGTAAAAGAGGAGAGTGAAAAAGTTGGCTTAACAACATTCAGAAAACTAAGATCATGGCATCCAGTCCCATCACTTCATGGCAAATAGATGGGGAAACAGTGGAAACAGTGAGAGACTTTATTTTGGGGGCTCCAAAATCACTGCAGATGGTGCCTGCAGCCATGAAATTAAAAGATGCTTACGCCTTTTAAGAAAAGTTATGACCAACCTGACAGTGTATTGAAAAGCAGAGACATTACTTTGCTAACAAAGGTCCACCTAGTCAAAGCTATGGTTTGTCCAGTGGTCACGTATGGATGTGAGAGTTGGACTATAAAGAAAGGTGAGTGCTGAAGAATTGATGCTTTTGAACTGTGATGTTGGAGAAGACTTGAGAGTCCCTTGGACTGCAAGGAGATCAAACCAGTTGATTCTGAAGGAAATTCTGAATATTCACTGGAAGGACTGATGCTGAAGCTGAAACTCCAATACTTTGGCCACGTGATGCGAAGAACTGACTCAATGGAAAATACCCTGATGCTGGGAAAGATTGAAGGCAGGTGGAGAAGGGGATGACAGAGGATGAGGTGGTTGGATGGCATTACCAACTCAATGGACATGAGTTTGTATAAACTCCAAGAGTTGGTGATGGACAAGGAGGCCTGGCATGCTGCAGTCCATAGGGGTCGCAAAGAGTCGGACACAACTGAGTGGCTGAACTGAACTGAACTGAGACAATAAGATAATTCTATGAGTATAATATCTCAGATCGTTGTTATCTTTATATTTTCTGTCTTAAAAAAGGATACACACACACATGCACAGAAAGGCACACACAACTGGGAGGGCAAGAACCTGTGTGAACCCCAGGGCTGTGGGCCAAGAGCAACCAGGCCCTGGGCAGCTCCTGCACGTGCCCTGCGGTGTGGTCGCCTTGGACTCACAGCCAGCACTTGGCCTGAACCAATGACCTTCAGGGAGATTATGATGTAAAGAGAACACAATATCCAGAGGCCTGAGGCAGTGAAGGTGGCCCCGGGGACAGGAAAGGGCGCCTGCAGCGCGTCCTTCCCTGACCTTGAGGACCGGTCCTGGCCTCCTCTGACGGGGCAGAACATCCTTCCAACACTCCAGCCCCTTTGTGTGTGAAGCAGAGACCGAAATAGTAGTGCAGATGAAAGCAAACCACAAAACAGCCCCGTCTTCACGGCTTCCTTCCGGCTGCTTCTGAACCAGCCGCACTGCTGCGCACCGGCTGGATAAAAGAGGTTTCCGCAGGGCTGGATTTAAATAGAAAGGAAGACTGTTGCATAGCTTTAAAACAAAAAGAGTAGAAGATGATATAGAAAAGGCAGAGGGAACCTAATTATGTATACATATATTGCCAGAAAGGTAGGCCTGAAATGGTGACTTGGGTGTAAACTTAGATGTTGGGTACATGTGCGTATACAGATGCTATTTGCATGCATGCCTGCATGCTCAGTCACTCAGTCACGCTCTGCTCTGCGACACCAAAGACTACAGCCTGCCAGGCTCCTCTGCCCATGACATTCCACAGGCCAAGAATACTGGAATGGGCTGCCATTTCCTTCTCCAACAGATCTTCCTGACCCAGGGATCGAACCTGTGTCTCCCATGTCTCTGGAATTGGCAGGCAGATTCTTTGCCACTGAGCCACCTGGGAATCCCTAGATAAATAGACACTATTTATTACAATATAAATATAATGATATGTAAACATTTATATATTCATATCATGTAAATATTTATGCATCCACATACAAGTATTTACATATTCTAAGTATACAAAATCTAGCAAAGTTCTGATAAATTTGCATTAATTGCGTAAGTTTGACTTAAAACGGACAGTAATTTAGGAGTGTTGAAAAAAGATGCACAGAGGTGGCTATGCAAGGATTCTTATAAAACGGTTACTTCAAAAATGAATCACTGTCCAGGGGACTTCTGTCCTTTGTATATAGAAAATAAGGAAACATAAATGTTTGCCCAGTCCCACCCAGACAGTGACAACCTGGAATATTTTCAGGCTTCTTATGTTGACAAAAGAGTCATTGGCACCACGAGGTCAGACTTGGCAGTGCCTGGAGCTGGTTCTAATGAGCACAGCCCAAGTTACACAGATGCTGTGCTACTGAATAAGCACATTCAGAGAGTGTTTTATATTTTTCAAGTAATTTTTATGATGCATTATGCAGTCGGGCTTAGAGATTAGGGTATCTTCTTCCTTTAAACATCAAGGAAACGGCTATGATGGATGTTAGGGTCAGAATGAAATGCCTTCCCCGTCACGCATGCCCGAGGTGGAGAGGGGCTGGCAGCGATGCCCGAGTTCCAGGAGTGGGTGGCAAAGATCCAGCCCCGCCCTCCTGGGGCCGCCTCTCGGGGCTGGTGAGAGGGGCCACCCAGCCTGCTGTGTGCAGTGGCCTGCCTGCTCACCTACCCCTGCAGGCACGTGTGGCCACGGCGCTAGATGGGTGAAAAGGCATGTCTGTAGGGGCTGGGGGCTGTTGCTGTGTCCTGACCAGGTGCAGCCTGCCCAGGAACTGTCCTTGGGATTCAGGAATAAAAGTCCTGCTGGCGTGAACAAGCACGTCTGACAGTAAACCTGCCCCTTTGTTTCTGTGCTTTCTCTAATTTTCTTCCTGCATTTGCTCTAGATTAATCAGTGAGCTGACACCCATTAAACAGCAACTGCATTATACACACGATTGCTTGATAGTGGTGCTTCTGCAACAAAACTCCAGACACGGCTCAGTGTGACCTTAAACGTCCCCCAAGGCCGCCTGCTCTAAATATAAGGCTCTTGTCAGTGTGACACGTGGAGCAGAAACGGACGGATCTATACTGTTTGTTACCTCCCCTCTGAAGCCATTGCAGGCTCGTGACGGCTCCACGATGGATGGTCTCCCTCAGCAATGAGACTCGGCCACAACTGGGTACTGCAGTGATTAGCATTCAAAACCCATCGGGAGCTGCAGCTGAACTCCAGCTGCTAGCAGCCTTGAAAAGATCCAGGGCTTGCAAATCTCTTAGACAGAGGCATTCTGGAGATGAACATTCCATGACCAAATCACGTTCGATGTACACTCGCCTCTTGATGATAATGAAGCCCTCGGTCGGGCAGCCATGGCAGCTCAGAGGCTTTCGAGTCTGCAGCAGGGTCAGAGGCTGTCTCAGCCGCGGCAGGACGCAGCCTGTGGCCCTGAGCAGCGCACAGCGGCGCCGCGGGCTGGCGATGGCCCTGGGCATGTGAGGGGGGGGGGGCAGAGAGGACGCCGGCCTGTCAGCTGTGCCCCAGGCAGGGTCTGGCCTTGCGGAGTCTGAAGGTGAGTGTGTCACAGGAACCTCCAGCTCACTCTGCTCGGGTACACATCGTTTTCAGTGGAAGCCACTGACTCTGCCAAGAAAATTTCAGCTGTGGCCTGACAGTGACTCCCAAGGACACCAGGTTCTCTCTGCCCCAGAGGACTGGAGCGGCAGGTTTGTGGTTCACAGGCTGACAGCCTGCAGACAGGCTGCTGATTCTTCCAAGAGCGGAAACGGCGGCCGCCGGATGCCGGCATCGCAACGGGACAGCTGGGGCACACAGTGGGCCACCGCGTCCACCTGGCACCCCTCAGCAGACAGCGCGTCGCCCGCTTGAGACGGGCCCAGCTGCGCCCTGTCTCCTGGCCACCAGAAGCTGTTCCAGCTCTGGATTTAACAGCTCTGCTTTTCACTCCCCCCTCAAGAAAGAAACACAGACATCACCAACTTAAACCCCAGCTGGATCTGCCATTTTAAGAGCCAGAGAGAGAATGCGGTCAGAAGCAGCTGTGAGGGGCCACTGAGGAGAGAGCTCCCTCTGACCCGAGGGGACACAGAGTCCACCTCCCACACCCTGCAGGGCCTCATGGTCCCGAGTAAGTCACTAGAAAATCGAGCAGAGCGGCAGTAATGATGGTTTCTCCACTAAAGGCACAAAGAAGGGGCCTGAGCACAGCGGTGACTCGCATGGCTCCCAAACGAGGCCACCGGAGCAGGCAGGGCCCAGGGGAGCTGGAGAGAGGGCAGGGCTGCCCGCCTCCCCGTCCACCCTCTGCGAAGCCCTGGGCACTGGAAACCCCAGAGGGAGGCGCCAGCATGAGAGATCGTGTCCCAAGCTCACAGCCCAGGCAGGCCACCGAGGGGGCAGTGCTCCCTCCGGGTGGCTTCCTGGTGGCTCCCGGGTCATTCACGGAACAGAGGGTGTCCCCGTCATCCGCAGACTGCCCAGGAGACCTGTCCGCTCCTTGGCCCAGTCGGTTCCAGCGGCTGGACCAGCCACGCTCTCCCGCCCAGACCTGATGTGGCCCTTGGCCCGGTGAGCGGGGACACCTGGGTCCACAGACGCCCCCGTGGGCTTCGCACCCTGCGCGTTCCCCCTGCCTTCCCCATTCCTCCCTCCCTCCTGCTCTTTCATCCCTTCCCGGAAACAAGTGATCGTTTCCCGATTATCTCCTTGGGTGGAGCGTTGTTAACATAGTCAGCCTAATAACAAAGGTGACAGCAAAATTCTTACCATACAATAGAAGAGTTAGAGAATGATTTTCAAAGAAATATTTTAACCCACCAAAAAAAAAGCACACAGAGTCACCCCTGAGACGCTCTGGGGTGGAGCGGGCGAGAGGAGGCCGTCCTCAGAGACGGGAAGCTCCGCGGGCCCGGGCGGGCGTCACTGCCTGAGGCCCTCGCATCCTCATGCTGAGCGCGGGGACCCCAGGGCCCGAGGCGCCGGAGCCGAGCGGGAGCCCCCGCCGGTCGGACAGCTGCCCCCATTCCCCGACCCCTGCGTCTGGGCCCGCGAGTGGCTCCTCTGCCCTCAGCAGCCCCGCAGGGAGCAGGAGAGCACGCGGCCAGCCAGGCAGGATGCTGAGCCGCGGCTGAGGGGCCGAGACGAGCCCCGCCACGCGGCAGGCCCCGTGTCCACGTCTGCAGCACGGCTCGCCTGCGCCCACTGTCTCTAAGGTCACCGCGGGTCCACCGTGCCCCAGTGCACGCCCAGGCCTCCGCTACCCGGCCTGGCCCAGCTGCCCGCCGTCTCCACCTCAGCCTCTGCACCGTCCACATCTCACAATAACCGGAGTTCACGTCTGCCACCTGCTTTCCCTTCCCACCCCTGGCCCTCCACCCCCGCTCCCCGTAGGGGAGGCAGAGACTGGGGGTGATGGGGGAGCCGAAGTCTGAGGCCTCAGTTATCCCTAGGAAGACGCGAGACTGGGCTGTGAGGAGTCCCTGAGGGCTCCCTTCTCCGGGCCCGGGTCATCCCTCCAGGAAGCAGAGGAGACCTTCAGATAAGCGATGAGCCGATCTGTCACACTGCTGGTGAATCAGGTTTTCTTAACACTAGTCGCTGAAATCAGTGCAGATTGTAGGTGCCCATCCACGGCACACTCTCCGTAATACAGGAAAGTAGGTCAGTGTTTGCTTACCTAACCCTGAGAAGCCTCCTGAGAGTCCCTTGGACGGCAAGGAGTTCAAACCAGTCCGTCCTAAAGGAATTCAGCCCTGAATATTCATTGGAAGGACCAATGATGAAGGTGAAGCTCCAATACTTTGGCCACCTGATGTGAAGAACTGACTGGAAAAGACCTTGATGCTGGGAAAGATTGAAGTTGGGAGGAGAAAGGGATGACAGAGGATGAGATGGTTGGATGGCATCATCAGCTCAATGGACATGAGTCTGAGCAAGCTCTGGTAGTTGGTGATGGACAGGGAAGCCTGATGGGCAACAGTCCCCGGGGTTGCAGAGCTGGACACAAATGAGCGGCTGAACTGAACTGAAATCAATGTTTAACTAGAAAGCGCGGCTTGGAGGTGAAGTCAGCAAGCCCTCTCTTTCTCTGACCTGGTGACTTTGGCTTCTTTTTCAAATGAGCCTCAGACCCCGCCCCACCCCACCCCACCCCCACCAGCTCTGTTACAAGTGAATTTTTCTTAGGAATTGTATCCTAGATGATGCTCATTTGTTTTGAACATTAATAACATCCAAATATCTGTTTCATTCCAACACCTGGAATTCCCTCTATTATCTGACTGGTTTAACAGTTTGTCTTATTTTTCTTCAAAGATGCAAAATACACAACCAAGCTTCCAAAGTGAAAAATGTGCCCACAGGAAGTAAGGAAATGGGGCGGGGAGGAAGGCAGGAGAGAGAAGAGAGGGAGGGACGGAAGAGAGAGGGAGGGAAGAGGGAGGAGGGTGCACAGGACATCTCGCTAAAATGTGACCAGTGGCTCTGCATGCACTTTGATGGGAGGCCCATCGAGATGGATTTAAAATATGTAAATCAGATTCGGAAGTCGGAATTCAGTGACATTAATGAGTTCAGCTGAGGCTGGAGGAGGTTCAGGAAGTCTGTGGAAGACTCAAGGCAAAGTGAAGAGCTGAAACCACCTTTCGAAGAGGTTTGAAGGAGAAAGCAAAGCGGACTCACTGAGCCCTGGCTCCGGGGGCCAAGCTGTGACCAGGTGGAAGGAGGGGCCCACAGGAGAACGCGCAGATGAACCTAAGGGCTGAGGAAAGGGATGCTGTGGGCCGGAGCGCGTGGTGAGGGGGAGTGGGGAGGGGGTCAGAGAGGGAAGAGGAGAGGGCCTGCGATTGGCTGTGAAGGGGTGCAGCCTAGGGGTGCCCGGGGTACTTCTCGACTGTCCGCGTTCAATTTTATAACTCTCAGTGGAGGCATCGCAGCTTAGCAGATGTCGCAGGGCGAGGTGCATGCTTTGCTTCTTGTGTGCACGTTTATACTGGAAGGGCTTAATTTTACTCAGACTGTGATGGAAGAAGAAGCCTTCCAAAGTGCTGGCTCCTTAGGCCTGGGGCTTGAGACCCTCTCACCACCTGTTGGCTGAGCCACTCTGCCTAAATAATACTTACATTAATTAAGATTTATTAACTCGATATCTTAGGAAAATTAAAAGTAACACACTCGGGCACTTGAGATTAATGAGGCGTCGACTGATTACCTAAAGAATGAAATACTATAGTCAGATTCAAAAGTCTTTGCTTAGGATGACTTTCTTCAAAAAGTATTAGGTTGGATTTTTACAATTGGTAAAATTAAAAAAGCTCACATGCATTATAATCACCCACGTCAAAAGCACCCAAGGAAGGCCACTTGGCTCACTGTCACTGTCGATGTTAAAATGGATGGGACTGTTGTCCACAAGGCTGCAAACTCTGTCCCTCAGCACACTTACACAGGACCCAGCGGTGCTTCTGGAGCCCCATGTTCAAGATGAGCACTGTGAGATGATGCTCATGGCTACCTCACAAAGTGACACAGCAGAGGCTAACACACTGGAAAGCAATTGTATTCCAACAGACCCTTTTTCTGTCTACAGATAACCCACCACTTATGAGGGTCCACTGAATGGACACAAACAAAGAAGGCGCCCTAAGGCCACCCCGTGTTACCATCAAACCACACTTGGCTGCCGCCAAGTGTTTGGACCCAGATCTGTCTGACTCCAAAACCCTTGATCTTTTCAGGGCGATATACTGTCTTCAGTTTCTAAGCCTTCTTACTCACCAAATATTGTGCACTGGACACTGGACAGGCCTCTGTCGGTGACCTACGACCTACAGCATCTCGCCTGTCCTGCTGCGGGCCCCTCATGGAGCTGTCTGCACCCACTCTGTCTGCTCGCAAAGCTCCCAGGCGACTTGAGTCTCCACTTCTGGTGTCAGCTCGGCACAGCTGAATTTTCTGTCAGCATCCTTTCTCACTCCTGTCAGTGGGTGCTGGTTTCCGGCATCTGGTTGTTCAAAACCCCGCTCCATCACTTACTACCGATGCGACTTCATTCTTCGAAGCTTCACATCTTTATACATGAAAGGGAGGTGGTACCATCTCTAGACCCTCAATAGTGATCAAAGGGAGGTGGTAATATCTCTAGGCCCTCAACAGCGATCAAGTGAGAATAAACATCAACTCACTTAACAGGTATCTGGAGCAGAGAAGACAGATAGACTTCAAAATATTGTTATTTCAAATATGCTGCTCCTTGGCACAAAATGGATTTCTAAACTGCACATAAAACCTGTAAATAGGATTTTTAAAACTTGGAATATGGAGGCTGGAAAGCTCTCCTAAGAGGATATTTCTGAGTTATAATTCAGCTATAATTTCTGAATTATAGCTCATGGATTCAGGACGTCTATTTGGTTGT
Source organism: Nanger dama (assembly GCA_917880005.1). NCBI lineage: Eukaryota > Metazoa > Chordata > Mammalia > Artiodactyla > Bovidae > Nanger > Nanger dama. The sequence goes on from CAKJTW010000025.1 coordinate 1,194,499, forward strand.
AGGAGGCCTGCATGTATCTTAGGGCCTCTGTATTTTCAATTGCAACCTGGAAGGAAAAGCATGTTCTCAGCAGCTAACAGGCAGGGGGAGGAGGCAGAAATTAGTTATTCATCTCAAGGTCAGGGTGGCTACCACTTAGATCCTCAAACATCAAGGTAGCACAAAGCACGGATTCACCAGAGAGAAATCTGGTTTCCTGGAAAAGTGGTCTTCTGGTTTTCCAGAGCACCCCAAGAAAGGAATCATGCTTTGACCAGAAAAAGAGGAGTCTACTCCCAAATATCTATATAAGCACATGCAAATTGACTGAGAATTACATGTTTTTATGTAAAATGTTTTCAAAAAATTCAGACTATTCAATTCTCATGAGCAAGTGTGAAAAATGTCTAAGTTAAAAATTAAATGTAGATTGGGGATTTATTGCAGTTTCTTTTGATTCATTGGAGCCATTAAAGTTCTGATCCCTCCCGAAAGAGCATGAGGCTGGTTTTCATCCTCTGACATCTTTCACTTAGCAAAGGTCAGGCCAGAGGAGGGGACTGTGGGGTCAGAGCCAGCTTCTGGGCCATGAGGCAGCCTGATGGCACATGAAAGGCTCCATTCAAGGCAGAGTGGATGGTCCTGTGGGAACTTAGATGCTGCGGGTGGTCCCTGTTGAGACAGGAGGTCAGTCGGAGGATCTTGGGGGAGATGAGGAAAAGCAAGCATATTCTAATTGAACTTTGTCAGGATTTCTAATGAAAACAAAACTGTTTTTCTTTGCTGCTCATTTCTATCCATTTCTATCAAGTCCATCTTGGACCACAGAATTTTGATCATGGTAAAATGGTTTGGCAAAATATGTGTTCTGCTAAAATGCTGGTTAAGTAACTGCTCCAATTAGATATTATGGCTACGCAGTCATTCAGAAACATGGAATTTGCAGACATTTTTAGAAAATAAAAAAAATAATCCTGACCAGTGAATGCACTGTCTAAAATTGTAAAAGTAACTATCAGCTTTGTTTTTAGGTTTTATCTTGGCTCTTAAAACTCTATGATGAAATTATGCAGTGTAGTGAGAGCACTTTTAAAAGGAAAAGTAATATATATATAGAGAGATAGATAGGAAGCATTATTATTATTATTCATAACTTAGTTAATAAGAGTATATCAAGTAGCCTATCATTTTATCAAGTAATTAAGTAAAGTTAATATTCCCATGGACTAGACTTCTATAAGACAAGCATTTAATGAAGTTATCTTGTCATTCTGAAGTTTCCTGTCACTTTCGAGGGAAATGGCAGGTAGTGAGAGTAAGTTTAATTAATACTGATTTAATGGTTGCTGTTGCTTTTTAGCCTCTAAGCTGTGTCCAACTCTTTGCAGCCCCATGGACTGCAGCACCCCAGGCTTCCCTGTCTCACTAACTCCCGGAGCTTGCTCAAACTCATGTCCATTGAGTCAGTGATGCCATTGAACCGTCTCATTCTCTGTCACCCTCTTCTCCTCCTGCCCTCAGTCTTCCCAGCATCAGGGTCTTTTCCAGTGAGTTGGCTCTTCACATCAGGTGGCCAAGTTATTGAAGCTTTGGCTTCAGCATCAGTCCTTCCAATGAATATTCAGGGTTGATTTCTTGATTTCCTGATTGACTGGCTTGGTCTCCTTGCTATCCAAAAGACTTTCAAGAGTCTTCTCTAGCACTACAGTTAAAGCATCAATTCTTCGGCCTTCTTTATTGTCTGACTCTCACATCCATACATTCAATTTGACTATGATTTTCACAAAGAACACTATTTTTAATATGTTTTTTATTGACAAAGTCAGAACTCATGAGAAGTTCGGATGACATATGCATTGGACATATGAGAAAAGACACCAGATGGAAATTGAGAAAACCATACACATTTCATGAATATTCCAAGAAAGCAAAAATGCCATGGTTTTCCTTCTTATAATTTTATATGCTTTTCTTATAGGGTAGGATGCTTTGATTTTGCTTTCACCTAATTTAAGAGAAAATGTCTGTTGCTATAGAAATGTGTTTTCATGCTGAGCTTGTTATCACACTGGCTAGTCTTTGAGATTTGTCAGCAGTAGTCAGGGGCTCTCTTAGGACTAGATTGGGTCTTATTTCCATAAACTTTAACCAAAGCAGACAAAGGAACTGCTGTGCAGATGTTCAGAATCTCAGAGACTTCAGATGTGAGTCACACACGGAGCCCTGAAAGGGACTTCACACCTGGGTCCTTGTTCTGTGTCCCAGTCCTCTCTCTCCAGTGGCCTCCCGAGAAGATTGTATTCACCGTCTGGGCGGGCTGGCAGCTCTCAAGGCTGCATTTAGGCGGTTTTGGTCCCTAGAGCTCTCTCCTGCATCACATCTGTCCTGTGAGCCACAGCAGCGAACGGCACGCCCAGATCACACCGGAGCCCTGCCAGTGGGTTTGGAGTGTTGTCAGTGAGATGAATCTTAAATACGCCTTGGCTCTTGCCAGGCAGATTTAAGTGAAAAAGCTTCTGATTCCCTGTCCTCGTTTCCTGGGAGAAAATCTGCAAGGAAAGACTTGGCAGATTCACAGGAGCCGTGAAGCAGCGCCCTTAGCAGGGAGTCACCTCACCAGGAATGTGTATGTTCCAGGCTGTCACCCCTGGGCTTCTCCCCACAAAACCTGCAGGCCCGGTGAGAACCCGCTCCTAGCATCCCGGTCCCCCTCACACGCGAGCCAGAGCTGAAGCCCAGCCAGCCTTCGTGCCGTGTGCCATGTGCCATCCTGACTCCTATTGGAATTTGGAAGAGTGTCCTCATTCAGGGCTCTGCTTTGCCTGCTCCCTCTCTCTGTCCTTACATAACACGTGCACATGAATGCGCAGGCACACTGGCTCACACACAGTGTACACACACGCGTGCACACACTTGAAACCATGCATAAACATCGAGATGCAGCCACAGGCGGCAGTGGCAGTGAGCCATCTCCCGGTCTCCCTGTGACGGGTGGGGCCAGAGCTTCTGTCCCCTGGAAGTCGGGGGCAGAGTGTGTGGAGTCTGCACCCTAACCTACAGGCTTTCCGTCACTCACTGCCGCCCTGGGGCTGGTGGAGGGAGATGAACAGCCTTAATTGTGGGAGATTCCCTGGTGGCTCAGCTGGTAAAGCATCTGCCTGCAATGCAGGAGACCTGGGTTCAATCCCTAGGTTGGGAAGATCCCCTGGAGAAGGGAACAGCCACTCACTCCAATATTCTGGCCTGGAGAATTCCATGGAATACATAGTTCATGGGGTGGCAAAGAGTTGGATGCAACTGAGTGACTTTCACTCTGTAACTGTGGAAGAAGTGTACTCTAACATCTGAAAGAACTTCTGATGGCATGACAGGAGTCCTCCTGCTTGTTTTCAAGTTAATAAGGACAGACGGCTGTAGCGAATGGCCAGGGCAGGGAGAGCAGATGCTGCTGGGCCTTGCGTCCCAGAGTCAGGCCAGCCAGCATCTCAGTTCTGAGAAACACCTGGGGAAGCCGGCAGGCGTCAGTGTGGGCCGAGGGAGCTGCCACTCACCTGAGCTACGGACACAGGGGGTCAGCGGAGCTGTGGCTGGAGTCCCCGGTGACTGCTGGCTCCAGACGGGCCAGCAGCCCAGGGCTCTGGACTCTGCTGTACGCTCTGGCACCAAGACTGAAGAGACCCCGCCTGCAACGTGGCTGCACGCTCTAACCAGGGTCAGCGGTGTGCATGAGGAGGTGGCGGGGGATGTCCACCCGAAGGACTGGAAACACCCTGAAATCACCTGCACAGCAGGGGTGGGTGCGGTGTGGCCTGAGCTTCCCTTCCAGGCCTCAGGGGTTCTGGAAGCACAGACGAAGGTACTGCCTATGCTCGGGCCAGCTCCCCTCCGGCACACACCCTGCCCACCTGCCAACAAGCCGACACTTACCGCCACGCTTCAGAGGGTGGGCACGTGTCCCCCTGCACAAAGCTGCGGGCCCCCGACCTTCTATTGTGTAAATAAGTGCACTGTGGGATGGAGAAGCCAGGAGCAACTTCTGGACTTGGAGCTCCCAGCAGCCTCCAAGCCAGTTAACCACACAGATGACCCTAAACCCCAGACGCTGCCCCCCATAACCGCCTGCATTCTCTGCAGGGAATGGCCGGGAGCAGCTCTTCCTTGAACATCCTTCTGGGCAGTGCCTCCTTGTCCTCCCCTCGCCGCACAGACATGCAGGAAGACGCTCACGAGTCCAGAGTCTGCCATGCACGGAGCCGGACCAGCTCTCAGAACTGGGGCTCTAACTTCACAGGTGGACAACTGTGGACAAGACCCCACCCACCCACTTCATACCTTGGATTCCTCACTGCAGACAGAAAGAATCGGAGCGTCACCCTCATGGCTGTGGAGGGGTTTTAATGGGACAACGTACATGCCAACCACACAGCACATAAGGCTTGCTATGGATCCACCCTTTCTGTCCTCATCAGCATAAATGTGTACAAAAGTCAGACGACGCAAGCTTAACAAGCACTCGGAAAACTTCCTGAGATACCAACTTTTTCTCAAATAAATGCCTTCCCCCTTAGAGTTTATAGTCCTCATGGAAAGAGAAGGGATGCCACTATCTGGGAAAGGGGTCAAGGGCCAGAAGGATATACTGTGTTTTCTTATAGAAAAGGAGGCCAACAGTAGAGGAGGGAGTGTCCCTTCATGAAAGCATTCCAGCGAATCAGTGAAGCAAATGGAGAGGCCAGTCCGTAAACCCGAAGGAGCTCTGGGGGGGTAGCGAGTCTCACCAACCGAAAGGGCTGGCGGGCGACTTTCTAACAGATGGTTAGGCGGATGGCGCGTGACCTGCGTCCACGCGTAGCAATGCAGGCGGGTCAGCAGGCCTCAGGGGCTTCCCTCTCCTTCTGATGAAGCAGAGACACAAGCCACATCTGAGTCTCACGCCGCCTCTGACCCAGCCGTTTGCAGAGATACAGAGGTCAGAGGAAGACAGCAAATGACACTCCAGAGACGACGTCGGCCAGGTCCAGCTGGCGGGCCCTCTGCAGGCCGAGCTGGCAGCTTCGCCGCTGCAGTTACAGGGAGGAGGAGACAGGGGTGCTCGTGTGGGCAGCGGAGGCGCTGCCGTCACCCGGCAAGAGGCCCTGCGTGCGAGTTTGACTCAAACTCTACAAAGAAGCTTGTGAGACAGTCTTGGAACTCTGAGTCCTGCCTGAATAGTTGATGATAATGAAGCCTTTTTTTTTTAAGGTTTGGTAGGTGGTTATGCTTTTATAAAAAGAACTTTCATATTTTAGCAATTTATACTGCTGTCTCTCTAGATAAAATTACACACTAGCATGGATTTGCTTCCAAGTAACCTACGTCTGGGGAGGTAAGGCTGATGGGGTGTAAAAAAGTGAGTTTGGCTACTCTTTGAATCACCCATAATAAAAAGATTTTAGAAAATGTTAAACAGAGGATGAGGTGAGGTGAAGTCGCTCAGTCGTGTCCGACTCTGTGACCCCATGGACTGAAACCTACTAGGCTTCTCCGTCCATGGGATTCTCCAGGCAGGAATACTGGAGTGGATTGCCGTTTCCTTCTCCAGGGGATCTTCCCGACCCAGGGATCAAACCCGGGTCTCCTGCATTGGAGGTAGACGCTTTAACCTCTGAGCTACCAGGGAAGCCCGCCAGGCCACAGATCACAGGTAATGAGATTTAAGGAAATTAAGAAGAACCAGGCTCACCAGGACTGCGGGCATGAAGAGGGTGGAGGTGGGGAGCCAGCCTCCAGGGGTCATGGTGCAGGAGGGGCCATGGGGAGGCGAGGGGTTCACCAGCTTGATGAGAGGCTGTGGATGAGGACAAACACCCTCCATTGATGCAATAAGAATCTGTGCGGTATTCATTTAAAAGTTCACACTCGAGTCCTCACTGATATAATAGGTCACAGATGGTGATTACAAATTTCTGGAGAAAACAATCACCCCAGGTGATGCTCAGGTAGGCGGTCCTGGAGGTGCCCTGAAAATCTCGAGTCTAGGGCCAGGCCTGCTGTTTCAGAAACAGACACTCTCATAATGGTCTGCCCGCAGGGACGAACCTGCGGTAAGCAAGTTCCAAGTTCACAGACGGTGTTTAAGGGGCGAGTCAGCCTGAGCGCATCTGAGGGGAACAGAAATGACCTTCAGAGCTGAGTCCGCATCCTTCCTGGGAGGCAGGCCTGTGGGCCAGATGGCACCCGTGACCTTACGGGGACGGAGTGGAACCAGGAAGGAGGGCCACGGGACGTGCAGGTCTGTATGACCAGGGGTCTGTACGGATGCACCGTGGACCAGGTCACTTGGCCCTGCTGACCTGCTCCAGGAGGACATGGGCCTGGGGCCGGGGTCCCTATCTAGGGGTCTGCGCTCACCAGCTCCCCTCCAGGCAGGACTGGGTCTAGAACCTGATTTCCAAGAGATGGGAGGTTCACTCCAGCCCCGCAAACCCTGTACTTCTCAGCTCCCCACTGACCTCCTCCCACCACGTTCTAGAGCCGTGAGCTCAGATGGCAGAGCTGTTGGCCGAAGAATGGGGCTGCCCAGCTACAGCAGGGCCCTGGTGTGAGCAGGAAGTTAGGTGGGCTAACATTTAATGCAGCAAATGTAATCTCAGCATATTTCTACAGCACAGCACCTATTTTTATAATTTAGAGATATATACCTACATTTCATATAAATACAATTTTCTTACAGATACTGAGAACAAAGAATGTGTGTGTGCTCACTCACACAGGTGTGTCCCACTTACGAAACCCCATGGACTGTAGCCCGCCAGGCTTGTCTGTCCATGGAATTTTCCAGGCAAGAATGCTGGAGTGGACTGTATCCTTCTCCAGGGGACCTTCCCAACCCAGGGGTCAACCTGCATCTCCCGGATCTCCTGCATTGGCAGGTGGGGTCTTTACCGCTTGAGACACGTAGGGGAGCCCGGGACAAAGAACAGAGACCACAGTCCAGCCTTCTTGATAAATCTGGCTAGTTAGGATGCTTGTTTTGCTTTACAGGAATGATCCTGTAACACTGAGCGCTGGAGGCCGTGCAGGTGGAGGGCTTGGCTGGCTGCTTCTCACAGAATCAGGTCTGCATTTTGAATTTTCTTGTCCTCCTCGCCCTCCCTTCCTGTGGTTTGCTTTTTAGATCCTTTGAATAAACCGCTCTCAGCCCATCACTTCTGTGCTGTCTGTGCCTCTCTCTGCGCCCCCTGTGGCTGCAGGAGCCCGTGTGCCAGGGAACCAGGGCAGTGGGGGGTCCACGCTCACTGTGACCCCGCGTTGGACGCTGGGGCGGCCGGGCTCCCCGCTCTGTCCACGCTCCTGGGACGGGGGCCCAGCTCACGGGCACCATCAGTGCCCGGGCGCTCGGACACCCACAGTCTCTTCTGCTTTCTGGGTGAGAACGAATTAAAGAAGGGTTCACACCACTCTGACCTGTGCCTAGCAACTCCAGAGCACGCGAAAGACAGAGAGAGCCAGCCCATGGATGGCAGACGGCGTGTTCAGGAGAGCACACACTGCTTCTCACAAAGAGGAGCTTCCTGCGCCATCGTGGGCCTTCCAACCGCAGCCTCACGTGCACACACGATCACGCTGAGGATGCAGGCGCAGTTATTCTCCTGAGACGCCACACAGGAAGACGCGGTGCCTGAGTGAGGAAGGAGCCTCGGGCTCAGAGTTCACGTGCAGCTCTGCACAGGTAAGCGCTTTGGCCTTGGCAAGTCCCCCTGTGGGCGGAGGTCACGGCCAGTCGGGTGACCCCAGGATGAAGCTCTGTTGGGTGGAGTCCAGCTCCCCTAGGCGGCTTGGGAGCCGGCCCAGAACACCCCACCCGGAGCTTATCCTCGCTCAGTAGTAAAGGGGGCGCCCAGTTCTGCTCTCAGCTCGGCGCAGGCTAAGCGAACGCTCGAGCAAAACGGATGCGGTGAAGTCGCCTTGCGCCTCCAGGGGCCACGCCATGCCCACTGCCTAGTCCTGGTGAGTGCCAGCCACACACGCGCACACAGGCCTACACAGACACACACAGGCCTACACACACACAGACAGACACACACACATAGACAGACACACACACACAGACAGACACACACACACACACACCTACACAGACACACACACACCCCTACACAGACACACACACACACACACACACACACCTACACAGACACACACACACCCCTACACAGACACACACACACACACACCCCTACACAGACACACACAGGCCTACACACACATAGACACACACACCTACACAGACACACACAGGCCTACACAGATATACACGGGTCTACACACAGACACACACACACAGGCCTACACAGACACACACACATAGATAAGCCTACACGGATACACACACACCAAGGCCTGCACACACACACACACACAGGCCTAAGCAGATGCACGTAACACATGTGCTCTCACACACCTGCACACACACGTGCTCTCTCTCACATACAGATACACATTCACACGTCCTCCTGAACCTTTTGAAAGTGGATTGTAGGGGTCACAGTTACTCAGGCCTAAACCTTCAATATTCATTTTCTAAGGGAGCAAAAAATTCTCCTACATAACCCAATAGTAATTTTAACAAAAAGAAAGTTTCTATTGTTTGAATTGCTTCAGAAAACGTGCATGTCACATTCACACCCCTCATTACTCCCAAGTATTTTCTGTAGCTCTTTTGCCGTATTAAAAATACAGCTGAGATATAAAATCACCTTCTTTTTATAAAGAACCTCTAAAGAGTATGTTGCTATGTTTTTCCACCTTTTGTCATTACATAACTATTTCCTGAATGTTATTTTAGAAAACACTTGGATCATGTTGCAAGCTGACCTTGAAATTACAGCTTTACTGAATAAGTGGACAAGCAGTGGCATAGCTTCTTGTTTCGCACTTTGTAAAACAAAGTCTTAGTTGGAGGATTTTAGGGAGAGGAGCGTGCGTGCAGTGTAGGGTCATGGGAGACATGCGGTTGCTTAGAGGCGCTGTGCGCACATCCCCAGCATCACACAGGCTGCTGGGCTGGGTCCTGCCCTTCCTCATTCACCTCCCCTCTCCCATCCATCTCCTCCCTTCCCCTGCTTGCTTCCTCCACCCTTCCCTCCTGGCCTTCCTTCCCTTCCTTCCTTTATATTTGTGTGGCTCAAAGATAAGTACAACATGAATAAATGAATGAGTGAAACAATGGAGACGCCCCTGAGTCCTGCCTGCTCTGCACACTGACGGCACAGAGACATTCCTACTGGCTTCCCAGCCACCGTCCAGAAGTTTCTATGCAAATACAAGAGAGAGGCATGCGGTTCAGACTTCTGCTTCTCTTCAGCATCTTGCCTTTTTCTTTAACAGAATTCCCCTGAAACCTGTCTGCATCAGCTCGTGGAGCGCGCCTTCATCTTTACACAGCTGCGTGGTGAGAGAAGGCACTTTGATTGGAAGAGCAAAAAGCACAACACAGTGTAAGTCAGATTACTTCTGCCTTACCTTTGATGGCGGAGCGAGTGTGTCGTGGTTCTTTATGAATAATAATCACAATGGCTACGATGAAGGAGGGTGAGCGGGGCCCGAGGCACTCAGCCCTGGTGTCAAGGGTGTAGTTTCAGGCCATCCTCAACAGATGATGAAACACAAGACATCCAGCCTATTTTACAGATGGAAATACTGAGATTCTAGAAGACTGAGGGTGTCATTTCTTCCTGCTTTCTAGTCCGGGCTTTTCTGTCCTTTAGCGTCCCATGCGATGTTGTCTGCATCTTACCCAGACTTACACACCGTCCTGCCTGCCTCCACAGCCACCCTCGCCTCTTCACAAGCTGCCTTGCCCTGGGGCAGACCTTGGCCTACTGCGTGGACCTTTGAACTGCGGTCCTCACCGTCTTGTTGAGGACAGGTGCCCTCCCGGTGGCCTGTTTCCTCGCCCAGGCTTCCTCACCACCCACAGAGCTCACCCCAACTCACGGCAGCCACGCCCCCTCCTGCCCCACCCTCAGACCCCTGGGTCTTTGCAGATGCTGGAGCCTCGTCTGTGACACCCGCGTCTTTCTGCCAAGTGTGTGTTAATTCCCCAGGAATCCACACGGCCTCCCCAGGAGCACCGAGCTTCTCCCACTCTGAGGGTGAGTCAGACTTTATCCCTTTCTGCACACCCCTCTTGCAGCTCTCTCCACAGTGTGTGGTGTGTTTTGGGGGTATATGTGCCCCCTCACCATTAAAGGGTTAAATGTGAACAGATATGCGGCAGAATTTCCTAGGATCTGCATGGAGCAGCTGAGTCAAAATGTTACAGAAATGCAGTCATGTGTATGGATGATGCTTGCAATAATTTATTAAACTTTTTTAATAATTAAAAAAAACAACAACAGACTTCTCTCGTGGCCCAGTGGTTAAGAATCTGCCTGCCAATGCAAGTGACAGGCTTGACCCCCAGCCCGGGAAGATCCCACGAGTGGACGGGCAGCTAGGCCCACAGGCTGCAGCTACCGAGCTTGGACTCTGGAGCCGGGGCTCCGGGACAGGAGACGCCGCTGCAGTGAGGGGCCCGTGCCGGCGACCAGGAGAGCAGCCCCCACTCGCCACAGCTAGAGAACGCGGCGCAGCAACGAAGGCCCGGCACAGCCAAAAGTGAACAAATAAGATGCTGAAAAGACAGGCAGGTATCGCCCTTAAATGCGCGTTAAATATGTCCCTTCACTGGCACCTGCAGGAAACACAGACTCAGAAACACTCCAGAAAACTCATGGGCTCCAGTCAGCGGAGTCAGTGTCTGGGGGTTTATGGGCGTCGGCTCTGCAGGAGGGGGAGCCAAGCAGAGAACAGGCGGCGTTCAGGAAGGCCCCCGGCAGTGTGGCGCTTCACGGAGAAGGCCTCAGGTGGCGTGCAGCGCTGAGCGCATCCAATCGCATTTAACAGGCAACGCACTCCAGGAAGCTCAGTGGGAAATGATGGCATGAAGCCGAAACAAAGTGTTCCTTACACCTTTGCTGCCGCTGCTGCTGAGTCGCTGCAGGCGTGCCCGACTCTGCGACCCCACAGACGGCAGCCCACCAGGCTCCTCCATCCACGGGATCTTCCAGGCAAGAGTGCTGGAGTGGGGTGCCGTTGACCCCAGAAAATATATATACCTTTGTTACGTAAATTTGGGACACAGTATGGAAACATATATATGCCTCCGTGGCGGCTCAGCAGCGAAGACGCCGCCTGCCGATTCAGAGATGCAAGTCTGACCCCTGGGTTGGGAAGATCCCCTGGAGAAGGAAACGGGAGCCCACTCCAGTACCCTTGCCTGGAGAATCCCATGGGCAGAGGAGCCCCGTGGGTTACAGTCGTGTAGCTGCAAGAGAGCTGGAGGTGACTTAGCGATTAAACAACAGCAACGTGCATTTGGACAGTATCACCAACTCAATGGACATGAGTCTGAGCGAACTCTGGGAGACAGTGAAGGACGGGGACGCCTGGTGCGCACAGTCCACGGGGCTGCAAAGATTCGGCCTTGGCTTAGCAACCGGACGACGACACACTATATATTTGGAGTTACAGAGGCTTTGGAAAAACAAACTGAAGACCACGTCTCATCAACCTGTGCGGTGTTGCGCGCCCCGCAGCCCGGCCCCGGTACCCAGTGCCGCTGACCCACAGGAGCGCCACTGGCTGCATCGTGCAGGAGCTCTCCTGGCTTCGAGGCTTGACACGCGCAGTCCCTTGTGTATGCAGAGGGCGACGGCTCCAGCGCTTGCTTTGGCTTTGCGCCCACATGACCTTCAGGGTGATTTCAGCATAGTTCTTGGCAGGCCAGTTGATAGAGGGACGAAGTCACTAGGAAATGTTCTCCCCTCTAAGTCCCACGGGTTTCAAGGGCCTGCCCTGCCTGCTGCAGGGGTAACAGCTGCTCTTTTGGCTTCTTGCAGACTCTGGGTAGGCCCCGGTGACTCCCTGGCTCACCACGCCAGCCAAGCGCTTGTCTATGGAGTGTCTTCCCTGCAGACTCTACTGGGTGAGTTTGCAAGTAATAAAATTTGAGGAGAGAGTCAGAGTTATACCCTCTTTCCCACATAAAACAGCAACCATTTAGGAACTCTTATTTAGACGTTTACTAGAGGCCAGTAGACGTGGATTATCATCATATTGAATGGTTTGCCTTGGAGACGAACACAGATCATTCTGTCGTTTTTGGGATTGCATCCAAGTACTGCATTTTGGACTCTCTTGTTGACCATGATGGCGACTCCATTTCTTCTGAGGGATTCCTGCCTTCAGTAGTAGATATAATGGTCACCTGAGTTAAATTCACCCATGCCAGTCCATCTTAGTTTGCTGATTCCTAGAATGTTGACATTCACTCTTGCCATCTCCTGTTGGACCATCTCCAATTTGCCTTGACTCGTGGTCCTGACGTTCCAGGTTGTTCCTGTGCAATACTGCTCTTCACAGCACCGGCCCTTGCTTCTATCACCAGTCCCACCCACAGCTGGGTGTTGCTTTTGCCTTAGCCCCATCCCTTCATTCTTTCTGGATTTAATTCTCCACTGATCTCCAGTAGCATATTGGGCACCTACCGACCTTGGGGCAGGGTTCATCTTTCATTGTCTTATCTTTTGCCTTTTCATACTGTTCATGGGGTTCTCAAGGCAATAATACTGAAGTGGTTTGCCATTCCCTTCTCCACTGGACCATATTCTATCAGCTGGTTTCAAAAAAGGCAGAAGAACCAGAGATCAAAATGTCAACATCTGTTGGATCATAGAAAAAGCAAGAGAGTTCCAGAAAAACATCTTTTTTTTTTTTTTGCGTTATTGACTATGCCAAAGCCTTTGACTGTGTGAATCACAATAAACTGTGGAAAATTCTGAAAGAGATGGGAGTACCAGACCTCCTGACCTGCCTCTTGAGAAACCTATATGCAGGTCAGGAAGCAACAGTTAGAATTGGACTTGGAACAACAAACTGGTTCCAAATAGGAAAAGGAGTACATCAAGGCTGTATATTGTCACCCTGCTTATTTAACTTATATGCAGAATACATCATGGGAAACGCTGGACTGGAAGAAACACAAGCTGGAATCAAGATTGCCTGGAAAAATATCAATAACCTCAGATATGCAGATGACACTACCCTTATGGCAGACATTGAAGAGGAACTAAAGAGCCTCTTGATGAAAGTGAAAGAGCAGAGTGAAAAAGTTGGCCTAAAGCTCAACATTCAGAAAACTAAGATCATGGCATCCAGTCCCATCACTTCATGGCAAATAGATGGGGAAACAGTGGCTGATTTTATTTTGGGGGCTCCAAAATCACTGCAGATGGTGATTGCAGCCATGAAATTAAAAGACACTTACTCCTTGGAAGGAAAGTTATAATCAACCTAGATAGTATATTAAAAAGCAGAGATATTACTTGGTCAAGAAAGGTCCGTCTGGTCAAGGCTACAGTTTTTCCAGTAGTCATGTACGGATGTGAGAGTTGGACCATAAAGAAGGCTGAGCGCCAAAGAATTGATGCTTTTGAACTGTGGTGCTGGAGAAGACTCTTGAGAGTCCCTTGGACTGCAAGGAGATACAGGCAGTCCATCCTAAAGGAGGTCAGTCCTGGATGTTCATTGGAGGGACTGATGTTGAAGCTGAAACTCCAATACTTTGGCCACCTGATGCGGAGAGCTGACTCATTTGAAAAGCCCCAGATGCTGAGAAAGATTGAGGGCAGGAGGAGAAGGGGACAACAGAGGAAGAGATGGCTGGATGGCATCACCGACTCAATGGACGTGGGTTTGGGTGAACTCCAGGAGTTGGTCATGGACAGGAAAGCCTGGCATGCTGCTGTTCATGGGATCACAAAGAGTCAGACACAACTCAGTGACTGAATTGAACTGAACTGAGAGGCCAGTAAAATCCTGGCCTGAGGGCCAGAGCCACCTGCCACCAATTTGTGAATAAAGGTTTATTGGGACATGGCCCTGAGCTTTTACTGATGCGTCGCTCCTGGCTCCTTTCTCACAACAATGGTGAGAGGACAGGACCTGCTAATACTAACGCATTTACCACCTGGCCCTTCGTATTAAAAAGCTGGCCCACCCTGATCTAAGCCGTCTGATGATTTATACCTTTTCCTCTTATAGACAGGCATGTCCCAGAAACACACCCATGCTCCCACTTTAAAATGCTAATCTGTTCACATCAATCTACTGTTTTATTTCGTCGCCCGGGAACTTAAGTGTTTATGACACACTCAGAGCAAATATATATCAATTATCCCCCAAGGGCCAAACACGGATCTTCGAAGGGTAGGAGAACGGGGGCAGTGACCAGGGACGAGAGCACGAGTGGGGGTGCCCCCGCCTTGGCGCTGTGTCCTGTGGGCCTCCTGGGCGCCGCCACCAGAGCCCACGGGGGCGAGGCGCGGTCAGGGTGGGGCGAGACGGGGTGTGAGTTCTGGCCCTGCTCTTGCTGTTGCTGTGACTGTTTTCCCATCGGCCTCGGGGCCTCCAAGCGTGCGTCACACCCACAAGAGTCCACCACCTCCAGGGCCTGTGACACTTGGCCAGAGGCCGGGCAGGCTAGGAATTTTAATCCTTTTGAGCTAGTCCAACCACCTGCCTTGAAAATGCACAGGTCTCAGAATCAAACATCCTGCCTCCACCAAGAAGCCCAGGCAAAGCCACAAGTTGAGTGTAAACGTGGATTTCTCTTCCAAAACTAGCTTATTTATTTATTTGTTTCTTTATTTATCTATCTTGTCTAATCTCCGTTGAGACTGGTCTTTGAATGCTCTGCAGTACACCACACTGATAACCATTATTTAAATGCTGAACACTTAACTCCATGCCAGAAACGCCAGTTCAGACCCATGTGCAATATTCCACTAAATATTCTTTAATTCATGACCAAAGCACAGGGAGATTAGACAACATAACTTCTCTGTGTGAAACAGCTGCAGTTCAGAAACTTTAACTGACCTTAAAGTCACCTCTTACTTTAATGCTCAATGTGCATAGCTTTTTTTTCTTAAACTCCAGGCAAATGATGATTAAAAATAATGCCTTTCCCAAACTAAAACCGCGAATGGTTTCTTTAGGGAAAGGGAGCGAAATATAGACGAGAAAATAATTACAGCAAGCGTGACCTATTGTCCCAGTTCACAGCGCTCTGAAGACGGCAGCAGCCACGAGGCTGGGGCGTCTGGAAGCCGGTCCCGCCTCTCACTCCACGTCACAGTGCGGAGCTCTGTTAGCAGACAGGCAAACGGGCAGCTGGCAGACAGACAAATTGCTATCACACGCTGAGCCTTCAAAGCTTGCCAGAGTTCTCAGAAACCACCAGCACGCCAGAACCTTCCCATTTCCCCCAGCGAAGTCCCAGGTGGAAAATGGATCCTGAGTCTGGTTATAGAACAGACACCACACGCGCTTCTGAGGCCAGTTTCCTGCACACGCTCTGAGGCTGAGCTCTGCCCCGGCGGCAACGGACTCACGCGACAGGCGTGGGGACTCTGGGCGGTGAGAGTCCCGGCAACTGTGCTGCCTGACAGCCTCCCCGGGCCGTCTGCCAACCCCACCCCCGAGCTCTGAGCCCTGATCAGCAAACCTTGCTGACCAATGCGGATTTGGGGGCGATGATTCAAGATAACGCCTTTCCATCTAAGAGTCCACGTCCCCACCCTGGGGTCCAGGGACCCCTCAAGCGCCCCAAGGGATGCAGGCATCTGCGTGGCTTCAGGAGCAAGAACAAGGCGTGCGTCCCCTCAGTTAGCTGCCAAGGGCTCTTCTTAGCACAGAGTGTCTGTTTGGAAAGGGTGCATGGCAGGATTTCATCTGCCTCCCAGAGCCTGGCAGCCCCGGGAAGCTGAGATGGGGGTGGTGACTCGGTGGCGATTTGGGGCACAGGGAAGGAGACGCCTGTCCTCAGCCCCCTCGGAAAGCAGATGATGGGTACCTGAGCTCAGTGGCTGGGCAGGTGCTCAGTGGGTCTGACTTTTTCCCTCTGTCTGTCGATCGGGGTCCGGAGAGGCCCACGGATGCGATCTCACCAGTTCTCCTCTGGGTTCATTTTCTAGAGGGCAAGACAACAGCACAACAGCAGCTGAGTGATGGGAGCCTCCTCTCTGTGTTCAAGGTCACCGTTACAAACAGCCCACCGCACACAGGGGCCGCACCAGAACGGACCAGGGAACCTGGGGGGCCCCTCGGGGTTGTGGGGTATTTTTACAAACAGCCCCCCACACGGGGGCCCACCGACTCGACCCAGGAATCCCGGGAGCCTCCTCTCTGTGTTCAAGGTCACCGTTACAAACAGCCCACCGCACGTGGGGGCCGCACCGGACTCAACCCAGGAATCCCGACACAAGGGGGGATGATGGACAAGCAGAAGTGCTTCTAAACCTGGAATCAATTTATTTTGAAATCCAAGATATTTAATATTTTAAATACACATCTGGTTTTGAAGGTGAAACGAGTGCACTTTCTATTTAAATTGACCAATCATCACGAACTTTGTAAGATTATTATCTTGTTTTAACATTTTGATGCAAATAACAACTTAATAAGTGAAAAATATTTGAGATGTTTAAGTATTTCCTAGAAATAATGTGACTTCATTCATAACCAAATAGAGTCTGTTGATGACAAGGATGTTTCTGACTGTCCAGTCAATTTTATTTTAAAATAACAAAATACATTTTCTTATTTGATGTAAATTTAGAATTTATCTATCAACTTCCCATCAAGGTTTTCTGCAAGAGTGTCTCAGTGTGAGGGACAGTTTTAGTTGGAAAAAAATATCAAGGTGATTTCAACATAATCCTTATTGTCAAGGGGAGAACGCATTTGTTTAAGCAAAAAAGGCTGAACTGGAATATCAGAAAGTGGAGAGAACTAGGGGTCTCCTTGTCGACACTTGTTTCTGGAGCGAACCTCCAGGTTCAGCGATGCTCATTAAGCCCAGTCTGCGGCTCCCGCAGCCCAGGGTTTAACGGTGGCAGCGGGAGTGTGTCAGGCAAGCGGGGACCCCCGGGGCCCCTGCTGTAGGTCAGCGCCTCCCTCGGCATTACCGCAAATCCTCTGGAACACACTGTCCTCTGCTTCCTGGCCACACCTCAACATGAAGACATGCTGAGGGGCTTGGCAAGTGGGGTTTGCAGTAAGACAGCACAGCTTCCCCTGGGACGCACAGGCGGCCACGCAGCTCTCATCATTTTCTCCAGTAAGAACTTACCCAAACACACAAAGAACAGAGCAAGTCAGAAATACGCACATGGAGCCAGAAAGGTTTTAAAATTACCCTGAAAAACCAGGCTTGAAAATTAGCTGAGAATTGGTAAATTTTGGGGTGCATTAAAGTCTAGACTCATTAATATGGAGTTACCCTGTAATATTTTAATATATATTTTGCTTTTAATACAAATTGCAATTTGTGATTTTATTTATACCTAGTGACACTGAAAAGACTGAGGAGATCTGCTTTGTGGCCAAAACTCATCTCCTGTCACGCACACACATACATGCACACACACACACACAGAGGCTCACATGCACATACACACAGGCCCACACATACATGCACACACACACACACAGGCTCACATGCACACACACACACACACACACAGGCTCACATGCACACACACACACACAGAGGCAGACACACATACACGCCCCCACACACGTACACACACACCCACATAGGCCCACACACATACACACACATGCACATACACGCCCCAACATACACACAAGCCCATACGTATACACCCCCTATACACACACATACATGCCCCCACACACATACACAGGCCCCCACACCACACACACACACACATATGCACACGTGTGCACATACATACACACCCCCACACACACATGTACACACACACATGAACACATGCCCACACACATACATGCCCCACCCACCCACACACAGGCCCACATGTACACACAGACACATACACGCCCACATATATACACAACTATACACACCCACTTACATACACATATGCATGCATGCCCACACACATGCATGCCCACACACACCCACACACAGGCCAACATGTACACACACACACACACACACAATGTGCCCCCATATATACACGCCTATACATACCCACACATGTACACATACATGCATACATGCCCACACACATATACATCCATACACATCCACACAGATACACACACATGCCCCCTCCCACAGACACACAGGCCCACATGTACAGACACCCCCAATGCACATATGCCCACATACATACACACCCATATACACCCACACCCACACACATATACACACATGCCCACACACATACATGCCCGCATACACCCACACACAGGCCCACACGTAAACACACACACACATGTGCCCACACACATACACGCCCACACCCACCCACCCACAGGCCCACATACACACCCACGCACACATGCACACATGCCCACACACATGCACACACATGCTGGGAGTGCACAGGTTCCTTGTCAACTCCAGCTGTCCTTCCGTGTATAGGACGATTTGTAAACATGATGTTTAGTGACAGAGGCAGGCGCACCCAGCCAGGCTCCTGTTAGCTCACACCCACAGGTCATCTGGACTCAGAGACGAGTCTCCATCCAGGATGAGCACCCACGTCTCCCACACCCGCCGTCCCGCACTCTGGTCTCCAGAGCTCAGAGTCCAGAGCCCGCCTCCCACGCTGGAGGCTGAGCACAGACGGGGTGTTCTGCGTCCAGGCGCCGAGCCTGGAAAGCCCAGTGCATGCTTGGTGCACACTTCCTGCTGGTGGCCTGTCACTTGACTTTCTGAAATCCAAGCTGGCTTTCCGTTGCCGAATGCTCGGCTTCTGTGCACCAGCGCCAAACAGAAACTTGGACACAGGTTGTGGGTGGAGTAGAAAAGATCAGCCCTATTGCTTTGCCTGGCAAAGGGGGCCACAGCGGGCTCCTGTGCTGGAGGACTGAGTCCCAGCCCAGTGGGGAGGGGGCTTGGTGAAGAGTTCACAGCAATTGCTCAAGGGAGGGGCTGCCGATAAGACCAGTGTGTGCCCGGGGTGGTCTCAGGTCCTCCAATCTGGTCTCACGAACTCTCCTTCAGCTTCTCTGGTTCTTCTAACGGAGCCTCAGGAGGGCTTTCTCTGGCGTGAAGAATGCTGACATCCTTAAGAGCTTACAGACGTTGTTCTGTGCGTCCGCTGAGGCGACGAGGGCGCTGCTTGAAGGCTGCACTGCCGTTTCTGGGCTGCCCCTCCTTATCTCCCTCATCTTCCCCCTCCTCCCTTCCCTCCCCTGACTAGCAGCTGCTCAGGCCTGCCCTTTGGAGCTCAGTCAGTCAGTTCAGCCTCTCAGTCATGTCCCATGAACCGCAGCACTCCAGGCCTCCTTATCCATCACCAACTCCCGGAGTCCATCACACCCACGTCCATCGAGTCAGTGATGCCATCCGGCCATCTCATCCTCTGTCGTCCCCTTCTCCTCCTGCCCTCAATCTTTCCCAGCATCAGGGTCTTTTCAAATGAGTCAGTTCTTCCCATCAGGTGGCCAGAGTATTGGAGCTTCAACTTCAGCATCAGTCCTTTCAATGAATACCAGGACTGACCTCCTTTAGGATAGACTGCTTGGATCTCCTTGCAGTCCAAGGGACTCTCAAGAGTCTTCTCCAACACCACAGTTCAAAGGCATCAATTCTTCAGGGCTCAACTTCCTTTATAGTCCAACTCTCACAATCTATACACGACTACTGGAAAAACCATAGCTTTGACTAGGTGGACCTTTGTCAGCAAAGTAATGTCTCCGCTTTTCAATATGCTGTCTAGGTTGGTCATAACTTTTCTTAAAAGGAGTAAGCATCTTTTAATTTCATGGCTGCAGGCACCATCTGCAGTGATTTTGGAGCCCTCCAAAATAAAGTCTCTCACTGTTTCCACTGTTTCCCCATCTATTTGCTATGAAGTGATGGGACCGGATGCCATGATCTCTGTTTTTCAAATGTTTTAAGTCAGCATTTTCACTCTCCTCTTTCACTTTCATCAAGAGGTTCTTTAGTTCCTCTTCTTTTTGTGCCATAAGGGTGTTGTTACCTGCATATCTGAGGTTATTGATATTTCTCCCAACAATCTTGATTCCAGCTTGCGCTTCATCCAGCCTGGCATTTCATATGATGTACTTTGCATATAAGTTAAATAAGCAGGGTGACAATATACAGCCTTGATGTACTCCTTTCCCAATTTGGAAACAGTCTGTTGTTCCATGTCCAGTTCTAACTGTTACTTCTTGACCTGCATACAGATTTCTCAGGAGGCAGGTCAGGTAGTCTGGTATTCCCATCTCTTTCAGAATTTTCCACAGTGTATTGTGATCCACACAGTCAAAGGCTTTGGCATAATCAATAAAGCAGAAGTAGATGTTTTTTGGAACTCTCTGGCTTTTTCGGTCATCCCACGGATGTTGGCAATTTGATCTCTGGTTCCTCTGCCTTTTCTAAATCCAGCTTGAACATCTGGAAGTTCACGGTTCACGTATTGCTGAAGCCTGGCTTGGAGAATTTTGAGCATTTCTTTACTAGCGTGTGAGATGAGTGCAATTGTGCAGTAGTTGAGCATTCTTCGGCATTGCCTTTCTTTGGGATTGGAATGAAAGCTGACCTTTTCCAGTCGTGTGGCCACTGCTGAGTTTTGCTGGTGTACTGAGTGCAGCACTTTCTCAGCATCATCTTTCAGGATCTGAAACAGCTCCACTGGAATTCCATCACCTCCACTAGCTTTGTTGGCAGTGATGCTTCCTAAGGCCCACTTGACTTCTCATTCCAGGATGTCTGTCTTTAGGTGAGTGATCACACCATCGTGGTTATCTGGGTCGTGAAAGTCATTTTTGTATTGTTCTCCTGTGGACCTCAGGAAAGATCAGAGGCTGGAGGGCACCAGGAGGATTCCTGCCTGGGGCTCCACAGGGTCCTGCCCACTTCATCTCTACCAGATCCTACTAAGGCAGTTCCATCTAGACTTGACGTTACTGATGCTGAAACCATAATACAATGGTTTAAAAACAGAACTACTCTTTTCATGAAATATTAGTAAACAGATGTATTAAAACTAGATTAGCCAGACCCGTCTTAACCAACAGTGGTGTGAACATCCATGTACCTCCCTGAAGTTCATGTTGTCTGATAACAATAGCATCAGCATGCCTGCAATCTCCAGCGCCTTGCGGTTGGGCCTGGGAGCGAATTCCTGGCCAGAGGACCGTCTGCGCAGGCCGTCTCTGTCACTCACGAGCGCACTCGGGCCTCCTCCTCCGTCTGCACTGCAGGTGCGCCTGTGTGGCCCTGAATGCCGCCCGCGGCCCACCAGGACTTCCCTGCAGGCGCCTTTCTGCCCCCAGCGCTCCAGAGTGAGCAGGACTCAGCTGCTGGCAGGCGTGGGCCCTCCCACTCTGCCCTGCAGGGGCCCACACGCTGAGCTGGGAACACCAGGTCCCTGCTCCAGGCGGCTTCCTCGGATCCTGAGTGTTGCTCAGATGACACACGCGTAAACTGCCTGGCACCCCGGGTCATGGTTGTGGGGTTGTTCCAGTGGAAATGCTTCTTGCCATTTTTTCTTTCTCTAAAATTTCTATATGAGATTGGATAAAAAATGACGGGCATGTTTTGACAGCGCCTCTTCCCTAGTCTCACCACACTGACTCATAAGAGCCAGACAAGCCCTGCGAGGCTCAGTCAGACGCAAATCCTTCCCCAGGAGCCGACTCGGAGGCTCAGGAAGGAACCGAAGCCCCCAGACCCTGCCGCCCTCAGGACCCCCGCCTGGGCTGGCAGAGCGGGAGGGCTGCCCCTACGCCTTCCGTGTGGCTTGGTGGGTGCATCGGGCATGGCTGATGGTCGGAAGAGAGTCGTGTCTCAGCCGGGGTTGGGTGTGGCCCTGGTCACGGTGCCCTCAACACTCTGCTCATGCACCTCGTGTGTATGAGTGTGTAACTGTTGCACACTGACAGTGTGTAACCATCATGGAAGCCGGATGATTGCTCAGCAGCCAGGCTGAGACGAGCCATCACTTGTGAGGAGCAGCTCTTAAGAGAAGGCCTGTTTCCCCGTGCCAAGTTCAAGGTGTGTCCGTGGCCTTCTGTGGCTCACACTCTTCCTTCCAGAATATGTTCCTCAGGGAACAGCTCAGCTCCAGGTCGGCTGTGAACCTCCTGTCTAATTCTGGTTTTCGGAGAAGAGAAATGCGATTGTGTTCAGAAGACGGAGCTGGGGAGGTAGCTGAGGAAGGGGAAACATGTGAGCACGCGTGACGGCATCTTACGGGATGGCAGGAAGCCAGGGCACGGCGCAGGCTGCCTCACCCTCCTCCCGCTCACCTGCGGAGGACATGCCCTCTCTCTGCGTGTCCCAGGCATCTGCCTCACGACATCTACGATGGAGAGGGTTGGGATGTCACTTTGACTTAAGAAGGTCAACTTTCCCACCCGTGCCTGGGCTCTTGGATCCCCCTGTTTCTCTCAGGTCTCCTGGGCCACGTCGCTTCTCAGAGTATGACCTTCATCTAGAGCTCTCAGCAACAGTTGATTCCAGCATGAGCACCAACACCACGGAAAGATTCCAGCAAACGCAGCCTGCGGTTTGGAGCCTTTCAGACACAGACGTCACAAGCGCGGTCGGGTCCGGCACTAGCTGTCCCCAGCCTTGCTCCAGCATCTAAAGCCAGCGTCTCATTGGTTCTCAAAATGCACACTGGAAAGCACTGGAAAGGAAACTTGCTTCTCACAGTGCGGGATTTTTGGGGAGCTACCGGGACCCCTCCACAGAGGAGAGGGGCTGGAGGCTGCCCCTGCTGTGGTTCCCAGGGCTGGCAGCAGGCTCTGTACAGTCAGGAGCTGGGCGGTGTGAGGACAAGCCCAGCTCCCGGCAGCCACAGAGGCCCGCAGAGAGCAGCCCAGGGCCGCACTGTGAGTAATCAAACAGGAAACACCGTCGGCGGCCACCGGCCAGATCCCCGCCAGAGAGTCGCAGATCGGCTGCAGGTCTCAACAAGCAGGGTCAGCGCGGGGCAGAGCCGCCTGATACAGCACCGCGCAGAGCAGCAGATGGAGCCAATTCCATCCGCCCACAACCGTGCAGATCCGAGACCTGGTGACACGCGGCCCATTTCCACGTGCACGTGCGTCACAGCCCAGGAAGCATTTACGTGAGCACAGACCCGACGGCCAGCAAGGCTTATCTTTGGGAAAAGGAGTGGGGAGCTGAAGACTAAGACAGACTTTCACTTCCAACTTAAATAATTCTAATTGCCCTAACTTAATCCTAATGTTATTGCCAGAGCAAATCGATGCGCCACTTTGTGTCACAGCAAGGAAACTGTATATGATCACTGTCTCATAGATCTATCACTACTTGCCAAGGTTACCTATCAATTGCCACAAAACTGATTAAGAAATTCAGACTGAAAAATTTTGCTTCCAAAGTCACATAATAATTAGAAGCAACTTCAACTGTCCCACAAGCCAACAGTTCACTGCTTCACAGTATTTTTATGAACAGTTCTGGGGTCTGCTGTTTATACACCAATAAACAATGGTACCAGGAAATCATACGTAGGCCCAATTAGATCATTCTAGCTCATTAAAAAATTCTTACAGATTAAGCAAAATAATACAGAAACATGGAGGTAATTAAAAGAAAGGCCAGTCAGGGCGGGGAGGAAGGGGCTGCTGTGACCCAGGACCCAGCCGCAGCAGCTGAGCTGGCAGTGTGTCCGGGACCAGGCCTGGGGGGCTGTCCCCTGACTGCCAGCCACAGGGCACCCACCTCAGAGAAACCAAAGGATGTGCTTCTGTCAGCCTTCTCAGCAACCACAGCAGCCTACTGTCTTCAAGGTCTGACAACTGCCCGTGTGGGGAGGTGGCGAAAGCGTGAGGACCCCGCCAGTGTGGTGAGGGGGGGTGTAGGATGGGACCCCCGCCCGTGTGGTGAGGTGGGGGTCGCGTGGGGACCACCCAGTGGCAGAGCGAGTTTCCAGCTCTGGGGTCCATCTTACGGCATCATGTGTCTGGGGGTGAATTCACTACGTGAGGACTGACCCCGCCTGTGCACACCCTGCAGGCAGCTACAGGGCTGGACCCCAGGGCTGGGGACACCCACCCCTTAAGGCTTTCAGGCTCAAACCCTTTGCCTGCCAGTGACACAAGCGGTCTGCTCTGAAATCAGAGCTTCCCAGGAGGGGATGCCCACACAGTCCCCAAGCAGGAGGCCCGCAGGCACCAGCCTGCCCTCCGCCCTCTCCTCAGAGCCCCTGGCACAGATGTGCCCTCACCTGAGCTCACTCCACCTCCCGCCTGCCCCTCGAACGCTGCTCCTCCTCCTCTGCTGATGATGCTTCCCTTCCATCACACCGCCGCTCAGTGAATAGCTCAGTGACGCTGACAGGCATCACTACCGCTGCAACATCTGGACACATGTCCAGTTCAAGCACTCTGGACTCTTTGCGGCCCCATGAACCTCTCAGCACGCCAGGCCTCCCTGTCCATCCAACTCCCAGAGTCCACCCAAACCCATGTCCATTGAGTCGGTGACGCCATCTGACCATCTCATCCTCTGTCATCCCCTTCTCCTCCTGCCCTCAATCTTTCCCAGCATCAGGGTCTTTTCAAATGAGTCAGTTCTTTGCATCAGGTGGCCTAATATTGGATATTCAGCTTCAGCATCAGTCCTTCCAATGAACACCCAAGACTGATCTCCTTTAGGATGGACTGGTTGGATCTCCTTGCAGTCCAAGGGACTCTCAAGAGTCTTCTCCAGCACCACAGTTCAAAAGCATCAGTTCTGCGCTCAGCTTTCTTTATAGTCCAACTCTCACATCCATACATCCATACATGACCACTGGAAAAACCATAGCCTTGACTAGATGGACCTTTGCTGACAAAGTAATATCTCTGCTTTTCAATATGCTGTCTAGGTCTGATGCAGGTACCACAAGTCAAAGTTAAAATTATTGCACATACAAAACCATAAGAAATGGCCATTGTACAGGTGAGAAAAGTGAAGCTTAGAGAGCATACCATCCGTTCTCAAGAGCTGGAAGCTGTCGCCCCAGAGGCGCCCACCTGGCTTCCAGGGCTTGAAAGCTCACCTACAAATCATCACAGGTCTTAAGCCTCAGTCCTGCTTGGTGTGACCTTTAGCTTAAGACATCTTGTTTCCCACTGTCCCTTGAGTGCAGAGGCACTTTCTCACTTTGGTCCACATCATTCTCTCCCTCTATTTAAATACCAAAGACTCCTCAAGCCTCATGTCAAATCCACAGACCCCGAGGTCACTGGAGCCCTCAGCAGGAGGCCTTGTCTTCTGGAGGATGGACGTGGCCGCCCCCAGCCAGCTGGCAGGGGTCCTGGGCCACGAGTGTGGATGGTGCCCACCTCTTGTCTGGCGTCACTGGCTGACTCTTCTTCGTTTTCTGGCTTTAGCTGCTGCTGTAATTGCTATAAAGGATGTTACTTCCCGATGGCAGGGGTCGCATCTGCTCACCTTTGTCTCACCAGGTGAGAAGAGAGGGGACTGGCTAAATGAATGAACTGTAATAACAGCAGTAATGAGGAGGCTGGGCTCCTGGGCAGTATCGAAGATGGTTTCTATTCTGTGGGTTCCTCATTATCACCTGTTGTGGCTCCATTGCTCGACTGTGTCCGACCCTCTGCAAACCCCATGGGCTACAGCATGCCGGGCTTCCCTGCCCTTCACCATCTCCCAGAGGTCACTCAGCTTGATGTCCATGATGTGCTCCTAAACACTAACTGGTCAGCTGGGAAAGTGTGAGCCATTGGTCTCAGTCCGTTTGAGCTACTATAACAAAAGACCACAGACCTTTTGTGGCTTATAGACAACAGAAATTTATTTCTGATGGCTCTGGAGGCTGGAGGTCTGACATCAGCTGCCAGCCTGGTTGAGTGAGGGCCCTCCTCTGACCTGCAGACACTCCGTGTGTCCCTGTAGGGTGGAAGGGGTGGGGGAACTCCCTGGGGTCTCTTCATGAGGGCAGAAATCCCATCATAGAGGCTCCAGCTCCAGGACTTAATCACCGCCCTCCCCCAAAGACCTCATCTTCAGACACTGTCACTTTGTTGTTAGGATTTCAACATGTGCACGTGTGGGACCCAGACACTGAAAACACAGAGCCATCTTCCAAAACACAACCAACAGCCTCATCACGGAAGACAAGGATGGAGGGACCCCTGTGAATCAAGCCTGTGCCAGGAGTGAGTGTCTGTGGCCGGGAGGCGCCCTGATGGAGGCGCGTGCACAGTGAGTCCTTCTCACACCTGTTGCTCCTGAGATGCAGAGACTCTGGGGGGCTGAACTGTGCTACTGATTGCTCACCGGACTCCACAGAATGTGCAGGGGAGGCAGAACCGCAGCAGCAAGCCCTCCTCTTAGGATGCGCACGCAGCGCTGTCTGTCACGGGCTGTGGTTACAGAGTGTGAACTGGAATGTGTCAATGGTTCAACTGAAACCAAACCCATGGAGAAGGGAGAGGCCACCTACTCCGGTATTCATGGGCTTCCCTGCGGCTCAGATGGTAAAGACTCCACCTGCAGTGGGGGAGACCTGGGTTCGATCCCTGGGTCGGGAAGATCCCTTGGAGAAGGAAATGGCAACCCACTCCAGTATTCCGGCCTGGAGAATTCCACAGACAGAGGAGCCTGGCAGGCAACAGCCCATGGGCCGCAAAGAGGCGGACGTGACTGAGCGACTCGTGCTCACCATGGTCTAACCAGAAGCTAACGCTGAGGGCCTGGGCACGCTTTAGAGAAGCTGAGCACTGGTGATGCTGCTGGCCCCCCACTGGCAGCTGCTCATCTGGGGTGCTGGGGAGGGTGCAGGCTGAGCAACGAGATTTCTCTGCATCAGAACTTCCTCCACAGGACGGCTTCCCAGTGACAAGAGAAGACCTTTCCAGGGAAAGCTTTGGCAAGCTAATTATGTCATTTGCTTCTCAAGACAATGCTGCGAGTAGGGCAAAGAAGATATTATTAGTAGCAGTTCTATTTTCAGAGAGAAGCTCATTTTCAGAACAGTAACATGCCCAAGACCCCAGACAGGGACTTGGTCTCCACTTTATAGCTCAGCTGGTAAAGAATCCGCCTGCAATGCAGGAGACCCCGGTTCGACCCCTGGGTCAGGAAGATCCGCTGGAGAAGGGACAGGCTACCCACCCCAGTATTCCTGGGATTCCCTGGTGGCTCTGCTGGTAAAGGATCCCCCTTTACCGGCTACCCACTCCAGTATTCTGGCCTGGGGAATTCCATGGACTGTGTAGTCTATGGGGTCGCAAAGAGTTGGACACAACTGAGCGACTTTTGCTTTTCAGATGGACATCTTCAGATCCCCTAGACTTTAAGTTTCCCCTGAGACTGTGAGGACTCCCTTCAGGAGGGGCTACTTACTGATCCCTGGATCTGACTCCAGCGAACCTCGAGAGCTACGACCAAGAAGAAGAGGAATCGGGGTGTCATGTGCAAGGTGGAGAAGACACACTTGGACTCACCTGCCTGTGGGATGGCATTTCAAGAGCTTAGGAAAAGGCTTCATTCCAGATGGCTAAACCAGTGCCCACACCAACCCGAAGCCCACACACCGGAAATCCCTTCCCTTGACCATTGATTTTAAGAATTTGTCTTTATAAAGTGCAAATAGTCATGCGATGGGTAATACTTAAAGTCACCACTGACAAAAAATATTTGTTCTTCACACAGCAGGGAGGATAGTGGGGCTGGTGGGGGTCCACTGTCTTTCTTCTCTCTCTGAGTCTGTCTCTCCTCTTACACACACACACAAACACACATACACACACACACACTCACTCACACCAGGTTTCAACCTCTCTCTTTCTCCCACAGAGACCCCCGAGCTCAGTGATGGCGGGGTTGGCTTTGGACGTGGGATTTAGGGAGAGCTGGGGCTGAGCCGCGTGTGGCTGCCCAGACTTATCAAAGCCCAGCGGAGCTGTGATGAGCTGCGCTGCCCAAGAGGCGGCCGCTGCGCACGTGGCTTTGTTCTGTGTGGACAGCTCCCGGGTCAGGGGCTGGGGGTGCGTGGGGGGTGGTCGGGGACTCCCCGGCTGTGGCGAAGCGCCGAGGAGGAGCAGCCCGGGCCCAGAGGGAGACAGGCGACCGGGGCCCGCGAGAGAGGCACCGCAGATGTCATACCCCAGCCAGGAAGGCCAAGACAGGCGTGCGGCCGCCCAGGCCGCTCTGGGAGAGAGAGTGGCTGAGCTGCGTGGCTCCCTCAGCCCCAAGATACGGAGCAGAGGGCATTTCCAGGGGAGGAAGCGCTGGGGACCCAGGCGGGGTCACGAGAGGACGGCGTGCCGGAGAGCGGTCCCAAGGCCGCCGGGCGCATGCAGCGGCGACGGGCAGGCTCGCGCCTCGGTCGGCTGCGGGAAGCGCCCGGGAGGGCTGAAGCCGGAGCCGCGGAGAGGCGCTCCCGGGCCGCGCAGGGGGCCAGGCGGCCAGGGCCCGGGAGAGCCCCTGGGGCGGTGTCCTTCCTGCTCCCCGCCCCAGACAGAGCTCCTGTGCCGCAGGCTTGCTTTATTTCATGGCTCTGGAACCATACACAAGAAAATCCCCTCGAGCTCACAAAGCTGGACAGTGAGGAACGTCTTGGACTTTTGAAATCACATGGTACTTCGTGCTTATGAGGTTATGACTAGTCGTAGCTGTCTGCAAAGATTATCAACAGACAGCTGTTTGGAATTCTAGATTTATTTTCTCTCAGAATACATACTAGAAAAATAGTTTGGAAACAGTTAAAAATCTACAGAAAAGTACAAAGGTAAAAATTCCTCCGTGATAAATTTTGATTTTAAAATGTCTGTGGATGCTAGTTCTTTGTCAAATAACTTCACCTCTTTGGTAAGAAGAGAGAAGGAAATAAGGAAGTTAAGAAGGAAGAGAGGAAGTGGGGCTGGAAGGAGGAAAACACGCACAACATAGATGAAGGGAAGGTTGTAAGTATTTTAGAAATTTGGGAAACACTGAGAATATCTACCTGGAGGAGAGTCACTAGTAAATCACAGTGTTTTGATATCAAATATATAATCGCTAACAACAGTAAACAAAGCGGCAGATACATTTTCAGCGTCAACGCCTGTAACTGTTCACAAGAAATGGCCACCGACAAGCCGAAGGCGCCAGTACCCGTGGCTGGAGACAGGAAGGGCCAGCATCCCAGCGGAGGGCGGGGGGGGGGGGGGGGGCCGACCTGGCTCCCACCGCCTGGGATGATGTTCATGCAAAGGCACGTTTGACGTGTGTGTGCACCTGTGCTAAGTCACGCAGTTGTGTTCAAGTCTTTGTGACCCTGTGGACTGTAGCCCGCCAGGTTCCTCTGTCCATAACATTCTCCAGGCAAGAACACTGGAGTGGGCTGCCATGCCCTCCTCCAGGGAACCTTCCGACCCAGGGATGGAAAGTCTTCTGAGTCTCCTGCTTTGACAGGAGGGCTCTTTACCACTAGCGCCCCTGGAAAGCCCACTTTAAATGCACACAATTTAAAATGGACCTCTTAGGGGGCAAAGTCATATTCACAAAACTTAAAAGTGTGAGACTGTTTCGTAGGATAATTTTATAACAAAAGCCTCCAGAGGCTCCAATTCGCCCAGCCCTTTGTGTCCAGTCGGAGGCACATCTCTGGGCAGTGACGGATGTGGGTGGCGAGGGCTCCGCCTGCACTCCCACCCCACCTCGCAGACGTAGCCCCGCGGGGGCCAGGCCAGCCAGCGGGTCCTGCAGGGTTGCCTTGGCTGGGGGCTTGGGCCGGGTCCTTCCTGTGATGACCACGCAGCCCCGCGCCCTGCGCAGGGGCCTGACTCCAGGGCGTCTCCCTCACCTTGCAGACCTCGGGGCTGAGGTTCCTGTGGGCCAGAGGAGTTGGGGAGGCCACATTGCTCCAGCCCCGCGGTGCGAGGCTCTGGAGGTGGGTGTGCCGGGGTCACAGCCCGCCCACCACCGTCTGGGACCCGTGCTTCGTCCTCTGCGCAGTGGGGATGCTGTCGGTAGTGATTGTGGCCACGGGGCAGGCCTGCGGGGAGGAGGCACCGGGTGGACTCGGCCGGATGGTCGGGAAGCCCCGCTCTCGGCGCCCGGGGCCTCAGCTGCAGTCTTGGGCACATCTGGGGACACGCTCCTCCCGTCTCAGCCCCTCGGGTCACGAGTGTCGCAGAGGGCTGGCTCTCGGAGGGTCCTGTGTCTTCACCAAGGCGCTGATCCCACCACGCGGAGCAGACGCTCACCCGACCCCCAAAGGCCTGTCTCCAAACCCTGTCGCTCGGGGATTACAGCTCCAGTGGTAAATTCTGGAAGGATGCCACGCTCGGGCTGTAGCAGCACCTAGCACGCATCTCGCTCTCACGGGGCTCCTCACGGAAGGCATGGCCTTCAAAAACAGCAACAGCAAGGGGCCTGAAGTGGGGGTTGCCATCGTGTTCAGCCCTTGAGTCCTGTCCGACTCTGTGCGACCCCATGGGCTGTAGCCCGCCAGGCTCCTCTGTCCACGGAATTCCCCAGGTGGGAATACCAGAGTGGGCTGCCATTTCCGGCTCCAGGGAATCTTCCCGATCCTGGGATCGAACCTGGGCCTCCTACACTGCGGACAGATTCTTTACGCTGAGCCACCAGGGGAGCCCGTAAGTGGAGATTAGGGCATGTCTCATGCACAGCGTTATACAGCATCTGTGGATTATGTAATTAAAATGCACAGATTATTCAGTACTTTGTTTTTTACTTCCCTGTATTTTAAAGGCTCTGTAAAAAGTGAAGGGCTCAGAATAAAGTTATATCGCTTGCAAACAAATACATCCATCTAGTTGGTGCCCACACAGCACGGGTGGCCCTGAGCCTTCCTGGACTCCATGTTCCTCAGCGGGAGGGACTTGGTCAGGGGCCTCGAAGCCAAGGCCACGTGCCTCACGCAGAGAAGCTCGGGTCCTGACCTGGAAGCAGAGCAGATCCCAGCGTCCTGCCTGGGAGCCCGCTCACACCGAGAGGGCCCCTCCCGCGCATCGTGGGCACACGCACAGGCGGGCCCTGCACAGCAGCAACCGCAGCGTCCGCGCCACCCACCCCGCCCAGCGGGGAAGAGCCTCAGGTCGTCCCTGGCTTCAAACCCGTTCGCATGTCACGTGATATTTGTATAACCATCACAGAAGCAAAGTCCATAATAAACAGATGGCTACAAATCTCTACAATGAACAGCTGAAGTCTTACATCCCAACCCTGAGATATTACAGGTTGTTACCAGTACCTACGGCTTCCCAGGCGGTGAAGAATCCACCTGCCAGTGCAGGAGATGTGAGAGACGTGGGTTTGATCCCTGGACTGGGGAGATCCCCTGGAGCAGAAAATGGCAGCCACTCCGGTATTCTTTCCGAATTCCATGGACATAGGACCTATAATGTGAAATGGTCTCCACCTGCTCTGCATTAACAGATAAAAAGATCTATAACTTAAATGAAGCAAAGCTTCCCTAGAGCAGTGATCTTTCCATCGAAACAACTCAGCAAAGCAGGCATTCTGCCCCTGCCCTTTGAATGTTTAGAAGTTTTTGTTAAAACAGTTAGAAAGCAGACTGAGGCCACACGCCCGGAAGGCAGGCGCTCAGAAGGTGACTGGCACCTTCTTCCATCAGCTTACAGTTCCATCCGGTGGGAAAACCACCACGAAAGCAACCAAGCTCAGTAATGCTCACGTGAGACAAGGGGAGAAGCAGCCGTGGCAGCCAGTCAGTGGGATGCACAGGCAAGCACGCCAAGTGCAAGTGAGCCTGAGACACACTGCCTCACCAAGGACGGAGTGGGCCCCGGGCAGGTCGCGGCTCACAAGGACGAAGCGGGCCTGGGCAGGTCGCGGTTCTGCAAAGGGACACCCGTGCATCTGCTCCGGAGCCACTGGGGCGTGGCGAGTGGTGGGCAGGGCTGGGGATTGGCTTTGAGGCCCCTCGTGACCACATTCCCCTAGCTCCTCCTGGAGGAGGCGTCCCTGAGCAGCGATGCCGGTGGGTCTGTCTCTGCGCTTCTCTGTACGTCAGTCTGCTCCAGACTGGTCCTCCACGCATGGGTGTGAAAGCGAGACCGCCTGTCTTCAGTCAGAATGGCAACGTCAGGCTGCATTCTGGTGTGTCAACCATCGGTGGGTAAATAAGTCTGTGAAAATTCTTGTGTTATACTTATTGCAATTATTTTAGAAGTCCACTCAATTTTAAAGCCCAGTGAAAAATGCAGAGATTTTGAGTAAATTTGTAAAAAAAAAAAAAAGTCAAAATCATGACTACCAGTTTGCACCATCACACACCTAAAATTTCCTTCTATGATGAATAAAAATTGGAAGTGAGACAGGTAAAGTAAGGACCCATCCAAGGCCATTCAGAGGGGTCTGACCCAGATGGCAAGATGCCCCTTCCCCACCCGGCCAGCACGTCTGCACCGACCGGTAAAGAGCAGAAGGAGCCGTCAGGCCAGCTCTGAAGGACGGCAGCATCAGTGAGGTTCTGTGTGTGCAGAGCCCATGTGACACGGGGGACAGTCACCTACACGCCAGGAGCGCACAGGTGGCGCTGGAGCCACTCAGCGTTCGGAAGGCGTGACTCTGCTCCTCTGACCTTGGTGACCTTGGACAGACGTTCCAGTTTGTGGGCAACTCCATTCAAGCTTAAATACCACGTCCAACAGAACGGTCTCTATGGCCCTTACCAGCTCTAAATAATTGAAGCTGTGATTAAAATGTTCCTTTTAATACTGAGTTCTGACATGCATAATGGCATTTGATTAAGATAATTTAAACTTATGCACACATTTTTAAGCAATGCACGTTATAGGCAAAATAAAGTGGCTGGTCTCCTTACTGACAAGTCCCTTCTATGTATTTATTCTTATTTGCTTCTGATCCCCCTCTTGAGAAACAGAGAAGACACAATTCTTTAAAAGACACTGCCCAGACTTGGCCTTAATGAACCCAAAGAGGGAATTCATAATCACAAATCCAGCCTTTTCTGGATGGCAGACAGAAGGCAGGCCAGGTTGCAGGCACTAGTCATTCACGTAAAAGCAAATGTCAGAGGAGAAGCTGTGGTATTTGGTCGTGGGCTCCTGCTCTCTCGCAGGCATTCCTTAAATCCATGTTTGATGAGCTTGCCTGCTATCAATCCTGCCAGCTCCCTCCAGAGCTGCACAGAGCGCGCTTCGTGGAAATGTCACCCGCCAGGGCTGCAATTACAAGCACAACGCGAAGCGGGTCGGATCCAGGTGAGCGGGAGCACCGGTAATCAAGCCTGGGCACCCCCGAACAAAGCCATCTCCTCTCATCTGCCATCAGCACAGCCATCACCCTTAATTACACGGAGAGCACGGGGCTGGCTGCTGAAAGGCTGATTATTACACAGCCCAGCTTCAAATCAGCTCTGCATTGATGGGCTGTGGGGAGAGGAAGCCAGCTTGGCCCCATGGAAAGGAACAGGCAGAGGGCACCGGTTCTGGGAATAAAAATAACTCGGAAGGAAGGGGGCAGTACCTGAGCGCCAGCTGAAAACAAGTCCCCGAGTGGCACCGCTCAACTGGAGCCCATCGCTTGACTCAACACCACTGCACCTGCTCTGGCCAGCCACGTTCACTCCATGGGGGCCTGTGCATCCTCCTGAACCCCTTCTTTTCCAACAGCATCCTTCAAAATTTCCCCAAACTAAAACACACGGAGTGCACTGCTTCTATTTCTGATTTTCTTATAATCAACTTGAGAACATTCCAGAACAAGCTCCCATGTACTTCTCTGCGTATCATTTGTATATATTTTACTACTAAAACTTTATTGAGTATATATGCTCTTATCTCGTCCAAGGTAAGGAGCAGCGGCTGTGCTTTGCTGGAGCAGCCGTGAAGAGATACCCCACATCCAAGGTAAGAGAAACCCAAGTAAGACGGTAGGTGTTGCAAGAGGGCATCAGAGGGCAGACACACTGAAACCATACTCACAGAAAACTAGTCAGTCTGATCACACTAGGACCACAGCCTTGTCTAATTCAATGAAACTAAGCCATGCCCTGTGGGGCCACCCAAGATGGGCAGGTCATTGTGGAGAGGTCTGACAAAATATGGTCCACTAGAGAAGGGAACAGCAAACCACTTCAGTATTCTTGAGCACCCCATGAACAGTATGAAAAGGCAAAATGATAGGATACTGAAAGAGGAACTCCCCAGGTCAGTAGGTGCCCAATATGCTACTGGAGATCAGTGGAGAAATAACTCCAGAAAGAATGAAGGGATGGAGTCAAACCAAAAACAACACCTAGTTGTGGTTGGGACTGGTGATAGAAGCAAAGTTCAATGCTGTAAAGAGCAATATTGCATAGGAACCAGGAATGTCAGGTCCATGAATCAAGGGAAATTGGAAGTGGTCAAACAGGAGATGGCAAGAGTGAACATTGACATTCTAGGAATCAGCGAAATAAGATGGACTGGAATGGGTGAATTTAACTCAGATGACCATTATATCTACTACTGCGGGCAGGAATCCCTCAGAAGAAATGGAGTAGCCATCATGGTCAACAAAAGAGTCCAAAATGCAGTACTTGGATGCAATCTCAAAAACGACAGAATGATCTCTGTTCGTTTCCAAGGCAAACCATTCAATATCACAGTTATCCAAGTCTATGCCCCAACCAGTAATGCTGATGAAGCTGAAGTTGAATGGTTCTATGAAGACCTACAGGACCTTTCAGAACTAACACCCAAAAAGATGTCCTTTTCATTATAGGGGACTGGAATGCAAAAGTAGGAAGTCAAGAAACACCTGGAGTAACAGGCAAATTTGGCCTTGGAACGTGGAATGAAGCAGGGCAAAGACTAACAGAGTTTTGCCAAGAAAATGCACTGGTCATAGCAAACACCCTCTTCCAACAACACAAGAGAAGACTCTACACATGGACATCACCAGACAGTCAACACTGAAATCAGACTGATTATATTCTTTGCAGGCAAAGATGGAGAAGCTCTATACAGTCAACAAAAACAAGACCAGGAGCTGACTGTGGCTCAGATCATGAACTCCTTATTACCAAATCCAGACTTAGATTGAAGAAAGTGGGCAAAACCGCTAGACCATTCAGGTATGACCTAAATCAAATCCCTTATGATTATACAGTGAAGTGAGAAACAGATTTAAGGGCCTAGATCTGATAGATAGAGTGCCTGATGAACTATGGAATGAGGTTCGTGACACTGTACAGGAGACACGGATCAAGACCATCCCCATGGAAAAGAAATGCAAAAAGCAAAATGGCTGTCTGGGGAGCCCTTACAAATAGCTGTGAAAAGAATAGAAGTGAAAAGCAAAGGAGAAAAGGAGAGATATAAGCATCTGAATGCAGACTTCCAAAGAATAGCAAGAAGAGATAAGAAAGCCTTCTTCAGCGATCAATGCAAAGAAATAGAGGAAAAGAACAGAATGGGAAAGACTAGAGATTTCTTCAAGAAAATTAGAGATACCAAGGGAACATTTCATGCAAAATGGGCTCAATAAAGGACAGAAATGGTCTGGACCTAACAGAAGCAGAAGAAATTAAGAAGAGGTGGCAAGAATACACAGAAGAACTGTACAAAAATGATCATCATGACCAAGATAATCACTATGGTATGATCACTCACCTAGAGCCAGACATCCTGGAATGTGAAGTCAAGTGGGCCTTAGAAAGCATCACTACAAACAAAGCTAGTGGAGGTGACGGAATTCCAGTGGAGCTGTTTCAAATCCTGAAAGATGATGCTGTGAAAGTGCTGCACTCAATATGCCAGCAAATTTGGAAAACTCAGCAGTGGCCACAGGACTGGAAAAGGTCAGTTTTCATTCCAACCCCAAAGAAAGGCAATGCCAAAGAATGCTCAAACTACCGCACAATTGCACTCATCTCAAATGCTAGTAAAGTAATGCTCAAAATTCTGCAAGCCAGGCTTCAGCAATACGTGAACCGTGAACTCCCTGATGTTCCAGCTGTATTTAGAAAAGGCAGAGGAATCGGAGCTCAAATTGCCAACATTTGATGGATCATGGAAAAAGCAAGAGAGTTCCAGAAAAACATCTCTTTCTGCTTTATTGACTATGCCAAAGACTGTGTGGATCACAATAAACTATGGAAAACTCTGAAAGAAATGGGAATACCAGACCGCCTGACCGGCCTCTTGAGAAATCTGTATGCAGGTCAGGAAGCAGCAGTTAGAACTGGACATGGAACAACAGACTGGTTCCAATTTGGAAAAGGAGTATGTCAAGGCTGTTTGTTGTCACCCTGCTTATTTAACTTATATGCAGAGTACATCATGAGAAATGCTGGACTGGAAGAAGCACAAGCTGGAATCAAGATTTCCAGGAGAAATATCAATAACCTCAGAAATGCAGATGACACCACCCTTATGGCAGAAAGTGAAGAGGAACTAAAAAGCCTCTTGATGAAAGTGAAAGAGGAGAGTGAAAAGGTTAGCTTAAAGCTCAACATTCAGAAAACGAAGATCATGGCATCTGGTCCCATCACTTCATGGGAAACAGATGGGGAAACAGTGGAAACAGTGTCAGACTTTATTTTTTGCGCTCCCAAATCACTGCAGATGGTGACTGTAGCCATGAAATTTAAAGACACTTACTCTTTGGAAGGAAAGTTATGACCGACCTAGATAGCATATTGAAAAGCAGAGACATTACTTTGCCAACAAAGGTCTGTCTAGTCAAGGCTATGGTTTTTCCTGTGGTCATGTATGGATGTGAGAGTTCGACTGTGAAGAAAGCTGAGCACTGAAGAATTGATGCTTTTGAACTGTGGTGTTGGAGAAGACTCTTGAGAGTCTCTTGGACTGCAAGGAGAGCCAACCAGTCCATTCTGAAGGAGATCAGCCCTGGGATTTCTTTGGAAGGAATGATGCTAAAGCTGAAACTCCAGTACTTTGGCCACCTCATGAGAAGAGTTGACTCATTGGAAAAGACCCTGACGCTGGGAGGGATTGGGGGCAGGAGGAGAAGGGGCCGACCGAGGATGAGATGGCTGGATGGCATCACGGACTCGATGGACGTGAGTCTGAGTGAACTCCGGGAGTTGGTGATGGACAGGGAGGCCTGGCGTGCTGCGGTTCATGGGGTCGCAAAGAGTCGGACATGACTGACTGAACTGAACTGATGCTTGTATCTACATTAAAATATCAAAAGTTCAGTTCAAAATATCCTCTTGAAACTGGGATGTTAACCGTTAATTGCGAGGCTGGTCATCTCTGGATAAAGCCTGTGCATTAAAGACAACCGCACACGCTTCCTATGTCAGTGCCCTTGCACTCATGTATTAGCCAAGCACGAAATGTGTTCACCTGAGTATCACTGAAGTTCCATTGTTATACTGACAGCCCCACACTAGTAGGTGACCCAGAATTCTTGTGTCTCAGCTTCTAAGAAGATCCCAGTGTTTGGTAGCGGGGTCACCGGGACGCGATGGTGAACAGTGCTGCAGGCGTGTGCTCCAGGGCCTCGGGCGGGATGCGCCTCGGGAGGGATGTGCCTTGGGCTTGCTGCCAGCCAGATGCAGGCCTCTCGGGCTGGAGGGACCCATGAGCGCGGCGGCACTCGGTGCCAAGGCGCTCCCCAGGGTGCTCACGTTTCCTGACCTGTTTTCAGTGACCTGGAGGGTCAGCCCTGTGCGCCTGCACGGGGCCCCATCACGACACGACGTCCCAGCTCCTTGCGTTTCCTCTCACCCTTTCTGTCCCGACTTCATCCTCCCAGGGTGGGGCGGCCAGATGCTCACTGCTCCTAGCGCGTTGTTTATGGCGGACACGGGGGCTCAGGGAAACTCAGATGAAGAGCTTTCTTGCCAGTGAGCTGGCCCTGGGCAGAGGAGTCAGACTGCTGAGTGATGTGACTTTTGTAGCCCATCTCCAAGGCAAAGTAGAGCACAAAAGCCTTGTTCTGCTGGGGACGGACATCTGGTTTCCCTGGTCCCCTTGGTTACTGAAGACCTCAGAAGTGCCGTCTCTACAGATGCCTTCACCCCTGCCTGAAAGCAAACAGGTTTACTTCTGGAAACAATGAGAGGAGATCCATCTAGGCTACTGCCCCGTGATCCCACAGTCAAGATCCGAAAGTGGAAACAGAATCTCATCACATCAAAGTCAGGATACGAGGGACAAACCCTGGCGGGTCCTCCAAGTCCGTTCCTTCCTCCTCCAATCCACCCTGCACCCAGTGGGAAGGCAGTTTCTCTACAAATTAAATGTTTCTGTGCTTTTCCCCACTTGGATCTTCAGCGATTTCCTAGTGTGTCACACGCAAGCCTAATCCTACATTCTGTCCCACCTATGATGTGTCATAAGAACTGACTCTTCTTGACCATCAGTTCAGTTCAGTTCAGTCCAGTCGCTCAGTCGTGTCCGACTCTTTGTGACCCCATGAATCGCAGCACGCCAGGCCTCCCTGTTCATCACCATCTCCCGGAGTTCACTCAGACTCACGTCCATCGAGTCTGTGATGCCATCCAGCCATCTCATCCTCTGTTGTCCCCTTCTCCTCCTGCCCCCAATCCTTCCCAGCATCAGAGTCTTTTCCAATGAGTCACCTCTTCACTTGAGGTGGCCAAAGTACTGAAGTTTCAGCTTTAGCATTATTCCTTCCAAAGAAATCCCAGGGTTGATCTCCTTCAGAATGGACTTGTTGGATCTCCTTGCAGTCCAAGGGACTCTCAAGAGTCTTCTCCAACACAACAGTTCAAAAGCATCCATTCTTCGGTGCTCAGCCTTCTTCACAGTCGAACTCTCACATCCATACGTGACCACAGGAAAAACCATAGCCTTGACTAGACAGACCTTAGTTGGCAATGTAATGTCTCTGCTTTTGAATATGCTATCTAGGTTGGTTATAACTTTCCTTCCAAGGAGTAAGCATCTTTTAATTTCATGGCTGCAGTCACCATCTGCAGTGATTTTGGAGCCCCCCAAATAAAGTCTGACACCGTTTCCACTGTTTCCCCATCTATTTCCCATGAAGTGATGGGACTGGATGACATGATCTTCGTTTTCTGAATGTTGAGCTTTAAGCCAACTTTTTCACTCTCCTCTTTCACCTTCATCAAGAGGCCCTTTAGCTCCTCTTCACTTTCTGCCATAAGGGTGGTGTCATCTGCATATCTGAGGTTATTGATATTTCTCCCAGCAATCTTGATTCCAGCTTGTGCTTCTTCCAGTCCAGCATTTCTCATGATGTACTCTGCATATAAGTTAAATAAGCATAGCAGTTCTCAAAGTGAGATTCAAATTACCCTGTGGGGGCAGGGTTCCTTAGTCCCTTTCAAAGAAGTTGTGAGGTTGTCCCTCATCCAATGACGTCATCTGTGACTGGATCATCTTATGTGTTTCAGTCCAAACGATTTAATGTAACCTGTTGACTGAGATTCAAAGAACTCAGCTGCTCCTAAAGGGATTTGCTAAATGTGAAACACTGACTCTTTTTGATAATTTTTCTTTGTTGTGGAAAATACAGGTATTTTTCATAAAATTATATTACTTATTTAACATGCAATAGCTTTTTAATTGTAATTTGAAAATAAATGCATTTAAGAAGCCTGTTTTAATGTGGGAAATATAACTGTCATAAATGAAGTCTCTGTGAGAGCCTCAGAGCATGAAGGGTATAAAAGGGCCTTGAATCCAGAACCCCTGGTCATCACTGGCCTGCAGCATGGATTCTCTGAGCTACTGCAGTTCCACAGGCACTCAACTCTGCCTCGGGGCCTTTGTACATGGAGCTTCTTCTGCTGGGAACATCTGCTCCAGCCCCCAAAGTTACCCCTCTCTGGCATCGGCTTCTGCCTCATTCTCTGTATCAGTCTTGTAATTCTCCTTTATTTAGGACCTCAAGTTCTGTTTTTGATTGGTTATTTTTCCTCTTTCTCTTCTCTTTTGGGAAGAAAGTTCACTGAAGCCCCAGCCTTATCTAACTTAATTGCTGGTGTCTTCACCATGCCTGGCACACAGGAGGTGCCCAGTGAAAATGTGAAAAGTCAGCGTACAAGTGGATGAAGGGTTGCCACATCTCAGAATAGATACTACAGTCAGTGTTCAGAAGCATCTTCGTCCACGTCCAAGTGTGTAGCAGATTCTTGTCTAAGATGCTTTAAGTGAGGTCTCCTCTGGTGACTGGAGGCTGTGTCGTGCCAGAGGATACTTCTGGAAACCCTGGGAGTTGGCAGATGCCCCCTTAGGTGGTTTAGGATGGACAGATGAACTGTGGGAGCCCAAGAATCATTTTTAGCATCTCGGGCCCCTTTTAGGTAGTAGGTTGTAAAGAATCGGGTCAAAGCAAAAGATAAGACTAGGTCAGGTCTGAATTTGTCGAGTAAATGCCACTGGCTTTTCACTGGGATTAGGGCCCCAGTGTAGATTTGCCCAGATCTCAGGAAGCCAGTCATTCAACATCCACCCAAGCTGCCAGAGTACCACGGCTCAACTCCAGTGCAGACTGCTGATCCATTTTCCAAAGTTAGATCTGCCAGTTCCATCCCAAGAGAAACATGTACTCCCACTGTCTCCAAGTCAGTATCTGGATTGGAAAATCATTCATCTCCCTGCACTTTGAGAATGAAAACCATGCCTTTGCCAAAACATGCTAATAACTAAGAATCATGAAAATGTTTAAATGTTTGAAAACACAGTGAGATAATGCATCCTGAGTCCCAACCCCCTTCTACTGCTGCACATGGTTCATTATAGACTATATTTTTGGGCTTTTAACTTGATAAAATGAAGCAAATACATGCAGTTTGCATGGGCACTGGAGACACTTCCATTCCTGCTTTTATTGAGGTGATTTTCCCCTGATCTCGGTGCCTGAGGGAGGCCGTAACTAAGCTTTCTGGAGGAAGGGGACACGACACAGCGTCCACGCAGCTGCCACTTTCACCTACAGTGTCTGTCGCTCAAACAAAGCAAACAGCGTGCACGACAAGGCAGATCCGACCAGAACCCAGGGCGAAACACCGGGAGGCAGCGAGGCTGGGATTCCACGACAAGAGTCCCAGCCAGCTGTGACGACTGAGGCAAGCAGCTGAACACAGTGCTGGCTCTCAGGAGGTAGGTGGGAAGCATTTCAAAATCAAATGGAATTTCAGAAGTGAAAGCTACAATAGTTGAAATTAGGAACTTAATGAATGGCTTTAACTGATTATGTCTGGATGAAGAGAAAAAAATAGTGAGCTGAATAGTAAATCATAAGACAACATCACAATTATTGTTCAAAGATAAAATAACAAAAATAGTAAGACAATATTTTAAAATTAAGGCTAAGAATATTCCAAAGTGTTGAACAGCACCAACCCACAAATTCAAGTCACTGGAAATCCCAAATTGGGCAAACACAAAGCTACACCTGGGCACCTCATAGCAAAATTTCTGGAAACCACACCAAGAAAAGAAAAATAATTACCAGCAATTACTTACAGCTAATTTTTTAACAAAAAGAACTGAACACAGAAAACAATGAATTTATATATTAAAAATGCTTAATGAAACTAAATTCCAATTTTGTAATAAACAGCTTTCAAAAATGAAGTGAAGAAAAAACATTTTCAGACAAATAAACGGTAAAAGATTTTGTCATCGGTCGATCTACATTAAGAAAGATATTACAAAATTCTTTATTCAGAAGGAAATTAATCTGATTGTAGCTCATTTATGCATAAAAATGAAGATCAATCAAAACAGTGTGCATATGAATAAATCAAAGTGATCATTGACTGTACATAATTAAATAACGTGATTTATAATAAAATAAATATGGTTAATGCATATTTATAAGATGCATTGCTGCTAAGTTGCTTCAGTCGTGTCCGACTCTGTGCGACCCCATAAACAGCGGCCCACCAGGCTCCCCCATCCCTGGGATTCTCCAGGCAAGAACACTGGAGTCGGTTGCCATGTCCTTCTCCAATGGATGAAAGTGAAAAGTGAAAGGGGAGTTGCTCAGTCATGTCTGATTCTTCGCGACCCCATGGACTGCAGCCTACGAGGCTCCTCAGTCCGTGGGATTTTCCAGGCGAGGGCACTGGAGTGGGGTGCCGCCGCCTTCTCCGATAAGATGTATTACTTCCCCCTTTAACAGCACATAAAATAGGTGCGTATCCATGGGTTTAGGGAATTCACAAGGTCACTGAGTGTTTGGAAAGTGACAAAACTATGACTGATATCAGATTTTAATAGGTCAGGAGCGCACTGTGATTCCAGAGCAACCAGCAGGGAGCAGTAAGAGGAAGGAGACGAACAAGCCAGCAGCGGCAGGAAGGAGCGGCGCGCACCACGAGATGCAGTCGAGAAGGCGCCGCGGAGGCAGCGGGCAAAACAGAGGCCACGGTGACTTGGAGAGTGTGGCCCATTAACAACGTTGGCTTACGATGTGTGAAAGTACTGAACTCTACCAAGAGCCCAGCACTGTCGGATGGACCCAGCGCAAAACTCAACAGACTGCTGCTTTCAAGAGCCCCGCCTTAGGCGAGGGGCCCAGGGTGGCTGGGCACAGAGGGGCCAAGAATCGCACGCAGCGCAGCCAGCACGGCCTCCCTATGCGGGCGTGTTTAAACGTCTGGATGCTAAGGTCTAAGTCTACGGAGATTTA
Source organism: Nanger dama (assembly GCA_917880005.1). Classification (NCBI taxonomy): domain Eukaryota; kingdom Metazoa; phylum Chordata; class Mammalia; order Artiodactyla; family Bovidae; genus Nanger; species Nanger dama. The sequence goes on from CAKJTW010000025.1 coordinate 1,237,136, forward strand.
GGAGTCTTGCCTGCGGTGCATGTAACTGTCTCATCAGAAGTGCACAGGACATGACTTCACTGGCGGGCCAGCGGCTGAGACGGGCGCAGCCCACTGTCGGGAGCGCGGGCGCAGCCCCTGGGGGAGCTGAGAGCCCCACGCCGGTGGTGCTGCCGAGAAGCAGGCAGAGGCACCCAAGCTGACCCCAGCAGACAGTGAGCCCAACTTGCTGATGAAGAAACAGGTCAGAAGAGAAAGCCACTTGTCAGAATCCTTTCAACCCTCATTTATTCAGCATTTACGCTACTATCCACTAAACAATAAACTACATTTCCTTAATTCATGATTCATAAACAGTTGTATATATGTATAGAAACAAGTATAAAATAAGAGAGAAGAGAAAAAAAAACTTACAGAAGGGAAAAGATAAAACACCGGTTAGAGAAGTGAAAGATGGGTAATGGAAGAGGGGTAAGTTTAGTCTTCACAGATTAAGGGATTTTTTTGGTCTAGATCATCAAGAAATGAGTGGCCTGAGGCAGGCTGAGAGGTAGGGGGCACACAGCCGTGAGCTCTCTGCAGTGCCCGCATACCAGGGCAAACTGCGGGTCTGCGTCTCATCAAATGCCCGGCCTTTGCTTTGGAAAGCAAACACTCTGTTCGACTTGAGAGATCTTGAAATGCCAGTTTCTCCGGGTAATGGATTTTCCAGAAGAAGCTGGGCCTGAAGTCAGATAGACGGGCAAAGGTGCCCAGCCGGGCTCTCCCACCACACAGCTGACCTCACGGGAGGCGAGGCCCCAGACGACAGGCATCTGAGGGCTGGGGGTGCGCAGCCACACCCCGGGCACCCCGCTCAGCCGCCGCTCCACCCGCCGGCCACGGAGGACGGCCAGGCCCCTGGGGAAGGCGGGCAGGACCCAGGCTGGCCACGGGGCAGGATACCCTCCCCACGAGCTGCTGCGCATCGGGCTGAGCACTGGCAGCCAGAGCCGCTCCCCTCCCACTGGGTCCATTCGCTCGGCTGCGCTCTGAGCCGCCTGCCCCCTCTCTCTGAAGGGCACCCAGTGGAGCGGTGCCCCCGCAGGCCCACGCACAGAGGCAGGCAGCAGGCCAGGCACAAGGCTTTCAGCCCACAGGTCAGAGGGGCAGGGGCGCAGAGGCGCCGGTGCAGGCGATGCCCAGTGCGAGGTGGAGCGCAGGGGCGCGCGGCTCTGGGTCTTAGCGTGTGGGCACGGCTGAGATGCAGCCCCGCAGGGCGGGCCTCGGGCGCCTGGCCTCAGGGCGCCGCGGCGTCTGATTCCCACGGGGCACCCTGGCAAGGGTAGGCGCCCCTGCGCGGGTCGGGCCGACGGAGGCCGTCGCTCCTCCTGGTGTTGGTTTCCTTCTGCTGGACAAGCGAGCAGGACAGCGCACGTATCTTCCGGCTCCAGAGGTCAAGCCTAGGAACCAAGCGCCAGGCCTGCCTTCCTCCCAGTCTCCGCTGGCAGCCTCTCCTCCTTTCTTTCCGCTTCCGGAGGGCCCGGCACTCGGGGCTCCGGGTCCCTCGCCTGCCTCCCTCCTCCCACTGCTCCCCCACACACATCTCCTTCTGGATCCTCCTGCTGCCTCTACAGGAGGCCCTGTGACCGCACATGGCCAGCCAGCAGTGCAGGACAGCGTCCTTAACCGAGTCCCATCTGCAGAGTCCGTGCGTCCCCGGGGGCGCTGGGCCAGCATGTGGGAAGTTTTGGGGTGACACTGCCCTTCCACATATATGTAATATCAAGAGGAGAGTCTGAGCCTTCTCAGCTACTCAGTCCCAGGATCCCAGCCTTGGGGTCTTTTCCAATGAGTCAGCTCTTCACATCAGGTATGTAAGATGTATATTATACATATACAGTTGTTGTTCAGTCGTGTCCAACTCTTTGCAACCCCATGGACTGCAGCACGCCAGACTTCCCTCTCCTTCACTACCTCCTGGAGTTTGCTCACACTCATGTCCATGGAGTTGGTGATGTCATCCAACCATCTCATCCTCTGTTGTCCCCTTTTCCTCCCACCTTCAATCTTTCCCAACATCCGGGTCTTTTCCAATGAATCGGATCTTTGCATCAGGTGGCCAAAGTATTGGAGCTTCAGCTTCAGCTTCAGTCCTTCCAAAGAATATTCAGGGTTGATTTCCTTTAGGATGGACTGGTTTGATCTCCTTGCTGTTGAGGGACTCTCAAGAGTCTTCTCCAGCACCACAGTTCAGAAGCATCAGTTCTTCGGTGCTCAGCCTTCTTTGTTGTCCAGCTCTCACACCCATATGTGACTTCGGGACAAACCATAGTATTGACAAAAAGGAGCTTTGTTGGCAAAGTAATGGCTCTGTTTTTTAATATGCTGTTTAGGTTTATCATAGCTCTTCTTTCAAGAAGCAAGTATCTTTTAATTTCATTGCTGCAGTCATGACACACAGTGATTTTACATAATATAATAATACTGATGGGGAATCTGAGCTATATATATAATTTATATACATACATATGATATCGAGGGGGAGTCTGACCCTTCTAAGGTGGCCAAGTCTTTCCACTCTACAGTGGCGTCTCTCCTGAAGAGAGACTTCCACAATCAACAGTGACGACCATGGAAAGCGAGGTGGTCCTGGCGCCTGCCTGCCGAGCGCAGATGTGTGAGAGAACAGAGCTCTCTCGCTCTGCCCCGCACGGGGAGCCACCACTGCGGGGGGCTGAGGTCTCTGTGTGCCCCAGGTCCTCAGTTCCCACCTGGGCTGCAGCAGATGAGATCCCGCCAGGCGCCAGCCTTCCCAAACCAGTGTGTTTTGGAGAAGTGAACAGAGCACACTAGTATTTAATCAGGAAGACACGGCAGGCTGTGTGTTGCGTGTGAGTGCCCTGGCCCCCTGTGAGGGACCTGCAGTAAGCTGGATGCACTGCCATCCCAATTACTGAAGCAGAATAGACAGGCCCAAACTCCAGCAACAGCTGACTCTGAAACACAGACGGTGTGCGTGGGTGAGTAAAGCAGCCGTTACCGAGGCTCCGGCCTGAATCAGGTGAGGCACGCAGCCAGGTGCTCAGGGAGGAGCTGATATGGATCTGCAGTCCTGATGGTCCAGGCCATTTTTCCAACTTAGACGTAATCCAATCTCTTATTCAGAAATCTTCCATCTTTGCCATTAATGGCTCGGCTCTTTTTAAACTTTAAGAAAGTTTAATGACAAATTAACTTTTACATTTTGAAAATACTAAAACCCTCCACAATCTTCCCTTGCAACCCTGGGTTTAACGGCCTTTGGTCATTACTTCAGAAGCAAGAAACGGAGCTTTTTACTGACGGGGATGGCTAAAAGTAAACATTTCCATATGCAAGGCCCTGCTGCTGCTGCTGAGTTGCTTCAGTCGTGTCCGACTCAGTGCGACCCCATAGACCCCGCCAGGCTCCCCCGTCCCTGGGATTCTCCAGGCAAGAACACTGGAGTGGGCTGCCATGTCCTTCTCCAGGAAATAGTTATTGTACACCGTAATTGCTTTTCTCGTGTTTAACTTCTATTTTATTCATTTCTTATCATGTACAACTTAAATCTTAACCTGCCTGTTTCTGGATTCAAGTCAAGTAGAGGTTATTCATGTACCCTAAACTTTTCGTGTCTGATTTTCCTTTATTGACAAAAAGGAGGAGGAAGGCTGTGAACGAGGCATGCAGGGATGCCTGTGGCGCGTGGAGAGGAGTCCAAGCTGGGTGGCGCTCGTCCTCTGATTCTAGACTGTCTGCTTCAGCGTGGGCTCTGTTGGGGTTCCTCCTCCTTTCCATGGCCAGCGAGGGCCTCAGCTCAGGCGTCTATCATGCTGCTCTGGCAGGGGCCGGAGCAGACGCGAGGGCGTCCACGGCCGGCTTTCTTGGCAGCCAGTGACCCACTCTCCTCAGTGCCGCTGGAGCTCCCTCTCTAAAGCATGCTCCTGATGACACAGCTCCACCCTCCTTCCTCCTCCCCGAGAGTCGGACTCCAGACCCCGTAGGCGGGCAACCAAGCCCCGCCAATGCCTTCTGCACCAGTGCCTCCATCCCCACGCGGCATCTGATGAGGGCCAGGGCACCGCCCATGTGACCGTCCAGACACACTCAGCTGGGTCGCAGCTCCGTGTCTGTGGACATTCATCCCCACGATCCACCTTTCCTTTTCTTGATGCTTTTCTAAAGATGGAATGGCCATCTTTAAAAACCCAGCCTGTTTTGGAAACTCTCTTGGTTAGGTTTCTCTGGTGTTGGTGAGAAATGAAGGTGCCGTTTGGTCCACACTTAGCTCACCTTCGCACTGCTCTGAATTTACCTTCTGTGTCCCTGCCCGGGGTGTAAACTTCTAAGGAGGACTTGTGTCCCATGGGTCTTTCTGTCTCATCACCAAATACAACCTCTGGGACTCAAAAGCCAAATTAGAGCATGGCATCAAGACAAAGTGTAGAAACTGCCGAGCTCATCATTCCCTACAGGTGACGCGCAGGCTGCCTCGCTGAGATGCAGCCCCAGAGCCGCAAGACTGTGCACACGGTTGGCGCTCATCGTTTACGACTCCAGGTCTGTGAATTTGCCTGCTTGCCGAAGTTTACTTGTAACCTCAAGTTCAATACTTGCTGTGCTTTCTCAATCTTCCATGGGCTTCAACAGAACAGCAAAAATTGGAGTCACGTGAAGTTCACGGTCCCAGCTGGGGTCGAGGAAGGCGACGCTGCCTCCTGCTTCACTCTGCAGATAAATGTCCTCTCTGGTGGTCTATTTAGTGCCACGCTTTCCGCATCGTTGTGCTTTTGATGGGATTTCTCGGTTGAGAATGGCTCCAAGCGAGCACAGGACTGCATTGCGGCCCGGCTGCTGAGTATGAGGCTGGGATGTGCCTTATGAAGCGAACACGTGAAGTGGAGAAACCTCACTCGGGACCAGCTTGTGGGCTGCTGGCCACAAGCTCAGTGTTCCCGAATAAACCATATACGCTGAACAAGGTGTCTTTAAACAGAAATAACCTCACACCAAAAACAAGGCTGTGTCTTGATCGGCTGATGAAAATGTGACCAGACGCTGGAAAGACCCGACCCTCCTGGTTCTTATAGGCACAGAGGTTCAGAATTTGCTACGTGAGGGTCCACAGCGACACACAAACACAGCAGCTATGAAGAAGAGAACCAACTGCGTCATGTATGATCCCATGTATACACGAATCACACATACAAGACAAAGATGACGATGTCCTTTCCCACTGAAACCCCACCCGCTTATGAGGAGGGCTGTTTACGGCTCCGTGTCCCGTCTTTATTATTGGGAAGGAGAAAGACATCCCGAAACGTCCCACGAGGCTGGCGGCCTCCGTCTGGGTCGGGCTTCTGCGCGGTTCCCTGGCTCAGTCGCTGCTCTGCCCACGGAGTCCTCCAGGCAGGAGGACGGGCTGCGCTGCCTTGTCCTCCTCCGGGCCCATGCGGCCCAGGGCTGAACCCGCCTCACCCGCACTGCAGGCGGGTCCATGTAACACAGATTAGTGTCAGGTCTGCACCTCTGGCGAGCTGCGTCCTGGGGGCTGCTCCTCCTCGAGGCAGCGCAGCACAGCCCGGGTGCGGGAGGCCGAGCCTGCAGCAGGGCCGGGGCCTCCGCGTGAAGGCGGCAGTCTCTGCGCGCGCGGGGCAGGCTGCTTTCTGCCCCAGGTTCCGTCAGGGTCTGGTAAAGGCCAGGGGTTTCTTCGTCTAAACACACAAGTGCACAGACCCACGCGGCTTCACACAGGTTTTCTGAAGCACGTCCATTCCCGCAGCAGCAGCCCTGAATGCAGGGGGAGCAGCGCGAGGGCTGAGAGCGGGCGCACGAGCCTCCGCCCCGGCCCTGCTCGCCCGGCCCGGCCCGGGAAGCGCCGCTGCGCCCTCGCGCTCGGACCCACCCGGCTGGGCGCCCTCTCATCGCGCGGGCTCGCGGGTCCCTCAGCTCTGCGCTCCCGGGGCTCCAGGGCCGGGCTCCGGGGGAGCAGGCTGCAGACACCCAGCCGCCCCGCGAGCCTCTCCCGGGAGGGGCGCCTGGCCGGCGCCGCGCCCGGGCCTGACCGCCGCAGGCTCTGCCCGCGCGGCGAGCGCCCGGCTGCCTCCCGAGAGCCGGTTCCGGGCGGAGCGTGGTGACCACGCCCGGCCTTCAGCCCCGCGGGAGGCCCCGGAGCCCGCAGGCCCCACAGGCAGCCCGGCTGCAGTGCCTTGCAGACCTCCCTGGTCAGCCGTCTTTTCAGCAGCAATTCTTTTTTAAGTGAATGATCCTTTATTATATATATATATATATTCACATTATGTACTGACATATAGTAAGCGTGGAACATGTATAATAATAAAAAATTAAATTCAAAAATGCTTGTTTTAGTTTTATCTATGTTAGTGTCTGACTCCGCAGCTCCGTGAACTGCAGCCCACCAGGCTCCTCTGGCCATGGGATTCTCCAGGTGAGAATACTGGAGTGGGCTGCCATGCCCTTCTCCAGGGGATCTTCCCTGTCCGGGGACTGAACCCATGTCTCCTGCATTGCAGGCAGACTCTTGACCATCTGAGTCAGCCGGGAAGCCCAATACAGTCCGAAAGATGTCATAAACGCTGATGCCCACTTTGCTACAGTTGCACGTCAGTTCAGCAGGGTCTAAAATTATTTTATCTACAAACAGTACAGAATTTCTTTTTTGAAATGCATTAAGGACATTTTAAAATGAGGAAAAATCATTAAATATGACATGACTTTTAAAAACCTAGCCTATTTCTTAGCTCAATTTCTATTGGTACTTGATTGTAAGAACGCTCATAGTTGAAAAGATGCATCGCAAAGCCACTCATCTAAACTGGAAGCGTGACTTCCACACTGGCTGCTGCACCTGAGTCACGATACTTATTTTCCAGTTATTTCTATGGGCTATGCCAAGATTTTTATGAAATTCAACTGATCAACTTCCATTGATTCCCCAAATGCCATAATTTGCTCTTGCAAACCAATCAGAAAGTATTAAATATATATTTAAATAGATGAATTCAAAACCCACTGAAGTGATTTATTTTGACAAATTAGAAAGATTGCTTGAGGATTTTTGTTTGTAAGTTTTTAAAAAGGGTAAACTTCAGTGTTTAACATTTCATATTTAATTTACAGCAAAACTTTTAAAATAACACTACAATGACAACATTTCTGAATTTCCACTTTCAAATACTCTCTCCAAAGTACAAGTGAAAAGTAAAAGTGTTAGTCGCTCAGTCATGTCCAGCTCTTTGCGACCCATGGACTATAGCAACGAGGCTCCTCTGTCCATGGGATTTCCCAGGCAAGAATACTGGAGTGAGTTGCCTTGTCCTTCTCATCTCTATTTAAAGAGATTCTCACTAATTGTTAGAATGCCATCTTCGCTTTCAAGCAAGATTAAACGTGTTTGTCCTTTTATAAAAGAACAGTTTAGTGAAACTTTAAGGCTGACAACATTCAGAATCTGACTATAAAAGGAAGCAGATGTCTTTGTGGCACAGGCAGCGTTCACACTAGTGCTCCATTTCGTCACAAACCGTTACAAGATACGGCGATACAGTTCATGAGTCCATTTACCGAGAGCCTCATAACTGCAATACAGAGAAAAGTGCCAAAGCCAGTGGAAGCCTGAGAGTCCCAGTTTCACACCCTGCTTTTCACGCTGCTCAGTTTGTCTGCAGACACCACGCATGACCCGCGACCTCTGGGGGCCTCATGACACCTGATGTATGGGAGAGGGGGTGTGTGCGTGCCCAGCCAGAAGAGCTGAGAGCGGTTACTGATTTTAATATGATTCTCACAGCCCAGCACCTCGTGAGTCCTCTGAAACACAGGCATTCTGCTTTGAACGTCAATTCCCAGGTTCCCACATCAGTGTTCAAACTCCCCTAAAATGACCTAGTCCTTAAGCAAGGATCAGTTTATAACTCAGGATGGTTAGTGAGTGCCCAGTTTGACCCACTGTTTCTTAAGTTATGAACAAAAGGCATGATTTTAAAATTATATATATATATGTATATATAAAATATTATGCATGCATGCTAAGTCCCTTCAGTCCATCAGACTTTTTGTGACCCTATGAACTGTAGCCCACTAGGCTCCTCTGTCCATGGGGATTCTCCAGGCAAGAATGCTGGAGTGGGTTGCCATGCCCTCCTCCAGGGGATCTTCCCCACCCAGGGATCGAATCCGTGTCTCTCATGCCTTCTGCTCTGGCAGACAGATTCTTTACCACAAGTACCACCTGGGAAGCCCTATGCAATATTATATATGTATATAAAATTTTTATACACTCATACACTTTAATTTCTACAACCCCTCTGTTGCTTGGTAAATATAACTATTATTTAAGTTTCATGGGTGGAATTGGTATTAGTCAGTAATATCATACTTGGATAAATCAGATATTTACCTTTCCCTTCTCACTATTTAACTTTCCCATCATCTATAAGTAATCTTAATATTCAGTTCCGTTCAGCTGAATTCAGTCACTCAGACACTTAATATTAATAGTCAAACTTTCTCTAGCATCACGCACTGCAGTCTCCGGTTATACTCACAGACTGTCATACACAGGTCAGCAAAATGTAAAGCTCAAAGATCTTGCAATTTCCCACCAAAGGGCTGATGTCTCTTTCTTCCCCCAAAGCTGATGAAGTCACCTGCAGCCTGCAAGAAGGCGCAGGGCTGGATGGCCTGGGGAAGCAGAGGTCCTCGGGTGGGAGGCTGCTGCCTATCTGCTCTGGCCTCTCTTCCGTGAAGGGGATAAAGGGAAGTAGACACGGTGGATGCACAGCGGCTTCCCGGGGGCTCAGCTGGTGAAGAGCCGCCTGCAGCGCGGGAGGCCTGGGCTGATCCCTGGGTCGGGAAGATCCCCTGGAGAAGGGAGAGGCTGCCCACTCCAGGATTCTGGCCTGGAGAATCCCATGGACTGTATGGTCCGTGGGGTCGCAAAGAGTCAGACACGACTGAGCGACTTCCACTTTTCACACATGGCCAAAGAGTGTAGCGAACAGCAGGCTTTGCACTCTCATCAGCTGGAGACTTGGGGCAAAAGAACTAAAGCATGAGTTAAAGGAAGGGACTCTCGCTCCCAGCAAAGACGGGGCAACAGAGACTGGACTCACCTTCTCATCGGAAACAACAAGAACAAAAGCACCAGCAGACGGCTCTCAAGGCCTGGGCATTAGACACTCGAGGAGCATCGGGCCTGAGGGGGAGAACAAGAGCGGGGTCCTGAGCGTCCCGGCGTCTGTCCTGAGACAGTCTGCAGGATGCTGGAGCGGGCAGGGGCCCAGGAGCCGCCCAGGGGCCCTCAGAGTCAAGGAGACAGAGCTGAGTGAGAGTCCAGGGACCCCAAGAAGGTCAGAGTCCTTGGGACAGAGCCCTGGGGAGGAGGGAGCCCCCAGAGAGCCCTGGAAGTGGGCAGAGGGGCCCCAGGGTGCTCACTAGGGGGTGATTGTGCAAGTCTAAGGAAACACCCTGAGGCTAAGGGGGAGCACACGCTCAGGGCGTGAGTGAGGCCCCGTCTGCTCGAGCGTCAGCCCTCAGACCCCACAGACATCGAGTCAAGGACCCAAAAATGTCGACTTAATCGTGAGGAATAATCGGTCACACCCTGCATGTTGCTTAGATGGTTCCTGAAAAAAAATTAAAAGCTAGATTGTGATGGAGCAAACAGTAACTTTACTGTTTACAAGAGTAAAGCTCAAAAATATTTCTATGAATGAAAATGTATCCTGCACTCAAAAGGCAAAAATCCACAATATTTAGGATTTTGCTAAACATTACTGAGTACGGAAAGAAGTAGAAAAGTAGAATTCATAGCGAGGAGAAAAGCCAGTCACCTCGAACTACTGCAGTGCTGAGACAGACATCAGGGTCCTCGGACGAGGACGGTGAGCGTGACTGCAAGTGCACCCATGTGTTTAAAAGTTAATCTGAGGCAGTGGATTAAAAGAAACGGCACTTGAATCACACTTCCACAAATAAAAGCTGCAGCGTCAGATATGAAAAGTGTCCTCGATGGAACAAATGACAGACTGTCCCTGAAGAATGAAAGATTATCGAATCTGAAGAGCCAGTAATGAACACTACCCAAAATGAAACACAAAGAGAAAGAGAAGAAAGAATTTAAAACAAAGCAATTCTAGTGGCCGAACAGACATGGAAGTGGAATAACCAGAGCAGAGGAGACAGACAGGGAACCAGGAAAAAGGGAGGTTAATGATTTCACATTGTCGTCCACATGTGGCCACTTCAAGCCCACAGATCCAACCAAACCCAACCACAAGAAACATGAAGAGAACTGCATACATTAAATAAGAATCAAATTGCTCAAAACCAGTGAAACACAGAAAAATTTTAAGGCAGACAAAGAGAAAAATAGTATGCTATATATATAGCATCCAAAAAGTTCACCAAGACAGGAGAATACCATCTCTAAGTTCTTAAAGGAAAAATAATTTTGTTAACCTAGCATTACCCAGGGAAAAGATCTTTCAAAAATGAAGGTAAAATAAAACCTTTTTCAGACATGTAAAGGCTGAAATAGTATATATCATCAGCAGACTCGACCAGCAGGGAATATTAAGGAAATTCTTCAAGCAGAAGGATTCTAATACCAGATGTGGATCTCCATAAGGTGACAAAGAATGTCAGAAATACTATCATCTATCAATCTATTACTGATAACAGTTTTTTCATTATTTAAATGTTTTTACAATCAATGACAGCTAGAGGAAGCACAAGCTGGAATCAAGATTGCGGGGAGAAATATCAATAACCTCAGATATGCAGATGACACCACCCTTACAGCAGAAAGTGAAGAGGAACTAAAGAGCCTCTTGATGAAAGTGAAAGAGGAGAGTGAAAAAGCTGGCTTAAAGCTCAACATTCAGAAAACTGAGATCATGGCATCTGGTCCCATCACTTCATGAGAAATAGCTGGGGAAACAGTGGAAACAGTGTCAGACTTTATTTTTCTGGGCTCCAAAATCACTGCAGATGGTGACTGCAGCCGTGAAATTAAAAGACACTTACTCCTTGGAAGGAAAGTTATGACCAACCTAGACAGCATATTAAAAAGCAGGGACATTACTTTGTCAACAAAGGTCCGTCTAGTCAAGACTATGGTTTTTCCTGTGGTTATGTATGGATGTGAGAGTTGGACTGTGAAGAAAGCTGAGTGCTGAAGAATTGATGCTTTTGAACTGTGGTGTTGGAGAAGACTCTTGAGAGTCCCTTGGACTGCAAGGAGATCCAACCAGTCTATTCTAAAGGAGATCAGTCCTGGGTGTTCATTGGAAGGACTGATGTTGAAGCTGAAATTCCAATACTTTGGCCCCCTGATGTGCAGAGCTGACTCATTTGAAAAGACCCTGATGCTGGAGAAGGGGATGACAGAGGATGAGATGGCTGGATGGCATCACCGACTCAATGGACATGCGTTTGGGTGCACTCCAGGAGTTGGTGATGGACAGGGAGGCCTGGAGTGTTGTGGTTCATGGGGTTGCAAAGAGTTGGACACGACTGAGCGACTGAACTGAACGGAAACAAAAATAATACTGTGGTGTGTCATTTATAACATTTGCAAAACTTTGTGGCTATAGTACCAAGGTCCTACAGGATGAAACCAAAGTCTGCATCATAAGACCTGTGATCACATGTGAGGTGGTGCAGTGCCCTTTAATGGCAAATTATAAAAAGGTGAAATGTATAAGCCCAAAGACACAGACAGAAAAGAATCTGCCTGCAATGCAGGAGACCCAAGTTCGATCCCTGGGTTGGGAAGATCCCCTGGAGAAGGGAGTGGCTACCCACTCCAGTATTCTTGCCTGGGAAATCTCATAGACAGAGGAGCCAGGCGGGCTACATCCATGGGGCTGCAAAGAGTCAGACATGACTGAGCAACTAACACTTTCACTTTCAGGGCTACAACTGATACAATACCTACTAGAAAACATTTATAGTTAATAAGACAAAAAGGAAACAGAATAGAATACTGAACCCAAATAAGGCAAAAATCAGGACAAAGGAAACAAAGAACAGATGGAATAAACAGAACACACGGAGCAGGATGGCAGGTTTGGATCTGAATACATTGATGATCACATTAAATCCAAAGTAAGAAGGCAGAAGCCGCTGAATCAGATTACAAACGGAAGCCCCGACCCTCTGCCATCCACAGAAAGACACTTCACATACAAAGACAAAATAAGTTCAAATAAAAGATGAAAATGGCGCAGCATGTTAACACTAGTGAGAAAAAGGCAGGGACTATGTTATAAGCAAAGTAGCTTTCAGAGCAAGGAGCATTTTCAGAGACAAAGAAGCTCGCTTCATAATGGTACGTTAATAAAGAGACAGCAGCCTTCAACAGCTATGCACCTGATAACCAAGCTTCAAACTACATGAAGAAAAACTAAGAGAACCGCAACAGTTAATAGACAAATGCACCATTTTTCAACACTTCTTCCTCAACTGTAGAACAAGCAGCAAGGACAGAGTTCGGAACCGCACCACCAACCAGCTGCCCAGAACCGACATGTGCAGAACAGTCCATCCGATGACCGGAGGATGCGTATTCTGTTTTTTCCAAATGCACATTGAACATTTACAAAGTAAACCAAATTCTGGGGCATAAGACCACTCTCAAAAAATGTTAAAGGGTTCAAGTTATAGTATAGTCTCTGACCACAGTGGAATTAGGAGGAAGTTAATAATAGAAGGTTATTTCTAAAATCTACAAATATTTAGAAGTTAAATAACCAATGGGTCAAACAATAAAAAGAAAAATCTGAAAATATTTTGAAATGGATGAAAGACAAAAAAATACCCCGCAACACACCACGCTGTGGATTGCCGCCAAAGCAGGGCCTGAGGAGATTGCGGCACTGAACACACACGTCAGCAGAGAGCGCAGATTCACGGCTTCAGCTCCACCTCAAGCAACCAGGAGAAGAGCAGATGAAGCTCAGAGTCAGCGGAGGAAGGAAATCATAAAGGTCGGAGTAGAGATCAGCGAAACAGAGGAGAGGACATGAACGGAGACACACGAAATCAAAACCTTGCTCTTTTGTGAATAAAACTGATAAATATCCAGTGAGGCTTATCATAAGAGAGAGAGAGAGAAACAGAGAGAGAGAGACAGAGACAGAGACACACAGAGAGAGACAGAGACACAGAGAGAGAGAGATTGGAGAGAGTGGGGGTAGGTAATTCATTACAAATATGGTTAGGGAGAAAAATGCAGACACATTAAAAAATAGTAAAGGAGCATCATGGACAACCTAAGCCAATAAATTCAACAGTTTAGCTCAAGTGGAAAAATTTTCCTTGAAAGATACTATCAAGTTTATTTAAGAAGAAACAGATATCTTAGATAGATAGGCTATACATAAATTTTAAAAATTAAATTGCTGTTACAAACCTTCCCACAAAGAAAATTCAGGTCCAGATGGCTTCCCTGATGAATTGTACCAAACATGAAGAAATAAATAATGCCAATCATACACAAAGTCTTCCAGGAAATGTAGAAGGAAATACTTCTCATTCATTTTGTGATTCAGAATTTCAGGGATTACAAAGTCTGATAAAGACATTACATAAGAGACACACAGAGCATCATGAACAGACGCAGAAATTCTAACCAAGACGTAACGATGCAAACTCACAGTATAAGTGATATCATGACCACGTGGGGTTAAATCAAGGTCAGTGTAACATTCGAATATCCACTGAAGTAACTCACCACAAGTACACAGAAAAATAAAAATAAGCCACATTATCATCTCAGTAAATACAGAAAAACCATGTGACGAATATCCAGCATGCATTTCTGATTAAAATTGCAAACTAGGAATAAAAGGGAACTTCTTCCACCAAGTACAACTACTTAAAATCTGAGGCTTAATGTATTCCCTAAGATCATGAAATAGGAGGATTCTCCTATTATCAATTCTAATACGCATTACACTGGGCATTTCAGCTGGACTGACGAAGAGAAACCAAAACTGTATTAGTAGGTGAGATCATGGTATATGTAGAAAATCTGATAGAATCTACAAAAATGCTACTAGAACAAATAAATTTAGCAAGGGTGCAGGACAAGTTCAATATTAAATTCCACTTTAATTCTCTATACTGGCAATGAACATTCAGAAACTGAAATTATAATAACTGCCATAGAATCAAAACTGTTAAATGTGTAGGTAGAAACTTGACAGTAGTCTTATTGCAGGATCTGTACACTGACAGTTTAAAAAAACTATCCTAGGGAGGTTAGAGTGGAGAAGGCGATGGCACCCCACTCCAGCGCTCTCGCCTGGAGAATCCCATGGGCGGAGGAGCCTGGTAGGCTGCAGTCCACGGGGTCACGAAGAGTGGGACACGACTGAGCGACTTCACTTTCACGCACTGGAGAAGGAAATGGCAACCCACTCCAGTGTTCTTGCTTGGAGAATCCCAGGGATGGGGGGCCTGGTGGACTGCTGTCTATGGGGCCGCACAGAGTCGGACACGACTGAAGCAATTTAGCAGCAGCAGCAGGGAAGTTAAAGAGGACCTACATAAATGTAGAAACATATCATGCTTGTGTTCAGAAGATCCAGTATTTTTAATATGGGAATTCTTGCTGATTTTTTCTATAGTTACAGTTCCAGTGCACTCTCAATCAAAACCCTAGCAACCATTTGCCAAAGAAATTGACAACCTGCTTCTGAAATTCACATGTGAGAGGAAAGGACCGAGATTTGCCAAAGCAACTTTGCAGAAGAAACTGATCACCTGACTTCAACATGCATTATAGACCTAAGGCAACCAGTCCAGCACAGCGCTGACAAATGACGCGCTGACCAACAGGACGCGACGGAGCGTGGAGGAGACACACGTGCACGAGGCCGGCGGACTGCTGCTGAGCTGCAACGGCAACAGGGTCCTCCTTTCAACACACAGCCATAATACAGATAGCCATAATAAAAAACCGCATCAACGTTAATCCATACCTTGCACCATAAATAAAAATAGGTTACAAACCAACAGTAAAGCACGAAGCATGGAAACTTCTGGAAGAAAGCATGAGACCTTCCTGTGAGTCAGCACATATCTTTAGTTAGCGCAGCAAATGTGCAGTCTATAAAAGAGTATACTCTTAATTCTGACTTCATTAGAATGAAAAGTTCGTTTCCTCAAAAGGCGCAGTTGAGAGAAAGAAAAGATAAGCCACAATCTGGGAGAAAGCATTTGCAGATCATGAGAGTCTTGCATCTGGACCACATGGAGGACCCTTACCTCAGTAGAACAAGCGCCCATCCCTCCCCCTCCCCCCAAAAAGGAAATGATTTGCAGATCGTATGAGAGTCTTGCATCTGGACCACATGGAGGACCCTTACCTCAGTAGAACAAGCGCCCATCCCTCCCCCTCCCCCAAAAAGGAAATGATTTGGACAGACTCTTTACCAAGAGACATGTGGATGGCAAATGAGCACGTGGAAGTCTGTTATGGAGCAGGGGTGGAGTTCACGTTACGTCAGCTGCTGATAACTGATCTGCTGAAACAAGAGGAGTCAGCCAAGCAGAAGGGAGAGCCGCTGTGGATGCCCAGCCGTGTCTCCAGGGTCTGTCTCTCTCCTTTCAAAGACCTGACACCTACCAGGAGGGCGCATGCTGAGTGCGGTGTGGTGGAGCTCCAGCTCCTCTAACAGTCTTGGTCAGTGAGAGGTTGGGCAGATTTACAGATCAAGAGGTGAGGCCTTTCCCTCCATAACATGAGATAAAAAGCGCGCAGACATGAGCCCCTGAGCAACAACATCACAAGGAACGTGGTCAAGGGGAAACCAGACCGTTAGTCCCAGTCCTGAGTCAGGAGGGCGCCAGCCCCCTGGGGGGCGTCAGGTAAGTGGAGGGCTGAGCGTCCTGGAAACTAGTCTTAGGGTTTGGCTCAACCAGCCCCGATGGCATCTTCTCACTCCCAGGCCCCAGAGGGAAGCTCTGAGCAGAGCTCTTGACGTGTTCAACAGCTAATCTCACAGGCACTTCCGTGCAGTCTAAGCCTGATGACCGTTTCTAGCTAACTGAATTCAGGTTCAGATTTTCATAAGGATTGGTACCATAAGTCTGATGTGGGCAGAGAAAAATCCTGTTCAGGGCTTGCAGGGGATGCAGAAGGCCTCTGAAGCCCCTGTTTGGGGCCTGGCCTGTCCCAAAGCCACCGTGTCCAGCCACAGCCACTGAGAGAAAAGAAGCAGAATGGGAACCATGATATTATGACTGAATAATGGTGGGGAGAGGAGGCGGCGGGGAGAGAGAAGGCAAAGCCCAGATTCCTCCCACCAGAGAAGTGTGTCCATCTTTAGTTTTCCTGAGACAGAAACTCTGTTTCTGCAAGTGTGTAGCCTGTAACCCCTTCTGCTTCGTTAACTAAACGGCAATAAGCCCATGCTGTGCTTAGCCACGCGCCATGTCCGACTTTGCAACCCCACGGGCTGGAGCCTGCCAGGCTCCTCTGTCCATGGGGATTCTCCAGGCAAGAATACTGGAATGAGTTGTCATGCCCTCCTCCAGGGAATCTTTCCAAACCAGGGATCAAACCCAGGTCTCTTGCATTGCAGGCTCATTCTTTACCAGCTGAGTCAGCAGGGAAGCCAGCTTACAATAAACGCACCTTGAAATATACACAGCTTCGGGAGACACGCACTAAAGGAGAAATCTCAGATGAAAAAGCCTTAAATTCCCCCAAGAGTAGAGGCCTAAAGACAATTCCTGGGAAAAGCATTGTAGCCCTTTGCTAAAATGCCAAGCACTTCTTGTGGACTCTGCCCTAGGCCAGGGCAGCAGCGGGCACGCCCGTGGACAGCACACAAGCGTACAGAGAAGTATATGATGGACAAACCGGGGCTTGCAACTTCGCCTGAAGCCGGCCAGGTGACACTGTGTGCCGTCTTCTCTGGCGTGAACAGCATGAGGCCTTTCCTAAGCTTTCATTGCTGATACTGCTGTTCAGTCGCTCAGTCGTGTCTGACTCTTTGGGACCCCATGGACTGCGGTACGCCAGGCCTCCCTGTCCATCACCAACTCCCAGGGCTTACTCGGACTCATGTCCATTGAATTGGTGATGCCATCCACCCATCTCATTCTCTGTCGTCCCCTTCTCCTCCCGCCTTCGATCTTTGCCAGCATCAGGGTCTTTTCCAATGAGTCAATTCTTCCCATCAGGTGGACAAAGTATCGGAGCTTGAGCTACAGTCCTTCCAATGTATATTCAGGGTTGATTTCCTTTACAATTGACTGGTTGGATCTCCTTGCAGTCCAAGGGACCCTCAAGAGTCTTCTCCAACACCACAGTTCAAAAGCGTCAATTCTTCAATGCTCAGCCTTCTCCATGGTCCAATTCTCACATCCATACACGACCACTAGAAAAACCGTAGCTTTGACTATCCAGACCTTTGTTGACAAAGTAATGTCTCTGCTTTTAATATGCTGTCTAGGTTGGTCATAGATTCTCTTCCAAGGAGCAAGTGTCTTTTAATTTCATGGCTGCAGTCACCATCTGCAGGGATTTTGGAGCCCCAGAAAATAAAGTCTCTCACTGTTTCCACTGTTTCCCCATCTACTTGCCATGGAGTGATGGGACCGGATGCCATGAGCTTGGTTTCTGGGTGTTGAGCTTTGAGCCAGCTTTCTCACTCTCCTCCTTCCCCTTCATCAAGAGGCCTTTAGCTGCTCTTTGCTTTCTGCCGTGAGGGTGATGCTGTCCGCATACCCGAGGCTGTTGATATTTCTCCTGGCAACCTTGATTTCAGCTTGTGCTTCATCCAGGCCAGCATTTTGCGTGGTGTGCTCTGCATATAAGTTATAAGCAGGGTGACAATATGCAGCCTTGATGTACGTTTTCTTCCCGTTGTACTTTAAGGGCCACTGAACTTCGGGGTTATTAAATACACATATATGCATATGTATAGAATATGGGTTGGCCAAAAATGCAGCTCAGATTCTGTCATGTTTGGAAATACAATATATTTGTTATTTTTGCTGTTCACTCACTAAGTTGTACTCAACTTTTTCCAACCCCATGGACTGCAGCACACTAGGTTTCCCTGTCCTTCATTATCTCCTGGAGTTTGTTCAAAGTCATGTCTATTGAGTCAGTGATATAACTTTTGATATTATATAATATCTTGTATAATATTTAAAATTATAAATTATTTAACATATTTTATATAAATAAAATATTAATATAAAGTACATAAGCTATATAGGATTATAGTACATTTTAGAATATCAAAACTTAATGAGACAGAGCTCGGTATCATTTTAGAAATGTTTCTGTATCCCATATTGTCTTCAAGTTACAGATTTATGGACTTGAGTATTTCACACAGATGTTTGTCAGGAGAGAGGAGAATGCTGCAGCGGCCCCTTCTTTGCTCGTGAGGCCACCTTAGTGGCAGGCCAGGCAGGGCTAGACCTGCAGAGGGACACACAGCTTTGTTCAGTTTCCCCATCTTCTTGAGAGGAGGGACCTCACACTCCACGATACCTACTCATACTTTTAAATAAAACTTTGTCATGCCAAAATTCTAATGGGATCTAAAGGCAACAGAATGTAAAACATCAAGTTTTTTCCCTGAAATAATTCTTACAGTTGACATTTTAAAAATGATGTTGGAAATGGTCATAACAGGGAGATTTACAAGACAAGGTACAGAATTAAAAAGCAGTGTCTTTCGTTGTACAGAGACTACGGGCCTCCTCCCGTCCACCATGAGGGAACGGTCCCCACGCCCTGCCCAGCATGAGCGCGGGCGTGGGGGGCAGCACGTGGGCGTGGGGGGCAGCACATGGCCTCCCCTGCCCCATCCAGTTGCCGGCGGAGGACAGTCAGCCCGTGGGAAGGTGTCTAGGCTGAGCTGGTGGCCCCTGAGTCCCAGCCTCTATCGTGGGCCACCTCTGAAGATGACAGCTGAGACCAGATGAGTGAAGATAACAACGGATGAACGTGTTAGAAGAGGTGAGCAAGGCCGAAGGCCAGCCTCTCCGTATCTTTTCGCATTAATACAGGTCTCCCTCAGGCTGCCGTGGAGGATAAAGTTCCTCTATTAAAGATAATCTGAAAAAGAAATTTAAGTGCATTTATTCATTTTAAAGTTAAGTCAGGCACAAATGAAGTCAGATTCATAAACTTTAACATTTCTCCTACAAAGAGTATTCAACATTTTGTGGCTTAAAAACTAATTCTTGATTGGTTCCATAATGTCATGTGGCATTAGGCAATTCTAAAATAAAAAGGTGGCTTATTAGCGTGCAGGACATTTTTAATTTTTAAATTATTTCCCCACATGTTCCACTATATTCTTTCATGCACTTTTGCAAGACTTCATAAGCAAATTTCTGTCTTTGCAAGACAGGATTCAGAAAGTAACTAGAAATTCAAAGTCTGAAGCCTGTTTTGCACTTAGCTTTCAGATGGGAAAGGTATCAGCCCTGTCTATTTTGTTTCTTTATTTTCATTTTGGAATGGTTTGGTTTTTTTTTTGTTTGTCTTTTTCTTAGTTAAAAAGAGAGAGAGAGGGCTTTAAGGAAAAGCTTTGCAAACACAGGAAGGCTCCATATGAAAACAAGCTCGCTGTTGGAACTACTTTACCACCAGCCTACCCTAAGTAGGTCTATGATGGAAGACTTTGATGCAAGTCAGACTCGTGATTAGGTCAAGGATGGGGTGACCCTAGCAGAGGTCTGTGACTCTGAGTTGAGAGGTGAGGCGCGTCTGATGTGTGATGCTCTTGTAAGATGACTATCACCTAAATATGCCTTTGGGAAGGAAATGTAACGGATAGAGAAGAGTCATTTAAGGAGAACAAGCCAGTTCGAGACAAAATCCCAATGAACTGAATCTTCTGCCTTCATTATGAGGAAACGTTATGCAGAGTCCTTCCCTCCTTGCCTCTCACAGAGCCATCAGCGCTCTTCCTTATTTAAAAATAGAAGGCGTCATAGCAACAGATGGCAGCCCGGAAAAGGAGTCCAGCCCAGACTCCGTAACAGACAGCAAAGGATGGACGCTGATGGGCTCCATGCTCACTGTGCAAAATTAGTATCCCTGAAGGATGGAGAGAAGTAGGTGACTAAAGCGCTGCTCTTTTCTGATTTTAAACGTTTGCAGGTGAGAAGGGAGGGAACTGGGGCAGTGTCGTTTACTTTTCCACAAAGAAGATCAATAAGGACACGCCTGAAAGCGTTGAGGAGGGTCCCAGACCACGCAGTCAGAAGGCCAGGGCTCAGGGCCTGCACCTGTGGAAGGTTCTGTGGTCGCTGTCTTGGATTCCTCAGCAAGGATTAAACCAGATGCCCTATGCTGCCATGCTGCCTCAGGCCCCGCAGATCACGCAGCTGGCCCTGCCCAGGCCTTCTCCTTTTTCTGTTAAAGCTGAAAGACTTCTCCAGTCTCCTGGCCTCACACCAGATCTGCTCTCTGCCCGTGAGCTGACACCCAGGTCTTCCCTTGCCTTAGCCTCCCTCAGCCCCTTGAGCAGTCAGAAGCCCCCCTCTGCTTCCCCTGCCCGTCGGGGGGTGGTCAGCCCGGGAAGGAGGCAGGCTCACCCTCTCGCCCTCGCTACAAGCGTCTGAGTGACAGGTGGGAGCAGACATCTGGACTCTCCCGCTTCTGGAAGCTCCAGAGGTGATCCTCTGGGTACCTGCCACCCAGCCTCCTTCCGCCCCAATCCCAGCTCCAGCTCCACCCGCAGCCCCAGCCACTCGCCCTCCTCTCTGGTGGGGAATCTGGGAGCTCCAGCATGACTTTCCTCGACTTGCTGCCGTAGCTGCAAGCGCAGATGCTGTGAAGAGTCCCTCTGCTCCAGGCGGCCCTTTCTCCGGTGGCCGGAGGAAATAACATCCGGATTTCTCATAGAACCCCGGGAAGGGGAGCGGTCAGAGCTCAGGGGAGACAGCTGTCTGATCACTAGAAAGTTGAGCTCCTGGGTGGTGGGGCCTGGCCAGGTCAGAGGTCAGAGGTCAGTGATGGAGCAGGTGCTGTTGTTTCTCCCTACCATTCCCTCTTGCCACCACACATGTGCACACAAACGTGCAGTCACATATGTGCACACAACACGTGCACACCACACAGGTACACTCACAGACACGCACAAAACACACACCCACGTGCACGCACACTTGCACACACAACACACACATGCACTTACACGCACACATGTGCACTCACATGTGCAGTCAGACACACACCCATATGCAGTCGCAGACGTGCACATAGCACACACACACTCATCACTGATGTGCACACAACACACACATGTGCACCCACAGCCGTGCACACACACACAGACACGTGTGTTCACACCCGCAGCAGACCTGAGTGTCCACACTGCTGGCATACAGCCTTCCCAGGGACAAACTGGCTTGGAGGCGGTTTGTGCAGGTTTGAGAGAAAGACAACCCTAGGGCAGGGAGGCGGAGCTGGGGATACCTGGAGGCAGGGAGGAGCTCGGGCTCCAGCAGGTGCCAGGCTGGCAGGGGCGGGTGGCCCGGCACTGGAGGCGGCCCCCGTGGAGGTAGAGCCGTGTCACCGAGGCAGAGCCCGGGAGGCGCGGACAAGGAGGGTCCTGCCTCCCCGCCATCCACTGGAGCACCGCGCCGGAAGGAGTACCAGCGAGCACGCAGCAGCTTACCCGGTGCGAGCAAGGAAACATGAGTCCTGGTGAGCTTGGGTCTCCGCACAGACAGTCCCCCGCACCATACAGATGCCGGCGGGGAAACAAACACAGCCTTTCTGCACTCGGAGTCCAAGCAGAGCAGGGCATCACAGCATAGGCCCCAGAGCCTGCCGCCAGGCACCAAGCAGCCTTGGGAACGGGGTGACAGCGGGTCCCGAGGTGTGAAGAACCCTGGGATGAGGATGCGAGCCTGGGCAGGAGGGAGCACAGGGCTCCGGCCCGAGGAGCGGCCGGACTGTGTTGAGATAACAGCTGAGGGACTTGGCCAGCGCCTCCCATCTTCCTGCCAGCTGCGGCGCTGGAGGGGCTCACACTGACCTTGGGATCACTTTCCAACCGCTTGCCTGAAGACTCCACAACAGGCTGATCTCCTTCTCATTCCTGGAGGAGAGTTGGGTTTGGAGGGAGGAGGCTGGTGGATGAGGGTGATAGACGAGATTTGATCTCAGGCGACCCCGCATGTCCCGGGGCCCCGCAAGGTTCTCTGCGCTGAGCAGGTATCAGCAGCCCACGAGAAGCCTGCGGCCTCGGGATGCAGGGCGCGGTCAGCAGCAGACGCGCCCTGCTCATCCTCATCTGCTGAGGAGCCTGCGCGGTGCAGGGTCTGTGTGCTGAACCCTCCTCCTTCCCAGCGCGGTGCTCCCCAACACGCGCACACTGGCTTTCCAGGCTAACGTCCCGCACGGAGGCAACATCTGATGCAGGTGCTTGACCAGCACGTGCGAACTAAGGACAGGAATTAAAGGAGTCCCAGGGGAGGCTCGTGGCAGAACAACGTCCCCCAGAGCAGCGCGTTGAGCAGGTAAGGCTCTGAAAACGAGAGGGAGGCGCAACTCTTTCTCCAGCCTTCTGCGGTGCCCGCGCTGCACCGGGCACCCATCTGGGCTTAGCGGGTCCCCGGGACAACCTGGGAGGCGGGAGTCCTCCCGGCCGCATCCTCCAGGGGGAAGCCGCGCGCCCGCTCGGAGAGTGCGGAGTGGGGAGGGCATGGGCGCGCGCCGGCTGGCTCGGCGGGGCTGGCGCTGGGTCCACTCCTGGTCTGTTTAGCGCCTCAACTGTCTTACCAGTGCCTGCGTCATCCAGGCCCCCGCAGCCACAGAGCAGGGAGAGCCCCCAAAGAGAGGCCAGAACCTGCTGCTTGAACTGATCACACCCAGACCGCTCAGTGGCAGCTGCGAGGGCTGTTTGCACGGCTGTGTCAGCCTGCCCATCACATGTGAACGCCAGGAAGAGCTGCAGGCGCATCTCAGTGCTGTTTAAACACCAGACATCATGACTAGTAAAATACACGAATTATAGAATGAAATATAAGATTAACAAAAAATAATTTACCTACAACAAAATGCACCCATTTCAAGTGCTCAAGAGTTCTCGGTAGCTCCGCAGAGCCTCACCCAGCAGCTGCGGGCATCTCCAGCCGAGCCCTCGTGCCCCCTACAGGCAGCGTGCCAAATGCCTGTCCTGCTGGAGACCTCTGCACTGTGAACATCCCCACAGCCAGGGTGGAGAGAGCTCCCTGTGGGCCTCTCCAGCCTCCAGGCCGTGGCCTCTCTCTATGGTCAGCGGCATCTGCTCTGCCCTATGTGACCTCCTGAGGCCAGCCCAGAGGCCCACTCAGCTGGAGGTAGGCTCCCAGGCCCTGTTTTAACACCTTGTATCTTCCCAGAAAGCATGGAAGGATGTCCCTCCCACACTGAATAAAAATAGAGGTCATCCTGTGTTCTTTAATTCAGAACCCACTTTGTCTTAGAGCTCTTCTCAATGGTAAGCGCCCGGGCCTCACTGGCTGCCAGCCTCTGGCTCAGCAGATCACTCCTTGCTCCCAGAAGTGCCTCATCCTTCATTTCTGGGCATCATGGTCCCGGGGGTCCTGGGGACCCATCCACCTGAAGGAGTGCTGCCCAGGCTTTCATGCTGGCCCTTTCTCAGCCCTGACCTCGCGTCAGGGCTCAACACTCAGACCTCTTTCCTTCTCTGCTGCTGCTGCTGCTGCTAAGTCGCTTCAGTCGTGTCCGACTCTCTCCAGGCAAGAACACTGGAGTGGGTTGCCATTTCCTTTTCCAATGCATGAGAGCAAAAGTGAAAGTGAAGTTGCTCTGTCGTGCCCCACTCTTCGCGACCCCATGGACTGCAGCCCACCAGGCTCCTCCATCCATGGGATTTTCCAGGCAAGAGCACTGGAGCGGGGTGCCATGGCCTTCTCTGCTTTCCGTCTCTACTTCCTATTTTTGGCCAATCTCCTCTGGTCTCAGGGCGCTGAATGCCATCTCTACACCGCTGACTCCCAGAAGCATTGCTCTAGACTGGCCCTTGCCTCTTAACTCCAGGCCACCCCTTGGCATCTGCGCTCAGCACGTAAGTGGCATCTCAGACCTCACTGTCCACCCCAGGACCCCTGGTGTCCCACAGACGTGTGCCTCCCGCACAGCTGCCAGGCCAGTCTGACCGAGCTGCCCACCAGGGTCTAGGATAGGGTGGGGCTTCGAGGAGAGGGTGTGGGTGTGTGCTGGCCCCACCTACTCCCCAGGCACTGTGCCCTCTGACCCCTGTGTGCTCACTGAGCCTCCAGACACTCTGAAAGCGTAGGCTACTAACTCCATCTCGTAGCTGAGAAGATGGGCACTCAGAGCCACTGAGCTGTGTCACGCAGCTCGCCACGAGGGTGGACCCTCAGGACCGGGCCCGGCGCTGTTGACGTGCACGCCTGGTCCGTCCCTGGGCAAGGGCGGGAGCCGGTGCAGTCAGCGCTAAATGTCAGAGACAGGGCAGGGTGCAGTCTGTGTGTGTCCTGGCAGGTGTGGCATGGTGATAGGTGTTTTAGCCTCACGATCAGCTTAACAGGCATCTATGCAAGAGAAGAGACTTGCAGTTCCCAAGACGGGGGGGTGGGGGAGAGGGATGGGCTGGGAGTTTTGGTTGCTAAGGAAGGGAGCGGTGGAGGGGAGGATTGGGAGCCTGGGATTAGCAGATGAAGACTATTATATATAGAATGGATAAACAACACGGCCCTATAGCGCAGGGAGCTATATTCAATATCCTGTGATACCGTAACAGAAAAGTACATGGAAAAAGCAAGTCTGTGTATAACTGAATCACTTCACTGCACAGCAGGAATTTTCCCAAGTTTGTAAATCAAGCAGACGTCCATAAAATACATCTTTTTCATAAAATACATTTTTTTAAAAAGAGAGTAAAACTATGCAGAAGTCTGTCCTAAGACTTCCAAATCATCAAAGGTGACGTATTTAAAATTTGTGCAATAGGCTTAAAATAACGACTTAACTAGGGGCAGAGTTCAGTTACCACTGAGTTACATTTTAATAGTCAAATGGAAAAGACCCCATCAACCAGTGAATGGTGTCTTGCTAAATGATACCAGACACGTTTGACACTGTTGTCCACTGGCAAAAGCTTTCTTCGCCCAAATCACAGATACAGAGAACTTTAGAACTGGAAGGGGGCTTAGAGACTTTTTTCGGTTAAATCTTACTTTACAGATATTTAATCTTTATATAAATGCTTTTTGAGTTGAAAAAATTTAAATCCTTTTAAGCTAAGAATATACATTACAGTCTGGGAACACGTTATCGTCACAAAACATTAAAATAGCCTCCATTTATGTAATTTACTTTTGTGCAAAAAAAAAAAAAGGTCTCAATCTTGATATTACGTAAATGAGTTGTAAATACGTCACATCATCGTCTGTGCGATGCCTTAAGAGTCACAAAACAGCCTGCCATTTGAGTCACTTCTTTGGAAGGTAAGCGGTCAGGATTGAATGTTTACCCGACGATCACAAAAAGAGGCCTGCCCGAGCTTTAGGCGGACGAGTCACACAAGCAGCTCACAGGGCAGCTGTGCGGGCTCTGTGTGCATTGACTACACAGCTTCTAGACCGCTAGGGCAGGTGCAAGCGGACGCCAACCACCATGAGCAGCGGCAGAGGTGCCGAGTGGAGCGTGAAGTCTTCTGAAGTCCCCAGGCAGGCGCCTATTCCCACTCCTGCAGAGAGCAGCTCGCTGGGAATGCGGCTGGGGTGTGCTGTACCTTTGCAAACACACCGGTGTGTGTGCCTGTAACACCAGGAGGCCACACGTGCACAGGTCTGCGTGAGAGACATTCCCTATTTCTAATATGGGAATGTATCCAGCAGATACTCGTTTAGCATGGCTTTATATACAAAAGGACCCACAACTCAATAAGGCTGAATAGGGTTCTTTATATGTAAATACCTGATACACACACACACACAATCTTTATTCACATTTCTAGATCTGCTTCATTTCCCCCAGTGAACAGCATCCCTTCTACATCGGGCTCGATACTCAGTCATCCTCCGTCCTCCGTGTGAACACAGCAGTGGTTTCCGTGGCCTTATCACTATCCATGTAGCATAGCCAACATCCTTAGCCATGGATCCTTGGGTATTGTGAAGGTGTGTCCATGAGATAAACTTTTGTCAACAGAACGGTGAATTCACCACTTCAAAGGACATTCACGTTTGCCATTTGCCTGACGTTTACCAGCTGAGCACCAAACAGATTGCACCAACTTGCACTCCTGCAAGCAGGACCCGGCACGCACGTCCTTTGTGCTCTTGGCAGGAGGCCCGCAGCGCAAGGAGCTTCCCCGCTGTGCTCACTCACACAGCGGTGAGGGTGCAGGCAAGGCGCTGTCTTATAGGTTTGACAGCGTCTGCAAATGCCGCCCAGCCCCACCAGATGCGCACACCCAGTCCTGTTGTCAGCTCACCTGGAAGCTGGCTGACTTCATCTGTCCCGCTAAGGAGCAGCGGAGTCTGAATCTGGACCCAGGCTTACTGCCTCTGGAGCCTCTGCCTTTTCACAACAATGTGATGTATTATCTCAGTTAAAACAGGAAAACCTGGCTTACAAACCTGTGAATTAGTAACTCCTTTGGAGAAAATATGTTTTAAAGTCCTTGATGTTCTTTAGCAAGGACCCATGCCTGGCACTCTGTTCATTTCACTTTTAACTGTTAATTTGCCGGGCATAGCTTTGAGTCTGGGACGCTCTCCCTTTGTCCTCTTCTAAATTCCATCCTGGAGTCTACAGTGACCTGACAGCAGACAGAGCCTTGTGATTCTTCAGACACTTTCGTATGGTGAGCGGTGATTTATCAACTTGAAACTCAGGCGATTGACTTTGTTTTATGATTGAACACCATATTTACAGAAATGATAAGGAAAGTCTGACAGCTGCTTGAGCCTGTGATAATGGCAAGAAACAACTTAGAGGGTGCTGAGTGACCTCGGCTCTCACCAGCATGGTTTTCCCACTTAGTACTTTGAAGAGCTTCCCTGGGGCTCAGACGGCAAAGAATCTGCCTGCCAACGCAGGAGAGCTGGACTTGACCTCTGGGTCTGGAAGACCCCCTGGAGAAGGGAATGGCAGCCCCGCTCCGGTATTCTTCGCTGGAGAATTCCATGGACAGAGGAGCATTTTGAAGACAGTCTTATTTACCCGGCAGGGACTGAATTTCCAGCCCTGATTCTGGAAGGTAATTCATTAGCCTGCACGCTAAATAATCTGTGTTTCTCGTTCCCTGGGAGTTAACTGACAGGCTGACTTCAGAGCTGCGAGCCTCCGCTCCACGTGCAACGCAGAAGTGACTATTTATGGGTCTCGCTCACTGTGCTGTGCTGGTAACACTGGAAAATTCCCCGAGCTGCGTCCATTTCCACCCGCGAGCCTCGTGCTTGGGAGGTAACAAGTGATGGAGGAAGCCGGCTCTGGGCCTGGACACCGAGTGTGGAAACTCCTCCCAGCGGCTCAGCTGGCCGCGGGGTTGTGGGGGCGCAGGGCAGCCGCCTCGGCTCCATCACGCTCGGAGGCTGCATATTGCTGCGGCCCAGGGCACAGGACAGCGCCCGCAGAAACGCTCCCGAGAGCGCTCTGTGCATCCTCACAGCGAAAGCTAGACGCCCGAGCCTCGGGGGCTTCCCGAGTGGCGCCCGTGGTCAAGGACCCACCTGCCCGCGCGGGAGACGCGGGTTCGATCTCCGGGGCGGGAAGATCCCCCAGGGGAGGGCCCGGCCACCCACTTCAGTGTTCTTGCCTGGAGAACCCCATGGACAGAGGAGCCTGGTGGGCTTGGTCCATGGGGTCGCGAAGAACTGGACACAACTGAAGCGACTTCGCACGCACACACGCCCTGAGAGGTGCCTGGTTTCATGAGCTTTACGATGAAGTGGACTTTCACTCATAGATCAGGTCAAAGGGTCATGCCCCCACTGGTCTATGGAGGGAATTACCAAACTCTCCCCTGATGCAAGGACACAGCAAAGGCACTTCTCCAGGCATCAGAGAGGAGAGTGAGGCTCCACCCCTCAGGGGGCACGGAGCTAGTCCCTTCTCCCCCTCAGTGGTTCCCGGGCTAGTGAACTGCACAGGGAGGAAAACGTTAACAGGTAAAGCGCAAGCAGCGAGCAACGATCCGCACGGCGCAGCAGCGAAGGCAGACGGTCTCCCGTGCGCGTGCGTGCGTCCCCTGCTCCCGCGCCAGCTACGCACCACCGTGTCTCCATCATCACCCATCCCTGTCTCCCTCTCCGTCTCCATCATCGCCCTGTGTGCGCGTGCGTCCCCTGCTCCCGCGCCAGCTACACACCGCCGTGTCTCTGACTCGCTAACGCCTGTTCCTCTGTCTCAGCATCCCTGTGTCTCTCTCCATCTCCATCATCGCCCTGTGTGTGCATGCGTTCCCTGCTCCCGTGTCAGCTACACACCGCCGCGCGTCTCTGACTCGCTAGCGCCTGTTTCTCTGTCTCAGCATCCCTGTCTCCCTCTCCATCTCCATCATCGCCCTGTGTGCGCGTCCGTCCCCTGCTCCCGCGCCAGCTACGCACTGCCATGTCTCTGACTCGCTAGCGCCTGTTTCTCTGTCTCAGCATCCCTGTGTCTCTCTCTGTCTCCATCATCGCCCTGTGTGTGCGCGTGCGTCCCCTGCTCCCGCGTCATCTACACACCGCGGCGTCTCTCCTTCGCTAACGCCTGTTTCTCTGTCTCAGCATCCCTGTCTCCCTCTCTGTCTCCATCATCGCCCTGTGTGTGCGTGCGTTCCCTGCTCCCGTATCAGCTACGCACCTCCGCGTCTCTGACTCGCTAACGCCTGTTTCTCTGTCTCCGCATCCCTGTCTCCCTCTCCATCTCCGTCATCGCCCTATGTGTGCGCGTGCGTCCCCTGCTCCCGCGCCAGCTACACACTGCCGCGTCTCTCCGCTCGCTAACGCCTGTTCCTCTATCTCAGCATCCCTGTGTCTCTCTCTGTCTCCATCATC
The DNA here is from genome assembly GCA_917880005.1 of Nanger dama. Classification (NCBI taxonomy): domain Eukaryota; kingdom Metazoa; phylum Chordata; class Mammalia; order Artiodactyla; family Bovidae; genus Nanger; species Nanger dama. Next base: position 1,266,152 of record CAKJTW010000025.1, read on the forward strand.
GCCCTGTGTGTGCGCGTGCGTCCCCTGCTCCCGCGCCAGCTACACACCGCCGCGTCTCTCCGCTCGCTAACGCCTGTTCCTCTATCTCAGCATCCCTGTGTCTCTCTCTGTCTCCATCATCGCCCTGTGTGTGCGCGTCCGTCCCCTGCTCCCGCGCCAGCTACGCACCGCCGTGTCTCTGACTCGCTAGCGCCTGTTCCTCTGTCTCGGCATCCCTGTGTCTCTCTCTGTCTCCATCTTCGCCCCTGTGTGCGCGTCTGCTCAGTCGTGTCTGACTCTTTGTGCCCCCCTCACCAGGCTCCCCTGTCCCTGGGGAATTCCCAGGCAACAACACCGGAATGAGTTGCTACTCTGCCCTCCAGGGCATCTTCCCGACCTCGAGGTCGAAGCTGCGCCTTCTGCGTCTCCCGCCGTGGTGGGTGCGTCCCTCTGAGCCACCTGGGAAGCCATCACCTCTCTATTCCTGTCAATCAGCTGCCTGCCTACCTGTCTGCCACCTATTTCTCTTCATCTGTCTTCCTTTGACTAAACATTTATAAATTGACTGACTCATCCAAGATGTTCAAGGCTCATCAGGGAAGAACCATACAAATAAAAACACAGCCGTGCTAACCGACTTCAGGATCCACACAAGCGTCTCTGTTCACTTCCTCTGCTCGCCCGTCACCTTCCCGTCTAGTCTTTTGTTTTCGTTTTGTCCTTTACCTTCTGGTTTGGTTTGATCTTAAAAGGAACTAGGAGAAGCACCTGGTTCTAGTGATTCTTTTCAGAGGTTTGCACACGTTCTGTCTGAACCAGGAATACCCGAAAACCGATGCTACCCCCTCCACTTAACAAAAGGGGGAATTTTCATTGCGCACTTGCACCAAAGGCTTATTTTGCAAATACTCCTAGGACGGAGAAGCCCGTGCCCGATGCACTGTGGACGGTGGATTGCAGCAGGGTGAGGGAAGGGGCGCAGTGCTCCCCTTTCGGGAGGTTTCAGGGAGAGAACGTGCGTGTAAACAGGAAGGTGGTTCCCTGCGATGAGGCAGAGACAGGGCCCGGGGCGGTGGAGGTGGATGGGGCTCTCATGCCGCTGCTCACGAGCCGTGGCCCCGCAGGTGGCTCTTCTCCAGGGCTGCCTTCCCCTCTCCCCTTGACTCTGTCTGCACAGCATCTTGACCCGTATTTCCTCCTAAGCTGTGTTTTTTTCTGCCTTGGGCCCTTCAGAGTGCCTCCATGAAATGGAATAGCAATAGAGTTCAGCTTGCAGAATGACTATGCTGATTGGGACGGATAATGTTTACACAGCACTTGGCTTAATGCCTGGCTTGCACTCACATCCACTAAATAGCACTTGTTCCTTCCCCAAATGTACTAGGTGCTCAATAAGCAGCTTTTGAATGAATGAATGAGCAATTTGAAAAGGTCTCACATTTCATGTCTTGGAAATGTCAGAGACATTATTTTAGAGTTGAGCTTTCTCAAGGTCATTTAATGAGCTAGTAACAGTGTTTGGACTAAACTTCAATTCCAACTCTGGGTTCTTTTCACTGGAATATGTTGGTTTTGCATTTAATTAAATTGAAGCCAATGTTAAAAAGAGTGGCAAAAGGGGGTCAGACATTGACATGGAGCTGTGCAACCTTTTTCTTTTCTTGCACTAAAGAGTTAAACTGGCACAGCTGGGGTATCATGCTGGGCATAAGAGCAGCCCTCATACCTACACCCAGGTCAAAAGCAAGTAGAAGTCCCAGAAGGAGGCAGACAAAAAGCACGGCCCAGGCCCCGGGACAGGAATGGTTGCAGAAACAGTGTTCTGACTTGCTCTTGGGGACTGTGAAGACAGCACCTGAGAACTCTGTGACTCCCATGGAGTTGCCTCCTCCAGGAGTCACTGGGCGGCGGTGCCTCCATGGGTGCTCCCTCCGCCTCGAGGCTTCTGGCAGCATCTACACAGCCCGTGCAGACTGGCCTTGAGCTGGATGACCACTGGCCTCAGTGGCCAGTGGTGTGCACACGGCCTGTAAGGAGGGAGGGAAAGTGGTGACCTCTGGCACACACAACAGAGCAAACACCTCAGAGCCACAGCGCCTACCTGCCCCACAGGAGGCCGAAAGCTGGCATGAAAGATGATGACTTGTGCCGGGTAGCTAGGAGGCAATTTTAGTAACTGAACTGTTGAACAGAAAGAAATCCATAGTGGGCTGCCAAGAGGGGTCCAGATTCTTATATTGCTTGAGCATGTCAGCAATGTTGCGTTTCGCTGCATAGAATGACAGCCAGAGAAACGGGAGGAAGCCCGCTGCTCAGGAATACCTGTGTGGCGTTTCGGTCTTCTTTTGCGTGCGGCTGTGATAACGGTGGACATACACAGGCCCCAACGTCATGACCAGGCTTATGACCCTCACATGAGCCCGTACGTGTTTTATATAAGAAAATGTGAAATCAATCTGCCAAGGAAGCCGACTCCCTACGTGTTAACTGGCAGCTTGCTTATATTTATCAGGTCAGGAAGCTAGATTTGTGAGATGCAAGGGCATCTCTGTCACTTTCATCTGCTCACATCATGCAACTCACTGCAAATTAGAATTAAGCGCGTACTAAGGACAGAGAACACAATTCATACACGCTGCTGTTTCGTAGATCATTTCAATTAAAAATCATAGCGGTGGATGAGCTTAGAGTTCCACACTCATCCTGGCTTTCCTGCTCTGAGGACCATGGGTCAGGGGAGGGGTGGCGATCCCAGTATGCAGCCTCCAGGAGGCCAGGATGGAGGACTTGAGGGGTGCTGGACACTGAGCTCCCACAGCCCTGCAGGGACTCAGGACGACACGTTCTCAAGGGGGCAAGCCTTGAGCAGCTTCCCAGAGGACCCCTGGGTCTATAACATGTGCGTCTGCTGCGTATCAGTGCTTGAGACGGACGGACTAGACATGCGGGGAGAGCCCGCACGGCGTGGAGCTCTGCTGCTGGAGCCGCAACACTGCTCCGCCCCATCCTCAAAGCCTTGGGCACCTCGTCCCAGAGGGTCCGCTTCACCTGGACTCTACGACTTCAGGGTGGTGGGTTCTGAGGGGCAAGGACTCCAAAAGGGTTAAGGATGCCCTGGCTCCAGTCACGGCGTCTCTCCCAAGGTTTAGATCCTGGCAGGAGACACGAAATCAGGGGCCTTTGGAGCTTGGGAGACTCCAGTGTATAATCTCCATGGTGCTTTAGAGCAGGCTTTGTTTTGTTGTCTGTATGTGGAAGGAAATGAACGTTCAGGACAAGTCTCATTCCCTCCGCCCAACACTCCTGTCCGGATGCACCTTTCTCATCCCGACGCCTGCTGTCTGCGGTCCCGAGTCTGGACCCCACCTGCTCCAGCGTGTCTGCCCCCCACAGCGTCTGTCAGGACCCATGGATTCCCCGTCCCTTCATGCTGGGTTTGTGGGCAAACACCTTCCCCTTGGAGGTGCACTTCTCAGCTGGCCGACACCACTCTGCCCCGGGTCCCTGGACTCCCCATCCGCTTACTGACACGCCTTGTGACCAGCGTTGCCCCAGACGCTCGTTTCCTCGCTTCTCGGGACCCTTGGGAACCTGCACCCTCCTGGGCAGGGGGTGGGGGCTCCGGGTGCAGCCCCTCCCAGCCCCCATCCACCAGCAAAGCCCCTCACACCCTGGCAACACAGAAACCTCCCAAAACTGGCTCGTTTGCACGAGGGAAGGGTGAGCTCACTTCGTTCAGCTGACTTCTGCCCCCAGCCCCCACACAGAGCCATGTCCTGAGCCCCAGGTGAGCACGGCGTGCATGGGATTCTCTGCTCACAGGAGAGGGCAGACGCTCTCTTCTGCAGGAAAAGACCACTCACTCCGTTTGCCTTGAGTCTGAGCCCGTGAGGCAGACTGGCCCAGTGCCTTCTTGCGCTTCCCCACATCCTTCAAGGAGCCTGGGAGGCCACAGGGGGCCCACAGCCCTTCCACTGCTGTGGCGGATTCTGAACTGTCCCGTCGCCTCCTGAAACTGCTGAAGGCGCCTCAGCGTTCCTGCCTGTGATGCCAGGTGCTTCAAGACGGAAGCGTTCATCCCTCGTTTCCCTTTGGCTCCTGCGTCCCCTGCTGCCTGCCCTGCCCCAACCCCCTTCCTGTTTCTTTTCCTCTTCCTCGCAGCCTTGGGTTATTCCCATCATGTGTGAGCACTCAGTCGTGTCCTGTCCAGCTCTTTGTGACCCCATGGACAGTAACCCATCAGGCTCCTCTGTCCATGGGATTTCCCAGGCAAGAATCCTGGAGTGGGTGGTCATTTCCTTCTCCAGGGGATCTTTCTGACTCAAGGACTGAAACTGGGTCTCCTGCATTGACAGGTAGATTCTTTACCCAACCATTAATCACCACACGTGGGCACCATCCAGAGCCTGCGGTGGGGGATGCCATCTGTCCCAAATGGCCCATCACAACTGAGCCAGGATGAGGCCAGAGCTTCACAGTTCAGTTCAGCTCAGTCACTCAGTCATGTCGACGCTTTGCACCCCATGGATGGCAGCACGCCAGGCCTCCCTGTCCACCACAAATCCCAGAGCTTGCTCAGACTCATGTCCATTGAGTTGGTGATGCCATCCAACCATCTCATCCTCTGTCGTCCCCTTCTCCTCCTGTCCTCAATCTTTCCCAGCATCAGGGTCTTTTCCAGTGAGTCAGTTCTTTGCCTCAGGTGGCCCAAAGATTGAAATTTCAGCTTCAGCATCAGTCCTTCCAATGAATATTCTGGACTAATCTCCTTTAGGATGGACTGGTTGGATCTCCTTGCTGTCCAAGGGACTCTCAAGAGTCTTCTCCAACACCACAGTTCAAAAGCATCAGTTCTTTGGCACTCAACTTTCTGAATCCAACTCTCACATTTATACATGACTACTGGAAAAACCATAGCTTTGACTAGACAGACCTTTGTTGGCAAAGTTTCTGCTTTTTAATATGCTGTCTAGGTTGGTCATAGCTTTTTTCCAAGGAGCAAATATCTTTTAATTTCATGGCTGCAGTCACCATCCGCAGTGATTTTGGAGCCCAAAATAAAGTCTGCCACTGTTTGCATTGTTTCCCCATCTATTTGCCATGAAGTGATGGGACCGGATGCCACGATCTTAGTTTTCTGAATGTTGAGTTTTAAGCCAGTGTTTTCACTCTCCTCTTTCACTTTCATCAAGAGGCTTTTTAGTTCCTCTTCCCTTTCTGCCATAAGGGTGGTGTCATCTGCATATCTGAGGTTATTGAGATTTCTCCCAGCAATCTTGATTCCAGCTTGTGCTTCCTCCAGCCCAGCGTTTCTCATGATGTGCTCTGCATAAGTTAGATACGCAGGGTGACTATATACAACCTTGACATACACCTTTTCCTATTTGGAACCAGTCTGTTGTTCCATGTCCAGTTCTAACTGTTGCTTCCCAACCTGCATACAGATTTCTTAGGAGGCAGGTCAGGTGGTCTGGTATTCCTATCTCTTGAAGAATTTTCAAAAGTTTGCTGTGATCCACACAGTCAAAGTTTACAGTCAGCACCTTAGACTTCCCTCACATGGCACTTCAGGTGGTTTGCACAGAGAACAGCATACAACCCTGCAACCCAGCCCTCAAGCATCACTTTCTTTCCTAACACAAAGCAATTCTGGTAAGTGCTTTAAATTGTTACTATGATGCCCCATTTTATCAAACTCTTATTGTTTTTAAGATTTCACTTCACTCTATTCTCTTCTTGGTTACAAGGCTCATTTTCTTTCTTTCTTTCTTTTTTTTTCTGGATGTGCAGGTCTTTGCTGTGGCACTCAGGATCTTTACTTGTGGCATGAGGGATCTCGTTCCCTGACCAGGGATGGAACCTGGGTCCCTGCATTAGGAGAGTGGAATTTTAACCACTGGACCACCGGGGAAGTCTCTCTAAACTTTTCTCTTAATGACTCCTTTATTCTAGATGTCCACAGAAGGTCAGGGAGAATGGAAGGCTGGAAGTGCCGGTGGTGAGGACTGTCACGTGGCGGTGACTTGCGTGTCGGGCCTCGTACAGCATGTGGACGGACAAAGAGTCCTTCCCCCAAAGAGGGGAAGAGCCCACGAGTGGAAGCTGTTTCTAGGAGTCATGTGGGTGGGCTCCAGAAGGGGCCATGGTGATTTTTAGAGCTAGGTCCCACCTCACTCAGTTAGGGTGTCCTGGGGAAGCCTGAATTCTGGACGGAGCTCAGAGAGGTCACCCCATCTCACCAGGTGCATGTTGAAAGGTCAAGGCGTGGAGGCAAGCATCCACAGCCTTTTGTTTTCATGTTCCAGGTCCTCCAGGGGCATTGAATGCTGAAGATTTGCCTTAGGGTTCTTAGTTGAGCTTTTCATTAGATCACTGGGTCTCAGGTTTTTCTCTGGACTGGGGAATCCAGGGACAATCTAATTTGCAGTGCTTGTTTTAAAGGGACAAAGGTTAATCAAGGCCTAGATCTGATGGGGATGAAGCTGCCCTGTGCCTCTGGACTTCAACTTCCTGACACGCAAAGTGTGGATGCCGCGCTCCGCGGGAGACACTGAGTCCTTCGTCAGGAAGAGGTGGCACCAGGGGCGCGCAAAAGTGGAGCTCCAGGCTTCCCTGTAACAGGCGTCGACTCCAGCAAATATTTACTCGCCGAAACAGGGTTTGCAGATGACTGTTGACTAAGTGTTTGAAATCAGTGCGCTGGGTCACAGGAGTGAGACAGTTACTTTTACTTGTTGGGGGTCCATTGTGCGTACCTGGAGAAGCTGGGGGCTTAACATCTTCAGAGAAAATCAGAGCCTGGGGCAGGAATCTCGCCCAGCACACAGCTGAAGGCTCCGGGCTGGATCGCTGCATCAGAGCGCCATGTCGAAGCAGACTTGCAGACTGGCTTGTGATGGCGGGGCTTATTGCAAATACAGACATCGCAGGCACGGCACACACTCCCGGTTCCACGTGGAGCACACGGCCAGGGCGGCCCTACCCTCCGCCCCCGAGCCCCTTTCAGGGAGCCCCCAGAGCCATGGGTGCCCCCACCTCTGGGCAGCCAGGGCTGACCTTCATCTTGGTCTTTGTGATCTGCAGTATCAGGGGACAGGGTGGACAGGCACGGCCCGGGTGTGGAGAGAGGATCATTCTCAGGGCCTCGCCTTTCAGACGCTGCTCCCGGTCTAAAGACAGGGATGACTGCAGACCCTCCTTAGACCTTCTGACCTGAGAACGTGCGTGTAAGAGCCGTGCTAGCCTGAGAACAGGACGTGAAAGCAGGACATTATTTCTAGTTTAGAACCAGCCTGTCCGTCCCTCCCTGCAGCATCCCCAGCCAGTTCAAGGGACGCGGAACACGCTGTGCAAAGCACAAACCCGCGCACCCGCGCACATGCGCAGATGTGGGCCACGGAGGCGGGGAGAAGGCGCGGCCCCCGCGGCACCGGGTCAGAGCTCCGCGCGCGCCAGCCGGGCCGTGCCCACGCCCGCAGCCCTGCTGCCAGCGGCGCCTCGGCCCACACACACCGCCGGCGGGTCGCCCAGCTCCGGTTCTGGCTGCAGAGAAGCCAGCGCACCAGCTTCCAGAGGAAGAAACCGCGCGCTGCAGACACAGATTCAGACGAGTCCCAGCGAAAGGAGAGCGCCAGCTGTGAGCCGCGGCAGGGCGGCGCCGCGTCGCGGGGCGGGCCGGAGGCGGGGCTCCATCCACCCTCGCGGGAGTCTGCGCTCTGGTGCCCCTCACGGCCCAGACTGTCCGCCCGTGCGCCACACGCACGCACACGCATGCACACGTATGCACACACACGCACGCACACACACGCACACACACGCCCCTCACGGCCCAGACTATCCGCCCGTGCAACACACACGCACACACGTGCCCCTCACGGCCCAGACTGTCTGCCCGTGCGCGCCACACACGCACGCACACACACGCCCCTCACGGCCCAGACTGTCCGCCCGTGCGCCACACGCACGCACACGCATGCACACACACGCACGCCACACACACACACACGCACACACACGCTCCTCACGGCCCAGACTATCCGCCCGTGCAACACACACGCACACACGTGCCCCTCACGGCCCAGACTGTCTGCCCGTGCGCCACACACACGCACGCACACACACGCCCCTCACGGCCCAGACTGTCCGCCCGTGCGCCCACACGCACGCACACGCGCGCACACACACACGTGCCCCCCACGGCCCAGACTGTCCGCCCGTGCGCCACACGCACGCACACGCGCGCACACACACGTGCCCCCCCACGGCCCAGACTGTCCGCCAGTGCGCCACACGCACACACACGCGCGCACACACGCACGCACACACACGCCCCTCACGGCCCAGACTGTCCGCCCGTGCGCCACACACACACACGCACACACACACGTGCCCCTCACGGCCCAGACTGTCCGCCGGTGCACCACACACACACACAGACACACACGTGCCCCTCACGGCCCAGACTGTCCGCCCGTGCGCCACACACACACACACACACACACACGCACACACACACACTGGGCTGGCTCCCCTCCCCTCTCTCTGGCAAAGCCACCCGAAACCAGCGGCAGCGGCAGCAGGGCAGGGGCTCCTGGGCTCGGCTGACGGGCTGTGTCCGGGACAAAGCGGACGCGCGGCCTCCGTGCCCGGGACGGGTGCTGGCGGGCGCCCCCTCTCCCGCATCCCGCACATTCAGCCTCTTCTTTCTTCTGACATTTCACTCTCTCTCTGACATCTCCTCTCCACTCTTTCCCCACTTTTCCCTCCGTTTCCCCTATGTCTCCCTCCACTAACCGGTCACCTTATTAACCAAGATGCAGATCTAGCCTGCGACATTTTTCATGAATAAAGGATGTCAGTCATGCTCTAAAAACGGATCGGAATGCAGAGTCTTGACTTGAAGTCTGATATGTATACGGAAAGGATGGGCTGGGTCAACCCCCAACGGCAGCGCTGCTTCTTTCTAGAAGGAGAGATTCAGAGCGGCTCTCTTTTTATCGCTACTTTGAAAATCTTACATAATTAGATTTTTTCACAGCAAACAAATGAAATAGATGTATAACTCCTTACCTAAGTCTCTAAACAAAACAGGAAAACCATGAATGTGCCTTTACTTCCAAATCACCTTGAATGACCTAGTTGAAAGTGAGGCTGGCTGTTACAGCCTCCTCTAAACATGCCGGAGACTTTCTCCCTCAGAGGCAGCATCTGGAGGCCAGGGACAATGTCATCTTCCCCCGGCCCCAGGCAGCAGACCCTCAGCCAGCCGTTGAAAGCATATTTCTTTGTCTATCATTGTCATGGAGTTATTTAACAACTTAAGAGTTTTAAGTCAAATAGTAGACTGTCAACAAGTAATTCGGAAAGAGAAAGACAAACATCCCATGATGACACTTGAGTGTGAAATCTAAAAATACAAATGAACTTATCTACAAAACAGAAACAGACTCACAGAGAGAACAGACCTGTGACTCCAAGGGAGAGGTAGGCGAGGGAGAGAAGGGATTGGGAGTTTGGGGTTAGAAGCTGCCAACTGGTACACACAGGACAGGTAAGCAACATGGTCCTGCTGAACAGCACAGGGAGCTGTGTTCAATACCCTGGGATAAACCACAATGGAAGAGAATATGAAAAACAGTATGCTTATGCATATATAGAAAACAGAGTCAGTTTGCTGTACAGCAGAGATTAACACAACATTGGGACTCAACGCTATTTCAATGATATATACATATAAAGCTACGCTGTCAAGAACCAGGATCAGAGTAACATCCAATTTCTCATTCATAGATTTGCACATTGCTCTTAGGATTGAACTCAAAAGTCTGAGGATTGACACTGCACATACGGGAGAGATACAGAGGAAAGAAGAAAGGAGGAAGACGGCCCTTGCCTGTCACTCGCCCGGGAACTGCACCGTGTCCCAGCAAGGGTTTGAGCAGGACCCTTGCCTCCTCAGCCGCCTGCACTCCTCTGGGGCCAGGGGCAAGGGTGAATGCGTCTTTGTACCCCGTCTTCCAGGCTTCCTGGTGGCTCAGCGGTAAAGAATCTGCCCGCCAAGCAGGAGACGGGTGCTTGATCCCTGAGTCAGGAAGCTCCCTGGGAAAAGAAAATGGCAACCCACTCCAGCGTTCTTGCTTGGGGAGGCCCAAGGACAGAGGAGCCTGGCAGGCTGCAGCCCACGGGGTCGCAAGAGAGTCAGACAGGACTTAGCAACTAGAGAGCCACCACCACGCCTTTCACTGTGTCTGGGGAAATGTGCATTGACTGGTTAACTGAAAGACTGCAGGAAAGAAGGAAGAAAGAACGTCACAAGCACAGAATTTACCACTTGAGTAACTGGAAGCTCAGAGTGAGCCATCAGGAAGTTTAACGTGGACAGAGCTTTCCCTACAAAGACACGCCTGAGCTCATGCCCAGACTGCTCCCCTGTCCCTGTGGTCCTCAGTGAGCTCAACGCCCGAGGAGCAGAGACCCAGCCAGCACTCTGGAATGGACACGGAAGTGAGACTAACACGCTTCATGGCCCACCGTGATCACCATTCCTGCCACGGAACCAGGAGGAAGGCCTGGCTCAGAAAGCACCAGGGCCTCCGGGAGGTCTTGTCTAAGGGGTGGGTGTGTTCTTAACTCACAGTGAAGCGGAGAAGAATGCAGTTACGGGGGTCCATGACCAGGCTGGGGCCATGGCATCAGGAGAGGTGCCCATGGGCCTGGGGCCCAGGTGTGTCTGGGGACCCATGAGACCCCCAACACCTGTAGAAGAGGATAAAAGAGGGGCCCAAGGAGGGAGAGAGAGTGAGGGTCCCACCGCAGAGGAGGTGTGAAGGGGTCAGCACACTATCAGCGGATAAAAGGGAGACGACACACAGGTTGACATGACGAATGATGTTGCAGTTTCGTAAAAATACACTTTGTCGTCATTTCCTGAACCAGCTTAAAACTGAGCTTCTGGCAGGCTAATTGGATTCTGAAGGCCCTAAGAGAGAATATGGAATTCTAAACCATTCTTGCTGAATTCTTTTGCGAATAATTCTTTTGTGAAGTAATCCACTCCACAAACTTTCTCTCTCGATGATTGCTTAAACACTACCATAGACTCACACAGCCTATTCCATAATCAGGACAGCTGGATTTGGGGCCAGAGACGGACACAGACATGGACACAGAGACCGAGAGACACAAACTTCAGGACTTGAGAGGCATGTTTTGAAAGCCGGCTGCGGCAAGCGTGCTGCGAACTCCCAGCGTCCTTGGCAGCCAGCTGCCCACGGTGCAGAGAAGGGCAAGCTCTGGGACTGGGGACCCCTGGTCCCTGCATATCCTTTTCCAGCTTGTTTTCGTGTACGGATGCATCAGGCGCGCGCGAGCTGTCTATGTGGTAACGGAACAGCGAGTTGCCCGCACGGCTGCCTGCCCTTCGGCGTCTGTCAGGCGCCTCAGTGGGATTGCATTGCCTCCTTGGACTCTGGTGAGACCTGCAAGCTGCGTGGCTGCACTTGCTGTTTCAGTACATGCACCAGCTCTGACTCTCAAGCTAGTTTCCGGGAGAAAAATGCTCACATCACAGAAAAACATCCTCCCTAATTGGCAGCCTTGTTAGCGGCTGTTTCCGCAGAAAGCCTGCATGCAGGAGCCGCAGCGGAGCCTGACAGGCTCAGGTGTCTCGGTGACTACCTTTTGGACATGCCCCAAAGCAATTAAACACAGTCTCCGTGACAGAACTCTCACAGGAGCCTGGAGATTATAATTTCAAATTCGTTTCTAAGACAACATTCGAGCTCCTTCAAACTGTGCGTGTGTCCCGGCACACAACCTCACAAAATCGGGGGAAAGCCCCTGTCTGCGGGTGGAGGGTGGCTTCCCCAAAGTCTGATCCATGTCCTTCAGGCTTTCGTCTGTTTCCATTTGCAAAACTGACCAGGAAACATTTGCAAGACTCCTGGTTTGGGGCCAGGTGAGGAGTAAAGACAGTCCTCAGACAGACCAGGGCCACAGGCTGCTCACCCGGCAAACGTGGACGGCCCTCTGCCATCTCTACGGCACCAACCAGACGGCGGGTTCCGGATGCTGATGCCGAGTCTCGACTCTCAAAGGTCAGGCGTTCCGGGGGTGAGGCGGGAGGTCCCGCCAGGGGGCACCTGGCGCAGCTCTGGGCACACGCCCTGGTGATCAACACAGGGCCCTTTCTGTCTCCGCCTGAGCCTCCAGGGTGGGGGTCAGCTCGCAGGGCGGGGTTGGCAAAGAGGGAACCAGCAACAGAAACACAGCTGCAGGCGCCGGCTCTGTGCCCCTGTTCCCATAACACAGGGTCTCGGGAATCTCACACAACGCGATGGGTGGGAATGCCTAATTCAGTGCCTGGAAGATGGTCCTGAAAAAGCGCTCGCTGTCGTGACTATTGTGATAACGTCAAGAAGAAACTGCAGTGAGCAAACTGTACACGTATCACCAAATTCCCACAATTCCAACCGCCCAGGGATTTCTCACCTGGGGATTTCAATTCAGGACTCAGAGCAGCAATGAGCACGAGAGTCCCGAGTCCTCACCCTTCCAGGGTGGGAGGCCCACAGATTCTGAGCCAGTGCACAGCCCAGAAAGACGGCATTCGTTTGTTTGACAAAAGTATCAGCTCACAGAGGGAGGCACAGGAATGCCAGCACTTCCTCTGTGCGCTTGGATTCTGACGTTAAAACATCCTGAAACAGTCACTGCAGAAACGGACCCAAGTAAGATGCAGATAAAAGATTGCATAAAGGGATGGTAAGAATGATCTCTGAATGCTTGACACCATTTAACTGAGAGTCCCTCAGACTGCAAGGAGATCCAACCAGTCCTTTCTGAAGGAGATCAGCCCTGGGATTTCTTTGGAAGGAATGATGCTAAAGCTGAAACTCCAGTACTCTAGCCACCTCATGAGAAGAGTTGACTCATTGGAAAATACTCTGATGCTGGGAGGGATTGGGGGCAGGAGGAAAAGGGAATGACCGAGGATGAGATGGCTGGACGGCATCACTGACTCGATGGACGTGAGTCTGAGTGAACTCCGGGAGATGGTGATGGACAGAGAGGCCTGGCGTGCTGCAATCATGGGGTCGCAAAGAATCGGACACGACTGAGCGACTGAACTGAACTGAATCTGATGGGAATGTCTTCTGGACGCACACCACGTTTGTGGGCTGCAGAGACAACCTGGCAGAAAGTCAGCACACAGCCCCCGCCCCCACAGAGCCGTCTGCACCATCACCCCCGGAACCTCGGACGGGGGGTTTCTGACCCATGAAACCTCGAGGTCGTGATTCTGCATTGTTTTAACCGCTGAGTCAGCGGTCCCCTGGCATGGCCACCGTGGGCACTGAGCCAGAGCCTCTGGCTTCTCAGGCACCTCGTGCAGCCTGGTCCACCTGGGGGCCCCTGGCTCATCTCTGCGGCCCGAGCATGTCAGAAAGAGCCAGGAAGAGCACGATAGCGATCATGAACCCAGTGGGCTGTGGGCAACGCCGACGTCATCCCGGGAGGCGGATGGCAACCAGGGCCGGGGGGGGGTGGGTGGCCGGGTCTGGGGGTCTCAGCCTGAAGGAGCGTCTCTCTCCCCAGCCCGAGGCTGCTGGGGTGGGGCTGTGGGGGCAGGGGAGGTGATGGACGCCGGGGGGCTGAGGAGGACCGTCCTATCGGCCGGAGAAGGACGCTTCTGGAGCCTCGAAGCAGGAGCATGACGAGCCCCCTCCCACCTCCCTTCGGAAACCAGAGAGCTTTCCTACTCACTGATGCAAAGCGGTCCCCAGTAACCGAGTGGGAATCAGCCAGAAGGAGGCTGAGCTCTTGGGCCAAGTGAGGGCTGAAGGTTTTCTGCCCCTGCAGGTAAAGCTGCTCAGCTTTATCAACCACTTACTTAGCACCAGCAAGGTGCCCAAGGTTTGGGCGATCGTTCCCCTGAGAGTGTGTGAAAGCAAGGGATCGTCCCCTGAGAGTGTCTGAAACGAGGGGGTCAGAGCCTCCCGGAGGCGCATCTCACCGAGGCCGCGCCACACGCCACCCACATGCTGCCCAAAAAGGGTGTGCTGCCGCCCAGCAGGGCTGCACCACCCATAGGGCCACGCCACCCACCGTGCCGCCCGCCAGGGATGCCCGCCGGGGCTGTGCTGCACGCCGCCCAGCAGGGCACACCATTGGCGTGGCCATTCCAGAAGTGACCCAAGTCATTTACCCAGCGCATCCAAGCTCCTTATTCTCCTCTTAACATCCCATTCTAATAGGAGTTTCCCGGCTTGGCTCCAGACTGAAAAGAATCCTCCTGCAACACGGGGAAACCCTGGCACGATCTCTGGGTTGGGAAGATCCCCCAGAGGACGGCATGGCAACCCACTCCAGTGTTCTTGCTGGAGAATCCCATGGGCAGAGGAGCCTAGCGGGCTACAGTCCACGGGGGTCACAGAGTCAGACATGATTAGTAACTAACACACTTCACTTTCACACTAAAAGAGCACAGGACAAAAATGTGAAGAAAAAGCTAAATCATAGCATTAATTATTACTGAAAATCACTGGCCAAATACCATGTTTTAACTTAGAAAAGAGTTCAGTAAATTAGGGTAAGTTTACTAAATAATTCAGTCTTAAATATTCATCAGAAGGACTGATGCTGAAGCTGAAACTCCAATACTTTGGCCCCCTGATGCAAAGAACTGAGTCATTTGAAAAGACCCTGATGGTGGGAAAGATTGAGAGCAGGAGGAGAAGGGGACGACAGAGGATGAGATGGTTGGATGGCATCACTGACTCAATGGACCTGAGTTTGAGTGAGTTCCGGGAGTTGGTGATGAACAGGGAGGCCTACGTGCTGTGGTCCACGTAAGGTCCATGGACACGACTGAGCGACTGAACTGAACTAAATAAAACAGCTTACAGACTCTGAGAAGAATTGTTTACACAGGACTCTACAGCCACCAGATAGGAGCATAACAGAAGGTGAAGTGTCAGAATCTATTATGTGATAATATATGTTGGAAGCTGTTCTAAAAGTGAAGTTAAAGGCAGTTTCTATTTTCTCCTATATTTTCCTTATTTTCTGTCATTTTCTTGCAAATAAAGCAAAAATTCTAAATGTACTAGAAGTAGAAATCTGCCTGGTTTGTGAGGCCACACTCCCCATTCCACCCCAAGGTCTGCCTCCTGCTCAGAGCCTGGTGTCCCCTGAGAAGCTCCCCAGAGGCCCTCACCTCCAGGCATGGAGGCCCACCCACACCAGGCCTCCAATCACGAGAGAAGCCTTCATCAGTGGTGACCCACCTGCCCCAGAGACAAGCGTCCTCTGTCCCTCCTTAGGAAGCCTGGTCATTGCAAGGGGCACGCTCAGGAGGATCCCAGACGTGATGGAGGGTGCACGTCAGACAGCCGGGATGATCTGTCTCCACCAGCGCATGCGCCACGGGACACCCAAAACCCACTGGTGAATAATCGATCCACCGTGAAAGATGTATTACTAGGGTCTGAGAGCATGGGCCAGAATGCCTTGACCTTACAGCAAGCTTACTTACGACCAGTTCAAGAGCTTTTTGAAGCATCTGTGAGGCCAGGGTCAATATGGGAACAGGAAGAAAGCAAGCCGCTTCAGGAAATGATCGGCACTTAACGAACGTGGTGGGGTTCAGCCCCTCAGTCATGGCCAACTCTGCGACCCCACGGACTACAGCCTGCCAGGTTCCCTTGTCCATGGGACTCTCCAGGCAAGAATACTGCAGTGGGTCACCATTTCCTTCTGCAGGGGATCTTCCCAGCCTGGGGATGGAAGCAGGGTCTCCTGCACTGCACGTGTGTTCTTTACCATCTGAGGCACCAGGCAGCATCAGTTCAGTTCAGTCGCTCAGTCATGTCCGACTCTTTGCAACCCCATGAACTGCAGCACGCCAGGCCTCCCTGTCCATCACCAACTCCCGGAGTTCACTCAGACTCACGTCCATCGAGTCCGTGATGCCATCCAGCCATCTCATCCTCGGTCGTCCCCTTCTCCTCCTGCTCCCAATCCCTCCCAGCATCAGAGTCTTTTCCAATGAGTCAACTCTTCATGAATGAGGTGGCCAAGGTACTGGAGTTTCAGCCTTAGCAGCATTCCTTCCAAAGAAATCCTAGGACTAATCTCCTTTAGGATGGACTGGTTGGATCTCTTTGCAGTCCATGGGACTCTCAAGAGTCTTCTCCAACACCACAGTTCAAAAGCATCAATTCTTCAGCGCTCAGCTTTCTTCACAGTCCAACTCTCACATCCATACATGACCCCTGGAAAAACCATAGCCTTGACTAGACGGACCTTTGTTGGCAAAGTAATGTCTCTGCTTTTCAATATGCTGTCTAGGCTGGTCATAACTTTTCTTCCAAGGAGTAAGCGTCTTTTAATTTCATGGCTGCAATCACAATCTGCAGTGATTTCAGAGCCCAAATAATAAAGTCTAACACTGTTTCCACTGTTTCCCCATCTATTTCCCATGAAGTGATGGGACCGGATGCCATGATCTTCATTTTCTGAATGTTGAGCTTTAAGCCAATTTTTTCATTCTCCACTTTCACTTTCATCAAGAGGCTTTTAGTTCCTCTTCACTTTCTGCCATAAGGGTGGTGTCATCTGCATATCTGAGGTTATTGAGATTTCTCCCCAGCAATCTTGATTCCAGCTTGTGTTTCTTCCAGTCCAGCGTTTCTCATGATGTTTTCTGCGTAGAAGTTAAATAGGCAGGGTGACAATATACAGCCTTGATATTCTCCTTTTCCTATTTGGAACCAGTCTGTTGTTCCATGTCCAGTTCTAACTGTTGCTTCCTGACCTGCATACAGATTTCTCAAAAGGCAGGTCAGGTGGTCTGGTAGTCCCATTTCTTTCAGAATTTTCCACAGTTTATTGTGATCCACACAGTCAGAAGCTTTGGCATAGTCAATAAAGCAGAAATAGACGTTTTCTGGACACCAGGGTAACTTTAGAGAATTTTCTTCCCATGCTTTGCATTTCTTAGGGGCTGCATAGGAGGCTGCGTGGGAGGAGATTCTCTAAAGTTACCCTGGTCTTGGTCAGGAGCAAAATGCAAACTAAAGCCTAGCCTTTGAATTTAGCAGTACTTCCCTCCTGTGTCAGCTGCCTGGAAGGGGCCCCCAGCCCCGCCTCCCAGGTCTCAGCCCTCTTCCACAAGCTACGCCCAAACGCCTGACCGTTACCAGCCCCCTCTCACCACCTCCAACTGCAGCACAGGACAGGCCACGGACTCCAGTACCGGACGCGCCCCTGTAGGGCCTCCTCCCAGCCCGAGGACGCTCTCAGGCGTCTCCTCGCCCAGGTGAGCCGGTGCACACGGAGCCAGGTGGCGTGCCTGCCCTTCAGGGATGGGCCTGCACTGCTCAGTCCCGCGGCCTAGGGTCAACAACATGTCCCCACAGCTGATTCCTAAATTCCTGCACACAAGAACAGGCGTTCGAGGGCAGGTGTTCCGCAGGTGGACTGGATGGGGGATGAAGGGAGGACGCACTCCAGCTGAGGAACAGGGCGTGTGTCCGTCCCAGCGCAGCAGGTCAGTGTCCGCTAGACGGAGGAAGGGTCCCTCCCTCTGCTTCCCCCCACCCCCAAGGTGATTGCTGGGTGGGATCCACGCTGTGCCCAAGGTTCCAAAATTCCTTCTCTTTCCCCACCCCCGCCCCTTCTATCTGGACCTTTCTAGAACATTCTGCAGCCTAAAAATTACACATGCCAGACCAGCCCCTCCTTCTGGCCAGAATCCTTAATGCTCACATCCTAGATTTTCATTTACATAAACAGTCAAAGAAATGTCTTAAAAGGTTTTAAAAGAAAAAACATATACAAAACAAATTTCCATGCTTTACTTTAAAAGGTGACTTTTTGTGCAACATTTTAGAGTCAATCAAAGAGAAGAATTTATAAAAAATAAGCTGGCTTGTGTTGTTCTGGCACCAAAGGAAGAAGGGAGGGAGGAAGGGAGGAGGGAACCCACCCGCTAAGGCATGTGACCTCCGGATCAGCCTCCTGCCCCTGGCCTCTGGCTGGAGCCAGCGCGCTTGGCTTCATCCACCATCACCTTTTGCTTCTGAGACCGGACACCGCCCTGCACGTTAACTGACAGAGACACGCTGGCATTTCCTACAGCGACTATGCCGTGAAGGTGCCAAGGATGGTGTCAGAGCACTCTCTTCCCGCTCCACTTCTGCCTGAATCAGCGCGTGAAACTTCTGGGTGATCATCAAAACTAAGTGCGGCACCGAGGGAGCCGCAGAATACTGGCTTCACCAGGAAACGCCAAGACACGGCGCGCGCACGCCTCCTGTCCACGCGGAGAGGGACGCGGTTACCAGGGAGGCCTGGAAACGAGTTTGTGAAAAACAGTCCCCAAGAGCGCCCGTGAAGAACCTCTCTGGGCGGCAGCAGAGAAGTGGGTCAGAGCAGCGGACCCCCAGAAGAGGAAGCGGCGAAGGCGGGGCCGGGCACAGCGAGAAGACCCCGGGTCGCCGACTGACGCTCCCGGGGGGGTGCGCCTGAGCCTCCCGCAGGGCTGGAGGAGACTCCCGAGAGTGCCCAGGACTGCAAGGAGGTCAACCAGTCCGTCCTAAAGGAAAGCAGTCCTGGGTGTTTACTAGAAGGACCGATGCTGAAGCTGAAACTCCAATACTTTGGCCACCTGATGCCCAGAACTGACTCGCTGGAAAAGACCATGATGCTGGGAAAGATTGAAGGCGGGAGGAGAAGGGGACGACAGAGGATGAGATGGTTGGACGGCATCCCTGACTCTAAGGACATGAGTCTGCGTGAGCCCCGGGAGTTGGTGATGGACAGGGAGGCCTGGCGTGCTGCAGTCCACGGGGTCGCAGAGCGTCGGACACCACTGAACAGCAGCAAACCTTCCTCAGGACAGTTTTCCGGTAGAAGACTCCACGTCTCAGGCGAAAGTTCCAGAATACACACGCGTGCGCGCGGCCACTCCACTGATTACGTGATGCGTGTACTTCACGTCCGACACGGTGCCCTCTGCTGACGGACGCATGAACGCCCGCGCCGCTGCAGCTGCTGCTAAGTCACTCAGTCGTGTCCGACTCTGTGCGACCGCATGGTCTGCAGCCCACCAGGCTCCCCGTCCCTGGGATTTTCCAGGAATGAGTACCGGAGTGGCGTGCCATTGCCGTCTCCTAAACGCCTGTGCACACGTGTCCAAACACAAAACTGATGGCTGAACAGACCGTGTGTCTTCTTGAGGGTGGGTCGGTGGGAAGACTCCCTCAGGACCGTGGCCCACACGGGACACCGCCGCCCGATGCTCGGGGGTGGGCCAGTGGCTGGGCAGCAGCGCAGCCTCGGGAGGCTGTGGGCGCTGCCTCCGGAGCTGCACTGGGGCACCGTGGCGACCCTCAGGGAGAGGGCCGCGCGGGGTGGGTTCCGGACCCCCCCGCCCTCTCCATCAGGGTCCGCCCGACCTTGGCTCCTGCTCTCATACAGGTCGTTCTGACGGCTGAATTCATTCTCGGTGGTCGGTCCTGCGAGCCCTCGCTGGCATTAGGTCCGTATAGCTCGGCTCGCATCACTACTGTTACCTGGTTATTCTGGCTTAAGCTCCCAGAGAAGTGATAGAGACAGAGAGTTCCAACGCACTATTCCAGAGCCTCCCGGTGGAAACACCTGCCGGCGCCCCCCACCCCGCAGCGCTGACTCAGGGCGCTGCGGGCCCTGCCCCCTGTCTGAGGACAGGCCCCGCCCCCGCCTGACAGGCTCCGCCCCGCCCGGCCAGGCCCCGCCCCCCATCTGAGGACAGGCTCCGCCCGGCTCCCTCTTCTGTGCAGGCCTCGACCTCAGGCTTTGCGGGGAATGGCCCCCACCTTTGGCTCAGCTTCTGGTATCCACACCTCCTCTCCCACGTCTACATTCCCAACCTACTCTTGTTATTATCATTCTCAACTCATCGCTTTCAGGTAGCTTCACCTTGCTTCGCCTGTACCGTGCTTAGTCACTCACTCAGGCCCGGCTCTGAGACCCCATGGACTGTAGCCCGCCAGGCTCCTCTGTCCATGGGATTCTCCAGCAGGAATACCAGAGTGGGTTGCCACGCCCTCCTCCAGGGGATCTTCCCCACCCAGGGATTGTGGACGGACCTGGAGAGACTATTAAATTCAAGCTACCAGGCCCCACCAGAAAGTCCCTGTGTCTGTGGATGTGGGATGGGCCAGCATGCGCTTTCTTGGCAAGCTTCCAGGAGCTGCTGCTGCTGCTGAGGGTGCTGTGGGCACCCTGCTGAGAACTCGGCCCCAAAGAAGAGTCACTGCTACTAACTTAAGTCACCACCCCCACCCCGCTTCGTACAGAGCAGGAATTAATTCAAGTGAAAAGAGTGCCCTGGGATTTGAGATTATGACTTTGATTTCAGCGTTCATATTTTAAACTGTTACCAAGCTTTTCTTCATGAATAAGAATGGGAGGGCTTCCCTGGTGGCTCAGATGGGAAAGCGTCTGCTTGCAATGCGGGAGACCAGGGTTTGGTCCCTGGGTCGGGAAGATCCCCTGAAGAAAGAAATGGCAACCCACCCAATTCCTGCCTGGAAAATCCCACGGCTGGAGGAGCCTGGTAGACTGCAGCTCATGGGGCTGCACAGAGTCCAACATGACTGAGCTGACCTCACTTTCACTGTGTTTCAAGAATGGGAAGGCATTTAAGAGCTTTCCCAGGTCTGTTCCATGTCCAAGCTACACTCAGGGCTTGACTGTGGTCTTCATGGGTGCCAGGCGGGTGCCATGCTGGGAAATGCCCAGTATATTACATCCAGCAGATACATACAGACTCTAAGGGGAGGGGAGGTGAAGTCGCTCAGTCGTGTCTGACTCTTTGCGACCCCGTGGACTGTAACCTACTAGGCTTCTCTGTCCATGGGATTCTCCAGGCAGGAATAGTGGAGTGGATTGCCCTTTCCTTCTCCAACAGGATGTTGTAACAGGTTATATGATGACATGTCCAGGATTTCTACAAAAGTAAACAATTAAAAAAAAAAAAGAAAATACATAGAAACCCCAGTTAAACTAAACTGTCTTTCCACCTTGTACTCATGACTTATTTCCATTACTTTACATAATTTTATTCCTTAAGAAAAAGAACTTCTCTGTTTGGTTGCATTTGCAAAGTATGTTCCACAAAGATCAAACTTTGAAGCTGGTATAAATGAAAGTGTTACTGGTTAATCTAACAAGAGAAAGTATCATCTCTCCTTGACTCTCTGCTCCTGCTAAGATGAAACTCTCATGTCTTCTGATTTTATTTCTATTCCAGTTAATGCCAGGGCACCGATCAGATCTGAAGTCATGTTTGTTGACTGACTCTCGGTTTGCAGCCCACAGGGATAGTAAAGAAATAGTTGCAAAATCAAACAGTTTGAATCAATGAGGAAATTGTAAATCTTTACCAAAGGTTGCATCAGGTGATCCTTACAGTAATTGAAGGAATGTATGGTTTTGAATTTATTTCCCAGACTTATAAGCCCAGTGAAAAATAACTGAAAATTCTCCAAAGAGGAGTTCTTCAGAAATAAGGAAACAGTCTCCCTAAGTAAAAACTAAGGTATCACATGAGACCTTTGAACCAGGAAACGATCTACTAAGAGGACAACCCCTTCTGCACAGAGTGACTTTTCTTCTTTCTAGATATTTGGACTAGACTTTGCCGAATGTTACCTCCTAAACTTCCAGACTTCTGTGGGCCTCTTGGGTTTGGAAGACCCAGCTATGCCTGTCCCACCTATGGGCACGTTCATGAGGAAGGCAGGAAAATAATTTCAGCCAAAGAAGGAGCAAGTCCTGGAGAGAAATGCCAAATTTCAGGAGCCGTTTCACTTAGGTAGAACATTTGAGGAGCTGAATAATCTCATTATTTGACATTCATGCTAAAGTGCAACATTCTAAAAACTAAGAATCAGGAAGGCATCCCTAAAGCAGAAGTTCAGACTTTTGGAAATCTTCAGAATCAATGGAAAGATATTCCACATCATGACTGGCCGCTGACCCGACAGGAAATAAATCCTGCATTGATCACTTCAGTGAAGTGCTGATCACACCCTACCCCACTCGGTGCGGGGCTTAAAAGCCGGGGGGGTTCCGTACAGTCTGCTCATGTCACAGCTGTCTGGGTGTGCAAGGTCAGGGTCACTAACCTTTCTGAGCTCCAATTTCTTTGATCTAAAAAGATGCTAATAACACTACCTGGGTCAGGAAGACCTCCTGGAGGAGGAAATGGCAACTCACTCCAGTATTCCTGCCTGGGAAATCGCATGGACAGAAGAGCCTGGTGGGCTACCATCCATGGGGTCGCAAAGAGTCAGACACAACTGAGTGTCTGAGCCCACATGGGGGTGTCTGGAAGACAACATGAGTTGGCCCATGAGGAAATGCTTGCAAACAGCCAGTGCCAACCTGTGGCCTGCTCCAGCGCGGCTCCGGGCAGGCAGGTGCACAGAGTGGGGAGACCATTCCCCCTGCCTCCGTCATCACAGGTCACGGGCCCTCCTGCATCTGCAACAAGCAGCCGTACCCGCCACTTTCCTCCGTGCGCCCAAGTCCACTTCACGAGCAGGAGAGGATGCTACAGGGACGATCAGAGGCTGGGCTCAAGCCTGGCTCCTCCTCCCACTGACACGGGATCCTGGGGAATCACTGTCCAATTCTGTGCCTCTGTGATCCCTTCTGCAAAGTGGGCACTCGAGTTCTAACGTTTTCCTGATTGAACTTGATCAAGTCTGCGAGTGAGTTACTGAAACATGAAGGGCGGATACAGACTTCCAAGTGTCCTACTGTGTCATGACTCTAAGAAGGACTGCTGTCTCACAAATGAAAATAATAGGTTTGGTCAAAGAGTCATAACTTCTAACCCAAAACTGAATGCAGTGGTTGTGACTTATCACAGATTCAGGTCATTTTTGCTTCTGGTTTTGAGTAACTGAAACAGCCACCAGCCCAGGCTCTCTGGATTCAGGCAGAATTTCCTTATTTCTCTTTATCTCGCAGCTTTCTTCGTATCTTACCGGCTTCATTTGTGGTAGAATTACATTTTTGGCTACCTGACATCAAGACCCTGATCCACATCCATTTCCGGAATTTCCCTTGGTGTCCTGTTGTTTTGAGCCCCATGCTCACAGTCAAGACCTAGTTTCCCTTCCCGTCTATGTGGTGTTGCCACCTGCTGGGTGCTCTCAGCACCAGGAACCAGACCCTCACCAGACCAGTCAGGAGAGCCGAGCCGGGGAGCAGGGAAGACGATCCCTCCTGCTGCTGCGCTGGGTCATTCTGAAGCACTGGGACACCTCCTCCCGGTTCGCTGGAGAAAATACGCCAGATTCTAAACGTGCTGCTCTCAGGAGCCCCGCCGTGGTCTTGTGATCTCCTTCCTAAAACTTCCGTCCGTCATCCTAAAATAATCTCATGCCCTTGCTCTGTGTACTTGCTGCTCACGCAAACCGAGGCTCGCCCTGTCCTGCCACAGGAAGGCGGCCGGGCAGTGCGAGCCCGGCTCCAGTGAACTTCCTCCCAAACGCGCGTGTTTGTTTGACCCCTTGTTTCTTGGTCTTCCCAAATCATATCTTGCACGGCTCTCCAGAAGCTTTTTTAGTTTTTGATTTTTGTTTCATTTTTCAAACATTGCTCTTTACAAATTGTTCCCACCGCATTGTTCTTGGAAATTATCAAATCAAAACAGAAAACAACATTTCCAATGCTCTTATACATATGTCTTTTGATGGTTTTGCTCCTTTTAATGATAAATGTGATTACAATTTTTTAGACACATAGAAATGGTGACGGGATAGCATACACTAGGAATTTAACTGTATCACCTTCTAATGTTAAATGGACTCAGAATCACTTGACTGGAACAAAGAAGGTAATTTACCAAGCACCCGTGGGAGCCACGGTCATAGCCCTGTCTCCTAGCTGGGTAAGAGATGGAATTACCTCCCATTGCCGAGTCCTCAACACTATTATCAATCGGACACTGGCTGATGAGGAACTTCAGACCCAGCTAAGTTAGGCAGAAAGCAGAAAGAGGTACAGAGCACACTTATGGTAGAAAACTATAAGAGCACTGCGCAGATACCAGAGCGGCCTCTACAGCTGGAATATAACCGTTATGGGAATCGCCCAAGCCATTAAGCCTGCAGGAGTCGCTGGGCATGCTGCACTTCCGGTGAAATGCGACTGAAATAGAGTCTGCCTCAGGGAACTTCTGCTAGATGGCATAATCATCTTTTCTGGAGCCAGCCAGAAAGAATATGGACCGAGAACATCCTTCATTTCTTACAATAGTAAAAACTAAACTTCAAAAATTCACACGGAAGCCAGCTGTAAGCAGACAAAATTCAAGTACACTGACTCACACACAGGCTTTGTGAAGCATCCTAGCCGAGGCCCGCCTTCCTTAAGGGCTGGGTGTGAGGGACAGAGAGAGCTGCGTGACCGAGGGCCGCTCCGAGTGGTGGAGACCCGCGGGAGGGCTGGGCCACCCCAGCGGCAGCTCGGGAGGCGGAGTCTGCACGGCTGGATTCTAACCTAGAACAGACGGGGTCTGCCACGAAGTAGGCCCCGGATGCACTGTTTTCGTGGAAGAAAGAGAGGGAGGGAGGAAAGGAAGCGGGGAGGGAGACAGGAGAGAGGGAGGGGGCGGCTAAGTTTCAGACACACTAATACTAAATTGCTCCGGGGACCACGTAGTTCCCACGCACTCTAACTTTCTGAAATTCTTCGTAAAATTTCCAATTCTCTTTACTGGTGACAAATAAAACATTTTCATTAATAATTATGGTGGCTGCGACTGTAACATTTGATCTGATTGCCTTTGCTACTCACTTGAATTTTCTAGCAAATTAAGTGACTGAATGATTTCTGCTCAAATTTATATAACGACAACTTTTAGTTCACAGCATGTTTTTCCCTTCATAAATGTGGGCAGAGGTCTTTTTATTTTCAGTGAATTGAGAAGGATTTTGATGACCTTATATTGAGGACATAAATACATAAATCATAGGTAACAAATACTTTCATTGGAAAAGACCTTGATGCTGGGAAAGATGGAGGCGGGAGGAGAAGGGAATGACAGAAGACAGATGGTTGGATGGCCTCACCGACTCAAAGGACATGAGTCTGAGCAAACTCTGGGAGACGGGCGAAGGACAGGGAAGCCTGGCGTGCTGCAGTCCATGAGGTCACAGAGTCAGACACGACTGAGGAACTAAACAATAAATAATCTATCTCTTCAGCCGAGACGAGCATAACGTGAACAAGCAAGGTTTTCCAAAGGTAGGATGAAAAACACAAATGTGTTTTTAAATATAAAACATACTGAAACTAATAACTTCTAAAGGAGATGCACCAATGCCCTTGGAGAGGGTATATACATTCATTTTTTTTACCCGAATCACCAGTATAACTCCTGTTTCTGGCTTATGATAGGATACTTCCCATAAACAGTCTCTCTTCCAGTATTTGAGAAAATGGCATGCTTACATGCACCTTGGAAATGGAAGAGCAGAAACTCTCCTTGGCCCGAGGCTCCAGCTGGACCACATGCCACATCCTGGTTCTAAGACCCACGTGGTTCTTGACTCGCTCCCCAGAAAGAGGGGTCAACACGTGTGTTCACGCTGACCCCAGGTCATCCTGCAGGAGGACGGGAATCCTGATGTAAAGTGGATGGACGCTGAACCGTGTGGGGCAGACGGACTTCTGCATGCCTGGAACCCCACTTCCAAAGAGGCGTTTTGCACAGAGACACTGAGCAGGCCCCTGGATGAGCAGGACACAGCCAGCAGCAGGGCCTGCGGCAGCGTCTCTTCACGTGGGCCCAGGAGCAACAGCAGCTCACAGCCCAGAGCCCTGGGGGCACAGAGGACACCGCGCCACCCTTAAATCCGGTCCTGACTCTTTCACCTTTTGCTCCCGAGATCTCCGGAGTTCCTGAATGCTGCTGGCTTCTAGGGACCTAGACTGCAGGAGAATAGAAGGGCAGCGGCTGCGACGGACTACACAGAAGCGCGGCCAGGGGAGCTACCCCACGCCCAAGGTCAGGGGCAGCGACCAAGAGAGCCAGGATTCTCCATGCCAGGCTTCAGCAACACGTGAACCGTGAACTTCCAGATGTTCAAGCTGGTTTTAGAAAAGGCAGAGGAACCAGAGATCAAATTGCCAACATCGGCTGGATCATGGAAAAAGCAAGAGAGTTCCAGAAAAACATCTACTTCTGCTTTATTGACTATGCCAAAGCCTTTGACTGTGTGGACCCCAACAAACTCTGGAAAAGTCTTAAAGAGATGGGAATACCAGACCAAACCTGCCTCTTGAGAAATCTGTATGCAGGTCAGGAAGCAACAGTTAGAACTGGACGTGGAACAACAGACTGGTTCCAAATAGGAAAAGGAGTACGTCAAGGCTATATACTGTCACCCTGCTTATTTAACTTATATGCAGAGTACATCATGAGAAACGCTGGGCTGGAAGAAACACAAGCTGGAATCAAGATTGCCAGGAGAAATCTCAATAACCTCAGACATGCAGATGACACCACCCTTATGGCAGAAAGTGAGGAGGAGCTAAAAGCCTCTTGATGAAAGTGAAAGAGGAGAGTGAAAAGGCTGGCTTAAAGCTCAACATTCAGAAAACGAAGATCATGTCATCCAGTCCCATCACTTCATGGGAAATTGATGGGGAAACAGTGGCAACAGTGTCAGACTTTATTATTTGGGCTCTGAAATCACTGCAGATGGTGAGTGCAGCTATGAAATTAAAAGACGCTTACTCCTTGGAAGAAAAGTTATGATCAATCTAGATAGCATATTCAAAAGCAGAGACATTACTTTGCCAACGAAGGTCCGTCTAGTCAAGGCTATGGTTTTTCCAGTGGTCATGTATGGATGTGAGAGTTTGACTGTGAAGAAGGCTGAGTGCCGAAGAATTGATGCTTTTGAACTGTGATGTTGGAGAAGACTCTTGAGAGTCCCTTGGACTGCAAGGAGGTCCAACCAGTCCATCCTAAAGGAGATCAGTCCTGGGTGTTCTTTGGAGGGAATGATGCTAAAGCTGAAACTACAGTACTCTGGCCACCTCATGTGAAGAGTTGACTCACTGGAAAAGACTCTGATGCTGGGAGGGATTGGGGGCAGGAGGAGAAGGGGACGACAGAGGATGAGATGGCTGGATGGCATCACGGACTCAATGGACGTGAGTCTGAGTGAACTCCGGAAGTTGGTGATGGACAGGGAGGCCTGGCGTGCTGCGACTCATGGGGTCACAGAGTCGGACACAACTGAGCGGCTGCACTGACTGCAGGGGAACATCTGTGTGCGTTCCCTGTGTGACGTGCATCGTGTGCACCCTGTGTACTTTACCCCTTGTGACAATTTTGTGACACAAGTCTTGTATCCTTGCTTCTTACTTGAAATGGGCTCGGGAGGTTCACTTGGTTAATCAAGGGCCCCTGGTGGGTGGAGTTGGAGCCCAGACCCAAACTGACATCCGCGGTCCAACCGGCACAGCCTCTGGACTGAACCCCCGCACTTCCAGAACGTGCACACGTTCTGTTCCTGGGTTTGGCCTCCTCTCAGCCTGACTGCGGAGAAGGCGATGGCAGCCCACTCCAGCCTGGTGGGCTGCTGTCTATAGGGTCGCACAGAGTCAGACACGACTGAAGCGACTCAGCAGCAGCAGCAGGAGCAGAGTATCCAGTGGGTGCAGGGTACAGAGTGGGTGCAGGGTGCACAGAAAGTGCAGAGTGTGACCTCTGGGGACTCAGATGGGCTAACATTACCGTGCTCAGCTGGGGGTCCAGGTGACTTTCGCACAAATTCAGCACATGAAGAAGCTCATCTGGTAAGAGCCTGTTCTCTGCAGCTCTGTGAACTTCAACAAATCATTTAACCTTTGAGTGATGACTCCTTATCTGTGGAATATTGATCGTGGAGGGTCCGCACCTCATAGGGTAATTTTGGGTAAGCATTAAGTTTAGTAGGAATAAAAGATGAAGAGTGGCTCCTGGTACACAGAAAGCCTCCAATGCATTAACCTTTAACAATGACCATGAAAAGGGCGGGAGGGACGTGAGGGGATGGGATCGTGGACCTTAGTAAGGCATCGGGAAGGGAGTGAGGCATTGAAGGATGCGAGACCTTCAGCTGATGCGCTGCGAGTGGCTCACGCAGCGATCGTGGGTGTGCCTGGAGCCTGCGTCTGGCTCTGGGGGTGCCATACAAACGGCCCTGGTCCAGGCCTGGGTACCCCGGGCGTGCTGGGGTTTGCTGAGAGCATCACCTATCGCACGTCCAGCAACTCCAGCCCAGCCCTCAACCACCTTGTTATGCCTCAGGAGTTATAATAGCCTGACAAGCAGTGTCTCATCCAATCTCCTGGCAGCTCTGCAAGGCAGGCTGTAGTGCTGCCCCCAGTTTACAGATTAATAAGGTGATTCTCAGCAAAGCCACAGAGCTCGATCAAAGCTTAGAGTGAAAGCATGGCAGAGTGAGGCTGGAGACTCAGATCTCTCTGACTTCAACGTCTGTGCTTCTCCTAAAATGTAACAACGCTCCCCAAGGGGATAATCCATCCCAGGGATAATGGAATCCTGGGAACCTGCATTGGGAGCCTGGATGGGTTCACAGGGTAAGACCTGAATATCTCCACCAACTGTGCCTGAAGGATGAGCAAATCTAAGACCCCAGAGGTTTTAGGGCCACATCTGGAAGCCCCAGGAGTGCTCCACAGAGGCACTGGCGGGGGATGGGTGAGGGGCGGCACACTGAGCCAGACTCTGCGGGCTACACGCTCAACCCTCCGACGTGACGATGCTCGGGACAGCGCAGGAGTGGCACCGGGGGGAGGGAGAGTGGTCTGGGGAGAGCGCCTTAGGCAGGTGGCACCGTCCCGCCACCAGGGTGAAGGGGAGTGGGGGTTAGAGGTCACTGTGAAAGGCGTGTGGTGAGGCTGGGGGAGCAGTGGGCCCGGGCCCAGCTGATGTGCAGGACGGTGCGGGAAAGAAAGTGTCTGAGCGGGGAGGAGGGCCCGGGCGACCATCCCACGAGCTGCCTGGCGTGCACCTCGAAGGCCCCCACTAACGGCACCTGGGCTTTGCCACACCGGTTAGCTTCACAGCAGCCTGCACACCAGCTGTCATTTCCACCATGTCAGTTGGGGACGCCAGCACTCAGACGTCAGTGAATTCCCAAAACCTCCAAAGAGACTGGGTGTGAACCCAGGCGAACGACCTAAAGCGCCTGCTTTACGTTCTGTTTCAGAACGAATACTGGAAGCCTTGTGAGAAGTGAACGCAACTCTAGACCAGACTGTGAAAAACAAGGGCCCCAGGGGAACCGAGGGCGGACGCCCCCAGGACGGGGAAACGGAGCCGCCCGGGTGGCTGCGCCTTCGGGAGGGCGCCGGCAGGCGGACGGGCACTGCGCTCTGCACCTGGCCGGCTTGAGCGGAGAGACACGACCCCGCGGTGTGGACTCAGCCCAAGAAGACGCTGGCGGGAGGGGCTGGCTGTGGTCAGGAGATGCTGAGCTCGAGGCGTCCGGTCACTGACATGGAGATACCCGGCCGGGAGGCCAGCTGGGCGACTGCATCCCAGAAGCCTGAACAGGGAACTGAGGCTCAGCGGCAAAGATGGGAGATGAGTCTGTGGAGCAGACACCACCCCCGGAGCAGGCGTGAGGAGGAGAGACGGGAGGACGGCGAGGGTGGGGCCTTCGGGACAGCGGCGTGGCTCCCGCCGCACTGGATTCCCTTCGAGTTCGTGAATCTAGTATTTGCTCTGAAGGCCTGGCTTGAAAATTCATTTCAGATTCAGTCTTCTGATTAATATTAATCAGGGGTGAGAGTTGGGGGGATAGCGGATGGGAATTCCAAAGCGCCAGAAATAGATCTGTGAGATATGGAGCAGAGTTTAAGAAGAGGTCATTTTCCAATTTCCCCAAAGCCCGGATATATTTCATTCCTGTAGATGCCTCCTTTGGATGGTAATACTTTATTTTCTGAACTGCAAATGATCAGCTTCTCTGTCATTGCTCACTAGGAATGAAAGGTAGTGATGAAAGTATGGGAAATATAATCCCCCTTTGAAACGCAAAAACTTAATTTCCATACATTTTGCATAAAGAACCAGTGAGGTGGGTGGAGCTAGTGTCGATGTGCACAGAAGGCGGCCAGCTGCCCACAGAGGAGAAGTAGCAGGAGAGAGAAGGAGGAGGGAAAACGGGGAGATTTCTGGTTGAAACACAAGATTTATCATTTTAAGGACCAGCTTTCCACATTTAGACCAAGCCATAGCAACTGAACAACATAGCTTACAAATCTTTTTTTTTTTTTTAACTTGAGAAACAGCCAGAGGTATCACAAAAATCACTCTCTAACACTAACACTGAACTTTTTTTCTTAACGTTTGGGAACCATGATGGTGAATACCAGATTGGCGAATGGGAACCAGTGGTGGTCGAGCTGGGCTCCCCCGTGGCTCAGTGGGCAAAGAATCCATGTGCAGCGTAGGAGAGACATGGGACACGTGGTTGATCCCTGGGTTGAGAAAATCCCCTGGAGGAGAAAATGGCAGCTCCCTCTGGTATTCCTGTCTGGAAAATCCTATGGACAGAGGATCCTGGTGGGGATGATCCAAAGAGACGGACAGTGTGAGTGCCTAAGCACACACCCACGGTCCTGGGAAATCGTAACAGAAACTCTTCCAAAAATCCTCTTCATCATGAATTTCCAAAGTACCACCATCCTCCCTCCTGACCTGTGTTCAGCCTGGAGGACACCCGGCAGCTCTCCATCCTGGACTAAGGCTCCCCTTCACGTGTTAGCATCACCTCTGCCTCGAAATCAGCCATGACACGTTTAGGGAATTCATACTGACTTAATTACTAGCCTACATAAAATATAATTATGAAGATAAATCTGTAGGGCAGCCAGGTGGTGGGGGTGGCGTGGGGAGCAAACAATCCCTCTGCAGGGCAAATAGAAAGGACCCTTCAGCTCCTTCTCAGTTCACACAGAACAGTGGGATGGCTCCGGAGTGAGCTGGAATCTTAGCAAAGAGATGGCAAGACCCGACTGTGTCGTCTGCCATCAGTAAGGACCCAGCTTTAGGGCTCCGTGCTGTCTCAGCTCTGCTGAGCCGACACCGTGATCTCACGTGGAACCTCGCTCAGTGCTTCCCAAAACATCCGGAGGTGCCGCATAAGATTTTTAAAAATCCAATTCAATTATTTTGTAAAACACAGTAGAAAAGAGTTTCTAGGAAAATACCTCACACTTGAATGTCGCATCAGTGCCCAGCGGCCCATGGGCTTCTCTAAACAGGCTTTGGCACTTTGTGTGTGTGGCCTTGGCCTGCGCTGAGAACTGTCCCATCTCTTAGCAGATGCTGGGAGAGTTAAGTGAGGCCACGGTGTGAGGCTTTGCTCCAGGCAGGCGCGGGCTCGTTGCTGGTGCCAGCTGGTTTCTCTTTCCTTCACTCTCCTTTCTCACCTGGACTCCTCTGTTTCTACCTTGCAGGCTGCACAGAGACCCCAACCAACCTCCGCGTTCAAAGCTGAGCCCTGTCCTTTCCCCAGGTCAGCGATGTCCTGGGAGCCAGTCACCATGGCGAGGCCTCCCCGCTTAGCCAGCCTTCGGAGCTCTTCCTTACGTCCCGCTTCCCCTCCGCGCGGCACCACAGCCGTCCGAACAATCCTGTGCTTCTGGCCGCCTCCACCTTCTGCCCCTGCAGTGCCTTCTGCCGGGACGCCCACCCTCCACACTTGCAGGAGCCGCATCCTCTGTGGTTCTCTCAGCCAGAACCATCTCCTGCTGCCCCCACAGCACTCAGGGTCTCACCAGTGCCGGCAAAGGCACGCGTGGCCATCACCTCAACGTTAGAAATGACGGGTGCCCCGGTGAGAAGTCTGAGTGTACAGACAGCAGCCGCCGTGTGCGAACCGTGCTGGCTTCACCACATTTCTCCCACTGTGAGCGCGGCACGCTCTGCCTCACATACAGTGACTTACTCCCAGGAAAAGGTGTTCCCGAGTCCCAGCATGTGGCAGCTCTAGGGATGGGATAAATAGGAAGGGAAAGCCTGGCCTTTAATCTTACATCTGGCACGTTTGAGGTGAGCCCAAAAGGAACAGACAAGCAGAGAAGAAATGAGAAGCGTGTCCTTAATTGGTTCTCTATGCATGCAGGCAGTCTCTAAGAAAACCGATAAAAGGACATTGCAGACTGCCCTGTGCTGCCGTTCCGCCGCTCAGTCGTGTCCAGCTCTCTGACCCCATGGACTGCAGCACACCAGGCTTCCCTGTCTTCACTATCTCCTGGAGCTTGCTTAAATTCATGTCCATTGAGTTGGTGATGCCATCCAACCATCTCATCCTCTGTTGTCCCCTTCTCCTCCTGCCTTCAATCTTTCCTAGCCTCAGGGTTTTTTTCCAATGACTTGGCTCTTTGCATTAGGACCAAAGCATTGGAGCTTCAGCTTCAGCTCCAGTCCTTCCAATGAATATCCAGAGTTGATTTCCTTTAGGACTGACTGGTTTGATCTCCTTGCAGTCCAAGGGACTCTCCTGAGTCTTCAACACCACAGTCCAAAGCATCAATTCTTCGACACTCAGCTTCTTTATGGTTCAAGTCTCACATTCATACGCGACTACTCGAAAAACAGACTATGAGAACCTTGGTCCTCGTCTCTGCTTTTCAATATGCTGTCTAGGTTTGTCATCGGAGAAGGCCCTGGCCCCCACTCCAGCACTCTTGCCTGGCAAACCCCATGGACGGAGGAGCCTAGTGGGCTGCAGTCCATGGAGTCACTGAGAGTTGGACACGACGCAGTGAGTTCACTTTCACTTTTCACTTTCATGCACTGGAGAAGGAAATGGCAACCCTCTCCAGTGTTCTTGCCTGGAGAATCCCAGGGACGGCGGAGCCTGGTGGGCTGCCGGCTCTGGGGTCACAGAGTCGGACGCAACTGAAGCGACTCAGCAGCAGCAGCAGGCTGGTAATAGCTTTTCTTCCAAGAAGCATGCATCTTTTAAGTGCATGGCTGCAGTCAGCATCTGCAGTGATTTTGGAGCCCAAGAAAATAAAGTCTCTCACTGTTCCATTGTTTCCCCATCAATTTCCCATGAAGTGATGGGACTGGATACCATGATCTTTGTTTTTTGAATGTTGTGTTTTAGGCCAGCTTTTTCACTCTCCTCTTTCACCTTTGGTTCCTCTTTGCTTTCTGCCATTAGAGTGATGTCATCTGCATATCTGAGGTTACTGATATTTCTCCAGGTAATCTTGGTTCTAGCTTGTGCTTCATCTAGCCCAGAATTTTGCCTGATGTACACTGCATATAAGTTAAATAAGCAGGGTGACAATACACAGCCTTGACATCTCCTGTACCAATTTTGAAGCCATCTGTTGTTCTATGTCCAGTTCTAACTTGCTTCTTGACCTGCACACAGGTTTCTTAGTAGGCAGGTGGTTTGGTATTCCCATATCTTACGAATTTTCTAATAGTTCGTTGTGATCCACACAATCAAAGGCTTTAGTATAGTCAATGAAACAGAAATAGATTTTTTTTTCTGGATTTCTCTAGCTTTTACTATGATCCAATGGATGTTGGCAATTTGATCTCTGATTCCTCTGTCTTTTCTAAATCCAGCTTGTACATCTGGAAGTTCCAGGTTCACAAAGAGCACATAAAACTGTGAAAAATCAGTTAATAAAGAAAATAAAGCACGACCTCCCATGGCCCAAAGCCCCGCCTGAACTTGGCCAGGACTCCGGGCCTCTTACCTGCCGGGCCAGCTCAGGACTGAGGAGACAGCGAGGAGCACGTGACACAGCAGCCCAGGGCCCCTAACAGAGACCTCCATCCCCCAACACGAGCTGAAGGGAACACGCTTCCCGCTTCTGGCCTTCTTGTCACCCGGTTGGAATCATGTGTCAAATACAGATTCCCGACCAAGGAGGCTGAGGCTCCAGCTTCTCTTCCTGCTCCCCAGGAGAACGGAGAAAAGGGGCGGTCACTTCAGGGGACTGGGAGGACATCATTCAGGGCCCCCATGCCTGCCTGTGTGCATGTGTGTGCGTGCCTGTGTGCACACTGTGTGTGCCTGTGTGCACACGTGTGTGCAAGTATGTGCCTGTGTGCGCATGTATGCTCCCCTGTGTGTGCATGTGTGCACATTGTGTGTGCAAGTGTGTGCCTGTGTGTGCCTGTGTGCACATTATGTGCATGCTCCTGTGTGTGCATGTGTGTGTGTGTGCCTGTGTGCATGTATGTGCGTGTGCACATGTGCACTGAGCGCATTGTTCATGCATGTGTGTGTGTGTGTGTGCCTGTGTGTGTAAGGATTCCTGCCATCCTGACACTGAGGCCTCTGCCTGTAGGAAGAGGCGAGCCAGTAATCTTGTTCTGTTTGCTTTGTTTCTGAGGTCACGATCAGGTCACAAGTGAACACAGTACCCAGAGTGTAGATTTCTGAATCAGATCTTGAAGAATCCTTAAATGTCAAATGTCCGTCATCAACACAGGCTGAGAAGGGCCACCCGAGGTCACCATCTGGGAGGGCTGCTCTCCGCTTGTGTGCTCCAGGCGATAAAGGTGGCCTCTTGCGTTCACAGCACAAGGCTGGCACACGTTAGAAATGACAGGACTTGAGAACCGAATACTTGAGAGGCTCCCTGGCCCAGCCACACTCCAGGCCACAGACGGTCTTGGGAGGTGGGGTTTAGGATGTGTCTCCACTGGACACAGGATGGCCTGTCCACGCACCTGCTGGACCTGCAGTGAGCCCAGCAGCCAGCAAAAGCCCCTCCCTGTCCCAGTGGCAAGCTGACGCCCCCCGATCTCCACCAGCATCTCATCGGCCCCCCGTGGGCCTCTTCACTTCCAGGGTTTCCAGCCAGGTCCCCCACGCCCACAGTCCTTCTCCCCCACAGCCCCAGAAGCCTCGCAAAATGCCCGTCTGGATGCATCACCTCTCTGCGCAGCACTGCCAGTGGTTCCTGTCACACTCGTAACAGCCACACGTGTTACACACACAGCTTGAACCATCTGATTCCTGCCCTGCTTTCTCTCCAGCTTCCTCCCTAAAGCTCTCTTCCTCTTCCAGTCTTCTGAAGCCCCAGGGGCCTGTTGACAGTATCTCTAAGTGCCTCAGTGTGGGCCTGCCTCAGGGCCTTTGCACCACCCTTCCCCTGCTGGGTTGCTCCCTGATACTGCCCGGAGTCTCCTCTTCAGTTCAGTTCAGTCGCTCAGTTGTGCCTGACTCTGTGACCCCACAAATCACAGCACGCCAGGCCTCCCTGTCCATCACCAACTCCTGGAGTTCACTCAAATTCACGTCCATCGAGTCAGTGATGCCATCCAGTCATCTCATCCTCTGTCGTCCCCTTCTCCTCCTGCCCCCAACCCCTCCCAGCATCTCAGTCTTTTCCAGTGAGTCAACACTTCGCACGAGGTGGCCAAAGTACTGGAGTTTCAGCTTTAGCATCATTCCTTCCAAAGAAATCCCAGGGCTGATCTCCTTCAGAATGGACTGGTTGGAATTGTGCGGTAGTTTGAGCATTCTTTGGCATTGCCTTTCTTTGGGGTTGGAATGAAAACTGACCTTTTCCAGTCCTGTGGCCACTGCTGAGTTTTCCATATTTACTGGCATATTGAGTGCAGCACTTTGACAGCATCGTCTTTCAGGATTTGAAACAGCTCAACTGGAATTCCTTCACCTCCACTAGCTTTGTTTGTAGTGATGCTTTCTAAGGCCCACTTGACTTCACATACCAGGATGTCTGGCTCTAGATGAATGACCACACCATTGTGATTATCTGGGTCGTGAAGATCTTTTTGTACAGTTCTTCCGTGTATTCTTGCCACCTCTTCTTAATATCTTCAGCTTCTGTTAGGTCCAGACCATCCACAGGCTGCACGTGAAGGGCCGCCTCGCCTCCTCCAGCCCCAGCTCTGCCTCTCCCCACTTCCTGCCTCCCTTCTAACATTTCTATCTGCTTTGCTGTTGTTTAGCCACTAAATGCTGTCCGACTCTTTAGTGGCCCATGGACCACAGTCCTCCACGCTCCTGTGTCCATAGTATTTTCCAGGCAAGAATGCTAGAGTGGGTGGCCACTTCCTTCTCCAGGGGATCAACCCCGCATCTCTTTCATTGGCAAGTGGTCCCTGATCAGGAAGACCAGGGAAGGTCTTCCACCTGGCTGCTTACGGCCAGGCACACACATGAGAGGCCAGGCACACACACGAGACGCTCTCCCCTTAAAGGAAAGGATTTTGTCTTATTGCTCTGTCCTTGGAGTCAATGTGATCACTAGTTTTTGAGGAAAAACGAATAATGTAAAATTGATGATACACAGTGTCGACCGCAACCTGACACCTGCCAAGAGTGCTGCTGCAGACTGAAGAGCAAAGGCCTCTGCCGTCCGCCTCTGCGGAGACAGAGCCCTGTGCGGCCACAGCTGCTGACCTCCAACGCCCCCGAGGGGGTTCAGGGTGGAGTGAGACACTGCTCCCGGGAACCTGGCGGGATGGGTCTTCAGACAGTCGGATGTTTTTAGGAACAGATTTTCTGATCTCAGTTCTTGTGTCTCCTCACGTCTGGAGAAGCACTAAATCCCTTCCTGATGACATCAGATCCTCATGACTCACAGAAAGCCTTTTGTAAAAGGAGCGGTTCATGGTTCACGTGGTGCTGAGCTCGCCCTTCACCAAGACCATCTATACTGGCCTTCCCCCACTGCCGCTTTGGATCAGTCTCTCGAGAGGTATCTGAGATGCTGCCTCCCAGGCTTCAGTCCTCATTTTGCCCCAAATACAACTTAATTCTCAACTCTCAAGTTGTACATCTTATTTTAGTCAACAGCAGTCATTAAGAAAAAGCCGAATATTAAGCGAAAGGAAAAAAATCAATGAGAAGAGAGGCTTCAGCCAGGACTGAGGAACATGTAGACAGCCACCAGTAAGCACAGCACTTGCAGGCAGCAGAGAGCAGCGCGGAAAATGGAGCCACAGAGGCCCTTCCAGGCCCCGGCGTCCCTGCAGAACGCGGGGCGACACCACCTC
This sequence comes from Nanger dama, assembly GCA_917880005.1. Classification (NCBI taxonomy): domain Eukaryota; kingdom Metazoa; phylum Chordata; class Mammalia; order Artiodactyla; family Bovidae; genus Nanger; species Nanger dama. Next base: position 1,303,224 of record CAKJTW010000025.1, read on the forward strand.
GTAGCTCTTCCCAGGAAGACCAGGTTTTCCACCTGGAAAGCTTTCCATTTCAGAAAATAGTCCCATTTCCAGCGCTGCACCCAGACCTCGCTCCACTGGGGGAGGAGGCAGAGGCCCAGGACTTGCAGGAACACACAGGTCGGGCCCAGCTGAGGCACAGCCAGCGCAGCGGGCTCCGCTCGGCCTCAGGCCTGAGTGGTTGCGGGACGGCCGGTACCGCTCAGCGCGTGTCAGGAGGCGGGGGCGCGCGAGAGCGCGGCCCGCGTCCAGCCAGAGAACACTGCTGCGGATGAAAACTCATCCATGCTCTCTGGGGAACTTTAAACCCTTTACCACTTTCATGAAGTTAAAATTATGATATAAAGATCTCTGGGAACACTAACCAGGTAATTGTGAGATGAGTGTGGACAACAGTCTCCCCGCACTCACGTCAGATGGGCGTACAAGGCACACGGATGGAGGGAGAGGAGGCAGGAAGGCAAACTCAGATGCCATCGTTTAGCCACAATGCAAATTAAAAGTTTTCCCCCAAATCAAGGGGAATTGGGAAACAGGATGACCTTTGTCACTCTTACAGTATGAACCCTCTTAGCTTCTAATGGCAGTAATCCCAACTGTGAGTCTCTGTGTTCTAAGAGGTGTGGGCTTGATTATTTTCTAAACTAACTTCTGAGACAGAAGCGAGTAGTCTGAGAAAGACGGTGTCTGTGATTAAAATGTTTTTAAATAGACAGTAATATTAGTACTCCAATACTTTTGCCACCTGATGCGAAGAACTGACTCACTGGAAAAGACCCTGATGCTGGGAAGGATAGAAGGCAGGAGGAGAAGCGGACGACAGAGGGTGAGATGGTTGGATGGCGTCACCGACTCGATGGGCGTGGGTTTGAGTAAACTCTGAAAGTTGGTGATGGACAGGGAGGCCTGGCGTGCTGTGGCTCATGGGGTCGCCAAGAGTCCCACGAATGAGTGACTGAGCTGAACTATTAGTGCTGGGTACAGGACACCTTTCGGAGAAGGCAACAGCACCCACGCCAGCACTCTTGCCTGGAAAATCCCATGGACGGAGGAGCCTGGTGGGCTGCAGTCTATGGGGTCGCCAAGAGTCGGACACGCCTGAGCGACTTTGCAGCAGCAGCAGCACAGGCATCTTCACTGACATCACTGCGTGCATATTCTCAGAAGCCTCCCAACGGAGTCTCCACAAAACCCACAGAGCGCATCACCACGAGGCGAGAAGAGATCATGGACATACCCTTATGAACGGCAGCCAGAGCGAGTCGTGGGCAGACTCAGGCAGGGCCCCTGCTGGGCCGGTTCCATCTGGGGGCCACAGTCCTGCCCTGGGCTACGAGGTGGTCAGGACAGGGAAAGCAGGTCATCCTGCGAGTCCACTGAAGCAAGGTCAGTACTGTCCCAGGGACATGAGTAATGACTGCGAGGACAGGGTGGGGCCAGGGTGGGGGTCACTGGAGGTAGCATCTCCAGGAGTGGACACTGGGAGGCCTGAGAACCTGGGGCCGTTGGGAAAGGGAATGTGGAGAGGATGTAAAGCAGTGTTTGCCTGTGTGTGTGCATGTGTGCACACATGTATGTGTGTGTGCACACGTGTGTATGAACATGAGTGCACGTGTGTGCCTTGTGTGCCTGTGCATGTATATGCCTGTGTATGCACACATGTGTGCCTGTGCATGCATGTGTATGCACATGTGTGCATGTGCATGCCTTTGTGTGCATGCATACGTGTATGAGCATGCACACACGTGCCCGTGTGTGTCGTGTGCATGTATGTGTATGCACACACATTTGTGCATGTATATACATGCATGAGCATGCACACACGTGTGCATGTCTGTGTGTGCATGTGTGTGTGTGAGATGCAGTGGGGTGTGTACGTGACTTGCGTGTTCTGGAGCGCCATCTAGTTGAGACCACCCAGAGCCCTGTGGCGCAGGCGTCCCGTGAGGTTCGCTCCTCTCGGCTCCACCCGCTTCTCTGCTCTGCCCTGTGTGCGCCCTCTGGCCACGGGTGCTGTGTCCTGTCTGCGCGATGCTCTGAGCACCAGACCCCAGCCAGGGGTGTTGCTCTGGGTCCAGCTGTGGTGCTGGAGAGCGGCCAGCCTGCCGGGGGGTGGCTTCACTGAGGACAGGTCCGGGCCTGTGGCTGGCACACTGGGCCAGTGCACTTCCTGCACGAGGCTCGCATCGCCATGGAAACAGAGATGCTCCTCTTCCGGGTCTCTAGGTGGCCACACAGTCGGGGTGGCTGGGCACCCTCTCCCTCTGGTTTCAGCTGTACTGGCATGATCCCCACTCACACGCGCTATCCTTCTCTGTCACCCATAAGATCAATTCCCATAGCACAGTGGGGGCAGTCCTGGGACCCTCAAATCAGCGGGTCCCGTGAGGACTCAGCGTGCTCCCCACATCTCAGGCTTCCTCCCTCCTGCTTCCCGTGAAGGAGCACCCTGGCTGCCCTTCAGAGAAGGCAATGGCACCCACTCCAGCACACTTGCCTGGAAAATCCCATGGATGGAGGAGCCTGGTGGGCCGCAGTCCATGGGGTCATTAAGAGTCGGACACGACTGAGCGACTTCACTTTCACTTTTCACTTTCACGCACTGGAGAAGGAAAGACCCTCTGCCTGGGAAGATCCTCCAGCACCTTCTCAGACGAGGGCTCTCCTGTCCCTCCCTGCTGACCTCTCCTCTCCCCCAGCAGCTGACGCTCCCCACCGCCATGGGCCCAGTGACCAGCTGCCGTTTGTTGTTTGTGGGCTGTGAGAGCGTGGACACAGCAGTGACCCTCACGCAGGAGGTGCTCCGGGGCTCACACGGGCACGCCTGCCTCCAGCTTCCTTTTAAAAGAATGAGCTTTTTCATTCCGGGACGGTTGTCTGTGGTTGAAGCCAGGACGGTGTGGCCATTGAACACACGGAGCCGGGTCCTGAGGCAGGGTGCCCGCCTGCAAAACCGGGGCCCCTCACATGTGGCCCTCGAGCCAGAGCCCAGACCTGCCTGTCCAGCCGCGTGAACATGCAGGCCGGGCAGCCAGCCCATCCGGCACCAGTCCACTTAGGGTCTGGGTCAAGCAGGCCTCCTAAGTTTTACAAACGTGTCAGTTCATTTGAAAAATCCCCTGGCAACTGCACACAGAGGTGACTTCAGAAATACGAGGGTGAGAGATGGCAGGACAGAAGGGGGACTGAGGAGACACCAGTGCCTTTGTGCTGTTCGCCGTCGTCCACTCCCACGGGTCCCCCGCGCAGGGCCCTGCCCTCCGAGCTCCTGGCGCTGGGGTCTGCTTGCGCAGTGAGCCTGAGAGCGGGCGGCCCACATGGCGCGCGTGAGAGGCACAGCTCAGTATCATTTATTTTAGACCACCAGGTCTAAGCAGAACCTCGCCCTCTCTCCAGATGCACACAGAGAAGGCTGTGTGTGCTCCACACCGTCCTCTCTCTCTTTCACGCCTGCTTCCTTTCTTGGCGCCAGATGCCAAGCCTGTTTAGCCCCCTTGCCCAGGAAGCCTTCCCAGCTGTGCCGTCAGAGCGCGCCCTCCCTGGAGCAGCCCCGGCTCTCCAGGTGGCACCGAGCGCCCACTGCTCCTGCTCACCTGCTCAGTCCTGACCTGCTGTCCCCAAGGCTCGGTCTGCTCTCCTCCTTCCCTCCCTCCTCGCCAGGCACAGGGAGTGCACAAAGCAGGTCAACCTTGTGGAAACCACCTTTGCCATCTCTCACCAATGAAATGATAACGGGTTTCCTGGGTGGCGGTGTTAGTTCCAAGGTGCGGGAAAGGGAAGAGGAGGCGGCACACAGGGAACGCACGTGGGTGAGGCGGGCGCCTGGTCCCACAGTCCTCCCAGCTCCCACTCGTGCCAGTGAACCGGGCTCTGTAGAAAAGGCAACTCTCCAAATTCCCAGCTCCTTTTGTAGCACAGCTCTGGGTCAGGATTTAAGTACTGTGGGAAAGAGCCGTGCACCATTGCTCACGCAGCCGCAGGGGCTCCAGCTCAGGTGTCAGGGACGGAACATAAGTGGCCTCCTGCAGTCGCATTTAGAGAAAAAGTGTAGTTATTTAAGCTTTGCACCAAAAAAAAAAACGAAAGAAAAGCAATTAAATCTAATCTACTAATCTAAGCTCTCCTGCTCTGAAGGAAAAAAAAATTATGTTAATATATTCCCAGCAAGTTTTAAACCCATTTTTATATCATTTCTTGAAATACTTTTCAAAATATAGTCAATGTTACAAGCCACAGAAGTCACTGAGTACTCAGTCGATTCGAGTCTTGATTTCAAAACAGGAAAGACGGCCATCGATTTTGAAACGCTTTCACACTCAAAGCGAAGGGCTTTCCCACACAGCGACCACCAACGTAAGACGCTCTCAGTGGAAAATGAACCCAGAGGTTGTGCCTGTGTGAGCGTCAACGGTAGGGTCCACAGCCTGGGGGCTCCGCTTGTCTGAGGCCCCCGTGGAGGGTTCACACGCGGCACGCGGGCAGCATGCTACGCACCACAGCTCGCGCCAAATCCACGGTGACCCTGTGCGGGGCTGCGCTATTAACACCCACCCATTACAACCAACCAAACTGAGGCACAGAAAGAACACCCACCCCCAGCTTCCAAAAGTCGAAAGCTGGGCTTATTTCCTGCAAGTTGGTGCGTGATACAGGATGCCGCTCAACTTTCTGTTCACTGAAACATTTTAATACGGAAAATGTTACACAAATGCAAAACTAGACAGAAGAGTATAATAAACCCACTTCCCCATCAATCAGTTATGAGAATGTCATTTGGCTGATGACCTTTCATCCATATAGCCATCTGATAATCATTCTATATCATTTGCAAAGTAATTCCAGAAACCATACAGTTTTGCCTAGAAGTGTTTCAATATGCATCTCTAAAATATAAGAAATTTATTTTAAAGCACAGCCATGATCGTATTCATACTGTTCTTACCAATAGCTGAGAAAAGAAGTGAAGTGAAAGGCAAAGGAGAAAGGGAAAGATATACCCAAATGAATGCAGGGTTCCAGAGGGCAGCAAAGAAATATAAGAAAGCCTTCCTCAGTGATCAGTGCAAACAAGTAGAGGAAAATGATAGAGTGGGAAAGACTAGAGATCTCTTCAAGAAAATTAGAGATACCAGGGGAACATTTCATGCAAAGAGGGGCTCAATAAAGGACAGAAATGGCAAGGACATAACAGAGGCAGAAGATATTAAGAAGAGGTGGTAAGAATACACAGGAGAACTATATAAAAAGTCTTAATGACCTGGATAACCATGATGGTGTGGTCACTCACCTAGAGCCAGATATGCTGGCGTGTGAGGTCAACTGGGCCTTAGGAAGCATCACTGCAAACAAAGCTAGAGAAGGTGATGGAATTCCAGTTGAGCTGTTTCAAACCTTAAAAGATGATGCTGAAGTGCTGACCTCAATACAGCAAATTTGGAAACCTCGGCAGTGGCCACTGGACTGGAAAAGGTCAGTATTCTTTCCAGTCTCAAACAAAGGCAATGCCAAAGAATGTTTAAGCTCTCATACAGTTGTGCTCATTTCAGATACTAGTAGGTAATGTTCAAAATCCTTCAAGCCAGGCTTCAACAGTATATGAACTGAGAAATTCCAGATGTACCAGCTGGATTTAGAAAAGTCAGAGGAGCCAGAGATCAAATTGCCAACATCCGCTGGAACACAGAATAAGCAAGAGAGTTAAAAAAAAAAAAATCTACTTCTGCTTCATTGAGTACGCTAAAGTCCTTGACTGTGTGGATCACAACAAACTGGAAAATTCTTAAAGAGATGGGAATACCAGACCACCTTACCTGTCTCCTGAGAAATCTGTACGCACGCCAAGAAGTAACAGTTAGAGCCAGACATGGACAATGGACAGGTTCAAAACTGGGGAAGGAGTACTTCAGGACTGTGTACTGTCACCCTGCTTATTTAACTCGTATGCAGAGCACATCACAGAAAGTGCCGGGCCGGATGAATCACAAGCTGAAATCAAGATTGCTGGGAGAAATATCAATGACCTCAGATATGCAGATAATACCACTTTGATGGCAGAAAGCAAGAAAGGAAACAAAGAGCCTCTTGATGAAAGTGAAAGAGCAGAGTGAAAAAGCTGGGTTAAAACTCAACATTCAGAAAACTAAGATCATGGCATCCAGTCCCATCACTTCACAACAAATAGATAAAGTGGAAACAGTGACTGATTTTCTTTCTTGGCTCCAAAATCACTGTAGATGGTGATGGCAGCCATGAAATTAAAACAGGCTTGCTCCTTGGAAGGAAAGTATGACAGACCAAGACGGCACATTAAAAAGCAAAGATATCACCCTGCTGACAAAGGTCCGTCTAGTCCAAGGTGTGGTTTTCCCAGTGATCATGAATGGATGTGAGAGCTGGACTATAAAGAAAGCTGAGCGCTGAAAATTTGACCCTTTTAAACTGTGGTGTTGGAGAAGACTCTTGAGAGTCCCTTGGACTGCAAGGAGATCAAACCAGTCAGTCCTAAAGGAAATCAACTCTGGATATTCATTGGAAGGATTGATGCTGAAGCTGAAGCTCCAATATTTTGGCCACCTGATGCAAAGAGCTGACTCATTAGAAAAGACCTTGATGCTGGGAAAGATTGAGGGCAGGAGGAGAACAGAGGATGAGATGGTTGGATGGCATCACCGACTCAATGGATATGAGTTTGAGCAAGCTCGGGGAGATTTCCAGTAGAGATTTCCAGTAATTCCTTAATACTGTAGAGCTGATATTTTAAATACCCTAGATAGTTCAGATTTTAAATTTTAATGTATGAGGTCACAATCTTTAATAGGAAGAAATATGTCTTTCTTCTGGCTGTATTTTAATATCTGTGTTTCATGTAAAGGGACAGATAGAAGGTGGAGAAAATTTAAGGTTCAGAGTGCTGCCACCTGGCTGCAGAGGGCAGGCCGTGGCGAAGGGGGGACACCCCACTCAGAGCCCGCCCGCACCTCGGGCCTGCCCCTGCCCGCACGCTGGCCTCTGATCGCATGGCCACTCTCGTCCTGTGTGGCTCCTCCTCGCCCAGCTCTGGGGGCTCCCAGCGGTGCTGGCCACTCACCAGGGGCAGCTCCCTCAGGCCCCTCTGGGTCCCCTCCCCCTCACTCTCAGTCATGTGACTCGGGTGTCACTTGGGCGCATGGCTTGGGGACACCCTGCTCTCCGTCCTCCCCTCCTGCTCTCCGTCCTCCCCTCCTGCTCTCCGTCCTCCTCTCCTGCTCTCCATCATCCCCTCCATCCTCCCCCACTCTCCACCCTTCCCCGCTCTCTGTCCTCCCCTCCGTCCTCCCCTCCTGCTCTCCGTCCTCCTCTCCTGCTCTCCATCATCCCCTCCATCCTCCCCCCACTCTCCACCCTTCCCCCCCCGTCCCCCCCCTCCTCCCCGCTCTCTGTCCTCCCCCTCCGCTCTCCTCCCCTCCTGCTCCCTCCGTCCCCCTCTCCTGCTCTCCATCATCCCCTCCATCCTCCCCCCCACTCTCCACCCTTCCCCGCTCTCTGTCCTCCCCTCCGTCCTCCCCCCTTGCTCTCGTCCTCCCCTACGTCCTCCTCCCCGTGCTCTCCATCCTCCCCTCCTGCTCCTTGTTCTCCCCTCCGTCCTCCACTCTTGCTCTTCATCCTCCCCTCCTGCTCTCCATCCTCCCCTCTGCTCTCCGTCCTCCCCCAGCTCTCCATCCTCCCCTCCTGCTCTCCGTCCTCCTACCCTGCTCTCCATCCTCCCCTCTGCTCTCCATCCTCCCCCAGCTCTCCATCCTCCCCTCCTGCTCTCCGTCCTCCTCTCCTGCTCTCCATCCTCCCCTCCATCCTCCCCCACTCTCCACCGTCCCCCACTCTCCGTCCTCCCCTCCATCCTCCCCCCTTGCTCTCGCCATCCCCTCCGTCCTCCTACCCTGCTTTCCATCCTCCCCTCCGTCCTCCCCTCCTGCTATCCTCCCCTCCCTCCTCCTCCTGCTCTCCATCCTCCCTTCCTGCTCTCCATCCTCCCCTCCATCCTCCACCCCGCTCTCCATCCTCCCCCTCCTGCTCCCCATCCTCCCCTCCGTCCTCCTCTCCTTCTCTCCATCCTCCCCTCCATCCCCCCCTTCTCTCCGTCCTCCCCCTCCTGCTCCCCATCCTCCCCTCCGCCCTCCTCTCCTTCTCTCCATCCTCCCCTCCATCCTCCACCCCACTCTCCGTCCTCCCCCTCCTGCTCCCCATCCTCCCCTCCGTCCTCCTCTCCTTCTCTCCATCCTCCCCTCCATCCTCCACCCCGCTCTCCGTCCTCCCCCTCCTACTCCCCATCCTCCCCTCCGTCCTCCTCTCCGTCCTCTCCATCCTCCCCTCCATCCTCCACCCCCCCTCTCCGTCCTCCCTCTCCTTCTCTCCATCCTCCCCCTTCTCTCCGTCCTCCCCTCCTGCACCCCATCCTCCCCTCCGTCCTCCTCTCCTTCTCTCCATCCTCCCCTCCATCCTCCCCCCTTCTCTCCGTCCTCCCCCTCCTGCTCCCCATCCTCCCCTCCGTCCCTCCTCTCCTTCTCTCCATCCTCCCCTCCATCCTCCCCCCACTCTCCGTCCTCCCCCTCCTGCTCCCCATCCTCCCCTCCGTCCTCCTCTCCTTCTCTCCATCCTCCCCTCCATCCTCCACCCCACTCTCCGTCCTCCCCCTCCTGCTCCCCATCCTCCCCTCCGTCCTCCTCTCCTCTCCATCCTCCCCTCCATCCTCCACCCTGCTCTCCGTCCTCCCCCTCCTGCTCCCCATCCTCCCCTCCGTCCTCCTCTCCTTCTCTCCATCCTCCCCCCCCGCTCTCCGTCCTCCTCTCCTTCTCTCCGTCCTACCCCCTGCTCTCCATCCTCCCCTCCATCCTCCCCCTTCTCTCCATCCTCCCCTCTGCTCTCCATCCTCCCCCAGCTCCCCATCCTCCCCTCTGCTCTCCATCCTCCCTTCCTTCTCTCCATCCTCCCCTCTATCCTCCCCCACTCTCCGTCCTCCCCCTGCTCTCCATCCTCCCCTCTGTCCTCCCCCCTCCTGCTCTCTGTCCTCCCCTCTGTCCTCCTCCTCCCTTCCTTCTCTGCTCCCTCCTCTTTCTCCATCTCTCTCTCCTTCTGCCTCATGATGATAAGGTGTGCTTTTTTATATACCAGGAATTACTTTCCTTCACATTTGAGACTATAGTCCCTCTCAGAAGTAACCCTGAAATACAGGAAAAGTCAAGACCATTAACTCTTGCAACACACCAAACCACAGAGCAGAGGGAGTTCTGTCTCCCGTGCCCAGGCCAGGGACCCAGGGGGGCCCTGCAGAGTCTCCACCACCCAGACTCAAAGAGACATGAAATGGCCAGCTGCCGCTGCTGCTGCCGCTGAGTCGCTTCCGTCGTGCCCGACTCTGTGACCCCACAGACGGCAGCCCCCCAGGCTCCCCGTCCCTGGGACTCTCCAGGCAAGAGCACTGGAGTGGGTGCCATTTCCTTCTCCAGTGCAGGAAAGGGAAACGTGAAAGTGAAGTCGCTCAGTCATGTCTGACTCCTAGTGACCCCGTGGACTGCAGCCCCCAGGCTCCCCCGTCCCTGGGAGTCTCCAGGCGAGAGCACTGGAGTGGGTGCCACTGCCTTCTCCAGAGAGGCTCACAATGGGGGATTCACCTGGCAGATGGCTTCTTTAAGCTTCAAAAACTGCATGTCAGTGGCAAGAGTCAGAGAGGACAGAGTCAGAGGGGAGGACGGAGGGGAGGACGGAGAGCAGGAGCAGGAGGACAGAGAGCAGGGGGAAGGGAGGAGGGGAGGATGGAGAGCAGGAAGGGAGGAGGGAGGGGAGGATGGAGAGCAGGAGGGGAGGATGGAGAGCAGGGGGAGGACAGAGGTAAGGACGGAGAGCAGGAGCAGGAGGACAGAGAGCAGGGGGAAGGGAGGATGAAGAGCAGGAAGGGAGGAGGGAGGGGAGGACGGAGAGCAGGAGGGGAGGACGGAGAGCAGGAGGGGAGGACGGAGAGCAGGAGGGGAGGGCGGAGAGAGCAGGAGGGAGGGCGGAGAGCAGGAGGGGAGGATGAAGAGCAGGAAGGGAGGAGGGAGGGGAGGACGGAGAGCAGGAGGGGAGGACGGAGAGCAGGAGGGGAGGACGGAGAGCAGGAGGGGGAGGACGGAGAGCAGGGGGAAGGGAGGGGGAGGATGAAGAGCAGGAAGGGAGGAGGGAGGGGAGGACGGAGAGCAGGAGGGGAGGACGAAGAGCAGGAGGGGAGGGTGGAGGAGACACGCTGTCCTTCGGCCTCCCCCCTGCACCGGGCTCCGGGGGGCTGCCTCCCGTGGGTGCAGTTACCCTCCACGCTGTTGGCTGCTTAGTTCTGAGCTGAGAGAAAGCCTTCAGTGCTTCTCTCTCTCGGTCATCTGTGCTTATGAGAATGTCTGTTCATATTATCAAGCAGGTGGACACTGAGCACAGCTCCCCCTTTGCTTATATTCAGGAGCAGCTGCCACAAGGCTGCACTTCCACGGTTTACTTACTGACGAGTCAGAGACCAGCACACGGCAGAAAGTCAAGGATGGACAAGATGCAAACGACACGAAAGCTCTAATGTGGGAAAACTATGTGGAACTTGAAAGAGGTGAGATATAAGATGCAGTAAAACCAGGGGTTCAGTTCAGTCGCTCAGTCATGTCTGACCCTCTGCCACCCCATGGACTGCAGCACACCAGGCTTCCCTGTCCATCACCAGCTCTCCCAGAGCTTGCTCAAACTCATGTCCGTTAGAAGAGGGAAAAAGTGAAAAGATAGTATTGTTAGCCAGAAAACTTCAAAAGTAATAAAATATTCACAATGATTAATATATACTCATGGACCTAAATACAAAGTATGAATTTTCTAAGTCTCTCTTCATACGAAGAGGATTTTAAGCATTGATGCTGGTATTATACGGCATCCAGTCTGGGAATGTAAGGGAGACAGACTTGAAAGCAGCGGCTGATGGACCCCAGCGCTTGCTGCAGCGCTGTTTACTGTGGTCCGGACACGGGAGCAGCCTGGACGCCCGCCAACCGATGAACAGACAGAGAGGCTATGGTACACGCATCAAATGGATTGTTAATCTGCTGCAAAAGAATGTATTTGAATCCGTTCTAATGAGGTAGATGAACCTAGAGCCTACTACACGGACCGAAGCTAGTCGGAAAGATAAAAGCAAGTATTGTATATTAATGCACATGTATGGGATCTAGAAAGATGGTACCGATGAACCGATTCACGGGGTGGTAACAGCAATGCAGACAGAGAGTACAGGCTCGGGGACCCCGCGGGGGAACGGGCGGGAGCGGATGGAGGAGCCGGCGTTGCAGCGCACAGGGCAGCGCACGCCTCGGACGCGGCGGGCCGGCTGGAGGGTGGAGGCAGCGCGCCCGGGGCTCGGCGGCGCCCGGGAGGCCGGGCGGGGCGGGGGGCCCCGAGGAGGGGGCGTCCGTGTGCCTGCGGCTGGCTCACGTTCACGGGCGGCAGAAACCAGCCCGATACTGTAAAGCAATCAATCCCCAGTTAAAAACGGATGAAATGTGAAAATGTTAACATAGAAACAAACACTGGTTGAAGGCCGTTCACACCACAGCACAGCTCACGGGCTGTGGTTCGGCCTCCGCGGTTTCCGCACTGACGCTTGGGGAAGCCGCCCGCCGCGCGGTGTTCATCTCTAGACACCGGGGCGGTCAGGAGCTCCGTGGGGCTCAGGCTGTGGGGCGGGGACGTCTCTCCACCACCTGCAGCACCCTCAGCCCGGGCGCCGCCCCGTCCAGCTGATGCCGGGGGCCTCCAACACCTGCCTTCCGCATCCTCCCCTCTGGAACGGGGACAGTTGCCCTTCCTACCTCAGAGAGCTGTCGAAGTGCCCGCCCCGGCACGGCAGGCACTCGGCCTGAGTGAGAGCAATCTTCCAGAAAACAGACCCCAGTCTGAGCAGCGGCGGAGTCTCCTGAGTGTGGAAGGCACCCCATGTTTGGGGGTCACCCCGCGGAGGTGACGATGCCCAGCGCCTTCGGGCTAGGTGGCCGTGGGGCCTGCTGGAGGAGGCAGGTGCCAGGCAGCGCCCGGGGGCGCGCGCCTCCCAGGCTTCTCTGGTGGGCTCGACGCGCAGAGCACACCGGGCTCTCATGCCACACTTACTAGCAGCTTAGGGGAAACGACTCGTTTCCCTTTTAACCAAACCTTTGGTGATCCTTGTGAAGGTGGGGGTGCGCGGCTGTCCTCGGCTCCCCAGGGGCCCAGGAGTGTGGCCAGGAACCCAGGCCAAGAGTTACTGCTTTACAGACACAAAGCAGGGTTAGCGCACTTACCACTCAACCACCTTGCAAAGAGAGAGCTGTTTCACGAGTCTGCTTAGGAAAATACGGTCACTGTCATCAGCTATTGAAAATGCTGCCCATGAAACAGGGATCCATCCTTCGCAGCTGGGGCAGCTCCTGCCCACAGCAGCTTCTTAGACAGCATCTTTGGGCTGAACTGAACTTTCTCTCTCCAGAAGGTGAAGCTGGAAACAACAGGTCCAAAACATGAAAGGGCGGCTTCACCTCAACGTGTTACGGATGGCACCGCGACCACTGAGAGCCTGCAGCAGGGGGGCGGCAGCGTGCTGGGGCACGCCCACTGGGCGCGAGGAGCGCCCCCGGGGGGGGGGGGGGGGGGGGCTGGGCACGGCCCACTGGGCAGCGAGGAGCGCCGGCCCCGGGGCGGCGCTGGGCCGGCCGGGGGCTGGGCAGGGGAGCGCCTCCCGAGGGCTGGCGCCGGGGGCTGAGAGAGTCTGCTCCGCGCCCTCTGCAGAAGAGCACAGTGAGCGCGGCACCGCTCTTTCCCGTGATGTGGACCTGGAAAAGCTCAGGGGCCTTTAACAATAATCACGGTTGCGGCGTCCGCCGGCTAAGAATGAGAGCGTGTGCGTGTGTGTGTGTGTGCGCGTGCGTGCATGCATGCGTGCGTGTGTGTGTGTGTGTGTGCGCGCGTGTGCGTGCGTGCGTGCGTGTGTGCGCGTGTGTGTGTGTGCTCAGACGTGTCCGACTCTTTGGCGGCCCCATGGGCTGTACCCGCCGGGCTCCTCTGCCCGTGGGGCTCTTCAGGCGAGAATGCTGGAGCGGGCGGCCACCTCCTCCTCAGGGAGCTCCCGATCCCGGGATCAGACCCGCGCCTGCTGCGTCTCCTGCGTGGGCAGGCGGTCCTTCCCGCTGCTGCTGACGGATGGAGCCCTCAGACGGGGCCCCGCCCGGCCGCCCACGAGCCAGCAGTGTCTCCCGTCCGTCCTAGAGCGGCGGGTCCTTCGTATGAGCCGTCAATCAGAGTAGAGGAGAATGAACACGTAGGGATCTGGAACTGAGTTCTTGGGAATTCAGACCATATATAGAAACAAAACTTGAAATATCCTGCTGTGAGATGACTTTTTCTTAAAGGCGATTTCATAAAGTCATCTAGGACCATTCAAGTACTGATTCAGGACCAGAGAGGAATGCAGCCACGGGACAAGACTCGAGCAGGAGGAGGACTTTAGAGGGGCTGTCCTTCTCAGTTGCCTTAAAATGCACACATCTCCTGACCCGGTTTTGTATTATGAATGTCTGTTAAGGAAATAGTTAACATTACAAAAATTCTAGGTAAAATATTGGCTATAAAACTTTTTTGTAGAAGTTCTGCAAAATTTTAAAAAGTCAACTGATAAAATTATGATAGACAATTAGATATATTTCAGCATAGGAATGAAGTGGAATACTATTAATCAAGAAACATGATGTTATGGAAATGTACTTGCTGAGACACAGTAGAAAGATATGTGTGATGCATCAAGGAAAAGAGTATAGAGCAAAATCTATGGTTTGAACCATCTTACTTTAAAATCATATGCAAAGAAAACAATTGCAAAGGTTTTAAACCAAGATATTAATTGAAATATTTCTGAATTCTGGTATTTTCAGTGATTTCTTGTTTGTAGGAGTCACATTTCCCAACCCAGCCACTCACGGTCAAAAGAAAGAGAGGAGCCTTGAGTATGCTCCAAGGTCATGGACAGGGCAGGGGGCTCCCCCACCCTCTGACCAAGGGAGCGCTCCCCACCGATCCGGCTGAAGGTCAGTGAAGTGACCTCTCAAGACAAGCTGTGAAAGGGATACACGTGACCTCCTGGGACACGTCACCCCAGGAAAAGGAAATCATCGAGGCCCAAAGGGCTGGGCGGATTCTCTGAAATCCACGTGACCTTGGGCTGGGAGTCTGCCTCCCTGGCACAGGAGCCTCAGGTTCCAAGGGGGTAATTAATGGACTTTGCTTTTTAAGGGGGCGTCGAGGGTCGCAAACAACAGGTCAGGAGTTTACACCGAGGCCCAACACAAAGCAACACAGGATGTGGGCCGACCAATCTTATTAGCGCCTTGCCTCGCCACATGCGAGAGTGTACACGTGTTCAGTCTGCCTTCTCATGCATGTCAGCAGCGACGAGGACCTCAGCAAAGGAGCAGTCACAAAACGTCGCCTCTGCCCCCGAGCTCTATCTAGCCTGTCCCTCGCTCACCTGCAAGACCTGGGGTGTCAGGACCGTGGGTCCTGGGTCACAGGCTCGCTCACCACCCCACCGATTAGTCTGTGGAGTTTCTCTGAGGTCTCACTAGAGAATCCAAGTGGAAACAGCCCCAAATCTACAAAACACCACGCGTGTGAGCATCAGGAATGGAAAATGAAGGCACGAAAACCACTGTGTGGAAATCTAAGCACGCTTGTCTGTGAATGTCTGCCCGGCTTCACTGGGCTCGTTCCTGGAATGCCCAGATCTCACACGGAATTCTCATCAGTGTAAAGATACCAGAACCGGTCAGAGTCGATGGACCATAAACACGTGCATATTTAATCGACTAAGCAAAAGAGTGAACCGAGGCCTCTAGACGGCAAGAGCACCAAGAAACCCTGGCTCAGTCAGCCTGATCTGACACCAGGCGTCACTGCATCCCAAGTTCTGCTTGCTTCCAGCTAAGACTCCCGACCCTCAGCAGAAGCGCAGCCCAGCCGTGCTCACCTACCGCGCTCGCGGACTCTGCAGACGTCCACGCGGGTCAGACGGACGTCCGGGCGGCAGCTGCGTGCACCTCGGCCCCCACGTGAGCTTCTCTGTGGGAGAGAGGACAGGAGACGAGTTAGCGGCAGCGAGCCTGGGTGGCTTCCCCGAGCACAGCCTGCTCTCTGGGGAGGCTGTGCAGCTGTGCCCAGGAACGTCCCGAGCCCTGACACACAGCCCTCCTGTATGGCCTCAAGAGGGTGGTGATTTTGAGAAGTCAGTTCTTTAGTAGAAACTAAGGAGCAAGGTCAGGTGTATGGAGTTTGAGTCAGTCCTGAGGTCTCTGGCCTCTGTCCTGAGACCTCTTGCAAAGGGAGATGAGTCAGAGGTGAACTCAGACACTGGGACATGGCCCTCTGGGCAGGTGCAAGCCACTCACCCCCAGAAGGCTCTGGGCTACAGGCCATGTGCCCGAGATTAACACACAGCAGTGCTGGGGGTCAAGTGAGGATCTCAGAGTGAGACTGCTCACCCAGGGCCATGTCAGGACAAACTCTAAACAGAAGTCATTTAAAAATGAAAAAAAGTAAAAAGAAAGATGAGAAGAGGAAGGCAGGAAGTTTCTCGTATTTCCTATTTTCTAGGTTATGCGGAAAATGGGGTGATTGAAGAAAAGGAAAAGAATTCCTTTGGAAAATGAATTCAAATTTTTCTAACCACCAACCTTATTCATCCTAATTTTAGCAGCTCCGTGGGAAGGAATATGAAACATGCAATTCTACGCACTCAACTCTGCCTGCATTTTTTCAGTCTGCCTGGAATGCCCTCCCTCTGTGGGTCTTCACACACCTGTCCAGACCACACTGCCCACTCCATGAGCAAAGTAAGAGTTTCCATATTAAGGGTGATGCGTAAAACAGGTCCCACTATGGAACCCCCAGCCCAGAAGCCGCTGCTGCTCCTTCCAACCCCCGGACACACGCCCAGACAGGACTCCAGCTGGAAGAGACCCATGCGCCCAGCGTCCACAGCGGCGCAGCCCCAGCTTACGAGCAATCTGAGCACCGTCAACAGACAAGTGGACAAAGAAAATGCGGCACAGACAGGCGATGGAATATCACTCAGCCATAAAGAGAACGGAAGAAGGCCACCCGCAGCAACGTGGACGGGCCTAGAGATCATCAAGCTAAGCGAAAAGTAAGACGAGAACGGAAGAAGGCCATCTGCAGCAACGTGGACGGGCCTAGAGATCATCAAACTAAGTGAAAAGTAAGACAAGAACGGAAGAAGGCCACCCGCAGCAACGTGGACGGGCCTAGAGATCATCAAGCTAAGCGAAAAGTAAGACGAGAACGGAAGAAGGCCATCTGCAGCAACGTGGACAGGCCTAGAGATCATCAAACTAAGTGAGTAAGACAGAGAAAGATAAGCATCATTCTGTATTGCTCACATACAGAATCTTAGAAACGTGATACAGATAAACTCATTACAAAACAGAAACAGTCGCACAGAGAGCAGACCTGCGGTTGGGAGTCTGGGGTCAGCATATGCAAGCCACGATCCACTGAACGGACAAAACAACCAGGCCCCACGGCAGCACTGGGGCCTACGCTAATATCCCGGATGGACCAAAATGGAAAGAATATGAGAAAGACTGCACATAAGAACAGCAGCCACCACTGCACAGCAGAAAGTAACGCGGCACCGCAATAAAGTGGCTCGGGGCCCACCGTCTCAGTCACGCCTCAAAGGGAGGAGGCACTGTTCTCACACCCGCTCAAGATGCTGAGAAACTTGCTGAGACACACAGCCAGGACTCAAGACCAGCCCTGACATGAGGCTTCTTTCTGCATCTCCAGGCTGCCCTGCGGCCCCTCAGCCCCGCCAACACACTGACCCTGAGTTCCTCCGTATTTTAAAAGAAGACTTTCAGCAACTGCGAACACGCTTTGGCTCACAAGCAGAAGCATCCTCTTTTGCAGATAGAACTGATGACCCTTCTAAGACAGTATCATTGCTATTAAAATGCAGAGACCATTTTGGATCACTCAAGATCAGAGGAAATATGTGTATGCTTTTAGTGGAAGTAATTCAGATCTCAAGTTTCTGATGATTTCTAATAAACGGAAAAAGAAAACAGAGAACCCATTAGAAGACACTTAAGAGGATTTCGGGCCTTGGGATCCCGCTTTGGAAATGACAGGAAATCTGGTTTGTGCCCGGGTGAGACCAGCTCGCCCGCTGTGAGTCAGGAGTAATGTCCTAACGGCTTTAGTGGCCCCTGGGTGGAGCAGGCAGGGCCACCCCCGGAAATGGGGCAGGAGCCCAGCGAGCTGAAGTGCACACGCGCCACGTTTATTTCACCTAAAGTCGCTCCTGCTTTGATTTGGCTTTAGTCAATTACTTTTTCCCTTTTAAAAACTCAGTAAGTCTAAAGAAGCTTACATGATTTTAGGTTTATCGAAACAGAGTATTGAGTTTGGAAACACGGGCAGAAGCTGAATAGACTCTGCGTGCTTTAGCCTGTTATCTCTTACACGTTTTGTTAAATGCCATACGAGCAGCACTCCGGCTCTATGCAGTTACGTCTAACTCGACTCAAGGTTTATACAAATGCTGAATGCTAGGTGATCCAAAGAACTGTTCACGAGCATAGGCCAGTCCCAATCTTTTGTGAAGTTTATCTAAAAATGCGGGCTTCCCTGGTAGCTCAGTGGTAAAGAACCTGCCTGCGGTGCAGAAGATCCAGGTTCAAATTCTGGGTCAGGAAGATCCTTGGAAAAGGGAACAGCAACCTACTCCAGTGTTCTTGTCTGGAGAATTCCATGGACAGAGGAGCCTGGCAGGCTATAGAATTTAGTGGCTGGCCAACAGCAGCTAAAAATATAAGTAACCTGATTACTGTGGATGGAAAAATAACAGATTTCAAAAGCACAGAGTGACCCTTCTCATTTGTAAAACGACGCTGGAAGATTTGATAATTTGTAAGATTCCTTCTCCTCTCTACAACTAAGCTTTAGTCATCAGAAAGTCAGGGAAATCGGTCTTTAAATTTATATAAATACCTAAGTTAGTTAATAATTATTTCATAGGCTTTAAACACATAAAATTGAGGTTATTTCTACAACACTACCACTTTTAAACAGAAGAGAAGCAATATACTTTCTATGGAAATAGTAACAACAGAGCAACTGAAACTTCAATAACCTGGCTAACTCGCAAGTTTAGCCTTGGAACTCGGTGGCGGAAGAACTGAAGGGCTGTGCTCAGGAGCGCTGCTAGGCAGATGGTTCATGGAGAGGACACCCTGGCTCCCCTCTACAGCCTTCCCCAACAGACATAATTTTTATATGGTCTATCATTAGACAGACCTCATTTTCTGATGCGCTAGGATTCATTTCTGGAGAAGGAAAAGGTGTACTCATAACAACGTATAAATGGAGACTTACTACGTGCTAAGTGGCTTCCCAGGTGACGGACCGGTAGAGAACCTGTTTGCCAACACAGGAGATGCAGATTTGAAGGAGACGGCAGCCCGCTCCAATGCTCGCGTCTAGGAGATCCCACGGACAGAGGACCCTGGCAGGCTACAGTCTGTGTGGTCACAAAGAGTCAGACGCGACTGGGTGACTGAGTGGGCACACGTGGGGTAAATAACAAGCACGCGTTGCTGCCTTTAACCCTCACAGCAAGGCGCATGGGCACACTCAGCAGCTCTTTGCAACCCACAGAGTGTAACTCACAGCCTCCTCCGTCCATGGACTTCTCCAGGCAAGAATACTGGAGCAGACCGCCATTTCATTCTCCAGGGTATCTTTTCCACCCAGGGATGGAACCCACGTCTCCCGCATCAGCAGGCGGATTCTCTACCTCTGAGCCATCAGGGAAGCCCACAGCAAGGTGGGTGCATCTTAATATTGATTGTACAGAGATAAAATGAGGCACACAGATGTGGGCCGAAGGTCACTCATCTGTGAATAGCAGACCTGGATTTCAACCCCAGCATCCTAAATCCTCAGCATGTGCTCAGTGCCACACAAAGTCCTCACTGCAATTAGACGTCACTTTTTAAAAATAAAACCATCATTATCCAGACACAGCAGAGTCCTAGGAAAAGTGTCACGAAAGCTTGCTGGTTCTCTGGATCACCTACAGCCCTGATGTCCAACGTGGCAGAAACGAGCCATGTGGGCGACTGGGTGCTAAACGCGGTCCCTTTAAGCTGAGATGGACCCGAAACACCAGATTTAATGATGGTACAAAAAAAAGAAAGTAAAATACCGTGTTTATAAATATATGGTGACTACCTGCTGATATGATATTACAGGCGAGACAAATACAGCGTCAAAATTAATTCCCTCTGCTTACCTTTACTGCATTTAATATTTGCAGGAAAAGGTGATATTACAAAATATGTCATTTTGTGGCTTGCATTATATCCCTGTTGGACAGGGCTGATCTAGGGTCTCACTTATAAGGCATTTTACAATGAGCTGCCTCTTGGATTTTTTTTATCAGAGTTGAGCCAAATACAAGTGCTCAGAGGGAAGGCATTCTTGCTGCAGGTCAACCTAACACACCCGGGAGGGCCTCAGGAATGTTAGTTGCATATCTTCTTAAAATTCATAGCTCTTATCTCAAAATTAATTAATCACAAAAAGTTGTTTCTCACAGTGAAGCAGAAGTAGATGTTTTCCTGGAATTCCCTTGTGTTTGCCATAAACTCCCTTGCGTTCGCCATGATCCGAAAAGTGTAAGAGAATCACACTTGTGTGTGAAATGATCTGACTCTGCCACCAGGGATCAAAGCTGCAGCCCCTGCGTTGGAAGCACTGAGTTTCAGCCACTGGGCTACAGGGCAGCCCAGTCATCACACTTTAGAAAACATTCCACACTGTGACACAAGCCTGGCTCACTCTCTTGCTTTCCTGCAGGCTTCCAGGGCTCCTGGTGGGAGAGGCAGGCAGAGTTTCCTTGTCTTGCGAGGGTGCCCTTTGGAAGTGGTAGTGGGAATGCTTGTCTGCAGACAGAATCGTCCCCTGGAGGCTGAGTTTCACTGTGAGGGGTGCCTTCTCCCTTCACTGAGGAAACCCCGGTCGGTGCTGCCACTGGATCACGAGAACATGTGCTAGCTCTTGGGACGGAGAGGTTAGAGCTTTTCCGCATCATGGCCTAAAAGTGCTTCTTATCTACTGGGTATTTAAGCATGTCATTTTCAGGCTTATCGTGTTTCCCCTCACAGTTAGAGTCTGGGAGTAGCATAGTGATCCATACTCTCAATCCAACTTCTATGCAGAGTCCATCACGAGAAGCGCGGGGCTGGAGGCAGCACAGGCTGGAGTCAAGACTGCCGGGAGGAATGTCAGTAACCTCAGATATGCAGATGGCACCACCCTTATGGCAGAAAGTGAGGAGGAACTAAAATGCCTCTTGATGAAAGTGAAAGAGCAGAGTGAAAAAGTTGGCTTGAAGCTCAACATTCAGAAAATGAAGATCATGGCATCCGGTCCCATCACCTCATGGGAACTAGATGGGGAAACAGTGGAAACAGTGTCAGACTTTATTTTTGGGGCTCCAAAATCACTGCAGATGGTGACTGTAGCCATGAAATTAGAAGACGCTTACTCCTTGGAAGAAAAGTTATGACCAACCTAGATAGTATATTCAAAAGCAGAGACATTACTTTGCCGACTAAGGTCCGTCTAGTCAAGCCTATGGTCTTTCCTGTGGTCATGTATGGATGTGAGAGTTGGACTGTGAAGAAGGCTGAGCACCGAAGAATTGATGCTTTTGAACTGTGGTGTTGGAGAAGACTCTTGAGAGTCCCTTGGACTGCAAGGAGATCCAACCAGTCCATTCTGAAGGAGATCAGCCCTGGAATTTCTTTGGAAGGAATGATGCTAAAGCTGAAACTCCAGTACTTTGGCCACCTCATGCGAAGAGTTGACTCACTGGAAAAGACTCTGATGCTGGGAAGGATTGGGGGCAGGAGGAGAAGGAGATGACAGAGGATGAGATGGCTGGATGGCATCACGGACTTGATGGATATGAGTTTGGGTAAACTCTGGGAGATGGTGATGGACAGGGAGGCCTGGCGTGCTGCAGTTCATGGGGTCGCAAAGAGTCCGACATGACTGAGCAACTGAACTGATTTGCTTAATATTTTTCTCCAGGCCAGACTAGTTTCATTTAGTGAGCTAATGCCCACGTATACCTTATAGAAAAGTTGGACTCTGAGAAGTAAATCTAAAATGTAGCAACCTACGGCAAAATAATGAAACAATCCTGACAAGCAGCTGGCTGCTGTGCTCTCTTCCACGGCCTTCCACAGCCGTCGTTTTGCGAGGCTGGGACAAGAAGACCCCTTGTCTCATCGCCTGATGCTCTGCCATGGAAATCCAACCCCATGGTACTGCCAGTGGAGTAACAGCAGGCTGCCTGGCACAGAACTGAGATCCTCTCTAAATGGCATGGGCACACGGCTGGTACTTTATAGCACGTGTTATCTGAGAAACGATGTGACTTTCTTAGCATCTTAGGAGGCAAAAGAATGAGATTTAGACATAGATCCAATTAATCGCCTGCAGAGCCACAGTCTCCAAAGCCCGAGCTCACCTGCGGCACCACACAAGCACAGCCTCAGGGTAAGCCCAGTGTCATCAGGGGCCCGGAGGTGGGTCCCGGGAGGGGAAAGAAGGCAGGGTGTGCGGGGAAAGGGACTCTGCTCCCCGCGGAAGACCCTCCCGGGCAGGCTTAGGACCCCGGTGGGAGGCAGGACGCTCATGTTCTGACTCCAGCACGGCAGCCCGCCATCAGCGCCGTGCACGAGTGCTACGGAGCCAGCCGCACAGTCACGGTGCACAGTGCACATCGGGGGCCAGGATTCTGGGCCTAAGTGCCGCCTGCTCTGCTCGCTCCTGAATCCCGGCTAGTGCCATGCTCCTCTGTGGTAAGACGAGAACCTTCGACTTGCCCCCCGAGTCCTGCTCTCTCCCTCCGAGTCACCCAGCTCACAGCCAACCCCGACAGAACGATCTTCCTGAGGGCCCAGAGGCTGGGGGCAGGGACCAGCTGGGGACGCAGAGCTCCTACACGTTGGGCGTGAAGGTAACAGTGGAGGAGGGGAATCTCCTTACAACATGCGACCGGGAGGCTCCAGAGCCTGGCCAACCCGCCAGAGTCCTGTTAGCTGTCGCTGTGCCCGTTCACACAAGTGACTGTCTTTCTCCCACGCTCATCCTCCGACAGGCAAGTTGGGAACCAGCACGGTGCTCAGCCCTGCACGCGCGTTAGGACCACCCAGGAGCTTTCAGACACAGAGACTTCCACCTGCAGAGATCCGCGTGCAGGGACGCCTGGGTGTCAGCATTTTTAGGGCTCCCCAGGTAACCCTTCCAAGCAGCCAAGGCTGAGAACACTGGCTCAAAGGAAAGGCTGAAACTCATGGAGCTGAAGCCTCCCACATGTGAGCTGAATTCTGCAACTGTCTAGCAGTGTGAACGTCACCACTCAACTGGCTTATCTCTTAAGGACACAAGAAAAAGATAAAATGTTAATGGTAAAAACACCTGCCCCTCTCACTTTATGGGGCTCTGATGAAAATCAAGGTGGAAATATAAGGGAAAGGCCTGGTAAAAGTACAATTGCAGGAAATTTCTATGTTTGCTTAAGGAAGACCCGGGAAGTAAAATTCAAAGCCGTGGACAACTTGAATCATGTGGGGTGGGAGGTGGGAGGGGGCTTCGGCATTGGGAGATTGTGTTCACCTATGGCTGATTCGTGTCAATGTACGGCAAAACAAATACAGTATTGTAATTTTTTTAAAAAAAAAAATAAATAAATAAATTTAAAAAAAAAAAAGCCGTGGACAAGGCGCAGAATCGACAGGGAAGTGAGAATGATCAAAAGTCAGAAAAAGGGGGGTCATGTCCTCTGGTGTCAGCTACAATCTGCGGAGTGGCATTTCCATTCTTGACGATGAAGCTGGCGATCCGTGGTCAGAGTCTAAGTCCCTTTACGTTGAGTGTGCTCAGTTCTGTCTGACTCTTTGTGACCCCAGGGGCTGTATCCCGCCACGCTCCTCTGTCCATGGAATTCTCCGGGCAAGAATACTGGAGTGGATCACCACACCCTTCTCTTGGATTAGGACCCCAGGGGCTGTATCCCGCCACCCCAGGGGCTGTATCCCGCCACGCTCCTCTGTCCACGGAATTCTCCGGGCAAGAATACTGGAGTGGATCACCACACCCTTCTCTTGGATTAGGACAGTGAGCAACCAGGCCATGATTTTCATGTTGGGCTTGGCGCAGGAAGTCCCCAGAGATTTAGCAGGGTTAATCCAGCTGAGAGTCGCAGTGGGGACTCTGGGGCATGTGAGTCAGGCACCACACTGGGAGGACTCTGTGTCCCTGCCCTAAAGAAGCTCACCTCGCAGTCTGGAAGATGGCCACACAAGATGGTGTGGTCGCTAGCGGAGCAGGGAGGAAGCTGTCCTGCTTAGACAAGGCGCTGGGCCAGGGTCTGCAAGGCTCAGCCTCCCGGCCTGTGCCTGGGGGCCACAGTGCGCGCACAGGTGTGACAGGTCCCCAGGACTCAGATGCGAGGGTGCACCCCCAGCCCCGCCGCAGGGTCACCCTCGGACCAGACAATCCCAGGCGCCCTGTTCTGGAAAGGACAGTGATGCCGCCGTCACGGGATGTGCAAACAGTATCTGCGCACAGCCCTCTGGCTCTCACTGCAGCACTGCTTGAAATATAGAGAAGCATGACTCTCAGAGAGCCCGAGGAAATCCAAAACACTGCAGACGCAGGGGGAGGGTGGGCACCTGGGGCCAGGGCTCAGCACAGAGGCCTGAGCAGACAGGTGGGCACGCACGGCCGGACGCGGGCCCAGCCTGGCACCACACTGAGCCCAGGCACCCTGCACTCAGGTCGCAGAGTGCAGCTTGTTTGTAGTTCAGACAACACAGGGCAGCTCCGCACTGGTGTGTCACAAGAAAACCTGCTCTCCCCGAACTGGATGTACTGACTAAAACCCAACAAAGTATTCTGCCTGACTGAGTCTTCTTCTATTAACCTCAAGCCTGTAAGCAAATCAAGAAGAACTTTCGGGGCAGGAGAACCCGTGAGGAACAGAGGTGTGGACCGGCAGGGGAGGCGGGCAGAGCGCCTTCTCTGCTCTGAAACACCAGCTACAAGGAGCACTTTCCTCTGTGTTATGTATCCCAATATCGCTGACAAGTCCTGCTCACGGGAAAGACCCTAAGTCACAAGAGGCAGGATGAAGGAAGTGGGTCCCAGAAGCAGTGGGGGCAGTGCAGAGCCCCACACAGGAGGGCGGGTGTCCTGGGCGCTGGTCCTGTCTCCTGACCTAGCCCTGAGGGCTGAGGGGAGCCTGGGTCAGAACCCCAGGGTGGGTGGGAGAGACCTGCTGTCTGCCAGGAGCTTGGCAGGGAGTGGGAGACCTCAGGGGCTCTCCAGGAGTCACAGCAGTGAGAGCAACAGAGCGTCGGAGCAACGATCTCACACAGAGCGGGTGTGGACCCCGCTCATCCATGATGTGCTGGCCCTGGGCATCAGCATGTCTTCTGTTAGACTCACCGAGACAGTGCTTAAGAGGGCAGAGCCTTCCGGGGGGGGGGGCACGGCATTCCTACGAGGAACTGAGTCTACAGCATGTCCACCAGGACCCTCTCCTGGGCGAGAAAGCCCAGGAGGCAAGCCAGCCTCTGGCAGGAGCTGGACACCACCCTCCTCCAGGCTTGTCAGGAGACAGACGGGTTTCCAAACACAGAAGCTAAAGGTGGCGGGGGTGCTGTGGGGAGGACACCCGCGGAAGGAGCCAGGCTTCCTGGGCAGCTGCTGAGGGTGGGCTCACAGGAGGGCATGAGGAGGGGAAGGCAGCTTTGCACAGGGTCCCCTTGGGGGCAGAGGATGGGCTGCTTGAAAATGGGGGCCGTGGGCTGAAGGTGCAGACACGGTCGCATCCTATCAGCTCGTCCCAGGGTTCAGTGCGAATCATCAGGGTGGTAGCAAACCTCCAGCCACAGGTGGAGACAGGGTTGGGGGACCAATGCGCTGGCTCACAAGGGGCCCTGGCAACTGGCCCCTGCAGGCCATCCGACCAAGCCTGGCAAGCCCGTGTCCTCACAGAGGGACCTGCTGCCTCTGAGTCTGGGCAGGCTCCAGGATAGGAAACCCACTGCACACTGAGAATGGTTTCATCTCAGCAAGAATTCAGGAAGAGCCAGCAAGGACCCAGATCATATGAACTTGAGCTCAGTGAACCGTCATTCCAAAGTCAGATCTTCCCTCCCACACTTCACACGGTGTTGAGGTCAAACAGCCAAGACTGGACTGACTATAAGATCTGAAATAAGGATGGAGGCTGGTTTTCCTTTTAATGTACAAATGGAGGGATTCCTGCTTAGAGAGTAGTCACTTCATGTTACAGATGAGACTGAAATATGCTTGTTTTAATTATGCTTCTCTTTATGTCTTTTCATTAGACAGGGTAAGGGTGTCTAACTCACAGGTAAATAAATACGGGTCTATTATTCATCAAGTGCAACCTGATGGTCACTGCAGAAGAAACTGATTATTAAGTACTGGCTAAAAGAGAACCACATGCACAACACTGTGGGGCATTATGGGGTGGGCACCTCTGTGCTTTTATGCTCTAAGACTACATCACACCCGTCCCTGCACACCTAAATTTTCAGTCCCAGCTCTCGAGCGGCTGAGCCCCAGGAACAGAAGCGATCACTGCCTGTGAACCATGTCAGTCACATGCCGTGAAAATGAGGTGCTTCTTTAGGCAGTGATCTCCCCCATTGTGCTAGGAATCCAAGTGGAGACTGGATCCGCAGATGAACACACAGTCAGAGGTGCTGTGCTACTAACCGTGCTGAGTCTGGGCCGCAGAGACACCTGAGCTCAGAGGAGGGCGACCGCAGCCTCAGTGTGAACCAGAGAAGCAGGCTCTAGGATGCACAGTCGGGACGGAGGGGACTGGAGTCACACCTCGTGGGAAGCCAGGCTCACAGCTTCCACCTTGAATGTGAAGCCCCCGGAGCAGTGCGCTCTCTGCCGGGCACCATCCATTTGAAAAATCAGGTGCAGCAAGACCACAGACATCACGGGCGTTCTGCCATCCGAGCACCGCACAAGGCCCGCCCGGGGGCCCCGACGCTTCGTGCTAGAGGCAAGGAGGCTAACCAGGAGAGAGTATCGTTGGAGAGACAGATCCAGACAGACTTCCCCCCTTAGAGCCAGTTTATTTCAAAAGATGGCAACCCCTAGGCACAGCAGCAAGAAATTCAAGAGCAGAGTTACCTGGGAGGGTAAACACAGAAAATCTCGTTCTGGTTTCCCAGCATGTGCCTGTAACAGCCACGATAAGTCAAAAGGAACCATGAGTGGCCAAGACACTTCGACATAAAAGTCACCTGAAATGCAAGTAAACTCCGTTGCTGCTCCTGAAACAAGCTATTTAAGAGGCAAGAGGAAGCGCTCCTTTTAAAACAAATGGAAGAAAAAAGAGTTACTCAGGAGAAGAGACCAGTTCTTCAATAAAGACTGCTGCTGCTCCTTACTCAACTGCCATTATTCCCATTTAGATGATTCTTTTTAAATTTTAAGAGTAAGGATATGGTTCATTACAAATGTCTCCATTTGAAGGCTTTATTTTTACAAAACTAAAACATTAGAGCTTTGTGATTAATACTGAAGTGCTTTTCTGTGCATGGATGGTATGTGATTTTTTTCCTTTATATTGATATTTCTGCAGCAATGCTTTTTTTTTCTGGAGATGCTGTCTCACTAAGGTCATCAACTCCAGGAGAAGAGGGAGGGAAGGTGGGTGGAGAGAGAGGCTGGTGGCTAGTTAATAATGAGGTGAGGGGACCGGTGGGGGCGGGGAGGGTGTGGCTGGACTGCCCAGCTGCCCCTGAGCTCCAGGGCGGGCCTGGCGCTCCCTAAGAAACCCGCAATCGTCCTGGGTGGGCCTTGGAGGTCAGCGCGCTGGCCCGCCTGGCCCAGTGCCCATGGGCTCTTAGCCTCGCGGGCTTCCCTGGACCTCAACCGCCAGCCCCAGTGCACAGGAGAAGGGCGACCCTTGCCATGGAAGGGTGGCACCCACACTGGGGCCAAGCTGCCCCCTTTCAGGCTGCCCCCACAATCTGGAGGACCCGCTAAAGGCGGCTGGGATCTCCTGCAACGTGGACATGCCGGCTGCCCGTCAGGTCCCTGCAAGCCGCGCTGCGCACGTGAGTCCTATGGGTTTTCTCTGCTTCTGTTTCCCACGGGTTTCCCAGAGAAGCCCCCACATCCTAGAAATGCCTGAGTCATTTTCCCTCTGGGCTCAAGGCAGGAGCATCTCGAACCTTTCATCTGCCTGACCCTGCCCACAGGGTGGCACGGCCGGGCATCCTGTGTGAGGCACAAGCAGCCAGGGTGGCCGGACGGCGGGGTGACCCAGGGCTGTGCCAGGCCTGCCAGACAACGTGCCCCCTGCAGTGGGCAGACTGCATGCTGCTCTCCGCAGAGAAGCTCCTCCACAAAGGCAGGCATTTCTGTGCGTGGGTCAAGGCATTCCCATCAACGTCCCCCCAGAGACAGCTCATACAGTTCATCGCATTTCCCGTCTCCCCACCCTCCCCTCCCACCTCGCAGCAGCAGCCGCGCTTGCTGCTCAGCGGCTCCAGGGAGGGTTTCAGGAATTCTCAAGGAAGAACAAATGGACCCTTCTGCACAGAATGAAATTCTGTCCTCCTCCTCCTCCCCTCCTCCTCCGTGGCGCCATCTGAGCACTTTCCCGGGAGGAAGAAGGGCCAGAAGGATGGAGGAAACGCCTTCAGGAGTCATCCGAGGTCAGATGCGGCCCCGGGCTTTAGCAAAGCAAAGCTGCGCTCAGAAATCACGGCCAAGGCTAATGCCAGGGAGCCGTGACCGTCTTTCTCTTCCAAAAGTCCTGGACTTTCAAGCCTTACAATTAAGCCTCTCCCCATGCCGGCCTGACTGCCCCGCGGTGTAAGGCAGGCACCGGATTTTATTCTTCTGCCCTGGGGCGTCCAGTTTTCCCCACACCATTTATCAAAGGGACTATCTTTCCCTATTGTACATTCTTCTCTCCCTGTCGAAAATCCATTGACAGTATATATGTGGGTGGGTTATTCCTGGACTTGATTCTGTCCCACGGGAATTACATCAGGGCCACACTCTTTAAATGACTAGAACTTTGTAATATAGTTTTGAATCAGGAAGAGTGGGGTCCTTTCTCAAGATTGTTTTGGTCATCTGGGGGTATCTTTTGGCTGAATGTGAATTTTAGGATTGGTTTCTCTATTTCTGTAGAAAATGCCACTCGGATTTTGAAAGAGGTTGTATTGAACCTTTAGCTCGTTTTGCATGGTGTGGACATTTTAACAACACTCAGCAACAAAAAAGCAGGCAAGTGAGACGGCACCAGCCTACATGTATGCTCAGCAAGGGGAGCCATTGGGGAATGAGGGCCACCTGCCAAGGAAGAGAGAATGTTTGCAAGATGTACCTGATGAAGTGGCCACGTCCAAAGTATATACGGAAAGCTCACAGCTCAACAGCAAAAAAACCGCTAAAGACTTCAACCTAGAAATGGGCAGATGGGGACTTCCCTGATGGGCCAGTGTTTAGGAATCCCTTCCAACACAGGAGACACAGGTTTGGTCCCTGGTCAGGGGACTAAGATCCCACATGTTCTGGGGCAACTGAGCCAATGCTCCCCAACCAAGACCCAATAAAACAGAAACGAAGCACAAGGCAAAACGGGCAAATGCGTCGAAGAGACATTTCTCCAGAGAAACACCCAGATGGCCAGCAGGAACATGCAGAAGCGGCCAGCTTCACTAACCCTCAGGGAAATGCAAGTTAAAGCCACAGCGAGCCGCCACTGCACACCTGTCAGAATGGCTGTTATTAAACAGAAAACCCGCCTGTGTGCATTTCAGCTGTAGCGCATTGTTGGTGCAGCCATTGTGGAAAACAGGATGGAGGCTCCTCAAACAATCAAGACTAGAACCACCACGGAATTCAGCAATCCCACTTCTGAATATTCATCCAAAAGAACTGAAGCCGTGATTGCAAAGAGGTATCTGTTACGTCTGTGGCAACACTATTTGCAGCATCCAGGAACGGGAAAAGCATAAATGTCCATAAATGGACAAATGAATAAAAACATATGGTATACACATACAATAGAAGATTAACAACAATACAGGAGAGCCTGTAGGCCATCAGGCCAAACAAGATGCCAGACATAGGAAAACAAGTCCTGAATGGTTCTGCTCACACAAAATGACTAAACTAGCCAGGCCTCTAGGGATTGTGAGCAGAATGATGGTTGCTGGGACTGGGGAACGAGGTGCTGTGTCCATGAGTTCTATTTATACAAGATGGACAGGCCTCAGGGATCCGCTGGACAGCCTTGCTCCCGGAGTTGTTCTGGAGTTAACGGCTCTACCCCACGCACTAAACATTTAAGAGGATAATCCAATGTGTCTTTACTAGAATTAAAAGCAAAAAACCAGAAGCCCTATTCCTTTCCCTCCCCTCAAGCCCCACATCCACCCTTTATTCCCCTTTCTACTTTCTCACATTCACTCCAAGGCCCACGTCCACAAACCCTCAGTTCCTGGGGAGGCTCTGAGAGGGCTTGGGAAATCAGGATGAACTCTGCAAGGGACTAAGTGAGACAAACACCCACGAAACAATTTCAGCACGTTCAGTCCCCCAAGTGTCCCGTCAGCTCATCGGGAGCGACGGGTTCTGAGGACTATTATTACATTGATCTTCGATTAAGTCCAGTTTCTAATTCTGATCTGAAATATAAGGGGACATTCAACTTCCAAAGCAACTAGCACGCATCACAAGACATACACACACACACACACACACACACACACACACACACACACACAGAGTTCTGAGTGAGTCTTTATACTACGTGTGTGCGTGTGTGTAGCGTCGCTTGGCCGTGTGCAGCCCTGCGACCCCACGCACTGCCAGCTCCTCTGTCCATGGGGCTCCCCAGGCAAGATGCTGGAGCAGGCTGCCATCTCCCCCACCAGCGGATCTTCCCGACCCGGGGACCGAAGCTGCATCTCTCGAGCCTCTGCCACCGGCAGGTGGGCTCTTACCACCAGCAGCACCTGGGAAGCCCTTGTGTGTACCGATGACCAAACACGGGGAGCAGCCAGGGAAATTCAGATCTTTCCCTCAAAGATCGCATCTCTTTCTGAGGAGACAAGACAGAATTTTATATATGTATTTACATATAAAAGAGAGAAGCCCTATGTGATAAACAATTAGGTGTGAAATCATTCCATGCAGCTAAAGTACAAGCATTCCTTCCGGGGTGGGCTCTGTCAGGAAAGCCTCATGAAGGAGCTCTGATTTAATTTTAAGACTGCTTCTGCAGTAACAATTTCCCAGCTGGAATTAAGATACAGGCCCAGACAGGATAAAGTTTGTAGACTTTCATTTAAAGTCTTCAAAAAAAGGAGTCAAAGTTCTTAACAGGATAAGTGCTCCTCTGTGTTTTAGAAATGCACACTTTGGAGTCTGCCGTCCCCTCGTTCTGGCGGGGGTGTCAGTTAAGGCCGTCACCATCAGGGGAGGTGTGAGCTCTGCGGGTTCTCGCCTCTTAACGCTGGGACCACGGACGCTTGCAGGCACGGGCATCTTCTCTGGCCATGAGAACCCCCAGCCTCCTCCAAGGGGCATGACGTGCTCCCTAGGCTGTCTCGCAGGACGCGGGCGGCACAGTGCATCTGACCCAGGCGGAGTCGCCATGGACACGCGGGTGCCCCCCCCAGGCAGGCCACAGAGGCGGCCACAGGCTCCCAGGCGCGACCCCCGCCCACTGCAGCCACCTCCCGCTCGGATCAGGGGCTGTGGGCCTGCGGCCAGGCGGCACCCGACCTGGGCGCACCCAGTGGGGGGCTTGTGCCCCGGGGCAGGGGGACACGGTGTGGGCTGGCGCAGGGTGCGGGGACCCTTGCATTCAAGAGGGGGTGCCGGGAAGCCGCGGGCTGCACCCACTGCCAGCTCGGTGCTAAGCACACAATATACAGCACAGTTACCAATGAAACTGGAAACTTCAGACATCCGAGGAGTTAAGCATCCGTTTTTCTTCAGCTCCTTGACGCTGACTCATCCACTCTTTAAAAGAAGTGTGAGAGTCCCCCATACATGCTGACTGCAGGAGAGTTTCATTCAAGATTTTTCCCCTAAAATATCCAGTCTCATCACAGTCTCCTTCTAGCCATCGCAACCTTTCGCTGGTCAGATTTCTCAACCTGACTCTAGCTCTGGATGCTTCTCTATCAGCTTGCTGATGTATTGCATCCTTTTAATTAAGCTTAAAGCAAAGGAAAAAAAATCAATATTGTTTGGTATGTCAATGACTTTGGAGAGACTCCCAAGCCGTTTAACCTGGCCTAAAGTCAGTTTATTATTTTGAAACACTAGAATGATCAGCATGGTTTTACATCAAGACACAACAGAAAAGGAAATCAAATTCACTCAGAAATTCAAATTATTTTACATAAACACTTCTTGTGTAAAATAATTATTTGCAAGTCGTTGAGAGTAAAACTGATATGGTGGGTTTCAAACATGCAAAAATACATAAAATATTCAAAATACACAGATTTAAGTTTATGTGAGTAGAGATGTCTAGTTTCTGGTTGCCTCTGGACTCTGTATTTCTTATTCTAGAATATTTGACATGACCCTGCAATCTAAACATCCCTAACTTCCTTGTTTCATAAAGAATTACTTAGCAGAGCAGTATAATACTTCTAATGGTCAGCTCCCAGCATAATCAGTTTCAGTTCAGTTCAGTCGCTCAGTCCTTTTCCGACTCTTTGTGACCCCATGAACTGCAGCACGCCAGGCCTCCCTGTCCATCACCAACTCCCGGAGTTCACTCAGACTCACGCCCATCGAGTCAGTGATGCCATCCAGCCATCTCATCCTCTGTTGTCCCCTTCTCCTCCTGCCCCCAATCCCTCCCAGCATCAGAGTCTTCTCCAGTGAGTCAACTCTTCGCATGACATGGCCAAAGTACCGGAGTTTCAGCTTTAGCATCATTCCTTCCAAAGAAATCCCAGGGCTGATCTCCTTCAGAATGAAATGGTTGGCTCTCCTTGCAGTCCAAGGGACTCTCAAGAGTCTTCTCGACACCACAGTTCAAAAGCATCAATTCTTCAGCGCTCAGCCTTCTTCACAGTCCAACTCTCACATCCATACATGACCACTGGAAAAACCATAGCTGTGACTAGACGGACCTTTGTCGGCAAAGTAATGTCTCTGCTTTTGAATATGCTATCTAGGTTGGTCATAACTTTTCTTCCAAGGAGTAAGCGTCTTTTAATTTCATGGCTGCAGTCACCATCTGCAGTGATTTTGGAGTCCCCCAAAATAAAGTTTGACATTGTTTCCACTGTTTCTCCATCTATTTCCCATGGAGTGATGGGACCAAATGCCATGATCTTTGTTTTCTGAATGTTGAGCTTTTAGCCAACCTTTTCACTCTCCTCTTTCACTTTCATCAAGAGGCTTTTAGCTCCTCTTCACTTTCTGCCGTAAGGGTGGTGTCATCTGCATATCTGAGGTTATTGATATTTCTCCCGGCAATCTTGATTCCAGCTTGTGTTTCTTCCAGTCCAGTGTTTCTCATGATGTACTCCGCATAGAAGTTAAATAAGCAGGGTGACAATACACAGCCTTGACGTACTCCTTTTCCAAATTGGAACCAGTCTGTTGTCCCATGTCCAGTTCTAACTGTTGCTTCCTGGCCTGCATATCGGTTTCTCAAGAGGCAGGTTAGGTGGTCTGGTATTCCCATCTCTTTCAGAATTTTCCACAGTTTATTGTGATCCACACAGTCAAAGGCTTTGGCATAGTCACTAAAGCAGAAAGAGACGTTTTTCTGGAACTCTCTTGCTTTTTTCCATGATCCAGCAGGTGTTGGCAATTTGATCTCTGGTTCCTCTGCCTTTTCTAAAACCAGCTTGAACATCAGGAAGTTCACGGTTCATGTATTGCTGAAGCCTGCCTTGGAGAATTTTGAGCATTACTTTACTAGCGTGTGAGATGAGTGCAATTGTGCGGTAGTCTGAGCATTCTTTGGCATTGCCTTTCTTTGGAATTAGAATGAAAACTGACCTTTTCCAGTCCTGGGGCCACTGCTGAGTTCCCCAAATTTGCTGGCATACTGAGTGCAGCACTTTCACAACATCATCTTTCAGGATTTGAAACAGCTCTACCGGAATTCCATCACCTCCACTAGCTTTGTTTGTAGTGATGCTTTCTAAGGCCCACTTGACTTCACATTCCAGGATGTCTGGCTCTAGGTGAGTGATCACACCATCGTGATTATCTGGGTCGTGAAGATCCTTTTTGTACAGTTCTTCTGTGTATTCTTGCCATCTCTTCTTAATATCTTCTGCTTCTGTTAGATCCATACCATTTCTGTCCTTTATCGAGCCCATCTCTACATGAAATGTTCCCTTGGTATCTCTAATTTTCTTGAAGAGATCTCTAGTCTTTCCCATTCTGTTGTTTTCCTCTATTTCTTTGCATTGATCACTGAAGAAGGCTTTCTTATCTCTTCTTGCTCTTCTTCAGAACTCTGCATTCAGATGCTTATATCTTTCCTTTTCTCCTTGGCTTTTGCCTCTCTTCTTTTCACAGCTATTTGTAAGGCGTCCCCAGACAGCCATTTTGCTTTTTGCATTTCTTTTCCATGGGGATGGTCTGGATCCCTGTCTCCCGTACAGTGTCATGAACCTCATTCCATAGTTCATCAGGCACTCTATCTATCAGATCTAGGCCCTTAAATCTATTTCTCACTTCCACTGTATAATCATAAGGGATTTGATTTAGGTCATGCTTGAATGGTCTAGCGGTTTTCCCTGGTTTCTTCAATTTAAGTCTGATTTTGGTAATAAGGAGCTCATGATCTGAGCCACAGTCAGCTCCTGGTCTTGTTTTTGCTGACTGTATAGAGCTTCTGCATCTTTGGCTGCAAAGAATATAATCAGTCTGATTTCGGTGTTGACCATCTAGTGATGTCCATGAAAGTTCTCCGTAAGCCAGCCCTGTTGGAGTCTAAGGACACGGGCTTTTCGCAGGCCTCTCTGCCCGCATCCTCAGTGAGGGGCCTGGGTCTCTCCCAGCTGCGCACATGGTGGCATCTCCCAGAGTGAACTCTGCGCCATAAACAAAGCACATCCTTCCAAAAACAATGAGGTGGGCGGTCTGTCCTCGGCAAGGTGACGAGTTAAAGGAGCCTTATCAACGCTTCCTTCCGGGTTCTAAGCTCGGGTGGTAGGTGGGGAGAGCGCTGGGTGCTCTCCCGTAGGGAGTCGGTGTTCTGCAAGTTGCCTTTATTCACAAAGCGCCCAGAGCAGTGGATGCTACGTCTGCGGCGTCAGCAGAGCACAGGGCAGAGCCCATCAGCCCCAGGTCAGGCCTCTGCTGCAGGACTGACGGCAGAGCCGTGTTCCCCCTGGAGGAACTGGCCACAGCGGCAGGACCTGGCCGGGCACCAGTCCCGTCTTCCCATCCTGATGAAAGCCACAGGGAAATCTGCGTCTACCGGAGCCCACAGCCCCGCCCACCTTCTGCAGGCCAGCTCGACGCCTTTCTTCCCTGACTCCACACGTTCCTTTTCTGCCCTCTGCATTTCATCTCACCTGACTTTTCCCTCTTCTCTGTTTCCGAGTCTCTGCCCGCCCATGTCTCTGCCTTTTTTCCTTCCTCTTTGTCTCATTTTCTCTCTATATAAGGAAACTATTCGAAACAGACAAGTTGAAGGCTCCTTTTGAACTCTGATCCGTCCCATTTCACATATGTGGGTAGACACATCTATTTTCTCATCACTTAACTCATACTTCTGAACCCTATTCTGTGCTAAGCTCTGCTACCAACACCCAGGTATATCAGAGAATAAAGCACAATTGAAGGGCTGGTGAGGGTGGCTATTCTAGGAGGTTTTTAACTGAACGTTTAAATATGGGAATATCCTGTAAATCCCCATACTGCCCAGATTTCAGGTTTGTGACTAGGATCAAACAAAAGCTTTCACATATACAGTATGGTCCCGGCACTGAACTAGACAGTGCAGACACAAAAATAAAGAAAAATGGTGTGACACCTTATAAAAGTCAGGCTCGCAAAAAGTCCTTTGTCTACCCCAAATTTCTATTCATAACGAGTTAAAACTGCTTCCGTCAATCATCCTAAACGAACATTAACAAGGGCACATTTCATAACTACTGCAGAAAACACACACGCAAATGCAGGAAAATAAACGGATACACCAATATTGTCACAAACATAAAACAACGAAACGGAAACTAATTCTGTGAACAGGTTCTCAGCCAGACCTGAGGGTGAACTTTTAGGCAGATCAAATAAGCGAGTGAATCATGAGCTGATTAGTCAGGACGTGTTGTCTAAATATTCAGACTGTTTTGCACAATCGGTAAAACAAGCGCTCAGACTTGGGCTTGGTTTGCTCCTTCACGTGCATCTGTTTATCTATGAAAGGTGAGCTCTGGCAACGCAGGACCCTCTTCCTTCGAGAGGGGGAGGGGCTGCCAGACTTCAGACTCCAGAGACGCCAGCACTCAGCACCCATCCCACACGGAGTGTGCTGGCGTCTGTCTGCTCGCAGTGAACAAGGCGCTCCCTCCGACCCCGGGCAGACAGACAGTGCTGTGTGCTCACACGGCAGGGACCCAACACAAAGGGGAAACCTCATCAAATACCTGCAACTCGTGGAGAATGTAAATGGGCTTTTTTGCATCATCCAACACTTTGCAGAAACCCCAATGATTAATCAGATTACAGACACTGCACTATGCAGTCATCATCGGACACGTGAGCAAGGTCCTTGAGAGAAGGGCCAGTGGACTGCTTTAAGAGCAGGACTCTGAATGCAAAAGCAAGACCACTGCGACTGGGGCTGCTTCTGAATGCCCCTCCATCACAAGCGGCCTCAAGTCCCTTTGGGGACAGGACATGTCTTTGTTTTCATTCAAAAAATCATTCACCTTGCACTCACCCAGCATCTGCTATGTGCCAGAGAGGAAGCAGCCAGTTTCCATCTGTAATTTTAGTTTAAAAATGATTGAAAAGAAAAAATAAAAGGAAAACTAAGACCATCATCATGGTAGCAAAGTGTGTGAAACTCACATTTCACGAACATAATCTTATTTTATTCTCCCAGGACCCTTGATGGACATGATGTCTTTATGCAATGCTCCGTTTTGTAGGTGGAAACGTTAAATGGCTTGTCAGGAGTGTGGACGGAGCAAGTGAGAGTGGCAGGAGTGTGACCGCTCCGCTCTCACTGGGCAGCGCCGGTAACTCACGCTCCCCTCGGGCGCCTTCTTCCTTCACTCAGTCTGGTCACGGCCAGTTCCTCCTTCTCATCCTCAAACTACCCAGCACCACCTTCAGCGCAGATCAGGGCCTCGGAAGTTCCCAGCACCACCTTCAGCACAGATTAGGGCCTCAGGAAGATCCTAGCAACTGACTTTTGTTTACCAAAAGGTGTTAAAAGCACCATAGTCAAAATTTGAACATCAAGTGTCCCTACTTCTGAAGGAAGATTCCCTTTAGTGAGTCTGCGGCCAAGAGGGGAGATCCCATCCCCACAGTGTGGTCAGCAGGCTCAGATTAATTTCAGCCGGAAGACCACCTGGGTGGTGTCTGGACCGAATCAACACAGTCCTCCTCCAATCCTCACTGGGCCAGCCAAGCATCCTACAGGTACCACCTCACCCGTCACAACAGCCATCATCAAAAAAATCTACAAACGATGAATGCTGGGCAGGGCGTGGAGAAAAGAGAACCCTCCTGCACCGTGGGCGGGAATGTGAAGTGCCGCAGCCACTGAGAGAAGCACTGTGCGCTTCTCAAAAAACTGAAAACAGAGCCACGTGACCCGGCAACCCCACTCCTGGGCACATACATGGAGAAAACAGTAATTCAGAAAGACACAGGCACCCCCGTGTTCACGGCAGCACTATTTACAAGAGCCAGAACATGGAAGCAGCCTACATGTCCATCAGCAGAGGAATGAATGAAAGGGAGACGCGGTCCACACGTCCAATGGGATATAGCTCAGCCGTGAAAAAGAAAAAAAAAGTGTCCGGAGAGGTGGCTGGACCTAGAGACTGTCACACAGAGTGAAGTAAGTCAGAAAGAGAAAACAAATATCATACAATATTGCTTATTATGTAGACTCTAGAAAAAATGGTACAGATAAAACCTACTTGCAAAGCAGAAAACAGAGACTCAGATGTAGAAAATAAAGGTGTGGACACCAAGAAGGGTGTCCATAGGAAAGAAGGGATGGGATGATGGGGGTGGGGGAGTGGCATGTATACACCACTGATGCTTTGTATGAAACAGACAATTAATGGGAACCTGCTGCATAACACAGGCAGTGCTGCTCAATGTCCTGCGGGCCCCTAAACCAGAAGGAAATCCAAGAAAGAAGACGTACGTGCACACGTGTAGCCGACGCACTTTGCTGCACAGTAGAGACACAATACTGTAAAAACTATACTCCAATAAAAATTTTGAAAAAGCAACAAAAATTATAAAATCTTGAACGAAGATAAACCAAAACAAAAGCCAGCTTGTCAGGAAAATGACCACAGCTCAAGGCTGTGTGAGTAATAAACACCATCGTCAACTGAAACAATATCTGCCACTTTCCTTCCCAGGAGAACAGAGTGGGAGACCAGATCTCCTCTTGAGTCACCCCCAAACCCTGCCGCCCACAGAGGAGCCGCTGCACAGTGACCACACCAGGGATCCCCACTCACACACGCTTGCTACACGCAGTTACAACAGGCCTTCTCCTTTTACTTCTGATTTGCAGAGTCCCTCGAAGACTCTTTTGTTCAAGAACAGAACTTTGAGTCAGAATTACATGGAAGCAGAAAGCAAAGAAGCCACCAGGAGGTAAACCAAGAGCTTGTGGCCATACCGGCTTTAAAACCTGCTCCCAGCACGTGCTGTCTGCACCCCACGCAGTCTCGTCCCCAAACGAGAATCTGCGGAGCACCTTCCACGTGTGTGGGGCGCCTGAAGACCCATACGGTGGGACGGGCACACGTAAGGCATAACGCGCTTTCTCGAGGAGACCCACTCCAGCTTTGGGTGGGAAACGAGCATGTTCACTAACACGTCCCCTGAGAAGTTAGGGTGTCCCTGGTATTAGCCGGCGAGCGGCACAGACAGCCCCGGGAAGGGAAGGACAGGCCCCAGGCCTGAGCTGCTCAGCGCAGGGGGCCCTTGCCTGAACTTTGGAAAGAGGCTGGTGCCGTGGGCCTCAGCCTCCAGGTCCGCGCCCAGCGCCGCCTCTGTGACCCCACACTAGAGCTCTCCCCGTCCTCGTCCCTTGCACTTGGCAGAAAGCGCTCACTACTGCTTCTCTCTTCCTTCTCCCGTTTAATCCATCCACCCCGCTCCTGCTGAAGCGCCTTGGAGCCAGTTCCCTCTTTCCACCTGCACCATGGGCCATCTGTGAGTCTGTGTCACCGGGAACTCAGACCTGCTTCAGAGAGGAGACAGGCCACTGCACGTTCTGGGTAAACACCGCAGGCAGAGGGCATCACCCCGGGCACCTTCACCTACGTGGACCGCAGGCAGAGGGCATCACCCTGGGCACCTTCACCCATGTGGACCGCAGGCAGAGGGCATCACCCTGGGCACCTTCACCCACGTGGACCGCAGGCAGAGGGCATCACCCAGGGCACCTTCACCCACGTGGACCACAGGCAGAGGGCATCACCCAGGCATGCTTCACCTGCGTGGACCACAGGCAGAGGGCATCATCCCAGGCACCTTCACCTATGTGGACCGCAGGCAGAGGGCGTCACCCTGGGCACCTTCACCTACGTGGACCGCAGGCAGAGGGTGTCACCCTGGGCACCTTCACCTACGTGGACCGCAGGCAGAGGGCGTCACCCTGGGCACCTTCACCTATGTGGACCGCAGGCAGAGGGCGTCACCCCGGGCACGCTTCACCTACGTGGACTGCACGGGTTTGGCTTCTCCCAGACAGTGAAAGTGGACTCCTCAAACCAGCTTTTGGTTAAAATACATGGAAACAGCACTCAATGCCTAAATGGCTATTTTCCCTGAGTAAGTTTCATTAAGTACAGCCACACTGTTCAGTGGGCTCTCCGGGTGGCTCAGAGAGTAAGGAATCTGCCTGAAACGTGAGAGACGTGGGTTTGATCCCCAAGTGGGGAAGATCCCCTGGAGAAGGGGATGGTTGCCCACTTCAGTATGAGACAGTAAAGAGTTCACCTGCGATACGGGAGACCTGGGTTCAATCCCTGGGTCAGGAAAATCCCCAAAGAAATGGCAACCCACCCTACATTCTTGCCTACAGAAGTCCACATGGACAGAGGAGCTCAGTGGGATACAGTCCCTGGCGTCACAAAGCAGTCGGACCTGACTGAATGACTAATACCCTCACACGCTATTTAAATCACTAAACCAAATTTCGGGTCTTAGAATTACACAGCACAGAGGATTCTTACGGTCTTAGGAGCAGATGCGTCACTGAGACTGCTCCATCCTAAGGTCACTTCTGCAGACAGAGCTGGTCCAGGCATCCAGCGGGTTTCTCCGTGATGACCCAGCATAAGAAACGCCAGCATTCACGGGCCTGGCACGAGTGTGCCCCACCTAACTTC
The DNA here is from genome assembly GCA_917880005.1 of Nanger dama. NCBI lineage: Eukaryota > Metazoa > Chordata > Mammalia > Artiodactyla > Bovidae > Nanger > Nanger dama. Next base: position 1,343,015 of record CAKJTW010000025.1, read on the forward strand.
CAGGCTCCTCCTCCTCAGGATCAGCGTGGTGACACCTCTGAGCCTGGACAGAAAGGTCAGAGGCTCCCCTGCTGGGGAGCACTCTCTCAGCGCACACGGCTCCCGGGACTCTGAGCCCCTAACTCCTCCTCTGTCCATCCCAGACCCTGCACTGGTGGAGGAGAAATTCAGAAAAAGGAAGGACTCTTCCTTTCCAGGAGCTCAGTCCCACTTCCCTCCCAGCACTAGCATCGATCGCTATGAATAAGCGTTAGGAGTTTGGGTTTTCGAGGGTCCTTCTCAACAGCTTGAACTCAAGTGGCAGATCCACAACTGTTTATTTTTAAGAGGCATCAGATGGTCCGGACAGGAACACGCTCATATTGAATAAGTAGATGAAGGGAAATAAAGTGTGTGAATGGCGAAGGTTTTCAATAGGAGTCTGTACACCTGGCTCATGAAACTCTTCTTCAGGGAGTTTAGAGGCATGCTTTTCATAGGAAACCTCCCGGTGATTCAGGGAAAGTCGGGGCACGTCGGCTCAGCCACGTGTCCTAAGCACCTCGCGCACTTCCCTCCCTGCAGGGGCAACACACTCGTCCCGAAGCTCACTGCACACAGCGCAGTGACGCAGAGCAGAGTGAGGGGGCTGCCACTCCTGGCAGAAACAGCTCTGCACTGTGTCAGGGCGGGAGCCCGGGACTTGCGAGGCCCCCACGAAAGACGGGATAGTGGCCACTCTGAGAGCAATAAGTTGGCTTAAAGCTCCACATTCAGAACACTAAGATCGTGGCATCCGGTCCCATCACTTCATGGCAAATAGATGGGGAAACAGTGGCTGAGTTTATTTTGGGGGCTCCAAAATCACTGCAGATGGTGACTGCAGCCATGAAATTAAAAGACGCTTACTCCTTGGAAGGAAAGTTACGATCAACCTAGAAAGAAAGAGAAAGAAAGTGAAGCCGCTCAGTATGTCTGACTCTTTGCGACCCCGTGGACTCTAGCCTACCAGGCTCCTCAGTCCATGGGATTTTCCAGGCAAGAATACTGGAGTGGGTTGCCATTTCCTTCTCCAGGGGATCTTCCCTGACCCAGGGATCGAACCCAGGTCTCCCCGCATTGTAGGCAGATGCTTTACCGTCTGAGCCACCAGGGAAGCCCCAACCTAGACAGCATATTCAAAAGCAGAGACACCACTTTGCCAACAAACGTCCATCAAGTCAAGGCTATGGTTTTTCCTGTGGTCATGTATGGATGTGAGAGTTAGACTGTGAAGAAGGCTGAGTGCCGAAGAATTTATGCTTTTAAACTGTGGTGTTGGAGAAGACTCTTGAGCATCCCTTGGACTGCAAGGAGATCCAACCAGTCCATCCTAGAGGAAATCAGTCCTGGGTGTTCACTGGAAGCTGAAACTCCAATACTTTGGCCACCTGATGGGAAGAGCTGACTCCTTTGAAAAGACCCTGATGCTGGGCAAGATTGAAGGCAGGAGGAGAAGGGGAAGTCAGAGGATGAGATGGTTCAGTGGCATCACCAACTCAATGGACATGGGTTTGGGTGGACTCCGGGAGTTGGTGATGGACAGGGAGGCCTGGCGTGCTGGGGTTCACGGGGTCGCAACGAGTCAGACATGACTGAGCTGAACTGAGAGCAAGAAAGACGGTGCTATGCTCCAGGCCTCCCCACCAGCCTCTCGTCCGCCAGCAGGCTTGCTGGGCACCAGCCATGTTCGATGTTCCCATAGGAAGACGGGCTCGAAGGGCGGCGTTCAGAGCCTCACAGGGGAGGCTGAGCTGTGACTTAAATAGCTGTCCATACAGGAGAGGAAGTGGGGAGCCTACCAAGATCAAGGCTGTAGAGTTTTGTGGGAGAGAGCTGGATTTCTTCTGGGAGAAACAGGAAGGACTTGAGGAAAGGGAGCCTGAGAGTCAGCCTTTGATGGGTGGACACAGTGCGCCTGCGTGGACGCCAGGGACAAGCAGAACAGCTGAAAGGGGGCTGGGGAAGAGTCAAGCTCCTCACCGCCCTGAAGGCACGCAACTGACGAGGACAGGACCTGGGCTGGAAGGCAGACTTGAGAACGGGCGGGGAATGATGGCCTCAGATGGTAGCTGAGTGTTTGGGTTTAATCCTGGAGGAAATAGGAAGCCCCTGGTGCTTTGTGAGCATGAAAATGCCAAAGCTGAACTTCGGAATAATTCGTCTAAAAACAGAATGTAGCTGCATTTGCAGGCGTGCATGAGAGCGCGCTGGGGGTGGGCGAGCGGCCTCGGAGGGGACTGTGAGTCCAGGAGGAAGATAATGACAGTCTACTCCGCAAGAGCGGTGCAAGGAATGGGAGGGAAGAAACAGTTGGGAGAGCTATTTCCGAGACAGAATTGGCAGGAAGTAGCTGCTGATTGGCTGCCAGATTAATTATCCCAGAGAATAGCGCTGGCCTTGCCACTCAGCCGCACAAACCCCCAGTAATTCCCCCATTATCTGCAGAACAAAGTCATAATCTCAGCACACGAAGACTCTTGGGAGGCATGGCCCTCTGGGACCACCCCACCTGGCTTCGGGTCTGTCCTCTGCGTCCCCCCACACCGTTCTCCCAGCAAGAAGCAGCTTCCAAGTCGTCTGTCGGCAAAGCCACGTGTGTCTTTCCCAGGCGATCTCCTCACCTTATTTCCCTGCCTGAATTTCCCCCTCTTCTATAATTATCTGCTGAGATTTCCTTTCCTTTAGAGGGCTGTCTCCGATACTACCTTCTTCACGATATCCCACTCCACCCCTGTTGACACAGTCCCCCTCTTCTGAGAAAATCATAACATGTAATTTGTGGTTCCTTACCATTTGTATCAAATTTCACATCACACTGGAGTCATCTATAAATTTGTATTTTCTTCCCTATTGGTCTATAAAATTCCTGAGAACAGACAGGAGTGGATTTTTTTTTTCTTACAGCCGCAACATCTAATCGAATACAGAGGTGGTTAAAGAGAGGGGTGAGAGAATAATTATGTGAACAGCTTTCAGATGGAAGGGAGCTTCCAGAAGTCCTCTACCAATAGCCGAGAGTGAGCGAATAAAAATAGAAAACAGAAGGGACCTGCTACAAAGGCCCGAGGTCTATGGACGCACTATCCCCCTCAGTTAAACTCAGAAACCGGGCGCTCGTCTCCGGCCCGGCTCACCTCTGCTTCGCCGCCACACCCTGGTCTGATCTGAACAGGAGCAGAGGGGTCCGGTTTCAAGCCTGAAGATGACGGGTGAGGACCTTATGACTTTGATCAAAAGGAGGCTGCTGGTAAATCCTGGCCAACGGAGCGTGAGCCCACAGACGTGCAGCACACGTCTCACACACGCTTGTGTCCACCCTGTGCGTCGGCGCTGATGCGTCCAGACAGGGACGGGGCCCGCAGCCCAGATCAGGTAGCTGCCCTGCCTCTTCTAATAAAGCTTCTCCGGCTCCACTGATGTAACAGAAAGGTGGCAGAGGCGCGAGAGCTCAGGGCCGCGGGCCTCAGGCGGGTCTGGGGGAGGCGGGGAACCGCGCAGGGCGAGGGTGATGTGAACGTGCGCCCCAGAGCCGCGTGCTCAGACAAGGCCGGCCGCAGCCCCCTCCCTGCCCAGCGGGTCTGACCCTGCTCAGGGAGAGGCCCACAGGGAGGCCTAGCGAGCCCCGTGTCCGCACCCATGAGAAGCTCAGTCCAAGTCAACACGCTGCCTGCCTACTGTGCTTCGAACGTGCCATCTCCCTAAGACACCTGCTGTTCAGGATTTGGGAACAGGCATACAAGGAGCTGACTGTCTGCCCGGGGACTGCTGGGCCAGTCAGCCCAGCAGAGACCCTGAACACCAGTGACCGCGTGCAGCGGCTGCAAGCCATTCCTGGGGCGTGCCCGCTGCACATCTTCGCCATCCTGAGGCCCTGCGGTGAGCCCATGCCTTAGCCCAGCACACACGCGAGCCGCGCGGCTGGGGCACGAGTGCTGAGGCTCCTACCGTGTGTGTGAGACAGCGCTGCTCGGGTGAAGCTCGGGCTTGTGGCCGGCAGTGATGGGAGCGCAATTCCGGCCACGGGGTGAGATGGAGAGAGTACAGAAGGGCGGAGATACCGGGCCTCCGCGGGATGCCCGCCGTCCCATCGGGTCCCCAGCGCCATGCGCCTCCTCCCCTCTCTGCCCCCCACTTAGCTCTGGGCCGCACTGCTTGCATTTCCACCGCTTCTTGCCTGGATTTCTGACCTGGCTGGGTCCTCTCTTTGACCAACAAAGGACAGACCACAATTTATTCTCCCTGCACAAGAATACAGCACCCGGAGGTTTTCTAAGGCAGCTTTTGCCTGGAGGGGGCATGGCTACCCCCTCCAGGATTCCTGCCTGGAGAACCCCTGGACAGAGGAGTCTGGTGGGTGACAGTCCACGGGGTCACAAAGAGCTGGACGCGCCTAAGCCACAGGGCACAGGCAGCTTTTCGGACAGTTTCATCCCATCGTCGTTCTTCCTATTTTTAGGTCCTGGAGAGATGGAGACAGAGCTTGTATCAGCTACAGAAGGACGGCCACGTGACTGTGTTCGTTGCACGTTGGTGTGCAAGGAACACCGCTGCACGTGGCTGTCTCACCTGCACCCTGGGGGCGGGGGGAGCCCATCAGGAGAGGCAGGACCCTGAGAAATGGAGTGACAAGAGGTTCTGGTCAGAAAGGGGGTGAGGGGAAGAGGACCAAGGTGGGGAAGGGCAGGACAGAGCAGTGCATCCCCTCTCCACACAGCGGTGAGCTGCCGGTGCCGCCTTGCTGGAAAAGAACGGAAGAGCAGAGAAAACACACGTTGTGGGTGACCCGGGCGTGGAGCGAAGCAAAATCAAAAGCATGGAATCACATGAAGTCTGCTGCTGCTGCTAAGTCTCTTCAGTCGTGTCCGACTCTGTGCGACCCCATAGACGGCAGCCCACTGTCCCTGCGATTCTCCAGGCAAGAACACTGGAGTGAGTTGCCATTTCCTTCTCCAATGAATGAAAGTGGAAAGTGAAAGGGAAGTCACTCAGTTGTGTCCCATTCTTCACGACCCCATGGACTGCAGCCCACCAGGCACCTCTATCCATGGGGTTTTCCAGGCAAGAGCACTGGAGTGGGGTGCCATCGCCTTCTCTGCACATGAACTCAATGCCTGAGAAATCACTCACACTTTCCTTTTCAGAACATACACATGTAAGTGATAAGACACAGGCTCTGCGCCCACAGCCACTCAGGCGTCAGTGAAGAAGGGGAAGGAAGCCGCTGCTTGCTGTTTGGTTCTACTAACATCAGTGTCCCTGGCTCAGTAGTGGCATGTTTATAATAATAATAATAATAAATAACAACATCTAGCACATCTTATGAAAATTTCAGTTGGTCTAAAAATGAAACTTTGGAAGCAGAGAACGATCCAAGGTCCACAGGCCCTGGGAAGGAGATCCCTGAACTACTGCCCACACCCCCTCAGTGGGGGCGGGGACTCCGGGATGGGCCCTCGGGAGGGCCTGCAGCTCGCTGGGCATCTCTCTGCCCCATTTCAGCAGGACCTGAGAGCAGATGACAAACTGGACATTCCGAAGGCTTCAGAGAAGCATGGTATTGGTTCATAAAGTAGTTTGAAATAACTATTTTTTGAAAAATTTCGCAAGCGTATAAGAGGAAGGCTGAACGTCTTTCCTTCGAGAGCCTGTGTAGGAAGAGACTCTATTTGACATCCTGCTGGAGCTCAGAGAACCTCTGGAATGAGGAGGATGGGCTCACAGGAGAGATTCAAAGGGTGGGCTCACAGTCCCGCACCGTCCTCTGCTGCAGGAACGGGAGGGAGAGCGTTGTGTGTTTCTTCACTCTGAGAGTGAGTCATGCTCAAATTGGATCTCAGCATAGAGGAGCAGGCGTTACTAACTTGAGAGACATAATGGATCCTGAATCGCATGGCTTCATAATTTTATGAACATGTTTGGGGCACAACCCTTACTCTGCTAAAGGACTCGTTATAACCTAGCTGTAACATACCTCTCTCTGTGGAACAAAGAAAAATCCTCACTCAAACACAGAGATTTCCAGAGCAAAGAAGAAATAACTATTCCTGTTATTTTGTTAGATGACTGTTTTATAAGACACCTCGTGGAATTATTTTTGAATGTCAAAAGACTTTAGTTAATCATTTAGTAGAAATGATAAACCTCTAGATAGTCATATATTTAGATCATATTCTGTAAATAAGTGCTGAGTCTACTTAAAATTAGGATTGTTGACCCAAACAAGTTCTGAATTATAGATATGGAGAATCTTCAATTACCTTCATGTTTAATAAAAAGCTTTCGTTTGGGGGTTATTTTCTTAAACAATATGGTATGTATGCTTAATATATAATAACCTGGACCCTTTAATAAGCATATTATTTTCCCTTTTCCAGTAATAGAGACAATAGCGGCACCTGTAGCCCTACGGATGCTCGGGGGCCTCACATAAGCTCCTTGAGTAAAGCATTCAGTGTTGCGCGCGTTAGTATGAGCCAAGATTACTGTCATTAGAAGGCTTTCCTGATATTTTTGTCAGTTTCTCATATAATAGGGAACCTTTTTAAACGTGTTTTTGCTGTGGGCCTTCTAAAGTGTTGGATTTGTTACAATATTGCTCCTGTTTTATGTTTTGGATCTTAGTTTCCCCACCAGGGGTCGGACCGGCAGCTCCTGCATGGAAGGCAAGGTCTTAACCCCTGGATTGCCAAGGGCATCCCAGCACTGAACATCTCATCTTCTGAAAGCCTGGCCTCACTAGCCGGCCCTGTTTGCAGCGTCTGCTGTGGCTGAGAGCTGGAAGCAGCTGAAGCGGGACCCTGAGCATTTCTGTGCTATGTGTGGGCGCCCAGCCCCTCTGGCTCCGTCCCCCTCTCCTCTGCCTCTGGAGTGAGAAGCACGTCCCAGCGCTCAGAGAGCAGTGCCGCATATGGCGTTCTGCGCTCTGGATAGAACAGGTTTTGTATTAAATGAAACACATCTTCATTTAAAATTTCCCAAAGGAGCCTCCTTGGTAACAGCGACCTGGAAAGCCTTCTGTGACTCCGGGGGAAGCCCACGGTCAGCAGGCGCAGGGAGACCTGTCTAGCATCACCCGTGGGGTGAGTCTCTGTTGCGCTTCCTCCCCCATCATGGACTTATGGCTCTTCTCGACCCCACCAGGGTATTTTGAGAACAACATTTAGCCTACTTTTTTAAACTGCTGGACGTGCCCCTGGCTACTGTGGTGAAAACCTGGTGTTTCTCTGCGCCCACAGGATCCTGCTTGTCACTCCGGGTGCTTCAGGCTACTGGAAGTAGGGCATGCACTGGATAATGGATGCCAGCTGCTAAAAATGCACTGGTATCAACCTGTATGTGCCCGGGCTGTTACTACGATCGAAACAGTGCTTCTTGAAAAGAAGGCAAGACAGAGAGCCAGTGGGACTCTTTCCTGCAGCAAGGAGCCCGCGATGCTGACCCAGGCACTTTATTTGCCTGCGCCGTGGCGGTGGAGAGGACCTGCCACACCCGGGCCACATGCAGAGCAGCTGAGCGGGAGTGACGGAGCCCGCACACCCCGCGGATGAGTGAGCTCCACCAGGACGACTCGCCGCGTGCCGCCACCGTGATGGGATCCTCGCCAAAGTCACAGAGAGGAGGGAAAAGAACTGAAGAGGAAGCTGGTTGTCAGCCACATGTCTGAGTTCTGCACACAGTCCAGTGACTTCTCCATGTGACCGAGAAACAACTGACCGGATGGATTCCATGTCAGTTCCGCAGACCTGAGGCATGCTTGGTGAGATTATCGATCTCCTAGCACCTCCACTAAACCATCCAGCTGTTGGCCTTGGGCTTGCTTCCTGCTCTTCCCCACATATGGCCCCAGGTAAGGAGGAGGAGGCACTGCCCTTGGGCAGGGTCACGGTCCACAGCCTGGAGCCCCACACTGCACAGTGACAGATCTGCCCAGGAGGCCCAGCCCACGAGAGGCAGATACAGAGACGACTGGTGTTGGTACCGAAGGGAGCTGAGCCTTGATAAAGTTCAGCCTTCCATTCTAAGAAAGGGTCCTGAGACAGAGGCGGCCTCTCTGGTGGCTCAGCGGTAAAAAAACCCACCTGCCAATGCAGGAGATGCAAGTTCGATCCCTGGGTCAGGGAGATCCCCTGGAGGAGGAAATGGTAGCCCACTGCAGTACCTTGCCTGGGAAATCCCACGGACAGAGGAGCCTGGCTTGCTATAGTTCATGGGGTCACAAAAAGCCAGACACGACTTAGCGACACGACTGAGCATGCACACAAGACAGGGAGACTGGAAAGGGCCTGCTCAGAGTCACGCCTGAATTACAGGGGGAGCTGGACCAGGAGGAGGTGGCCTCTGTGTGAGCACCATCCCAGCCAAGTCAGCTAGGGATGGAAAATCTCACTGAGAAAGCAAAAAGGAACATTTTTTAAAAAAAGGAAAAGATGACTAAGGATGACCAAAATGGATAACACTGGGTGGAAATTCCCTCTGAGGAGTAAATGGGAAAGAGACTCTTCTGAGTGTCACTGGTGATCTTTAATACGCTGGAGAATTAATCAGAAACTCATAAGGCAAGCGCAGTCTTAACTGACATCACCCTGCTGGAGCAGTGCTTCTAGCCCTGGGAGAGCCCTGAGCATCGGTTCAGGGTCTCTCAGTGGTCCTCCCTTGGTTGCCTGGACACCCAGGGGCGGGAGCAAGTCGGATGCTGCTGTGCAGCCAGTGGGCACGTCCTCATCCGGGAGAACGGGGTGAGGACTTGGGGGGCAGGTGAGCAGCCGGGCTGTGTGGGGAGAGGACTGTGGACATGTGGTGCTGAAGCTTGTGTTTTTGCAGTATATACACAGAGGCCTATTCTTCTAATGCTGATCGCCCAGTCAGCACCCCTCACATTCAGGAGCACCTCTGAAGCTACAACAAATGACTCCATCTGCATGTGAATTTGGAAGCTGTAAAGCACCAAGGATAGAATATCACTGGTCACACAACGCCTTGGACACATTCTGCCTCCGACCCCTGGATGCTGACAGCCATGAATACTTATCGCAGACCAAGAGTATTTTCTAACTCCTTCAAAATTTAACAGACACGAAAGGCTACGGATCAAAAATGAGAAGTCACATCTAATCTCACAAACCTCATCATCCTTCCCATCCAGCTGACCCCACTGATCAGACATGTTTTGATCATTAACTAGATGAACAGGTGGCTCAGCCCAGTTGTAAACAGGTGTGTTAACTCGGCCCTGGGGAACAAACTCAACACTTCTAGGCTTGCACTGTGGGTGTGGGTCTCTTAGGGAAAAGGGTTGTTTTTGAGCTAACAAAATCACAGTAATGGCAAATTAACTGAAGAACATTTGGGCGGTGAAACTGCCTCCATTCCTGTTCTCGGGACTATGGAAAGAATTGCAAAAACAGCGAAAGAGCCATAACACAAAGTTCGTGGAAAATTCCAAGTGTTAATTCAGTACCAAGTGTGCCGTGCTCAGCAGAGCACAAGTCACAAATGGGACTGAAATTTATCTGAGTGGACCTACTAAGGCTTCCACAAGCATCTGGCAGTCTCCAGCACTTCTCACTTCTATGCAATCTCAGAGTTCCCTTTGGAAGTACAGACATGCAGCTTTCTGAGGTCTGAGCTACTTAAAATTCCAGACCTGAGAAGGTACACAACTCTAATTCTAATCTAACTTTCTTTTTACACAAGTTTTAAAATTGTGAGCAGACCTGCCTCCCTGGGAGTGTGGCGGGGCACCCGAGGGTCTGAAGGCACGGGCAGGTTCTGACTTGAATTCTCTCCTCCCTCCAGGTCTCTCCAGCCGAGTGGCGAGCCTGTGGGTGCCCACGTGGCCGCCCTGTCCAGCTCCCCATGTCCGGGCCGACTGCGGCCATCACAGACCCGAGTCAGAAGGCGCTGCCGTGGGAGGCTGGCCCCTGCGCTCTGCGCTCGCCAGGCCTGCCTCCAGGGCTCTGTCTCCGGTCTCTGGGATCGACAGCTCTCAAATGTCCAGAAACGGCAAGACTGACACCTGACATTTACCAGCACTCTTTCCTCAAGACAGAAATCTGTTTCCTGTTCTGTACATTCTCATGCAAGCAAAGAGTCACTCAACTATAGCTACGAATCACGAGGGGGCAGCGGACGGCGAGCCTGGCAGGCTACAGTCACGGGGTCCCGAACACGACGGGGTGACTGACGTACACACAGGCCTATAAAATATTAACACAAACCACGATGAGCTAGGGCCAGCCACCTAGAGCCCTCCCACACTTAGCGTTCAGATCCATAGGAAGGGGACAGACTCAAATCTCATATTCAATTACTCAGAGAAATATGGTAATACAGTCCCATGCAGTTGCCAGCTAATTTTCAGAATGATCACCTGGATCCCCAAAGTATTAATCATCTAAGAAATGGACATCGATGATGATCTTCCTCTTCTTATTAAGTAAGAAAAATGGCTTAATCTAATTTAAAACATATTCAAGAAAAAGTAGACACAGAAGAACTGTGATTACTAAGTGTATATTTATATATAGTATATAAATATGAAATATTATGTATGCTATATGTAATATAACATTTTACACGTGTAGTATAACATATACATAATTGCTATATGTGTTTGTATTTACATATTCGAATATAAAAATAAATTTATACAAATTTGCAGTTTTTATATAAATTATATTTATAAATATATACTATAGATATGTGTTACACATTCATATGTACTTGTTTTATATGTACATAAATATATATGATTCTATATACACAATCCTGACTCACTGTGGGTTAGAAATGTGTCTCAGTGCTGCCTCTTTTGGGTCTGTACACAGCAGGTACTCAGCGCATGCAGGATGTATGAACTGCTCATTAATGTGCTAAAAGTGAAGGGGGGACAGAGTTTAAGGAGCTCTCCGTTTAGGTTTCACCACTGACTTTGATGTGTTTTCTTCCAGGGAAGACTGTGAAGGTGCCCCTGGACTGCCCGTCCTCGCTACTGACTCTAACTAGACTGTTAAGAAACTTTAAAAACACGGAATCCAAACAGAATTCATAAGTGTGTGAGTAGGGCTTGAGAGGAGAGAACAAAAAAGAATCTCTATCCTAGCAGCTGGAATTCCCATGGAGAGAGACACACGCCCCTGACCTTGAACCCTGAGCCAGTGTCTGTCTTGGGACACAGGGGCCTGGGCGCCAGCCCGTGGCGCAGGCTCACTTGGAAGCCCCTCCCTGGTCATCATCTCTCCCGGCCTCTCCGGGCTCTGGGCAGAAGGAGCTCTGCAAAGAGCTCACGGGAGGGGCAGGGCTTCACTCATCACGTGGCGCTCGTTCGCATCACGCTGGCCACAGGGACACTCGCGAGGGCCACATCTATTCTTCCGATACGATGCTCACTGCCCTAAAAACAGCCAGTGAAGAAAGATGCTTCCCTTTCAAAAAAGAAAGAAAGAGAAAAGAAAGAAATGAAAACAAGTTACTCTTAAGCAGCACAGCGCTATTCCGGGAACTGGGACCATGTTTTTGCCAAAGTCCACAACATGAGGTCAGATTTTTGAATCCAGAAAATGCAAATAAATTGCGACCTATCACAGCGGCCACTGAGGAGTCAGTGCGCGAGGCAGGCCGGACTCGTGGGCTCCAAGTGCGGGGATCGCTGCTTTCACACCGGCCAGCAAGCGTGTCTGCAGGGAAGGCGTGCGAAGAGGAAGCCCCAGCCAGCTGCCTCAAGCACTCACCCAGGACAGCTCCCGTCCTCCAGCCCTCAGCCTCATCACCAGCCCCCTCTTGCCTGCAACTGGTGATGAGTACGACCCAGACAACAAACAGCTGGAAGCATGCCAGAGGACCATACATCCATGGTCTACCATGCCCTCTTTAATCAACTTCCTAATTAAAAATGCCATGCTGGCATGAGGTACAAAGGAGCAGGCTTGGGATCTCTCACGAAACAGCATCCCTTAATCCTGAGGTTGCGGAAAATCTGTGTTCTTACAGATGTTTACGAGTTTTCCTGGTGCAGAGATAGAATCAATTTGCTTGCGCCTGGCCCTCAAGACGTATTAAATTTATCCTGAAGGAAACTGGCTTCTGAGAAGCTCTTGCCTGGATGCATCAGGCAGGTGGGAGTTTCATGGACCGGAGCGCCCACTGGCAGCTGCAGCCCTGATTCCTGAATGCTCACCATCTAGCAGCCAGCTCCAGAGCAGACTTGATTTGATGGCTCTCTATGGGGGGCCCTGCAGACTCGGTTATTTCCACAACCAGTCTGGCTGGCATTGTTTCATGGCGACCACGCTCTGCGTTCTCAGCTTCTGTTCAGATGGCACGAGTGGGCCGGGATACCAGGGAGGGAGGGGGCCAGATTTAAAGCCAGTCTCTAAGGAGCAACCATCTCTTTCAGGGTCCAGTGATACCAGAGGCCCTGTGATCCAGGGGGTAATTCTGACTTGTAAGAAACCATTCTGTTGACTGCCATTAAAATACACTAAGTCCAGCCATGAAGATACTACTCAAAACAGTGTCTGAGCTAGAAATCCCCCAATAAAAATCTCTGTACACACAGCTATATCTAAAATAGAAAACCAACAAAGACCTAATGTACAGCACAGGGAACTCTGCTCAATATTCTGTAATAACTTAAATGGGAAAATAATTTGAAAAATGACAGATATATGCACACGTGTAACGCATCTCTTTGCTGCACACCTGAAACTAACCCAGCATTAGAAAATGAAAAATTTTTTAAATCTGTGTCAGTGTGCTAAAAAGACCCCTCACCCTGTAAACGCTTAATCCATGAGTTGCTTGATTTAGCAACCCAAGTCCAATATGCCACACCTGAAAGCATCTCAAGCAAATGTGCAACAATCTTGGGATAATTTTCTTTAAAGCCATTTTACTGCACCGTCTAAGCAGCCAGACTTCAGTAAACACGCAGCCAGTACGTAACACTGTCATAAAGTTCCTTTCAACTGTATTAATGAGCACCAAAATACACCCAAAAGAGGTCTGCATGGCATACACATTAATCCAATGGTTCAGATACGGTCAGCCTGCACACATTTCCACACTGGCATTTTAAAAACACATATATCCATGCACTTAACAGAACCTTGTAAGAGATTAATTGCTGTGCCCCTGGGACATCATAGCACAGAACTGCAAACAAACAGGTCAATAACTTTGAAAGGGAGGATACTGGCGCCCCACTTTACTCCCCATCACCAGCAGCCCACTGAGGAATGCCCCCACCCTGGACACAGAGACCACTCTTCCTCTTGGAATCAAAGGTGCCTGATTTCAGATTAATATTTTGGCTCACTGAACTTGAGAAATTTTGCTATCAAAGGCTGCTTTTCTTTCCAAAGGTGATCTGCAACCTTAGGGCTAAACTGAAAAGAGAGAAATGCTCTTGGAAGCCACATTTTTCGGTCAGGCACACAGCACCACATTTCCAGCCCTGGGACCTCCTATTGTCTTTGGAGGCTAGCCCTTTCCAAGTCCACAGAGACAGCAGGCCCAAGAGCCAGCGTGGCAGAGAGCGGCATAAAGTAACTCTGTCAAGTGGAAACAAATATGACATAATTTTGGCCCTTAAAAAGAGCTAGACTCTCCCCTGAAAGGCAGCCAGGGACAAAGAGACCGACGTGGTAGGTAACACTCCAGTGTTCCGTCAGGATGAAAACAGACATGCTGAGGTTAAAAATTAAAAGCTGATATTTTGCACCAAGAAAGTTACAACCCATCACAAAGCTGAAAGGAATTATTTTAATCTTAGAAGGTTCAGCTCAACTCTAAAATAAAATATAGCAATGGAAAAATAAAAGAAATATCATTTTTGTCTAGCTAAGGGTTCATTTATTTTGAAATAATTTGGTATCTAATATTGTTTGGGTTAAGTTAAAAAAAAAGCCTCAATTCAAAACACCAGCAAATTCAAAATAAAATAGAAAATTATATGTATATATACATACTCATTGACATAACAAAGGAAAATTCACCTGTTTTACAAAAACAAGCTCAGTGTGAATAAGCAGAAACTTCAAGTGTGAGTGGAAAAATGATAGAAGCCAGCTGTCAGAAGTGGCATATAAAGGGTTAACATGTTTTCCAATATCTTATGTTTGAGGTTTAGATTCATTGAAGGTTTTTTTCTTTTCTTTTCTTTTTACCTTTTCTGGAAAGGCATTGTTTTGTTTTAAACAGAAGAAATGATCCTCCAAAAAGTTGCTTTTTTTTTGGTCAAATATTCGCTGTCATTGTCTAAAGCAAACAGCTAAAGTAAAGCAACTCTGTAAGAAAAAATAAGCCTCAAAATAAAATTCTTAAGTGATTTGTAATATTCAAGACACTATAAAAAGACAGTTAAATGATGATAATTTCTACTTAAGTTCTACCTTAAAAGCAGATGAAATAATTAGGTCAGTTAAAATGCAAACCTTACCTTTAAGGAGGCTGGGGATTGTGAAAACAGGATAGAACTATTTACCAGCGAATTCCCTGAGATGAAAGTGTATTTAACCAAATAGTAAAACACCCATATTGCAGCGCTACAACCACAGAATTATGTAAGAAGTGTGTGTCCGTGATGACAATAGGAAATCGGAATTCCTGCAGGCTCTCTACTCATTTCTCAACTCGGAAGGCTGGTTGTAAAAACAGTCTCCATTTTTCTGAAAAGCACTGAAAGTATCAACTTGTGCTAATTTTTCTATCTCCTATGTGTAGATTCTACAGATCAACAGAAACTTCAGTGCGATTTGCAAAATCTCCAGTAAGTTGTTGGTTAAATCAGCTAAAATCTTCTTCCAGCTAGGAAAAATATACACCAGTCAAAACTAATTATGTCTGGGCTTTCACTGAAACAACATTTGCTAATTCTACTGGTCTGGATACACTGCTTCAGAAAATATTAATTAGACACACTGAATAATGGCTGCTGTAAATTTCGGAAAACAATAATCTCTAAACAGTTCATGTTCGCTCCAGACGTGTGCACAGGAAAATGGACGAGGCAGGTGCCCCCAGCCAGCAGCAGCCCCGACCCTTTTGTTGGCTAGCTCGGCGGCGGAACTTTGCGGCACTTCGGGGAGCGGGCCGAGGCCCCGGCCGCCCCCGGGAGAGCTGGGCGCGTTTACCTGGGGGGCGCGGCCGGGAGGGGCCCGGAGAGCCGGCGGCCGCGCGCCCCGCGCCCGCTCCCCGGGGGCACTCCCGGCTCCCCGGCCTCGCCGCCGGCTGCGGGCGCGGCCGCCCCGCCTGCGTCTCGGGGACTCACCCAGAAGAGCTCAGCCGCTGCGGCGCCGCCGGCTCCCCGCTCCTGCGCGCCCCGCGCCCGGGGCCGCGCGCCCCTGCCCTAGCGGCGCGCGCCCGCGGGGCCGCGGCTGCCCGGCCCGCCGGCCACGCTGCCACCTGCGCGCAGGCGGCGGCGCTCTCGCCCGGGAAGCTCGCGGGCCTGAGGTCGGGGACGGAAGCCCGGGCGCTGACGGCGCGGGGCGACGCGGCCGGGGCGGGGGCCGCCGGGCGCCATCCGCGGGGCCCGGGGCGCGGGCCGCCGCCTCCCCCTCCGGCCGCCTCCGCGGAGCTCGGCGCGGGCACCGCCCGCCCGCGGCCCCGGTCCGGGCCCCGCCACCGGCCAGGTGCGCTCCACGCCGGGGCCGCGGCTCAGCGCGGGGCTCTGGCCTGACTGCTGACTGAGCCCGCAGCGCAGCCGGACCGGCTGGGGGTGCGCCCTGTGCGCTGCCCGCTCGGCGCCCACAGGCCTGGGTCTCCGGGGCGCAGTGCGCAGCGCGTGCGGTGCCGTATTTCATGTAATAGACGAGAGCGGAATACCCGAGTCAGGCTGCGAACAGGCCCCCCGGGGGGGGGGCGGGGGCGTGTGTCTAAATATACCGCCCCCCACACACAGAGCGCACACACACACACACAGCACGCACACACAGAGCACGCACACACACACTGATGATAAAGACCCCCCCCACACACACACTGATGGTAAAGAGACACACGCACAGCACACACACACACACTGATGGTAAAGACACACACATACACAGCACACACTGATTTTATGGTAAAGACCCCCACACACACACTGATGGTAAAGACCCCCACTCCCCCCACACACAGCACACACACACACTGATGTTATGGTCAAGACACGCTATGTCCAAAGAGACCTCAGAAAGTCGACTGAACCAACAGCATCGTCCACGGCCCTGCTTCTGAGCACCGAAACAGCACAGCAAGAGGGGCCAAGCCTGCTCACCCCCTCCCCCACACCCACTTCTTCAAGTGAGAGGACAGTGACCCAAGAGTCAACGCCAACGGGCTCTCAGCATCTCTTTTGGGTTGCCAACCGCACTAGGCTCTGTTTCAGAGTGAGCGTCTTGTCTCCTGCTCTTTTCAAACAAAAGACACAGAACTATTCTTCTAAGAAAGTTAGAATATTGTCAAGCTTTTAGCATGGCTGGAAGAAAACAAATGCCAGGAAAAGTTTTATCTGAGAAGGCAAGAGCAAGTAAGATTTCGCCACACAAAAGGGAACAGGGCTACATGACTTCATTAGCATCCTTCCGGTTAAAAAAAGTGCTGATTTCATAAATGGCTTCTTGGGTCTAGCAACAACTCTTCCACTCCAGGGTAACCACACCGCTGCCCTCTCCACAAGCGTCTCTCTTAGACACTCCCCACTCTGGAAGGCCATATGAAATCATAGCGGCTACTTAGCCCCTCCCACCCTCCCTGGACACTGGCCTCGAATACACAGACTCCTGTTTGACAACAGCTCCAGGCAGCCTGCACACAGGCCCGGCACCCACAACCACAGTATGCTGGAGAAGAAGCTTCACTGGAGAAAGGGTCCATTGTGGGCTCATCTGGACAACAATCCAGGCGATTTTTAAAACTGTTATCATTTGTCATCAAATAAGAGCTGCAGATGGCCGGGTAAGCAAGGAAGTAACTATGTGTCAGAGCACCTAAGAAGCCGAGCGAAATAATTCTGAAGAGCTGCAAGTGGCCCCAAACAGATGCATCCCAGGCAACCTTTAAGGAAGAAGAAAGAGGTACCTTTGGGTCGGAGAGCCGGGGCCCTTCGACACAGCCCTGCTCCGCAGCCTACTTCTCCGCACTTGCAGGGCTGAGTCTCCTTGGCGAGTCCGGGGCCCATGTTGACCCCACACCCCTACACGAGGCCACTCCATCAGGCGCTGCCAGGGCAGAGGGGAGGGCACAGCCCCCGCCGATCACCGCTGCAGGCGCTGCAGGCGCTGCCCGGAACAGGCACCGACTGGTTTCTGTGGGAGGAGGCTCAGAGGTCCCGAGTCGCGAGAACACCTCCCTCCGGCTTTCAGAGGGGATTCCTCCCAGTCCCGAGCCTCCTGCCTGCCCTCTCGAGACCAGACATCCTGGTTAGCACGGGGCTTACGACTGCCTTCCCGTCCAGCCCTGCTGGAAGCCACCGCGGTCAGAGGGGCCGCAGGGCCATCCGGCTCCGCAGCACAACGCCCCTCAGCTTCAGCTGAAGCACTTCCTCCCCCCTCCCAGCGCTTCCAGTAATCACCACGTGGGGAGCAGGGGTTGTTTTTAAAGAGATGTATTTTAGGATAAATTTCCTAACCCAGCAGCCCAGCACAGCAGTGCTGACCAGTGGCTCCTCACATAGTAAATACGCATTCACCGCGCTCTTCCTAGTTTGTTTGATAACACCTGGCTTACATTTTCTCTGCCATCTCTGATTACTTATACAGATGCCCCAAGGACTCATTATGATGTCAAAGCTTAACACAGTTTCATTGTGAAAACAGGCATAGAAAAATCATTGTGTGTGCCTAAACAATGCAGGTGTGAGAGAGACAGGGCGAGAAGGGAGGGAAGCCGGAGAGACAGCTAGGGACAGAGTTAGAGAGAGAGGACAGGAGGGGGTGGGGAGAGGGGGCTGGAGAGAGAGACTGGGACGCAGAGGACACAAAGCCCCTTCCCGCTCAAGCCACCCTGCATTGAAGCACAGCCTAGGGCGAGAAAAAATGCGTGTCTGCCACCTTAAGCTAACCTGATGTTGAAAAATCATACAATAAATTATTATAAAAGTGTTTGCCATTATTCCTTGTACAAGTTATGACTATTATAGGCAATGTTTTTCATTTGTGGGGTATGCCAATTTAAAAATATATATATATCTGTCACACATAATATATGCATGTGATTTACCCTTTACAACTTCAAAATAAAATTTCTTAAATATGTTCTTCTTTAAGTTTGTGCTATCTTTTCTCTTTAGTTTGAACTAAGTGTAAATCGATGTCAGGTAAGGGTTATGAGAAAGACTGCACTATGATGAAACTTATTTAGTGAAAAATATGTTAATAATTTTCAAGTTTTTGTTCAAGTTTATCCTCTATTACCCTTTTCTAAGGCATACTACATTTTTTTTCAAAGAAAATTTTATAAAAGGCATTGAGAAAATTTTTTTAAATCTTGAAAATAAGAACATGCATGATACTATTGCAACTGAATTATGATGCAAACAACTTATTAGAATTTAGGAAACTGAAAATCTCTTTCTGAATCTGCCATTCGTTTGCTTCTTAGGCAGAGCTGTGGTGAGAGCTTGCACCAAGGCAGACTTTATGGTAAAGCACTAGATGCTTTTGAAAGACTGGCCACTGCTTGGAAATCATGGTCCTGGACTTCAGGGACCATCTAGCCATGCCACATTTCAGCATCAAGGCAGAGGGGTCATTATAGGAAAGTGTCTTTCTAGTCCCTCTTACCCCCACTGAATGGGTCTCAATATAAAATTTCTAAGAGGAAACCCAATTTTAAGTTGTCTGAAGTTTAAAATATAGCCACCGAATTGTTTAATGAGTAGAAGTATTTTAGATGACATATTTCTACAAACAATATCTTTCACTGAAATTAGATTGCCCCACAGGTAGAGTTGGAAATATAATAATTTATACATGTGACTTTGAAAGCATTCATCTTTAGACAACAAAATGAATTTTCCTCAGAGAAATGGATGGATTATCTATCAGACATGTAAAGTATTTCTAAAAGCAAATCACCAAATAATCGGATTATTAACTCTAAGTTTTGAATTTTAAATATAGTTCTAACAAATATAAAAACTTTAAAATGATTTGAGGCCACAAAAGAGCTCATTTTATTCCTTTATCTATAGAAAGCTGGTGTATAAAAGAGTTGCAAAGCATCAGACAGTGAAATAATTGGGTGTATTCAGTAATGAATTATGAAATATAAACATTTCTGAGAGTGAAAAGAACAAATGTTAAGTGAAAAGTAAATTAGGTTGAAAATATCACAGGAACAATGAAAGTAATATATTGAAGAAGTCCATTCTCTGAAAAATATTCATATTTTCCTAAAATCATGCTCATAAAATCCACAGGAAATTATATATTCACACTCTTGTAGGAATTTTTGCACACCACACATAGATGGTCACAGATCATTGGGCCTTCAACCTTGATTCCAGTATCTACACACATATGGAATCGGCCTAAGTTCTGCTGGAGAATGCAAGCTTAGCTCAAGAGAAGTTGAAATCTGTGCTCTAAGTGTACTTCTGCCTTACTGGCTCATCTTGGTAATTCTGGCTCATCTTTTCAAAAATGAAATGTTATCAATAATTATATAACAGTTTTCCATTTGAAAAACATGTGCACATTGTTCACAGTTTTCCAGCTCACAACTGCAAATATGCACGCAATTCTGACGAAACCCTGAGTGGTAATTTGAAAAGTAGGGTAAAAATTTTATGTGCAAAATAAGGGTCTGGAGATTGCCAGTCTCTTCTGCCCCACTCCTCAGAACGTCCCATTGTGACCGTGGAGCCGTCTCCCGCCTCCCCCTCCTGAACAGTGTCATGAAGGTGATGAAACTGAGCCCTTTCCCCACTGCCAGTAAACTGGGAGGAAGTCAGTCCCAGCTGAACGGAATTGCTATCAGCGGCGGACAGCTCCTGGTGCTGAAAGGGAAAGGGCAGAGCTTTGCTCACAATAGCTCACTCAACAGCCTTTAAAAATCACAGCAAAACTGAATGAGGTGGCAAGTGCTCCGGCTGAATAGCACTGTCTGCAGAACAATGGCAGCCAACCCCAAATCCTACTATAATCACATTAGTGAGATTAATCAGTGAATTAGCAGCAGTCAAACGTCAGGGAGGCAAGGAAGAATCCAACCAAGATTGGTAATTAACTTTTTTTTTGGGGGGGTCGGTCAGAGAAAAATATCAACTTTGCTACCTCATAGGTT
This sequence comes from Nanger dama, assembly GCA_917880005.1. Taxonomy (NCBI): domain Eukaryota; kingdom Metazoa; phylum Chordata; class Mammalia; order Artiodactyla; family Bovidae; genus Nanger; species Nanger dama. The sequence goes on from CAKJTW010000025.1 coordinate 1,363,304, forward strand.
TCTCAGAAGTTGACAATTTTGCTTCACAAATCTGAAGACTGTATGCACTGATCAAGAGGCAACAGCATAATCCTTCATGTTATAACATAAATGCAGGCATCACATCACTGATGCTTACAACACAGCCTTCTGAGAAAAGTGATGTCACTTTAAACAATCTTCATAAACTCTCAGGCTTTTACTGTTTTGAATTCTCTAAATGTAAAATTGATTGTTAAAAAGAATTTCTCTAATACTCAAGCTAAAATATAAAAAAAATATGGCTGATTAAAAAAGGAGGGTTATATAACGGCTACTACTGCTTCTGAGAAGTCTGTGACACCGCAGGGAGAGTTTTAGAAGTGCCAACAAGTAAAGAGCTATTATACAAACATAGCAGTTCTGGTCTATTGTATTTGATAAAGAAAATATATTGCTATATATAACTTTATGGAGAATGTTGACCAATTGACCTATTGCTCTTGAGCTGATAGAATCGTAGACTTCCCTTTAGGTCAGTTAGAAAAAGCAAACTTCCTTTTTTTTTCTCCCAGAAGGTATCACTAGCATGTATTATATACAATCCACACTTTGGATTCAAAGTTCTTAAGAGGTGAAAACTTACAGGTATTAATAGATGAGCGGTGCTGTCTTTTCAAAAGAGTGTTGTACAAAAACCCTTTTTCTAATTTGTAAAATAATCCCATTTCTATCTGTTTATGTTTCATCTAGGGAAAACATGCCTTTATTTATCATTTAAAAAGCCACATGACTTTCATGAAGTTGAACAATTAGAAAGAAAGCCTCCTTTATGCCTGTAAGGGTGGTACTAGGGTGCTTTTGTCTATGAAGTTAGTTTTGTTCAGTAAAAAATACAAACACTTCCACCTAAAGTCTCCTATTATCACAAAGTTTTACTCTAACTAAATAAGTAACTTAAAATTCTATAGATTTTTAGAGGTACAAGAAATTATCATGGGTAAACAAATACTAAATTCAAAATCAGAGCTCTATATTTTGAATAGCTAGCCATTATATGAATATTTTTATGTGTCTATATTTATGGCTTTATTCTTATCTAGTTTGAAGGTAAATTTTACAGCTTGAACTTCTAGTGTATTAATTTAAGTGGTGTTAAAGGCATATTTCTGTTAGAAATGAAACATTGTTTCATTACCATGAACTTGAAACATTTCACTTGTGGTTCAAATTTTTTATTTGAGTTTCTCAATTTGAATCATCTAAGTCAACTTTTCTTACCATTAGGACAATATAACATGACGTCCAGAATATCTAATGCTTTAACAGCCTTTGTTTAAAAAAAAAAAAAAATGACTTGCTTTATTTGCAACGTAAAGTAATCCAGTAAAGTCTCTGGGAAGTTTTTGTTTCTATATCTGCATATCATCCAAGTACAGTTCATGCAGCAAGGTCTTTATTATAAACAACATCACGGTCAGAGCATGCAACATAATACCCATTTTGCTTTAAAAGAGACTGGTGTGGATTACAAACTCCTAGCCAGGGAACATGTCAGCTACCAGCCATGCTATAAAAATAACTTTAAAAAGGAGCAAACAATAGGCATTACAGCCCCAGCCCTTGAACTCCGATAAAAACAGATCCTGTCCACTAAGTCCCCAGAATTAACCTAAGGAAGAGCACGTACCTCACGACATGACCACAGCCGCTCGCAGCGAGACAAGCTCGGGGCTGGCGACTGAGCTGGCTTGAAAGAGAAAGCGAGCCCTAGTCCACCCCCAGGTTTGAAAGGATGAGGAGGGATATGCCCACCACCGAGCCGCAGAAAAGGCTGCTTTTTGTCTTCAGCGAATATTGCTATCATAACCCATTGTCCAGGGAATACAAAAAGAATTAAAAGACACCCACCAACAACGAGTACAAAAACCAGGGGGCCTTGCCGAAGGCTGCGAGGAAGGCTCCTCCTGTTTAGCTGCAGCAGCTTAGGGAACAAAAATGTCGCCCGGGCAGGAACCACAGCCGCAGCGCGCCGGGCTCGCGGGCCTGGGGGACCCGCTCTCCCTCCACACACACCCCGGCGCACACTCCCACTCATCCTCTCGACATGCTTTTTTTTTCCACATTTTTTCACGAGCTCCAAATCCCCGGCATATGACCTTCTGTTAAATAGATAAAAAAAAATTGCTTATCAGTCATGCAAATGAGCCTGAATTCATTTTCCACAACAGATGGCCTCATAGATAATGATGATGGAAGAGAGAAAATTGAATGTCTCTCACAAGGTGGCCATGGCAACCGAGAGCAGAATAATATCAATAATAAGCTCACTGCATAATAAGGTTGTCAGTCCCACAAATCAAAGTCTCCAGCTAAATCAGGTGCACCTCCCCAGCCAGCTACCAGGTGAAGCGATGGGAGCGCGTGTGCTGCTTTCAGTGACCACAAAGGAGCCAGAATGTCAAGCTTTTCTGGGCAGGAGCCTGTGAGCGTGTGGGGCGTGTGCGCGCGCGCGCGTGTTGGGGTGTACTGGGATAATCAAGTGGCGGTGTGACATATCTTTCCTTTGCTTTGCCTTCTGTGCTGCGGCCCGCGGTGGACCCGCTCTCACGAGGGCCCTGTGCGTGGCCGCGCGGACCGGCCGTGCGGGTTGCAGCCCGCCCCGCCCCCGCCCCGGCGGCGGCGCGGCGGCGGGAGCTGCAGCAGCCCGCCTCAGGCTTCCACCTTGGCTCCCGGGGACATCCTGCAAAATGAATCAGCAGCCGTCCTGAGCAGGCTGATTAAAATGAAAATGGCAAGGCACATGTCTGGGCGGAACTGGGGCTCAGCTCTGCTGCCTGTCTGGCAAGCATGCTCAATATAGCTCTTGCTAATAATGGCTTACTGCCTTTCGGGTTTTTTTTTTTAAAAAAGGTATCGCCCTCTCCCAGCCTCAACCGACTGGTGTTGGAGTGTGTGTGTGCGCTTGCATGTGTGTGTGCTTGTGTGTGTGCACACGCTTGTGTGTGTGTGCACATGCTTGTGTGTGTGCACATGCTTGTGTGTGTGAGCTTGTGTGTGTGCTTGTGTGTGTTCATGTGTGTGCACACGCTTGTGTGTATGAGCTTGTATGTGCACACGTGTGTGTGTGCTTGTGTGTTTGTGCACACGCTTATGTGTGCATGTGTGTGCACATGCTTGTGTGTGCTTGTGTGTGTGCACATGCTTGTGTGTGTGAGCTTGTGTGTGTGAGTTTGTGTGTGCACACGCTTGTGTGTGAGCTTGTGTGTGTGTGCACATGCTTGTGTGTGTGTGCTTGTGTGTGTGTCCACATGCTTGTGTGTGTGTGCTTGTGTGTGTCCACATGCTCGGTGTGTGTGTGTGTGTGTGTGTGTGTGTGTGTGTGTGGTCGGGGGAGGTGCCAGTGAATTGCTCACCTCTCTGTATATCTGCTGCTCGCTCACAGACTGCCTGCCTGGCAACCCCAGGACCGTGGTTCTGCACTTGCCTCTGCCTTTCTTTGGGGTAGAGAGACAGCTGATAAGTCTCGGGGTAAAACAGCCAGTTAGAAACTCAAGCTGCCTGAGAGACCAAGACAACATTTTTTCACCCCTCAATACGATCATTTCTAACCAAATCCTGGGCAACAGACCTTGAGCGATCTCTGATGCAGCCTCCCAGGCTCACAGTTGGATGCTCTGAAATGCAGCCTCCAAAGAAACCTATTTCTGTTTCAAGCATTTGCAACCAGCCTGTTACTGTATCCTAGATATTATGCAACAGAAAGCACCAAAAATAGAAAAATGAAAGGTGATGAACGGATGCAATCATCTAACAAAATTTAGTAAATCTGACTTCTGAAAATTTTTCTTGGGTATAGCTTTAAGATTGCCCTCAGATAAACCATACTTTTCAATATCTCTGTCAAATTTTTCAGATTTTTTTTTAAAAGGCATTCTGGAAATTAGATCATTATCATCTCTCAGCAAAAATGCCTTAAAAATTAGAAGGAAGGATTTTCTGAATCCGTTCTGCTCCGCTTTTCCCGTCCATTTCAGCCCACCTAATTAACAGTCTTTCTGTTTGCTGTCTGAATGTGCCCTGCTAGATTTTGGTTTCTTCTGGCAACAGATGCATGACTGCCTTGTGCGATGATCTGCGTACACATACATGCTTATGTTCACATGCACACGCGCCTCCTGCCTCCAGTGGCTCCTGTCTCGGGGATGTGCGCCATGCCCCCGCCCCGCTCTGCTGCTGCGGCTGTGATTCAGAAATCAATAGAGCTGCCCTAATGGAGACTCCACTCGGCAAGCAGCTGCGGTCTCCCTCCCTCTCCCCCTTCCCTCTCACACCCAGAGAACTAATGACGTCTGTGCAGCTTTTTCAGCTGATTGGGCACCACATCGGATGTTCCATGGAGCAAAGAATAGGCATCATTTATAGTCGGTGGAAAAAATGGGAGCATGTACTCTCCTGTGTCTAAGACCCTGATCCCGAGCCCCCAGACCCCCAGCCGTGCTGATAAAGGACGATGCTGCAGGTTGTGTGGCCGCGACAGCATCCGGGCGGACTCCACACCCATCGCAGACCTGTAACCACGCACAATGGGAACGGTTTCCGTTTTTCAAAGGACAAAGGCTTCCTCGGAATAAGAGGCAGAATGCAATTTACAGAAAAAAAAAAATGGATGTTTAGGTTAAATAGTGAGCTCCAGGACTCTATTTAAGGGTTTGAATATATGTCACTATTTAAAAATACTTCCAAATACACATTTAAAAATAAAGAGCAAATGAAAAGTGTATACGTGTGCACAAACACATACACACATATGTGGTTATACCCTGTGAATTTCTCTGCCTTGTCTTAGCTGTGTTAGCAGTAAGTTCAGTTTTTATCCTCAAATATCTCATCTTACAGTAAGTAGAAAAGAAATCTCTAACGACACTAAGCCATGGTATTTTAAACCATGAATTTACATATGTGAACGTACTTCTTACACGTGTGCATGTCTATAAAGATACACTGTCTATTAAATACTGGGCTCCTGCCCACATGCTGAAACATGCACAAACACACACCACACACACGCACACACACACACACACACACACACACACACACACCCCTGCTTCACAAGCTGTGGGACCTAAGCTGCAGGTGCGTGCCACTGAAAGGACAGGAGTGCAGCACCTGGGTCCCCACCTCACGGTGGGGGGGTTTGCTGGGCCCTGCAGCAGCCACACGCGGCCAGCACATGGACCCGCCCCACACAGGATCTGGCTCCAGCCACGCACTCGTCCTCTTTCCAGCTGCCCTCTGAGACTGAGCTGCTGCGCTCAGAGGGCTAGGAGTAGGGGACAATGAAAGAATCGTGAAGCCTCAGAGCACGCGGCAGCCAGCGCTGCAGTCGGCACCTTGCAGTTACCTTGCAGACGCACCTAATAAATTACCATTTATTGGAAAATGGAGTCCGGGCCTCTGCAGAATGGCATAGTGCGTAAAGCCCTTCAGGACACGCATGAGACCGGGAGCACTTCAAAGACTGTTGCGAGGAAAAGTCTCTCTGTAGTTTGCAATTAAACCTTAAAATGAAACATTTTTTGATTCCAAGTATCCATCAAACTCTTAAACTATATACTTTATGCTAATACTGATATACTTTATGCTGCCCTTAGAATTTCATTGCACAGATTGCATAGATTAAAGCTTTTATTAGAAAATTCATAGCTTATCTCCATAATTAATTAATTAATTAGTAAGAGAATAGAAATTGAGTATGCAGCCCCTTCTAATGAGTATGTCCTTCAGTTTAACACACAAAAACTCCCAGGTGCTCATGTGTCCTGAATTATGAAACACACAGAATATATCCTTGATTTTCAGCCATCAGGGGCATGTTCCGATCTCTCCAACTTCAGATGGATCTCCCGTAGTGTAAGGAGGACTGTCTCTTCCCTTCAGTTCTGGGCTTCTGGGCAGACACGGGTCTCTGGTCTCTACAGGGACCCTTCCGTCCCTCACACACTGTGCTTCACACGAAGGTCACGGTGTGGGTCCAGCCCTCCACGTGGACCAGGAAGATGACCCGCTGGAGTGCTGGCTCGGGAATCCCCTACCTAATGTGTCCTCACCTTTGCTTTGCTTCAGAATTGTGTTTGCATCGGTGACAGAGGGGCATGGTGCACAGAGGACTGTCAGACGTGAAAAGCAGCAGCAAATAAAGTAACGTCATTACAGTGGGAAGGAAACGGCTAAAATCCAGAATCCAGATGTTTCTGGATCCCAGTGTACACCATGCAAAAGGTGGCACTTAACGTAACCTACTCCACCCAAAGCTAAACTTGCAGAGTTAGACATATGTGTGATACGGGCTATTTTACTCATGTACGCGACAATGATGAAAATGGGAAACCCATTTTCACTGCAAATTATTGGCTTCAACTAGTCAAGACATCTGCAGAAGTCTCCATGAGTAGATGATTAAAAGGAATAAGGTTTAGGTGATTAACTGAAAACAGAGGAATTAATAAATTCTAAGAGTCGGACACGACTGAGCGACTTCACTTTCACTTTTCACTCTCCTGTGTTGGAGAAGGAAATGGCAACCCACTCCAGTGTTCTTGCCTGGAGAATCCCAGGGATGTGGGAGCCCGGCGGGCTGCTGTCTATGGGGTCACACAGGGTCGGACACGACTGAAGTGACTCAGCAGCAGGGGTCATTGTGTAAGGAGGAGCTGGCATGTCAAGTACATTATGGGCAGAAGGAAGTTGGTTGTGTGATTTCCTGTCTGCGCTGGATTCGAAAAGACTGGCCTTGAACTCAGAGGGGCTCACGGAAATGCTTTTGCGTCTGCCTTGGACTGACTATCCCATTGCACGTTAATTGATATCCGGGGAGTCTAGAGAAATAAAGCATTCATATTCAAGTTTTGAGAGAACCTATGATTTTATAGATCTGGCCTGATTTTATAGAACTGGTCATTTTTTGGCAGAATGTATAGATATAAATTGTATCAAATGTAATTATGAGCTCTAAAAGACCACTGAGAATTTATGGTTTGGATGATTAAAGCCAGCAAACTAGGGTAATCTATAAAATATATTTATCTCATCCTTAGGTTCATAATTTTAAGAACGTGATCTACATTTTTACCAAAACAAGAAATATTCCATTCATCTTTGGTAGTCCAATAAATCCAGACACCCAAGTCTTCCGACAAGTCTTTCCAGACCACCCTCTGGATGCCTGCTCTCTTGTCTCTGAACAATCTGGCGTCTGGAGTCTTTCCATCACATACTCCTGTCCTTGCATCATCTGTTTAGTGTCTCTGCAACCATCCGAGTTATACGAGGGGAAGGGCCGGATGCATCTTAAACAGCCTCAGTTCCTTTTCCAGTTTGCTTATGGGTCTCATTACTAAACTTAACAATATGCATTTGTAGACACATTTTAGGCCTTCCTGTATTAAGAGCTGGAGTTTTCTTCACTGTCCTGGGCACAGTATTATGTGGTGTGCGTACCTAGAATAGTTTCAGTACTGAAAGTCACTTGGAAAAAATAATCTAGAAAACACACGGCTGCGGAGAAGATAGCAGAGACTGACCAGCGGAGAAGGGCGGCATGTCTGCCAGCCTTTTGTCACCCACAGGGCAGGGAGCCTGCTCCCTCTGTGAGTCTCCAGCATCTAAGCCTCCTTCCTGAGCCCAGGACCACCCCAGGGCTTCAGTTTCCTTAGCTCAAAAGGTAGGGACTGTCTCTCACTAGGATATTAGAATTATTGGGCTCTTATGTTTCTGACTTTCCTTATAGCTGAGATGTGGTCACATGAGCTAATGGTAACATGCCTCACCATCACGACACGACCGCCCTAGATGGCGAAGTGCAGGGTGGCCACAGAGAAGCACGACCCTCAGAGGTCGTTCCAGGGTGACAACGGCAGCTGTGCCATCCCTAATCCCTGGAGGAAGGACAGACTGTCTTGAGCTCGTGGTGGGAACAGCCCTGTCCTATTGCAGACTTGGGGACTGTTCTTGCTGAGCTGGCCTGGAAGTCGGATACTGCGATGTCCTAGCAGCTCTGTCTTTCCAGCTTTGGTGGCCAGCATGTTTACCTGTGACTATGTACACAGAGTGATGCACGCACTCACCTAGGATGCAGCACACGCGTCAAAGGAGAAGAAGCAGCAGAAATTAAAATTCCTTATTTTCCTTGGGAGAGAGAATCTGGCGAGTTAGAAATTTGCCTGTCATGGCACCTGGGGGTAAAGCAATTAAGCCATCAGCCATGGTCACAAGTGATGATCTGCTGAGCTGAAAAAGAAGGTTCTATTGGATTTGCAGAACTGAGGACTTTGATATCTGTGACGAGATGTCTGATATGAGGCCCTCCATGAAGATTCCATGTCCTCATCCAGTCCTAGAAATGAGTGGACACCTCGAATGGAGGATATCTTTGGAGAAAGACCTTGCAGTAACATCATGAAAATAAGCGATCTTTCTTAGATGACCCTGCAGCTGTTCATCAGGGTATGTCATACAAGGAAGGGAGGGGGGGGTCCTGTCGCTGGACCCAGGACAAATTCCTGGGAACGTAGAATATCACGCGGTCCACTGGGACTCACGACACATTAGCTCAGAGGACCCTACACCCTGCCTTGCCCTCCAGGTTTCTAAGGGAAGACGTGAAAAGACATTCAGTGATTTGGGAATCTCCACGTTCCATCCCAACAAACGGGCTCAACACAGTGCATCAAAATCATCGCAGCCTTGCCGGAGAAATCACACCCGTAGCGCTGCAAGACACGGCCTGGGGAGGCTCCTCCTGTCCTTCTGGCCACTGACTCAGCCGGTGCAAGAGGAGCCCCCGGAGGCTGGCGATGACGGCCAGGAACACTTTTAGTCAAGGGGTGCCACTCCAAATGGACTTCACGCAAGCAAGTCAGCATCCATGGAAAAAGGCTTCATCCCCACGGGAGAGGGCCCAGGCGGTGTTTCCCTTTGTGTAGTGGGAGCAGTAATATGTTGCATGCTCCTGTCTCGGGTTAATTCCACAGCCTTGCAGAAAACAGGCTCATCTTCCCACACAGGACGTGGGGCAACAACAGCATGCTGGAAGGGCTCAAGGGGAGGGCTGGTCGCCTCTAAATTCTAGGCAAGAAATAGACTCCCAGGGGCTTGGAGGCTAATTCAGTAAAAACACGGGGCCTGCTGTGCAGGAGGCGGTGGGGGCTGACTGTCTGGGCGTGTCTGGGTTCTGTCCACAGACCTGGATGAGAAGCTGTGCTCTGGGCTCCGGGCTCCCTGTTTGCATCTCTCTATTACTAGGAGGACAGGACAAGGTGGGGAATGCCACAGGCTGAGGAGCTTGATTATCAGGGAGCCCAGGACGCTGCTGTGCAGAGGTGGGGATTTAAGAGCAGTGGCGGGCGGGGGGGGGGGTGCATTCTGGGCACCTTTGAATGATGCCAGGCTCAGCAGCAGCAGCTCCGGGACGACCAGGACCACCCCATGCAGACTGGTGCTCAGGCTCCAGTCTCGCAGTGGAGACTCCCGGGACTCCCAGGAGAGGGGCCCAGCCCTCCAGGGGTGTGCCTGGAGAGAAAGCCAAAGGGCGGGCAGGCGGGGCTTGAGTGTCCGTGGGGGCCTGGGAAGAAAGGAGTGCCACATCTACCCATGCATGCACCCATCACCCCGAAGCCTGGGCTAGCGCCCCTCTCCCTTTCCCGCATCAGGACACCACTCAGCCTTCCACGTGGGATGGGTCTTCTCCATCCGAGGCTCCATGGCATTCACGCTCTAACAATGGTTTCTCTTCCAATTGCGTGAGAAAATCCTTCAGGAAAGGGCAGCCTTTGGTCCAGAGTCCACATCATGTCAGGAATGAAGCTGGAAGCTAAACTCGCGAACCCCCCTCTCCCGGCTCTTCTCCCTGCCTATGACAGCGTTAAGAAGGGCGAGATTTCGAAAGGAGAGGCATGTTAGCAGCCTATCTCTGATGTATGATCTCCTTAATTTGTAGGAAGGGGACAATTCCCACTTAATCTTTTAATACACTCCACAGCAGGGGTTCTGCTTCCCAATTAGAGTGAAGATGCCTTTGTTTCTCTCTCCTGCTTTTCTCAAAACGTATGCAAAAGCCAGGCAAGCAGCGCCAGCCCCGGCCACACGGCATCGCCTGGCAGCCCCACCGTGACCTCCGGAATCAGAATCTGCACCGGACATGATTCCCGGATGGTTTTGGTATAAAGCTCGAGGGAGATGGGCTCAGATCACATTTTCCAGTGGAAGTGCAACGCGAGCTTCAAATGCAGCCAAAAGCTTTCTAGTTGCTACGAATAAAAGAAAACAGAAACGGGGAAAATGAACTTTTATAACATAGTTTATTAAATCTGATATACCTAGAATGCTATTATTTCAAAATACAATCAGCATAAGATATATTTAAGAGACATTTTGCATATTTTTGTGTTTCTATTTTTATTGAGATATAATTGACATGAAGCTCTGTGCTAGTTTCAAGCACGATGTAACGATTCAGCATTTGCACACACAGTGAAGTGGTCCCCGCAGCAAGTCCGTCGCTGCAGCTGTGAGCTCCTCAGTCCCCAGGAATCGCAGGTGGAGTTGGCCCTTTCTCCAGGGCTCAGGGGCCATGGTTGTCTTGAGACTACTGATCAGACTCCCAGAGAGGATCCACCACTTACCTCTCCCGTCTCTGGGATGTCACAGGTCCAGTGGGAACCCCCGGTCCAGAGAATTCAGAGGAAGTCCCCGCAGAGGAGTGTGAGGTGGCGACGGTAAAAACCCAGGGCCTGGCGCGTTTCCACACACAGCTGTCGACTGTGGCGGTGGTGCAGTCGCTGAGTCCTGTCCGACTCTCCGCGTGGACTGCAGCCCAGCAGCCTCCTCGCCCATGAGGCTCCCCAGGCAGGAGTGCTGGAGTGCGGGGCCACTTCCTTCACCAGGGTGTCGACAGTAATAGACAGCAGCTAACTGTGGATGGATGTCGGCTCAGCCTTGCTCAGCCCCCAGAGGCCTCTGGCCACTTCTCTGCTTTAACGCGGGTCTCGTCGCCACTCTGCAGGCCCCTAACTCTCGCTCTCCTGCGGGGCTTTGCTTCGTGTCACGGAAGCCGGGCAGGGAGTCTCGGCACAGCACACTGGGGTTTGGGAGCTCAGCCCGCCCCTCCTGTTCCCGGCGGGCTCTGGCCTTCCTCGCCTTCCTGCACTGCCCTGGCCATTCCCACGTCTCAGGGCTGGAACTTCGCTGGACTCTGCCTGCCACCTGCTCACTGACCTTCCCAGAAGTCCAGCGTGGACAGCCACGTGTGATACGTTTCCTTATCTGCCCTTTCCAGCCCCGGTTTCCAAGCCTCTCCCTGCACTGCCTGTTGTTACTGTGGGCGGTGTGAGGCTTACAGGAGGGTCAGCGGGCTTTCCAGAGTCCCCTCTGAGCGCTGTGTCAGGAGCAGGGCTGTTTTCCCTTGCGCCTGCTTTCACCCTCCCCAGGAAAGAATTCAAGGGCCGGAGCTGAATACCACCCTGTTTCCTGGAGGCCACGAGAAAGGGAAATTGCTGGATGCCCGCTGTCTATGTTGATTTAAAGGAGTTGCTCATTTTAAAGCTGATATTAACATATATGATGAACTGATATTAAAATTCTAGAAAAAGTGAAAGTGAAGTTGCTTAGTCGTGTCTGACTCTGCAACCCCATGGACTGTAGCCTACCCCAGGCTTCTCTATCCACGGTATTTTCCAGGCAAGAGTACTGGAGTGGGTTGCCATTCCCTTCACCAAATTAGAAGTAAAAAGGCCACATTAGAAACGGTTGCTGTCATAGTTTAGGAAACTGAAGTCTAGCGTGGTGGGGAGTGGCTCACTCTCCATGATGGGGTGGGATACGGGGCAGTGAAGCTGAGAGCGTGGAGGTTTCACAATTTGACACCAACGTGAGCTTCTGATAAGACAGAGCCGCTCGCTGGAAACGACATGCTATCTCAAAGACATCTAAGAATATTCGGTTAACAAGAAATTAAACATTTATTTGTGAGCCTATATGGCTCAAACTAGGGCGAGAACTCAGAAGAAACATCGTCTGCCAAGGATCTCCAAAAACGAGATCTCCAAAGATCTGCAAACTGGCTCCAAAAGACGGATCTCAAAGACGAGGTCACACGTGTCAATCAAGGCCAACAGACAGGTGCTCAGCAGCACAGACCTGAGCACAGAGGGTCATCAGGTCACTTGCCGAGGAGGGGGCTCCCTGGACCCTGGGTCGTGGAAGAAACCAGGGCAGCTGAAGCAAGTGCAATAGCGGCAAAAAGAGCCAGCAGAGGCGAGCCGGCGTGCAGACAGGCTGGACAGCAGCTGAGGCTGGGCACGCGCACGGGCCTCAGGGTCCAGAGGGGGTCGGCCAGCACTGCCTCCAGGAGGACAGCACCTGTGCCGGAAGCCTGCATTGAGAGGGACGCTCAGGAATGCTCCTCCATGGGGCTCGCCCTCCACCACCCTCCTCTGCTCCACAGGAAGGGCTGCTAGGGGGCAGTGGCCTGCCCGCAGCGTGGGGCAGGGGGAGACAGCAGGGGGCCCCAAAGGGGCAGGTGGGGTGCAGAGCTTGGATGGTGCGGAGGCTCCAGGGAAGGACAGCAGACAGCTGGCCTGTCCTCACGGCTCAGGGATTCAGAGAGAGAGAGGGGTACACAGGGGCAGACAGTGTCACGTGCATACTTAAGGCATCATAGATTTATTTTCTATTTTACTTTTCAAGTTATTCACTTATTTTCGTTAATTAGAAAATGCAGATAAACAATAGAAGTGAAAAAACACGAGGTGAAGCTCTACCAAGCAGCTTGAATGCTGCCAGCATCGCACTATCCCTGCCTACAGACTTTTAAACGTTGCATATCATACGACGATAAAATACATTCAGCTGACTCTTTATATTTTGAGAATTCCTATTTCATCCTTTAATTTTTAACCTTTAGTTACCAAAAATTAAGAGAACTGAGCCATCATGTATTTATTCAACAATATTTGAAAAAATGGAGATTGAAGAATCAAAGAACTTTTAAACTAAAAGAATCTTATAATATTAATGTTTCGCTTACCTTTACAGTTGAGGAGATGGAGGCCCCAGTAAATTAAGAGTGTTACCTCTTCTAGACACTTTTCAAGAATTGAGATACTAACCAGTACATTAAACAATTTTGCTATATACAAGCAACCTAGATATCACAAGGGAGGCAAAACAGTATGAAAAATGTGCCCCCTTTAGGCCAGGATTTTATATTTTTGTGTTTGAATTTATGGTAGAGGTTCCAGCTAGTTCATGTGCTGGGAAAAAGGAAAAAGAAGAAATTACACATTGATATACTATTTCACGTGAGTTACACATGTGTCTATAAACACAGTTATATCTTAAGAATATATATAGCTATATTATTATATATAAGCTACATATATTGTTTAATAGTTCAGTTCAGTCGCTCAGTCGTGTCCGACTCTTTGTGACCCCGTGGACTGCAGCACGCCAGGCCTCCCTGTCCATCACCAGCTCCCAGAGTTTACTCAAACTCATGTCCATTGAGTCGGTGATGCCATCCAACCATCTCATCCTCTGTCGTCCCCTTCTCCTTCCTCCTGCCCTCAATCTTTCCCAGCATCAGGGTCTTTTCAAATGAGTCAGCTCTTCGCATCAGGTGGCCAAAGGATTGGAGTTTCAGCTTCAGCATCAGTCCTTCCAATGAATAATCAGGACTGATTTCCTTTAACATGGACTGGATGGATCTCCTTGCACTCCAAGGGACTCTCAAGAGTCTTCTCCAACACCACAGTCTAATATAGATTATATAATGGTATATGTCGAAAGCCCAAGAGAATCGGTAACTATTAGAGCCGTAAGAGAGTGGAGCCTGGGTTCTGAGGAGGAGCACTTCTCCGCGGGAGTCTCCGCTTGGCCCCTCACTGTCCCGGCCGCCTGCCCCTCAGCTCTGGCCCCTGGGCGGCCACACCCCGGGCCTCGCCTGCTCAGCAAGGGCAGCGGCACCTGCCCCACAGGGCTGTTCTGAGGATTCGACTCCATTCACGCAAAGTGTAGAAAGTGTTTGGACAGGAGTTACTGGCTTGTAGTGAGTGTTTCATTGATGCTGCAGAGTATTATCATTATTGTTGTTAATATAAATAAAGACAGTGATTTCCTTTGGGAAGGAATTGGGGAGAATGAGAAAGAAAGGGAATGAGACTCTGGGGGAAGCAAAGAGACCTTAACTTGTAGCCAATATTCTATGTATTTTAAAACTTGAAACCAAAGGGTGGCATGATTACATCGGGCAGTCTTGGCTGACGCACACTTGCTGTCAGAGCAGTCCTTCGTTTCTCCACATGTCTGAAATTGATCATAATTTAAAATATGGATAACTCTCCCCAGCATTGCCTAATACCAATTTCTTTCCATCGTTATTCCCTCCAAACACAACAATATTAAAAAACAAGGGGTTTTTGTTGCTGTTATTTTGTCTTTTAACCTTTCAAAAATCTAAGCTACAGATACAGAAAAATGACCCAAAAGAGATAGAACCTCCTGAATTATTACAAGGAAAACACTGTTGACCCCCACCCAAGTCACAGCCCAGGACTTGGCTGGTGCCCCAAAGCCGCGGAAGCCTCTCAGCGCTGTCCTGATGCTGGCCACATCTGTCCTCCCCAAGTTCAAGCCTGTGCTGTGGAGCCCCCACAGCTCGCCTGACCTCACCAGTGGTGGAGTCCAGCGTATCCCTCTGTCCCTGGCTGTAAGAGATGCAGGCTGGATCCCTGGGTCGAGAAGATCCCCTGGAGGAGGGCATGACAACCCACTGCAGGATTCTCACCTGGGGTGCCCCACGGACAGAGGAGCCTGGCGGGCTGTAGCCCATGGGGCCGCAGAGAGCTGGACGCGCCAGCACTGGCCCCTGCACCCTGCCAACCGCCTCTGCCCAGCAGGTCTTGAGCAGATCGGGGCCCGTGCCCGTGGTGGCCCTGGTGGGAAGTCTCTCGTCTGGCTGTGTTTTTGTGATGTTACCGGGCGATGACGCGCCGCAACTAGACCCAGGGACTCGGTGAAGTCTGCAGAATGCCAGTGTTCTGGTTCTACAGCGCATTTTTGCTTGTATTTTCATGAGGAGAAGCTCACACTCACCTGCGGGCTCGCCTCACAGTGGGCTTCGTGGAGGAGAGGCACAGTAGGGGTTTGATGTTACCTTTTCATAATTAATTCGTTCCCTATCATCCTCCAAAGGGGACCAATTAGGTTTCCTAAAATTTCTTGCTAATAAGCAGATTTAAACATATCTTAACAGGCTTCTGCAGGCTGTTACCACCATCTGTACTGAAGCTCAGCCTGTTCACCTTCGGCCAGTGGGCGCCTCTTCAAGCTGAGCCTCGAGCCTCCTGGATGTGGCTCGCGCCGCCCTGCGAGCTCTCATTCATTCTGTACCTTTGTTGCTTCATTTTTCTTAGAAGCTCTGGTTTCTTCCACGGGGAGATATTTCTAGAACAGCATGTAGGTGCTAAGGATGATCTTTGCCATCAGACTGGTAATGTTTTTAGGCTTTTTCAGCGCCTGGATACTAAAGCAGTTCTGAAAAGGAAAAGGAGAAGGGAGAAAAAGTACTTTTCAGAGTAAGAACGGCCCCTGACATTGGCAACTGTGACGGCATGCAGGTGGCCGACCCACCAGCAAGACATCCTGATACAGTTCACACTCAGACAGGGAGGGATTGGAAGTACCTGTTTTTAAATGGAGAGATTTTAGAATCCTAATTTTCATTCTAATTCATCTTAATTGATTCACTTTTTTTTCTTCTTCACCTCTGGGTTATCAATTTTCAAAGAAAATGAAGAGGAAAGTGAACTTCCTGTAAAGAATTTAAGCATTCTCAAGGCCCTCAGCAAGTTTCACAAAGGTCTGCCGACCCTCTCCCTCCTGTCAACTTTTAGGTCATTTCTCTGGTTTAACCCTTTCCATGGGCCACTCTGGGGCCTCCTTGGTGGCTCAGCTGGTGAAGAATCCGCCTGCAATGGAGGGAGACCCTGGTTCAATTCCTGGGTCTGGAAGTTCCCCTGGAGAAGGGATAGGTTACCCACCCAGTATTCTTGGGGTTCCCTGGTGGCTCGTGGTCAGAATCCCCCTGCAATGTAGGAGAGTTTGGCTCAGTCCCTGGGTTGGGAAGATCCCCTGAAGGAGGGAGGGCATGGCAACCCACTCCAGTGTTCTTGCCTAGGAATCCCCATGGACAGAGGAGCCCGGCGGGCTACAGTCCACGGGGTCGCACAGAGTCGGACACGACTGAGCAACTAAGCCCAGCACACAGGCCGCCCTGGACTGGAACAATTTCACAGCCACCTGATTTTCTCCACCGGGTAGAGGTGTTCCATCTCTGATCCTTAACAAACCCGAGAGTCATCTATGACACAAAGTAAGTGTTCAAAGATGCACTGAACTGGAGAAAATCCGCACCCTGCGCATTGCCACACCACCATTGGAAGGCCAGATATGTCTGAGGGAGTGCAGCAAGCCGACTGGAAGATCTGATGGTGTGGCTTCAGACGCACACACACAGGCAGTGGTGCTTTAAAGCACCGAGGAGACACAGAGACCCGCTCCAGACACACCACAGCCCTGGAACCAAGAAGGGGTGTTTTCTCAGGATCCTGAGAGTTGAATGGAGATTAAGGGAAATGTGTTACTCTTCTGAACACAGCGTAACACTGTGGCTCCGCTGTTGCCCCCTGGGTCCCATTTAAATGATTATCTCCAGTGGGCCCACTTCGAAAATTCAGTTCAGTCCTTCAGTCGTATCCGACTCTTTGTGACCCCGTGGACTGCAGCACGCCAGGCCTCCCTGTCCATCACCAACTCCCAGAAATTACTCACACTCATGTCCATCAAGTCAGTGAGGCCATCCAACCATCTCATCCTTTGTTGTCCCCTTCTCCTCCTTCGAAAACGAGACACAAACATCTTATAAAAATAAAACCAAATCAGAACACCAAAGAAATGATTTAAAGAAAATAAAGATTAAACGACCCTTATCTTAACAAGCGTACTATTAGTCTTGAATAATATGGCTATTTGCTGGTGTTGATCTATGCTAAATTATTACTTTGAGGGCATATTTGACCAACCATGGGGAAGGTAAATAAATACTTATAATATGTCAAAAATAGATTGGCAGAAAGACTGAGAAATAAAGTATTGAGCGTCCGCGTCCAAGTTTAACTATTGTTCACGTTCTGTCCCACTCCGAAAGAGTAAGCAGACGACTGGACACAAAGATCCTCTTGTAGTTTCATGATTTTTCGTATTATTTGCGTCACCACACACACACCAAATCTTGTTTTCATTATTCTTTTTGGTCGTTTTGATCAATTTCACAGAAAGAAATACATCCAGGCATGGAATTCAACTACAACCACAGTATATCCTATATTTTAGTAGATTTGTTCTCTTTGTATAAATACTGTCGAGATTTAAGCCTTACATTTTTGTAGTCGAAGTATTATTTGATTCTGTTCCAGATATACTAAGTACTTACTTTTCCCTAACTCTTAAACTTTAGGACATACAGCAATGAAGAGAAATTTGTTTCTCCAATTTTTTTCTTTCACTTTCTCAGTAACTTCCACCGCGTTCTGTATCTTGCGTAACTTCTAAACTAAATTTTGGAGTTACAAAGCATGAATGTTAAAATTTTCTTGTATGTTACGTTCACAGTTACTGCACCGAGGTCTTGAAAATTACGGAGACACGTCCACGCTGACGGAGCCTCCTGGCTGGCGAGGGGCCTCCTGCGCAGTGGCGCTCCTGCCCGTGGGCACACCCTGTTTCTCAGCTTGGCGCTCACATCGTCCGGGGATCAGCAGCCTTTCTTGACTGCTAACTGCAGCACCTCTGGGGGCCAGACAGCTTCTCCCTCTTCATCTGTTCTTTGACCAGAGCGAGAAGACGGGCACAGCGTGCTGTTAGTGAGCCGTCTCCGGGGCCTGGTGGGCGGTCACTCCCCCCTCTGCCGCGAGGCCTCCCCACGCTGCCTGTCCAGGGCCTGGCCACCCCCGCCACCCTCTCCCGAGCTCTTCTTTCGGGCTCATCGTCGGCCTTGCTTGGCAGCGGTGATACTTCTTTAGGCCCCTTCCTTGGTTTTCACCGGGCCCCCATCTGATTTTTGTATATATTCCATTTCAACTACACGGTGTCCTTTCTACCAGCCAGTTCCTTCAAAGAAAACCTGCCTTCCAGGAGTCCACGGCTTTCCGTACAGAGTGAGGAAAGAGAACGCAGCAGGCATGCCACCTTGCCTTCTTGCCTACGGTTTGATTCCTGGTCTTCAGTGGATGCCCACTCTCCCGCCTGTGTCCTTGTCTGCACTGTGGAAGGTGGCCCGGCGGTGACCCGACAGATCGGGGACCCAACAACGCTTCTGTCTGCTGTTGGCAAGTAGAGCGGAGAGCTTGCCCTCGCAGCTGGGCACTTGTGGACGGGGCGTTGTCAGGGGCAAAACTGTCAGGCACTGCTTCTTTCAATAACAGGTCGCAGTCACGAGCATCGGGGTCGACATCCTAGACAGAAGTGTTCCCTCTCTCTGCATCTCTCTGCATCTCAGCAACTTAGAAAGACACTTCTGAACCCATCTCTCTACACTGGATGAGTGTATACTCAGTGAAATACTCAAAAATATTGTGACTGTGTAAACATTATCCAGTCAGTCTTGTCCTAGAGAAATGCTTATGAAAGCAACAAAATCTGTGTGGAGCTTGTTTTAGAGGAAGTGATCAGTCAATGAGCAACTTCTACCCCATTTCATTTTCCAGGCTGCTGTTCATTAATAGCTTGTACTTGTCTATTTCAATAATAGTAATAATGCTAAAGATGATTACCCATCAGGACAGTTTCCCCTACTGCTCGCATTCCCATGACATTCCTAAGTCTGCAAGGGTCATTGCTTGATTCCAACCAGGGTCCTGAAAAGGGGTAGCTCCTGCACGGCGATGAGAACGCTGCCCTGTGCCTGCGGCCGTGACAGGGGCCAGAAGACGGACTCAGGGCCTGCCGGAGAGAAGAGCGTGCTCCCCACCCGCGGACGTCTGTGGGGGGGTGGGGGTAAAAGCGATTTGGTAGCATGCTCACCCAGTCAGTGCTTCTACCAAACTTGACTGACAATATCTACTTGTGAGCCCCTCTAATGGACCAGGTACGTAGATAAGACCTGGAAAAACAATAATAGCAACTGCTTCCAGAACAGCCTTGCACGCTGCACGGTAGGATGCGAGCTTTACGCATATTCGTTGTCTCACTGCAAAGGCCTCGTGTTGTGCGAGGTCAGTCGCATGACCAGCCACAGACACAGCAGGAAGATGTGAAGGTAGCGTGCTCACGGACTGGTCACTTCCTCCAAGACAAGCTCCACACAGATTTTGTTGCTTTCATAAGCATTTCTCTAGGACAAGACTGACGGAATAGTGTTTACACAGTCACAATATTTTTGAGTATTTCACTGAGTATACACTCATCCAGTGAACAATCAGAACTCTATCGAAGTCTTCCTTTCGGAAGATGGCCTGGGCCTGTTTATGAAGCAGATCTCCGACAAATCGAGTCTATCTCTGCAGGTGGCCACGCCTTCCTTCTGCATTCACCATCACTGTCGTCTCGGCAGTTCTGCAGTTCACTTGCTCCACGCGCGTGCGTGAACTTGGAAATGCTTTCTCTCTCTCCTGCGGTGTATCCCAGCAAGCTTGGGCAGAATTACCACTCACACGTGCATCTAACACGAGCAATTCCAAGCGAGCTTCTGTCCCATAGACTTTCTTAATCTAGAGCAAACACTGCATCCACAATGCCAGGCTCCATCAAAATGTGTCTTCTTAATTTCATTGCAAAGATAAACAGTTTTATCTTGAGTGTCAGACTTCTTCATCAAACTGACCAGGGCCTCCACGATCGTGCCGGGTCTTTCATCTCTGGCGCTAAAGAATTAGTTGATTCTGTGATTCAATCGGGTTCCTTCTTCGAAGCGTCTGATGGCAGTGGAACAAAACTGGCCGCCTCCACCTGTGTGTGAAGTGTTCCTTCGGCCATCAGCGCCTGCACAGCAGCCGCGATTGCCCTGTGTTTCCTGCAGGCACAAGGAAACGCGATTCAGGAGAGAAAAGCTGATTTTAAGAATATGTTCATGACCTCAGAGAAATGTTCCATTTCACTGAGCAATCAGTAATCTCAGGTCTTTGGGCACAACCTTCATTTTCATCAAGATCGTGCAGGACGAGGAAAGAAGGAGAATTGTCACCAATCAGAGGGGACCTGGGAGACACAGGAACCCGGACAATGGATGGATATTAGGACATTAAGCACTGAAAAAATGGACAAAACCTGAATAAGGTCTGCAGCTGAGTTAATAGCATTGCACCAATACTTTGATGGTCTTGTAGCATGTTCATCTTGACAATATTGATTCTTCCAACCCAGGAACACAGTGTGTCTCCCTCACTTGTCTGTGTGGTCTTCCGTTTCTTTCATCACTGTCTCAATAGTTTTGGGAACATAGGTCCCTCGCCTCCTGGGGCAGGTTTATTCCCAGGCATTTTATTCTCTTCAGTGCAGGGGTGCATGAGGTCGTCTCCCTAGTTCACGGTTAGTGTTTAGAAACGCGACAGATTCTGCATAGTCGTTTTATACCCTGCAATTTCACCAAATTCACCGACACGCAGTCCCTATCAAAATACCAATGGCATTTTCACAGAACCAGAACAAATAATTTTAGAGTTTGTCTGGAAACATGAAAGACCCCGAAGAGCCAGAATAGTCATCTGGTCTCTTAGACGTCCCTGTTTGTGATGACCTTGACAGTTTTGAGAAGTGATCAGACATTCTGCAGAATGCCGCTCAGCTTAACTCAGCCTGATGTCTCCTTCATGGGAAGCCTAGAGTGACCTGTTTCTGGGAGGAGAGCCCAGAGATAAGGCTCCTCCTCATTACCAAAACAAAGGTTTTCGCGATCAACATGATTCGTGCCCGGTGGGGGTGAACTTGACCGTCTGGTGACGCTGGGCTTGTCCAGTTCTCTACTATAAGGTACACCCATGCCCCACCACGTCCTCTTTGGAAGGAAAGGACCGTGCTCAGCCCACGCACGCAGCGGAGGCTGTGCCCCCCTCCCGAGGCTGGATTCTCTCTGTCAGGTATTTGGAGTTCTCTTGTATGCAGGGTTTGTTTGTTCCTCGTTCGTTTATTTCTTGAACCCTTTATTCATATAAGTGTAACTCTTCACTACTCTATTTTGGGGGTTTTTACCCCAATACTATGTTATCTACTTTGTTGCTTAATTTTTTCACCCTTGGCCACTGGGAGCCTGTCAAGTTAATGCAGCTGTTTCTCTGTCCCGTCCCCATCATTGTGTTCTTTGAGTACATTCTTTTTTTCTGGAACCATGAGATTTTCCAAGCTCATCTTGTATATTCCCTGCCCTACTCCTGGAATCAGTCATTTTCCTAGGGAACCTTTCGGGAGAATAGTGTCAGAAGCCAAGGCCTGCCTCCTGGATGAGTTCACTGCTATTGGGCAACGCTTCTAGACTCTCTCAGCTGACAATATAGGAAACAAGCGCTACGTTTACTAACTGAAAAGCACTGGGTCAGCCAACAAAGCTCGCTTGGGTTTTTCTGTAAAATCTCATGGAATACACACCGACAGTTACCTCTCTATGCATCCGTCTGTTTCTGTCCTAAACCAAACATGAGCCCACGCTGACGTCTGCAAGTCCAACTCAGTACCACCTGGTCCCCTCTGCTCTTCTTCTGTTTTATTTTAGGATACATCTTCTGTCTTTTTAGCCACTTAGTTTTCTCTTATTAAAAGTTACCTGTAGCAACTCACTTTTTCTCTTCCCATTTATACAGTTTTAGAATGAGATAAACATTTTTGTTTGAATTGTGTGCAAATAAAGGAGACTTGACTCCAAGTGAGTTTTGAAACAGCCTCTTATGAGTAAAAGCTTCAGATAAACGTGTTTACCATTTCAGGAGGCTATGTGGAGAGCTTTGATGTCTGCCCAGCTGTGCTCAGCCAAGTTCTAAATACGTGAAGCAGGTAGAGAGCCCGGCTGCGGTTCGCTCCTCTTCCACCAGGACGTGAGCTCTCGGGTTAATAATAAGCAGCTCTTTATTCTCAGAAACGCTACCAGATT
Organism: Nanger dama; assembly: GCA_917880005.1. NCBI lineage: Eukaryota > Metazoa > Chordata > Mammalia > Artiodactyla > Bovidae > Nanger > Nanger dama. Next base: position 1,385,457 of record CAKJTW010000025.1, read on the forward strand.
TTCTGTTTAAATGAGTGTATCACTCCTCAGGACTCCCTTAGATCATTTCTTCAGAACTTACATGAATGGATGTTTGATCAGTCTGTTGAGACTGAGCTATCGTTCATGTCACGGCAAACATCATGACGAGCATCGCAGGCTGTCTTCTGTGTGAGTCTCCGGGTGGCCTTCATTACTCAGGCGGAATCTGCTAAGCCACCTGAGAAGTAGCTCAGGAGCTTTCAGATCGTTGGTAGGCTGCCTCCTGGAAACGTCACAAGAGCTGACATGTGAAGCCAGGGACGTCTAGAACCACAGATCTGGAAGGCGAAGAGTAGCGGGTCCCAGGGCTGGAGGCGGAGCAGAGCTCACAGACTTAGGCTGCCGAGGAGACGCTCCCCTTCCCGAGGGCGGATGGCAGCAGGCAGGCTCTCGTGGCTAATGACATTTTCAGGTCAGTTCAGTTCAGTCGCTCAGTCGTGTCCGACTCTTTGCGACCCCCGGACTGCAACACACCAGGCTTCCCTGTCCTTCACCAACTCCCGGAGCTTGCTCAAGCTCAAGTCCATCAGGTCGGCGATGCGATCCAGCCGTCTCATCCTCTGTCGTCGCACGTTTTTGTTCAGGCCAGTCGTGGGTTTAACGTTCAGTGCCGTTTCTCAATATCCTTGGCCGGCGATGCTTCCTGATCTGGGGACCGTCGTCCGAGGGCTGGTCTCCGGTCTCCTGGGCTTGCTGGTTGTCTGCTGGAGCTGGGAGAAATGGCTCTTATGCCAGTAAATGCTGCCCGGGCTTCTTCCCCATGCCAAGGGTGAGGGGGAAGCAGGGAACGAGGACTGTGTATTTCAACATTATCACAGCACCGGGCCCTGTTAGACCAGGCTGACCGTGGGCTCCCCTGGAAGCCCACAGCAGTGACAGTAAACGGGTCATGTGAAGGCCTGACCCCAAGGAGAGAAGGCCAGTGATGCGGAGGAGAAGGCGGTGCGGTTTCGGAGGCAGGAGGCGTGTGGGTGAAGGGCAGCTGCTCCTCTGCCCACGGGCCACAGCCCTCCGCAGGCAGCGCAGGCAGAGCTGGGACCCAGAGGCCAGAGGGACCGGGGCCGTGCAGCTTGCAAGCCGGGGCGGAGGTGGGGCCGAGGTCCGAGGCGCCTCCCGCAAGTCTGCCTGAGTAGAGAGGCAGTCACGTTCATGCAGCGCTGTCTCCTCCCCGAAGGCCACCCTCCAGCAAGTCAGAGACCTGGAGGCTTGTTTGAGGAGAGGCTGAGCCCCAGGTCTCAGGGGGCCGGCGTAGACCCGAGGCAGTCTGGGGGCCCGGAGGAGAACACCCATGGGAAGCGAGTCCCCCAGCTGCCTTCTCAGAGGCGAGGCAGATGGACTGGAATGCCACAGGTAGAATTCTGTAGGCTCTTTCCTAAGGACACCGAGCGTCTCCTTAGAAAGACACGCTGATGGCACCTCTGAACCTTCCCAAGAAGCCGCTCAGCCAGACCAGCCCATGCGTGGCCGGGCGACCACAAGCCTGCGCATTCGTACAGACCTTCAGATCAGCTGTCAAGGGCATGGATTTCCAGTCGTCTGCAAATAGCCTCCGATCTGAAAAGCAGGTACAAAACCAAACACAAGGAAAGAGAAACTCAGAAACTTGTAGGACAAAAGTTACAGGAGAAAAGTTTAAGAAATAATATTTTCAGGACAATAAGAGAAGATGATGCTTACCTAAAATAAGAATGAGAATTGGTATGAAAAGGAAGGGGATTCAAAGAGCCAGAAAGATCCCTTGCATATTAAAATTTGACAGCATGTGCAAAAATCCAATAGGAGAGTTGGAAGAAAATCTTCTAAAACTTCCTAGAAAGTATAACTAAAAAAAAAAGATGTAAAATAAAAGAAAAAAGGATAAGATGATTACAAGATTCATACATGGAGTTCAATGCCTGGCTAATAGGAGATTCAGAAAAAGAGAATAATAAAGGAGAAGTCTGTTATTCAAGAACTAAAATGACATATGCCCACACTTGAAACGGCTTCCCTGGTGGCTTAGATGATGAAGAATCTGCCTGCAGTGCAGCAGACCTGGGTTCAACCCCTGACTCAGGAAGATCCCCTGCAGGAGGGCATGGCTACCCACGCCAGTGCTCTTGCCTGGAGAATCCCATGGACAGAGGAGCCTGGTGGGCTACAGTCCATGGGTCACAAAGAACTGGGCATAACTGAACAACCAACATGTTCACGCACACTTACAGGGCACAGAAGCACAGAGTAAGAAGCAGCAGTGAGGCCCTAAACCGACGGCCAGAAGGAGCGACACGAAGACACACAGTCCTGAGCTCCAAACACACGGGAAAGGCATGGGGCAATCACAGAAGCCCCGGGAGCCTGACGCCCAGCAAGCTTGCCTGCAGCAGCATAGGAGAAAATGCTTCCAAAATTCTGAAGAAAGGCGCCTTCCAGCCTGGAATTCTACCCAGTGAACCTAACACGCGTAAGAACAGGAAACAATCGTAAGCACGCCAAGTGCAGTCGGCCTCACTGATCATAAGCCTCCGCCCACCCCCTGTCTTCCTTGTTAACAGGGAAGTGCCCCCAAGTCAACCCCAGCACCTAGGGGTGACATGAACGTGCCGGTGACATGTACGCCGATGTCTGCTGCAGAGAGGTTTCTCCTTCCCCTTTCAGATGAGAGGACACAGCTGGTGAGGAGAAGGCTGGGTCCCTTCATCCCAGAGCACAGCCTTGAGGCTGAGAGCAGAGCAGAGCAGGCGTGATGGAGACACAGACTGGATTGGGCTCCTCGATGACACAGCAGACGGCGCGCCAGACCTGAGCTGCAAACCTCTGTGCTTCTTGCTGTGTGGCACCCAGAAATAACACCTCAACTCTTTGAGGGTATTTTCTTCTATAAGCAGTCAAATTCAACCCTGATCAAGTGCCAATGATTAGCCTCTTTCTACCCACTCTTTCCTATGAAGCTACTGCAGGCTGGGCTCCATCCAAACTGCAGCGGTAACCAGCGAAGGAGAAGGGCGAGGGATTTGGCTCAGGAAGAGGATGAAGGGTTTCACAACAGAAAAACAAATGCAGCTCCACGGATAACCCCAGGGCCTCAAGCCTAGAGGGAAGGTGGCCCACAGCGGATCAGGAAGACCTGGATTCTCTACAGGGCATTCCAGGAGGAGGAGGGGAGGCAGGGCTTGCCTGATGGGGAGAGCATCCTCTGTTGAGTGCTGGTACCGGAATCAGAAACTGGAACAAGCTATGTAAACAAGCCAAGAGAAGGATGGCTACGCTAATGTTTTAATAAACACAAGTGTGCAAGAAAGGCATGAAATCACTGTACCTGCAAACTTCAGTGGTGAACATTTTTTGTAACAATTATAAGGTAAACATTGGGCAATTTTTCTTCAACATTATGGTATAATGGTTTTGCAGTTTGGGTGGGGAGTGTTGGTGTGTTTAGACTGTGGATGAGAGAGCTAAGCCTCGTCTTCAACAATGGAAAGGCAATACGTGCTACCTCAGCCAGAAACAAGCAAACAAAAAATGAAGCACAGCAGGGATGCAATTCAGAAACAGAAGGGCAGGTAGCATTATAGCCAGACGCAAACACAAGCTGGAGTCAAGACTGCCGGGGGAGATATCAATGACCCCAGATATGCAGACGACACCACTCTTATGGCAGGAAAGTGAAGAGGAGCTAAAGAGCCTCGTGATGAAAGTGAAAGAGGAGAGCTAAAAAGTTGGCTTAAAGCTCAACATTCAGAAAACGAAGATCATGGCATCCGGTCCCATCATTTCATGGGAAATAGATGGGGAAACAGTGGAAACAGTGTCAGACTTTATTTTGGGGCTCCAAAATCACTGCAGATGGTGACTGCAGCCATGAAATTAGAAGACGCTTACTCCTTCGAAGAAAAGTTATGACCAACCTAGATAGTATATTCAAAAGCAGAGACATTACTTTGCCAACAAAGGTCCGTCTAGTCAAGGCTATGGTTTTTCCAGTGGTCATGTATGGAAGTGAGTGTTGGACTGTGAAGAAGGCTGAGCACCGAAGAATGGATGCTTTTGAACTGTGGTGTTGGAGAAGACTCTTGAGAGTCCCTTGGACTGCAAGGAGATCCAACTAATCCATTCTGAAGGAGATCAGCCCTGGGATTTCTTTGGAAGGAATGATGCTAAAGCTGAAACTCCAGTACTTTGGCCACCTCATGTGAAGAGTTGACTCACTGGAAAAGACTCTGATGCTGGGAGGGACTGGGGGCAGGAGGAGAAGGGGATGACCGAGGATGAGATGGCTGGATGGCATCACGGACTCGATGGACATGAGTCTGAGTGAACTCCGAGGGATGGTGATGGACAGGGGAGGCCTGGCATGCTGCGATTCACAGGGTTGCAAAGAGTCAGACACAACTGAGTGAGTGAACTGAACTGAACTGAAGCACATAATAGTTAGACTTGTAACTGGCGACTTCTAAGGATAGAGTAACTAATGAATATCATTTTCATCACCTTGGAGAACTGCTTGATTTTTTAAACCTAAGTGAATGTATGATTTTGATAAAATTAAAAAGACTAAATAACATATTGAAGATGCCGAAATCAGGTTTATGTTAATAGCTTCATTTTCTGCCAAAATATGGGCTTCCTTCTCGCCTGGGTCAGTCTCTGATTTTCCATCTCTTTCAATTTAGCGTATTTCTAGTCTAGTGTAGCATAGATCTAGTCCAGAAAAATATCTACTTCTGCTTCATCGACTAAGCCAAAGCCTTGACTGTGTGGATCACAACAAACTGTGGAAAACTCTTCCAGAGATGAAATACCAGACCACCTTGCTTTCCTCCTGAGAAATCTGTATGCATATCAAGAAGAAACACTTAGAACAGGACATGGAACAACATTCTGGCTCCAAATTGAGAAAGGAGTACATCAAGGCTGTATATTGTCACCCTGCTTATTTAACTTATATGGAGAATGCATCATGAGAAACGCTGGACTGGAAGAAAGACAAGCTGGAATCAAGACTACTGGGAGAAATATCAATAACCTCATATATGCAGATGACAGAAAGTGAAGAGGAACTAAAAGCCTCTTGATGAAACTGAAAAAGAAGAGTGAAAAGGTGGCTTAAAGCTCAACATTCAGAAAACTAAGATCATGACATCTGGTCCCATCACTTCATGGCCAAAAGATGGAGAAATAGTGGAAACAGTGGCAGACTTTATTTTGGGGGGGCTCCAAAATCACCGCAGATGGTGATTGCAGCCATGAAATTAAAAGACTTGCTCCTTGGAAAGGAAGCTATGGCCAACCAAGACAGCATATTAAGAAGCAGAGATATTACTTCACCAACAAAGGTCCATCGAGTCAAAGCTATGGCTTTCCCAGTGGTCGTGTATGAACGTGAGAGTTGGACAACAAAGAAAGCTGAGCACCAAAGAATTGACGCTTTTGAACTGTGGTGTCGGACAAGATTCTTGAGAGTCCCTTGGACTGCAAGGAGATCCAACCAGTCCATCCTAAAGGAGATCAGCCCTGAATATTCATTGGAAGGACTGATGCTAAAGGGGAAACTCCAATCCTTTGGCCACCTGAAGCCCAGAACTGACTCACTGGAAAAGACCCTGATGCTGGGAAAGACTGAAGGCAGGAGGAGAAGGGGACGACAGAGGATGAGATGGTTGGAGGGTATCACTGACTCAATGGACATGAGTTTGAGCAAGCTCTAGGAATTGGTGATGGACAGGGAGGCCTGGTGTGCTGCAGTCCACGGGGTCACAAAGAGTCGGACATGACTGAGAGACTGAACTGAACTGAGTCTAGCGATCAGCAATAAAAATGAAATAAAGGCACAGAAAGATAATATCAGCGTTCAAAGTATAAGTACTCTGGCCTGAAATGACTACGACTTTTGAAATATAATGTGCCATCAACACCTTTGTGGAAAGTGGCCACAGGACGCTCTGCCCGTTTGTGGGAGAGCCTGGCTGAGACGCTTGTCTCTGCTGTCGTCGGTCCTTTCAGCGGTGTCTCTCCTGCTCTCTGAGGCCCATGCACTTGCAGCCCGCCAGGCTCCTCTGTCCATGGATTTCCCAGGCCGGAATACTGGAGTGGGTTGCCATTTCCTCCTCCAAGGGATCTTCCCGACCCAGGGAGCAAACTCATCTCTGGCACTGGCACGCAGATTGTTTACCGCTGAGCCACCGGAGAAGCCCTATCAAGATTCATGTGACTACCACAAACCCCAGGTCCTGTTTCTGATACAGAACACTGCACGGGGCCTCTATTTTCCTCCAAACGTCTCCTTTCTAAACATGTCTTATTAACTCTGTGTGTCTCATGAGTACACGGGCAAGGTATGTGCAGGGCTGCGTTCATTTCTGGAGACTTAGGGGCTGAGATGTTTCCTAGGCTCGCCCCAGCCGACAGCTGAATTCATCCCTTGCCCTCCAAGGACCGGTGCCCCTGTTTCCACACAGACTGTCAGCGGGGGTCAGCCTTTCCTCTTAGAAGCCGCCCACGTTTCTCCTCCTGCTCCCATGTGACTCCCCTCCTAAAGCGTCATTTGAGCTTTGCACGCAAAACACAGATCTCTGATTTGGTCGCTCACGTTATTTAAATCATTTTCTGTCGCTCTCCTTTCTAGTAAACCATAAATATCTTATGACTGCCTGCAAGTTAAACATGGGTCTGCTGTGAACCTGTTATGTAGAGAAAAACAACTCAGAAGTTTCAGACTCTTTCATAGTTTCTTCAGATCGTCACTGAAACAGTGGTATTAAACATGGTCTTTCTTTCCCAATTATTGGCTATTCTACTTAATTACTACACAAAAATAAAGGAACTCCTTTAAATATTCCAACTAGTTTAAGAACATCATTTATAAACTTATTAATCCAAAGCTCGGCATTGCACACATGCCCTCTTGCCCTCTTGCTGTCTAAAGCCATCGCCACGCCCTGAATTGGCGAGTGCACCAGTGAGCCCTGGCGCTAGCTCAGACGGCAGCTCTGGCTCTACAGGCGGCGAGCCGCCAGCCTGCGAAAGACACGCGGAAATGGACACGCGGGGTGGCAGAAGCCACGTGTTCACCTGGGCTACTCTGCTGCGCCTCCTCTTCCCCTAATGATGCAGTTCAGGTGAGCACACACAGTGTGAGGCATGGATTTTCAGAGTAAGATTCTCACTTTGGGGAAGAGCTCCTATCTGATCTGGATTCCATGGCCAAGTTACCTGCTGGAAGCTACCACCCTTCGCCTTCCCTGCTCATTGAATCTTTTTCAGCAGTCCATTAAAGCAAAGCTAAAGGACTTCCGTACATATTGACGCTTTCCAGGCATAAACAGTGGTAAAGAACTTGCCTGCCAGTGCAGGAGACATGAGCGACCTGGGTCGGGAAGGTCCACGGGAGAAGGGCATGGCAACCAACTCCAATGTTTTTCCCTGGCTAATCCCATGGACAGAGGAGCCTAGAGGGCTACAGTCCACAGGGTCGCAAAGAGTCAGACACAACTGAAGTGACGCAGCAGGCATGCAAATATAGAGATACATATCAGTCCAGTTCAATCTCTCAGGCGTGTCCGACTCTTTGTGAACCCATGGACTGCAGCACACCAGGCCTCCCTGTCCGTCACCAACTCCCGGAGTTTATTCAAACTCATGTCTACTGAGTCAGTGATACCACCCAACTACCTCATCCTCTGCCATCCCCTTCTCCTCCTACCTTCAATCTTCCCCAGCATCAGGGTCTTTTCCAGTGAGTCAGTTCTGGGCTTCAGGTAGCCAAAGGATTGGCATTTCACCTCTAACATCAGTCCTTCCACTGAATATTCAGGACTGATTTCCTTTAGGATGGACTGGTTGGATCTCTTTGCAGTCCAAGGGACTCTCAAGAGTCCTCTCCAACACCACAGTTCAAAAGCATCGGTTCTTTCGTGCTCAGCCTCATATCCATACACGACTATTGGAAAAACCATAGCTTTGACTAGTCAGACCTTTGTTGGCAAAGTAATGTCTCTGCGTCTTAATATGCTGTTTTGGTTGGCCATAGCTTTTCTTCCAAGGAGCAAGAGTCTTAATTTCATGGCTACAGTCACCATCTGCAGTCATTTTGGAGTCCAAGAAAATAAAATCTCTCACTGTTTTCATTGTTTCACCTTCTATTTGCCATGAAGTGATGGGACCAGATGCCATGATCTTAGTTTTCTGAAAGTTGAGTTTTAGGCCAGCTTTTTGACTCTCCTCTTTCACCTTCATCACGAGGCTGTTTAGTTCCTCTTTGCTTTCTGTCAAAAGGGTGGTGTCATCTGCGTATCTGAGGTTATTAATATTTCTCCCAACAATTTTGATTCTAGCTTGTGCCTCATCCATACTGGCATTTTGCATGATGTACTCTGCATAGAAGTTAAGTAAGCAGGGTGACAATATACAGCCTTGACACACTTCTCTCCCGATTTGGAACCAGTCTGTTGTTCCATGTCCAGTTCTAACTGTTGGTTCTTGACCTGCATACAGATTTCTCAAGAGGCAGGTCAGGTGGTCTGGTATTCCCATCTCTTGAAGAATTTTCCACAGTTTGTTGTGATCCACATAATCAAAGGCGTAGTCAATAAAGCAGAAGTTTATGTTTTTCTGGAACTCTCTTGCTTTTTCTATGATCCAGTGGATGTTGGTCATTTGATCTCTGGTTCTCCTGCCTTTTGTAAATCCAGCTTGAACATCTGGAATTTCTTGGTTCACATACTGTGGAAGCCTAGCTTGGAGAATTCTGAGCATTACTTTGCTAGAGTGTGAAATGGGTGCAATTGTGTGGTAGTTTGAATATTCTTTGGCATTGCCTTTCTTTGGGATTAGAATGAAGACCAACCTTTTCCAGTCCTGTGGCCACTGCCGAGTATTCCAAATTTGCTGGCATACTGAGCACAGCACTTCCACAGCGTCATCTTTCAGGAACTGAGACAGCTCAGCTGGGATTCCTTTGCCTCCACTAGCTCTGTTCATAGTGGTGGTGTTTCCCAAAGCTGACTTGACTTCACATTCCAGGATGTCTGGCTCTAGGTGAGTGACCACACCATTGTGGTTGTCTGGGTCATGAAGATCTTTTTGTACAGTTCTTCTGTGTATTCTCACCACCTCTTCCTAATATCTTCTACTTCTGTTAGGTCCATACCATTTCTGTCCTTTGCTGAGCCCATCTTTGCATGAAATGTGCCTTTGGTGTCTCTAATTTTCTTGAAGAGATCTCTAGTCTTTCCCATTCTATTGTTTTCCTCTATTTCTTTGCACTGATCACTGAGGAAGGCTTTCTTGTCTCTCCTTGCTATTTTTTGGAACTCTGCATTCAGTTGGATATATCCTTCCTTTTCTGCTTTGCCTTTAGAGTCTTTTCTTTTCTCAGCTCTTTGTAAGCCCTCCTCAGACAGCCATTTTGCCTTTTTGCATTTCTTTTTCTTGGGGATGGTCTTGATCACTGCCTCCTGTACAGTGTCAAGAACCTCTGTCTATAGTTCTTCACTGTATCAGATCTAATCCCTTGAATCTATTTCTCACTTCCACTGTATAATCGTAAGGGATTTGATTTAGGTCATACTTGAATGGTCTAGTGGTTTTCCCTACTTTCCTCAATTTAAGTCTGAATTTGGCAATAAGGAGCTCATGATCTGAGCCACAGTCCGCTCCCAGTCTTTTTTGTTTTTGCTGACTGCATAGAACTTCTCCATCTTTGGCTGCAAAGAATATAATCAATCTGATTTCGGTGTCGACCATCTGGTGACGCCCAGGTGTAGAGTCGTCTCTTATGTTGTTAAAAGAGGGTGTTTGCTATGACCAGTGCGTTCTTTAGGCAAAACTCTGTCAACTTTACCCTGCTTCATTCTAGAGAATTCTAGACTAGACTCCAAGGCCAAACTTTCCTGTTACTCCAGGTAGCTCTTGACTTCCTACTTTTCATTCCAGTCCCCTATGACAACAAGGACATCTTTTTTTTTTTTTTTGTTACACACACACACGCATTTAAGGCACGAGAGAGGGAAACACCAAAGCAGCACAAGTCAAGCCTACTTCCAGCATGCAGCGCAGGCGTGGCGCAGCGGAGCACGGCGTGCCCCGGCGGCATCATCGGGAAGCTTCAGGGTCCTCCCCAGAGTCCTCCCCAGAGTCCTCCCCAGGACCCCTGCCTGCTTCTGCCGCTCCTTCGTCACGCGTTCATTCCCGGAGGACTTCGTGTTTGACTCTCCAGGCATCGCCTTTTACCCTGCTGCTGCTGTCCAGCCACTAAGTCATGTCTGCTCTGTCAAGGTTCCCTGGATGGAGGCTTCTCTGAGGTGGCGTCGCCACTGGAAGGTGACCCTTAGCAGGAAGTAGTCACCAGCTAAGAAACACTGCCTTGCTCCAGAAGGAAGACAGCGCTTTGGGGTCTGCTGAGAGCAGCTCTGGGGGATTGGAGTCAGAGGTCCCCCAGAGCTTCACGCGGGGCCAGTCCCGCCTCTGGATCTGAAACAACCAAGGTTCACGTTGTTTGTTGGGTATTTTCCTCCTTTTCTTTTCCCTCTGTGAACATTCCGTTGTTTCTGGAATGGTGGCTTCGCCTGGGGACTCAGATGAAATGCAGGTCACTCTGGTGCCTGCCGTCAACTGACTTGAACAGAGGTAAGACTGTCAGTTAAAGACAAAGCCCTAATTCCAGGGGGAAATACTGTTTAGTAAACACTTTCTTATTTTAGAATTTCTGAATTCTTAAAACTATTTAACCCTTTCTGAAATGGTGAAAAAGTAAAGCAGCATCTTATCATAGCTCAAGAAATGATTTTGACCTTGACCGAATTTTTGCAAATTGTCTTTTATACTAAAACAAACCCAACACGGTCACCATCTAGAAAACCTCAAATTCAATTTTATTTGAAATATAAGCCTGTAAACCCTTACCCCAAACCCTTGGAACTCCATGTGTGTCAAATTCAGACCTCCTTCCCAGGTCCCAGTTCTCAAAGCTCCGCGCACAGACGTGCGGACAGCTCCCTGAGCCTGGGCGGAGCCGGAGGAGGCCCCAGCCGCCCAGCTCAGGTGCGCTGTCTGTCACCCTTGCAGCGGCAGGTTTGCCTCCAAATGGCAGGTAAACAAACACACAGAAAATAGTTTTCCAGTGTGTTTTAGACTCCCTGAATCGCAGGTGACAGATTGTAGACCTGTATTTTTATCGCCACTATGCATGTGAAAGACGCGTAAAAAAACCTAAACTAACATGCGCCGCATTCATCTTCCTTTCCAAAGTGCTTCTGAAGGAGCGGGGGAGGCGAAGTCAGTGAGATCACAAAGATGGGCTGAGTGCTGGTCCACAAACACCGTGCCTCAATAGACAATGATTAAAGAAATCCTCAGGAAGGCAAGTGAGGTCATCGATTCGCAGATTAATAAAACGTAAACTCAACTAATTAATTTGACTTACCAGTTTATATAAGAAGTAAATCTAGGGTAACTTAGTGACCTCTGCTTCAGAGGAATAAAGGCCATTTAAGAGTATTACGATTAGCCGTCAAAGTGAACGAAACTATAACAAAAGAAAAATAGTCTAACGGTCAGTAGATAACAGGGACTTTAAGTGAAGCGTAATTGTGTAAATTATTGGATCCTATGTTCTAGAATCCTGACATGTTCTAGAACCTTGCTGCTACTAGATGAGGTCGGTAAAGATAAAAACAAAGCCAATGCGGTAATTCGGTTTGGGCCCGATAGTTATTTGCTGTTTCAAATGTAGATTAACTACCGGAGGTGGGGGTAGTAAAACTAACTAATATTGTGAATAAAACTGAAATTTTCTACATCAAAATATTTGTTACGTATCAGCTGATTTGATGACAGAGAAAGATCACGGGAGAGAGAAACAGAAGAAAACACTTTGAATGATTGCCAGCAATAAGTTACAGGCAGGATATCTGTGCTGAGATTGACCTTTTCAGATTCACACTCAGGAGTGAACAGTTTACTGTGTCCAGGCACCAAGTTACCTTCTCCCTGGCCCGAGAGCTCGGTTTTAAGATTTCTTTTGCAGAGGCTTCAGTCCTGTACAAACACAAACAGGAGCACCTAAAGCAACCACTGAGATCCCCTGAGTTCGAAGTAAACTTGGCTCTGGCTCAAGACCGTGACTTTCTCTCAGGTTTAAACTCGCTTTAACTCTGTTACAAAATGCAGTGCACGGAGAAGCGATGCTGGGAGCAAGGGTCCGCCGAAAACACGAAAAGGAGCGCTAGACACGCCATCTGGGAAACCCAAAGGGCAGAATGAGAGAGGCGGGGGGGGGGGCGTGCAGCAGACCCGGAGCCGGCCAAGGCCAGCCGGGGCCAGGGTGGCACGGAGGGCAGGCAGCCCGGATTCCTGCAGTCCTCGTGAGGGAGCCCCGGGCTTCGCACAGGTGCAAAGGGGCATCAGTCAGCGCACGGGGCACGCTGCGCTTTGTGCCACCCACTCTCCCTGGGCACCGGCTGGCAAAGGCCCTCTCGTTCCTGCCAAGGGTACACCTTCTCGTTTCCAGGAGGCACGTGGTCCAGATTGGCTTGCAGACTATTTGAATACCTTTCATCTGTAATTCTAAGGCGCTGTCACTCACGCAGAGAAAGGGCAAAGCTGAGCTCTTGACGCTCCTGACAGCTCAGCGTCACCTGTCGTCTCTGTGATCCCCTCCTGAATGGGGGTGTCAGAAGGCCCTCTGTTCTCTCTTGATTTTTTCCTTCTTTTTGTTTAGGAAATGCTGTGCACCTTCCCCTGAGAGCTGAGTAAGACCCGAGTCTCAATCAAGAACAGTCTTCTGATTCCCGGGCACCCAGCGCCACCACTTCCAGAGTTTCAAAATATGGTGAAGGCCAGATGGGTAGCCTAGAATTTTCCAAGCCTTTCTGACCCACTTTAGTGTACTCACTCTACTGTATTAGGCCTGGGGCCACGTGAAGGAGCTGTTTGCAAGTTTAGAGATCAAATGTGGCTGCTTTGAAAGACCCCAGCATTGTGATCAGTGTTCCACACACACTGTAGATGAGACAAAATATCAAATATTAAAGAGAAGACTATTCAGTACTCTGTAGTGACCTTTGCATGCATGCTAAGTCACTTCAGTCGTGTTCGACTTTTGCAACCCAATGGGCTGCAGCCCGCCAGGCTCCTCTGTCCATGGGATCCTCCGGGCAAGAATGCTGGAGTGGGTGCCGTGCCCTCCTCCAGGGGGCCTATCCCACCCAGGCACTGAACCCGGGTCTCTTATGGCTCCTGCGTTGGCAGCCGTGCCCCCTATCGCTAGCGCCACCTGGGAAGCCCCTTAATGACCTATATGGGAATGGAGTCTAAAAAATAGGGGATATATGTACATGTATAACTAAGTCATTTTGCTGTAAGCAAAAACTAACACAACATTGTAAATCAACTGTACTCCAAGAAAAGATAATTTAAAGAATAAAGAAAAAGATCACTGCTAATAAGTCTATAAAAACCAAGGTCACATTTATGTTATTTTTGCATAGATATGCATGTATGTGTCCTTATATTTCATATTAAAATGATAAACATTAAGGTAAAGCAATAGCTACTGAAGTTAAATTTCAGGGCCATTGACTGTGGGTGGGGTTTAGGAAGCTAGTTCCCTCTATTGTTCTTTAAACAAAGACATTTCCAAGATAACATCATGTTGAAGACTGGAGAGAGAACTCTTTGTTTTTAAGGCTCTAGAAGAGAGGCCTTGAGAACACTAGTTGATTTTATTTAAAAACTTGATGCCTCAACCAATTAAATTAATATTTGTTGACAAAGCCACTAAAATGGGCAAAGCTTGAACAAGCTCTTTCTGGCAATAAACCTGAGTTAATTGCCCTTTGGGGCCCGTAACCTAGAAGATGAGAGTGACCCACGAATGTGTAACAGACCCAGCGGGTAGGAATATTCCCCACTTCAGGTGAGAGCTGGGATGTTCAGTGACTCAGTCTTGTAATGGTTCCAGAACTATTCTAGTTTTCTGTTTCTACTTGAGTCAGTTTTGGAAAATGTATTTCTCTAGGAGTCCAACCATTTCATTGAAGTTTTCAAAATTAATTGGCATAGAGTTTATCAGTTTATCTATTTGCAGCAAAAGGAACGAAATGCCTAGGAATCAGCTCAGCTCAGTCGCTCAGTCGTGTCCACCTCTCTGTGACCCCAAGGACTGCAGCACGCCAGGCTTCCCTGTCCACCACCAACTCCCAGAGCTTGCTCAAGCTCAGGTCCATCAAGTCGGTGATGCCATCCAATCTGATCCTCTGTCGTCCCCTTCTCCTCCCACCTTCAATCTATCCCAGCATCAGGGTCTTTTCCAAGGAGTCAGTTCTTTGCATCGGGTGACCAAAGTATTGGGGTTTCAGCTTCAGCATCAGTCCTTCCAATGAATACTTATTTCCTTTAGGATTGACTGGTTGGACCTCCTTGCAGTCCAAGAGACTCTCAAGAATCTTCTCCAACACCACAGTTTAAAAGCATCAATTCTTCGGCACTCAGCTTTCTTTATACTCCAACTCTCACATCCATACATGACTACTGGAAAAACCATAGCTTTGACTAGATGGACCTTTGTTGACAAAGTAATGTCTCTGCTTTTCAATATGCTTTCTAGGTTGGTCCAGCTTTTCTTTTAAGGAGCAAGCATCTTCTAATTTCATGGCTGCAGTCACCACCTGCAGTGATTTTGGAGCCCCCCCACCCCAAAAATAAATTCTCTCACTGTTTCTGTTTCAATGCCTAGGAATAAATCTAGCCAAAGAAGGAAAAGATTTATACTCTGCAAACTGTAAGTCACTGATGAGAGAAGCCGAAGAGGACACAAGTGAATGGAAAGATACACTTTCGCCATGGATTGGTCATGGATTGGAGCATGGATTGGAACATGGATTGGTCATGGATTGGAGTGTGGATTGGTCATGGATTGGAGCATGGATTGGAACATGGATTGGAGCATGGATTGGTCATGGATTAAAGCATGGATTGGTCATGGATTGATCATGGATTGGAGCATGGATTGGTCATAGACTGGAACATGGATTGGTCATAGATTGGAGCATGGATTGGTCATGGATTGGAGCATGGATTGGTCATGGATTGGAACATGGATTGGTCATGGATTGGAGCATGGATTGGTCATGGATTGGAACATGGATTGGTCATGGATTGGAACATGGATTGGTCATGGATTGGAGCATGGATTGGTCAAAGATTGGAGCATGGATTGGAAAATGGATTGGTCATGGATTGGAGCACGGATTGGTCATGGATTAATTTTAACAATTAATATTGTTAAAATGGGTCTTCCCTGGTGGCTCAGTGGTAAAGAATTCGCCTAAAAATGCAGGAGACGTGAGTTCTGTTCCTGGTCTGGGAAGATCCCACAAGCTGTGGAGGAACTAAGCCATGCACCACAGCTGCTGAAGCGGAGGTCCAGCGTCCTGGGGCCGCAAGTGCTGAGTGCGTGTGCTGTAGCGACCGAAGCCCACGTGGCCTGGAGCCCATGCTCCAAAACAGGAGGAGCCCCTGCAATGAGAGCCCCTGGCCACAGCTAGAGATTAGCCCCCCGGCCTGTGACGTGAGGAGAGCCTGCAGCAGAGACCCGGGACAGTCAGAAACACTAACGAAATAAAAAATTTTATATATTGTTAAAATGACAGTGCTTTCCAAAGCAATCTGCAGCTCTAGTGCAACACCTATCAAAACACCAAGGGGATTTCTCACAGAAGTAGCCATGAAATTAAAAGACGCTTACTCCTTGGAAGAAAAGCCATGACCAACCTAGACAGCATATTAAAAGCAGAGACGTTACTTTGCCAACAAAAGTGCTTGTGGTGAAAGCTGTGATTTTTCCAGTAGTCATATGTGGATTTGAGAGTTGGACCCTACAGAAGGCTGAGTTGCTAAAGAATTGAGGCTTTCAAACTGTGGAGTTTGAGAAGACTCTTGAGAATCCCCTCGGACTGCAAGGAGATCAAACCCATCCATCCTAAAGGAAATCAGTCCTGAATATTCATTGGAAGGACTGATGCTGAAGCTCCAGTACTTTGGCCACCTGATGCGAAGAGCTGACTCATTGGAAAAGACTGTGATGCTGGGAAAGACTGAGGTCAGGAGGAGAAGGGGATGCCAGAGAATGAGATGGTTGGATGGCTCACTGACTCAATGGACATGAGTTTGAGCAAGCTCCAGGAGATGGTGAAGGACAGGGAAGCCTGGTGTGCTGCAGTCCATGGGGTCACAAAGAGTTGGACACAACTGGGTGACTGAACAATGAGAACAAACAAACATATATGGATAGACAGATAGATAGATAGACGATTTACATAAAAACACAAAAGGCCAAATAGCCAGACAATGCTTTTTTAAAAGAAATTATTGAAATATGGTTACTTTACAATGCTGTGTTAGTCTCTGCTGTACGGCAAAGCAAATCGGTGACACGTATACACACATTCCCTCTTGCTTAGACCTCCTCCCAGTTAGGTCACCGCAAAGCACTGAGCAGAACTGTCACACTACTTGATTTCAGACTATCCTGGAAAGCTACAGTAATCAAAACAGTAAGGGACTGTCACAAAAGCAGACACATGGGTCAACAAGAGGGAGCAGAGTAGAGAGCCCAGAGGGAACCCACATGTACACGGTCCATCTACCTAAGACAGAGCAAGAGCGAAAACGCAGTGGGGGAAGGCAGACTCTTCAACAAACGGTGTTAGGAAAGCTGGACTTGCACATGCCAGAAAATCCAGCCGGACCACTTTCTCACATCACGTACAGAAGCACACTCCAAGTGGAGTAAAGGCTGAAAACGGAGACCTGAAACTATAAAACTTCTAGAAGGGAACAAAGGAGTACACTCTTTGGCATCAGTCTTAGTAATACTTTGTTTTGGAAATGGCTCCTCAGGTAAGGGGAATAAAAACAAAAATTAACAAATGGGACTACATCAAACCAAAAACAAACGTTTACACAGCAAAGGAAACTGTCTACAAAATGAAAAGGCAGCCTACTGAATGAGAAGAGATATTTGTGGCCAGTATATCCAGTAAGTGGCTAATGACCAAAATACAAAAGAGCTCACCCCAGTCAACATCAGAACACCATCAGAGGATGGGCAGAGGTGTAGACACATGGAAGGAAGCCACATGACTCTCAACAGCACTCATCAGGGAAACGCAACTGAAACCCGCAGTGAGATCTGACCTCACGCCTGTCAGAATGGCTACCATCAAAAAGGCGAGAGACAGCAGGTGCAGGTGAGGCTGTGGAGAGAAGCGGACTCTCGAGCCTTGTCGGGGGAACGTAAATTGGTGCAGCCACTGTGGAAAGTAGTATGGAGATCTCTCAAAAGTTAAAAACCGCTATTAATATGTGACCTAGCAATTCCATTTCTGGATATTTATCTGAAACAAAACCCCTACTCATTCCAAAATATGCATGCACCCCAGAGTTAAAAGCATTATCATTTACAATAGGCAATCTATGGAAGCAACCTAAATGTTCACCCATAGGTGAGTGGATAAAGAAGTCTCACACACACACACACACACACACACACACACACAAATGCAATGGAGTACTACTCATGCAAAAATAAATAAAAAAGTCTTGCCATTTGCAACGACATGGAAGGATGTAGAGGGCAGTTTGTTAGATGAAATAAGTTAGGAAAGAATGCATACTGTGCGGTATCACCTCTATGTGAAATTTAAAAGGAGAATAAATAGATAATGAGACGGCAGAGTCTGCCTGCTAGTGAAGGAAAAGCGAGAGACTCAGGTTTGATCCCTGGGTCAGGAGGATCCCCTGGAGTAGGAAATGGCAACCCACTCCAGTGTTTTTGCCTGGGAAATCCCGTGGACAGAAGAGTTTGGTGGGCTACAGGGTCGCAGAGCTGGATGCGACCGAGTGTGCTGAGTGGGGAGTCTGCTCTTTGCAGCCCTCAAATGCTGCTGCGCAGCTTGGCCCTGATTTTTATCTGCCTCTAAAATGCTGCTCTGGATTTCTAGCCCGAGAGGGCCTGGCTGCAGCAGATGTGATGGGAATCAGCAGAGTCCACAGAGGTGCCTGTCGAGCCCGCTTCTCAGTCATCACAACCGCCTGTCACCGTCAGAACGAGGAGGCCCCCTTAGGAAGAGAGTGAGGCTCTGCTGTGCCAGCAACGGCCTGGAGCCATCACGAGGGACGCGCAGGTCTCGGAACGCAGCTCGCAAAGCCTGAAGCGCGGGCGCCAGGATTGCTAAGGATGACTGTGCTCGCAGGGAACAGAGGCCATCCACGCTCTCGAGCGGCCCCCTTCTGCCCCGACTCGGACCCCATGAGGCGTCACAACATCACCCTGCAGTGGTGGCGAAGGCAGGTGCGCTGACCCCCCACGCCTGCTTCCCCAGCTCCACGACGGGCGTCTCTGCTTGTGCTTCCAGCAGAGACCAAAATCCCATTTCCCCTGTAGCCCGTGTCAGCAAATCCACGTTTCCAGCATCCCCTGAGTCCAGCCCCTTCTCGCGTCCGGCACTTCCAGCCAGGGGCCCCACCGCTCCCCACCCAGTTCTCCCTGAAGCTTTATGACGCCTCCCTCACTTGTTTGCTTCTCAGACACAGTCTACACGCAGCAAAAAAGCAGAGCGACCCTTTGAAGAACTGGCGGCAGACCGTGTTGCACCGCAGTCCAAAGTCATGAAATGACCCTCATTTTATTGAAAATAGAACGCAAAACGCTCATAAGTGGTCCCCAAAGCCTTGCATGCGGGGGCTTCTCTCTCCCTGTCTGGTCTCACAGCAGATCCCCTTGGCTTCCCGGGGCTGGAGGTCCTACAGGCCCGGTGACAGGGCGCAGTCTCTCTGCTGCAGCCCCTTTCCTCGGGCGCTCTGGAGATCAATGCCTGCCGCCTTCATCTCTCTTAAAGCTGCAGCGCCTCGTTTGTCAGCCCCGCCGTCCTCCTGCTTCCCACTTTCTCCTGCACTTTCCAGCTCCTGACAAGGGGAATACGCCGGTGTACTTCCAACCTCTACACGGTGACGTGACCTCTACGAGGTTCACACCTGCATCACCCACAGGGTGAAGAGCGCACGGCAGGTACTCAGAGCATCCCTGTTGAATGAAAGGAATTAAAACATCTATTTTAGAAGTAAAGCGGTGAATCGCGGGCTGTCTGGAAAGTGCGCCTTTCAGAACGGCACGCTGCACGCGTGCCCTGCCGGTCCCACTGCAAAGCACTGCCTCTGCGCCTCTCCGCCCCGTCTCAGGCCCCCTCCGCCCCCCGTCTCACGCCCGGCGGGCTTCAGTGGCCAACTGTGCAGGGTGCTTCCCTCTCTGACCCTGAGCTGGTGGGACACCCTCTTCCTAAACACCAAGCCACCAGCTTGCAAACGGACACGCGGGGCACGATGTCTTTGCATTCCGGGGCCCCTCACCATGGCCCTGAGGTCACACGCAGGTGGATCCAGCAGGCAGGACAGGCCGCGGCACTCTCGGTCCAGCCTCTCTGCCGCCAGTCAGCTGTGAACCAGAGCCAGCACGTCGACCTCTGTAGGCTAGCTTCTACCTCTATTAAAAAGGTCGGTTTCGGCTGTGTGGATGTTAGCATCTCTTCCAGCATGAAGAATGTGCTTTTTTTTCCTTTTTCAAAGAACAATCACCCATGAACAAAACTAGGACTTATCTGAATAACCCTTGGTTTTCATGGAACTTACTGGGTTATTCCATAAAAATCCTAATCTACAAGGGTATCACAGGGAACCGTCTGTAGACCCTGCTATTCAAGGAGGTCTTAGAAAGATAGATTTAGGCCAGGCGGTTCCTTATACCATTCAGTCATGGCCGATCAGGGACCCTCACTAGTCAGGGAAGGGGCCTGGAGCCACACAGCACGCAGTGTATCTGTCGATTTCTTAAGAGACTGAAATCCCAGGTGAAAGGTGAGTCTGGCCTTTCTGTGGATCCTGCATTTCCTACAAACGTGTCCACTGCCTGTCAGCTCTCCCTGGGTCTCTCCCTGGACCCAGACGCGTGGCTAGACAGAGAGTGGTTCTGCTGAAGCGGGGTAAGAAGCAGGAGGGGCCCAGCCCTAAGGACCCTCCACGCACACACAGGACAATCGACTCCTGGTTTGCAGTAATGCTGATCTTTCTTAGTTTTTCTACTAACATGTCTTCCTAGAAGAAAATCAAACCAGCTGAAACTTCTAGAAAGTTGGAAATGCTCCCTTATTTGTTTAGGTTAATGGTGTAAGTTTCAGAACAAAACAATTACATTCTAGGTGTCCAGGAGCCATTGCCCAATGCTCGTGTGATGCCTTTTTCAGAATACGCTTCAAGGGAAAGAAAATTACTATGGCCCCCTGTAGACTGCTCATGCCTGAAGGAGTCTTTGGGTCCCTCCCGTGGGCACCTGCACCTGGGCATAACTGCCCTCTGCCAGGGCGAGTGCAGCCCAGGAATTACTCCAATAAAGCATCTTCGGTAATTCCTGCTGAAGGAGAGGGCAGAAGAGGAGGCCGGGCCTCGTTCCCATGGAGACAAAAGCATTATCTTTCACAAATGGTGATTCTCAAGAATTCTGGGCTCCAGTTTCTTCATCTGACAAAGATCTCTGCCTTTTCCAATGGGTAATACTGGTTAGAGTGTGAAGGCCTAGTGTCAGGCTAACTCCAGGAGCCTGACCTTGTGGAATTCAGTGACGGAGGAGACGTTTTCCAATAGCAAGAGAGTAGAGAGCAGAGCGGGCCTTCTCCCCCGGCCCTTTCTCAGGAGGCAGCGCCTCTCTTCTCTCCTCATCCCTTTACCGCTGCTGGAAGGAGCAGTCAGGACGGGTTGCCGGGCATCCAGGGAGCCCTGTCTTAGGTGTGAGGCCAAAGATGGACGCACCTGCCCTGGATGGGCAGCAGGCCAGGTCTGCAGAAGAAGCGAGGCGATGCTTCACACACCAGGCAGGGCTTGGGGAAGACACTATAAAATGGCTTTGAATTAGGGCAGGGATTGTGGAGTGTGGGTTCACGCAGAGGGCAGGTACAGCCGGGTGGGGGAGAGATGTTTACCGCTCTGCTGGCCTGTCTCCGGCCGCCCTGTCTGCAGGCTGCTGCTGCTGCTGCTAAGTCCTCGCGTCCGCCTCTGTGCCACCCCACAGACGGCAGCCCACCGGGACCCCTCCTGCTGGGCGCTAAGAGTCAACGTGAGTAAGGAAAGTGAAAGTGCAGACGCCAGGAATCGCGCCCACCTACTAACAGAGAATGGGACGCTCCTCGGGGAGGCACAGCCTTCGTGGAAGCAGTCACCGCGGAGCCGTCGAGGCCCCAGCACGGGCAGAGGGGGCGGCCGGCGGGCAGTGCCGGAGGCGCGGGGCGGGAGGCGCTTCCGAGGAGCCGCAGCCGCCCGCTCCCGCTCCGCTCTGCCGTCGCGGGGAGCCTGGACAGTGCTGCGGGGCGCCCAGCCGCGGAGCCGCCCCCAGCTGCAGAAGGCAAGGGCCGGGGGAGCGGGCGGCCCGCAGCCACGGGTGCGCTGAAGCCTCCGCTCATTCTCTCCCAGTCCAGCAAGCTCAGGCAGAACTATTGCTGGGGACAGAAAGGGGTTCTCGGCAAGCAGCGCCGGGAAGCATGTCCTAAGCCGCTAGAAATCTTTAATCCTTCTGTGAGTGTCCCCTGACTTTTATTCCTTTGGGAAAACTGTGCAGATGAGGTCAGGACCGTCCAGGCCCAGACTGTGACCCCAGGGCGGGGTTAACTGTGAGGAGCCCGGGTTCCCTCAGAGGCTGGGGGTTCTGAGGACCTGCCTATGCTCCCGAGGTGGTGTCGGGACCCAGTGGGCATCACAGACCGGGTGAGCCCATCTCTAAGGTCTCTCGGACGTTAGCCAACTATAACCTGGCTGACTGCGGCCAAGACCTCAGTCTGTGCTGCGTAGGTGTGAGCAGTCAGAGAACAGCCTAAGGCATGGGGCAGGGGCCCAAGCTAGCATTAAATTCAGTGGCTCCTGGAGCCAGAAGGAATGTATGTCACAAGGGAGACCACCAAAGGAAGTGAGGAAAGGGAAAGAGCCCCAAACACAGTCAGAGGATCGTGCGAGCTCGCAGGGGCGTGCGGTGGGGTGAGCAAGGCTCTGGGAGGACCGCCTCTCAGGGCTCAACTCTTAGGTGGCCATGCTTGGAAACTAAACTGCTGGCATTTTCCATCTTAGGGCCCGTGTGCCGCCCTAGTGCCTGAGGACATCACAGGGCACCGGATAAATAGACCGAGATTATTCACAAAACAGCCCTCACGTTAACTCTACATTCTGCATGGTGTTAATCATGTGAAATAGGAGAAGTCTTGCTTAATAGTCCAACAGGGCTTCCTGGTGGCTCAGACAGTAAGGAATCTGCCTGCAGTGTTGGAGACCTGGGTTTGATCCCTGGGTCGAGAAGATCCCCTGGAGGAGGGCATGGCAACACACTCCAGTGTCCTTGCCTGGAGAATCCCCACGGACAGAGGAGCCTATGGGCGACAGTCTGCGGAGGTGCAAAGAGCTGGACACGACTGAGTGACGTAGCACGGCACAGCACGGTAGTCTAGCAAGTGATGTGCTTTGGTGAATGTTCCATAAATGGTTTTTAAAAAACATGCCTTCTGTGACTGTTGTGTGTAGTAGTTTTCTTGTTCCTACTTAAATAGTCTGCTTGTTTAACTGGAATGGACATATGCTTGAGTATTAGACGTGATTAGACTTTATCTGTTTCTCTTCTCTTTTGGAAGGTTCACTTTTGGCAGTTATTTTGCTGATGTTTTCTCAGCTCCTCAGATCTGCGGTTTGGTGTCTGTATTGATTTTAGAGAATCCTCAGCCGTTCTCTCTTGCAGTGTCTCTCGCGCCGTCCCTCTTTCTCCTCAGCCTGTGAGATTCCAGCTGCACGTGTTAGGCCTCCTGCGGCTCCTGGACATTCTGCTGTTTCTGTCCCTCCTTTTTCTCTGTGTGCCATAGCCGGGTAATTTCTCTTGCCCTGTCTTCAAGTCCACCGATTCTTTTCTCAGCTGTGTCACTTCTATTGATGAGTCTGTTGAAGGCATTCTTCATTTCTGTTAGTGACTTTTTAAGTCATGTGATTTTTTTTCTTATGGCGTCCGTCTCTTTGCTAAAATTCAGCCACCTGAACGTGCACCGTATTCATCTGTGTCCGCAAGAGGCGTATTACATGCAGTTATTTTTTATGCTCTTTGTCTGATAATTCCAACAGTGTGTGGTTCTGATACTTATTTGTCTCGTTGCAGTTTGTGGATTTTTTATGCTTTATTTTTTTTAAAGCCAGATATCTTGAGTAGAACAGCAGAGCCTGAGGTAAAAGTCTTTTGGGTTTTTTGGTCTGGAAATGTTTATTCTTTTCTTCTACTTTGAGTGTGGAGTTTGAGTCTGTGTAGCTAGAAATTGCACGGCTTTGGGGATTTTCTGTTGTAACACTGCATGGTGTATAAGTGAGCATGTACATTTGAGATCAGAAATGAAATAAATGTTCTGCTTATTATCATTTCTGTTCAGTAGTTTACTAGAAATTCTAGCCAAGATAGTAAGTCGAGAAAAACAAATAGAAGGTATCTATTTGGAAAAAACAAAAAAGTATTTACATTTTCTATGATTGTATGCATAGATAATCCTAAAGATTCTTCTCTTAATTGATTCTTCTCTTAATTTAAAACAACTAAAATGTTTAGGCACATAAGTTTGTGGAAATAAAATTCCATATAAAAATCAATTAAATTTGATGAAGAAAAAGTTAAACAAATTAAATGAAAAAATATATTTTCTAAAATGTCAATAAAAACATTGACCACATTTCTTAAAATATTTTTAACTAGAACCAGAGGTGTGGTAAGAACTCGGCAGATAACATTATGGAATTTCTTGATAACTTTTAGAAAGATCCAGTTATATGAAGCTATGTCATGTTTATGCGTTGAAAGCCTCCATTAATTAAGATGTTACTACTCAGCATTTAAGGTTATGCCAATTAAAATATGAACAGTCGCGCATGTGTAAGTGTCTGTGTTCAGAAGCTTAATGCAGCCCTCACGTGGAGCTCACAGTCAGGGAGGGGCGCAGTGCTCTTGAGTAAAGACGGTGAGAGGCTCTCTTCCACCTGCCCCAGGGCCAGTGTTTGAGCCACGGTAGGGAAAAAGGATAGAGTCGGTGCAGGTGGTGCAGGCGCAGACAATACAGAGATCGGACAGAGCGCAGCGTTCTGGAACAGGTGCACGAAAATGTGGACACTTGGTTTATGACAGAGACCACACTTCAATTCAGTGTAGAAAGTATATTGTTTCTGAAACTACAGAAAAAATTTTAAATACATAAAATTAAACTTATATTCTTAAATACACACACATCGTTTTAAAACAAATGAAAGTTCTACTATGGGTGAACTAAAATTCTGTATGGGATAATGTATCTATTGCCTCTGGGGAAGGACGGATGCTGAAGGTAAAACTCCAATACTTTGGCCACCTGATGTGAATAACTGATTCATTTGAAAAGACTCTGATGCTGGAAAAGATTGAAGGTGGGAGGAGAAGAGGACAACAGAGGATGAGACGGTTGGATGGCATCACTGACCCAATGGACATGAGTTTGAGCAAGCTCCGGGAGTGGGTGATGGACAGGAAGGCCTGGCGAGCTGCAGTCATGGGGTTGCAAAGAGTTGGACACGACTGAGCAACTGAACTGAACTAAACTGGGGAAGTAAATATACTTGAAATAAGCCAGTCGAGGCACCCGCTCTAAAGAGAGACATTGATAGATTCACCTGCAGTAAAATAAGAAGCTTATACTTATTGAAATACACCATTCGCAGTATGAAAAGGTAAACCACGTAATTAGAGAAGACACTTCATATATATAACTAACAAAATGTTACCTAGAAAACATAAAGAAATCCTGGACATCAGAAAAGAAAAAAAAAGGAACTAGGCAAACTACTTCTTCAGAAAAGAATAGTCATTGATTAGTAACAATGGTTCCCAAACTGTCACCAGGGGCCGGGTTTGCGGAAGACGATTTTCCATGGGCAGGGCCAGGAGAGACGGCTTCAGGATGAGTCAAGCACATCGCTTTTATTGTGCACTTTACTTCTGTTACTATGACATCCGCTCCACCTCAGGTCAGCAGGCTTTAGAACCTGGAGGGCGGTGGCCCTGGATTAGTAACTGCAGATAACAGAGCTGCACCTTATGGGTTATCATGGACATTCAAACTAGAAACAAAATGAGGTATCTTTGCATACCCTACAAACTTAGAGATCTGATGACTATGAATGTCGGTAAGGGGGTGGAGAAACGGACACGTGTATACACAGCTAGTGTGAGTGTGAGCGAGTATCAGCTCAGTGGGGCACACTCTGTCACGCCCACCTTTTCTCTCAGTCTGCCCTTTCCTATTTTCTTTTGATAGATAAATAGGTAGATAGATGAGGATGGGTAGATAGATAGATAGAGATGGATATACAGAGAGCTAGCTGATAGATAGGTATTATCTCCTACAGTGTAGCAGTCTCAGTCCTGGGTACAACCTTGGACAATCCCATTATTGGCACATCAGATCCTTGTATAGAATATCCAAGGTAGTATTCTCCAAACCAGTCAAATTCTGGGAACAACCCAAATGCCCATTAAGAGGAAAATAAAAACTTAATTATACCCATACATAAAAACATGGATGTTTCCTACAAACATAACACTGAGCAAAAAAAAAAAAGTTAAAACAGAAAAAAGAAAACTGTCCACTGTGCTGAGAAGGCAGGAGGAAAAGGGGACGACAGAGGATGAGCCATCATCACCAACTCAGTGGACATGAGTCTGGGTAGACTCCAGGAGCTGGTGATGGACAGGGAGGCCTGGCGTGCTGCAGTCCATGTGGTCGCAGAGTCGGACATGCCTGAGTAGCTGAACTGAACTGAATCCTGAATAGCTAATGTACCTATGAGAATGCAGAAAGCATAGTAACTGAGTGCACAGGGCTCAGGAGGAGAACCCCTTCACAGCCTCACAACTCTGCTACTTTCTAGGCATCTTTGTGCGTGAAACTTAACTCTGTCTTTTTGATTTATCTGTGAAACGAGGTGAAGAGTTCAAGGTAACTTCTAGCTTTGCTGTGAGGGCACTCTGGTTAATGTAGGGAAAGAGCTTATAACAATGCCTGGGCTACTTTTACTAGTGACGATGGTGGTGGTGCTGACTCTGCTGAGGGATACGGAAACAAGAGGAAAAGCACAGACCATGAAAAGGATTGACGCGCAAGCAGGCCGCCCAGCTGCACCCACTGTCCTGTTACTCCGTCGCCAGGAAGACGCCCGAGTGGATTCTCTTCCACAAGGTCAGCATCGCCAACAACTACATCAGGACCGCCTCCGAGATTGCTCCGAGATTTATGCAACTGGCACCACAATACCATTTCAGTAATCTGCCTCCCAGTGAAAGTAAGGATATTCTACAGCAAGTCGTGGATTACCTATCCCCTATTTCAGCAACAAAAAGGAGCAGAAGCTGTGTGACAAGTGCCCGGAAACTACTGAGCAGAGATGCAGTGTGCAGTGACGCTGCGGAGCGCCCACGAATCCCGATGCGCAATGCCTGCCCCAAAGGCGGCGCGGCGACCGGCCCGCCGGGCAGCACTGAGAGGCGCCACAGCCCACCCTGGGTCCTGAAAGGAAGAACGCTCTGAGTGCTTTTAAAAACCAAAATAGACGTTTTTATTGAGTTCTTTAAATTACTATCCCATGTTTTTCTTCTTACTGGAAAAGTTCTTAATCAACCGTTCTTAATTTGACCAAAATTTTAAAAAGCAAAGATATTTTGTAAATGTGCCACAGACATGGGGACAGAACCCTGCTTTCTGTAGAAGACCTTCATCTGAATAAAGTCATGAGTTTTTCATTTAAAAAAGAGAGAGAGACAGAGACTGTTGCACAGAAGCTGCAGTGGTATTCACCAGTAGTGGGGAGAGGGGTTGCTGCAGAAGAGGCTGTATGGGGCTTCAGATGTTTGATTTACAGACAAAATGCCCATTTGTGTTTCACTCCCTTTTCTATTATGAACTGCCAGATGTACAGGCTGGATTTAGAAAAGGCAGAGGAACCAGAAATCGAATTGCCAACATTGTTTTTTTCATAGAAAAAGCAAGAGACTTCCGGAAAAAACATCTACTTCTGTTTAATTGACTACACTAAAGCCTTTGACTGTGTTCTGTTCAGTTCAGTTCAGTCGCTCAGTTGTGTCCGACTCTTTGTGACCCCATGAATAGCAGCACGCCAGGCCTCCCTGTCCATCACCATCTCCCAGAGTTCACTCAGAGTCATGTCCATCGAGTCAGTGATGCCATCCAGCCATCTCATCCTTTGTCGTCCCCTTCTCCTCCTGCCCCCAATCCCTCCCAGCATCAGAGTCTTTTCCAGTGAGTCAACTCTTCGCATGAGGTGACCAAAGTACTGGAGTTTCAGCTTCAGCGTCATTCCTTCCAAAGAAATCCCAGGGCTGATCTCCTTCAGAATGGACTGGTTGGATCTCCTTGAAGTCCAAGGGACTCTCAAGAGTCTTCTCCAATACCAGACTTCAAAAGCATCAATTCTTTGGTGCTCAGCTTTCTTCACAGTCCAACTCTCACATCCATACATGACCACAGGAAAAACCATAGCCTTGACTAGATGGACCTTAGTCGGCAAAGTAATATCTCTGCTTTGAATATGCTATCTAGTTTGGTCATATGTTTCCTTCCAAGGAGTAAGTGTCTTTTAATTTCATGGCTGCAATCACCATCTGCAGTGATTTTGGAGTCCCCCAAAATAAAGTCTGACACTGTTTCCAATGTTTCCCTATTTCTCATGAAGTGATGGGACCGGATGCATTGATCTTCGTTTTCTGAATGTTGAGCTTTAAGCCAACTTTTTCACTCTCCTCTTTCACTTTCATCAAGAGGCCCTTTAGCTCCTCTTCATTTTCATCTGCATATGTCATCTGCATATCTGCATATCTGAGGTTATTGATATTTCTCCTGGCAATCTTGATTCCAGCTTGTGCTTCTTCCAGCCCAGCGTTTCTCATTATGTACTCTGCATATAAGTTAAATAAGCAGGGTGACAATATACAGCCTTGACGTCCTCCTTTTCCTATTTGGAACCAGTCTGTTGTTCCATGTCCAGTTCTAACTGTTGCTTCCTGACCTGCATACAGATTTCTCAAGAGGCAGGTCAGGTGGTCTGGTATTCCCATCTCTCTCAGAATTTTCCACAGTTTATTGTGATCCACACAGTCAAAGGCTTTGGCATAGTCAATAAAGCAGAAGTAGATGTTTTTCTGGAACTCTCTTGCTTTTTCCATGATCCAGTGGATATTGGCAATTTGATCTCTGGTTCCTCTGCCTTTTCTAAAACCAGCTTGAACATCAGGAAGTTCACGGTTCACATATTGCTGAAGCCTGGCTTGGAGAATTTTGAGCATTACTTTACTAGCATGTGAGATGAGTGCAATTGTGTGGTAGTTTGAGCCTTCTTTGGCATTGCCTTTCTTTGGGATTGGAATGAAAACTGACCATTTCCAGTCCTGTGGCCACTGCTGAATTTTCCAAATTTGCTGGCATATTGAGTGCAGTACTTTCATAGCATCATCTTTGAGGATTTGAAATAGCTCAACTGGAATTCCATCATCTCCACTAGCTTTGTTTGTAGTGATGCTTTCTGAGGCCCATTTGACTTCACATTCCAGGATGTCTGGCTCTAGGTAAGTGATCACACCATCGCGATTATCTGGGTCATGAAGATTCTTTTGTACAGTTTTTCTGTGTATTCTTGCCACCTCTTCTTAATATCTTCTGCTTCTGTTAGGCCCATACCATTTCTGTCCTTTATCGAGCCCATCTTTGCATGAAATTTTTCCTTTGTATCTCTAATTTTCTTGAAGAGATCTCTAGTCTTTCCCTTTCTGTTCTTTTCCTCTATTTCTTTGTATTGATCCCTGAGGAAGGCTTTCTTATCTCTCCTTGCTATTCTTTGGAACTCTGCATTCAGATGCTTATATCTTTCCTTTTCTCCTTTGCTTTTTGCCTCTCTTCTTTTCGCAGCTCTTTGTAAGGCCTCCCCAGACAGCCGTTTTGCTTCTCTGCATTTCTTCTCCGTGGGGCTGGTCTTGGTCCCTGTCTCCTGTTCAATGTCACAGCAAACTATGGAAGATTCTTAAAGAGACCAGAATACCAGATCACCTGACCTCCTTCCTGAGAAACCTGCATGCAGACCAAAAAGCAACAGTTGGAACCAGACATGGAACAACAGACTGGTTCCAAATTGGGGAAGGAGAACGTCAAGGCTGTATATTGTCACCTTGCTTATTTAACTTATATGCAGAGCACATCATGCAAAATGCCAGGCTGGATGAGTCACCAGCTAGAGTCAAGACTGCTGGGAGAAATATCAGCAGCCTCAGATATGGAGATGACACCAGTCTAAAGTCAGAAAGCAAAGAGGAACTGAAAAGCCTCTTGATGAGGGTGAAAGAGGAAAGTGAAAAAGCTGGCCTAAAACTCAACAGTCACAAAACTAAGATCATGGCATCCAGCCCCATCAATTCATGGCAAATAGATGGGGAAACAGTGGAAACAGAGATAGACTTTTCTTCTTGGGCTCCAAAGTTACTACAGATGATGAATGCAGCCATGAAATTAAAAGATGCTTGCTCCTTGGAGAAAAGCTGTGACAAACACAGACCTTGTATTAGGAAGCAGAGATGTTACTTTGCCAACAAAGGTTTGTATAATCAAAGCTATGGTTTTTCTAGTAGTCATGTATGCATGTGAAATTTGGACCCTAAAGAAAACTGAGAGCCGAAGAAGTGATGCTTTCAAATTGTAGTGGTGGAGAAGATTCTTTTTTCCCTGAATATATTTTTTATGAAATTCGTTTATTTTAATTGTAAGATAACTACTTTACAATGTTGTGGTGGTTTTCGCCACACGTCAGCATGAATCGGCCATAGGCATACATGTGTCCTGCCCACCCAGGAGGCCCCTCTCTTCTTCTCATAACCAATACGAGTTTGATGCATGAAACGGGGCACCCAAAGCCAGTGCTCTGGGACCACCTGCAGTAGACTTTTGAGAGTGCCTTGGACTGCAAAGAGACCAAACCCGTCAATCGTAAAGAAAGTCAACCCTGAATACCCATTGGCAGGACTGGCGCTAAAGCTGAAGCTCTAATATTTTGGCCACCTGATGTGGAGAGCTGACTTGGGAAAGACTTTGATGCTGGGAAAAATTGAAGGAAGGAAGAGAAGGGGACAACAGAGAATGAGGTGGTTGTATGGCATCACTGACTCAATGGACATGAGTTGGAGCAAACTCCGGGAGATAGGGAAGGACAGGGAGGCCTGGCGTGCTGCAGTCCACGGGGTCACAAAGAGTCGGACGCGACTGGGTGAGTGAACAACAGCTCTTGCCTTTTCTATTTGTATATTACACTTAACAGGCTTGTTTAAAACAGACTGACTATATGGGTGGAATCTTGCTCCTGCAGTGAGACATCTTGAGCTGGCAAATAATATTTAAGGACTCTTCTCAAAGACGGCTAGAAAGTCTGAAGTGAGCAGAAGCTTAAAGCTCAGAGATTCAAAGGCCACACAGAGAAGCTTGCACATGTAATAAGAAATGCCTCAGGAAGCAAACACTGGAGGGAGGAATAGTTGAGGAACTTACGACAATAGTTTCTAGAATAAAAGCGAAACAACATGAAGGACCTCAGGCCGAAAGACCCTGAGATGAAGGGAACACGCAGACATCCTGGCACAGCTGGTGAGAGTTGACGTTTACGAATCACAATTCTGAAGACCTTCCCGAGAAGGAAGAGGCCAAGCAGAGTGCAAGGCAGGCCAGGCAGGCACTGCTAGCTGATGGAGCGGGTATTAGCAACTCCTTAGAGGAGCAAGGAGCTGCACCGTTTCAGAGTCCTCCACACTGATGCCACCTCGATGGCCCGGGAACTGCGCCATGTGCTGTGTGTGAATTAATCAGCTAGTTATCGATCGGTTCACTCACCCCGTCCCCGGCCCTCTTGGAGGCCTCTGACTCCCAGGTTGCTGGTGTCTTAGAACCAGTGTCTACTGTGAGCTGCCCACTCTTGAGGAGGGATTCTCCTCGTCCTACGCTCATCACAGCTTCACCCCGGCCCATTCCTGTCCTCACCGCGCCCCTCCCTCGGGCCAGCGGCACAGTGGCTTCCACAAACTGGGGTAACCAGTCTGAGGATGGGGATGTTTGAGGGTTTTAGAGCCTGGGCTGGGGCTGAAATTGCAGGAACAAGAGTCACGTGCAGAAATTCGGCAGAGGCTCAGCAAATTACCTCCTGGTTAATGCCATTTGGTGAATTGGTTATTTGTTGAATTGATGTTCAGTTGATTGGCTTTTGGCACACTTGTTGCTCACAATGGAAAACTGACTTTCGGACAACAGCTCCCAGGCCACAGCTGGGTGACTCACTGCTGGGATAAGCGGCACCTCCGACCTCAAGGCCTGATGGAGGCTCTCTGTGGCCTCAGGCGAGTCGGCCCCTCTGGACAGCACAGGGGAGGAAAAGCCCAGAGCTGCCAAGCCTTCTAGCAGAGAGCCTTCTGCTCTGAGCTGCAGGGAAGAAGCTCGTGGGCGGGTTCACTCGAGTGGAGCTCTGAAGGGCAGGCAGGTGCTCATCAGGAGAAGAAAAGCAGGAAGAGCTCCTAGGAGCAGGTGACTGCAAGTGTCCAGGCAGCTGAGCCAGTGGCGGGAGCCCAGGCTGGCTGGGCAGGCAGAGAGCAGGGTGGACAGTGAGGCCAGAAAGGTGGGTAGGGATATGCGGGCACGCCGCCCCAGGGCAGCGGGGGCCCCCGAATGACTGCATGCTCATTACTAGCAGAGTCTCTCACTGAATTCAGAATTTTGGGGCAAAGTACACAAGGACCAATTTAAGAAACAGTTGAGGTCTTCCAAATGCAAAAAGGCAGAGGAACCGGAGATCAAATTGCCAACATCTGCTGTATCATCGAAAAAGCAAGAGAGTTCCAGAAAAGCATCTACTTCTGCTTTATTGACCATGCCAAATCCTGTGACTGAGTGAATCACAACAAACTGGAAAATTCTTCAAGAGATGGAATACCAGGCCCCCTTACCTGCCTCCTGAGAAATCTCTATGCAGACCAAGAAGCAACACTTAGAACCAGACATGGAACAACAGGCTGGTTCGAAATCGGGAAAGGAGGACGTCAAGGCTGTATATTGTCATCTTGCTTATTTAACTTAAATGCAGAGTACATCATGAGAAATGCCAGGTTGGATGAAGCACAAGCTGGAATCAAGATTGCCCAGAGAAATATCAATAATCTCAGAAACTCAGATGACACCATCCTCATGGCAGAAAGTGAAGAAGAACTAAAGAGCCTCTGGATGAAAGTGAAAGAGGAGAGTGAAAAAGTTGGCTTAAAACTCAACATTCAGAAAACTAAGATCATGGCATCCGGTCCCATCACTTCATGGTAAGTAGATGGGGAATCAATGGAAATAGTGGCAGACTTTATTTTGGGGGCTCCAAAATCACTGCAGGTGGTGACTGCAGCCATGAAATTAAAAGATGCTTGCTCCTTGGAAGAAAAGTTATGACCAACATAGATAATATATTAAAAAGCAGAGACATTACTTTGTCAACAAAGGTCTGTCTAGTCAAAGCTATGGTTTCTCCAGTAGTCATGTATGGATTTGAGAGTTGGACTATAAAGAAAGCTGAGTGCTGAATGCTGAAGAATTGATGCTTTTGAGCTGTGGTGTTGGAGAAGACTCTTGAGAGTCCCTTGGACTGCAAGGAGATCCAACCAGTCCATCCTAAAGGAAATCAGTCCTGAATATTTATTGGAAGGACTGATGCTGAAGCTGAAACTCCAATACTTTGGCCACCTGATGCGAAAAGATGACTTATTTGAAAAGACCCTGATGTTGGGAAAGATTGAAGGCCGGAAGAGAAGGGGATGACAGAGGATGAGATCGTTGGATGGCATCACTGACTCGATGGACATGAGTTTGAGTAAACTCCAGGAGTTGGCGATGGATAGGGAGGCCTGGCATGCTGCAGTCCATGGGGTCACAAAGAGTCGGACACGACCAAACGACTGAGCTGAAACGCAAGGTGGTGGAGGCTGCGGCTGGTGAGGAGGAGGTAGAGATGCTGGTGAGGAGGAGGTAGAGATGCTGGAGAGGGGAGGGACTGAGAACCATTCACAGGGAGAAACAGATGAGTCTGGAGGTGAAATGGGTACAAAGAGAGGAGGAGAGAGACTCAGGAAGAATTCTGGGAGCATCAGCAGGGAGAAGTTTCATTACAGGGGTGATGAGGCCTAGCATCTCCTGGACACGTGCTGTGTGGCAGGCACTGAGCCACATGCTTCACCTCCCCGTGTCACCACTTCACCCCATGATCAGAGCCTGCAAGACGGGCCCTCACTCACCCGCCCCCCCCGCCCCCTCCCCCCGCTTAGAGGTGAGGACACGCAGGTCTCCACTA
This sequence comes from Nanger dama, assembly GCA_917880005.1. NCBI lineage: Eukaryota > Metazoa > Chordata > Mammalia > Artiodactyla > Bovidae > Nanger > Nanger dama. The sequence continues at coordinate 1,418,964 of CAKJTW010000025.1, forward strand.
CCACTGTCTACTAGAAATAGAACACGAGGCTCATCCGTGGTTTACAATTGTCCAGCAATCACACTAACAGAAGTAACGTGCAAGGGGTGAAATTTACTTTTGTAACCTATTTATTTATTTAACCCCATGTATAAATTCCACTTCCACATTTAATCTATATAAATTTATTAACGAGATGTTTGCATTCTTCTTCCATATGAGGTATTCCAAATGAAGCGTGTGTCTGACGCTCAGGGCACGTCACAATTTGGATGCCAGCTTATCAGAAATAGTTGATCTGCATTTAGATTTCACGAAGCTGACTGCTGAAAAAGTGGATTCACCTTCCCAAGTTGTTCTAAATACATTTAAAACTTCCAACAGTGGAACTGAGCCTTGGGTTTTATATTTTAAAAGTTAAAAATCAGAATTAAATCCAGCTGAAGATCCAGTTTCTGGGCGGCAGTGGCCCCATTTAAAATGCTGGGCAGTCCTACCGGGCGCAGCCACACTTCTGGACCGCACCGGCCAAGAGAGCCGACCCTTTCCCAGGAGTCTTTCTGTCCTGAGTTGCAGGGCTGGAGCCTTCAGTCCAGGAAGTCTTACCCGAGAGCCCACGGTGCTGGGTTTTTGAGGGACATGCCCCTGCCCAGCCATCCCACCACAGCTCCAGGCTGCTCTCTGCTTTCCAAGAGATTCTGGAATTGGTGGCTCTTTCTCCGCTTAAGACGTTTGCTCTCCCTTGCTTGGAATACCTCCCACTACTCACCATCTGAATGGTTCCTCTTTCTCTTTCTTCCACTTCAGCTTCGATGCCACTGCTCTCAGAGAGCATCCTGTCCACCTGAAATAAAGCGGGTTCTCCTGTTATGACTTAGGCAGCTCTGCACAGGCATGGCTCATCCAATCGTGCAACTATACACTCATGTTTCTAACGGCGTTCAAAACTTTCTCCCCCACAAGCGTGTCAGAGGGCAGAGACTTCATACTTAGCAGTGGTGTGTTGAGAGAATTATGTAAATATTTTAAATAAGAAGAATGCATCTTTCAGACATCCAAGTGAGATGCAGAGTAGAATAAGGAGCTAGCTCTACGGGCTGAACACATAAGTCGAGGGGCACGGCCCTGTGGGCGGGGAGCCGTGGGAACCATGGGGCACGAGGTTCCCCAGGAGAGCCGCACTGTGGAGCTGGACAGACTTGCAGAGCTTGCGGAGAGTAAGAAAAAAAAAAATCCAAGGCTAAACTGGGTAAAAAGAAAACCCAGCATACATTATTAAATTAAGGGTCAACCTCGGGGTGACATTGGTGTTCACTGCACCCACTGAAGTCGCTCACCGGGATTTGGTCCAGACTGCCATGGTGCCCGGGGTGTGGCCCGTCTCTCAGGGCTGTGCCGCTGTGCCCAGGGCACCCAGCCTGGCAGCACTGATCCCAGCCCAGCCAGCCTTACTCGGCTTCCAGCCCCGGCTGGCGTCTGGAGGACCTGCCTCTTCCTAGTGCCGCTATAAACGTTAGCCATTGGTCTGCCCATGGCTTCCTTCGGTCAGCCCTTGGGGAGATGGGCCCTCGGTCATCACTGTCTTTCCCTTTCCTCCTCTGGTGCGAGGACAGGGCAGGCGCCGCGCAAAGGCCCTGGAGGCCAGCCCACGCCGGCCTGCAGGCGCGCCCCTGCTCCCAGGCCGCGGGCTCCCCTCTCGGCGTAGGGCTGCTCCCGCGCCCTCCTGTATCACAGCCGGGCCCTCACCTTCACACTCTCCTTCTGCCAAGTGTCCTTGCCCGCCCCCCTAAGCCCACCACTTCCAAGCCCCAGTCTGAGGGGAGGCTCTGCCCCTCCCTCGGGCCCTCCTTGGTGCCAAATGAACAGCAGGGCATGTTTTCACGGGTAACTTCTTGCTCAAATTCCCAAGGCTGAAAATATTAAGCCACACGAAAGTCCCATAAGATTCCTCCAAATCTATGGAAAAATAGCCATTTCAGTCCTATTCAGTATGTGCTCACCAACAGGAGGGTCTGGGCAGGAGTGCACAGGGCAGAGTTTGTTTGCCCTGCTTACGTGGGCATCCCAGCCCCAAGGCTGGCACTCTGCACACAGGGGTGGTGGCTCCCAGTGTCGTGCAGCCAGCAAAGCTGGGGCTACTGGGCTTAGAGCAAATCAGAAATTCAGATGCGGAGTCGCTCTGAACGGTGCCCATATGTCCTGACTGACTGGAACAGACCTGACTTCAAATATTCTGCCCCATTTTCAGAGCATGTGTCAAGCCATATGTCTACATTCATGTTTAAGGAAATATGATATTCACTTCTCTAGCGAGAGAGGAGCCCCAGATCCCTGGGAAGCACTGCCGGCTCTAAACCTGGCCGCTGCCTCCTCGCTGGAGAGCAGACGGAGAGGCTCCGGGCCCCTCGGGGCTGCTCTGAGGCAGCATCTACGGGAACCAGGGGCAGTGCCAGGCGCGGGAAGGGCCCAGGTCCGGCGCCAACGTGGCCCCAGCGCCCCGGACCCCGGCCCTCCCGGAGCCAGGCCAAAATGACTCTGATCCCTGTCTCCGCTTCCTGGCTTTTATTACCGAGCCCTGGAATCAGCCCTGACATGCTGCTTGATTTATAGCAAAGTAGACAGATTCAATCCCTTCTTAAGCAGAATTATCTGACTATCTCCCATAAATGGCACAAATTATCTATCTACTCCTGATTTGAGGGGTGGCTTAAACACACGTTCATGTAACTATACAGTTGCATAACCAAAGGGCCAGGACTAATTAACTGGTTCTCATTCCAGTTTATTACATCTGTCTTATTCTATGCTATCTTCCATAAGGAACTGCTTCCATCTGAGAAGGAACCATTGTTTAGAATGCTATGAATGACATAGGCCAGCCATAAACGGGTGTGGTGCCATTCCATCAATTTCCCACTGAATTCTGAAGGTCAAAATTTAATACCACGAGGCAGCTATGTCGTTTGACAAAGGTCCCAAAATGCCACTGGGACACACTGACCCCCTGGGAAATATGTGTGCAGATAAACAAAAAACACCTCCCCATTGTCAGACTATTGTCCAATGATTTCAAAAGAAGATTTGCAACCTAATTCACATGGTGTATTGCAATATGATAAATTTATATCTGCATTTATTGAACACTTTCTTATTAAGGAAAGTTGAAAATCTGATAGAGATAATCTAATTATCATATCTAATTACAGAATGAAATAAATCACTAAAACCAGCTTAATGAGTCTTAAATACTAATTAATATTCAGACAAGAAGCTGGAATTTTGGTGCTCCAGTCACGCAGGGGAAGCGCAGGCGCACCTGCGTGCGCAAGATGTCTGTCACCTTCAGTTCAGAATCCCTCACCCCTCTGCGCCGCTCACGTGGGCTGCCTTCTCGGGAGCTTTTATTAACCGTGGTCTAGCTCCATCATGCCACTCAGCGGGTGAAGATTCTGGAAAACAGAATCTGCTGAAATGTGTTGGGGAGGGGTCCTCGAGACGCTTCTAATCAGCAGTGCTGTAAAAAAGGGTGACTTTCTCTTTCACCAGGAGGGTGGAGATGAAGGGTGTCCTGAGCGGAAGTGCTCTGTGCCAGGTGTACCTGGGCACTGCACGCGTAACTGAGCGCCCTCACAGCAGCCTTTCTGGCCCTGAGCGCAGGCTGGCGCAGAGGGAGCCCCCACGGTCACCCGCGGCTTCCCGGCCCTGTCTCTCCCTGTGTCTGCCAGGGACGGGAGCACCCTGCCTGGCTGGGTAAGGCTTGGGTGAGTCAGGCACGCAGGGCGGGGCAGGCACGCTGTCTCACATTTGGCAGACATCCTGATTCTGCTCCTCTTTGGAGCGGGGGCCACCCCACCACCACCAGTCACAGACACAGGCCACACATGGCCTCAGCTCCCTGCAACACTACCTGGGGTGTGAGTTCACACATTGGCCAATCAGGTACCAGCTGGCCAGCAGTGCACACGGACCAGCAGGAAACGGGGTGAGAAGGGAGCAGAGAGCTCCTCGGAGGTAAGTCCACGCGCGTGTGGCTAGGGAGGGGCTTCAGGACGCCAGAAGCCAGCGCTGGGTCCGCGTCCTTGGCCTCCTGTCACAGCTGGGGCAGGGATCCCTGCGGCAGCGTCAATCCACGAGGAAAGGGCTGAGTGCGAATGCTTCAGACGCTCGTCCAAAACTTTACAAAAGGAGGTCCGATGCAAATGAGCCTCACACTGGACTTCGGTCACGCCTGGAATCAGCCCCAGAACCGTGGCTCTCCAGACGACAGCTTGGCTGGGGGCATCCAGGTCCCGGGTGGTGGTCCCACGGCTGACCCAGAAACAGTTTCAAGATCCTGCAACAAACGTCCACGGCCAAGGCCATCTCCTCCGATCATACACGACTGCTAGGACCTTGATGCAGTTGGTTTCGAAAATACAACTTAGGTAAGTACATAAGAAAGACATTTCAAGAAGCCCAATTTTATTCTCAGAATCCCAACCAGATGAACCAGTCCAGTTGCTGGCGGGCAGGTAGATGACCTGAGCTGAGCCATTCTGACCGTGGGGTCTTAGACGAGGTGTGTCCCACTCTCAGAGTTTGTGTTTTCTTTAACATGGAGATGAAGTGGTCCATGACACCTAGCTGATTCTGGTTCTTCATCTTTATTGAAAAAATGTTCAAGTCACTTAAAATTAAAGCAAAATAAAAGCACTGAGGCACGCGGCGTCTTCTCCGCGTTTCACGGATTGTGTGCTTCCCAAGGGCACGCTGACCTACGGGACGGAGGCCCCTTGGGCGCTGACAGCGTCCCTCACCCCGATGCTGCGTTTCTTCTTGCTTTCTTCCTTTCTGTCTTTTCTTTCTAGATCCTCCTTCTTTTAGGACGCCTCTTTTCTCCCTCTGGTCCCCACCCCTGATTGCCAATTAACTGCCTATATTCTCAAGATTTATTCGGAGTTTCCTATTTCCTCACTGTCTATACGTATCTTGGGTAATTGCATTCACCCATAGCTTCAATCAGCACCTACTGGCTACAAATCCCAAATACTTAGGTTCCACATTGCTGTATTAAAATTTAAGACGCATGCTCTTCACTGCCCACAAGATGCTTTCCCCTGGACGTCTGCTGTGCGCACTAAGATGAGCACATTGAAATGCTAATAGTGGCTTCCTGCCCCCATCTGCTGTGTGTGCAGAAACAGCACTACCTAGCTCGTCATTAAAATAAAATAATTCAAGGGTATGTCCTAGAATTGCCCCCTGTTTTCTGTAATCTATTTTCTAATCACTTGATCGTGAAGCCTTGTCAGCTGTATCCTTTGGCTCAGTGTGAAATATCTCCCTTTCTTGCATCGCTCTCCGCTGTGACTTTTGCTTGGACCTGATCATTTCTCAGCCCGACTACAGCAATACCTTACAAAACGATCTCCTGTCTTGGTCTGTCTCCTTCTCATTCATCCTTCGCAAGCTTCAAAGTGACCTTTTAAAATGTGCATTTGATCATGTAACTTCAAACCCCTCAACCTTTCTCAACTCCCTTCAGAGGAAGCCCAGACTTGGTCGGGGAAGCCCTTTGCAGTCTGGGGTGTCCTTCCTGCCCCGCCCTCCCCCTGCTTGCGTGGCAGGAGCACCCTGGCTCCAGCAAGACTCAGGACAGCGATGCCACCCGCACCTTCTGCACACACACTATGCGCTTCCTCCCCTCAAGCCTTGCCCTCCGGCTCGTGGAACACCCTGTGTACTTGTATCAGGACACCTAGTGCAATCCACTGAGATGCTGGTTTCTCATTTCCTCCCCTCCATCCAACTGGAAGGTCCTCAGGAATCAGAGGAGGCAGCATATATCAATCTATTCCCGGGATAGGGCCTCCCTCTAGGGGCTCAGTAAACACTTAAGGGGATAAAAGAATAATAATAAAGAATAAAATGGATTTATTCGTAAAAGATTTAGTGAGCATCTATTATGCATCAGACACTCTTCGAGGTACACAGGTGTATGAGTGATCAGGCAAAGGCGGCCTGTGCTCATGGAAATTACACTCTGGTGTGCAGACAGGGTGATAACTGTAAGGCAAAGTGGGTAAGTGAGTCATAGCATACGCTGGACGGTGGTGACTGCTAGAGAAATAAAAGAGGAAAAGAAAACGTCCTGCAAGGTAAGAGAGAATTGAGGGTGATGAGAGAGAGGCTGCATATTTAATGAGGGGTCAGGGTAAGCCTCGGAGAAGGCAATGGCACCCCACTCCAGCACTCCTGCCTGGAAAATCCCATGGATGGAGGAGCCTGGAAGGCTGCAGTCCACGGGATTGCTGAGGGTTTGACACGACTGAGCGACTTCACTTTCACTTTTCACTTTCACGCATTGGAGAAGGAAATGGCACCCCCACTCCAGTGTTCTTGCCTGGAGAATCCCAGAGACGGGGGAGCCTGGTGGGCTGCCGTCTATGGGGTTGCACAGAGTTGAACACAACTGAAGTAACTTAGCAGCAGCAGCAGGGTAAGCTTTATTTAGAAGCTGTTTGAGCAAAGACTGAAGACGGTGAGTGCAGACCCAGGGGTGACGAGGAAAGGACACAGCCCTGCAAAGGCTGAAGGCCGAGGATGCTGCTCACTCGGCAAGGAGATCGGCGTGGGCGACTGCTTGAAGCAGAGCGGGAAACACTCAATGAAGCTCCAGAACTGAATCAGTGTGTTTCTGACACCGGTCAACCTAGAAGGTCCCAGAACTTAGAAGAAAAGCAAGAGCTGTATGTGCAGCAAACAGAGAGCGGAGAGTTACTTCAGAAGTCATTCAAAAACGCACCATTAAAAGAATCAGTTTCGGAATTGGAAACAGAAACTCAAAATTTACATAATAGTCCGTGTTGGCAAACTACTTAAAGAAACAAATTATGCCATATATTTATAAAATAAAATACTCTCAAGCAATTAGAAATCATGTTGTAAAAAGTAATTAATGCACTGAGTGTTTACTATATAATGTTAAGTGACTAAGAAAGACTGTTCAATAATATATGTAGCAAGTTCAAATTTGCGTCTAAATTGTGCATATGTGCGTTATAACCTGTGGAAAAATAAATGCAGAGGAATGAGAAGACGGTACTTTTATTTTCTTTATTGTAGTTTTCTATATTTTTAAGATTTAAAAATAGCATTATTTTAGTATCGAGAAAGAAAACAGTGTATTAAAAAGACACAGAGAAGGTTCTGAAGCGAAATCTAACACATATTAAAGAGCATACAAAGTTTTCAGAGAAGCCTCATGCGCCATTGGGAGGCGGTCATTACTCAACAGGATTGCTGCTGGGAGAACTGGCTAGCTCTTTGAAATAAAGCAACCAAACTAACAAATAAAATGCAGGACCTTCCCTCACATCATGAACTTTATAAAACACATTCTAGTAATATTAAAAATGAATATTAAAAATGAACTTTAGTTGAGTCTTCCGGTTAATGATGACAGATTGACCACATCTATTTACATACCCTTCTTCCTAAAATATGAGAAATTAGGGGAAAAATTGAAGTCCATAGCAACCGAAGTGGCCAATGAAAAATGGGAAAATGTGGAAAAGTCATCATTTATTTGGCAGGGAGGAGGAAGCTACTAATAAAATGCCTGTATGGGTGGAGCCAGTAGTAAAGACTCCGCCTGCCAGCGCAGGAGACGCCAGAGGCGCAGGGTCAGCCCCTGGCCGCGGAGAGCCGCTGCAGGAGGGCACGGCGGCCACTCCAGTGCTCTTGCCCGGAGAGCTCCATGGACAGGGGAGCCCGGCGGGCCTCGTCCGTGGGGTCGCAGAGTCGGACACGCCTGAGCGACTAAGCGTGCACTGCTCATGCGTCTCTACGCCACTTCTCCAGAGTCTGGCGACCTCTGGAATTCCTTCTGCTTCCTCAAACTCACGTCCACGTGAGGCGATGCATTCCGGTAGTTTAAGCCACTCGCGTTCATGTTAAGGCGCTTCAGTCGTGTCCGACTCTTTGCAACCCTATGGCCTGTAGCCCACCATGCTTCTCTGTTCAGGGAATTCTCCAGGCAAGAATACTGGAGTGGGTTGCCCTGCCCTCCTCCAGGGGCTCTTCCTGATCCAGGGATCGAACCCAAGCCTCTTGGATCGGCTACATTTGCAGACAGGTTCTTTGCCACTAGCGCCGCTTGGGAAGCCACTTTAAGCCACCCAGTTCAGTTCAGTCCCTCAGTCATGTCCGAATCTATGTGACCCAATGGACTGCAGCACACCAGGCCTCCCTGTCCATCACCAACTCCCCGGAGTTTACTCACACTCATGTCCATCGAGTCAGTGAGGCCATCCGGCCATCTCATCCTCTGTTGTCCCCTTCTCCTCCTGCCCTCAATCTTTCCCAACATCACCGTCTTTTCAAATGAGTCAGTTCTTCACATCAGGTAGCCAAAGTATTGGAGTTTCAGTTTCAGCATCAGTCCTTCCAATGAATGTTCAGGACTGATTTCCTTTAGGATGGACTGGTTGGATCTTCTTGCAGCTCAAGGGACTCTCAAGAGTCTTTTCCAACACCACAGTTCAAAAGCATCAATTCTTCAGTGCTCAGCTTTCTTTATAGTCCAACTCTCACATCCATACATGACTACTGGAAACACCATAGCCTTGACTAGACAGACTTTTATTTACAAAGTAATGTCTCTGTTTTTTAATATGCTGTCTATGTTGGTCATAACTTTTCTTCCAAGGAGCAAGCATCTTTAATTTCATGGCTGCAGTCACCATCTGCAGTGATTTTTGAGCCCCACAAAATAAAATCAGCCACTGTTTCCACTGTTTCCCCATTTATTTCCCATAAAGTGATGGGACCAGATGCCATGATCTTCGTTTTCTGAATGTTGAGTTTTAAGTCAGCTTTTTCACTCTTTTCTTTCACTTTCATCAAGAGGCTTTTAGTCCCTCTTCACTTTCTGCCATAAGGGTGGTGTCATCTGCATATCTGAGGTTATTGATATTTCTCCCGGCAATCTTGATTCCAGCTTGTGCTTCTTCCAGCCCAGCATTTATCATGATGTACTCTGCATATGAGTAAAATAAGCAGGGTGACAGGATACAGCCTGATGTACTCCTTTCCTGATTTGGAACCAGTCTGTTTTTCTATGTCTAGTTCTAACTGTTGCTTCCTGACCTGCATACACAGGTTTCTCAAGAGGCAGGTCAGGTGGTCTGGTATTCCCATCTCTTTCAGAATTTTCCAGAGTTTGTTGAGGTCCACATAGTCAAAGGCTTTGGCATAGTCAATAAAGCAGATGTTTTTCTGGAACTCTCTTGCTTTTTCGATGATCCAGGGATGTTGGTAATTTGATCTCTGGTTCCTCTGCCTTTTCTAAAACCAGCTTGAAGATCTGGAAGTTCACAGTTCACATACTGTTGAAGCCTGGCTTGGAGAATTTTAAGCATTACTTTACTAGTGTGTGAGATGAATGCAATCATGCGGTAGTTTGAGCATTCTTTGGCATTGCCTTTCTTTGGGATTGGAATGAAAACTGACCTTTTCCAGTCCTGTGGCCACTGCTGAGTTTTCCAAATTTGCTGGCATGTTGAGTGCAGCCCTTTCATTGCATCATCTTTCAGATTTGAAACAGCTCATCTGGAATTCCATCACCTCCACTAGTTTGTTCATAGTGATGCTTCCTAAGGCCCACTTGCCTTTGCATTCTGGGATGTCCGGCTCTGGGTGAGTTTCTGCTACTTTCTTAGAGTAGGTCCATGGGGTGAGAGCATGTAATGTAACTGGTGACGTCACTATGAGGTGGAATCAGTATTTCCGAGTTTAACAAACTCACTACAGAACCACGCTGGCAACAGTAGCAGTGTGAGACACCCTTATCAATGACAAAATAACTTGATAAATTAAGATCCTGCTGTGGGAAACACATTACACCCTTATTTATTGGGCATCTACTATGTAGTATCTAATGTATTTATACAGAGATAATATCAGAATAATACAGGCAAATTTAATTTAATGTCCATCTTATAACTGTGTGTTAGGAAGTGCTCTAACCAATTCTGCTGCTGCTCCAGAAAATCTGAGTCACTTTCACGATCATCATTTCCATTTTATATGAGAAACTGCTTAGTTAAAAAAAAAAAACTAAGCAAGTGATAAAACTTAGGTATTTTCTACTCTTAGTTTTTCTCTTTTTTGCCTCTTTCCCCGAGTCGTCTCCCGAGCTAACAATGGCATCAAAAGAGTAAGCAATGAGCACGGCTCTTCCTTAAAGATCCTAGCTCTGCACTGCTTGGGTTTTCCACCTCACTCTTCTTCCACCTCCCCCAGGTTTTAGGGCTCCATACTCTCAGTTTTCATCTGGTGAGCGCCTCGCCCTGGCCCCTGGTTCGGAGTGTCCCAACACACTGGCACTAGAGCCCTGGTGTCAGACTTCCTTCCATCCTTGGCTGCACCCACCCGTCCATGAGACAAGGATACCCATAAACCCCAGCCATGACCTTCTAGTAGAATGCATGCTGATGAGACTTCTGAGGGGAACATTTAAAGGAAACGCTTTCTTTGGTTTGGGAGGTTGTCAGGGAGGGACAGAGAGCAGCCACTCATTCAGCCGTCTGTCCTCACAGACTGTCGTTTGTAAGCACCATGCTTGTGACCGAGCAGGACCCTGTGGGGCCTTCCTGGGACAGATCCCCACCGTGTCCTCCACTTGCCTCTTGCTTTTGGAAAAATGTGGGCCTCCTAGGCTGCTCCCGAGTCACAAAGAACAAATTTAATCAGAGCAATGAGAAGATGCAGAAAGAGGAGTCAAGCAAGACGAAATAACAGCAGTTTGGCCATTACGAAAAGTCACAGACCTTTAGCTCCTCATTAAGGTCTATGGATGATATTCTGAGCCGTGTCCTTGAGCTGTTTCGCAAATACCGAAACCCCCACCATGGAAAGGATTTAAGGGTATGCTAAGCATAAGCATGCAGAGTCCAGACTTGTTGAAACCAGAAGGCAGTGACGTTGACTCCCGATTACCTCACCATCAGCCAATCAGAAGAGTGTCCGTGAGCAGGTCACACTCACGCAATCCTCTCCTCACAGGGTTTTATGAAAGCTTCCCCTGCAATAAACACCACTTTCCTTCACTGCAACCTGGGGTCAGTAGATGGCTTTACTGAACACAGGTGAATGGGCCCAAGTTTGGTGTGGTAACATATTGATGACCTAATCAATCCAAGCTTTGCATTGATGTCTAAAGCCCCTTCTTTTAAGGAGGGTTTTATAGTAAGTGAGTGACTGAAGTCGCTCAGTCGTGTCCGACTCTTTGCGACTCCATGGACTGTAGCCCACCAGGCTCCTCTGTCCATGAGATTCTCCAGGCAAGAATACTGGAGTGGGGTGCCATTTCCTTCTCCAGGGGATCATTGCAGGCGGATGCTTTAACCTCTGAGCCAGCAGGGAAGCACTGGTTTATCAAAATTAAACCAGAGCTTTATTTAGGGGGTAAACTTAAGCTGTAAAAACACCGTGTTGGCTGCTGCTGTTGAAATACTGCCTTTGGGGAGTAAAAGATAAAGTTATTTCTCTGTCTTAAAGAGTTTTAAGAAAATGAAGTAGCCATGATATTCATTAATCTTTCCGGAGGGCATATTGATTATGGAGTAGATGAACAGGCCGGGACGCCTATTCCCTATAACATGGGAAAAATAAGCGTGGCTCTGGAAGCATGCAGGATAAAACATATGAAGAAGTGTTGATTCCTTTAAAAAAGAAAAGAAGTTTTTATCTTTTTCTTTTTCTGTCTGAGTTTAGCTTGGAAGCTGTGGGATGTGGGGATACAAATGGGATATGCTTGGGAGGTGGAATGAAAATCCCAGGAAAAACTATGAATTACCGACGACTGTGGCTCTTAATCAGGAGCATTTTGTTCCTTAGGGGAACTTGGCCGTGTCTGCACTCACTTCACTTGCTCGGGAAGTCCCATGGACAGAGGAGCCTGGAGGGCCTCGGTCGCTGGTGGGGCTGGAGAGAGTCGGGCAGGAATGAGCGCCGGGCTCGCGCAGCACTCACTTTGGGTGGATGCGCTGGGGGCGCTCCCGGCTTCAGGTGGGCAGAGGCCGTCCAAGCCGGTAGACGCCCCACGTGCACAGGGGAGCCCCGACTGTGGAGGACCATCTGGCCCCAGGGCTCACGGTGCTGAGGCTGAGAAGCCCTGAGCAGAGAATTGCAGGGTGAGGGGAGGGAGATCGTGGGAAGATTGCGAGCTGTCAGAGGCAGAAAAGAAAAGCAGGGTCCTGGACAGGTAGTTTCAGGTTGCAGTTGCCAGACGAGAGAGGCTGCAGCCACCGCCAAGCAGAGCGGGGCAAGACAGAGGCGTTGAGGAGGAGCTCCGAGAGGCTGCGCAAGCTCCTCAGGCTATTTTCTCTGCCAATTCTCCCTCGCTAAGATGCATTACTCTTCAAGTCTTTGGAGTCGGATGCGGGTTTCTCTTGGGCGTGGCACGGATGCGAGTTTTCTTGGGCGTGGCACGGATGCGAGTTTCTCTTGGGCGTGGCAGCCTATGGAGGCAAGCTGAAGGAGGCCCTCAGGAAGGCTCCATTCACGGGCCGCACTGCTCCCGCCTCTCTGGTTCGTGCAGAGCCGAAGTGCAGTGCTAGCTGCTCAGTCGTGTCCGACTCCTTGTGACCCCGTGGGCTGCAGCCCGCCAGGCTCTTCTGTCCATGGGACTCTCCAGGCAAGAACACTGGCGTGGGTCGCCATTCTCTCTTCCAGGGGATCTTCCCGGCCCAGGGATTGACCCAGGTCTCCTGCTTTGCAGGGGGACTCTTGACAGTCTGAGCCAGCAGACTTTGTGTACAGAGGCCCATGTAACCCTTGAATGGCCAACGGGGCCAACCCCCAGAACAGGGCCAGCTTCTGGCCCACACTTCCAGGCCCCTCTGATGAAGACCTACGCCTTTCTCGCAGACTCTTTTTGACAGTGACACTGGGAATCCACCTTTCAGTGGCCTCCAGATCTCAGAAGGCTCCTGCCGTGTGCAGGTCAACCTATTTACCCACTTCAGGAGTCCGTTCATGTTGATCCCAAGAGTTTCAGCTAAGCTTTCTGCTATCATGTCAGGAAAAGGAAGGTTCAGTTCTAATAGCTGGAATTTCATGTTTAATGCAAGCTTCATATGAACATGACTGCTGCGATCAAAAGAGGTCCCAGCGTGGGGGTTGACCTGGGAGCAAGCGGAGTTCCGAGGACAACCCCAACTGTTCACTGGGGGTCTAGCCCACAGGGGAAAGTGCTCGTTACAAAGCTGGCACTTGCGTTACTTTCGGTTGGTTCTGGCACTATTTCCCCAAGGGCTTCTAGCACTCATATTTTTTCGGGTCAGAAAAGTCACACATCAAAATAAATCTTGCAGGTAAGAAGGAAATGCATTTAAAATATACATCAGTGTTTATCTGAGGAAAAGAGAAACACTCTCTGCATGGAGCTGCACGCACTTAGGAAGAGAATGCTAGCGATTGCTCTTGGTTCTATCCAGTACTCGTCCCTCATTCCTTTCTTGGGAGTAGAGCCCTGAGGTGGGGAGGTGAGAAGCCTCCTCCTTGGTTTAAGCCAATCATTCTCAATGCCCTTGCCCATGATGGGTTTAGGCATGGGCACACCCGTGGCCAATCACATCTGACAGTCTGGTGGATGCTTCTCTGAAGACCCGTGTCCTTGGGAGACACGGGGGACAGTTGCTCTTACTCTTCCAGATACTGTTGTCAGGCCTGGAAGACAGCCTTCTTGTAACCACTGATGTCGTTAAATTGAATGGTGAGCTGGCAGTCTCAGGAAGGAGCAGCGGGTAGAGAGAAACTGAATTCTCAATTATGCGATTTAACATTGCTTTACGGAGAAGGCAATGGCACCCCACTCCAGTACTCTTGCCTGGAAAATCCCATGGACAGAGGAGCCTGGTAGGGTGCAGTCCATGGGGTCACTAAGAGTCGGTCACGACTGAGCGACTTCACTTTCACTTTTCACTTTCATGCATTGGAGAAGGAAATGGCAACCCACTCCAGTGTTCTTGCCTGAAGAATCCCAGGGACGGGAGAGCCTGGTGGGCTGCCGTCTATGGGGTCGCACAGAGTCGGACACAACTGATGCGACTCAGCAGCAGCAATGTTGCTTTAACCAAATTTAAGCCATCTCTCTTCCAGGCATCTTGCTTATAAGGATAGTTTTAAGTTGATTCAGGTTGATATTTTCATTTACTTGTTTCAAAAAAACGTCTAACTAATGAAATAACTTGTTTGTCATGGAAAGTATGCTGTCTTCCTTTCCAAAAGAAGTGTTAGGTTTAGCAACAGCGTCCTAGTGAGTAGAAAACTCAGTGAAGTGAACTTTATCTTGCAGTCATCACGTCTATAAACTCAACATGAATCTTAGCATGCATTCACTTTAAAGTTCATTTCAAAGGTATCCCAAACAGGGTCCACGGGGTGCCAGTTTTTATCTTCAGAACATCTGCATGAGGCATATGATGTACCGGTATTAGTCGCCACTGCTCCTGGTACTCTGCGTAAATTTGATGTGTACTGTTACGTGTGACCGTATTTCCAGGTCAACAGGCATCTAGATATCTCTTTTAAAATTCATCATGATCTTCAATAAGTGATTAAGAACCAATTATATAGTCTGTTCTGTATAAAAGGTCAACTGTGGGCGACTTCCTGATGGCTCAGCGGGTGAAGAACCCACCCGCAGTGTAGGAGGCGGAGGAGATGCGGGTTTGATCCCTGGGTTGGGAAGAGGTTTGATCCCTTGGAGGAGGAAAATGGCAACCCACTCCAGTATTCATGCCTGAAAAATCCCATGGACAGAAGAACTTGGTGGGCTACAGTCCACAGGATAGCAGAGGCAGACAGGACTAAGCATACAAAGCACATACCTATACAGACGTGACTTCTAGGCTTTAAGAGCTGGCAAACCAGAAGAGGCTTATAATCAAAGTCATGTGAATGCGACATATTTACTGACTGCCTGCTACAATTTTCACCACTATTGACATCACGTATTTGTATGGTGTTTTGGAAATTATACAGCGATTTTCTATCTGTTGTCTAGTTTAATCAGATTAACATATACCCAGAACTGTGCCAGATGTTGAGGGAATTCAAGAAAGATGTGAAACTGGCTCGGCTAACTGAAATAACGCCAAATAAAAGCTTTATTGAAAAGTTTTATTTAAAGCCAAATATCAGTGTATTTGAAAAGAGGTACTGGATCTAGAATTTTACAACAAATCACAGGAATCCTAAAAGAAATTGCTTTGGCAGCCTGATTACGGCCAGCAGGAATGAAGTGTGTGGCACTGATAGGACAAAAGGAAACAAGGTTTTGAACAGTGACTGCAGGCACAGGTCTAAGCCCCCAGAAGACAGATACGTGAAGTCATTAAATTAAGTACACTGGTTTTTTTTTCTTTTTAACGCAGAGACATCTGTTGTATTGCTGCTGCTGCTGCTGAGTCACTTCAGTTGTGTCCGACTCTGTGCGACCCCATAGACGGCCTCCCACCAGGCTCCCCCGTCCCTGGGATTCTCCAGTGTTCTCCGAACACTGGAGTAGGTTGCCATTTCCTTCTCCAGTGCGTGAAAGTGGAAAGTGAAAGTGAAGTCACTCAGTCGTGCCCAACCCTCAGCGACCCCATGGACTGCAGCCTACCAGGCTCCCCCATGGGAAAGTCCATGGGATTTTCCAGGCAAGAGCACTGGAGTAGGGTGCCATTGCCTTCTCCACTGTATTATTGTGACTTAAATATCTATCTCTCTACCTATCTTATTTAAAGAGTGTCATTCTTATGGAGCCTACACTTAATTTTAAACTATTAATTTTCCATATGAATCTGAGTTTAAATCTGTAAATTTCAAAAGAATTCTCTACAATGTGCCATTTCTTTCTCATGACAATGTAGAAAATTTTTTTCTATATATCTTTGTATTTTTATCTATGGAGAGCTAGGCAGAAGGCTTGATTGATTTTTAGCATATCAACCTTAAAAAAATAACATTTTTAAAGAAAGCAATACAGAAATGTTCTTTCTTAGAGGTAAAATAAATCTTCATAAGGACATGAAGATACAGAATATACTTATTCTGATTGAGAATGTGCAGTTTCAGAAGTTAAGAATGTCACTGAATCTCAAAGCCTTTATTAAAAGTAAGATGATAAAAACATGAGTTTGCAATGTGGCAGAATCCGAGACTTCAATCTCACCTCTTCCCTCTTCTAGCTGTGTGAAGTTGGAATATGTGCTGAATGCCTGTAGGTCTTAAGTCTTCTCATTTATCAAATTAAAACAGCATTATCCACCCTAGATATAAAAATCCTCAACAAAATAATATCAAACCAAACGAGCGACAAAAGAGAGATTATACACAGTGCCAAATGGGATTCACTCCTGCAATGCAAGGTCAGCTTTAACGCGCGACAGTCTAGTACTGCAATAATCATATGGTTATAAAACACCAAAAACATGGTTATTTTAATAAATGAAAAAACAATGATAAAACCCACTACACCTTTATAACAAAGAGGCTTTACAAGCCAGGAGTGGAAAGGAACTTGCTGAACTTGATGGAGGAGATCAGTGAGGAATCTAGCTGCCACCATACTCAACTGTGAAAGGCTGAGTTGAGTACTACCCACTAGGGCCAGGAGCCTGAAAGGCTGAGTGCTCCCACTAGGGCCAGGAGCCTGAAGGCTGAGTGCTCCCACTAGGGCCAGGAGCCTGAAAGGCTGAGTGCTCCCACTAGGGCCAGGAGCCTGAAAGGCTGAGTGCTCCCACTAGGGCCAGGAGCCATGCTGGGAGGCCTGCTCTCAATAACGCTGTCCAATGTCGCACTGAAGTTATCAGCCAAAGAAAACTGAAGGAAAAGCCACCCTGACTGGAAAGGAATAGATAAAATTACCTGTTTATAGAGGACATGATCTCATGCCTATATCAAGTCCCGAGAAGCCTGTTGCAAAGTGTTAAAACTAATGAATAAGTTCAACAACGTAAATATATATAATCAATTGTATTTCATGCATGAAATAATTAAAAATCCAAAAATGAAATCAAGAAAATAGAATCAATTTTTTTAATTTAATAAAAGAGCAAAAGTTATACTTTAAAACTTTAAAACCATGTTGAAAGAAACTGAAGTAAGTAGACATCCCAAGACCTTGAGTCAGCACATTTAATATTAAAATGTCAATATACCCCAAATTCATCTACAGACTCAACACAATACCTATTATAATCTCAGCTACCTTTTTTTTTTTTCATAAATTGAGAAGCTGATCTAAATTCATGTATCTCAGTGTCTGTAAGTGAACAATACTGAATTGGATGGAAAATCCCTTAACGCAGTAAAATGGTCCGGTCATCATCATGGTGTGAGGGACAGGGAGCGTGCTGCCCGGAGCCCTGTAAGGGTCTCCGCTGGGAACGGCCTTTCTCCTCGTTTCCTCTGTGGTGGAGCCTCGCGGGCCGCGGTTCTGAGGCAGGACATGGGCACCTTTGCAAGGGGTGAGTGTGATTCAGGCCTCACACAGGCACGGCAGCCACCTTCAGAGTGGCCAGGCCCACGCGAGAGCGCAGCCCCCCGGCCGCGGCTGCTCAGGAGGCTGGGGGACGAGCGGCTCGCGGGTTGGGGCATCGAGCTTGGCATGTGGCCACCCTGAGCTCCTGTGCCCCTCTGAGAGGCTTGTCCTGCAGAACTGCCCCACGCCTCCCTGATCAGAGTGAGACCTCCTTACTTCAAGAAAGCTCAGGGGCCACCTCCTGGTGAACTACCCGCACCTGTTCTGACCGTGAGATCACAGTTCGGGTCACGGCTCGGGCGGAGACAGCGGGGCCAGAGACGCCGCCAGCTGGGCCGGGCAGCAGTCAGGAGGCGACCGGTGGGGCTGGGCTCCGAGGAGAGCGTGGCCAGCAGACCTTGGGAGACGCTCCCCTCGGGGAAAGAGCGCTGCCCGGAGGCAGTGCTGAGGCCCAGGGTTCACAGCCCGGCAATGTCTGGGGGACGGAGTGAGATCACAGCCAGAGTGTCTCCCAGAAGCTTGAAGGGGCAGGGGGCCACGCCGAGGAGCCGGAAGGTGGGAATCGGGCGGCCGAGCGTGGAAGGCGGCATGGGAAGACTCGGGGAGGGGACGTGCCGAGAGGACTGCAGATGGGGTGGCCAGTGGGCAGGTCTGGAAGATCCGCTCTTGACAAGACAGGAGCGTGCAGGAGAGGAGACACCCGCTGCCCAGCACTCCAGCAGTTCTGGATGGGAGCAGCTGACGCTGTCCCAGGAGCAGGCCCAGAGCAGGGGGACGGCGGGACCGGCCACGGCCGAGGCCCAGAGCAGGGGGACGGCGGGACCGGCCACGGCCCGAGGCCCAGAGGGCCCAGGGCACAGGGACGGGCGGGACTGGCCACGGCTGAGGCCGGCTGGCACTGCGTCCACTCAGAAGCCAGGCGCAAGCAGTGAGCATCGCAACTGGTGAAGCTGGAGGAAAAGTCACCACGGGCCGACCTCCAGAACCGCGAAGATGGCTGGGAAGGCAGCCCTCTGGAGGGGGAGCAGGGGAGAACGGGTGGGTAGGCAGTCAGGACCCTGCTTACACCACCGGAAGAAAGCAAGGACAGAGTGGCCGCCTCCTGCAGTCCCTGGACCTGAGTCGGGATTAGGCCCGTTGACTGAAGAGGAGGCCTTGTTCCCAGGAGGAAGAAGCTCACGCTAAGGACACATGAGGTCAGCCCCAGCCCCTCCACTGGAGATGTACGCCGTTTCCTTTCTTCAGGTAAAGGGGAGTACCCAGGCCTTCTGGAGCTGCTGGACACACGTTCAGAGTCGACAGTTATGGCTGGAGACCTGCAGAGTCTTTGGCCCGTTGCTACCCTTCTGTCAGAGTGGCGGCCTGTGGGCCCCAGTGACAAGCTAATGCTCAGCTTGCCCTGGCTCCGTGCAGTCTGTTGGCTCACCAGGCTGTCGTTCCAGTACCCTAACACACGTGAGAGGAGGGGAGGCCTGGCGTGCTGCGGTCCACGGGGTCACAAAGAGTCAGACTCAGCTGGGAGACTGAGCAACAAGCACACGTTTGGGAAAGACACACTGGGCAGATGGTGCAAGCTCCACACGGGGACTCTGGCCTGTGGGGTCAGCGATGTTGTCGAAAGAAAGGCAAAGAGAAGTCTCTGAAACTGAACCCTGCCCTCACCCAGCCAAGATGGGAAATGCCTGTCCCAGTCTCTCCCCGGGCTGATGGCCCAGATCGGCGCCACGCTCAGGAGCTGAAGCTCGCGGGGGGTCGGGATCGCGCCGTGTCCCCGTTTAACCCGCCCCCTGGATCCTCTGGGGCATTTGGGTCTGTCTGAAGGGACCGTGGGCCCTCACAGGCTGCCTGCACCCGGGCGAGTTAGCTCGGCCGCAGGCCCTTGGCTCCAGGCTGCCGATGTTCTGGGCGTGCTCGTCCCACCTCCACCGGAGCAGCGATCGTGACGTCCGCCTTCGCGTGAGGCTGTGGCGTCTCGCCCGCTCTCCGATGAGGCCCAAAGCATCTGGACCGCCCAGCTGTCAACCGCGGCAGCAGCTCTCTACGAGCCTGTGCGCTTCTGGTCGGAAGCGACTAGACCGATGGAGTCCTTGGCAGTCCAAGCAGAGCCCACAGTGAGGCAGAAGAACTTTTAACTTACACACACGGCATAGGGGGAAAAGTGGCTGAAGTTCACATCACAGAGAAAACCTCATTTCCTTGATATGTAATTTGTTTTTGCTTAGTCGCTACGTCATGTCTGACTCTTTGTGACATCATGGCCTATAATCCACCAGGCTCCTCTGTCCAAGGAATTTTCCAGGCAAGAATACTGGAGTGAGCTGCCATTTCCTTCTCCAGGGAACTTCCAGACCCAGGGTTTGAACCCATGTCTCCTGCTTGGCAGGCAGATTCTTTACCACTGAGCCACCAGGGAAGGCCTGATGTATACAAGACATGCACAGTTGTGCGAGAACACAGCAGCAAGCCAGCAGACATGTGGGAACAGGTATGCAAAGACATCTGAAGAAGGCCTGCAAGTGGCTCTCAAAAATGTGAAAATAAGATCAACCCCACCCACCGACCCAGGACTGGAAATGAAACTACTGCCATGTATCGCTTTTCCACATCGAATGGACAAATATCCAGGGTTTTAAAGCCCTTCGTGCAGGGAATGACATGGGAAAGTGCCAGAGAGATTGTTAATTTGTGCAGATTCTATGGAGAGCAAATCACCAGCATGCATCACAATTTGAAATGCATACACTCTTCACGTTATTGCTGTCTTTTTAGCTCATCCCATGGTATATTTTTATCATAGCAGCCAGAATGATCATCCCAAAATATAAATCACAGCAGACCCCTCCTCTGCTCAAAGTGTGCCAAGGGCTCCCCACTCCTCAGAAAGAAACCAAAGATCCCCAGAAGGCACGTCATGATCTGAGTCCTTCTGGGTCCTTGGGACCTCAGCCCCTGAGCATTTTTTCTGTACTCATGGAACTCTCCCAATCATTTAAAAATAGTTGTTTTAAGCCCACAGTATAACATAAATTAAAAAATGAACATACCATATAATTTATAGCAATGAATTACATGAATAATCACAAAATAAAATCTATACATGACCGCCATCCAAGTCATGGATCAAATCACTAATGCCGGAGAGTCCATCCTGATGCTGGGAAAGGTTGAAGGCGGGAGGAGAAGGGGTCAAGAGAGGATGAGACGGTTTGAAGGTGCTGCAAGGGCTCGCCATTCTTCAGGGGGAGCGAGCTCCAGGAGATGGTGAGGGACACGGAGGACTAGCGTGCTGCGGTCCACGGGCCCCCAAAGAGCTGGACACGCCCGAGCGACTGCACAAGAGCCCAGCTCCCCATGGGGCCTGGCCTCTGCCAGGGGCCGCCACTCGGCTGGCTTCTCCCTGCTGGAGCTCCCAAAGGCGCTGCCGACCTCTGTGTACATAGGACCCACGCCCTCTTTTGAATCTGGCCCCTCTTGCTCAGCATCAGGTCTGTGAGAGCCACGCGTGCTCAGGCGTGTAGTGTGCCCCTCCTGCCCTCTCTGTTGCATCGCATCTCGTAACACCATGCTGTGCCGTGTCAGGCGTTCCATGTCGGGCCCTGTGTGTGTCATGCTATATCACACGCATCACTCCACGCCACATACGCTAATAGACAGCAAGGTACCTGCCCATCCTAGAGTCGACGGACACTTGGATTGGAATCTGGGATTGTGACTGAGCTACAAACAGTCCTCTGTGTGTTTCTGTGCATTTCCATCGAGTTCAGTGTAGAAGCTGAAGCGTGGACTGTGGCACACGCGTGTGGACAATGCCGGTGGCTGCACTGCCCGTGGCAGGGAGCGAGGGTGTCAGCCGCTCCCGTTTTCCCTCCAAAACAGATACAATGTCTATAAACGGAAATAGCTTCAGTCTTTAATATATAAATCATATTCCCCACACTGAAAATTTTATGATTAAAAGCAAAACACGTAGAATAGCTAAAAACAAGTTTCTCAATTTTAATTTAACCAGAAAATCTGATAAACATAAACACCAAAGGTTTCTCACTAATTACGGTTGTAGAAGATATTTACCTTCTCTAAAAAAGTAAAAGTTGGTGCTAATCAGACCCCGCACCCTGCAGACTCCCGTCACCATTCGATTTCCTGAGGCTTCAAGCAACCCATGCCTGTCTGTGCAGCAGCCTCATCATTCTCAGAAAAACACTTTCCAACTCCAGCCTTCCAAACTGGGGTCAGCGTGTGCATTTCCACACAACCTGGGTTTCCATCTTTCATGTCTTTACTAGTGAATAGCTTCAGACTATTCAGAACAGCATAGACCATTTAAGAATTTTCTGGCTTCATATCTCCTAAGACCATCCATAGCCTTTTCCTTTGATTTTGTCAAACTGTAATCTATTCCTATTTCTTCTTACATCAATTTCAAACAAGAGAAAACTAATCTAGGGCTACGGGGGTGAGCTTCACACATCAAAATCACGATTCACCCTCTGTGCCAACAGACCCTGATTAAGACATTGTCATTTCCCAGTAGGTGTGGCTTTCCAGCTATTTAGTTAAGCTTATTATTATCATTAAAATTTTCTCTTGGTTATTAGTGTCAATTCATGAGGAGGAGGAAGGCAGCTTCCTACAGTCCTTCCAGGAGTCGGCGAGCATCTAGCATAACCCCCTCTCTTCATAAACAGGTGTATGAATGCGCCGAGACAAAGGAGAGAGACGCACAATGGCAGAATGGCGTCTTTCTTGCATTCTGGAAATTCCAGAGCTTGATACAGGCTCATCTGTTCTGTAGGAGGCTGAGGTGTATGATAACGTGCAACTCTGATAGATATTAATATTTATTTAGATCCATTTCTGTGATGCTCTTTGGCCCAAATGGTTCTCCAGCTCTTTTTCACCTACGATTTTTTCAGTGAGTTTTCAGAGAGTTGTTTTTTCCCCCTTATGCTGAGTATTGAGTTCACTGCCCAAAACAGTGGAGAGACAGACAGGGAAACGCAGAAACCTACAACTTACTGAAGCAGAGCCAGTCCTGGGCACACGTGTGTGTGAAGTCACTTCAGTTGTGACCAATTCTTTGAGCCCCTAAGGACTGAGGCCTGCAGGCTCCTCTGTCCGTGGGATTCTCCAGGCAGGAAGACTGGCATAGGTGGCCATGCCCTCCTCCGGGGATCTCCCCAGCCCGGGGAAGGAACTCATTTCCCTTACACGTCCTGGTCAGCGGGCAGGTTCTCTGCCGCTAGTGCCACCTGTTGGAGTCTGAAGCAGAACAGAGTCCTGGGTAGGAAATCCTGGACTAACTGACAAACAGAAGGAAGACGACCCTGAGAGGCAAAAACTCCTGTGGGGTCCCCACGCCTCTGTGAATTTTAACTCCGGGAGCTCTACGAGGGTGTGCTCACAGAGAAAACAGGAGAAAACTCCCCTGTGCTCCCAGAGGGAGAGCACCAGAGCTCTCTGTTCTAACAAGCTCTGCTCCCAGGAGAAACTGCTTTGCCAGACTCAAACCTATTTGGAGTTTATCAACACATACCTAACTTGGGGGTGGGGGAATATTCAACCCCAGCCCCCTCGAGCCACCCTAACTCACACAAACAGGAGGCAAAACTGAGACCCTCTTGTGAAATCCATAGTCCAGAGGCTCAGTCTCACTCACAGACGAAGGCCTGATCCTCTACAACATGGCTCTTCTCCTCACACCTCACCACTCATCCTTAAAGGTGTATCAAGTGCAGTTCCTCTTTTCCAGGACATCTTGTCCAACTTTCCCCAAAGCAACACATTCGAAAGAAAAAAAAAAAGCACTTTGAAAAGATAGAGCAAGTTTCAGAACCAAGTCAGATACAGCAGGAATATGAAATCACCAGGCCAGTGATTCAGAATTATCATGATTACAATGCTAAGTGCTTTAACGGAAAAAGTGAGCAACACACAGAAGCAGATGGGCAACACAAGCAGTGAGATGGGATTCCTGAGAAAAACAGAGGCTGGAGGTCAATGGCCCTGCCGCATAAGTGAGGAACGAGACTCTGACGGACTCATGAGCACACTGAACACACCGAGGAAGACTCCCTGAGCTGGAGGATATCCAGTGGAAACACCACCCACACCTCAGTCGGTCCCTTCGTACAAACTGACAGACCGGTCCTTCCAAGGGCAGGGATAGCCAAACTCATTCTGAAAAAGAGAAAAAGTAGGAAGACTCACACTCTATGGCTTCAAAACTTACTACAGAGCAACAGTAATCAAAACAGTGATATACTGCACACGAATTGTCTCATTTTTCTCATGGGACAGAATTGAGAG
Source organism: Nanger dama (assembly GCA_917880005.1). Lineage (NCBI taxonomy): Eukaryota > Metazoa > Chordata > Mammalia > Artiodactyla > Bovidae > Nanger > Nanger dama. The sequence goes on from CAKJTW010000025.1 coordinate 1,442,767, forward strand.
CTCAGGAATGAACCCGTATATTTTTAGCAGCAGTTCTAAGACCTTCCAGTTGGGAGAGAATAAGTCTTTTCAACAAATCAAAAGTGTTATTCTGGGACAATAAAAGGCTCTCCATACAAAAGGATGAACATGGACACTTATCTCACACCACACAGAAAACTTAGCTCAAAACGGACCAAAGAATTGAACGTAGTCCCTAAAACCTCAGAAGAAAACACAGAGTGGATCTGTGTGGCTTTGGATTTTGTAAAGGGTTCTTAGATATGACACCAAAAATGCAAATAAAAGAAGACACAGATACACGGGACTTCATCAAGACTAAAATCTGGGCTTCAAGGAACACCACCGAGAAGGTGATGCTCCCCTGCACACCCCTACACACAGCCCACACCCGCAGACGTGCTCATACACCAGAACTCCAACCCCGAGAGCCACCGTTCACAAGCGAACTGTGGGACTTCATCAAGACTAAAATCTGGGCTTCAAGGAACACCACCGAGAAGGTGAAAAAAACAACCCACAGAATGAGAGAAAACATTTGTAAATCATATATCAGATAAGCAACTTATATGAAGAATATGTAAAGAACACTTGCAACTCAATGATAAAAAGACAAACAGCCCAATTAAAAAATTGGCAAAGGATCTGAATAGACATTTCTCCAAAGAAGACACACAAATGTCCAATATGCACACGTAAAGATGCTCCGCATTTTCAGGCATCAGATTAAATCAAATCAAATCAAAGTCACAATGAGCTACTGCTTCCATCCAATGGGATGGCTAGAATTAAAAAGGCAGATAATAACAAGTGTTTTGACAAGTATATGGAAAATCAGAACCCTCATACACTGCTGGTTGGAGTGTGAGATGGTGCAGCCTCTTTGGAAAAGAGTGGCAGTTCTTTAGATGGTTAAATTTAGAGTTTTCATACAAATGAGCATTTCTACTCCTAGGTAGATTCTCATGAGAAATGAAAACTGATGTCAGGATGTAAAGCTGCATACAAATGTCTATACCAACATCATCCATAATGGTCAAAAGGCAGGAACGACCCAATAGTTGGTTTATCAATTGTCAAATGAATAAAGAGGATGTAGTATAAACATACGATGGAATATTCAGTTCAGTCACTCTACTGTGTCTGACCCTTTGCGACCCTATAGACTGCAGCACACCAGGCCTCCCTGTCCATCACCAACTCCTGGAGTTTGCTCAAACTCATGTCCATTGAGTTGGTGATGCCATCCACCATCTCATCCTCTGTTGTCCCCTTCTCCTCCCGCCTTCAATCCTTCCCAGCATCAGGGTCTTTTTGAATGAGTCAGTTCTTCACATCCGATGGCCAAAGTATTGGAGTTTCAGCTTCAGCATCAGTCCTTCCAATGAATATTTAGGGCTGATCTCCTTTAGGATGGACTGGATGGATCTCCTTGCAGTCCAAGGGACTCTCAAGAGTCTTTTCCAACACCACAGTTCAAAAGCATCAGTTCTTCGGCACTCAGATTTCTTCACAGTCGAACTCTCACATCCATTCATAACCACTGGAAAAACCATAGCCTTGACTAGATGGACTTTTGTTGGCAAAGTAATGTCTCTGTTTTTTAATATGTTTCTAGATTAGTCATAACTTTCCTTCCAAGGAGTAAGCGTCTTTTCATTTCATGGCTGCAGTCACCACCTGCAGTGATTTTGGAGCCCCTTCCAAAATAAAGTCTGACACTGTTTCCCCATCTATTTCCCATGAAGTGATGGGACCGGATGCCATGATCGTTTTCTGAATGTTGAGTTTTAAGCCAACTTCTTCACTCTCCCCTTTCACTTTCATCAAGAGGCGTTTTAGTTCTTCTTCACTTTCTACCATAAGTGTGGTGTCATCTGCATATCTGAGGTCATTGATATTTCTCCCAGCAATCTTGATTCCAGCTTGTGCTTCCTCCAGCCTAGCGTTCCTCATGATGTACTCCGCATAGAAGTTAAATAAGCAGGGTGACAATATACAGCCTTGACGTACTCTTTTCCCAATTCGGAACTAGTCCGTTGTTCCATGTCTGGTTTACTGTTTCTTCTTTATCTGCATACAGATTTCTCAGGAGGCAGCTAAAGTGGTCTGGTATTCCCATCTTTTGAAGAATTTTCTACAGTTTGTTGTGATCCACACAGTCAAAGGCTTTGGCATAGTCAATAAAACAGAAGTAGACATTTTTCTGGAACTCTCTTGCTTTTTCAGTGATCCAGTGGAAGTTTACAATTTGGTCTCTGGTTCCCCTGCCTTTTCTAAATCCAGCTTGAACATCTGGAAGTTCTTGGTTCACGTACTGTTGGAGCCCAGCTTGGGGAATTTTGAGCATTATTATGCACACCTGTTAGATGAGTGAAATTGTGTTGTAGTTTTAACATTCTGTGGCATTGCCTTTGCTGGGAGCCAGCACGAGGAGTCCCGCCTGTGGCAAAGGTCATGAGGTTAATGGGCCCAACAGGCAAAGGTGAGTCAGGCCTTAAGGGAGCCTCGCTGGATCTGCTCGTGCATCTGCCCCCAAAACCAGAGTCTGTCTGCCTTACTGTGTTACGCCTTTCACCTACTCTTCTGACATTACAGGGGGCTGTCTCCCCACCACTTTTTTCTGGAAAAAGTTAATTTAGAGCTTTTAGATAATAAATCTCCGGGGCAAAAGAGTGTTTCGATCCAAAAACCCCTCTGATGGCTTTCTAGCCTGCCTGCCAGACACAGCTGCGCATGTGATTGTTTGCAGCCTCCCAACTGTGAGAGGCACAGGAAGCTTAAAACGTCCTAGGAATGTAGGGGCTTCCGAGGAGTCAAAGTCATGAGAACAGGACTGATTAAGGGTTTCATTGTTGAGCCAATACTTGCTGCCAAGTTTTCATATCTTTTATTTGTTGATATAGTTGGTATGTAGAAAAAACAGGTGGTAGACCGTGTATGAGCCACATTAGATCTTTGAGTTAAGTACTTTCTTTGTTATAACCCACTGCACATTTGTTCTACAGGAATGTAACTTTATTTAGTACCTTGAAGGTGATGCAGATTAAAGAAAAAAAAAAACTTCAAGGGAAAAAGAGTTTTCTGGTTGATAGACATTTATCTAAGAAAAGAGCCATAAAAATGTTTACAGGCCCCCTGGCCAGAAGATCATGTAAAACCATCTAAGACCGTTTGTATACGGGAAGGTATGCAAGAGGAAAGCCTGGTCTCAGTAAGGGTCAGGACTGCTGCCCCTGCATAACTCTGCATATTCCACTATTTCTTTACATACAACTTGGGGTATATAAGCTGCTTTTGAAAATAAAGTTGTGGGTCTTGCACCGATGCTGGGCTCCCCCATGTCATTCTTTTCTCCCTTTTCTGGCTGAATTCCCATCTGGAGCGTGGAGGCTCACTGTGTCTACTTATTTGCCCTGGCTTCTAAGACTCACGTGAGAGGGAGTCCAAGGCGGGGCACCCTCCTCTATTCAAGCAGGTGCCAGTGGCCTATGTAGACGGTGCAGGTTCCTTGTCTTGGAACTTTATTGGTTCTCCACGTAAACCAAGTTATTCAGCATCTTTTCTCCACTAATTTTCCTACTACACTATTCTTTCCCAATCTCTCTTTATCTATGAGTAAATAAGTCTTTCCTCGCCGACTCCGTCCCCGCTTCGAATTCCCTGGATCCACCAGGGCTGGACCCCGGCAGCCTTTCTTTGGGATTGGAATAAAACTGACCTTTTCCAGTCCTGAAGCCACTGCTGAGTTTTCCAAATTTGCTGGCATATTGAGTGCAGCACTTTCACAGCATCATCTTTAGGATTTGAGATAGCTCAACTGGAATTCCATCACCTCCACTAGCTTTGTTCACAGTGGTGTTTCCTAAGGCCCACTTGATTTCACATTCCAGGATGCCGGGTTCTAGGTGAGTGATCACACCATTGTGGTTATCTGGGTTGTGAAGATCTTTTGGTATAGTTCTTCTGTGTTTTCTTGCCACATCTTCTTAGTATCTTCTGCTTCTGGAACACTATTTAGCCATAAAAAAGGCTGAAGTACTGATAAATGCTTCAACATGGATGGGTCTTGGAAACACATGTTAAATGAAAGATGCCAGCCACAGAAGATCACATATCATATGCCTTCAGGATGGAGATATCCAGATCAGGAAAATCTGTAGAGATATAAAGTAGATTCAGAAGATTTGAGATTATTTAGGTCTAAGTGTGGGGCTCCCAGCTGGTGCTGCGGTAAAGAATCTGTCTACCCATGTAGAACACACAGGAGGCAGTCAATCCCTTTGTTGGGAAGATTCCCTGGAGGAGGAAATGGCAACCCTCTCCACTAACCTTGCCTGGAAAACGCCATGGACAGAGGAGGCTGATGGGCTCTGGTCAGTGGGGTCACAGAGAGTCGGACATGACTGAGCAGCGAAGGGTGGCAGAGGCAGGAGGGCATGAGCTTTCTTTCTGGTGAAAATGGTCTGAAATGGACTGTAGTGCTGGTAACGCATGTCTGTGGATTTACTGAGAAGGGCTGGACTGAATGCCTTCAGTGGGTAAATTCCATGGTGCGTAAACTGTCTCCGCAATTCTGTTTTAAAAGAATGCCCCTACCCATACTCCCCTACACACACCCCACACATGCAGACGTGCTCACACACCAGAATTCCGACCCCAAAGAGTCACAGTTCACAAGTGAGGTCTTCTCATTGAGCCAAACTTGCTCAGCTGAAATAAGGAGAGGGAGAATTTGTCTCTATATTCTGACGTTTTTGATCAATTAAAAACAGATTAAGTTTGAACTGTCCGATAAATTTCTTTATAATTGACTAGTTTTTAAAAGTTTGTTTTTGCTTTAATTCATTTTATGAAATTCATAGCTTAAGTTAGGGGCTATTTATGTTACTTGTTTTTTCTTTTTATTGAAATATAGTTGTTACACAATATTACATAAGTTAAAAGAGGGCAATACAGTGATCCATAATTTTTAAAGATTACAAGTCTATTTATATCACTATAAAACATAGACTGTATTCCCCGTATCATATAATATTTCCCTGTAGATTATTTTATATCTAGCAGTGTGCCTCTTATTCCCCTACCCTTGTATTGTCCCTCCCCCTTCCCCTTCCCCACTGTGGAAGGTTTTATGCTAAGTGAAATGTCAGACAGAGAAAGACAGTGTATGATATCACTTATATGTGGAATCTAAAGTATATAATAGACTGATGGATAGAATCAAAAAGAAGCAGCCTCACAGATATATTTGATTTTTTTTTTTAAAGCCACTTGATTGCGTCCTCTTGAAGCAGACAACTACCTCTAAAGTTCACTAAAATAAACCCGGGGACTTCCCTGGTGGCCCAGTGATTGACACTTCACCTTCCAATGGAGATGGGGGAGTTCAGTCCCTCAGAGGGAGAGCTAAGATTCCCAGATGCCTCCTGGCCAAAACATAGAAGCATAAAACAGAAGCAATATTGTAACAAATTCAGTAAACACTTATAAACTCAACGACCAAAAACTCTTAAAATGTGAAAAGCACCCGAAGTGTTAAAAAGAGAGATGATTACAACATCGCTCAGGGTTGCCAGTATCTCCCAGTCCTAGGCAGGAGACTAACTCCAGTGGCAGGGGACCGCTCGTTCACCAACTGGGATCATCTGCTCTGCACCTTCGTTCTATGCTCCGTCCACTTAAAGCAAGTGATCGCACATTCACTGTCTGAGTCACATGGAAAGCCCTTATGATCGGATATTTTAATCAATCATATGGGCAGTTCAGCTCAGTTGCACAGTCATATCTGACTCTCTGTGACCCCACGGACTGCAGCATGCCAGGCCTCCCCGTCCATCACCAACTCTCGGAGCGTCCTCAAACTCATGTCCCTCGAGTCAGTGCTGCCATACCAACCATCTCATCCTCTGTTGTCCCTTTCTCCGCCTGCCTTCCATTCTTCCCAGCATCGGGGTCTTTTCCAAAGAGTCAGCTCTTCACATCAGGTGGCCAGACTATTGGAGCTTCAGCTTCAGCATCAGTCCTTCCAATGAATATTCAGGACTGATCTCTTTTAGGATGGACTGGTTGGATCTCCTTGCAGTCCAAGGGACTCTCAAGCATCTTCTTCAACACCATGGTTCAAAAGGATCAGTTCTTCAGCATTCAGGTTCCTTTATAGGCAACTCTCACATCCACGCATGACTACTGGAAAGACCATAGCTTTGACTAGACGAAACTTTTGTCGGCAAAGTAATGTCTCGGCTTTTCAATATGCTGTCTGGGTTGGTCATAGCTTCTCTTCCATTAGTTGATAGCTGTGATCTAGCTGCACCAAGAATGATAATTTCCTGCTCATGTTTGCACCGATGCCTACTGGGTTAGGCTCCAAGACACTTTTCAGTTGCTGAGTAGGATGGAGTGAATAAGAGCACCTTCAGGGACCTGTATGGAAATGGTGGGCTTGGAAGAAGATGATCAGCAAGTAAGCAGAGGTATCGTCAGGTGCTTTGAGTCTCAGAAAAGTAATGATAACGAGGTGAAGGCCGACACAGCACCACAGTGGCAGTGGGGGTGTGACGTTCGGGGGCGGGGAGAGCGTAGAGGCAGTTACCCTCTGAAGAGGGGAGCTTTTACATGAGAGGGAGTCACTAGTCACCTGCCTGTTGTACAGAAGACATTCTCAGTTAAGGCTGCACCTAACTGAGACTCGCCCCAGTTCACGTTCTGGTGGTGGAGGTCACAGGGATGGTAATCATTTACATCATGTTCTATACCTTCTTGTTGCTGATCAGTGCACTATTAAAGAGGCTTTCTTTGCCAGAGCTATAATCAGACAATTGATGGTGAATTCTTGCTCACAACATCAAATAACAGAACATTACCTACATCTTTAATTGCTATCAGCTTGGAAAATTATCTGAAGTTTTCAAAAAAAAAAAAAGTTTGCAAGATACACTGACTTCTTTGATTTCTTCTCCAAACAAATTTTTAACATTACAAAAAGCCCCAATATTTTCCAAAGAGTGTTCTTTGGAATGTTAGATAAAGGGATAAGCTTTAAGTAAAACAGAGATCAAACAAACTGTGAAAGACTGGCTCAGCAAAGGCGAGCCGCTCCTGTTTCTGATTGTTTTGTTTCTCCTTTGCCGGTCCTGTCAGAGCCTTTGCTGTGCCATCTGCTTTGGCACTGACCTGGGAGGCCGCGGGCATTGCCTATTCCAGACGCTCAGCGATTAAAGCAGCACTTTCCGCTCTGGCCTTGCCATACATTTTGGAAACAATGGAATATGTTTCCCTTAATTCTATTGTTCATATTCACATTCACACTAGCTTTTAAAAAGGCAGCATAGAATTAGGAAAGTACTACAAACCAAAAAAATAAAATAAAACAACCCCAAAATATCTTCTGAATTATACTTTCCTTTTCGGTGAATCAGACAAAAACCTCCGCTTGCCTAGTCCCAAGGTCGACAGCGGAATCACAGGGAGAGTGTGTTACTTTCACTACACCCTTATCCAAAATAGACTGAAGAGGTCTGCATCACAAACATGTTTGATGTATCAATAGAAGGGATTTGATGAAGTGTCTTGTCCATGGTTCATTCAGGTTAATTTGGAAAACACTTATCAAGTACCACCTGAGCTAAAAAAGCCCTGTTATTTTATTGCAAGAAGCAGAGAGCTAGCAAGTAGGCATAAAAATAGCATGATTTTGAGCATCATAAGTGGCATGAGGAAAGACAAGCCTTGACGTGGTGGAGGACAGGAGGCGCTGTGCGCGGCTGCTGGACACTCTGAGGAAGCGCTGTCCTCCGGGTGTTGTTTGGAGATCTGCTGGCGGGGGCAGAGGGGCAGTAAGCCCCGTAGCTGTCTAGGCGAAGAACCCACAGGCCTCCACGTAGAAAGACAGGCAGTTGCAATGGCCTTGAAGCTGGACAGGACTGTAAACGAGGCCAAGCTAGTAGTACCTGAACGCAGCGATTCTGGGCCAAGACGCAGGCGAGCCATGGGACCCAGGTTCAGACCGGGGCAGTGAGAGCATTGGCTTTCCCGACGCCCTGACTGATGCTCTGCGGTGATGCAAGTCTCTCATGAACGGGCTGTGCTGATGCAGAGACCCGGCGCAAACCTGTACCTTCTGTACACAGATTGCTTCCCGTCGGCTCACAGGGGTTTGAGGCATCAGCCAGCAAGGGTAGAAAGGAGACTGTGACTTGTATCTCTGCCAAAATATCCATTCAATACTAACAGAAACAAAAATGAATACGATGAATTTATTAAAACAACAAAAGGGATATATACTCATGACTAATGCTGATTTTGTCACTTGTAAAAATCACACACGCAATTATCTATTGCCAATCCCGTCAAAATTAACGTAAGCGGAGATAACACCACTTTGAAAACAACGCTTTTCAAACCAAAAAAAAAAACACACACCAAAACTTAAAACATGTTTAAAAATACAATTTTAACACCAAATGTACGGTCCATGAGAGAAAAATATGAGAAGTTGGACTTCGTTAAAATTAAAAACCTCTACAAGGCTCTGTTAAGATAACGAAAAGAGGCTACAGACGGGGAGAACATTTTCATGAAACACATATCTGATGGAGTCCTGGTATCCAAAATAAACAGAGAACTTTAAAACTCAACAGTGAGAAACCAAACTACCCAATTAAAAAGTGGGCAGAAGATCTGAGCAGACAGTTCACTACAGAAGACGTACAGATGGCAAATAAGCACGTGAGAAGACGCAGGGGGGAAATAACAGGATTCTGAATATCATAAGTGGCGCAAAAAAAAAAATTAAGGCAAGACACCGGAGTGACGGAGTGCAGGCAGCGCTTTACACGAGGGCGTCTCTCGTTAGGAAGTCACTGGGAGGGGGGGACACGCCGCTGGAAGGGGGGGCGGGCGCGGCCAGGCGAGCTGCGGGGCGGCGGGGGGGAAGCTGCGGCGGGCGGGGGGCAAGCTGCGGCGGGTGGACGGGCAAGCTGCGGCGGGCGGGGGGCAAGCTGCGGCGGGCGGAGGAGCTGCGGGGGCGGGGGCAAGCTGGGGGGCGGCGGGGGCAAGCTGCGGCGGGGGGGGGGGGGCAGCTGCGGCGGGCGGGGCAAGCTGCGGCGGGCAGGGGGCAAGCTGCGGCGGGGCGGGGGCAAGCGGCGGGGGGCGCGCGGCGGGCGGGGGCAAGCTGCGGCGGGCGGGGGGCAAGCTGCGGCGGGGGGCGGGGGCAAGCTGCGGGCGGGCGGGGGGCAAGCTGCGGCGGGCGGGGGGGCAAGCTGCGGCGGGTGGACGGGGCAAGCTGCGGCGGGCGGGGCGGGGGCAAGCTGCGGCGGGGCGAGTGCGGCGGGGGGGGCAAGCTGCGGCGGGGGGGGGCAAGCTGCGGCGGGCGGGGGCAAGCTGCGGCGGGGGGGCAGCTGCGGCGGGTGGGGGGGCAAGCTGCGGCGGGCGGGGGCAAGCTGCGGCGGGCGGGGGGCAAGCTGCGGCGGGCGGGGGGCAAGCTGCGGCGGGCGGGGGGCAAGCTGCGGCGGGCGGGGGGGCAAGCTGCGGCGGGGCGGGGGGCAAGCTGCGGCGGGCGGGGGGCAAGCTGCGGCGGGGGGGGGGGCAAGCTGCGGCGGGCGGGGGGGCAAGCTGCGGCGGGCGGGGGGGGCAAGCTGCGGCGGCCGCGCGGGAAGACCGTCTCCTACCCAGCTAAACATGCTCTCGCCATCTGACGCAGGAACCGCAGTCAGATGCTATTGGAGGTGAAAACTTAGGCCACATGCGATTCTGTGTGAATGTTTACAGCAGCCTTACTCATCGGTGCCAAGACTGGAAGCAACCGCGCCGCCCTTCACTAGGTGAGCAAGGAAATGAACCATGGCCCCTCCAGATGCGGAGTACTGCTTAGTGCGCAAAAGAAGAGAGCTATCCATCCACGAGAAGACACCGAGGAGCTTCAAATACACACCACGAAGTAAACGAAGCCCATCTGAGAAACGCTGCATACTGCATGATTCCAAGGATGTGACGCTCCGGAAAAGGCAAAGCTATGGAGGCAGAGAAAAGACCAGCGGCTGCCAGAGGCTCGCGAGGGAGGGAGGGAGGGGAGAAGGAACGTGAGGGGAACAGGGAGCTTTAAGGCAGCAAGACTCCTCAGTGAGACCAAAATTATAAACACATGACGTATTTGTCCAAACCCACAGGAGGGACGACGGGGAGTGAACTGTAAATTACAGACTTTGGTTAACAGCAACCTTTCAGCTTTAGTCCCCAGGTTTAGCGATGAATGTACCATCCTAATTCAAATTCAAGATGCTAATAACAGGGCAAGCTGCAGGGGGAGCTTGTGGAGAGGGGTGTTTGGGAATTCTTTAGTACTTTTTGCTCACTTTTCTATAAACTTACAACTGCTCTGAAAAGTAAAGCTTATTAATTAAAACAATAAATAAACAATACAATTATCATGTCAAAACTATGAATTTGTTGCCAAAACCAGCCCGTTAGGATTGGAGCTTATGCTTCAGATTATCACAAGTCTTAGTCCGGTGATGTCTTTCCCACAGTATAGAAAGAAAGCAGCGCAGAGCCTGTCTGTTTGCAGGAGGCTTCTCCATGACTTGGTTGCAGCCCTACCGCGTGTGACTTTCCTGAGCTCATTCTGACACATTTTGAAGTTTATTCACATGGAGATTTTTGTCGTTGTTAATGTTGTTGAGATTAGACAAACTACAGCTTCTGAATAAAAACCACCCTAAAAGGATGCCTGTGCTTCCAACCACAAACGAAGACCTGGGCACTGTTTCTCAGGACCTTTGTGACAGAGAGAACTGCCCACTGGGGCTCCTGTCTCGTGGGACTGTCCCCTGGAAGGTTCCTCCTGCAGACCCCACCTTGGGGTTTATTCCCGTGGCTTCATGCTCACGGACCAAGTCCCAGCCCCTACACAGCCCTGCTCCTGTTTGTCCCTATTGCTCTCCTCCAGGAAAACAAACTCTCCACTGCCTCAAACTCGTACTTGAGCACCAACTCCCTTCTTGAAACTGGGATCCCACTCCTCACCTGCCCGGGAACCAGGGCATCACCTCTCTCCTGGGGGCTGTACGGAAACGGAACCTGCCGGCTGGTCTCCCCAGCCTCTGCCCTGGACGCCTCAGGCTCCCACTCTGCAATAAGAGTAGCAGTGATAGTTTCCAACGCATCCGACACACTCCCACTGGAAACCCTCCAGTGGCTTCCAGCTGGTTTCAAGACAAGGAGCTCATTCACAAGACGTCCTCAGCGGTCTTTGAGCACTGGCCTCCCTCCCTCCGTGCTTAACTCCCCCCTCTCCTGGCATTCTTGCTACGGGGTCTTCAGCTCCCTGAATGTGCTCACACACACCCCCCGGCCGGGACTGTGTCCTCCATCTCCCTGAGCGACTGTCTCCTTCACGCGTGCTTCTGAAGTGTAATGCCCCCTGCTGTGAGGCTCTTCTTATGTTTCTAATTTACAGTGATTTGTGTAATTATCTTATCCATGCTCTCCCATCACTGCCGGGGTCCCCAGCCTTTCTGGCACCGTGGACCAGTTTTGTGGAAGACAATTTTTTCACGGTCTGGGGCACGGGGGGTTTTCAGGATGAGTCAAGTGCATTATTAGAACATTATTGTCTGCTTTATTTCTATTGTTATTACACCAGCTCCACCTCAGATCATCAGGCGTTAGGCCCTGGAGGCGGGGACACCCGCTGTAAGGCGCGTCTCCCCCTTCCTCATCTTCTACCCCCCGGCTCTTAGAACAAAGCCAGAGAATTCGTGATAACTAGCACCACTTGACCCCCATCAATACCCTTTCACCCCACCGACCTGCTGTGACTTGTGCCCCTTGAACTCTTGTAGCGATGACCATCCAGACCGACCCGTCTCCTGGCCTTGATGCCCGCCACCTTCTCCACATGTTATGCCAGGAAAGTCCTGCTAAGCACAAGCCAGACGATGCAAATTCCGATTTAAAATGTTAACAGCCCCCCACTAGCCTCCAAATGCATTCTAAACTCCTCAGCACACTGAGTGGTACTTGCTGTGGTTTATAGTCTGCTTATCTGTGTGGCTATATATGGTAGACATAGATATCATTTATTTATATATATCTCATGCAGATTGCATCCTTCAGACACGCTGAATTGCTTATAAGTTACTCAGACAGAGCCAGTCAGAGGCTGGAAGATAAAGCCCCAGCTGCAGGGGTTGGGCCTTCCAGACGTCCGCAGGTCCTCATGCTCAGGGACCCGTCAGCACACCCCCTGAAAGACGCAGACGCCTGATTACACCCCTGCCGCAAAGCGGGACAGCTTTCAGGGCTCCTTTGGGTGGGGAGGCACACGGTGCCGCGTTTCACTGGGTGTTTGACCCGGTTATTGGGCAACCCACAGGCTGTCCACTGGGAGCCGGCCACCGCACGAGGCTCTCCACGGAGCCGGCCTCAGATCAAAGGCGGTGGATCCAAGCCACAAGGAGGCCGCCCTGTTGTCTGGGTCCTGTGTGGCTCGACTGGCCTGGGGGAGCACCCATCCTCTGTGACAAGCCAGGATGTGCAGGGCCTTTGATGACATCCATGAAATCACATCACAGGCCCTGGGTCGTGAGGGAAAACCTGCCATCTCCTGCAAGCAGTCGGGGTCCTTGTGAGAGCTCCTGGCTCCCCGGAGAGCAGGACGCGCGCAGAACACCCGGCATCACGGAGCCCCGAGTCTCAGGACTGGAGACGGTCAGCACGCGCTGCTCGTGCACGCGGGTGGGGCTCCCACCGGCGCTCCAATCCTGACAGCCATGTGCCGCAGCCCGCCTGCCTCCCCACTCCTGTCTACACTGGGGGTCCCTCTAACAAGCTGATTCAGTGGGAGAAAAGGAGCCTGGCTCACGAGTGGGGCCACCTCATGAGCTGACACCAGACGGCCGGGCCTCGGCCTCTCCATAGGGATCCTGAAAGAAAACCCTGCCCGGGGCAGACATGGAGAACGGTCAGCGGCCTGTCAGAGTCAGCAGGAGGGAGCCGTGGCCGGAGTGTGGACGGACACGGATTCACGGGCGGGGGGTCAAGCGGCGGCGGGGAGGAAACTGGGCTGGTGGACCGGTCTGTGGGGAGCGTGCAGGGGGCCCGTCGGAGCAGATGGAGCATGAGGATGCCCGTGCCCCCGTGGACACGCCTCGGTGATGCGTCACTGCAGAGGGGCCTCCCCTGGCCGGGGGCTGGCCTGCCCCGGAGCCCACCCCACTTCTCCCCGTGTGGATGCCCGAGCCCCCACGGACACGCCTCGGTGATGCGTCACTGCAGAGGGGTCTCCCCGGCCGGGGGGGCCCTGGCCCGCCCCGGAGCCCGCCCCACTTCTCCGCGAGGCCCCGCCCCTGTGACGTCGGCGGGTCGCAGTGTCCGCGGCAGCAGGCGTGAAGCTGCGGGTGGGCTCAGTGAGGCCGACTCTTCACCCCAGGGCTCACGAGGCCTCTATGGGATTCCCAGGGCTGCCAAAGGGCCACAGAGCGAGCGGGGGCTGCAGACAGCAGAGGTTCCTCCTCTCGGTCTGGAGGCTGGCAGCGTGGGCTCAAGGGCCAGGCCCCCACCCCTGGACGGGGTCCAGCCGTGCCCCCTCCGGCCGAGGGGAGCGCTGGCGGTCCTGGTTCTGCTGTCTCGGGCTGCGTCACGGGCATCCCCTTCTCCATCGTTGCGTGGCATCCCTCCCTCTTGGCAAGGTCCCAGTGCTCAGGGCCCCTCCTCTCAGAAGGACCCGGTCACCGGGGAGGGGCCATCACATCCTCAAAGGCCTCCTTCCAAAACCGTTACCTGCATGGGCACCAGGAGTTAAGACTTAAGCGTACCTTTTGGCAAACTTGACTCACCCCACAGCACGGTGGCTGCCGAGCCCTCAGTCGTGGATAGAAGAGGACAAAGCTGAGCCCCTCAGGCGGCATATTTCTGAGTGGGGACGGTTCCCACGGAGGAAGCGATGATGTCTGCATGATAGACGGGCAGTGGGTCCCAGCCCAGACCACCACACCACACACTCCGTCATCTGGGAGACGCTAGGGAAGTCAGGAAATGCCCTGCTCAGGAGGTTACGCGCAACCAGGAGTTGGCTCCCTGTGGGATCAGGGTGCTGGCAACAGACTCAACTGCATGTCTGGAACCAGAGCTGAAAACACAGATCTCAGCATCAAGGATGTGAAGTGGGAGGGACTCCTCGTGTCTACAGCTAGTAATACCCTAGAGACGTTTATCCTGTGTCTCTGGACCTTCAGGCTCCCTGGTTTAGAGTTACTAATCCCCCAGGTGGCACAGGGGTAGAGAATATGCCTGTAATGCGGGAGACTCGAGTCCAGTCCCTGGGTGGGAAGATCCCCTGGAGAAGGGAGTGGCAACCCACTCCAGTATTCTTGCCTGCAGAGTCCCGTGGACGGAGGAGCCTGGCGGGCTGCAGTCCATGGGGCTGCAGAAGAGTCAGACATGACTTAGTGACTAAAAACTAAACTCAAAGTGGAAATACTTCTACTGGTGCCAGCAACAAAGCTTCCATTGAACGGGGAAGCTGACAAGGCCACTCTGTCATCTGGGGCTTCTTACGGCACTGAATTGCTGGGCAAAGAAAGGAGTTGCTGCATTGTCTGGGGCGAGTTATCCCAATTACTGGGGAAAACAGAGCTGTCTCCACAATGGGGACAGGGAGGGACATGTCTCGATGGCAGAAATTCTTCAGTGCATCTCAACCACCTCCCAGTGAAAGCGAAGAGATGAGTACAGCAATTCAACAAAAGCAAGAGAACCAAGGACCGAGACGGCTCAAGGATGAGGTCTGGGCCACCTCCACCCTGAGAGCAGGATAACAGGGAGAGACGGGAGACGCCGTCAACATCGCAGTCGCAACCTCCAGCTGCAAGGCCCGTTAAGGACACAAGGGCGGCCGCCTCTGTACATGCTTGCTTTGTGAGAGATGTGTGTTTGTTTATGACTCGTGCAGGGAGTGGTTTCGTAGTTGTGTCCGATGCTTTCCAACCCCATGGACTGTAGCCCACCAGGCTCCTGTGTCCATAGGACTGTCCAGGCAAGAATACTGGAGGGGGCTGCCACGCCCCTCCTCCAGGGGATCTTCCCAACCCGGGGATCCAGTCTGGGTCTCCTGTGTTGGCAAGTGGGTTCTATGCCACCAGCGCCACCTGGGAAGCCCTCAGCTCATCGTAGCGCATGTCAAACTCATCCACACCCCATCCCAAATCCTAATGTTTATCAGTCTAATATTGTTACTGTATTACCACATACCAGTACCAAAAACTAGAGCCTTATCATTATTTACAAGCTGGCAGGACAGTGCAGACTCCCAGTCTCTTGCTCCCGGCCTGGGTCTGCCCCCTCCATGCCTGCGTCTGCGCCCCTCCACGCCTGCATCTCTGCGCCCCTCCACGCCTGCGTTTCCGCGCCTCCACGCCTGCGGGTCTGCACCTCCACGCCTGAGTCTGCGCCTCCGCTCCTGCTCTAGGGCTTCTCTCTCCGTGTCCGTCTCTGGCATCTTCAGTCCCAAAACCCAGGTGGACCTGCCCCAAAGGCGAGCCAACTCACACCAGTTCAGCCTAGAGTTCCCCACATCCTCCTGATCTTGGCCTTCCCCTGTTGGTCCCAGTTCCTCTTGTCAGCCAGTTTACCTGAGTCCTAACTCCTCCCAGGGAAGAGGTGTCAGAAGAGTCCCCTGTCTGTGCGTGGGAGCTGAAGGGCCATCAGACAACACCCCTCCCCTCATGAGAGAGTCCCCATGACCCCATGTCCCCTCACAGGACAGCCCCCGCATCCCCGAGTCCCCACCCCCTCACAGGACAGCCCCCATGTGCCTTCTGTGTCCCCCTCCACCTCTGCTCATGGAGTCCCAGCCCTGGCCGTCCCTCTGGACGACGGATGGTGGCAGGCACCTGGTCTTCTTGTCTCCCATCTCCAGTTGGCTTCCCACACTGATATCATGATGATCCTTTTAATGTGTGAAAATTAATATCATTTAATCCATTAGCTCAAATAAAATAAAAACCCCTCACCTTATTGTCTCTTGTGTTTTGTATGGAATTGAATTAACTGATTATGTCACCAATTTCATAAGCATGAGAAGCAAGTCTTTTTCACTTATTATCCTTTTTATCTCTTTCGGAACCAAGTCTAGGGACTTCTGGCCACCCCTCCAGTGTGCACCCGCGGCAGTTTGTGTTACTAGATGATTGAAATAGGGGTGTGAGCAACAGGCTTCAGTGTCGGGACACGGAAGCTATAAGGGTGTGAGCAACAAGCTTCAGCGTCCCGACGCTGAAGCCCACACCCTCCCTTCCTCACCCACAGAATATATACAGATTGCACTAACAAAACCCACCCTTAACGAGATGTGCTGTCCCACGGAACTGGAAATCTAAGGACGGAGACCTGGGGTGGTTTGGTCCACGTGGATCAAGTCACTGAGACGCAGAAGCCCCTGCTCTGTCTGCCGCCGAGCCCGACCCTTCAGAAGGCAGGTGGCGACCCTCGTAAGGTGGACACGCTCGTGTCCAGTCAGCCCTCCACACCTCCTCGCCTGTGCTCGCTTGAGAGACAGCAAACCATTCCTCCAGCCCCTTCAGGCAAGTGTCCAGGGGTCACGTGGGCTGGGCTCTGTAGACAGCAGCCCTGCTCCTGCCGTGACGCCTGAGGTGAGCCTGGCACTGCTGAGCAAGGGTGCTTCACTGGTGCAGGGGGCGTCCCAAAGCACTGGCACCTCAGGGAAGGGCTGGGGCCCTTGGAAAAATCCAGGAATCTTTCCCTTCCAGGTTTTCTCTGCTGCACAGCAAAAGAGCTTAACCACAGGAGCGTAACTAAATGAGGCACTTACTGTTTATGTGTGTACATGTAGAAGATAGATATATTTCACAGAGAGGAGCCTGGAGTCCAGACTGCTGAAGGATTCTGCAGGGCCTTCAGGCAGCTCAGCTCCGTCAGCATCTGCGCCTCCACTCCCAGAGAGCTGTTCTCATCCTCAGACACAAGACGTCTGCCGCTTCACAGACGCACACCTTCACAGTCCAGGCCGGGAGAGGTGACAAAGAGTGACAGCAAGAATCCAACCCTCCAAAGACACACACACATGCACCCAGACACAGACATGGCAGACACACACACGCAGACCCAAACAGACACGCACACACACAGACACAGACACGCACAGACACAGACACAGACAAGCAGACCCAAACAGACATGCACACACACAGACACACACACACACACACACACACACAAACACACACAGACATGGCAGACACAAACACACTAGACCCAAACAGACACGCGCACACACAGACACAGACACGTACATACACAGACACAGATACAGACACACACACGCAGACCCAAACAGACACGCGCACACACAGACACAGACACACACACACAGAGACACAGACATGGCAGACACACACACGCAGACCCAAACAGACACGCGCACACACAGACACAGACACAGACACAGACACGTACATACACAGACACAGACATAGCAGACACACACACGCAGACCCAAACACAGACACAGACACAGACACGCACACACACAGACACAGACACGTACATACACAGACACAGACACAGCACACACACGCAGACCCAAACACAGACACAGACACACACACGCAGACCCAAACACAGACACAGACACACACAGACACAGACACAGACACAGACACGTACATACACAGACACAGACATAGCAGACACACACACACACAGACCCAAACAGACACGCACACACACAGACACAGACATAGACACACAGACACAGATACACGCAAACAAAGACACACACACACACATACTAACATGCACAGAAACAAACATAGACACACAGACACACACACAGAGACACAGACACGGACACATGCAGAGAGAAACACACACAGACAAACATAGACGTACAGACACGCACTCACACAGGCACACACAGATACACACACGCGCGAGTTTCCCAGAGAGCCCCCAGTAGGTCTCTTGGCCGCATCTGTGTCGTGGGGCCACCCAGCTGGGAAGGAAGGTGGGTGGAAACAGACACGACTCTTTCCACTTCCAGAGCCCAGCCTCCTTTGACGCCACAGGCCAAGCGTGGTCAGCAGTAATTCCTCCTCTGCAGGAAAACTGCTTTCACATCTGGAAAGTTTCCTTAGGGCAATTTAAAAATAAAACCTGGCATTTTCCCACAAGAAACTAAAAAGTAACACCTGTTATTCCTGCATTTCCACTGTGAAAAGGCAAACTGGAAATCCTTGAAACAATCTG
Source organism: Nanger dama (assembly GCA_917880005.1). Lineage (NCBI taxonomy): Eukaryota > Metazoa > Chordata > Mammalia > Artiodactyla > Bovidae > Nanger > Nanger dama. Next base: position 1,461,034 of record CAKJTW010000025.1, read on the forward strand.
CAAAGTGAGGGCCCTCAGTCGTGTCTGACTCTTGCAACCCCGTGGACTGTAGCCCACCAGGCTCCTCCGTCCATGGGATTCTCCAGACAAGAATACTGGAGTGGGCTGCCATTTCCTTCTCCAGGGGATCCTCCTGACCCAGGGATAGAACCCAGGTCTCCCGCACTGCAGGCGGATGCTTTACCCTCTGAGGCACCAGGGAAGCCCATGCCGTCTATAGCAGGAAATAAATTACAGAATCACAGCTTGATGAGACACATCTCCATGCAAAGCCTCACACGGGTTCTGGGATGAGACAGATGCGCATGCGGGCTGGTCTCTGCTTACAGAACCTCAGTCCAGCAGGGAGATGTCAAGCCAGACACCCTGACCCTTTGATTTTCCATAAAATTAGACAATCTCAATTCCACTTTTATAAGGAAAGTATAGCATCTCCTTTGTGCTTCTGCCAGCTCCTTGATGGGGAGGAGAGAGGGAGGAGGCATGTCTACAGGAGCGCCTCTGGCTGCAGTTTCCTGGCCCGCTCACCTCCTGCCAGGGGCCTGGCCAGCACCCCGGGCAGGAGACAACACCCTCTCAGCTCTGGCTACACATGTACTGAACTCACACACACGCCTTCTGCGGCAGCACCTTCCAACCAAGGATCAGAGAGAGAAAGTGAACTTCTGTAAAAAATCAAGTGGGCCTTAGGAAGCATCACTGTGAATAAAGCTAGTGGAGGTGATGGAATTCCAGCTGAGCTGTTTCAAATCCTAAAAGATGATGCTGTGAACATGCTTCACTCAATATGCCAGCAAATTTGAAAAACTCAGCAGTGGCCACAGGACTGGAAACGGTCAGTTTTCATTCCAGTCCCAAAATAAGGCAATGCCAAAGAATGCTCAAACTACCCCACAGTTGCACTCATCTCATGTGCTAGTAAACTAATGCTCAAAATTCTCCAGGCCAGGCTTCAGTAATACATGAACCATGAGCGTCCAGATGTTCAAGCTGGATTTAGAAAAGGCAGAGGAACCAGAGATCAAATTGCCAATAGCTGTTGGATCATCGAAAAAGCAAGATAGTTCCAGAAAAACATCTATTATTGACTATGCCAAAGCCTTTGTGTGGACCACAACAAACTGTGGAAAATTCTGAAAGAGATGAGAATACCAGACCACCTGACCTGGCTCTTGAGAAACTTGTAGGCAGGTCAGGAAGCAACAGTAAGAACTGGACATGGAACAACAGACTGGTTCCAAATCAGAAAAGGAGTACGTCAAGGCTGTATATTGGCACCTTGCTTATTTAACTTCTATGCAGAGTACATCATGAGAAATGCTGGGCTGGATGAAGCACAATCTGGAATCAAGATTGCTGGGAGAAATATCAATAACCTCAGATATGCAGATGATACTTTATGGCAGAAAGTGAAGAGGAACTAAAAGCCTCTTGATGAAAGTGAAAGAGGAGAGTGAAAAAGTTGGCTTAAAGCTCAACATTCAGAAAACGAAGATCATGGCATCCAGTCCTATCATTTCATGGGAAATAGATGGGGAAACAGTGGAAACAGTGTCAGACTTTATTTTTGGGGCTCCAAAATCACTGCAGATGGTGACTGCAGCCATGAAATTAAAAGACAATTGCTTCTTGGAAGAAAAGCTATGGCCAAACTAGACAGCATATTAAAAAGCAGAGACATTACTTTGCCAACAAAGGTCCATGTAGTCAAGGCTATGGTTTCTCCAGGAGTCATGTATGGATGTGAGAGTTGGACTATAAAGAAAGCTGAGCACCAAAGAATTGATGCTTTTGAACTGTGGTTGTTAGAGAAGACTATTGAGAGTCCCTTGGACTGCAAGAAGACGCAACCAGTCCATCCTAAAGGAAATCAGTCCTAAATATTCATTTGAAGGACTGATGCTGAAGCTGAAACTCCAATACTTTGGCCACCTGATGCAAAGAGCTGACTCCTTTGAAAAGACCCTGATGCTGGGAAAGATTGAAGGCAGGAGGCGTAGGAGACAACAGAGGATGAAATTGTTGGGTGGTATCACCAGCTCGATGGACATGAGTCTGAGCCATCTCTGGGAGTTGGTGATGGACTGGGAGGCCTGGCGTGCTGCAGTCCATGGGGTTTCAAAGAGTCAGACACAAATGAGCTGGACACGACTGAGCCGGACACAACTGAGCGGCTGAACTGCCTGAAACTGACTGATGCGAAAAATGCAAGCAGAAGGGTGGCTCGGACGTCACAAGTTCATGAACCCTTTCAGTCAGCACCAAGCTCAGCCCCTGACGTTTTACACCTTCTCTTCACAGCTCCCATCTTGCCACGCTCTTTGCCATTGCAAAAAACACCCACTGTGTGAAGAAAGTTCTGATTTCTCTGACTCTTTCAAGAACTGAAGTCCAGATTCCCCTGCGATGGTATACTCACTTGCTTTACATTTGTTCACTGGGTCACTAAACCAGTGCTTGTCAAGTGCCTGTCGGGTCCGGCGCTCTGCCTGGCTCTGCAGATGCACGGGTGAGCCAGGGCAGGGGTGTGCTCCTGCAGCCGCGGGACGGACAGATAGAAGATGAGATGGTGGATGCCGTATACATGAACCAGAGAATCACAAAATAATTGTGGAAGTCTGATTTGACAAGTTCTCTGGGTGTACAGGGAACAGTGGAAACGTAAGACTTGTCCAGGGAGCTCAGGGAAGAATTTCTGGAGCAGAGAATACCGGGAAAGATTCATAGCAGAGGCTCCGAAGGGACTGGGGACAGGAGACCACGAGGCGGAGGGAAGAGCCTGGGCACTAGGGGCTGAGGAGGAGCCAGGCCAGCGTGATCACGGCACGAAGGCGCCCGTCCAGGCTGGAGCGCGGGCCTGCCAGCCCCGCACAGCCACACAGGGCTTACAAATACCGCCGGCTTTCACCGGGGGACCAAGGCGCTTGGCGACTCAGATGGAGGCTCGGTGCGAGCAGGTGCATAGCTTCAGGAGCTGGTTGCATATTAGAATTAGAGGATGTAGTGACCAGCAGGAGAGGAAGCAGACGCTAGCCAGGAAGTTACTGACATGTCCAGACTGGACGCGACCGTCTCTCCGTTTCAGGAGGAGGCAGGGGCGAGACAGTCCGGAGCAGTCACAGAAGGTGTCTGGAAGGTGGGATGGGCAGGACTTGCTGAGCTGCTCCTGCAGAAATGGTGTCGTGAGAGGCTCCAGAAATGACTAGACTTCCACTTCCAGCTATGCCAGACTCACTGATACGTCACACTAAAATATATACAAATCACAACTAAGTGTATCAAAGATGCTTCACAACATCGGTCACTGGACAAAATGCAAATGAAAGCCACAATGAGACACCCCTATTCACCTACAATGTGGAAAGTCAGAAAAGCTGCCAATGCTGAGCACAGGCAAGTATGCAGAGCAGCTGCTCCCCTGCATCGCTGGTGGGGACACGGAGCGGCCCCCAGCTCGGGAGCGGCCCGGCGGTGCTCAGGGGTCACGCGTGGCTGTGCCGTGACCTGCTCCTGGGCCTTCACAGTCAGCGGCTTCCTGCCGGCAGCCCCCCAACCTCCCGGCCTCTCTAGCAACATTCAGTCATCTTTCAGCCTCAGCTCACATATAGCCGAAGAAGCTTTCCCGCTCCCATAGAGCAGGCAGGCGTCACCATCAGGAGGGCCCCCTAGCGCCTTGCATTCCTTCTTGGAAGGGTATCCAAGAGGGGAGTTAAATAATTAAGTTATTTAAATCGCTGATTAAGAGAACAACCCAAGATTTAATTTCGCATCTCTTCACTGCAGGGTCAGCTTGCTGGGAGCAGGGCGTGTGTCTCTCTGTACCGCTGCTCTGGCTCCGGTGCCTGCCCTGCACGTAAACGCGTATGGAGTGAATGAAAAGCGAGTGAGTGAATTTCTGTAGGAAACACAGGAGACAGAAATAAAGAAGAAAGAGTGACATGTCTGTTTTGCAAACCACGAGGTTGAAATATGTGTGGAATATGTAAAAAGCAGAAGCCTTCAGAAAGAATTAAATCCCTGGCTTCTGTCAAACTTGTGAATTAAAGTTAACTTGGTCATTTGAGGAGTAGAAGAGGAGATGCTTGCTCTGTACCTTGACAATAGAAAGAAAATAACCATTAATGTAGAGCAGTGTTGCAGCGGACACGACTGTCTTAGAGGAACCTTCATCCCACGTACTTATTTATCTTCCTGATCATAAAACCAGCCTGAAATTCTACATCCATTCTCAGCAAAAATAAATATTTTGTATACAGTCTGATGCTTTGGTTGACTAAAAATGCTCATTATGGAAAATAAGATATAATTCAACCACATTTTTGTATGTAATTTCAGAAATAAAAGCAAACTAAAGTACAATAAATTGAGTTCACACTTTGAAAAATTCAAGCTTATCATTTCTAAAATCAAAAGGTTAAGTCTAATTTTCAGCATGTAATAATTTATAACATTAACGTCTGAAATTACTTCAAAGTGAAAAGCTGAACATTAATTTCTCAGGTTTGGACAGACAATTTAAAGCTGGCGGCAGTCTTTCCATAAATATCCGTACTAGTCAACATCATTGACCTTGAATTTACTTCTTGACCTTGATCCATAATCTCCCCTTACTTGTGTCGAATCCTTTGCTTTCTATGTTCCTCTTCTTACCCGCTTCCTTCTTTGCACAGCATGTGTTAAATACCATTTGGGCAAAGCACTGTGTTGGGCATAGTGCGTACAAGAATGAAAACATACATATATACTATATATATATTTTTCTTGACCCCAGGTCATGCGATTCAGCTGGGGAGGTAGCCCTGCAAACGCACACACACAACTAAACAACTACAGTCCAATGTGAAACGTATTAAGAATGACACACGAAAAGCCGCCTGGTCACTCGGGGAGAAGCTAGCAGCAGAAAAGGCAGAGCCGAGGTCAATGGACCCTGATTCCCTGCATAGCTTCGGTAAGAGGCTCTGCCATGCCCAGGACAGAGGCTGCTCGTAACATCTCCATGAGGCCAGCAGTCTGCGGAGTCAAGGCTTCCTGGCGAACAGACTAGAATCTGCAAACAGCTCCCGTGCGATTTAAGAAGCCGGCTCCTGGCAGTGTGGAGCTGTTACTGTCCCATCTCCCTTATGACCACCTCCCCTTTTCTGGCGTCAAATAGCAGCCTAAAGACGAACACTTCTGATATCAGGACTCAAGAAAAAAGCCAATCATGATATTGGATCTCTATATCTTCCTTTACTGAACACCTCACGTAGGCTCTAGTGGGTCTACGTAAAGCGAGAGTGTTAGTCGCTCAGCTGTGTCCGGCTGCTCACGACCCCACGGACTGCAGCACCCCAGCCCCTCTGCCCATGGAGTTCTCCAGGCAAGAACACTGGGGCGGGTGGCCATCTCCTCCTCCAGGTCAGAGCGCTGTATGGCACAGAAAACTTGTCAAGGCCAATTATCCGTGCACCTTCCAATCCCGCACGAAGAGCCCTGTCCCGGCCAGTGACAGATGCGCTTGCCCTCAGCGCCCTGCGGCCAGGGCGCCTTCCCAGCAGCGCCACCAGCAGCCTGCTCCTCCGGGCACACACGTGTGCACTCGGCACACCCACGTGGTCGCCCTCCTCCGTCCATGACGGGCTCTGTCGATGCAGACGGCGTGTGGGGAGGACGTGCTGAAGCTGCGCTTTGAAGACCGTTTCCATAACTTTTGAGAGAGCTGGCAGGTCGGAAGGGGAGTCAAGAGTTCAGACAGACTGTCGGGCAATCGGGAAACTTGTCACACGGAGAATAACGGCAGCCGCCTCCCATCGAGCGGGAGCTCAGCCAGGCGTGGGGGCGGGAGCCGGGCTCAGCACGGCTAGAGGGCCACGGGGGCCTCGGCTCAGACAGCAGGCTGCCAGCTGCGGCTCCCAGACCCCCCGCGCCTCTCGCGCAACGGTAACCGTGGCAGCTCAGGGAACACAGACTGGTCTCCTGTTCAAAGAGCCACGGTGCTGAAAGAATGCCGTGACCGCGGCTCAGTAGCCTCGACTGCTTGCACGAAATGAACTGGAAGAGTTGGCAAGTCAAGAAATTAAGAGACGCGAAAGCGGGTTCCGAGTGTGCTCTGCTATTAAGAGACCACAGGGAGCACACTTTCCCAGCAGTCAGCTCAGTTGACTCACACGATGCTTGGCTTTCGGATTCCTCCGCTCGGGAAGCAACAAGTGTTCCCGAGTGTCCACAGAATGGACGCGTGCACCCAGATTTTCACCCCGTCCCATCGAACCAGCTTTACGTTCCGCCGTGCAAAGGAAACTTCGGGGGAGAGGCTTTTAGGAGCCATGTGGTCTGAACACAAGCGAAACTGCAGATGCCCTAGAAAGGCTGGGTTGATCCCCTCAGCACGTTGAGGAGCCGAGATGACACTTCCACTGTTCTGGGCTCAAAAATGGGCCCAGGGCCCCCACACATCACAGACATCCATATCCTGGAGGGCGGCGCGGCCCCTGCAAGAGCCGGCCATGGGCGTTTCTGACGTGGCTGAGAAGGCAAACATCACACGCGAGTTCCTGCTTCCACGCCCTTTGTCCTCCTGAACCCACTCCCTGCAAAGTCCCTCTCACTCACCCTTTAAGGCCCAGATCAAGCACCGTGTCCTGTGGGAAGCTTTTCCTCCCCATCTACCATCTCATAGTCATTTATTGATCTGTGTCTCTGCTATAGCTCCATTATGGATTATATCGCTGTTAGTGTACTCATTATATTTTTGCTAAATGGGTGAGTGCCTCTGCGGCCTTCCCCCTAGTGAATTATGAGCGCAGACTATAATTTATTTATTTTATATTCTCAGTGCCTAGTGTGGTGTTTGGCACATAGTCAGAAATCAGAAAATCATTATCGGTTTCATAGCCTCTGCATTCCAAGAATGTCAAAGATGCTTAACGGACGAAACAGCGGCAATGAGGCGGGAAGAGTGGAGACTGACCTGGGCAAGAATGCTGGGGTGGCCAGCCAGCCCCTTCTCCAGGGGAATATCCAGGTGAGCAGGGAAAGCCATGAATGGGCCGAAGCCCCTTTGATTTGGCATCCACTGTTGCTTTCGATGTTCCCTCAATACCACCAGTTTTCTTGAGGAGAAATTTCTCTCCTATTAAAGAATGTCCCTCCACTTTTCCATGACTCTGGAACTCTTCTGCCATCCCCAGCATTCCAGATCAGCTGCTTTCCCAGACGGGAAAACTCACAGGACAGGTGTTGGCACTTGGGTGTTTGTCTAAATGGACAGGATCCTCTAGGGTAGATTTCTAAGCCCCCAAGTCTCTGGAGCAGGCACATATCCTAGGAGAGGACTTGCTCAGGAGCCTGGGGACCGCACTGATGGAGCTGAGGGTGGTTAACTGGAGGCCTTCGAAGGAGCCCTCCCAACCCACCACAAACACCCACCCAGTATAAACTGTGCCCCGTCCAAACATGCGGAAGTCTTCTCTCACACGTTCTTAAAGCAGACGGATGTCCCGTGAGTTTGCTCCTGCTCACAGCCACCATCGTTTGCCCAGTTGATGGTGAGGTCCTCATAACAGGTGAGCGTGCCTCTGACAGTTACGTGATGTGTTAGAGGTTCCGGCCAGTTCGTGGGCTGGTGATAAGACTTGCAAGTGTTCAGCTGAAACACATGACGAGCCCAGGGTTTGAAAGTGGCAAATGAAAAGCAACTTAAGGATGCACAATTAACACATGTATAAAGCGTGCACTCTTAGTATCCTGGTGTAAACTCTGGTCTATGGAAGTCTAGAGTGGGGCTTCCCTGACAGCTCAGTTGGTAAAGAATCCGCCTGCAATGCGGGAGACCCTGGTTCGATTCCTGGGTTGGGAAGATCCCCTGGAGAAGGGATAGGCTACCCACTCCAGTATTCTTAGGTATCCCTGGTGGCTCAGCCAGTAAAGAATCCACCTGCAGGGCAGGAGACCTGGGTTCAACAGAGCAGAAGCATGTACAGCGTTTGTTAAAGTGTAATCAACCGGAACACACGCAGGAGACTCTTTCAGGACCGTATTTACTGCTTCTGCCTATTATCCTCCCACTGCCGAAAACAAGCCCTTGTATGCTCACAGTCCACGCAGTGGGTATGGGTAGGTAAGCTCAGTACTGGTTGAGATGCAATTTGTCCTAAGGCGGTGTCTCCTCCAGCTGCGAGCCTGTGAAATCAAACAAGTATGCGTTTCCAAAATGCAGTGGCAGGACAAGCATAGCACACACCGTCTCACCCCAAAAGAGAGAAATAAGAAAGGAGGAAGAGGTGACACGTTCCCAGCAAGTCCAAACCTCAAGGCTTCTTTTTAAGCTTGCCAACCTAGTCATTTCCCTGTTTTGTTTAATCTTCAGCCAGATGGGGTGTCCCATGCCAATAAGGCTTCCACTACCTGCCCACGCTGTGTGCAGACTCAGGATGCATCCATGATGTCGACAAGCCCACAGTCCCCCCTCCCCACTGCCCCCGAGTTTATCCACACACGTGCACCATGAAACCAGCAGCCAACGACTAAGAATGGGAACTCCATTCTCAGCCCTCCTCCAGCCTCCCCTTTCTAAAACCTCCCCTTCGAGTTCCTAGTTTCTCTGCCACTCAAACTGAGCACACCACCCTTAGCTGTCTTTTTTTTCCTGAAAAAGCTGGAGGGGGGGCGGGTGAAAATGCCTTAAGAAAAGAAAGTTACAAATTTGTGGTTCTAACAGCAGCAATAAAGATTTGCAGGTTTTGAATAAGCATAACAGGAAGCATATAAATACGGTGAGATCCTCTCAAGCTTTTATAAAAGCTCTAAATAGCAGTAAAGCTTATGAGGCACAAGCTTCACAAAGGAGCCTGCACAGGCAAGCATTCGCATCCAGGGTTAGGGCTGCTTTCATCCTTTGTCTACTCACACGTGGAATAATACATGAATAATTAAGCAATGCTATTTTCTTTCAGGGCTTCCCAGGGGGCGCAAATGTTAAAGAATCTGCCTGCTAATATGCAGGAGAGGCAAGAAACACAGGTTTGATCCCTGGGTGAGGAAGATCCCCTGGAGAAGGAAATCGCAACCCACTCCAGTATTCTTACTGGGATAATTCCATGGACAGAGCCTGGGAGGCTACAGTCCACGGGGTTACAAAGAGTCAGACACGGCTGAGGGACATACACTTCTTCTTCCAAGTGTTTTCAGTGTTTTTTCAAAATAAACACTGTAAGTATACAATAAGGTGAAACTGCATTCAACAAGAATATCTAGAAACACTTTAAAATTCTGAAAACACAATGGGTTGATGCTGTGTTAACTTGAGTTTCTCAGTATTTCATTTAGAACAGTATTTAAGCGCACAACTGAGGCATTAGGCTTCCATGCCTACTGGTTTCTATCTGCTTCTGACTTTATGTTTGGTCATGAGGTATCTACATCAGAGTCACCTGAGGTGATGGCTAAATTATCATTCCTAGCGTCCCTGTCATCCTGTGTACAGATATTTCTAGGTAAAACTTAGGAGTTTGTACTTTGAAGCATTTTCCAAATCAACTGCTATGGTTATTGAAATTTCCTAATGAAGTTTTTAAATATCAAGGTAGCTATTTGTTAATAACATTTTAGGACATTCATGTTATTTTTCTTGACTTAATTATTTAATCATTTATTTGAAGGAAATAATTAAAACAAATCAAAATAGTATGATGCTTGAAGATTTTTTCTATCCTATTAGTTTTATATAAAACTTTAGAAATGTGTGTCCAGCAATAAAAGCATGACTATGAAGCTTTGGTAAGGAAGCTCTATGATAATATAAACTTTAATATTATATTAATGAGAGGAGGGATGGGAGGAGAAATAAAGACAGCAATGTCAAGTTGATAAAACTCAATACGATCATATACGTGCCATTACTAAATCTGCATATATGAAAAGGTGTACTGACGTGAAGAGCAGAAAGAAACTCAGCTATGTTAAGATGATAACAGGACACACCATTACCAATAGCCTTCATTAACAATTAATGTTGTAATAATACCTTACGAAGAGAAATTTAAGGAAATCCACTCGTAATGAAATTAGATAATACTGAGTTTTTTAAGAATCCAGATCAAATCTTTTTATATGAAGCTTATTAAGCATCGCTCCTCGAAACTCAGAATTTTCTAACTATAACCTCAGACAGCACTTGCAGAAAGAAGCTGAAGAATTGCCTTCTGAGAAGGAAAGGATAGTTTGCAGGGGTGCTGAACACCCGAGGAAGAGATAAACGCGCAGGATCTCTGGGCCTGAAGGTGCGTGCTGTGGGGGACAGAGCTGAGTTCAGATTTTCTCACCGAAGCCTCAGGGAGAGGGCAGCCTTGAGGGGACAACTTCTGTGCCCGTTGTGAGCAGAGAGGCCACATCGAGAGGCAGGGGCTGGGACAGAGGGTGGGGGCAGGCAGCCCCGTGTCGTTCCCACACACGCACGCAGCCCCGTGACCCTCACCACCCCACCCCTGCAGAGACACCCAGAGAGCTGCTTCGCAGAGAGGGCCCTGTGCCCAGGAAGCTGCTGTCTCTGAGACAGACTGGATTTCCCTTCAGATTAGAAGCTTCTAGGAATAAGTGGGCTGTTGGGAAGTAACACTTCAGTAACAAGCAAGCATGAGATTTGGTGGTGAAGACTGCCTCTCATTCAGGGGAACGGGGGTGGGGGAGCGAGCTGTGGAATTTCTGGTTTTAGACTTGCCATATGTCCTTAGTGGATGGGCGTGACCTTGAAGGGTCCTCCTGAATCTCAGTGGTAAAGAATCCTCTGCTAATACAGGAGACGTGGGTTCAATCCCTGGGTCGGGAAAATCCCCTGGAGAAGGAAATAGCAACCCCCTCCAGTACTCTTGCCTGGAGAATCCCATGGGCAGAAGAGCCTGGCAGGCTGCAGTCCATGGGGTCTCAAAGAGCTGGACACAACTTAGCAGCTGAACAACAATCTGAATTAAAATCCTTGTGGATTATATTACTGAGCACTCAGTGTGTGTATAGAACTGTGCTGAGGAACAAACAAGGACAAGGCTATGATTCCAGGAACCCACAGACCCAGGTAAGAGTGAAGCCACGTGGTAACTGAGCGGCTGTAAGACCTGATAAACCATCGGCAGGGAAATGGCTCGGGTTCTGCCTCTGCAGGAAGGGGTCAGACTCCCGTCTAAAGAGCGGGGAACTGGGCCTGGCTTGGCACAGCTATCATCCCGACTCTCAGGTGTCACCCCTCTTCTGGCTCTGACGTTCCCTCCCCCTGTTGCCTTGTTTTCTCCTCTGGAAGGAAAAGTGTGCTCTGCTTTCCAGGCACGGCCAGACCCCACCAGATCTCCGGCCTGCCTTCTCTTTCTTATGAGCCATGGCCCCTCCCGTAATTCCCCGCCTGGGGACACCCCACACCCACTCCTGGCAGGTCCCACGCTGTGTCACTCTGCAGCTGAAATTTAAGACCCACCTGGGGCTGGAATCGTGTCCTCTGCTCAGCGTGATTGGGCCCATTGTTCTACACAACCGCGCCTACCAGGCAAGTAATCACAGTCGGTGTCCCTGGGCACAAGCTCCCAGAGCTCTGCCATCGCCGGGGTCTGAGGGCCACTTGTCTCATCAACACAAGGGTGGTATTTAACCCACCTGTGCCTTCCCTTCCTTTAAGAAGGCTTACTATTTAGTGGCCAAATGAGACAACAGAGCATTTTATCCTTTTCAGCATCTCTTTAAAATCAAAATTACTCTTTAATCCTAATTATGGTTATTAACTAATTAATTCCTCCACATTTCACTTAAATAATCTATTGCAGAGCACTCAAGGACAATTCTCAAACCCAAGTATGGCTTTGTGTGATCACAGGGCATCAGAACAACGAGTTCCGAGGACACGGCGCCATCAGTGAAGCCGCCTCGGGTCCCCAGCCTGCAACACGCATCTTGCTCCAGGGGGCCGGTGCCTGGCTCAGGCGAGGATGCAGGCACTTCCGCAGGCCATGCCCGGAAGGCAGAGCAGCAAACCAGCCTGTGAGAAATGCCCAGTGTGCGCACAGGGAAAACACTCAAGGACAGGAATGTTTATAGAATCATTCAGACTGTGCGTGTATGTGCATGTGTGAGTGTGTGCGTGTGTGAGTGCGTGTCAGCATGTGTGCGTGTATATATGAGCATGTATGTGCATGTCTGAGCATGTATGAATGTGTGTGTATGCATGCGCATGTATGAGTGTGTGCATATATGAGCATGTGTGAATGTGTGTGAGGATGTGTGAGTGTGTAACCATGAGTGAATGTGTGTGTGGGGAGGGTGTGGACGTGTGAGGTGTGAATGTGAGCATGTGTGTGCATGTGTGAGCTTGTGTGAGTTTGTGTGTGCCCGTGTGAGTGTGTGTGCCTGTGTGAGTGTGTGTGCATGTGTGAGCATGTGTGAATGTGTGTGAGTGTGTGACCATGCGTGAATGTGTCTGTGGGGGGTGCCTGTGTGAGATGTGAATGTGGGTGAGCATGTGTGAGTTTGTGTGTGCCTGTGTGAGTGTGTGTGTGCCTGTGTGACTGTGTGTGCATGTGTGACCATGAGTGAATGTGTGTGTGTGGGGTGCCTGTGTGAGGTGTGAGTGTGTGTGTGCCTGTGTGTGCATGTGTGAGCTTGCATGAGCTTGTGTGTGCCTGTGTGAGCATGTGTGAATGTGTGTGAGTATGTGACCATGAGTGAATGTGTGTGTGTGGGGGGGGTGCCTGTGTGGGATGTGAATGTGGGTGAGCATGTGTGTGCATGTGTGAGATTGTGTGTGCCTGTGTGAGTGTGTGTGTGTGCCTGTGTGTGCCTGTGTGTACATGTGTGAGCTTGTGTGAGCTTGTGTGTGCCTGTGTGTGTGTGTGCCTGTGTGTGCATGTGTGAGCATGTGTAAATGTGTGTATGTGACAATGAGTGAATGTGTGTGTGTGGGGGTGCCTGTGTGAGGTGTGAATGTGGGTGAGCATGTGTGTGCATGTGTGTGCCTGTGTGAGTGTGTGTGTGCCTGTGTGTGCATGTGTGAGCATGTGTGAATGTGTGTGAGTATGTGACCATGAGTGAATGTGTGTGTGTGTGGGTGCCTGTGTGAGGTGTGAATGTGGGTGAGCATGTGTGTACGTGTGTGTGCCTGTGTGAGTGTGTGCACCTGTATGTGCATGTGTGAACATGTGTGAATGTGTGTGAGTGTGTGACCATGAGTGAATGTGTGTGGGGGGAGGTACACATGTGAGGTGTGAATGTGTGTGAGCATGTGTGAATGTGCATTTCAGTACATGGGTCAAGGGCAGGAGGACTGACGGAACAGGTAAAGAGACCCACAGAATAGAAGAAAGAAGGACAGAGCTGTTTTCTGCGTCGGCCGGCAACCTCGCGCGGTGAACTGTGGAAGAGGCTGCACCCACCGACGGTCGGCCTTCTTGTGAGGCACCCTCAGGGCACGGTGCTCATAGACAGCAAGGCCTTTCTGGACCAGGAGAGGGTGACCCTTTAAAAGCCCTGGGCGGAGGGGGGCTTTGTGCTCCCAGGAGTCTAGGAGTCAGCAGTTTAAACGGACAGAGCAGGTCTTGGACACAGACAGAAAGACTGAGGAAGAGAAATCTGGTTCAAAGGAAAGAAGATCTGGCGAGCTCCCACCACACCTGTTCACCAAGACGAGACCCCACCTCCGGCTTAGAGTGAAGGCCACCGCACGCCCGGACGCAGGGCTCTGCACGCGGAAGGCAGGCTGAACCCCAGCCCCACGGCCATCCGTGCCCCGGGCACATCTGGCATAGCCAGCAATGTGGGAGGATGCGGCTGCCGAGACACCCCCAGTGAGGACGGAGGACAGAGCAGGGGGAAAGAGCAGGGGTGCGGAGCTGCCAGGAATCCCAAACCAGACCTGCCTCAGTGAGTAGGGACGGCTTCCTATTTACAGAAGATTCAAATTTCCTCACAGTTTCATAAACTCTGCTTTTCCAAAATGACACTGAGAAACTCCTCTTTCACTGGTGTTCACAGAGGTGGTCTTCAAAGACCCAGGTAGAACCCAGGTTACATAAGTATCATCCAAGACACACATTCCAGTCGGGGGACTATCTTGATCAGAGATTGCCCAAGAAAATACCTCTCTTCACAGCATAAGACATGCCAAAATTTATTGCAGCCTTGGAAACAGAGTATAAAAAAGAGCTAGGTTTTCTGAATTTTGCATTGAAGACTCTGCTGCTGCTGCTAAGTCACTTCAATCGTGTCCAACTCTGTGTGACCCCACAGACGGCAGCCCACCAGGCTCCCCCGCCCCTGGGATTCTCCAGGCAAGAACGCTGGAGTGGGTTGCCATTTCCTTCTCCAATGCATGAAAGTGAAAAGTGAAAGTGACGTCGCTCAGCCGTGTCTGACTCTTCGGGACCCCATGGACTGCAGCCCAGCAGGCTCCTCCGTCCATGGGATTTTCCAGGCAGGATTATTGGAGTGGGTGCCATCGCCTTCTCCGGAGGACTCTCCAGGAATTTGAATTAATATCACTGAGCTGGGCTGGCTAATGTGAGCAAGCGTATCGGGCAAAGCTGAGAACTCTGAACTTCAGTCAACCACAAAAGTCATTTTGGAAATTACAGGTTTTTGATGCATTATCAGTTTCCTCAAGTTACACTGTTTTATGTGAAGAGGCATAATTTGAGAGGTTTTCTAACTGAAGTATGACATTCATTAATGAAAGTATAAAATCATAGTTATGTAGCATATGAAGCACAAACGGAACACAGACCTGTATATACAAGAAACTTAACTAAGAGCCAAAGTAACCAGCGCCCGGAAGTCACACCGGTGTCCCTCCTGGGCCACCACCGTGCCTCAAGGGTAGCCACTAGGCTGACCCACGCTCCGTAGATTCTGGCCACTTCCGGGATTTAGGGTAGAGTTGCACACCAGGCGGTCTCCCACGTCTGGCTCCTCTGAGTTTATGAGTCACCCACGCCGCCGGCCTGCAGTTTGGGCGTGACTGTGCTCATCCCAGAATCCCAGAGTGTGGTGCTCACAGCTTATAGGTTCGCTGTGCTGGTGCTGGGCACTGGTGATGTTCCGAGCGCTGGCGGGCACGGTGATGCCGGTGCTGTGCTGGGCGCTGGTGATGTCCGGAGTTTCGCTGTGCTGGGCACTGGTGATGTTCCGGAGTTTCGCTGTGCTGGGCGCTGGTGACGTTCTGGAGTTGAGCTGTGATGGGCACTGGTGACGTTCCGGAGTTGAGCTGTGCTGGGCACTGGTGATGTTCCGGAGTTTCGCTGTGCTGGGCGCTGGTGATGTTCTGGAGTTTCGCTGTGCTGGGCGCTGGTGATGTTCCGGAGTTTCGCTGTGCTGGGCGCTGGTGACGTTCTGGAGTTGAGCTGTGATGGGCACTGGTGACGTTCCGGAGTTGAGCTGTGCTGGGCACTGGTGATGTTCCGGAGTTTCGCTGTGCTGGGCGCTGGTGATGTTCTGGAGTTTCGCTGTGCTGGGCGCTGGTGATGTTCCGGAGTTTCGCTGTGCTGGGCGCTGGTGACGTTCTGGAGTTGAGCTGTGATGGGCACTGGTGACGTTCCGGAGTTTCGCTGTGCTGGGCACTGGTGATGTTCCGGAGTTTCGCTGTGCTGGGCGCCGGTGGCGTGCTGGAGTTTCGCTGTGCTGGGCGCTGGTGGCGCTCTGGAGTTGAGCTGTGATGGTGCTGCTGACGATATTGTACCACTGCCCACCTGTTTTCCAAAGTTGTTCCAATTTATCCTCCCACCAGAAAAGTCTGAGAATTCTGGCCGTTTCCCATCTTTGACCTAACTTTTCATTTTACCTTGTCTGATGGTTAACAATTACAAAAATAATTTGCATGTTTTAAGGATAAATGAAAGACAAGGTAAAATGGAAAGTTATGTCAAAGATAGGAAATGCCACTCCAGTACTCTTGCCTGGAAAATCCCATGGACAGAGGAGCCTCGTAGGCTGCAGTCCATGGAGTCACTAAGAGTCGAACATGGCTGAGCGGCTTCACTTTCACTTTTCACTTTCATGCATTGGAGAAGGAAATGGCAACCCACTCCAGTGTTATTGCCTGGAGAATCCCAGGGGCGGGGGAGCCTGTTGGGCTGCCGTCTGTGGGGTCGCACAGAGTCGGACACGACTGAAGCGACTTAGCAGCAGCAGCAGCAAGGATAAATGAAGTTGAGCACCATACATTCACTGGCTATTTGGATATGTTTTTGCAAGTATTTAAGCTGCTTGCCAATTTTTTTTTGTCGACTCTTTTGTCATTTTCTTATTGATTTGTTCAGTCAATCTCTATGTATTCTGGGTGTGAGTCTTTTGTTAAATGCATGTATCACAAGTGCTTTTCCGTTTCCGTATGGCTCACCTTCCATGCTTTCAGTGATATATTTTGATAAACAGTACTTACTTTCATTACAATTATGTATATCCACGTTTCATTTTCAAGCTTTTGTTCTATTTAAGAAATCTGTACCTACTTTCAGTCATAAAGACAATCTATCATTTTCCTCTAAAAGTTTTATTTTAAATATTTCACTTTTAGATCTGCAGTGCATAAAAATTTAATTTTTGTGAACTGGTGAAGTAGGGGGCAACATTAATCACATTAATTTCCCATGTGTGTGTGTGTCTATATATATATATATATATATATATATTTATTTATTTATTTATTTATTTATATACTGCAGGATCACAGTTTTCATAAATCAGATAAATTTTATGTGTGGGGCTGGTTTCTGTGCTCTATTTTGCACTATTGGTTTATTTTTCTATTCTCCCATTCTGTCCTCATTTCCAAACTTTATAAAACAACCTGATTTCTGATAGTTTAAGAATTTCGGTTATATTCATTTACTTTCATTATTACCTTAGCCGTTTGTATCTCTGCATGAGATTTTTTTTTTTAATTCACTTATTTATGTGACCATGCAGCTTGCAGGATCTTAGTTCCATGACCAGAGATCAAACCTGGGCTCTCTGCAGTGGAAAAACAAGATCCTAACCAATGGACCACCAGGGAATCTCCCTCCAAATAAGTTTTAGAAACAATTTTTAGTATTTTAAAAAAATCTGCTATAACTTTAATTGTAATTTCATTCTATCTACAAATCAGTGTGAGAAAATTGACATCAATACTGATTTCTTTCCAAGGCATGAGTGTGGTATATTTCTCCATATACTTATTGTCTTAATTTCTCTCAATTATACTGCATACTTTTCAGTGCAGAGATTTTGCTTATTTTTATATGTTTGATGTTATTATCAGTTTTATTTTCTACTGTTTATTGTTGCTCTCAGTTCAGTTCAGTTCAGTCACTCAGTCGTGTCCAACTCTCTGCAACCCCATGAATCGCAGCACGCCAGGCCTCCCTGTCCATCACCATCTCCCGGAGTTCACTCAGACTCACGTCCATCGAGTCCGTGATGCCATCCAGCCATCTCATCCTCCGTCGTCCCCTTCTCCTCCTGCCCCCAATCCCTCCCAGCATCAGAGTCTTTTCCAATGAGTCAACTCTTTGCATCAGTGGCCAAAGTACTGGAGTTTCAGCTTTAGCATCATTCCTTTCAAAGAAATCCCAGGGCTGATCTCCTTCAGAATGGACTGGTTGGATCTCCTTGCAGTCCAAGGGACTCTCAAGAGTCTTCTCCAACACCACAGTTCAAAAGCATCAATTCTTCGGCGCTCAGCCTTCTTCACAGTCCAACTCTCACATCCATACATGACCACAGGAAAAACCATAGCCTTGACTAGACGGACCTTAGTCGGCAAAGTAATGTCTCTGCTTTTGAATATGCTGTCTAAGCTGGTCATAACTTTCCTTCCAAGGAGTAAGCGTCTTCTAATTTCATGGCTGCAGTCACCATCTGCAGTGATTTTGGAGCCCCAAAAATAAAGTCTGACACTGTTTCCACTGTTTCCCCATCTAGTTCCCATGAAGTGATGGGAACAGTGGTGGTGAGGAGATACCCTTTGTCCAAGGTGAGGAGCAGCGGCTGAGCTTTGCTGGAGCAGCCGTGAAGAGATACCCCCATGCCCAAGGTAAGAGAAACCCAAGTAAGACGGTAGGTGTTGCAAGAGGGCATCAGAGGGCAGACACACTGAAACCATACTCACAGAAAACTAGTCAATCTAATCACACTAGGACCACAGCCTCGTCTAGCTCAGTGAAACCAAGCAATGCCTGCAGGGCAACCCAAGACGGGAGGGTCATGGTGGAGAGGGCTGAGAGAACGTGGTCCACTGGAGAAGGGAATGGCAGCCACTTCAGTATTCTTGCCTTGAGAACCCCATGAACAGTATAAAAAGGCAAAATGACAGGATACTGAACAAGGAACTCCCCAGGTCAGTATGTGCCCAATATGCTACTGGAGATCAGTGGAGAAATAACTCCAGAAAGAATGAAAGGATGGAGCCAAAGCAAAAACAGTACCCAGTTGTGCATGTAATAGAAGCAAGATCCGATGCTGTAAAGAGCAATATTGCATAGGAACCTGGAATGTCAGGTCCATGAATCAAGGCAAATTGGAAGTGGTCAAACAAGAGATGGCAAGGGTGAACGTCAACATTCTAGGAATCAGAGAACTAAAATGGACTGGAATGGGTGAATTTAACTCAGATGACCATTATATCTACTACTGCAGACAGGAATCCCTCAGAAGAAATGGAGTAGCCATCATGGTCAACAAAAGAGTCCAAAATGCAGTACTTGGATGTAATCTCAAAAACGACAGAATGATCTCTGTTTCTCTCCAAGGCAAACCATTCAATATCACAGTTATCCAAGTCTATGCCCCAACCAGTAACACTGAAGAAGCCGAAGTTGAACGGTTTTATGAAGACCTACAAGATCTTTAGAACTAACACCCAAAAATGATGTCCTTTTCCTTATAGGGGACTGGAATGCTAAAGTAGGAAGTCAAGAAACACCTGGAGTAACAGGCAAATTTGGCCCTGGTATGCGGAATGAAGCAGGGCAAAGACTAATAGAGTTTTGCCAAGAAAATGCACTGGTCATAGCAAACACCCTCTTCCAGCAACACAAGAGAAGACTCTACACATGGACATCACCAGATGGTCAACACCAAAATCAGACTGCTTATATTCTTTGCAGCCAAAGATGGAGAAGCTCTATACAGTCAGCAAAAACAAGACCAGGAGCTGACTGTGGCTCAGATCATGAACTCCTTATTACCAAATTCAGACTCAAACTGAAGAAAGTAGGGAAAACCACTAGACCATTCAGGTATGACCTAAATCAAATCCCTTATGATTATACAGTGGAAGTGAGAAATAGATTTAAGGGCCTAGATCTGATAGAGTGCCTGAAGAACTATGGAATGAGGTTTGTGACACTGTACAGGAGACAGGGATCAAGACCATCCCCATGGAAAAGAAATGCAAAAAGCAAAATGGCTGTCTGGGGAGGCCTTACAAATAGCTGTGAAAAGAAGAGAGGTGAAAAGCCAAGAAGAAAAGGAAAGATATAAGCATCTGAATGCAGAGTTCCAAAGAATAGCAAGAAGAGAAAGAAAGACTTCTTCAGCAATCAATGCAAAGAAATAGAGGAAAACAACAAAATGGGAAAGACTAGAGATCTCTTCAAGAAAATTCAAGAAAATGTTCAAGGGAACATTTCATGCAAAGATGGGCTTGATGAAGGACAGAAATGGTATGGACCTAATAGAAGCAGAAGATATTAAGAAGAGGTGGCAAGAATACACAGCAGAACTGTACAAAAAGCGTCTTCATGACCCAGATAATCACAATGGTGTGATTACCAATCTAGAGCCAGACATCCTGGAATGTGAAGTCAAGTGGGCCTTAGAAAGTATCACTAAGAACAAAGCTAGTGGAGGTGATGGAATTCCAGTGGAGCTGTTTCAAATCCTCAAAGATGATGCTGTGAAAGTGCTACACTCAATATGCCAGCAAATTTGGAAAACTCAGCAGTGGCCACAGGACTGAAAAGGTCAGTTTTCATTCCAATTCCAAAGAAAGGCAATGCCAAAGAATGCTCACACTACCACACAATTGAACTCATCTTGCATGCTAGTAAAGTAATGCTCAAAATTCTCCAAGCCAAGCTTCAGCAGTATGTGAACCATGAATTTCCAGATGTTCAAGCTGGTTTTAGAAAAGGCAGAGGAACCAGAGATCAAATTGCCAACATCCGCTGGATCATGGAAAAAGCAAGAGAGTTCCAGAAAAACATCTCTTTCTGCTTTATTGACTATACCAAAGCCTTTGACTGTGTGGATCACCATAAACTGTGGAAAATTCTGAAAGAGATGGGAATACCAGACCACCTAACCTGCCTCTTGAGAAATCTGTATGCAGGTCAGGAAGCAATAGTTAGAACTGGACATGGAACAACAGATTGGTTCCAAACAGGAAAAGGAGTACATCAAAGCTGTATATTATCACCTTGCTTATTTAACTTATATACAGAGTACATCATGAGAAACGCTGGACTGGAAGAAACACAAGCTGGAATCAAGATTGCTGGGAGAAATATCAATAAATTGTTGCTA
Organism: Nanger dama; assembly: GCA_917880005.1. Taxonomy (NCBI): domain Eukaryota; kingdom Metazoa; phylum Chordata; class Mammalia; order Artiodactyla; family Bovidae; genus Nanger; species Nanger dama. The sequence goes on from CAKJTW010000025.1 coordinate 1,481,548, forward strand.
TATAGGAATCTAATTAATTTGTGTATATATGATTTTGTGACTGGTAACAAAACTAGTTAACTTTCTAACTTAATTTTTAAATTCTACTAGTTTGTCTGCATAAACATTTGGAATTTCTAAATAGGTTATTGTGGAATCTGCAACAGGGCATTTCTAAAACACTCTGTATCAGCCTGATTCTCAGAGAAGACTGTTCAAACATAAAGAGCAGAGTTCACTCTTTTCTCCTATCTAAATTACCTTTCAGACTCTCTTCTCCATTCTGAAAATCCAGAGAACACATTGACACACAGAGACACAGAAAGATCATCAAAGCCATATGTGTACACAGAGTCGAAGAGAATAGCAGGAAGTAGATGAGAAGATGAGTATTTACTATGTAAAAATGAGGCACTGGCTTTTCTATTGATGACATTCATGAGAGTGTTTAATTAGAAAAGCAGTAAAGTTTTACAGGTGAAATAAATGGTATGAGATGTGACTGAGAGCTGCCTGTTAACAGTCTGTGCATTTGTAAATTACTTCTGATAGCCATAAAAATGATCATTTAAGGGATTTATCTGCATGGGAAAGATATTCCATTTCTCATAAGTGAACAAAGAAGCTAATAACTTATAGCCATTCATTTTATTATTATCAATATCTAAAATGTCTTCTTGGTCTTTTCATGTTAAAGCAATATGAAGAAAAATACACGAGAATAATACTGTATTTAAAATTAAAGAAAATATTAATGCATTTTTCTCAGAAAATGATTGACTATAACATATTTGGAACCTATGAGCATGTTATGGAGCCATAGCCACAATAAATGCAAAATACCTAATTTAAATAAAGACTGCCTGTAAGTCACTGATGAAAAAAATTGAAGATACAAGTAAGTAGGAAAGCCTTCCCCACTCGTGAGCTGGGAGCATTGTTATTGCCAACTTGTCCATGCTACCCAGAGCAAGTCTGCAGCTTCAATGCCATCTGTATTAGATGCCAGCAGCAGTTTTCACAGAAATGGATGAAAAAGTCCTAAAATTTGTATGGAAACACAAGGGACATTGAACAACCCAAGCCATCTTGCAGAAGAGCAAGGCTGGCAGTAGCATACTTCCTGATTTCAAAATATTACAGAGCTATGGCGATCCAACCAGTGTGGCATTGACATAAAAACAGATGCATAGATCAACGGAGCCGATTAGAGAATAAGCCCATGGATGTGGCTAATGAATTTACAGCAAAGGAGCCAAGAATTTATGACGGGGAAGGGCAGTCTTCAATGAGCGGTTTTGGGAAAATTTGACAGTTACATACAAAACACTGAGACTAGAGCACCTTCTTACACTAAATACACAAAAACCAACCCAAAATTTGAAGACCTGGAACCACAGAACCCCAAGGAGAAAACATGGGCGACAAGGGCCTTCCCATCAGCTTTTCTTCAGGCTAAAAAGCTTCTGCACAGCAAAGCAAATCACAGCAAAATGGAAAGGCAGCCTGCGGAGCCAGAGGAAGCACTGGGAAGTCATCTCTCTGATAGACCCATAAGGTGGCTCCTCAAAACACTAAAAACAGAACTGTCCTATGATCCAGCACTTCCACTTACGAGTATTTACCTGAAGAAAGTGAAGACGACAGTTGACGACATCGCCTCTCATGCTCACGGCAGCAGCGCTTGCGGCAGGGAGGCCGGGACAGGGAGCCGCCGGGGCGCCTCCAGCTGACGAGGGGATGGAGAGAACGTGGTGTGCATAGACCACGGGTTTAGCCGTAAAGTGCAGTCTTGCCATTTGTGGCAAAACCGGTGGACGTAGAGGGCAATATGCTAAATGAAGGAAGGCAGAAAGACAGATATCACATGATCCTAACTGTGTGGCGTAAAACAAAGGAAAAGCAAGCTCAGACACGGGGGACAGAGCGGCCGTAGCCAGAGGCAGGGAGTTGAGCGGAACTGGAGAAGGGGTCGAGGGTGGATGCTCAGCTATGAGATAAATAAATCCTGGGCAGGTAAGGTGCAGCGTGATGGCTCTAACCACTCTGTGCTGCTTATTCGGCAGTTTCTAAGAGAGTAAGTCTTAAAACGGCTCAATTCAAGAAAAAAACATGACTATACGTGGTGACAGGTTAGCTGCCATGGTGACCAGTTTGCAATGTGAACAAATCTTGAATTATGCTTTAACCTGACACCCAGTATATTATGTGCCAGTGTCGTATGTCAACTTTACCTCAGTAATGATGGTGATAAATATTTAAATAAAGTGGGTGGAGTCAAAGGCCCAGTGAGGAAGGCCTTGCGGACGTCCATCAGTATTGTCCACAGCTCAGCTGTGGACGAGGTGTGTTCTCATACTAACCTGTCCTAGGAGAGCACTGGAGGCTTCTTTCGGTTCCAGAAGGTTGAGTTTAATGCAGTCAGAGTTTTACCTTACATGGAACAAGCTGTATTTTCTGGATCAAGAACTAGGAAATCCTAATTCCTAGGAAGGGGGAAAAACCCCACCATTTCGGAGTTACTACAAAACTTTGTTTCCAATATAAAATGATAACATTTAAATTGGGTGACATCTCTATATCACTTTGGTCGGCATCATATATTAAAACACTATGTCATCTAGTGTCCTTCAAAAAAGTATTTATGAAAGACAGTATTAGAGCAAACCAGAGACCTCTGTGCTCCTTGATCAGGACACTGAGCTCTGGGTAGGGCTGAAGGGCTGGGAATGAGGGAGAGCCTGTGCTTCTGTCCAGGGTCCTGAAATGCTTTTTCAAGGGAAATAGCAGTTCAAAGACAGTAAGGAGAAAAGAAAGAATCAAAGAAGGAGGCAAGAGGCAGAAAACAGGAATAATAAGAGAAAGCCGGAGAATAAACTTCCTTAGGAGCAGGCAGAAGTGACTATAGTGACTTCAGAGGAATGAGGGGCACTTTTCCCTTTTTCTTTCTCAGTTTACCGTATCTTGGGATCAAGTATATCCAATACCATAGTCAACTGTGAGGGAGCAAATGGTAGAACATGAATTCCAATGATAAAAGAAAACAAGAATATGATCAAATATAGATATAAGAAATAAAAAGTGGCCAAAATTGCGGCTACAGTCATGCACCACCAGACTCCTGCCACCTGGATGATGAACTGTTGTCTATAAGTTTTCCATCAGGTGTCCCAGGAGGCTTGTGATAGAAAGTCATGAATCTTAAATAATAACATATATTACAGACAAATAGAAAATGTTATATTTTGTCCATAAAAATAACTGGACATTTGAGGCTTAGGGGAAAAGCCACAGTTTAAAGACAGCATGTGAAAAAAATGATTTTTTATTGGCTATGAACCTTCAGTGTGATATAAGTGCCAAGTAAGCTATTGTGTCTAACAATCTTTTTAAAGGAAAGTGTAGTGATAGGAAAAGGGTAAATGGTGCCTACCTGGCTACTTTGGGACAGTCAGGGCTCATCTCTGGTAATCGGCTTCATCTGGTTAGATGTCAGTGGGAGACTGGAACACTCAGCATTTGGGGATCAGCGGAAGAGGCTGAGGACCACATCAGGAGGGGAGGCAGACACAGCAGCGGCTGTCATGAGGAGGACGTGCCATCAGATGCGCCATCTAATCCTGGAGGGGAAACCAGGACAGACAGCTTCAGGGTATGAGTCAGTAAACTCTGGGAGTTGGTGATGGATGGGAGGCCTGGCATCCATGGGGTCACAAAGAGTCAGACACGCCTGAGCGACTGAACTGAACTGATGAGTCAGTGTTCTCCAGAAAAACAGCACCCATAGGATGGATGGATGGATGGGTGGATGGGTAGGTAGATGTTGAATAGAGAGAACAGAGAGAGATACATTTACGATAGGCGCTGTCTCTCGTGATTATGGAGGCTGTGAGTATGAATGGCTGTTTGCCAGTTTTGCAGACCCAGGGAAGCCTGTGATGTCTTGATAGCTCCAGTCTAAACCCAAAGGTCTGAGACCCAGAGCCTCTAGTGAGAATCCCTTGCCACCTCTGGAGGCTGGAGAATCAGGGTGCTGATGCCTCAGGGAAGGAAAAGATAGATGTCCCAGCTCAAGCAGGAGCAGGTTCACACTTTCTGCCCTTTTCTTTCTGCTTAGGCCCTCAGGGCTGAATGATGCCCCCACGTTGGTCAGGGTGCTGCCTTTACTCACGCCACATAGTCAGATCTAATTTCTCTGGAAACACCTTGGCAGATGCCCAGAAATCATCTTTCTCCAGCTCTCTGCTCATCCCTCAGTCTAGTCAAGTGGACACATAAGCTTAGCCCTCATAGGTAGCATCGTGCCCTTCAAGAAAGTGACGATCTGGTAATGGAAGCCCTCCAGCACTGGAGGGAGCCGTCTCGAGAGGAAGTGCGTGCAGACACACATGACGTCATCACGGCAGAGCAGGCACCGAACAGACAACCGGACAGGCGGGTGGCGGCCCCCACCTCCGGGCGCCCTCACGCCTGGTGGCCCGCGGGAGGGCTTTCAGTCTCCTGCACCAGAAGCTCTCGGACAATCGCTTACAAATGCAGAAATGACTTACAAGACCATCTTCACATTCACCCTTCCATTTTCTTTCAGTCTAAATGTTAAGCTCAGTTTTTTTGTCAGAATTGTCGCTACAGAAAATGACAGTATTCCATCAGCGACCCTTCACTGGCCTGAAGGCCTCCGTGCTCTAGAGCTGCCTGTCATCTGGGGCTCAGCTCAGCTCAGCTCAGTTCAGTTCAGTTCATTTCAGCTCAGTTCAGTAGCTCAGTCGTGTCCGACTCTTTGCGACCCCATGAACCGCAGCACGCCAGGCCTCCCTGTCCACCATCATCTCCCAGAGTCCACTCAAATTCATGTCCATCGAGTCAGTGATGCCATCCAGCCATCTCATCCTCTGTCGTCCCCTTCTCCTCCTGCCCTCAATCCCTCCCAGCATCAGAGTCTTTTCAAATGAGTCAGCTCTTCCCATCAGGTGGCCAAAGTACTGGAGTTTCAGCTTCAACATCAGCCCTTCCAATGAACATCCAGGACTGACCTCCTTTAGGATGGACTGCCTGTATCTCTGTGCAGTCCAAGGGACTCTCAAGAGTCTTCTCTAATACCACAGTTCAAAAGCATCAATTATTCAGTGCTCAGCTTTCTTTATAGTCCAACTCTCACATCCACACATGACTACTGGAAAAACCATAGCCTTGACTAGACAGACCTTTATTGGCAAAGTAATGTCTCTGCTTTTTAATATGCTGTCTAGGTTGGTCATAACTTTTCTTCCAAGGAGTAAGTGTCTTCTAACTTCATGGTTGCAGTCACCATCTGCAGGATTTTGGAGCCCAGAAAAATACCACCGTTTCCACTGTTTCCCCATCCATTTCCCATGAAGTGATGGGACCAGATGCCATGATCTTCGTTTTCTGAATGTTGAGCTTTAAGCCAACTTTTTTCACTATCCTCTTTCACTTTCATCAAGAGGCTTTTAGCTCCTCTTCACTTTCTGCCATAAGGGTGGTGTCATCTGCATATCTGAGGTTATTGATATTTCTCCCAGCAATCTTGATTCCAGCTTGTGCTTCTTCCAGCACAGCGTTTCTCATGATGTACTCTGTATAGAAGTTAAGTAAGCAGGGTGACAATATACAGCCTTGACGTCCTCCTTTTCCTATTTGGAACCAGTCTGTTGTTCCATGTCCAGTTCTAACTGTTACTTCCTGACCTGTACACAGGTCATCTGGGGGTACATTTCTTTAAAATTGATAAAGAAAACCATATGAATTAGCTCCCAAGAAAATGAACTTGTAAGGACACAACCCAAGTGCACACACACACATATACACACACACGCACACACACACACGCGCATACACTACACACACTACTTTTTGTGTGGTTAAGGTGTGTCCACAGACCTCTAAAGTCATGTGGATCCAAACCTCTCAGCTCTGCTTTAGGTTCTCAATATCTCAGTAATAAATCACGAATCCTTGACAAGAAGGAAGAAGCAAAGAGACTTAAAAATCAAGAACTGTGGGCAGTGCTGAGAGACCAGGCCCTAAGGGAGAGGCATAAACAATTCCATCCACAGAGGAGTAAATTACACCAGACTTCCGAGGGGCTTCTTTTCTGTATAAAAGGACGTTTGAATAGGTTTCTTCCCCACTTTGGTCAAACGTCTGTTTTCATACTGTGTCTAGGCCACCGCGTGCTTGCTCCCTAATTCCTCGCGATGTTGAGGATAATTTTAGGGTGATGAGAAGAGCAGTCTGGGAAGCAGGATGTGGGGTCTCTAGTTTCAGTCCTCCCTAACAACACCTGTAAATGGACAAGGTCACTGCCCCATCTGCAGCTCTCTTTCCCCATCGGGCGGTGAGAAGCTCAATAAACAATCTGAGGTTTATCCCAAGTCAGAAATCGGATTTCACCATCCTCGGTGCCTGCACGCTGAGCCTGGGGGCTCCCAAAGGGCATGTGTCCATGCCCCCACCCTCCGGCGGCTTCCACTTTTATGCTGCCATGGAGGACTCATTCATCTCGGGTGCGCCTCGCTGTTCTTAGCCATTAGACAAGAACAGCTTACTTCCAGCACGTGATATGCGGGTCATCTAGGAAAATAAATTTAAAAATAAAGTCTTTATCATAGTTTCCAGCTCATACTGAGCACTTAGTAAACAGTGGTTGTTAAGACTGGAGTTTTATTTCTTCCAGAATGGACATTCAGAAAGAAAAATCATCAGAGGCAGCATTACTTTAGCACAGACATGGTCTATGCTGTCCATTTGAAAGTATTAGGAATTGGAGAAATTGCAATCCATATGCACATGTATTTATGTCCCTTTATATAAATATATTATCCGTAGATTTACGTGTGTACGTTTAAAAGTATGTGTGTGCATGCAAGCTAAGCCGCTTCAGTCCTGTCTAGCTCTGTGTGGCCCTACGGACCGCAGCCCGCCGGCTTCCCTTACATCTCCTGCACTGGCAGGCGCGTTCTTTATACGTTTTAGGGAGTTGCATCATGTTCTATGTAAATACTCTGCATGTCTACCTCTCTGTCACTCTCTCATTTCGTGGTGATACTTCTGCAAATTTGATCTTTTTCAGTTCTGCCCACCCCCCTTCCTCCCTCCTCCCCGCAGCAAATCGCTGTTTTTAAGCTGCAAGCCACTTACCCCAGGAGGCACTAGGGATCAAGAGGTGACATCAGGCTCAGATGCCACCTTCCTCTTTCCTGGCACCAGCTCTCTGGCCGCCTTTCTCCCGTCCCTCTCCCACAGGCAGCCAAGGTCAGCGTGCACACACGCCAGCCTGGTGACATTCTGTCACTAAAACAGTCTCCCAGCACCAGGGGACCACGGCGGAGAGCCTGCCCTGGGGGGAGACTCATCACCAGAGTCCCCCGACACCCCTGCCCACCCCTAAGCCGCTCCCTGCTTGCTGAGGCCCCATCTCTGCCCTGCTTCTCCAGGCCTGAACTCACCCTTACTGAAGCCCTTTAAACGGATGACTTTTACATGACTACTTGTGGTCTTGTGACTGTCCACGTAACACGGCACTCAGACCAACAGGAGGAAAGCCAGCATTTGTTAGAGACTCTTTAAAAGGAGCTTACTGGGGAAGAGATTCCATCCCATTCATCTCCGTAGGGCTTACCTTCCGTAATGTGTGGACAGTTTATGGCTGAAAACAGGGAGCCGAGATCTAAAATGATCTAGCCCGCACAATTGTGAAACGTGTTGAATTTTCAGCTAAGGCTCTGTCTTCCCATGACCCCCTTGGGAGCAGAAGCTCCATCCTTCCTTCCAGTCCCTGTAACGCCGAGTGTAAGGCACCTGCCAGGGGCTAAGCATGCGGGTGGATGGATCCGGGCACTCTGGGAAGTTTTACTGCAGAGATTTTGATGAATCGATATAATTAATTTCTGTCAACATCAAGCGCAATCATTTCTAAATTCTTATCAGACTTAGACATCTCCTAATTCCCTTCTTTAAAAAACACTAAGCTTTGTAGTTCTCTCGAAGAAAAGTAGCTTGTTATAGGGTAACATCTTGCGCTTACTGAATACATGAAATGAGGCATCTGGTCTGGTTTGGTTCTGAATGTGAGAATATGCGCAGGGAAAAGGTGACGAGCTCACGTCGGGGCCGCGGTCCTGGCGTCTCGTCTGCGCAGCTTCCTCCATAATTTCCTGAAACTAAGCCCAGCATTTTCCCCACCCGTGCAGGCGCTGCTGTGACCTCGCAGGGCAGAGAGGGGGATGAGAGACCAGTTCTGGTCTGGTCTGGTTCGGAGACTGCAGAGGTACACTGATCTGAAGTTTCTAGAGAAGACGATTTGCTGGACATGCAGCAGTGGAAGTGAACTCAGTGAAGAGGCCGCGCCGTACTGCTGACCAGCTCCCTCGAGCCAGCCCTACCAGTACCACCTGAACATAGGCCCCCCGAAACCCTGGGACCCACCCACACTCACATACCTTCCCCCAAAACCCTGGGGCCACCTACACTCGCATCCCTCCCCGCCCCCCGAAACCCTTGGACCCACCCACACTCACATACCTTCCCCCCAAAACCCTGGGGCCACCTACACTCAGCATCCTTTCCCCCTGAAACCCTGAGACCCACCTACACTCAGCATCCTTTCCCCCTGAAACCCTGAGACCCACCTACACCAGCATCCCTTCCCCCTGAAACCCAGGGACCCACCTACACCAGCATCCCTTCCCCCTGAAACCCTGAGACCCACCTCACACCAGCATCCCTTCCCCCTGAAACCCTGGGGCCACCTACACCCGCATCCCTTCCCCCACCCCGAAACCCTGGGGCCACCTACACTCGCATCCCTCTCCGCCCCCCCGTAACCCTGGGACCCTCCCACACTCACATCCCTTCCCTCCAAAACCCTGGACCCACCTACACTCGCATCCCTTCCCCTTGGCCAAGGTCACTTTTAACTATAGAAAGGGATTGTTTGGGGAGGTCCTAGGTGAAGAAATACAAGGCTCTTCATCAGTTCCTGGGAACCAGAAAAGGCAACATTTTCTTACTTCATTCTACCCTCCTGATTGGTCCTTATCAATCCTGCAGAAATTCCAGTGCCAGATAAATATAAAGCTTCAGAAGTTGTGGTTCCAGTGCACGAGTGTTGCCAAGCCACCCAAAGAACGGCTCTGAAGTTCCCCAGCATGGCAGCCCCAGGGCAGTAACGCTGCCGTCTGGACCTGAAGGTCAGAGGTGCACCTGTGCAGGTGGGGGCTGTGGGCCCAGCTCCACGGTGTCTCTCCTGGGGAGGGTGGGGGGATAGTGGAGGAGTGAGTGGAAGCAGAGACGTAGAGCAAACAGCCTGGATGGTCCTGTGAGTCTCCGTCCATCTAGGCAGAGACCATTTAGAAAGTGTAGGATGCACCAAACATCAACTAAACCTGGAGGGTAATTCCTGTGGTTGGCCATAAAGGGATGTGTTTAAGCCCTGAAGCCTGCCTGTCACTTCCGCAAACCTCAGAGCAGAATCAGAAGTCTGCTCGTCACCACGCATGTGAAAATGGTGAAGCAAAATGGTGCGCGGAGAAGCTCTGTTTCTTCCCAGACGTTTTGGAAACAGACCTGGGAAACTGTTGGGAGTGGATCGGAGTGTCAGGCACACTCCTGGCACATAGATGATCAAGATGGATTAGTCTATACATGTTTTAATTCCACAGCACTAACTGTGGCAACAGTCATTGCAAGACACTCTGGGGGCTCTACACCCTCCATCAGGAAGTCGCCAGTCCATCGAGCTCCTCTCACGGGTCACGTGTCGTCACAGTGGGGCCACTGGTGCCGTGAAGACCTCGTTCCTGCTGTAACGGCATTCGGGGCACCCAAGGGAAATGTGACTATCTCGGAAGATATGTACCGCCAAGGGCTGGGGCAGAGGAAAACAGGACGGAATGAGGATGGGGTTCATGAGAGGCGGGCGGGGCAGTGGAAATGAACTCCAGGTGTTTGCAGGACCGTCGGGGAGAGATGCCACTTCAGGAGATCGGCAGAAGGGCGAAGGCTTAAACACAGAGCCTGCTCTTCTTAGAAAGTCACTGCGGTGTGAGAAGGTCTGTAGAAAGAACTGATCTCTGTTGAATGACGTTGACAACCTTTAAATATGAGCATACGTTTCAGACAAATACATGCTCCATTCAGGATTTTCAGTCCAAGAATTCCTAGTGGGCATGTGTGTACTGTGAGAAGAGAACATGTTTCTCTTCTGAAATAACATAAGAGCACTTAAAATCAGGTGACTTATGGGCGACTTGAATTATTCAGGCAGTCATGGTGTAGCATAGCAGAGACATATTTTAATTCTCAGCTATGAATCCACCTGTGTAAGAGAGACGGATCCATGTGGAAAGGAGGTTTGGAAAGTTTTTTAATCAAAGTGTCTCCCCTTGGAGGGTGCATGCACCTCATCCCTGAAGACAGAAAGAGGGTTAATCTTAGAAAAATGTCGATGAGGCCGTGACCAGTACACCGAGTAACGCGTGACTGAGAAGGGCAGACGTAGTCATGAGACTTCTTGACTTTTATGGGAAGAACAAGAGTCTCTTTGCCAGTTGTGCCAATCCTATTTTATAAATGTCTGTCCTTGACAGCTAAGCTCTCGGTGTCTCACTATGATTCAACATTTTCAGCCTAAGCAATGTCACAGAACCAGCTCAGCCTGATAAGCACAACAGTCCAGCTGATGCTTATGAGAGCATCATGATGACAAAGAAGCCCTCAGTGCCACACTGCACTGTGACCTCAGCTGATGATGACCCAACGCTATGAAATAGCCACCCCAGTAGGCAACAGACATTCCTTTTCAAGGAACAAAATGTGTTATATCCTGAATGATACTGATACGATCTGAAGACATTTCAAAAATGAGCTTCTGAAATCCACAGAAGATTCTAGAATCTGTGGATGGTTCCATCCAACCGCAGTGTGTGCTTTCTAGGGGCCGTGGGGGCTTCCTGGTGTTCTCCCCATTGCTGGATCCAATTCTGGAGTTCCGATGCTGCCGCTGCTGCTGCTGAGTCGCTTCAGTCGTGTCCAACTCTGCGACCCCATAGACGGCAGCCCACCAGGCTCCCCCGTCCCTGGGATTCTCCAGGCAAGAACGCTGGAGTGGGGTGCCATTTCCTTCTCCAGTGCATGAAAGTGAAAAGGGGAAAGTGCAGTCGCTCAGTTGTGTCTGACTTAGCAACCTCATGGACTGCAGCCCACCAGGCTCCTCCGTCCATGGGATTTTCCAGGCAAGAGTGCTGGAGAGGGGTGCCATTGCCTTCTCCGCTGGAGTTCTGACAGACGCCCAATTAACACTTTCCAGATAGCCAAAGGCATAACTGACATCCACGCTCAAGGCCAACACAGTCTAGAAAGCACGTCCTCTGCAGAGAGAGCGAGTGATGGCCTCAGATCACGCAAAGTGCCTGTGGTGCGGCCACCATCCTTCAAAGCTCCTGAATGGGGAAGAAAAGTGCCTGAAGAGACTCAGCTGCGTGTTGCTGCTGTTCAGTCTCTCAGTCGCATCTGAGTCTGTGAGACCCCGAGGAGTGCAACAGGCCAATTACAGAAAGAAAGCTAGGAAGGAGTGCTGGGGAAGAGCGTGCCTGAGACCTGAGAAGGTGACCCAGGAAGCGAGAATTTCACATCACCCTCCTTTTATAGGACACTCAGTAAATAGAAAACCCGTATTTTTTTTTTGCATGACTGTTATGAGTAAATAATAACTTGCTCATGACTGTTATGAGCAAGCAGCAGTTGCATCACTGCCATTAGGAGTGAACCCTTGTCTGGCGGAGCATCACCGAGTGGGCAGCATAGCTGAGTCCTCACTTGCAGGCTCTTCAGGAGACAGGCCCCAGGGAGGCAGCACCGGGAGGACCTCAGGCCCCTAGCCCACGAGCACTAGATGTTTCATCACACCCACAGCTACCCATTGTTCATGAACTGGAGCAAAGAAAAAGTCTGTGATACAGTTTTCAAGAAGCCAGGAGAGATGTCAGTGGCTGTAGGCAGGACTCTGGGTCTCTCCTGGCTTCCACGGCTGCCCTAACCGAGTCCTGCAGACTCAGTGTTACTGGACAGTTCTGGAGACTAGAAGGCCTGACTCAAGATCTCTGCAGGTCTGGTTCGTTCTAAGGCTGCACCGTGCACTTGGTCACTCGGTCGTGTCCATGTCTGATGCTGTGCGGCCCCATGGATGGTAGCCCACCAGGCTCCTCTGTCCATGGGGTTCTCCAGGCAGCAACCCTGCAGTGGGTGGCCACGCCCTCCTCCAGGGGGTCTTCCCAACCCAGGGACTGAACCAGGGTCTCCTCACTGCAGGCGGGCTCTTTACCAGCTGAGCCTCCAGGGAAGCCCCTGGAGGGAGTGTCTGGCCCATGCCTGTCTCCAGGCTCCGGTGCTGGGCAGCCTCCCCTGCATTCCTGGGCTCAGAGCCAGGCCAGCCCGCCCCTGCCTCCCCCTCACACAGCGCTCTTCCTGCGTGTCCTCTGGGTCTCTCATTAGGGCACCAGTCGCTGAAGGTAGGGCCATCTGAATGATCTCCTCCAGGCCTTCCCTGGTGGCTCAGGGGCACAGAACCCACCTGCCAATGCAGGAGATGCGGGAGACCCGGGTTCGAGCCCTGGGTTGGAAGATCCCCTGGAGGAGGAAGTGGCAGCCCGTCCAGTGTCCTTGCCTGGAGAATCCCCTGGACAGAGGAGCCCGGCGGGCTCCAGCCCCAGGGTCACAGTCAGATCCAGCTAGGCGTGCCCGCACAGTTACGACCTCGTTCAGGCGTGGTCACACCTGCAGTGGCCCCAGTTCCAAGTAAGGCCCCATTCGGGGGCAGTGGGGATGAGGACTTCAGCAGACCTTTAGGAGCACACAGCTCCACACACAGCAGGAGGCAGCCCAGTCCTCAGAGCCCCACGGTGAGTGGGGGCTGAGGACGGGCCTCACCACACTGCGGCCCCACCGGCTAGAAGCTTCCTTCACAACCACAGCCCGAGTCCGGAATAGTCACCCTGGCGTGTCCGTCTTCTGAAGTGCAAGGCGAGCCCTTCTTTCATGTGTGTGGGGACGGGCTCTGCGTCTCATCTGGTGGTGGCTGCATTCGCCAAGCCTCACACCTAATATCTGCTTTGGGCCTCTGTGTCAGTGACATCTCAAAGATGCCTCAGGGTGGTTCTGGACCAAGTCCAGCATGCGTTTTCTGGGAGTGTACATGACAGGAATTCACAAGGACCCTGATCTAACAGGGAGCTGCCTCACTGTCTGACTTATCTGATGTCTTGGGCTAACATACAGGCATTACTTCTCTGAGTTTACCCTGTGCCTACACTCAAGTTTAGAGCTTACTAGTAATGTTCTTTTTCCCATCTATTATTTATATAGTAATTTTATTAACTTTGTTTATTCATTATTTTATTCATTCTCTGAGCGTCTCTCATGCCTCAGACACTGCAGTAATTGCTGAAGATGCAAAAATGACTCAGACCTGGTCCTCTCTGTGAACCTCACTCTCTAGTCATGAGTCAGATACACAGATGACGGCATGAGCCACTGTGAGCACTGTCTCCAAGGGGCCAGCCGGGCAGTGGAGCCGCCAAGAGGGGGCCTCGGTATCAGACAAAACCCCATCCGTCCAACGGCAGCGAAGGGGGGACATTTGAGTGAGCGATGGAGACGGGAAATTTTAACCACAGGTGTGAAGGTCAGGAGTGTAGGTAAAAAATACATGATAATGTGATGAGGAGACACACCTACGTGTATGTAGACACATACAGGTATGTGCACATATGCACATGTGCATGGTAAACACGAGCTGCACATATGGACACGTGCACGCTCGTGCACACGCCTGCGTGCTCGCTCTTGCACACGCACACTCGCTGGTGGTGCCTCTCACCAAGCATTGCCCAGGCTGCTCCACGAGGAGCAGAGCTGCTGGATAAGGAGCGGGGTGTGTTCTGAGCTCTGAGCGGTAGAAGCTGCCGGGACCCAAGTGGCTGCTGTGAGCAGAGAGGGTGGGGAGGCCACGCCCTGACCCTCGCTCGCTCCGCTGCATGGGAGGGCTGGCCCTCCAGGTGTGGGGTCGTCTGTCTGTCCTCTGCACTGGGGGTCGCTCCTGAGGCTGGGGCCGGGGCCCGTCTGTTCTGCGACCCTCACTGCCTGTGCTGGGCTCTCCAGCATTTCCAGGAGTCAGCTCTGGTGCCCACCCGGCCTCTGGTTTGCAGAGTGGGCTGCTGAGGCTGGTCACCGCAGTTCAGGCTGGTGAAGGTAGAGAGCGAAGTGCAGACGCATTTCCTTGCCCAAAGTCCCCTGGTCGGCCCAAGCCCAGACCTCACTGCTCCTCTGGACTCTCACGTGGAGCCGTATCCGGAGGGCAGCGTCCTCCTGTTTATACCCCTCCTCGTACGCTCACAGCAGTTCTAGAGGACACGGAAAGACTGTGGTCCTCCCGGTCAGCGGAGCCAGGTTCCCTCACCCCTGCCCCTTACCACCTACACCCTCACCTGGAGCCAGGCTCCCGAGAGCGAGGGGCAGCTGCCCTCAGACCCGCAGGCTGGGCATGAAGTCCCTGTGGAAGCTACATGCTTCCACACGCCCCACCCCAGAGAGTCCTTGCACCAACCTCCGTCCCGGGAGCTCTGCCTTCTCTCCAGTGAGGGGCACGCAGCCCCGCACAGTGAGGGTCTGTGAGTTCCGGGAGACCCAGGGGAGCCCCCCACCCTGCCTCCTGCCTCCGAGCCCAGCCCCACACGGCTGGGCTCCTGGGGCGACACGGGACGCCTCAGCCATTCGGGCCTCGTACCCCCCCAGCGTGCTGTCCACAGAGTGGTCAGGCCCACCAGAGACCGTGGGTGCTGGGACCCGGGCGGGGGAAGGGGAGAGCCAGGCCTGCCTGCAGCCACAGCGACGGCCCTGGGCCTGACAGCCGCGGTCAGGGCCCTCTGCCCCTTCTCCAGCCCCGAAGATCGGGTCGGTCCGGGTCCAGGGAAAGTCCGCACCTCTGGGGGAGGGACTGACACTTGGGAGAGCCAAGTCCTGTCCGGGGAGGCCTCGCGGCTTCTACAGGCAGCGCGAGGACGCAGGAGACCCCGTTCCCGTCCCGGGCTCGGCCGGGCCCAGGGCCAGGTGGTCGTGGGCTGGACACGGGCACCACTGTCCTTCCTGCCGGGCGGGACCCTACCCGCGAGCTCTGAGCTCTAGGCCCGACCTGAAGCGTGCCTGAGAAAACTGGCCGCTGTTCCATTTACGTTGAACGTTCAGTGTCTTTCTGACACAGAAATAAGCACGTTCAGAGGAACCTGGCATCGGGGAATGACTAACTCAGTAACGAGCACCTAGTTCCTAGACCAGCGTCTGGGAACCAGGAGCTGTAAGTTGGGGACTGAGAAGCTGTGTGTGGCTTCCATTCTGTAGAAAGGACTCGGGGTTTAATTCAAAGAGCAAAAGAAATGCAGGCCCTCCCCGCAGCGTCCTCCACACTCTCTGTGAGTAATAATGAAGCCCCTCCTTGCCGACCTCCAAGTCCACCAGCAAGGACTCGGCTGCGGTCAGCGCCGCCGGGAAGCTTCAGGCCTGAGGGGCATGATGTCACAGGACAGACCAAGGAAGACGGCCGAGCCCCCTGAGCTGGGCAGGGCCAGGGAGGCTGGCCGTCCACCGGAGGCCCCACCAGGACCCCTTTCTCCTGTCCTCAGCGCATCAGAGTCCATGAAACGAAGCGCAAAGTTGCCTTCCAGTGAGAAAGTGCCTGGGAGCTGAGTGAGAACTGTGCACACAGGAGCTGCCCCAGCAGCGAAAGGGGAGCCTCTGCTCCGGACGTGGACCCCAGGGGCCCGAGACAGGCCTCCCACCAGCTTCTCCCTCCCCGCGCTCGCCTCTGGCCCGGGGTTAAAACCCACAGGGCCCATCAGGGCAACTGACGGCCCCTGTGGGGAGCCAGAGGCCAGGGGGCCTCGAGGGTCACAACCGCCCTC